>JAUMJM010000021.1:17532500-18780000 GCA_033558235.1 Neomorphus geoffroyi | reverse complement strand
GGCAAGTTTTAATGGGCTGCTTTGCCCACATGGCTGTGGTTGGAAATACTCTCAGTCAAGTCACCTAACTGGGCCTGCTTCCAAAAAGCAAGTTACTTTTGTCTTGTTAGGATTTTACATTGAGCAGCACTTAAGTTCCTCTAGCGAGCAGGTTTCCAAGCAGTCAGGAGCTCCTGGAACAACCTGTTTCAACTAGCATTTTACTTATTTATGGAGCCAGTGCTACATTCAACGCCTGCAGGTTGCAAAGGAGCCTCCCAGCTCCCCCCCGCGCCGGCTGTGGAGAGCACTGCGGGTCAGGGCACAACGGGATTACACAGGGATGTGCCCACGCTCGCCTGGTTTATTTCAGGAACGATCCTGGAGCAATGCACTGTAGCACAGCTCTACCTCAGTGTGGATCACCCAGCTCCACTATTTCCAGCTGTAGCACCACGAGCTCCAGCTGCTGGGTCACTTAAGAAGGCTGAAGGCGAGTCTATATGTCAAGGTGGTAGAAAACCCACCCATGCACCCACATCTCATCTATTGTGAGATGCTGCTCAGCTCAGAGCACACCTCCGTGTTGCAGCCACTGGCAAGCAAAGCAGCAATATCTTGCAAGACAAAGAAGCAGCGTAAACCCCAGCCACCCATTGCAACAAGGTGAGGTGCTTGTCTTCTCTTCATCGCTGCTGGGAACAGGGAGGGAGTTGTTCTGTCCTCCTCTACAGAGGGAAGCCTCTGAGATCTTCTAGCAGAGCACTGCTTATTGTGTAAGCCTCAGTCCAGCCAGACTGGACAAGTCTCCTCACTGCAAGATCCAGACACCCTTGGAGGCATCCTCAGCAGAGATGCTCAGGAAGGACTGCTCCATAGGGCTGCCTCTCTGCACTACAAGGTGCTGTCTCATCTATCTGGGGCATGCAGCAGCAGAGAAATGGCTCACGCTGAGGCTGAACATCCAAACCTAAAATGGGCGCTCTGCAGGACCACCACTTGCCAGCACCCATGCCAGGCAACTTTTCTGTATGGAGATGCATACTTAATTCTGCTGTGCCTGACCTCTGAAGCACCCGAGAAAACTGAGCTGCCTCGCAACACTGCCACAGCACACAGATGCTCCAGAACTGCTAACCTCTTTCCATAGTTTAGCATCCTTCTTGTCAAACCTACCCCATCTCATCCTCAGCAAGCAGCAACGTAAATAACCTTCAGCCACTTCATCTGCTCCTGATCCTGCAGCTCTCCTGGAGATTTGCTCCCATCTCAATTGGACTGCAAAATCCATGGGCAGGAGCCAGTTTTGCTGCCTCTTGGTAGAAAGCCATACTCATCTCGGTGCCATCATAAAGTCTGCTATAAGGCAGCATGACCTGAGCACAAGGTCACTGCCTGGGGAAGCGATCACAATCACGAGAACTTCTGCTCTCAGTGAAAGCTCATGACGTGAAATAGGCTGAAAGAAGTCTCCAGCTTGCCCCAGGGAAATGATGGACCACCCACACCATGAGCTAGATAAAGGCAAATGAGATCTCAGGGAGTGGCTGGCATGGTGCTTCCAGTGCATGCTGGAGTGGGTGAAAGGAAGGACTCTCATGCAGAACACAAGGAGGGAAAGTCCTTTGCCACTAGAAGGGTATGGCTCGTAGAGCCTGGCTAAGTGCGGATGCAATTGCAGGCTATAAATACACCAAGGGGAAAACACCAGGGAGGGAAAAACACCATTTAAACTGAAGGACACGAGCACAAAAGCAAATGGATAAAATCTCCGCCATAAATAGATTTATGGTGGAAGGCCCTGACCATTGGAACTGCTGAACCCTCTCCCAGAGGGAATGAGAAGGGAAAAAAAACCCATGAACTTGTCTTTTTGTATCTAAGTTCAACCAATTTATGGAAGGGGCCATAGAGATTCTGGTGCTTGTGACAACCTGAGATAGAACTTCAAAGCCCATGAGGACCCCTCTTGGTCTCATGGTAAAAAAAGACCAAAAGCACAAGCAAATATCTGGGATGAGCTTATGGCTCCCCAGCTTTGCAGAGGAGGAGATGCTCGGGGGGACAGATAAGACTAAGCCAGTGGAAAAGCAGGAGAAGGATCTCATATTTCAGGAGAAAAGAGGTTCATGCTTAGCCTTGCACAGGAATGGCCAGGCCAGCTTCCCTTGCTGAACCACTGACCTGGAGCATCTCCAGCTCCTGCAAAAGGACTTTCATTTCCACAGCCAAGTGAAGTGCCTGTCAAGGCACTGTCGTGTCCTCTGTCAAGGTCAGATGGGCAGGGGGAAACAACACGGGATCCCAAGGAGATGCCAGTCCCTAGGAAGCACTCCTTGCTTGGGCAGACCTTGCAGGATGTGGGTCTGAGCTCAGCGAGCGATCCAACATTGTTTGTGACACTCTGAAGTAGAATAGGTGCCTAATAAAAAACCAAACATATTTCCTGTTCTCTCTCCCTCACCTGGCACCTCCTGGAAGCCAAAATCCTGCAGTGCTTGGATGAAGGGGGAAAAAACCCCCACCAGACCAAGAGGGAGGGAGGGAAAGAGGAAATTCTACCACAGAGATTAGCAACGGGAGAGCTTTTGTAGGTCACACCACGTCCATCATTCCCAGACAAACAGGCAGGCTCTGCTCCAACTGCCCAGGAGCGGGGGCTGCACATAACCCCTCACCCGGCATCCAGCGACAGCACCGGTGCGGTCAGCCCGCTCCCACTGTGATGTGCTGTACAGTAAACAAGCTTGAGCAGATGGACACACGGACAGACTGCCCGCTTTAATCACGTCCTCAGCTGTCTTGAGGCTCTCTGGCCAACCCTCCAAGTCACGTAACCCAAAGGGGATATCAGCCACCCAGCAAGCCAGAAGCACTAGGGCTGCCTCCCCAACACCCTTCCCTGCTCGTTCCCCCTGCTTGGCACTGCTTTTATTTTATTTTATTTTCCCGAAGCCAGCCTGATGACTCTCCTCCTAGCTCTGGTGCGCATGTGTCTCCTCTACTCCCTCTCCCTGCCCTCCCTTCTCCATGCCCGGTGGAGACCTCAATCTCTCTCCCGCCAGCTTGGTGCTGCAGCTCTTGCTTCCTTAATCCCAATGACCTTCGTGCACACATGCGCCAGCCCCACGGGCAGCCATAGGATTGGTGTCACGGCAAGAGGGAGAGACCTTCCCTCTGGCCCCCCTTGCCTTTCCCACCGCCCCTGTTAGACCCCATTTCCCCCTGCCCCTTTCCCCACAAACTACGGAGGGAAGGAAGTTGAGGGAGCAGGGTAGAGGATGAGGATAAAACACAGAGTGACCTCCGGCCCCAATAGCCCCCCCGACTCGCCCTGGCACACTCTGAGCCCAGCACTCCCAAGCCCCGACCCACTAGGAAGCCATGCCAAGCCTGCAGCATCACCCCCAGCTCCACAACATCACCCTAGATTCTGTGGCTTCCCTGCACCTATTGTAAACCCACCAGCGTGGGAGGGTAGTGGGGGGAAAGACCCCACCACCCCCCCCAAAAAAAGCAGAGATGGAGACTGGGTTGTGGCCCAACCTGGCTCACCCCTTCCCTCTCCAAGGAAGAACCCCCCCAAATCAGGGTGTTCTCACCCCATATAACCCTATATCCATAAACACGGATACATATGTACACATGACTGTGTGCATACATATATGTGGATCTATATGGAGAGACATACATGTGGGGGTATATAATCCCAGAGATAGATCCCTATATCCGAACATACACGCATACAACATATATGGAGATACACCCATAAATGCTTACCGAAGCATATCTAATCTTTAAGGTCTTTTCCAGCTTAAATGATTCTATAATTCTATGATCTGTATGTGTATGGATCTAGATGTGTGTGGAGAAATACCAATGGCCATATGCATACCTACAGACATGGGCACATATGCATAGATCAGCATATATAACATATACAATAATAAATATAGAGTCACACAGTGGTTTGGATCAGAAGGGACCTTAAAGATCATCCAGTTCCAACCCCTCCTGCCACAGACAGGGACACTGTCCACTGGACCAGGTTGCTCAAAGCCTCATTCATCCCGGCCTTGAACACCTGGAACTGGATAGTCTTTAAGATCCTTCCCAACCCAAACCATTCTATGACCTCCAGGGACAGGGCATCCACTGCTTCTCTGGACAATATAATACACAATACATAACAGCATAGAATTACAATTTATATAATGATACGTAACATATAACACAGTGATTTTATGTATGTATAATGATATATAACATAATAATTTTATATGTATGTATGTATTACACACACAAATATATATAAAAATACATATATAAAAACATATATATACATATGCAGGTATGTAGAGAGGTCGGGAATGGGGTCCGTGGTGGCCACCTGCCTCGGGGGGACCCCCGCACCCGCGTCCCCCACACCTCAGCGCGATGCCACCAGCATCCCGGCGCGATGACCCCCGCACCGGGGTATTCCCGGGGCCATGGCAGCAGTCCCCGGGGCCCCCGGCGGGTCCTTACCCAGGAGACGAGGCGCAGGAGGGTCTGCGGCTGCCGGATGAAGGCGTTAGGGTCGAAGGCGCCGCCAGCTTTCCCCGCTCCGAAGGCGCCCCCGTCCATGTCGGCGCCGGGGGGCTCGGCGGGCGGTGCCGGGGAGGGCTCGGCGGGCGGTGCCGAGCGGTGCCAAGCGGTGCCAAGCGGAGCCGCGCCTGGGCAGCCCCGCGGCCACGCGCCGCGCGCTCCCGCCCACGGGAACGCGCCCGGCCGGGAGCGCGCGCTCGCTCCCCCGCGCCCCCGCCCTCCGCCGCCGCCGCTGCGCGCTACCCAGCGCGGCGGGGGCAGGGGGGATGGGAGACACCAGGGCACGGCAGGTGGGGGGCAATGGGGTGGGAGTGGGACACCAGGGCACGGCAGGTGAGTGGGGGGACACCAGGGCACGGCAGAGAGAGGGATGTGGGGATGCTGCCCCACTTTGTTTTGGTAGAGCCTAACAGAAGTGGGGGACCAGCCCCCCACCCGCTGACACTCCCTTTACCCCCTTACCCTCCTTGCTATGCAGGCCAGCTGCGGAATTTTGCCTCTTGCAACCCCCATGGAGGGATAGGGCACCCACCCCGTCACATCTCCCCGCTGCTGCCCACGGCAGGTCGGTGTGGGGAAGGATTGGACATGTTTCAGGGAGGTGATGTGGGGTGTCCTTGGGGCATGAGGGCATGGCAGGTGGAATGTGATGGGGTGGGAGTGGGACACCTCTGCGGAACAAAGGCACCCTCCCACTACAGAGTGGAGGGAGGTGGGCTGCTAGAATCATAGAATCAATCATAGAATAATAGAATCAATCACAGAATCACTTGAGACCTCTGAGATTATCAAGTCTAGCCATAATAATAAACCATAATAAACCACTAATAAACATATCTCTAAGCACTTCATCTACCCGGCTTTTGGTAGAGCCTCGCAGAAGCGTGGGACTAGCCCCCCACCTGCTGACATTCCCTTTAACCCCTCTGCCCCCCTGCCCTGCTGCCCAGCAGTGGAATTTTGTCACTTGTAGGCCCCACGGAGGGGTAAAGCTGGCCCCCACGAAGGGGTAAGACTGGCCTCCATGGAGAGGTAAGGCCAGATGACCAAAAGAAGTGGTCGGTATTGCTCCCTGGCTGCTGCATCCCTGACAAGTGCCTGCTCCCAGGCAGAGGTGCCGAGTGAACCCCAAAATCACGCTGCAGCAAAGCCTTGGACTCTTAATTTCTTGCATCCCTCACCCTACAGACGGCACATCCCTGGGAGGGCACAGCAGGAAAAAGGCCTGCTGCAAACAAGGGGAGTCCAGATTTTGGGGACACCCCCTCATTCCAGGAGGTAGAGACTGGAAGATACTCACCTTTCATCCCGGAGGCTGCAGCCTCAGAGTCACCTGGGCTTCTGTGGTGTCCACAGTACAGTGGACAGGTACAGTACCACCAGCACAGCCAGGGAGAGATGCCTGGGGACGGCCATCCAGCCTTAGGGATTGCTCATCTCCTCTGGCTTCAGCAGAGTCCTCAATAATCTATATTACTATGAGTGAAATTAAAAGTAAGCCCTTGGGTTGTAACAAGGTTCTCTAAGCTCAGCAGCTGAAGCCAAAACCATTTTGAGTCTGCTTATCCGCTTCAGCCTGAATACAAACGAAGCCCAACTGTTCAAATGCTTCAACTGAGCAGAGATGCACTGCACCTCATTTCCACTGGGCATGGCACAGGACATCTCCAGCTCTTCGTTATGGAGATATTCAACTCAAAACAGGAAGCAGCCAGACGAAAGGTGAGGTGGGAACACTGTGAACAGTCTGTAAGGTCTTACAGCATCAGGACATCTTCAGAGGGCCCAGAAATGCAAAAGCCCCTGCATTGAAAACTAAATCCCCATTAACTGGGGGAGCTGAATGAAAGAGGGGAGATAAATGAAGAGGAGAGAGATTTAATTTTGCCAATAGGTGTTTAAAATGCTCTGCTGTTCTGGACAGGATTTGGATCTGGCCAAACAAGCCAAGTACGCAGCAAAACCAGCTGCTTCCGCTCCGGACCCAGGTGGAGTGATGGTGCTGCACCCGACCATCAGCATGGAAGCTGACACAGCAGCATGACTGTCTGGATGGCTTACATCTCTCTCACCTCTGGGTCACACCTATGTAGAGAGTCAGGGGAGCAAAAGGCAGAGCAGTGGGACAGAGAATATTTTGACCTCTTCTAGCACAACTTAGTTCTGCATGAGTCTGAATCCATGTTCTTGGCAAAGTCTCCAAATCGACTCCACAACTCAAGAGCTCAGTACAGGGGCCAGAGGCAAACATATGGAGGAGATAAAAGGTCATTTAAATCCCACTCTTAGTCACCCATTAGAAGTAGCACCCTAAAAAGTGAGTAGTTGTACTTCACCCTTTATGGGGCACCTTCGGAGGAGTGGGTTGGAGATAGGAGGTGGACATCAAATTCAGCCATAGAATCATAGAACATTTTGGGTTGGAAAGGTCCTTTAAAGTTCATCTCATACAACACCTTTGTAATGAACACAGACATCTTCAGCTAGATAGGTTAACTCAGAGCCTCATCCAACTTGACCTTGAATGTTTCCAGGGATGAGGCATCTCTGTTTCAGGAAGATGAGCTGCAGCACCAACATGGCTGGACCCTCACCCTCCAGTTCACACCAAGTCCCTTCCTGCTGTCTGCCAGGTTAGGGGGTGGGCAATGAAACGTCCTCCAAATAAAGCACCTCTTGGTCTGCGTGGGCTTTTTCGCACAGGTTTGCACACAGAGCCACTCAAGCAAAGCCTCCAGCATTGGGTTTTGCTTAACCTGCAGGGAGCAGAGCTGGGGAGAGGCAATGGAAGGTCTCTGGGAGTTGATCAAGTGATACTGATACCCAGCTACCTGATATTTCATGGTAGCTGGGTAACCAGCATCCCTGTGCTGAATGGCTTAGCTGTGTTACACCTGCACAGCTGGCAGTGGGATTTGGCTCTATAGGTAGGCATTCACTTGAACTATTTAATAAATGTTTGCGGTAACTCGATAGAACCAGAATGTGCAGCACTTACATCACATGTTACAGGTCAGTATCCTTATGGTGGGAACTCAGATGGCTTCCACATGGTGCTGTGGCCCAAGAGAAGGAGGGAGGGAGTAGAAAGGGTGGGAGCCATCTCTGGGGGCGATGAACTCCCTGTGGTGTTGTGTTTGTCAGACATATACTTCTCTGTAAAACCCAGGAGATCCCAAAGGCAAAGTCTGGGTGTCCTGTGTGTGGGAAGCTCCAGCCTGCCCAGATCTGGGTACTGTCATCTTCATGACCTTAGGTTTGCATCCCCTTTTGTACCACAGAGAGTGGTGGATTAGGGCCCTATCTACTTATTCCAAATTTATTCAGCCTCTGGATGTGGTAGGCATGGATTTTATTATTCAGCAGTTTACTTATTTTCCAGAGATAACCCTGTGGATGTATCTAATAACATCTCAATCCTCTGGTGGCTTCATCAGCTTCCTTGGTTTACTAGTGTCCTAATCCTCACCTCGGAGAGGGGCTGTAGGTAGCAGGATGCAGCCATCAGCAGAGCTGGCTGGGCTCTCGGCTACCTGGATGCCTGATGTCATGCCAGTTATCCAAAGCTGGGGTTCAGCCCATGTTACTTCAGCTGAAGCTCTCAGGCTGGCCCAGAGGCAAGGTGACACCCCAACATTTTGAGCGAGCAGCCAGCTGTCATGCCTCCAAGGCACCAGCCATCAGCTGCTTGCAGCATAGGCTGGATGAAGCCCTCGGCTCTCCCAGCCACCAGGTGCATGTCCTGTATCTCCAGTGAAGTGAAAAATTGAGTACGCAGCTCTCAAGTCTGGGAGGGTGTCTGTCCTTATGCTAACGCGTGGTGGTCCTGGGAGGGACCATGCTTCACAGCATCTCTTTCTTGAAACCTCCTCACCTGCTCTTCAGCCAGCCCAGCCCAAGCAGGCAGCTCTGCCTGGTCCCATTACCCTCTCCTGCCCTTCACATGAGGGTCCACCCCAAATACTATGGGGTGATCCTCCTTCCTTCTCCTTGGCCAGGAGGTGCGAGATTTCTGGCTGAGGACAACAGCTGCTTCCGTGGACATGTCAGCTGGAGCTGTGCGTTACATCACCAGTTCTAGGCTCCCCAGTTCAATACAGACAAGGAACTATTGGAGAGAATCCATCGGAGGGCCACAAAGATGATCACAGGACTGCAGCATCTCTCTTACAAGTGTAGGCTGACAGACTTGAGTCTGTTCAGTCTGGAGAAGAGAAGACTGAGAGGGGATCTTATAAGTATCTAAAGTATTTAAAGGGTGGGCGTTGGGAGGATGGGGACAGCCTTTTTTCAGTGGTGTTCAGCAACAGGACAAGAGGCAATGGGTACAAATTAGAAGTTTTGTGAAGTTGCACCTCAATACAAAGAAAAACTTTTTTACTGGGAGGGTGACGGACCACTGGGAACAGACTGGCCAGAGAGGCTGTGAAGTCTCCTTCTCTGGAGGTACTCAAAACCCAGTTGGACATGATCCTGTGCAACCTGCTCTAGGTGAATCTGCAAGGAGGTTGGACTAGATATGGGGTGTCAAACTCACAGCTACTGCCATTCTCCTGTGGCGTAACATGCATCACACATGCGCACATGTGACCAATGCACTGGCAGAAGCGTAGGGGCAAGGAGCCTGGTGCTGCTGCCAAGTAGAAACAAGGTGCCGGGCTGGATAAAACAAGGTGGAGGGCTGGATTTGGCCTGCAGGTCTTGATACTCCTGGACTAGATGAGGGACTTCATATGTCCCTTCCAACCCCAACCATTCTGTGATTCTGTGATCAGTTATCTCACAGAGGTGCTCACACAGTTCCCAATCCAGGGAAGTCTGAGGGAGTTTCTTCAGCCAGGTCCCGTGTTGGTGATTTCCAGGTGTTGATGGAAGGACAGTGAATAATTTATTTCCTGTCCTCCATCTCCCTCCCTCTTCAGGTTTCCCCCTGGCTCTGCTTTGCCCCTACCTTGAAGAGACACTCCAGTGCCAGGTCCCCTGTTGGTGATTTTTTTATGTGGTCTGAGCTGGCCAACATCTCCCAGAGACATAGCTC
This sequence comes from Neomorphus geoffroyi, assembly GCA_033558235.1. Taxonomy (NCBI): domain Eukaryota; kingdom Metazoa; phylum Chordata; class Aves; order Cuculiformes; family Neomorphidae; genus Neomorphus; species Neomorphus geoffroyi. The sequence goes on along the minus strand of JAUMJM010000021.1, from coordinate 18,770,396 downwards.
GTCCTGGTGGTGCTCATCCGTGTGCCAGAACAGCAGAAAATGAAGCAAGAGAAATAACAGCATGAATAATAACAGTTCAGCGAGCTGGTATGACAGGTTCCACAGCAAGTCTTATTATCAGTTCCTCTTTCATGGCATAACTTTAGCATCTACATCTGGTATATTGTTTATTATTATTTCAACAGTAGCACACAGAGGCTCTGATTGAGCTTGGAGCTGCACTGTACCAAGCACCACAGGAATACACAGCAGGACGCAGCCCCTGAAGAACACACAATTGGCCTGAGAACGTGTCCCTGCTTGAAAAAAGTTATGTGATGTCTTTTTATGTTTTGAGATATATAATATAGTAATGGGTGCCAATGTTAGCAGTGAAATCTATTTTATTAATTTTAAAATGTTCTTGTTTCTTTCTTGTTACTGTGTTTCTTCACATCATCTAACACCTTTTGCAAACTATGATGAAGATTTGACAGGTGTCTTTCAAGTCAGGGGTCATTACAGCTTCTGAGCTACTTAATAAGACCAATCAAATGCCATGTTGGGGTGCTCTGCTGGGGCAAGTAATCCCTCCCAGCTTGGAACAAGCACATTATTTTCGTGGAGAAGAAAAAACCTGGCCTAATCAAGGAGGAAGACTGCAGTGGGACATGCTCTCTGATGTTAGATACATCTGAATGATAACACAGAAATGTCATAGTTTTGCAGAACATGATAAGGAACCATTTTGTTAAGAAGTTACATGTATTTTATAGTGTTCCTCCCTTTTCTCTTGCTTCTTTAACTACAGTATAACATTATCTATTATAGAATCATGGAATCATGGAATTATGATTAGAAAAGATCTATAAGATCATGCAGTCCAACCGCCAGCCCAACATCACCGTACCTACTAAATCATGTCCCAAAGTGCCACGTCTACATGCTTTTGGAAAACCTCCAGGGATAGAGACTCCACCACTTCCCTGGGCAGCCTGTCCCAATGCTTTACCACCCAGTCAGTAAAGAAATTTTTCCTAATGTCCGATCTGAACCTCTTCTGGCTCAACTTGACACCATTTTCTCTCGTCCTATCACTTGTCACTTGGGAGAAAAGACTAGCGGCCACCTCTCTACATGCTCCTTTCAGGCAGTTGTACAGAGCAGTAAGATCTCCCATCAGTTTCCTCTTCTCCAGGCTAAAGAACCCCAGCTCCCTCAGCTACTCCTCGTAAGACTTGTGCTCCAGACCCTTCAGCCTAGTTGCCCTCCTCTGGACATGCTTCAGCACCTCAATATCCCTCTTGTACCAAGGGGCCCAAAACTGATCACGGTATTCAAAACTGAGCACAGGATTCAAAGTGTGGCCTCACTTGTGCCGAGTACAGGGGCACAATTGCTTCACTGGTCCTGCTGGCCACACCATTTCTGATACAGCCAGGATGCTGTTGGCCTTCTTGGCCACCTGGGCCACTGCTGGCTCATGTGCAGACGGCTGTCAGCCAACACCCCCAGTTCCTTTTCTGCCACGCAGCTTTCCAGCCACTCTATTCCAAGCCTGGAACGTTGCATGGGGTTGTTGTGACTGAAGTGCAAAACCTGTCACTTGGCCTTGTTGAATCTCATACAATTGGCCTTGGCCTGTGGATCCAGCCTGTCCAGATCCTTCTGCAGAGACTTCCTGCCCTCAAGCGGATCAGCACTCCTGCCCAATTCGGTGTCATCTGCACACGTACTGCTGGAAGCACTCAATGCCCTCATCCACATCATGCATAAAGATAGTGAACAGGACTGTCCCCAGCACTGAGCCCTGGGGAACAAACTCCGCTTGTGACTGGCTGCTGTGCTCCCCCCGGCCATACCAGCCTCGACCCATCGACGCAGCCTGCCCGGGTCCCTCTGCAGACTGTAACCTGTAACTGCAAGCACCGCCATGTTCAAGGACCACCCCCTGCAATCGTGCACATTGGTTTCTCCCACCGGACCCGCACATTTCTGGCCCCGGTCCCTACCCGTAGCGTCTCGCGCACCCCGCCCCCGCACCTCCTACCTCTCGCGAGAGCTGGACGCGGCACCGGGGAGGTGGGCGGGGCGCCCATAAATAACGCGCGCCCGGCGCTGCCCGGCCCTTCCGGCCCAGCGCGGGGACAATATGGTGGGTGCAGCTGCTGGCGGCTGCTCGGGCCCGGCCGCGCCATCCCGCGGGCATCTCCCCCATCCCGACCCCGGCGGCTGCGCGGACCATGTCCCGCTGCGCCTGGGCCCCTGCGGGAGGCGGCACGGGGCTTATTTCAGGGCGCGGGCGAGAGAGGCTCTGCCTTGACGACGCGGGCCGGGCCCAGGGGGGCGCGGGGTCTCGGTGGGGCAGGCGGTCAGAAGGGGCCTTGCTCTGCGGGGGTTTGCTCTCCCTTTTTATAGAAGCAAATGTGTATTTTTCTGGAAAACTCTTGGCAGTAACGTCTGCCTGACCAGACAGCCAGGTCGCGATGCGTTTGAAGGCCAGGAGCGTGGTCAGAGTGAAGCCTGGCTGCTTCTTCCCTCCCCAGCCTATGGCATTGGGGGTGGAACTGGGTGATCTTTAAGGTGCTATGCAACCTAAACCATTCTTTGATTCTTTACCTCACTGCTAGAGCAGTGAGGCCTTGGTGGGGGCTGCAAGCAGGTAGAGAGGTCTGTCTGATAATGCAGCTCGTTGCCTTCCATTTGTAGAATCAAATGGAAGGATGTCAGCATCTTAGAGCAGGTCCATAAGAGCGCCACGAAGGTGATCAGAGGGCTAGAGAAACTCCCATAGGAGGACAGGCCGAGAGAGTTGAGATTGTTCAGCCTGGAGAAGTGAAGGCTCCGGGGAGACCTTGTAGCAACCTTCCAGTACATAAAGGGGGCCTATAGGGAAGAGGAGAAGGTGCTTTTCATCAGGGGAGTACAGGTATAGGATGAGGGGGAATAGTTTTAAGCGGAAAGAGGGGAGATTTAAATATAAGGAAGAATTTTTTTTTTCTGTGAGGGTGCTGAGGCACTGGGGCAGCTTGCCCAGAGAAGTCATGGATGCACCCTGCCTGGAGGGGTTAAAGGTTGGGTTGGATGTGGCCTTTAGCAACCAGATCCAGTGGGAGGTGCCCCTGCCCATGGCAGGGGGTTGGGACTATATGGGCTTTTAAGTTCCAACCCAAATCAGTCCATTGTTCTATGAAATTTTGATTATGTAACTCATGTGGGAAGATATCTTGCTGGCAGCCTTTAGCCCTGTGCAGGAGTCAAAATTTACTTATGCTAGGCCCTGGCACAAGATTCATAATCTTAACAAGTCCTTTTTTAGGACTGGTAGACTATGTTTGCTTAAGGCAGCCTGTGTCAAATACTTTTTTATAGCATTACTTAATTCTTGGTTGTCAGCTCCGTGTTTAACTGCAGTATTTTTAATAAATTTGATGGTTAGGTTTTTGCTGGGCTAAGAGCTCTCTGAGTAGAGCCCAGCCTTACTTGGCATTGAAATTCTAGTGACGTGCTGTGTCCAAACTACAGCTTGTGCCATTCCCTAACTAGAGTGGGACTTGGTCGTGCCTTAAAATAAGCTTGAAAAGGAGGGAACTTTGAGGAACTCAAGGAAAGAAATGGTTGAATTATGTCAATTACGTCCTTATTACACTATAATGGAATTCAGAAGCCAAACAGCTGATACCGAGAAGAATTTCTAGAATGCAGAATGTCTTGTAGGTACATAATATTAATGTTTCGAGGCCCTAAGAGAATTGGCCTTGGCCCTTAACTGGGTATAAATGAAGCTCCATAGCAAGCACTAAATGCTTATCTTCTCTCTCTAGTCTCACCGCAAGTTCTCAGCTCCGAGGCACGGGTCTCTGGGCTTCCTGCCCCGCAAGCGCAGTAGCAGGCACAGGGGCAAAGTGAAGAGCTTTCCCAAAGATGACCCCAGCAAGCCTGTCCATCTCACTGCTTTCTTGGGATACAAAGCTGGCATGACCCACATTGTGCGTGAAGTTGACAGACCTGGATCCAGTACGTATTAATGTTCCTCTGAATAGAGGAGGTAGTTCTCTTTTCATGAATAATGAAAGGTGACATGTTTGTTAGTAGCTCTGGAATTTAGCCCTGGCCTTAACTTCATGTGGTTCAGAGTCCTTGAGTGGGTGGAGGATAAGGTACCCAAACCCCTCCCACTTCAGTGTGAGTGATGTCCCAGCAGCAAGACTCTGTCTAGTGGTGGCTGGTTTGTTAATGCTCCTGTTTAAAGGTGTGCAGTGACCTTATGGTTTGGTTTAGCTGTACTGTAACAGGCTACTTACAATACCCTCTTCTTGATGGGTGGAGAAATTGCTTTTGGCCCTTTTTTTGCTGAATGCAGTTCTGTTACTTGCCGCCGTGCACTTTGCCTGTCAATATTTGTGCTTCCTACTGAGTCAGCCTTAATTTTTTCCAAGGCTTTCAATTACAACTTAGAGTTGGTGGTTATACCATGCCTTTGGTGAGAACTTGTCGTGTAACCTTTCAGGTGAAGGATTTGTGAGTGCGAGAGAACAGATGGTGTTTAACAGCTGATGCTGGTGTTACTTGCTGTGCTTTATTTCTGTTTTCATCTAGAGGTGAACAAGAAGGAAGTGGTGGAGGCAGTCACTATAGTAGAGACTCCTCCCATGATCATTGTGGGCATCGTGGGATATGTGCAGACTCCTCGTGGTCTCCGCAGCTTCAAGACCATCTTTGCTGAGCACATCAGCGATGAGTGTAAGCGCCGCTTCTACAAGAACTGGTAAGAGTGGGGCCGTAGTTGCCTTAATTTCATACTATGGTTTATTTTTTCTGCTAGGTTGCAGGTTGTTCTGGTATGACTTTTTGAAGAGGCTTTCCAGGAATTAGTGTTTGGCCTTGAACTGGCCTGATAATGGGATAGACTGTGGGAATGGCTCTGGGAGGGTAACAGTGTAATGTTGATTACTGCCCTTCTTGGTGTGGGTTGGCAGTATTGGTTTTTGCCTGAGAACTCCTTAATGGGCTATGCGTGATGATACTTCGACGGGCGGACATAAGGAAATCGCCTCTGGTGCTTTTTGTTGAGTGTCGAGTCCTGACTGTAGCCCTGTTTTCTCAGGAAAGGGGAAAACAATTGTTACTTCTGATTGCAGTTCCGGGCACTATTGTTGTGATTTAAAGTATGTGTATTTGCCAAAGTGTGGCTCCAGGGTGTCTAGAGCTTGCAGCCTGCTCATGAACTTTATAGCCTGAGAAGACAACAGAGTAGAGCAATAATGATCTCAAGGGTACAGTAACGACCTTACTGTCAGGCATAGCTTGGGCTTACAAGGGAGGTAAATTATGATATTCTGAAGTGAATAGCAATCATCTGACAATTGCTTTAAAGATCTGTTTTTTTCTGTTATCGTTTGGCATCTCTCTACAGTCTTTTGTCTTCTGTACTGTGAATGTTAGTGTGCTTTGGAATTCGTGACAGCTCCGCTCAGCTCTGGCAACTTTGCCTCTGTCTGATGAGCTCCAGGCTCCGCTTGCCAGTGGAATAAAGTATTTAGAAGCTGGCAATGAGCCAAAACCAGTTAAGGTGGCAGCTCCTTCCGCTCGTCCCCCATTCCGGTGGGGGATTGATGAAGGGCTTAGCCAAACCTTGTCTCTGCTCTGCTCCTGAAGGCACAAGTCCAAGAAGAAGGCCTTCACCAAATACTGCAAGAAGTGGCAAGATGAGGAAGGCAAAAAGCAGCTGGAGAAAGATTTCAATAGCATGAAGAAATACTGCCAGGTTATTAGAGTCATGGCTCACACTCAGGTAAGTGTCTGCAGGACTGAGGTGTACAGTGAGAATTACTAAGAGAGCCAGCATTAAGCTTGATCTGTCTCTGTAGGGAGATTCCTGCCCTCCCCTGCAGCCTCATGCTAACTGTTAAGCATGATACAGATGTAAGTACTCTTCATTCTGTACAAAGTGGGTGCTCACAGTGTGCTCAAGAAGCCAAAAGGGCAGCGGCTGGCAGTTTTCTGAAGCAGTGCTCAAAAGAGACTGCACCATAATGAGAACTTCTTGTACTCAGTCCTGTGCTGGTACCACGTAGACGTGGTGTCCCTTAATAAACAGGCCAAACATTTAACTCTGAGATTTGTGCAGTCAGTGTTGTTCCAGGCTGTGCTCTGTAGGGACTGCAAACCCTCAGGGTCTTTTGGTGGCTTCTGTTGGTCAGGTGGAGGAGGTGCATTGCTGAGTGGTGCAGCGATGTCTCCCTTGCTCTGCCAGGCTTTCTTGGGATAATTCATTTGGGTTGGCTCTGAGTGTGATAAGATGCCTAGTTATGACATTACTAATTGGACTAGAATTCATTTGCTGTACTAGACAGCAAAGGTGGTGTTTCAGTTGCTGCAGATATTTGTATCTGTCCCTCTGTGCTAAATATAGTAGAATTAACTGTAAGTGTAACCCTACCCGAAGTGTCCTTTACTGTAGCAGGCCTGTCATCCTGTGTTTTTTGTTGGAAGGGACCTTTAAAGATCTAATCCAATCTGCTGCCATGGGCAGGGACATCTTTCAGCAGATCATGTTACTCAAAGCCCTGTCCAATCTGACCTTGAACACCTCAAGGAATGGGGTATCTGCAGCTTCTCTGGGCAGCCTTTTCCGGTGACTCATCACCCTCATGAAAAAAAGATTTCTTCCTTAGGTCCAATCTAAATTTACCCTCTTTCAGTTTAAAACATTTGACCCTTGTTAGTTCCTGTCCTTCTGTATGGCATTTGGCTGAGAGCTTTGGGGTTAGAGACACTTGTCAAATCTGTGCTCCTGTGAGTGGCAAATAACTTCCAGATACTGTGACTTGTCATTAAAGCTACAACACAGCCTTTCCCCTTATTGGAGGGCCTTTTACTTCAGTGTGATGAAGTTTTATATCTTGGAAATTTATATATTTAGTTGGAAAAACAGTTTAGGGCAGGGCTAGAACAACACTAGGCTAGTAATGAGGTCCATCTTGAAAGAGCAGGAGCTAAATTTCATTCTTCTGTTTCCTAGATGCGTTTGCTTCCCCTGAGACAGAAGAAGTCTCACCTGATGGAGATCCAGGTGAATGGTGGCACTGTTGCTGAGAAAGTGGATTGGGCCCGGGAGAAGCTGGAACAGCAAGTGCCTGTGTCCAGTGTCTTTGGCCAGGATGAAATGATAGATGTCATTGGAGTCACCAAGGGCAAGGGATATAAAGGTAAACATGTCTAGGTTTTCTTTGTGATCGGGATACAGATTTTAATGAAATCCATGCCTTGAGGCTTCACAAGTGTGTGGGCTAAGAGCTGAGGAGGTAAATCCACACTGCTGTCACAGTTCAATGATGAGACCATGGAATAAGCGCTGGGCACAGCGCCTGACATCTGTGAGGAGTCATTCCATGCTGCCTTCCTTCTGAGAACACAAACCAGGGACAGCCAAAGGGTGGTTCAGGAACAGGGTGCTTCAGGAAATGTTAATTCCTGGGATGCTGGGTCTGGGCTTCCCTTTTGTTCCCCAAGGACAGCAGCTTGAAAGGTAGCTTAAACTCTAGTTAAACAGTTTTGCAACATCTCTGCTTGGCAATGGTTAGCAACACTGCTCTGGTTTCTTTCAGGTGTTACCAGCCGCTGGCACACCAAAAAGCTGCCGCGCAAGACTCACAGGGGTCTGCGCAAAGTGGCCTGCATTGGTGCGTGGCACCCTGCTCGTGTGGCATTCTCTGTGGCCCGCGCTGGTCAGAAGGGGTATCACCACAGGACCGAAATCAATAAGAAGGTTTGTGTCCCTGAAATGCTGGGAGGAAATGAAACCTGGCCAAAGTCGCTTGCTGCATGGAAGTGGAGTGTGTGGAGAGCTTTGCTTTCGACATTTCGCTCTGTTTGGTTTAATGTCATCTTGAGTGCAGTAACCATAGTTACATTGGATAACCATAAAATTCTTGTATAGCCCTGTTTTTTTCAAAATGCAACAGACATTTTGCTCCAACCCCTGCCTTTTCCTAAGTAGAAATTCTTGACATTTTTAGATCTACAAGATCGGTCAGGGTTACCAGATCAAGGATGGAAAGCTGATCAAAAACAATGCATCAACTGATTACGACTTGTCTGACAAGAGCATTAACCCTCTGGTGAGTTGTTGCAGCAGTACAGAGAAAGTCTGCTTGTGAGCTGCAATCTGAAAAGGCAAATAGGCCTGGTATGGGTTGTGAAGTAATTGAATGAAGAGCTCTTGAGATAAAATTCAGCTGCTGTGGGAGGTAGTGTTGCTTAAGTCATTCTCAGTGTTGACTTGAGTAAGTTGCTAATTGTGTTTGATCTGTTGCAATAGTATAAAGAGATGTTATAAACCTAGAAATGATACTTGTAAATAAGGAATAACTTAGCAGGGAAAGCAGCCTTTGCTGTTTTGTCAGCATTGTCTTGTTGCTGCTGTCCTCAGGAAAAGCCTTACAGTGGCAAGTAAATTGCTGTATTGAGAAACTTGGCCAGTGAAAAGTAATACTGGAAATGCGATTTCGGTGAATGTGGGAATGGCAGAGATCCAGAAATGTTGCAAGAAAATCAGGCTGTAGGCACACATGATCACTGGTCCTGCTTTATGAAGAGCACTAACTATCTTCTCCTTGTTCAGGGAGGCTTTGTCCATTACGGTGAGGTGACCAATGACTTCATCATGCTGAAAGGCTGTGTTGTTGGGACTAAGAAGAGGGTCCTAACCCTGCGCAAGGTGAGTAGTGCGGCCTGTTGTCAAATGGGCTGGATCAGCTGAAGTGAGCTGTGCTGCCAATGGTGCAGGTGTTGCTTCCTGCTGTGGGGAGGTAGAAAAGACCCATGTACAGCAGTCCACTGTATTAACAACCTCGGTAGTAGCATGAGGTCCTTTCCTCAGTTAATTCACTCCAGGGCTGTTTCTAGTGAAGGGCATGCTTCAGAGTTGAGAATTCTTGTGGACTGCAAGGACACTGGCTGGCAGACTGGGACATACCTGCTTGTGTGAGCTGACCCCACTCAGCCTTGAAAGCCAAAGGTGGAGACTGGTTTGTTGGCAAGTGCTCCTTGCACATAATAGCAGCTGAGGTGTGAGGTCAGAGTGACTTAGTAGGTGTCAACCATGGAGGTGCATATTGGCAGGCTGAAAAGGTGCTGCCTCGTATTCACCTGACATTTCTCCTGCAGTCCCTGCTTGTGCAGACCAAACGCCGGGCCCTGGAGAAGATTGACCTGAAGTTCATTGACACAACCTCCAAATTTGGTCATGGCCGCTTCCAGACAGCTGAGGAGAAGAAGGCTTTCATGGTAAGGATGCTTCCTGAAGGTGGCAGCTGTGTTGTGTGTGTCTCTGAATTGTGTTTCAGCTAATGTCACTTGGTAGCTTGACCTTTGGGCTGACACAGGGGGAAATGAAGGGTTCCTTCTGCTAACTGGATGATAACCACAGAGGGGGGCTAGGGGCTTGCTTCCCCTGTGGCAGCACTTGGTGCTTGAGGGGCGTTGTCATGTCTGGGCACAAGTTGTTCAATAATGAGGCACAGAATAAGCACTGGGCAGTACCTGACACCCATGGGGAGTGGCTCTCTACTGCGTTTCTTCTGAGAGCAGCTCTGGATGGTGGTGGTCACAGTGGGTTGTGGGTGGCGTTCCCAATGTTGCCAAATGTCACTTGCTGGAGAAAGCAAGTCAGGAGTCCTGGGTGCGAGGCTCTTGTTGGATCAGAGGGATTCAGCTGCTTGAAGGCTGCACAGGAGTTTCCCCACAAGGTGGCACCAGCATTTCTTTGTACATCTCAAGTCATGGATTTGGTGCAGTGTGGCTGCATGAAGTTCAGCTTTCCCCTTACCTGTAGCTGTGAGGATGAGGCTTGAGTTTTCTAACAGGCTGCAACATTGAGGGGGGTTTTTTTTGGCCTCAATTTCTTTACAGCAAGAGGAGAAGGAATTGGAGCATCATGATTGGGATGTAGTGTGGTGTTTGGTGCAGGCTGCTCTTTATATCATTCCATTTTATTTTTTTTCAGGGACCACTCAAGAAAGATCGTATTGCAAAAGAGGAGACAGCCTAATGTGTGGCGCAGTCCTGTGTCCTGCGGCCTGTGCGCTTTCAGACCAAAAAATAAATATTTTAAAGACATTAACTTTGCCTCTTGGTTTGTACATAGCTGCATTGAGTCTGGTACTCTCACTGCAGGCCCTTTGTGTGGGACCAGCCAAGCCACAGAAGCAAGTAAAGCTCTTTCGTGAGCATCCAACTCACAGCAGGGTTCCTGTAATGAGAAAGAAGCTGCTGTTGCTGGTTTTGGAGAGCAAAGATTTTGGGGCAGAGCAAGGCTTCTCTGGTTGATTGTGTGAAATAGTAAAGCAGCAGGAGCCCTGAATATATTTTCAGTTACTGAGGTATTATTCCACGTGTTAATCCTCTGCTGGGGGAGTAGAGGGCTCCTTTGAATCAAATGGGATTTGAAATTAATGAAACCCACTTCAGATAGTGGGAACATGACTAAATTTTAGGTAGGTGGCTGGTGCTGGTTGTTGCCATGGAAACCCTCCAGTTTCCATATGGTGGGATATAACCTGCGCAGTGTCTGCAGATGCAATTTGATGCTGTTGAGAGAGCAGCACAAGGCAACAGGTTAACATGAAAAATCCCAGCTTGGTGTTGCTGCATCTGTGCCTGCTGATAGGCTCTGGCTAATGATAGGAAAGATCCTGCCTGGGTGAGGAAGAGGGTGACTCCTCTGCGTCCCACTCTGAGGAGGAAGGAGAACTGCAAGTGCCACCAGTGTTGTGTTCCTGAATGGCTTGGAATGCTCTTGGGGAGACAGCTTGGCCAGTGTTCCCAGCCTGATGTGGTGGTGAAGGACAGATGAGCTGTAGCGCATGTGTGTGTGACTGGCTCTGTGCATAGCACCAGTCCTGACAGAAGCATTGCAGCAAGGGGAGCTGCGGCCTCATACCAAGAAAGGCAGCGGCGGTGGCCCTGAGCGCTTGTCTGCCTCCAGCTGCAATAGTGAGATCACCGGTGCTTGGTTGGGACTGTAGCTGGACTGAAATGTGTGTAAATTTAGATAACTGCTGGTGTATCCTTCACTGACCATAAATGGAGACACAGCAGCAATTGAGGCAATAACCTTCTGGATCCACACACCAATGTGTAGTGCTGCTCTGGCATGGACCTAATTTAGTGCTATTTTCCCTCATTGCAATTAGAGCAAGGTGAATGGGAGAGAATGTCTCCTGTGGTGATGCCTAGGAATCTCTGTAAGAGTTAAAGGTGGCAAGGAGAAGGGAAAACATTTACCTTGTTTCCTTAGAAACCAGACTAGATGACTGCACAAGCTGGCTCGCTCCCTGTCAGCCTCATTTAACACATGAACCTGCTGCCTGATCCCAGCCAAGTGTAACAAGAGAGGGAGGTCTCACCCTCTGGTTTTATTTTCTTTTCTCAAGTCTCAAATCAGCAGGTAGGCAGAGAAGAGCCCTAAGTTAGTATTCCCCCAGTGTGGGAAAGTGGACCTTCCAGCCTCTGTCCATCTTGAGGCCATGATTCTAGGAGCAGCTCTGAAGGGTGAGGTTTCTGTTATGGAGCCTTAGTTGGTCTTTTTGCTTGGCTCAGAGATGGACGTTTTTAAGCCATGTATGTGCTAGCAAGTGCCCGGCTCTAAGCCAGACCTGCCTGTCTGCTGCTGCTGCTTCAATCAAACCAGCCAGCCACATCAGGGGGAACTGGGATTGCTGGGATGAACAGTGAGGTGTTGGGGATGAACATCCATGAAGAGCTATGTGACACCCTAACAAAAATCTGTGAAAGCTCATTTTACTAACTCAGACCTTGTGGTGAAGGCTCAGGTGGACGCTGGGGAGCTGGTGAATGTGTTTTGAAGCAGCAGTGGCAGTGAAGGGAATTTTTAGTCATATTATCACTTAATTAGAAGGAGGTAGTCCTGAAGAAATGCTGCCCTTGTTGAAGATGCTCGGGACCCAGTGCCTGACTTGAGTTTTTTTCTTCAAGCGATGATTGATGACTCTTAAAACGCTGCAAAAGTGGTTAATACTTTTCCATCCTGAAATCCCGAGGACAGGAGGGCTCCCGGCGTCAGCAGGTGGCGCTCCTCCCTCTGTAGATGATGTGCGGGACACTTGCCCCCAGGGACTTGGTTGGATTGGAGAGAGCCCTGAATAGCTGAAGCCAGGTCACCCAAGGCTGTGTGGTCCCTCTTGGCCCCTCCAAAGGGCTCCTTAAAGCCTCATGATGCTCTATGGGGAGTTCTGCGGCTCCAGGTTTGGGAGGTCCCCACAGAGCCATGCTGGTGTGAGTGGGGATGAAACTGGGGGATGCTGGGCTCGCTTTGGCAAAGCTTCTTGCTTTCAGCACCTTGGTCTGTCTAGCAGCCCTCATCCCTGCAGACTTCCCGGTCCTGTAGATCATCCATCCTCTGCTGTGGGGACAGGCCCCAGAGAAACAGGCAGCAATGAGGTCACACGAGTTTATGTTACACACACAAAGCAGGTCACACATGAGTTTAGCAGCTCGTGAGAACCCAGAACCTAATTTTACGGTAGGGTCATGGGGGTTTTTTTTTAAACCACCTTCTCTTAACATTGAGCTTTTTCCATCTAGCACAGTCATCTCTCCCACATAGAATCATAGAATGGTTTAAGTTGGAAGGGACCTTAAAGCCCATCCAGTTCCAACCCCCCTGCCAAGGGCAGAGACACCTCCCACCAGATCAGGCTGTTCAAGGCCACATCCAACCTGGCCTTGGACACCTCGAGGGAGGGGGCATCCACAGCTTCTCTGGGCAACCTGTCTCACCACCCTCATTGTGAAGAATTTATTCCTAAATGTCTAATCCAGCTCTTTCCCCTTCCAATTTAATGCATGACTCCTGATGTGCATCTTTCCTGCTCCAAAACTGCCGGCCACCTCCCCATCAGAAAAGATCCCACACCCCAGTGATGCTGAAACCATCCTGTGAGCTGCCAGGGGACAGGCACAGCCCTGACCTTGCCAAGATAGCACCAGGCACTGTGGGAACATGACTTGTCCCAGCTGGTGGCTGGGAAGCGGGGCTGGTTTTCAACCCCAGCACCTGGGGCTCCCCAGCTGCCACCAGCACAAAGGCTGGGACCCGGCACTCCTGGAGGGGGAGCTTCTTTTTCAGCCTTCTTGAGGCGCATCTGGCTCTGGTGCTGCCTCTTTCCATCGCTGGAGATGAAACGAGATGCAGCTGTGATGCCGGACTGGAGATGTTAGAAGTGTGTGAGGATGCCTGGGGGCTGGAAAAAAAAGTGGGTTCAAGTTGGAGGTCTTGGCTCCCGCAATCAGCTTCACAAGTGGCCCAGCTGACACCCCCGCCTCCCACCCCAGCCCCTGCCTTTGATCCTGGCAACAGGCAGGGAGCTTCAAGTCTGCTCCAGGAGGAAGAGGGGCTGACAAAGGCACCCTGGGGAGCCTCAGTTGGGTTCACGCTCTGCATGGCGTTTTTTCTGCTGGGGAGCTCAGCTGGGCTTTTCCAAGCTCAGCATGGATTTGATTTGCAGCCTCCCTGGCTTTCCTACCTGACAGCTCTCTGGCTTCTCATCAGTCCTTAGAAGTGCCTGCGGGACCCAAGGGGGGTGGATGCAGAGGGAGATGGGTTCCCATGGAGGTCAGACCCTCCCAGCGAGGGGGTGATGGGGAGCCCTGCTCTGAGACGGCAGCCCAACAGGCCCCCTGAACTCCCCATGCCAAAGCAAAGTCAAAGCCGAAGCCCCCCCATCCTCTTGGCCACCTAGACCTCCCTGACTTTTAGTGTCCACAGTCCTAGTGTAGTGCTTCTCGCTGGCCATGCATGGGGCTTGTGGGAGCCCACGTGAGTTTTGGGAAGCCCTCTCATTACCCCCTCAACATCATGTTTTCTTCAGCATCAATCATGTGTTTCATCAATCATATGTTTCTTCAGCAGCCACTGGGCACAGCGAGGAAAACTACATTTATCTCCTACTGCCTCCCAACTTCCCCAAAACACAGCGTGGGGCTGTTCTCCCTTCCCAGAGGAGACAGCCATTGTACTGGGGTCTCCAGGTGCCACTTGAGAGGCTTGGCATCCCCGCCAGCCCCAAAGAGCTCCAATGCTGGGCAGCACTCGGTAGCATGCATGGCACCATAATTCACACCCAAAGACTGAAGTGGGAAAAGGCGTATGCCCTGTTCCTGTCCAGTGCTCTGAGGGACGCAGGGACACCTTTCCAAGGCTTTCCACTGGACTTCATGCTCAGTTCCTCTATTAGAAGGCTTTTTTAATGTATGTATTTTTTAACTTCTTTCTTGGTTCTGGCTAGTGGTGGAGACGGAAATAAGCCAGAGCGGGCTATTCCTGCTCTATGTGGCTCGTGGGAGAGGCTCCCCCCATGCTCATCCTCCCACAGAGATGCCCCCCCTCCCCAGAGCTTTGTGCCTGGAGCCATCTGCCAAGCCCTCTGCTCCTATCCACCACTACGATAGGCTGGATAGAAACCAAAGTTGTTTTTTCCCCTTGGGAATCAGCCAGCAACCGAGGCCCTGGTGGGTCGGGTTGCTGAGGAGCTGTTGATGGCGGGAGGTATTTATAATCTTTGTTTGGTTCCAGCAAGGCTGGACGCCCACTCCCACTTCCCTCCATACAATAAGATCAAACAGCTCCGGGACATTTCCTCGCTCCTCACAGATGAAATCCCTGCATCTGCCTCCCCACTCTGCCCTGCCCAGGGCTGTAACCTCTTCCGTCGCTCAAAGACTTGGGGGGTCGCTGCTGCTGTTTCTTCCACCCTGAAATTGGGGGGTTTTCTCATTTTTATCATCCCCCTCCATTTTTAGAGGTTGTGAATGAAGGGTGCAGGGACACTGGGACTGCAGCACCTTCTCCGCCTCAGCTTCATCTCCTCTCCCACTACTGAGGAACCTTGGCGAGGACCTGTGCGGGGTCTGAGGGCTCCTGTGCAGGGCATGCGGGCTGTGCCCACAGATGTTGCTACAGCTGAGGATGAGAAAGTAGGAGTCCACCTGCTCCTGGCAAGGGGAAGGTGCCCAGCAAGAGTTTATTTCTACATCCCACACCTCCCTCTTCTTCCTTGGTGGCTGACTCTGGTGATGAGCAGGGACAGAGGGAGGGTGGAATCCCAAGAACATGGTCCAGCTGCACTGGCTGGGTTGCCTGCACCACCAGCAATGCAGAAAAGGGGGTGACAACCTTGCTGTGGGCACCTGCTGCTGCTACCTCACCCCAGTTGAGGGCCTTCACTGTGCTGCTACACAGACTTGTTTTCCAAAGACCATTTTGCTCTGGGGATCCCTCCCAGGGGCTCACCAGTGGGAGACCATCACCACTACTGGAGATGCAGGAGGGACAGGGTGCAGCCACCCTGAAGAAGTGACACTGAGGACTGGCAAATGCCAACTGTCCCCCTGGATCCACCTGCTGGGGTGGATCGAGAGCATCCCCCCAGCACCTGGCATGAAAAGGGATGGTGGTCAAATGCCCACCCAACTTCACCTTCCTCTCCTTTGAAAAGGGCTTACCTGTAGGCAGGAGCAGGCCCTGGGGATGCCAGCTGGTTGGTGGGAGCTGCAGCTGGCTACATCCCAAGCTGTGCTGTGGTGTCCTGTCCTTCTCCCAAGCAGTTTCCTGCTCCCCTCTTCCAGCAGGCGCCTTCCCCAGGTGTCCCTGGTGCCGGGGGCTCCTGGTGTGGTGGGGGGCCTGGCTGCGGGCAGGGGCTGCGGCTGCCTTTTCATGTTCTTCCCCTTCAGCCTGGCTCACACTCCCTCTTTCAGCAGGTCTCTGTGATCTCGGGGTTAATTACAGGTGTCATATTCAGGGCAGCTAAAAGGGGATTTAGGAGGGGGGAGGTGGTAGGGAGCAATGAGGGGACAGCAAGGGGCTGGAGAAAGATGGAGCAGGGTGAGTGTTAGCAGCATTTTGGATCCTGCTCTGTGTCAAGGTTCCACTGCAGCCCTTTGTCCCATGAAATCAGGTGCTGGGTCCCTGTTTCAGGTTCCACAGCTTCCCCTGTGCAAGCATATCCAGTGCCTGCTGATCCAGCTCTATTAATCCTGGCTCCTTAGACCCAGCCTGGGCCCTTCCTTTGCTGCACACATGCAGCTCCCACTCAGTGCCCAGCTAGGACTATGGAGGGGTGGTGAGGATTCATATCTGCAGCCCCGAAGTAGTTCCCTTCCATAGACGTGTCTTTCCCATTCCATCACTTCGGTTCTTGCACCCCAGATTGAGCCAGACATTCACAGCATCTCCTCCTGGAGCGTTCTGGTGAGCGAGGCTGTACTTGGAGGGCCAAAATACACACATCCCCTCCAGCTCGGAGCCTTCGGTATCCCTTCTTCAACCTAAGCCTTCCTCCCAAAGGTAAACCCCAGGTAAGGCCTTTCCAGGCCTCCCTCCTCCTCCTTGCTCTGGGATGCTGAGCTGAGTTTCTCCAAGGTGGAGGCATGGGATGGGTGCCAGGGGCTCAGCTGCTGGAGGAAATGATGGAGACAGCAGCAAGGCAGGGACCCAGGTGTGAACCCATGCAGGTAGCAGAGCTGTGACTCAGCCATCTGAGAGAAAGCGTGGAGGTGCCCCAGCTGCTAGAAGGGCCATGGCTGGGAGGGAAAACCAAACAAACCTGTGGGCTCTCCGGTCACCAGCATTTTACTTCAGTAGCCATGCTCAGCTGCCCTGGGGTTATTGGGGTGCAGGAGTGCCGAGCTTCCAATTTTAGCTCATTTCAGTTCCATGGGGCAAAGCAACTCTTTCCCTTGGAGACCTGAGAGAGGTGTCTAGCCCAAAACTTTTCTCCCCTCCAGCCAGCCCAATGTTAGAGTCCAATGGGGTCCAACCATGGAGACCCGTTCTCCTTGCAGGCAACCTTCCCTCTTCCTCCCTTTTCTCTACAAAGAGTTAAATTTCTCTCTCCAATTCAGCACTTTTCCCCTCCCTCCTGCCCCTGGGATAATGTTTAACTGAGCCCATTGCTAATTAAATATCGATGACCTCAGGCAGGTTTTTGTTATCGTCTGGAAACACCTGATGCGTGTGTCACCAGCAAGAGTTTTTCTCGTCTCAAGTACACTGCCAACCCTTGAACTCCTGTTGGCTTTTCCCTTCCCGCCCCCACTGCTGGCCACCCCTGCCCACGGACACCAGGGCTGGCAGTTGAGGTTTCTCTGGCTGCTGAACTGCTTATGTGGGCTTGTCATCCCCGTTCCTAATTGCAGGGGACAAACACGATGGGAAGTAACTAACGCTGTGTTCTTCCTCTCCTTTACCAAAGTGTGGCTGTTGCTACCCACCATCAACTGCCAAGCAGGCCCAGCTTGAACTTACTGAACCTTCCTATTCTGTGCTGAACCTGTGCTTTCCCACCCCGTGTGAGCATGGGGATGGCCAGGCTGGGAGCTCAGCTCTCCAAAATACCTCCTGGGCTTTCCTCGGGGAGTGGCAAAGCCCCACAAAGAAAGGGATGCCCTATTCCCTCTTCCTCTGTCCCCCAAGGCAGACCTTGGGGCAACACTACTGGGCTGAGCAGGCTGGAACTGAAACCCTCAAAGGCTGAGATGGAGAATGGGCCTGAAAAAGAGAGGACAAAAAAGAAAGAGAAAGGGAGGCCTGGAGGGGATTGGAGATGTTCTGGGAGGGCCTTATTGGAGAGAAAATGGACTTCTATGTTTCTACAGAGGCAGAAACATATCGTAGATGAGTTTGGGTCACCTGCTGACCCCCCAAAACCTCCAAGCAGAGTGGACTCCTTGGGAATCACACATCAGCTGGGGTTTCCTGCTGGCTCTGCCAGCCTTGTGAACAGCCTCTGAGCCTCACTTCTCAAGGAGGTCTTTCAACCCTTCAAAAATTCTCAGGGCTGGTTTTCTTCGTGGTGAAGAGCAGCAGTTTCGCTGACATCATTTTCACACTCCACGGTATAAATAGCCAATTTGAAAAACAAAGGGAAACTCACCACGAAGCCCATGTAAGGCAGAGTTACAGTTGCACCATTTATTTATTCGCTCGCTGTAGGTATTTCCTGCCTCTGTTGGTCAGAGACCTCCTGTGTTGGCCAAAAGTCAGCTTTTCCTCTGTCGCTGGTAATTTACGGATCAGTAGCACTGCTGGTAATTGGAGGATTACAACCCCCTGGCAGGACGGACTCCTGCCTGTGGTTGGTCTTGATCTGACCAGTTGCTCCAAAGTCCTGCGCTTCTGCTGAGCATCTCCAGGATACAGCAGTGGTCAGCTCCCTAGGAGCAGCAGGGTCAGGGCTAATGGTGGAGGGTTCGGTAAGGCTGGAGACAGCTTCCTGCTCCAGCTTTACTCTGCAAGGCTGGCACTTGCTGAGTGTTGCAGCAGGCAGGACAGCTCTGAGCTCCTTCAACTCCAGGACACAGAATCATAGAATGGTTTGAGTTGGAAGAGATCTCAAAAGCCCATCCAGTTCCAACTCCTCTGCCACAGGTAGGGATGCCTCCCACCAGACCAGGCTGCTCAAGGCCCCATCCAACCTGGCCTTGAACACTTCCAGGGAGGGGGCACCCACAGCTTCCCTGGGCAACCTGTGTCAGGGCCTCACCACCCTCAGCGTGAAGAATTTCTTCCTAATGTCTGATCTAAATCTCTCCCCTTCCAGGTTAAAGCCGTTAACATCTTATGTTTTGTACCACCACCAAGACACTCCCAGGCCAGTGGGAAGCAGATGCCCTGCTAAAGTGGGGCATGGCAGTGTGGTTTGCAGGACATAAAGCCAGGGGGATGTCGCTCAGGTAGTTTTGTCACTGTGTCAGTTTTGGTTGCCCCCCAAGCTACCAGTCCCTGCTGTGTGAAGCAAAGGGAGCACTCACTCGGTTATGGATGACTGAGCACCTGCAAGGGGGAGGGCGGCACAGACACATGTGCATGCATGGGCTCGGCTTGTTCAACAAGCCAGTCCGAGGCTACAGACATGTCTTCTTCAGGCTCCAGCTGCACTCCCACTCTGCACCTCCTTCCCAGTGCTTGTTGCTGCCTCTGGACCTGCCAGTGGATCAGTCCATGCGTGCGCTTCCTAGCTTGCTCCAGGCAATGTCAGCCAGGCTCATTCAGACCCTTTCTTCCCTTGCCTCAGCTGTGCCAGTCAGCTTTGCACAAAGCAAGGCAAGCGACACATACCCCTATGGCTCCATCAGTGCACTGGAAGGTTGGCAGCTCCTTGGCAGGGAGCAGTGGCAAGCAGCCATGGATGGGACCTCCTCCAGAAGCACAGATAGATCCAAGAGAGGATTTTGCGCCATGGGTGAGGGCTCCCTGAATTTCATACCTCCATCTAGGATGTTAAGCAATCCCAAACTTCCCTTAGGCATGCCCAGGGTGGATGGATGAAAACTCAGGTCCAGGACTACTACAACACAGGAGCATGCCTGTAGGCTCTATATTCCTCAGTTTTGCCTGCAAGATAAAGCTTCCTTCACCTCTGTTCATGAAAGAAGCTGGATCGCAGTTGCCCTTGGCTGCTCCCTGAAAATGCTCTGTCCCCTGGGAAATAGAGAAGGGTAGGCAAGAGGGAGCACAGCATGGTCCCTGCTACTCTGCTAACTACCAATGGGTATGGGAGCTGTCGTGGGAATGGTGTCAGAACTGCTTTGCCTGTCCACCATGGCCAAGGTGTGCAGAGGGACAGACCTGCCAGCAGGCAGTGGATCACCTAGGATTTCCCCTTTCTGGCCGCTGATTCCCCTGCCTGAAATCCTCTCTGTGCGCCAGGAGCCCCAGGGCATGGGGAAGAGGGGGTGCCAAAGGTTGGCGTGAGCCGACTGGGGGCCCCACTAGGTTTGACTCCAGGGAGGGTCCTGCCCAGTGGACTGTCTCCTTGGTCATTGTTATCAGAGTCATTCTCCAGCAGCTTGAATCCTGTTTTTGTGCCGGTGTTGCCTGGCTCTACAGGAGTGAGTGGGGAGAGAGAAACACAGGAAACAGCAGCGACGGAAGCAGAATCATCTCCTGGAGGGAGCGAAGAGCTGCTGACGCCACCGAGGGGAACAAAGACAGAGATTCAGAAGGGCTTATGCACAGGCTTGCGCTGGAGACTGCCCAGACAAGTTGTCTCAGTCGCAGCTTAAGGCATAGCTCCCACCCCTCCAGCATGCTGAGCCTCTGTCTCCTCCAGTCCAAGCCCCCTGTGCTGAACTCCGGGGTGCAAGGAGACTTCAGGGGGATCTCAGGGTGGGAAGAGGAGAAAGCAGTTGGCCAGTGCAGATGTTTTTGGCATGGACAAGCTCTGGGGAGGGCAACGCAGTGGGATGTCTTGTAGCCCAGCCCCAGCTGCTAGAGCTTTGGCTGATGCAATGGAGTGAGGGTAGCTGTGGGAACAGAGCAGTGCGCATGGTGGCGTGGGCGCTAGCCTCTCCACTGTCTCAAAGTTCTCCCCCCCACCATCCAGAAATACCAGGGGGACTGTCCCCACGCCCCATGTGCATAATGGGTCCTCTGTCCAGTAGGCACAAACGGAAACTTTGAGTAAAAAGGCCAGAAGGCCTGGCTGCCGGTCTCACCCGGGGCCAGGAGGAGCGTGCAAGCCTCTGCCTTGCAGAGTCACAAGCCACCCGTAACCATGTCCCCATCCACTGTGCCCTTTGTGTCCCAAGGAACTCCCTCCATGTACTTCCTCTCCTGAAGATATGGGTCAACGGTGCTGCATCCTGAGCACCAAGGGCTCTTCTGTGTGGCTACGGGGCAAAAAAAGTGCGCCCCAGGCATGAGTCTCCCAAACCCTTGTCCTGCGGGATGCAGCTGTTCCAACCAGCCTGTGCTGAGGTGCTCACTGAGCCCTAGGCCTGTGCATAGGAGGGGAGAGGAATGACAGTGGTCACAGCCTTCTCGACACACTTGTGCTAAGGAAGTCCAATCCCTATATTCCTAATTCTAAGAAAGGGATAAATACCACCACTGCCTGTGATGAAGACTGTCCTTTCCTGTGTTACAAGGTGGCAGCACTCACACCTCACACCCTTCTGTGGCTGAGGAGGAAGGTTCTGACCTAGCCCCGTCAGACACAGATCCCCTTTGTCCATATCCCCATCCCCACAGCACATGCACTGCCTGCTTCAGAGCCAGTGGGGAAGATCTCCAATCAGCGATGCCGTGAGGCTCAGCACTGCAACATGGCACTGCTGACACCTGGGACAGCATCAGGGACCATGGAACCATGCGAGGTGGCACTACTTGGGTGGAAGCTTACGGCACCCCTATCCCACTGCCAGCAGCAAGGGCAGCACAGCCAGGATGCTGTTGCTGCAGGGAGCACTGCTGTTTCCAAGGTCTGCCTTCATGAGCACTGTTTGTGGCTGGAACACCAGCGCCAAAATGTCATCGGTCTCTTATCTGTAACATATCCGGGTCCTTTTGGTACCCACTCAGACTCCAAAAATAGCCCCAGCAGAGGGAAAGAATACATCCTTAAAATAGCACCGCCACGTGGGTTTGCCAGCGCTGGAGCTGACACCTGGTCAAGTGCCCATCGGGGCTTTACAGGGAGATTTCAGGTCTGTTTTCCTGCCCTTTCCCAGCCTAAAATAGCATCCACGACCTCCCTATGCTGGGAGGTGAGAAGGTGCTTTGCAACCTCTGCCCAAAGTGGCATTGGCTGCCGCCCGGCGGCTCCATGCCACCCCGGGCCACCACCCACCATGGATGGCCCTGCATGGGTCCCAGGTGTGACCCCTCTGTCCACGCTGCCCACTGCTTGGCACGGAGATGGAGCCATGGAGCACAGCAAGGGCCAGGTAAGTCACCCTGAAGGATGCAGCCAGCGATGTGGGAGGAGCAGCCCAGCTGGCCTCTCTCCTGAAAAGGAGAGCTGCTGAGGAGGAGGAAGCCAGGAGGAAGGAAGGCCTTGTTTGTCTGTTCCCAGAGTGGTGCAGGAACTGCTATATGAAGAATTACCTGACCTCACTTACATCTCCGGATACTCTTCACTGGCTTCTCCCCCCTTCCTCATTTCAGCCTTCTCTCAGCTCCTGTGATCCTGCTTTTCACTGTGTTGCTTCTGCTGCCTCTCCTCTGAGCAACCCCATTTCTGGCAGCTGGTTTCAGCTGGGCTGCGAGTCCTCTTCCACTTCCTTATACTCCCAATTTATCCACACCTGCTCTTCCTCCTAGTTAACCATGTTTGCTCCCTGTGCATGACTCTGCCTGGCAGACAGGGCTCTGGCAGTTCTGGAAAGCAGGAAAAACCATGCCAGTTAGGGTGGTTTGTGGGTTTGCAGTTGTGGGGATGATGCTGCAGGTGTAGAGTGGCTTGTGAGATGGTCTGTGATACTCAGCTTGGAGACTGGGGACTCAGGAAGCAGGAAATTTGGGCTCTACATCTATCACTGACACGTTGGCCTTTTTGCAGAACATTCAGACCCTGCACACCTTGATTTGCTCCCTGTGCAGCCCCTGCCTCATGCAGTGTCACACAGATGGACTTGCGGGCATCCATGAAGGACGAGTGGATAAGACCATGACGCACAGGTTTCATGCTCTTTGTAGACTATTGCTTCCTCTCTTGCCCAGCCCGTTAGAAGGTCTGGGCAAAGATGTTTATTTAGAATACAAAAGGCTTAAGGCTATGTGTTGGATACAGAGGGATGGAACCTGGCATGAGATAAATTCTGATCTGGAAGCAGGATCCAGCACTGCTGCTTCTTCACATTGAACAGCATTTCCTGGGGCGGGTGGGGAGGATAAGGCTGGCAAGGACAGGAGGGCTGGGAATAGTGAATCTAAGATGCTCCCAGGGAGCAGGATACAGCCAGGGGCTGGTGTATCTCAGAGCTAGGGATGGAGGCACATTCTGCTGTAGAACGGACCTGAGGCTGTCACATGTGTCCAGGAGCAGGGCTGGTAAGGGAAATGTGAAAGGGCACACAGAGGAAAGGGAGATTGGCAATGAGGTGTGCTGAATGGAGGTTAGAGTACGGGAGTTTTCAAGATCTCTTTCAGGGACAGTGCTGGCGAATGGATTGATGATCAGAGTATCTCCAGGGAGAGAGGTGTCCCCAAAAGCAAGCTTAATGGACAGAGAACAATGGAAATGGATTGCTGCGGTACACCAAGACCAACTGAGAAGGTAAGGTGTGGCAAAACCTCCCCACTCTGTGTAAAGCTTTGTTTTCCTCTAAGACCTGTGGAACCTGAGACTCTCCAGTTCTTTGCAACCTCATAGCACCCCATCAACCCATGGTTAAATTAGTGGCTGAGACCATGCCAGACTGGAAGAGGAGAAAGAAGGGAGTATATGAGACAAAGCAGCAAACATAGCACCCTTGAGGAGGTCAAATTCAAGATTGGGAAGGATCTTCTGAAATAACAGGTTATTTCAAGACTTAGGAAATGAACCATGTAGCCCAGTGGGCCAGGGGGGACCATGGGGAGGTCTTATATCTCTGAATTCAACAACCCATTGAGTAAGCTGAGGTCACCACTCATTGCAGAGGACAGGAACTCGGGGAGAGGAAGAGGGGACCGGATGCTTGGCCAAAATACCTGAAGAAGTGATGTTAAGGATATCCCCTCTTCTCCAGAGCCAAGATGTGACGATACCTCCCCTGGGCTCCATGGAGAGCAATGGTGAGTGGGTTGCTTGCAGCAGGTGTTCTCAGGAGGGGTTGCCCCACACCTCTTCCCACCTCATCCATTTCCCCTAACCTTCCTCCATCAGTAGCATTTGTTTCCCCCTACCCCCTATTTTTTGTTTTGAAATGAGAATTGGTGATGGAAATATTCCAAGGCCACATAAACAGGATACATGTGGGTCAGGACTGAGCGAGGAGCAGCGTGGTGGCAGAAGAGTGAGATTGCTGACCTGAAGGAAGCTATGGAGATGACGTGATGGGCTTTGGGAGGTCTGGAAAAGCAGACAGTCTGGTGTTGGGGCAGCAGGAGAAGCGAGAGACCAGCCTGAACATTATGCCAGGCCTTCCTTCTCTTCGAAGGATGTACATTAGCCTGTCCCATATCCACTGCCCATCTCAGTGCCAGTTTGCCATTGCTTAAGTTATCAGTGAACCCTGGTGCCACTTTCCCAGGGAGGTGCGGGGAAGCCCTGCCAGCATGGGAATGAGAATTCCTGAGGGACAGTGCTCATGCTCATTGCCTTGCCTCTGTCTTGTAGAACAAGTCACTGCTGAAGGACTCAGGTCACTTCATGCAGGGAAGCTGGTACGGTCTCTCAGGTCCCTCCACTCATCTGTTGGGCAAATGTGACTCAACTTTAAAATCCTCAGTAGAGCCCTGTGAACCGCCAAGGGTTATCCAAAGAGGGGGGGATGTGGTCGGTCATGAGCAGGGATGTGGTAGAACACAAGGAGAGATGCACAGCTTTCCTGGTTGCCAGGAAAGGAAGCCACCATCTGTTACCAGAAAGAGGAATGCCAATGGAAGAGCAATTTAATTAGATAATATTTCTAATTAAGACAGGTGACAGGCTGCAAATTTCCCTCCTGGAGAGACTTTTGGAGGAGCTTCAAGCAAGGATGCTCCTGACCTGGTCCTTTCAGCCAAGGCCAAGTGCCAGAGCAAGAAGAGGGGCTGCAGGTCCCCAGCTCCCTCCTCGCTGCTCCCCAGTGCCTGACCCCACTGGTTGTCCTCACATCTGCAGGGGCCAGATGAGACATGTCCCCCTAGTGCAGCCAGGTGGCTGTGGCTCTGTGCGAGCTGGGCAATTCTGAGCTCCTCAGGCCCTCACTCCTTCTAAGTGTCCTCTCTGCAGCACTTGGATTTCTAGCCATTCCCTATGCTGGGATGGAGATGTGGTGTTTGCAGGTCAAGTCATGGATTGCAGCTCTCAGTGGCCGGGTGGGGCACCTCTGCAGGCCTGGCTCAGGGGGATCATGGGAACCAGTCACAGACCATGCCTTCAAAACAAAGCATCTAGGATGGGGGGATCCCACCGCAACAGGCCAGGTTATGTGCAGATCATAGAATCTCATGGAATGGTTTGGGTTGGAAGGGACCTTAAAGCTCAACCAGTTCCAACCCCGCTGCCATGGACAGGGACACCTCCCACCAGACCAGGCTGCTCAAGGCCCCATCCAGCCTGGCCTTGAACACCTCCAGGGAGGGGGCATCCACAGCTTCTCTGGGCAACCTGTGCCACTGCCTCACCACTCTCATCGTGAAGCATTTCTTCCTACTGTCTAATGTCTAATCTGCTTTCCCTTGCCGGTTAGAATCTGCTGAAGGCCCATTTTACTCAAGCTTAATCCTGGTGGCTGCATCATTCTTCCCCTCTCCCCCCCACCATATTTCCCCTGAAGAAATTACTAAGAGATTTTTTTTTTTTTAATTGGCATTGCCCATTTGATCCCTAGTTCCTCGCCAGGCAAAACAAGGAATGCATCTTATTGGAGACAGGATAGAGGACTCTTGGAGTTAATAGTTTTCTCCATTGTCTTTCAAATGTGTGCTGAGATGTCCATAGCGGGCGAACCCATTGTGCTGCCTTCCTGCTTCTTTTTCCAACAGTCTCCAGTGAATAAAAGCAATGCAGTGCTTGTAATACACTTTCCATGACCTCTAATCTTGCTAAGATCTATCTCAATTGCAAGCTCACGTACAGTATTC
This sequence comes from Neomorphus geoffroyi, assembly GCA_033558235.1. Taxonomy (NCBI): domain Eukaryota; kingdom Metazoa; phylum Chordata; class Aves; order Cuculiformes; family Neomorphidae; genus Neomorphus; species Neomorphus geoffroyi. The sequence goes on along the minus strand of JAUMJM010000021.1, from coordinate 18,744,841 downwards.
GTTAATAGCAGTTCCACCTCCATCTCACCTACTTCTCCAAAACCCAGCCTCAAGCTTTGCCTGGCTGGATCCAGCTTCCCTTGTCTGGACCACTGTCTCCTCTGCCTTCATCCATACCTTCTTCTCCCTCCTTTCTTTTTTCTACTTTCCTCAGTGCTCAATCATCCCACTTTCTCCTGAGCGCTTGATCTCTGGAAGTGTTGGCACAGGGGCGTGGCAGGGAGGTAACTGATGCTGTTGAAAGTGTGCCTGTACCTTCAAGAGAATGCTTGCTGGGGACCATGGCACCATCCCAGCCCACTTGTGGTGGGATGAGGAGGCAGTAATTCAGCTACCAGCAACAGCAGCAAAATAGGGAGCCACAGCAATGGTTGGAAGGGATTTCAGGGCAGACAAAGCCTGCAAGTTTGCCTTCCCACCCTGGCTATGAGCTCATTCCGTTGCATGGGCTTGATGAGATTCCCAGATGCGAAGGCACACAATGCGGCGGGGAAACCCTTGTTCTCTTGTGGTTGTTCCACATGGCTCCTCCGGTAATGTTTGCCCTTCCTACATCTTCCTGCCGTACCGGAAGCCCTCAGGTGTCCCTCAGCTGGGACAGCCACCTGGGTTTTGAGGATGAGTCACCCTCTCTTCCTGTGCTCTCCTCAGCCTTCCCTTTGGCAAGGACTGGCAACAAACAGCAGGAATGAATCAGAGGCTGGGATGGCTGAGGAACCAGCGGTCCAGCCCCGGGCATCTGCGACACTGCGGGGGACTGGGCACTGTCCATCACTGACTGATACGGGCTGGGGACCCCAGAGGCCAAAAAAATCTCCAGGTCATGTCACTGGAAGCTGTACTCAAGAGCCACTTCTGAACAGGACTGCAGTCTTTTCCAGCGCTAAAGCACCATTCCCAGATCCTGCTCTGCACAGAGCGCAGATCCTTCTCCTGCTCCAAGGGTTTGTGCCTAGGCCATAGATAAAACACCAGTTCTATATTTTAGCTTTCTTTATCCATCACACAGCCTTTTCTCCTTGTTTTTTCTCTCATTTACTTCTTCGCACCAATGGGTAGCCTGGCCTGGATGTCTATGTCCACCTCAAAGAGTTGGTAGGTTATTCCTCTTGAACTGCCACAGCAAATGGCCAATCTCCCTGCTGTTGGCAAGGGGTTGTAGACAGGAAGGTGTGGAGCTGGGGCATCACCACAGCCCATATCTCCAGCCAAACTGTTCGTCAGTCACATCTGCTGAGGAGGCAACCAGCAAGCCCAGTCATGCTCTGGGATTCCCAAGCACTGTGCAGCTGAGCCTCTCTTGAGAAAAGTGGCAACAGACTGGGTTGGACCACTTGCAGCTTTTCTTTTTTCATCCGAGAGAGTCCCCACTGAGCCCATAACATGCTTGTACCTCACTGTACCACATTGCTAGGCTTGGTCACTGGAGGCATCACAACCACAACAGCATGGGCTGGGGGAAATGTTTGGCAAGCAAGATTTTATGTACTGCGTCATGCAGGGCAGGGGATTGGACTAAGCAGTCAGAGTGGTTGTCTTTGGCTTTAGGAAAGGCAGCTGGAAATCAGCCTCTTCTTCTGAAGATGGTTCAGGTAGTTATGGAAGAGGCTTATCATTTGGTAGGACTACGCCTGTAGGCCAGAGCTCTGCTCATTTCAAACCCACCACATTCATGAAGGCAGGAGATGGACTCAGCCTCTGATAATCAAGATCATAGCCTTTTCCTTGAAGCCTTCTCTTCCCAAGGCTGAACAAACCCAGCTCTCTCGGTCTGTCATCACAGGGCAGGTGCTCCAGCCCTCTGAGCATCTTCGTGGCCCTTATTTGGACCCACTCTAATAGTTCCATGTCCTTCCTGTGCTGAGGACTGAACACGGTACTCCAGGTGAGGTCTCACAAGAGAGGACTAGAGGGGGAGTTGTCATCAGTGCTCTGAGTTGCTAACGGTACTCTGCAACCTTTCTTCTGCTTCTCGTTTGGTACCACGAGTGTGAAATGGCCCACCACCATTATGGGAAGGTGTTGAACAGCCTTGCAGTGCCCTGGCAATTGGCTGTGAGACCTGGAGGGGCCAGCTGAGAGAAAGCAGTGGTAGCTGGAAAGACCACCACTATGCAATACAGGTGGAAGGCTGGAAGACTTTGAGGGCTAGGAGGAACTGACTCTTCCAATGGTGTGTGCAGTCCAGGCTGGAGACAATGCAGGCAGGCGTTCAGATGCTCCCCACTTCCTCCCAGGCTGGTAGTGCCACAGTGAAACACTACCCAAATATTCTACCATCTTTATCAGCCTTGGCTTTACCACCCATAATCTCACTCCTCTTTTCCGAATTGCTCCTCAGATTACTGCTCCTGATGGCAATCAATGGGACATTGTGCAAGGGGACTCGAGGACACAGGTCAGACAGGAGGGGAAGGAAAGGAGGCCATGACCAGGCTGCTTCAAGGGTGGCAGGCATGGAGGCACGCCGGGGAGGGGGGTGGGCACATGGATGGCTGTGACCGTCCATTCTCGTGCTGGCAGCTTGGCGTCCTGCTAAGCTGCCCAAGACTCGTGTTATCTCTGATGAAAGGCAAACAGAAAGGGGAAAGTGAGAAGGAATTCTTCACCTGAGAGGGTTCTTATCGCCTTTCCGCTTCTCTTGCCCTGGAGAGATATGGCAGCTCAATGCTCTGTTGTTCCTCAGGGGGCCTCTCCTCCCCTACCCCTGGCCACATGGGGATGCAATGGTGCCTCCCAGCCATGGTGCCGCATGCCCAGTGGCTCACCAGTCACCCCAGAGCATGCACTTCCTGTACGTCCATCCTCACCTGAGCACCCACCGCAGCACCTTTGGGTTTTGCACCCCTGGCCAAATGCACGGGAGATACTCTGGGGAATCAAAAGCTTTGCTTTGCAGGTACCATGGTTTCATGTCAGTCCCAGCACACACTCGCTTGGGTAGCCAGCATGGTGGCCCCAGCCACCAGGGAGTGATATGACTCACTGCAACTTTGATCAGCATCATGTAACTGAGGCCAAGAAATAAAACTCAGTCTCTTATCGGTCCTGCAGTGAGTTGAAGCATGCTTAAATAGTGACCAAAGTCAATTAAATCTCTGGCAGAAGCAGAGCAGGTCGAGCTTGCTGGCTGAGGATGGCAGGAGGTAGCCACAGGTGGTTAGATGCCCCTGTAGCAGCAAGGTGCTCAAGGGCAGGCAGAAGAGCTGAAATAGTTTGTGCCACTGCATATGGGAAAAGCAGAGATGGTAGGGAGATGGCTCTATTCTGGTGACAGCAGGAAGAAACTGCCGGTCAACTTCATTATGCAATCTCAAGGCTCCTTCTACCCATCCATGTTAGAAGAATACTTGGGAAAGATTTTATGGAGCGTGCCAGCTGCCAGAAATGGCGAAGCTATTGATCATCAGGTTACAGAGCTACATCATGAAAATCATGTGAATCCAAGGAGTGAACAGATGGCCAGCCTGAGCGGGGACAAAATTACTTTGTGGCAGAACTGACAAGCAGCTCAATTCAGTGTTAGTGCAAGAACTGGATTTGATTTGGCAGAGAAGACAGGTTGCTTGCAAGGCTTGGTAGTGACATGTTTATTCAGCTCTCAGATTTTTATTCACCATGAGGTTGCTTCATTCGAGTTGGGGATGCACTCGCAACTCATTCAGCTGTGGTTTGATGCAGTTGCCCAAATATTGGTATCCCGTTTCATTTTAGATGCAGTAGTGTAGCCTGCCTTGCCTCCAGCTGCTACTCCAGATGGGTGTTGTTCTCCAGCAAGTCCCGTGGCATATTTGCCAGCCCACTTCATGCATCTCAGATACCCTAAGACATCTCAAATGGCTCTAAACAACTCTGTTTTGGCAACAGGATCCCAGGATTATGGATATATTGAATAAAATACTTAAATTTTTTGCTCATTCCTTTTCTGATAGCTTTGGGGGTTTAAGGTAGCACAGACAAACCTCTGAAGAAGTCATAAGGCAATCATAATAAAAGGTTCTGTTCCTGACATGGATGGGGGACAAAATCTTTGTAGAGCCAAGGTTCTCATGTTGGAGGTTACAAGGATCCTTCTCTTGGTAACTGAGGTCTCTCACAGAAGCATGGCTCTGAAGATCTTGAGAAGTGAGAAATGCCTGCAGCTGACGTGCTGATTTGGAACAAAATTGACCAGAAATCGTAATCAGAATCTGAAGAAGGGATCAGCCAAAGAGAGGAACTCTGACCCAAATAGCAGCAGCCACCAAAGCTCCTTGTAGAGCCAAGCCTGGCAACAGCAGAGGACTATTTGCAGCTGAGAACAGTCCATTCTCAGAGCTGTCTCAATTTGGTACCACTGAAGTAGGGTGCCTGGGAAAGTCCCCTTATTTTTTCGTTGAAAAGGAGCTGGTGCCAACATAAAGAATCCTGGCAGAACGCAAGGGCAGGTTCAAGCAGGTTGAGCCAGGGGAAGTTGGGCTCTGGAGGTTTACCAGCTTGGTGCAAGCAGCGCTGTGCAGTCTTCTCTCCCAGGGTCTCCTGCTGGCACTGCGCTCTGGTGGACCTCCTTTTGCAGGCAGAGTTTGGAAAAGTAGCTCTGCCTTCACCCCCTTAGTCCCTACCTGGCAGGGGAAGGACAGGGAGAAGGTTGAGAGGCGATAGTTTGGGAAGAAGGATCCCAAAACAGAGGAGCCTCCTGGAGATTCACAAACATATCCAGGGGCACAGAAAGGTTCCACAGGGTCTGGGGCAAAACCCAGGTCTGTGATCTTTCCTAAATGAGGATGTCTCACACTGTAATGAGCCTGGCCTCTCTCAGTGTGTACCTAGGGGCAAACTGCTCTCACTTTTCTTTCTCCCCGATGCCCTGCCCACCCTCTAACTTATCCTGGGCACGTTAAATAAATTAAAATTAAATGCATCTCTAATTTATCTCCATTCTGTTCTCCCTGGAGAATGATTGTCCCAGGGTGATCCCTCTGATAATGAGAACTGTTTTGAAAATTAAAAAATACTTGTTACAGAAAGCCCCAAACCAAATGCCCTCAGATTAATGAGGAGGCTAAAACCCCCCGGTGAATGCAAATTTTTAGAGATTAGCAACTGTTCAAATGCAAGATGATCACCCAACGGCACATGCTTCTAGAGCATTGACTAAAGCCCTACAGAACTATGAATAGATTAGGAAAAAATGCTGGCAATTGCTTTGACTTTGTGAGTGGTTTCATGGATATCCTCGCAGGCAGGAATTGGTGGGAGCAGAGGCCCACCCTGGGCTGGTAGAAGCTGTGCTACAGAAACCAGGGTGGGACTCACAGCCCAGACATCTGATCGTGAAATTGGAGGAATTTTTGTTACTGAAATTCCAGTGTGTTTTCCAGAGAGAGGGGATGAGGGGAAAAGAAATGACTGCCAGAATGGCTTCAGCTCCGCTTCTTTGCAGAGCTTCAGCAAGAAGCACAAAATGACCCAATGCCAACCGACTGGGGAGCAAAGGTCTCACTGAACAGGCTAAAAATCATGGAAGCTGTGAACGCAGCACCTCGTTGGGATGATACAGGCATTGGGATCCTGTGTGAGGACATTCCTGCATTATGTCACTCAGCACAAGGTCAGACACACTAAATCACACCACTTGTCTGGGGACTGAGACGTGTAAGAGGAGACTAGGTGATGTCTGCTGTAGGTGTGGTGCTAAAGCCATTAAAACCCTGCAAGCTCTGCATTTGAGAAGGAAAGAAAGAAAAGCGCAGCCAGTTATGGGAAAAGCAGATTGCCTAGGAAAGCCTTGAGCCTTCTGGTGTTAGATGTTTCCCACCAAGGGTCCAGGTGCTGCTCCCACAAACACAAGCTTAAACCTGTGGAAACTGGCTGATTCCTAAGTACAGACTCGAAACCTCTCTCAAGCAGGAGGTAACTCAGACCTCCTCCGACGTCCTTGCCCATTCTATCCCCTTGGACCCCTCTGCCCTCTGCCCCCGCTTCCCTTCCCTGTGCTCAGTTGTTCCAGCAGCAGCCTCCACGCTCACTGCTGTCTGCATGCCTGGCTTGGGTGACCTTTCCCCGGGACAATGGCAGCTATTGAATCCGGGCAGGCATAGCCGGCGATGACATGGAGCTGCAGACGCAACGGTCCCATCGCTGCAAAGAGGGTCCTGCCCAGCACAGCTGGGAGTGGGGGAAGCTGGCCTGGGAAAAAGGATTCAGCCACGAGCCTGCCTTTCATTGCACTTGGTGGCTCATGCGTCACACGGATGGCTCTGTGGTTAGATATGCTTCTTAGCCCATTTAGTCCCACTGTGAGGTGCCAGGGCCTCCGCGCTAAAAATTAAAGCCCATGAGATGACTTCAGGAGCTTACAGTGGTGGTAAATACCTTCCCACGTGCCCACACACCACAACAGCCTTGCTAGGGAAAAATCCACTCAGATAGTTTTGGAAAGACAGTTACTTTGATTCACTGAGCCCTTTGTGACTGGAACAAGCAGCAACGTACAACCACCACAACAGGGTAGTCGTCTTTTAGTGGGCACTTTTCACACAGAGACTTGTGGGCAGGGAACTAGAAGGCAGGGACTGATTTATCGACTAAATCCCACTACCGACCCTCTCCACAGGGCTTGGGATGCCTGGTTCCCCACATCTGCTATGGGCTAACAATTCCTCCCTGTCTCACTAGGGAAAATAAATGAGTCAGTGCACACACAGAAACTGTGAGATGGAAATTGATATCTGAATACTGTGATGATGATGAATATTACTATTGTTGCTATTATTGCTAGTGCCAGACAAGACTAAAGGATCTGTTCTGTATAATTTGTGCTCTCTCCCCCTAGCCCTTTCCAGCTTGCCCACATTTTTACAGAAACATTAGTCCAAGTTTGAAATTTCTACCCAACACCACCTCTTGGCAAAAATCACAGGTCTTATTCAGAGCCCACTGCTACATCCCTGCCTGGAGCTAGAGCAGGACCAGAGAACACCCCACTGCCTCCGGCTCCTGAGGAGCCCGGTACCTCAGCAGAGGGAGACCAGCATCACTGCAGATCTGAGATGCAGTAAAGGCGCAAATAAGGGGGAAGCCTGCACCTTCAGCATGTCAACTGGAGCATAAAAGATAGGGGGAAGGACTCTTCTAGTCTCACCATGAACTAAGCTGCAACCCCTCAATCCAGAAGAAGAGGTAGGAAAACAAATACACATTATAAACGTACTGAATTCTTTAGATTGGTAATTTCCATCAGTGTTAAAGACAAAAATGTCTCTGGAAACATGTAGAGTCAGGAAGGAACCTCAGGGCAAACCTCAAATGAGGAAAGCACCACATTAAAATATACACTGATTAGTCCAGCATCAGCAGGTTTTAAAGGTGTTCACTGTCCCTGGCTAAGTGGGCAGTCAGAGTGGCCTTGCACTAACTCTGCTCTTGGGTAGAAAAGCTCCTGAAGGAAGAGAGCAGCATCTCTCCAAATCCAATGATTTCTTCTGAGCCATACAGCCAGATCACCCTCCAGACCGAGTGAACCAGCCTGCCTGAGGTCAGCAAATACCTTGCCAGGCAGTGCCTGAAAGCTCTCACGCCTGTACCAGCCACTGCCCCGTTATTTGCCAGTTCCATGGGGGGTTGCTGTCTGTTGGGTAAGAGATATTCCAATTACGCAATCCCAGCTCTCCTTCCCCCTCTTCGTCCTCGGAGAGGGTGGTGAATGTCCCTGTGCACACATGTGCAGGGGAGTTCAAAGGTATGTATCAACCAGTCCTCTCCCAGCAGGCCACTCCAGCCTGAGTTCCCACACATGTCCTTGGGAATGTGCCTCCCTCAGAGCGGATAACAGATACTCGGGATTTGCTTTGCTCACTGGAACAATTTCCCTGCAGAGGGGGGAGAAAAAGAGGAGTTAATTCAGGGTTTCATTAACCTAACAGTTGATTGCAACAGAAACTTGTCCTATATAGGAATTGTGTCAGGAAATAGGCTGAGGAGGAGGGGGAGAAGACAGCAGGTTGCAGCAACCTTGCTGCTTCTCCCAGCCTTGCTTCCCTCAGCTGAGGCCCAGAAGAACATAGCAGCTCATATGGGTTTGGCTCCCAGCTCCAGGCTCATCAGACTCCATGCAGGCAAGGAAAAGGCAAAGCTGTGCCATGGCACATGGCCATCTCGCATAAGGAACACAGATGATGGTATATTCTCCACCTGGAGTACTGGGTCCAGTTCTGGAATCCCCAACATAAGAAGGATATGGAACTGTTAGAACAGGTCCAGATGAGGCCATGAAGGTTCTCAGAGGGCTGGAGCAGCTCTGCTATGAGGACAGGCTGAAAGAGTTGGGGTTGTTCAGCCTGGAGAACAGAAGGCTCTGGGGAACCTCATAGCAGCCTTCCAGCACCTGAAGGGGCTACAGAAAACATGGGGAGGGGCTTTTTCTAAGGGCAAGTAGTGATTGCATGAGGGAGAATGGATTTAAACTGGAAGGGGGAAGATTTAGATTAGGTGTTAAGAAGAAATTCTTCATGCTGAGGATGGTGAGGCAGTGGCACAGGTTGCCCAGGGAAGCTGTGGCTGCCTCCTCCCTGGAGGTGTTGAAGGCCAGGTTGGATGGGGCCTTGAGCAGCCTGGTCTGGTGGGAGGTGTCCCTGTCCATGGCAGCGGGGTTGGAACTGAATGATCTTTAAGGTCCCTTCGAACCCAAACCATTCTATGATTCTATGATTCCCCAGGCACAGACACTGGGACACACTCAAGTCCAGGGAGAACCTCCAGGCCATTTGCATGGCATTCATTGCCTTGCAAGAAATTATATGGCAAAAAATCTCCCTGCACACCCTTATGTGGCCTTCTGGAGATGTGTGAAGCATCCCTAGCGTGGAGGCAGAGCCATAAATACATACATCCCACTCAGCTGTAGGGATACTCCCAGCATGGAGGGAGAGAATCTTGGATTAGGTGGGTTTGGGATGGGTTTCCCCTGATCTAAACTTCTGCTGTCAGCAAAAGGGCTGGTGCCTCCATCCCGGCCATGCCTTCTCCAACTTCCTACATCAGCATGAGTGAGCAGGTGGCAAGGTAGCGCGTTGAAGCCGATCTGGCTGAAAATTATCCCAGGAAAATGAACAAACCAGGAAAAAAAAAAAGAGAAAATGCACAGCTGGAGGGAGAGGGGGGAAGGCAGGAGAGCCTCTTTCTCCAGAAGCTTTTTTCCAAGCAACTCGCGCCAATTTTGAAACCACACCCTCAGTCACAGACAGAGATGTAAATATGTCTGTTCCCAAGCAGAACCGCATTGCGTGGACACCCCTCCTCCCCAAAAGCACCCACTTGGCTGCCCTGCACAGCAGGGGCCAGCCAGGCTGGAGGAGGAGGGCAGGAGAGGAGTTCTGCTCAGGACCTTCTGGAAGGGCCTGGGTGCAGCTCTGGGAACGTGTGAGAGCTGCAAAGGTGGCAGGAGGAACGGGGAAGGAAGGAAGGAGCTAGTGTCACTGGAGTGGGCTTTGTGCAACCTCCATTGCTGAGGTTCCCTTGGCTCCAGCAGCCTCACAGAGGCTCCCACAGGGAGTGAGTGGGGGGGGGGGAGGAGAAAGAGAGGCCAGACAGGTTGACAAGAGGGGCCTTGCCATTCCTCCAGCTGTGTTTTCTTGAGATAAGTTTGACCTATTTGCAGTTGCTCTGGAGCAGCTGCAGGAGCTGGCCTTTACGTCTGACTTGACCTTCTATTGTGGCTCAAACACACAGATTAAGGCAGTAATCAAACAACTCACAAACTTTAAGGCATACCTAGCATGGGGTCGGGGCAGTGCAGGGAAGCCCAGGCTCACCAACAACTGCCAGGTCCAAAACAGTTAATGTGGCAGATCTTGTCTTGGACCTATGCCAAGCAGATTGACTTGGGAGGCTGGGGCATCTGGAGGTATTTAACTTACAACACATGCATCCAGTGACCATTGACCCAAAAATCCTATAGGACAGCTCACATAGCAAGAGCCAACCACCTCAACTGATGGCTTGGAGTCAAGTCCAAGTTGCTGTGGTCCACAAACATGTCAGCAGCATCTAGCATACTATTATCTTCTGCTTGGTTAAGACAAGTCCAGATCCAAGCCATAAATAATTGCAGGAAAGAGAAGAACGAGACAAAAGATGGCAGTGCTCTGAGACACAGCAAAGGGACCAGATTCCATGTTTCAAGTATCCCTGGCTGGCTGTTTCTGTGGAAAGGACAAGGTCTTGTTGCACCCTGGAGCATGTGGCCCTTCTCAAATCAGTGAGCGGTGGTTGTAGAGGACACGTGTGCAATGTACTTGCAAATATCTTGACAGGCAAGGGAAGGGGATGCATGCTCCTTCATCACTTCTGGACCTTATGGACCAGGGACGATGTTCCAGCACCCTTTCCTAAAAAAGGCTGGGCAAGAGAAGAAAAGCAATGCCTTCAGGGAATCCCTTCAGGGGAAATATGAAGAAAACAAAATATGTTGCATGTTTTAATCATGTTTCCATCAGAAGTGTGAACAGGAGACTGTATCCCCTTGCTGTGTCTCAGGCCAATGAATGCACACAGCATTAGACAATCGCAGTGTGGTGATGAGGGTCCTTTGCCAGTGTTGGCAGAGCTGCAAGTAGCACGGTGTGAGGTCCAGAGAATGGTCCTGGGGGGAGCACACGGCCAATGCACAGAGTAGCTCAAGTCTCTGGATACCAAAGGTAAAGACCTGAAGTTCAGGAAAAACTTGAGAGGGCTGCTATTTTTTAAAAATAAGGGTTTTTCTAACAGAAAAAAAAGCATCCTTGGATCCTGGCTGAATCCAAGGGTCTGTATATCTGTACCACACTCCTCTCCTTTATCTGGGTTTTTCCATTCTGTGAGGTATCTCAGCCCTCCCTCTGCCCAAGATAATGGAGAGGCAGCTGAAATGGCATTTTAAACTCTTGGCTCCATCTACCAACAATTGGACAAAGCCAAGAGGCAGGATGGGAGAAAATGACTTTCTGTAAATTTCTGTTAGATGGAGAGGGGTCACACCCCCTTCAATAGAGATTGGAGTCGGGGGTCATTTTACATCTGCCTTTAATGAAGAATGGTGGGAAGGGAAACTTAGCTCCAATGAGCTAATTAAATATATATTTAATTTCCACCCTGTTAGCAAGGAAAAAAAAACCTTGGAGCAGCTGCTAGGTCATTGTTTTTGAATTTAAAAATAAAAGATTTTTGGCATAGGTTTCACAGATCAAGGCAGTATCTTGCGTGGTCATTCTGGAGGGAAAGGGAGAGTGAGGGAAAGAAGGAAGAGGCCAGCCAACGATAGTTCAGTTTGACTATGTGTTGCTCAAGTGTGTCTTGGTTTTCAAGCCTCTTTTCCCTCTGGTAATCAACACCCTGGCAGCACTGATCATCACCTGTGGGACTGTAAAGGGTTCATGCTTGGCCCTGGGCTGGTCCCCTATGTGGGGCAGCCCTGCTCCTGCTGCTTTCTGGCTATGGGGTGAGATCTGTCCAGTCCTGAGCTGCACACAATGGAGCCTGGTGCTTGGGCTGTGTGGGACCTGGCCCCACGCACTCCACTGCTTCCACAGCAATCATAGGGCACAACTGCATTCCCTTTCTCTGTCCCTTGAAGCCCTTCAGCACTGGCTTTCCCATGCTACCTGCCACTACTTGTCGTCTCCACACTGGGGTCTTGGCACCCATCCCCATGTCTGCCAGCCTCTGGGACTCCTTTTTCATCTCTGTGTCTCTGAAGTTAGACTCATGTCCCTGCTCTGCTTCCAAGTTATTATCCCAATCTGCCTGCAAGTCCCTTGTCCCGGCACTGTGACCCTGCCTGGGTTCTGTGCCACTATCCTGCCGCAGCTCCATGTCCCTGCCCAGGCTGTGTGTCACCCAACCAACAGCAGCCAGGGCATTTCACAGGGAGCCATCCATCAAGCCCAGACCTCCACAAGGTATCAGAACATACCTTGATGGTTGTCAGAACTCTGAACCTTATGTGTCCTGGCCAGCCTCGCCTGTGATTTGCACTCGGATACCCTCATGGCCCAGCAGCTACATTTAACCCTCCAGCTATGCTGTAGTTGTACACATGCCCAGTCCTGTCCCCCGCTGTCCTGGCTTACTGACTGGTTTTCCTAGATGAACTTTAGACCCACTTTGTGGGTCACTTCATCTCCAGTCCCATATCAGTCTCTACTCAGGTACTGAGGGACTGTGCTCAGATCAGCAGGGTGACCACCTGGGCTGGGATCGCTCCTGGCTTGTCCCATTTCTGGAGCAACTCTGTTCTTTCTGCTCCCTCACACCAGTGACAAGCTAGACCATAATAGGAGGCCTCATCTCAACTGGCTTTGATGCTGGTTTTTCCTTTCCCACCCTGCTGCATCCATTAGCCTGATGCTTTCTGGCAGCGGCTGCACATGGAACGAGAGACCTGAACTTTTCCGTTCCCCATCCTCCAGTGCTGCCAATCCCTCCGATCTGGGAATGGGCATTAAACTCACTCCACCAGTAAACGCCTCCTGGTTCTCCCTTTTGTTTCTTGAGCCCCACATGCCATTTGCCCTGACTGAGAGGAAAGGAAGGAGGGCTCTTCCCTCTGCACTAGCAGGTCCAGCGCTGCTCGGTTTGTTTGCCTGCTCATACGATGTTGGTCAGTGCTGTGATGTCTTTCCCCCTCCTTGTGAGAACCTAGTGCAGCTCCTTCCCCCTCTCCTGTCCCACTGACAGCTCTGGCAGGCTTGATGTGCTGTCCTTGGCACATGCAAGCATTATTCCAAAGATCCTGCCCCTAAACTCTTGGCAGAAGGGAAATTAAAAAAAATTTAAAAAAAGACTCATAACCCCTCCCTCCCACCCCCCCCAGATTATGCAGCCAGGGAAAGAGAGTGAAGCGTGGGAGAGCCTGGCTGGCCTCAAAGCCCTGCTCCACCTGCTTGTCAATTCAGCCACCAGGCTGGGGAGGGTCAGAGGAGGCTCTCGGGACACACTGTCCAAAGCCGAAGGAGGGCGGGAGGAGTTTTCCTTGCTTCTGAGGCAGTCCCCAAGCCCATCTGCCTGGATCCTGCTGTTGGAAAGGACCTCTGCACCTCCAGATGCCCCACAGGAGTGCTGGCAAGCTTGACTTAGCTCCTGGTGTCCATCCTCAGGCAGAAAACATCGCTGGTCCATGCTCTCCTTTCCACTGACACTGAGCAGTGTGGACAATACTCACAGTCGGAGGTTTTTTCCTCTCCAGGAGTAAGACAGAAAGGCTTCCCGCGTGTGCACTTAAGACAAGTCTGTTCGTTGAGAGGTGTTGGCTCCCTCCTCACTATGGTTATGGGAAGGCCTTTTTGTTTAAAGAGGAAAACAAATGAATAGATTCCCCTGACACCCAGCCTTATCAGGCACGAACCCAAGGGAGTCCCTTGTTTAAACATCAGGAGTACTTTGCTGGATAACATCCCTCCTCTCCCTCCCCTCTTGGCTTTTCTTACGTTGGGTCAGGCTTTTTATTCTGCCTCTATTTGCTTCTTCTGCGCTGCTTGCTTCTAGCCAGACCTGCTTGGGGAAAGTGGGAGGACAGTGAGGGTCCTACAAGCCAGGGCTTTTGGGCTGGAACCCTGAGGGGCAATGCTGCTCCAGAGACTTGCCATGGCACAGCTGGAGGCGAGGATGCCATGAGCAGGTGGAAACATACAGACAGTGTTTGGAGCACATCAGGGCCAGGACACAAAGGGACTGAAGTGGGAGAGAAAGTTCCCTCTATCTTGACCTTAGGTTTCCCTCTCCTTTCTACGCATCAAAGCCAGTGAGGCAAAAAACGGTGTGCTCTCCTCCTCCCTGCCCCATAAAAATAGAGACTAGAGTCAAACTTGGAATTCCCCTCTGTCTCATCAGTGGGGAGACAGGGTCTTGGTGGTGATCTCACCCCTTCAGAAACCTTTCTGTGCAGAAGGCTAGCAAGCAATGAAGAGGGAGGCCAGGGAGGAGGGGAGTCATGGCAGGAAACCAAGAACATATCAGACACTCTAAATTTAGATCTTTTTATTCAGCTCGGACAATATTCCTTGATTTCTCATTGTTTGGGAGAGGGCAGAGGGCAGGGGATCTATTGAAAGGCTTTGTCCTGAGTGATGCCACTTTGTCTGGGTGTAGGGGGGCAGGGGAGTTGCAGATCGGGTTAGTCAGGCATGGTCAAGGGGTGTGCATCCCACTGCTCCAGATGGCCTTGGGATAGGGTGCTGGGTGAATGTCTCTGAGCAGCCCTGGTAGCTGCAAGAGAGAGCTTGAGGCTCCCCTCCACCCCATGCACCCACCGCTATCTATGATCAAGCTGGTAAGGACTGGCATGAGGGCCCCTTGACGAGAATCTGTGAGCGGCAAGTGATGCTTTTACTTTGGGGCAGGTCCCCATGCCAGCAGGTTGTCAGATACAGGGTGTGTAGGATAAATACACACCCGCTCTATACGTCTCACTGCCTTTCCGGCATCGCAGCTCAAAGTCTATTTTTAAACTCCCTCCTTTATTACACAGGGCAGCAGATAGCGATGGCCTGCCTCCCGCCGTGCCAGGGGTGCTGCTCTACTGTGTGCCCCGGAGACCTGGATGTCCTCCACACCTTACAGGGGCACCCTGACTGCGGAGAGGGACAGGGCACTGGGTGGGCTATGGGCATGAACCCACTCTTCTCCCCCAACCCAAACTCAAGCCACAGCGGGTGCATGCAAACCAGGGTGCCTGGCTGTGTTTGAGCTGCTGGCTACAATGACACAAGGGTGCTGCAGGTTGTTCCGTCCCGCTGCATCAACAGGAATCCAGTTTCACTCAGGTCCCAAGACTTACAGGAAGTCAATTTGCTGAGGGCTGGGTGCAGCATCACCAAATTTGCCCACCACCAATGTCGATGTAATCAAGTAGGCATGGGTGGGAGGACCAGCTCTCGTGGGTAGCACACATGGGTCTTTCCACCTCAGCTGGTGCCCTGACCCCCAGGGAGCAGTATTTAGAGTGGGTTTTGCTCTGCAGTGTGGGCAGCGATAGCAGGTGTGGAGGGAGGGAGAGCTGCTTGCTTTTGGTTTTCGACCCTCATCTTCATTTCACATCATGAGTCATGTTACGTTCTGAGCTGAGTAACTGCTGGGGCTATTTTTACTCCAGCTCAGCAAGCTTCCTTCTCTCTGCTGCCACTGCCACCACTGCTCACTGCGGACCCGGGGGCAAAGAATGGGAAGACGGTGAGTCTCAAAGGCTGAGGGCAGGGGAAGCCGTGTTTGGGATGGTGACAGTGGAAAAGGGGATCACTGTGCACCTAATCAATTTGGAAACAAAAATAGCATATGCCTCTTGAAAAACAACAGATGACCTGCTATGTGTGGTGTATTCACACACACAAATACATATATATTTATTATACTGGGAGAGGGGAAGGGGGGAGGGAGAAATTCCTTTCGAGTGCTATTCACCAGTCTGGAAAAATAAAGAAGGAAAGCAGAACATTTTTTCCTCTCATCAAAACAGGAAAGAGAGGGGGAATGGGGTGGGGAGCAGATCCATTGACATAATGGATGGTTGCCAGAGTAAGGAAATTGTTCCCTTCTACCCTAAACTTGGGAGATGGGGGGAGTGTGTGAAGAAGTATGTGGTAGTGTGAGTAGGGAAGGCTGCATCCTCTCCTCCCCACCTGGCGTAGGAACATATATGCACACGGGAAATTGCTGGGAATTCAGTGCCCACAGCTTCGCCTTCTTCCTCTGAATCCTGCTTAAGCTGCACATCCACAGAGATGTGAAATACCTTTGCTTTCTCCCTCACCCCACGTGCAGGGCAGCAAGCTGCAGCTGGCAGGAGCCCTCTCCCTCTCTGATGCTGTCAGAGGCTATGCTCTGCCCTCTGCATGCATCTGTGTGCTTGTCCCCCTTCCCTATCCTCTCCTCTCTGCCATGTTTCTGCCAGGAATGAGTGAGATGAAGTAGGTGGTGAGGGACTGGGGAAATCCCTCCACTGGGGAGACCAAGGCAGAGAGGCGGCTCCTGGAGGAAGCCTGGTGGGTCCCACTAAGACACCTTCCCTTTCCCCTGGATGCAGTTGCTCTGTGAGTGCTTTACTCAGCCTTAGAAAGCATTTTCCCTCCCAGTGCCAGAGGCAAGAGGGGAAATATACAAGCCCTGGGCACCCTGAGGTTCTACCTTTCTCCAGCGCCAAATGTAAACACCAGGCTCCCTGCCTGTCCCTGTCTCCTTCCTCTGGCCTCTCTTCTCCTTTCCTTATTTATTCCTCCGTTAGAGCAAACTCAGTCATTAGGAAGCTGGGGAAGCTCCCAGGGTAGTAGCCTCTGGGGCGAATGGTTGAAACAGCAGCGTAAGCTACATATGATGAGTCTGCTCTGATTGCTTGGGTCAGGATAAACCTCATACAACCAAGTGATGTGGCATAAAACCAACGCACCCACAGAATAAGCTTCCTGGAGTATACTAAGCATAAAACTTACTCTAGGTGCTTCATTTCAGAGTCACGGCTACTCCTCTCCATTGACGGCTGCAGCAGCCCCATGGAGTAGGCGTAGGGATTGCTCATCGTTCTCCTGAACTTAGAGATCAGAGCGGGGCAACACCTAAGTTACCTACCTTGAGTGGGCGGGCTGACTACACGTGTGCTGTCAACACCTCCTAATTTCTTTCCATTGATTGTTTTTCAAAATAGGACTCATCATGGAGATGCTGAGACATCTCAGCTGCTCAGATTGAGTCTTGCTTTCCATTGTAAGCCCTGTTTTTCTTCCTGCTGTTTCACAATTTTCTCTCCCCTCTAAAAAATGTAGAAAAAAAAGAAGATATCACATCACATCTCTGTGGATGGTGGCTAGTTGATCATTTTTTCCACCAACATGAGATGAAGGGAGAGCAGTCTTGCAGTGTGGAACTGCCTATTGTCCTTGGACACGTGTTGCCATCCTCCCTAGTGATAAGAAAATAACCGAGGAGATGAGTTCAGCTGTTTGCAGGTTAGAAAGCTGCAGTGGTGGCAGAAGTGTTTTAATAAGCCCTGCTACGGGCTCTTATGAAATCTCTGGTTTTGTTGCGGTTTGTCTACAGGGCCATTGCCAGCTCGCATGGTTGTGACTGGACGTTGTCAGGTCACGATGCTCTGATGGGACATTTTTATGGTCTAGCTTCTTTATGTAGCCTCAAAATATCTTCCTACCATATGCAATGCTGGTTTCAAACTCTTGACCTGTGACATAGAATCATAGAATCATAGAACGGGACGAGTTGGAAGGGACCTTAAAGATCATCCATTTCCAACACCCTTGACATATGGGACACTGATGACCCTGCAGGCCTCCACACCCACTCCACAGGTCAATTGAGGGGAAAATAGAGTCATCCTCATTAGAGGGACAAATAGCATGGGATAAATAGCAAACCAATTTCACAAAAGGAAGAGAATCGAAGGAGCACCTTCCCGGCTCAAGGAACAGCAGCTTTAAGTGCACACACCCCTATCCACTCAATGCCAACGGGATTGGCCCAGCCTTTAGAAAGCCTAAAGACCTCACTAGAGAAAAATCTGTCCCTGTCTTAAAAGCAGAACAAGTAAGGAAAAGAGACTGAAGCCTGAGCGGTTCGCATATCATTTTGCTCTATTTCTAGGCAGGGTCATAGGTAGATGATTAGTCAAATTCCAAACATCCTCTTCCTTGTCATCTGGAGGTTCAATGGGGATTAGCTTTTTGTTTCTGATGTTCAGCTTCTAAAAACTGCCCAGCATCATCCACATGAAAATAAATAACTCTATTTCTATCCCAGCTTGCATGTAATATAGCCGGATATTTAAAAAAAAAAGACACCACACGTAGCTCCCCTAAAAGCAGGCCCTGCAGCAGCTTTCATTGCTACTGAGCAAGAAATTTCCAGCAGTCCCTGTTAGCTTACTGCTGAGTCTTTCCCCTTTCTGGCAGTGATATCTCTCCCTGCTGCCGAGTTTCATTAACCCTCCCACGTGCAGGCTGTTCTGTCCTGGCCAGGCAGCCACTATGGCGTGGCGGACCCTTTACACAATTTGAACAAGGTGGTGTGGAGGTGGTGGAGCCACACCAGGTTATTTGAGGTCAGAGATCCATAAAGGGCACCCGAGCCTCCATTTACCTCTTATGAACTTTAAACGCATAATAGGGTCATAGAATCACAGAATCATAGAAGGTTTGGATTGGAAGGAAACTTAAAGATCATCCAATTCCAACCCCCCTCCCACCAGACCAGGTTGCTCAAGGCCCCATCCAGCCTGGCCTTGAACACTTCCAGGGAGGGGCATTCACAGCTTCCCTGGGCAACCTGTGCCAGTGTCTCACCACCCTCATTATGAAGAATTTCTTCCTGATGCCTAATCTAAATCTTCCAATTTAAAGCTATTCCTCCTCATTCTTTCGCTACATGCCTTTGTCCCTTCCCAGCTTTCCTGTAGCCCCTTCAGGTACTGGAAGGCCACTATAAGGTCTCACTGGAGCCTTGTCTTCTCCAGGCTGAACAAGCCCAACTCTCTCAGCCTGTCTTCATAGCAGAGGTGCTCCAGCCTTCTGATCATCTGCATAGCTTCCTGTGGACCCATTCCAATGGACACTTGGGACGCTATGCCCTCATCTCCCTCTACACAGATAGAAGGACGTCCAGAAGTTGGTTTGATCATCCCAAATCCTTGGTTTTCCCCTGATGACCACCAAGGACCCAGGGCTACGGCGCTTCTTTGTTCAGAGCTATCTGGAGCAAGATAAGATGGACCCAGACCCTTTTAAAACCTTTTTCTTGGAGCCTCCTACAGATTTCAGAAGGAGGTTCAGAGCCCAGGTAGACATTAGGGTAGTAGCTCCACCCTGTTGGGGTATCAGAGCTCAATTATCATCATGTGAAATGGCTGGTGCACTGCGAGCAGGCCAGAATGGAGAATGAGGGGAATTCTAAGAGCGTCCTGAGGAATCCAGGGTGGGACAGGGCTAGTATGTCTGGTGCATCTAAGGTTGAGTCCTGTTAAGGTATCTGGCAGCAGAAACAAGCAAAGGTACGCGTCGCATTTCCACTTCCTCACACTTGAGCTCCAAAATTGGTACCCAGCTACTTCAGACTCTGTCTGAGGGACTCCCAGGACACTCCTAATCTCTGCACTTAGATAACTCAGGAGGCCTGGGCTTGGAAGCTGGCATGGCTCTGACGAACTCCCCACCTGTGGGGAAATCTGCCCCCCTCTTCTTCTGGATAAGCATGAAGTGTCAGTGATCCCTTGCGATCCAAGACCATCTTGACATCCTGCCCTACCATAGGACCTTTCATCTTGTGTTTGAGTTACCAATCTCTGTGACAGCAGGAGTAGACGAGCTACGCTATTCTAAGAAAGCTATGGAGAACCCCCAGTCCTCCTTGTGCTTCCGATCAACATCCATATCCACGAGACCAAAGTCAGGTTCAGGGGTGTAGCTAGCCAAGCTGGAAGGTGTTGTCAGATGCCTGATACAGAAGAGCATTTGGTGGGCTGCTTGCTGCTTGGTTCTGGTAGCTGCTCCTACCCAAACACTTTGGATGGTGCGTATGCAAGTGCTGGTGTGAGACCATGTGTTTTAGAGCGGGTTGGCTGCTTAAGACTCACAGGCACCTAGATAGTCTAAGGGAGCATGTGTGATGCTGTGAGATGAGGCCACAGGCATGCTGGTGGGTGTATGCATGTGAGAAAGGGAGAGAGAGGGGGAGAGTGAAGGAGAACACATGGGTGCCCAGGGATGTGTGAATGAGACAAAATTTGCACGTAGCTGTGCATGTAAGCAGCTCGAAAGAAAGCGTGTGCGTAGCATAGAAAAAGCAGAGAAGATGCTTGGGATTCAGAGTGAATGCCTGCTGAGTGCCTGTGGTGCATGACAGTGCAGGAATGTATCGGTGGATACGAGCCTGCACAAAGATGGTGCAGAAACCGTTTCTGGTTGTCCCTGGAGTGTGCTTTGTGAGTGTGCAACTCTGCACTGGGAGATAGCTCACATATACATGAGAGGGCATGCGTACGGGTGTTTTTTCAATAGGATATGACTCTTCCTTGAACTCACCTGTTAGCAGCCTTCCCCTCCCCTCCCCCATCCCCAGCAAATATCTGCTTGTTTAATTTCCCTTCAGATGTTTATTACATCGTAGAGATAATCATGCAGCAAAATACCTCCCAGTGCCATGAGCAACACCAGATTGTCTTGTAGCGATGTTTAAATTTCTCTGGCTTCTCCCCCCGCTCCCCCCCGCACACAAAAGGATGTAAGATATTAAAGCTGTCTCCCCAGAGCTAGTGGTGTAGCAGGGCAGGGAAGAAGGCAAGTGGAGCTTAGAGAAATGGGTTACAGACTGAAACAGCAAAAACCCAGGGCCAAAAAATAACAAACTACCGTGCTGGGAACTCCTTTCTTCTTATCTCTTGCCGAGGAGAAAGGAATTTCTGTCCCCATTCCTCACGCGATATAAAAGCTACATTATACAGGTTATTACAGCATTAGTCATTTTTAATTATTTTATCATTTAAATTAGCACACTTTTTATTTTGTCAGCAATGGACTGCTACTCCCTCGCTAGATTTTTCGTCTTGATACCCAGCCAAGAGGAGGATGGCAAGTTATGCTCCACCCATCTCCTCTGCTTTATAAAAGGAGCAGCCCCAAGTGCCAGCTTAGTCTCTCTTGCAGCTCACAGACTAAAATAAAGACCCACCGGCTTGCTCGCCTCCTCTTCAATTTTACCTTTCCTGCTTTTATCTTTTTTTTTTCTTTCTTGTTGCAACAGAGGGTGGGAGGCAGCAGCAGCGGCTCTGCTCTGAGGCTTGTCAAGGCTCAGCGCATGCACGCACACACACACACGCAAACCCGGAGCAAAACATTTGCTCTCACCTGTCTCCAAACCCAAAGCAAACCTCACATTCCAAGCGAACCGTCAACGAGAAGACGCCCGAGCCAGAATCTCACATAAGGGGAAGAAATCCAATGTCCAGTAGCAACTTTTTGCTAAAAAGCAAGCAGATGTAAGGAAGAAAAGGAGCATTTTAAGAAAATGACACCTTGAGGAAGAAGATTTTATTTTTGGATTTCATATCAAACTTTGGGAAAGTTATTGGGGTTTTTTTAATTATTATTTTGCACATCTTTTTCTAAGAACACTGAGTCACTGTTACCTGTATGTATAATACTTACGTATATATATTTTAAAAAGGAAGAAAATCAAGAGGAAAACTAGCATGTGGACCACCTAGCAGAAGGCAACACTGAAGCATCCCTTGTGGCGAGGGGGACACAGGCTCCAGATGCGTATAATTCCCAGGGGCTACATTTTATTTCCACCGGGTTTATGAGATAGCACAGAGGCAGGCGAGTCACCGAGCATTGCTTCAGCCTCTCCTCACCACCACCACCTCCTCCTCTTTGAAAGGCTCCTGCAACTCTCCCACCAGCATCCCGGCTCAGAGGGGAGATGGGAATGTGTGGAGCTCTCAATGCCTGAAGCCGGGTGGCCGTGGGAAGCGCATCCCTCCCGGGGACTCCGCTGTCCATGTGTCCGCAGCCAGCGGGGCTTGAAGTCGGGATGAATTTCGGCGTGATCTTGGCGTTCATCCTCTCCCTGCCCCTGGCCCGCCTGGAGGTGAGTTTCCCTCGCCAGCAGCGGGCGGTGCTGCCGAGCTGCGGTGGAGAGGAGGATGGAGGGGAAGGGTGGTGAGGGGAGAAGCCCCAGGGTGTTCGGGATGTGGGGTGAGAGGAGCTTGATGACGGCTGGTGTCTTTCCTGAGGGAAGGAGTCTCCGCAGGGTTGTGTCCAGGCTGGTGGGGAAGGGGAGTCTGTCCAAGGCTGGAGTTACAGCACCAGGCTGGTGGGGAAGGGGAGACCCGATGAACCCTGGTTAATGCAGGAGCTAGGGTGCTGCTGGGGAGCCCCAAGGAGCCCGGAGCCTCCTGCCCAGAAGCTATCACCTTGGGAAAGGCAGGGATCGAAGCGCGTTTGCCACCTCTGGTGCCACAGTGTCCACCCAACCTGGTATCACCATGGAGCCGACAGAGAAAGGGCGGGGGAGGCTTTGACAGGGGTGAGGAAGGGGACAGCATGGCTGCAGACACTAACACTGAGGTGGCACAGTTGTTCTGTAAGGCATGTGTCTAACTGGTGCCATGGGAAGAGGCTGGAGATGAGTGTCTCTGCTGCGCTTGCATGGTCATGCAAGCATCTTGTCCTGCAGCCTCTGCTCAGGAGGGAGCAAAGCACAGGGTGGGGTCCAGGTGATGGATTTGGCTGATGAACATACACCATGAGTCTCTTTGGTTTCCCTATGTGGAAACCAAAGCCTCACTCTGAGCCGTGGGTGAGGAAGAGGAGCCCCAGAACCCCAAATCCTTTGACCTCTGCAGCTGTGTTTCATCATCTAATTGCGTGCGGATTGAGCAGATCAGAAACCCCCTAACATTTATGCACGGTTCTTTTTTCCCACTTCAGCTCTACCCAAGGTGACAAAACAGTGGGTTGGATCTGCAGCTTGGGGGGTTGTCAAGGGCAGGAAATAGCCTTCCACCAAAACTTTGCTCCCCTTGCATCATTTCTTTCTTTTCCTTCCTCATTTTCGGGCAGCCTCTCTTGTGGGTGGCAGGGAAGGGGTTGGGTGCAAAGCATCCCGTCACCTCCTTATAGGCCCACTTTGCTCTTGCCCAAGCCACAAAGGGAAGCAGTTAGAGCTGTGGGCTGCCCAGTGGTTATGTTTGTTTTGGGCAGAGGATGGTATTTCCTCTGTGGGTGGCTCAGAACGTGAAACATCAGCTATGGTTGGTGCTGGGGAAGGGTGAAGATGGAAGCGTCTGATCCCACGGGGCTGTTACTCTGCTCTGTAATCTCATTAAAAGACTGCACGGCTCTATGACAGCCCAGCAGGGTTAGATTTTGGGAATTCTGGCTGTAAGTTCTTGGGGAGGAATTGTGATATTCGTCATTTTATGACCAGAGAACCAAGAAGGTTTCTGCTTGGGTAGGTGCTTCTGCCTGCAGCCAGTCCCCACATCTGCTTTGAGGGCGGTGTGTTGCACTTCTGCACTAGGTACATACAACAACACGACTCCTATCAGGCTGCTGAACCACAGGCACACTCTGAATGGGGCTCACTCCTCCCCAGCCCTGCTGGAGAAAGTGCACGGGGAAGAGCAGCCCCCTGATTATCCGGGGCCTGAGCAGAGAGATGGAGCCTCCTGAGTCCCTCTCTCTCTTCCATCACACCCATCTGGAGCTGGAGGGCTCTGGAGCTCTTCCAGTGGGAGGGAGTACGAGCCTCAGAGGGAAAGTATTTGCCGGCTGGGAAGCGAAGATGCTAAACCTATTTGCATTTGCCCCTCGGGCTATTAATAGTTGCCTTGCAACATTTACAGAGATGGGTTGAGCCTGGCGCGGTTGTGCTGGGGTGAAGCCCCACTGGCAGGGCTTTCTGGAATTCCCGAGGAATGGGGCGCGGCTGAGTGCTTGCTTACAACCTCAGCCCAGGTCCCCAGCATAGGTATCTTTCTGGTGCAAGGCTCCGGGGCTCTTCCTGAGTCTTCCTAGCATGAGGCTGTGACGAGGACAAAGTAGTGGAAGCCAGGATGGGTGATGTGTCTGGGGTGAGCTCATGGAAGGAGCCGTGCGAGTCGTCCCTCTCTCCCTCTCATGATCAGCTGATGCGCAGCAGCAGGAGAGAATGACAGTAGTTCCCGTGCTGTTTCCAGTGCTGCGCGTACCCAATAGGCCCTGTGGGTGGAAATGCCTCCAACCCTCGCAGGGAAGGTGTTGGGAGAGCATGGAGGAGCAGGGTGGAGCAGCGGAGTCCCCCTTGAAATGGGAAAAGGGTAGGTAGATCTGGCTGTATTTTAGGAATGTGGGCTAGATCAAATGTTAAGTTTGATTTTTTTAAGGAAGGAAAACATAAGCTGGCATCCCACAGGAAAGGGGCTCATGTGAGGGAGGTCGTGCCAGCTGCACAGAGAGGCATGCAGGGTCCTCTGGCAGGCGACTGTCAGGGTCCGCCTATAGCCATGAGCGGTGCTGAAAGGGTGAGAGCCCTGTGCCAGGGGAGCAAGAGCCTCTGGAGTTCAATGGGCTGGTGGCAGGTGCTGTCAGTCTTGCTCTCTGCCAAAGAATGCAATAGAGTCTCCCCTCAGGGTCTTCACATCAGCTTCCTAGGGAATTAAAGTATGCTGTTTGGTGGGGCTTGTGCCTGGTTGATCATTCAAGACCCTGTTGCAAAGATCCTTTGCTGTGGTCAGTGTGGAGGTGCTCAGGAAAATCCTCCTTTCCTGGGCAGAGGGGTAGATAACTGGGTGCTTCCCTGCCTTGCGCTGGTTGTGCTGCTACCCTTGTGTCCTTCCGTGTGCAGTCACACGTGGGTATGTAGACACACCATCCAAAAAAAGAGGACTGGAGGCGTCCTCACCTTGGGAGTGTCCTTGGCTGGTTTCTTTGAGCCCTGAGGGTCGGCCTTCACTGCCAGTTGCACAATTCTTGTTCCCTTCTCCTCTGTTTGTGCTGAGCTACTGAGAAAGACACACCTTCCGGAAAGACTCTGAAACCCTTTGCCTGTGTAGAGCTGAGGGAGGACCAAAGCACAGCCCTGCGTATTCCCCACACCATGTGGGCAACGACTGATCGCAAGGGGACCTTTCGGCATTCCTGATGCTCATGCACGGGCAGAAAAATCCAGAAGCAGGGGATGGTGGGGTTAGAGAGGAGGCTGATTTGGGGAGAGAGTGTGTGTGGGGAACGGGGTTGGGGAAATGTCCTGTTTGCTGCACATGCATATGTTGGCACCAGCCAAACAGCACTGCTGACGTCTAAGAGGAGGGAGACGGAGCTGATGTGCTGAGAGGCCATGGCGTCACAGCCACAGCAATGAGTGGCTGCTGCGAAGACAGGGTCCCTGCCCAGGTGCTCTCCTGCCTTGTATAAGGTGTGCAGTGGCTCCAAGTGTCAGCAGCCAGGAGAAGGGGAGGGGACATCCCTGCCAAGAGAACAGCAGTATGAGGGGTGTCCCTGTCCCTGCAGTTCAGGGGAAAGACAGGAACCAGAGGCAGGAGCAGAGAGGGAAGAACAAACTTACTTTCTTCTAGGAATTCAAAGCCTTGCAGGAATATGACGCCAGGCCTTGGGGCACTTGACAGCCAGCCAGGAGTCCATTGAGACAAAAGTCTTCTTTGATCTACCGCAGCTAAAGAAGCAGATTGTTAACCTGTGTTAGACAAATAACTCCAAAGGAGCAGTGAAGCAGGAAAAGCACCAGCTGCTTGGACTGGTCTGTTGGGGATCCCACCTCCAGCAGTGCTCCTCCACCTCCTGACCTCATGGGATCAGGTGGAGGTGACTGGTGGACCTCTGCTTCCCTGCGTCCCATCCCAACCAAGTGCCCCAAGCCCAATTGTGTGCAGTCCTTCGATCTCAGAGCTTCCCAGGCATAGAGCTGGGATGGAGAGGCAGAGGCATGGCAGTTTCCAGTCACAAGTCTCAAAGGGAGCAAGGCCAAGCTGTGCAGCTCAGGTCTGCATAGCTGCTCTGAAGCCAGCCTTGGACATGGTTCTGCAGCACTAGAGGAAGGTAAGGAGCTTCATGGACTTGTCAGTGGCAGAGCTACCTCACAAACCCCAAGGAGGAGGACAAGATTATGAGCCATGTGGGCTGGTGATATACTGTAGCCATGCTGATAGTATCTGCGACAAGAAAAAATTGGCATCTAAAGCTGCTGCTGTGAGTAGGGAGTGGAGCTTATTCCTAAAGGCAGTCCCCAGCAATCTGGCTCCTCTGGGGCTGCATTTACAGTTCCTGATTCGTATCTGTTACCCCTGCTCAGTTAGCAAGGTGACACCTCCCAGCTCTCTTCCAAAGTCACCCAGTCTCGTAACACCTACCCACACTCTCTCCCAGTGAGTGCCAGAGTTTAAAATAGAGTTTAAAATAAAGTCCCATTTCCTACACGTATTAAGTGTCAGGAAGGACCAGGGGCATCTGCACACAGCAGCATTCATACACAAATGCATTTGGTTGACAGGTGTAAACATTAAAGAGCTTGCAATTTCACTGCCCAGCTGAGCTCTGGCTGCAAGTACTGGGAATTGCAAATGATCTCTTTTTCCAGTAAATGCTATGTGTGGTGCAAGGCGAGACAGTGCTGCAGAGCCTCTCTGGCACTGGGCTGTTGGTCCCACTTTTCCTCAAGCAGCAGGAGTTGTCAGAAGGCATCTTCATTTTGCAGCTATTCAGTGATCCCTGAATTATACAAGTCTCTCTCTTGCTGTGCATTCATCACTGATGCTGCTTTCCTCTCCCTCGGAGACTGAGGAAGTAATGCTTGGGGATGTAAAATCAGCTTTTCACTGCAGGCGGACAGGCAGATCTGTGGTGAGATGTGACAGTGACAGGGATGGAGCAGGGCAGAGAGGCTCAATCTGACTCGAGCTCTCTGGTGTATATGGATGAGGAGCTTTAAGATGCTGGTGTGTGCTCTGCAGCTATCCCAGGAGGTTTCTGTCCTGTGACTTGGGCTGCCTTCAAGTCACCGTGTCCTAGTTCAAGTGATAGCATTAGAGGGTGGGCTAGCAGGGCTGAGGAGGGAGCACTTCTATTGCCCTCTTAGTAGAGGTGAAGGGCAAGTGATCACGGGACAGGCACACATGGGAGAGGACAGGCTCAAGCAGCCACGCACAAGTGGCTGCAGGTTTGGGCTAAAGCCCTCAAGGCTTAAAAAACAAAGCTTAGCCACCTGCCCTGTGGTTTTCCTCAACTCCAAGTGGAAAGGAAATGTTCTCTGAAGGCAGGCGGTGAGGGAAAAGCTGTACACTGGAAGGACCACACACATGCCACTAACTGCCCATCAAAACCCACATGATAAATCCCTGCATTTCACAAGCACATGAGCCAAGTTCTCCTCTCAGTTACAGGGGCATGTGTAGGGCTGTGGCTCAGGCAGTATCCAGCGCCTGGCTGAAAGAGCAGCTTTTCCACATGAGTAGCCTTGAATGAAGAGAGCTAGGAGCTAAGCAAACACTTTGACCAGTACTTTCCTCCATCTCTTTTTCTAGTCTTTCGGAAGTATTTTTTAATTAGTGCTTGCTTTCCCACACCACTCCTTTGTAGTCTTGTTAAGTGCTGTCACTGGGGCTCATTGAAGCCTAGTGCCAGAGTGAAATTCCCAGGAGATTGATGATGTTGCACCTGGCCACACAAACCCTGAATCTGGCCCATTGTCTGATGTCTATAAACCTGCTTACCTAAGGTTTTTGGCACTGGCATGCAATGACATCCAAACTCCCACGTCTTTCTCCATCTGAATCAGCTCCTCAGCCCACCTTTCATATCTTCCCTGTAGCATTTGTGGTTTCTCCGCAGGCTCACACCAGAGCAGCCTCAGCTGTGAAGGTCAATCTTCATCTCCACCCCCTATCTTTTTTTTCTTTAAAAAAGAGTATGCAAATGCTGTATATTATTGGGCCACTGTGGTTTGAAAACACACGCGCACGCACACGCACTTACACACAATATCTGACAAAGCCCGTGAGGGAGTTTCATAACGGAGGGAAATATTAGGAAGGTTTTATCTGATAGTGTAAGGGAAGTCTGTTAAAACGCCTTTACTGCAGGCAGCAGGAATAAGAGGCCACCTGGAGAAGTCATACAGCACCGGAGAAGGAAGCCTTGTTGGCTGCTTGCGTAGTGTTCAGGGCTCTGCTGTGTAGCCTGGGCATTTTTCAGCTTTCCCAGTCTCCCAGCTGCTTTGTGAGAGGCAGCAAGAGGAGGTCTCTCGCTTTTGCTCAGGTTTCAGGCTCATGCTTTCATGAGGACATGCCTTTGCATTTCAGTGGTTCTGTTGTGCCTCCTCTGTGCTCCTTTAATTCCTGCCACTTATGCTCCGTGACGCAGCATTTGCAGATCACCTCTGTAACACTTGTTTCTCCCTTCTTTTATTTTTGTCATCTGGCAGGGGGACCCCATACCTGAAGATATTTACGAGATTTTGGGTGGCAACTCAGTGCGCTCCATCAGCGACCTCCAGCGTGCCCTGCAGATAGACTCCGTAGGTAAATCTCTTCACCAAACACTCCTCTATTTGTTCTTAGCTCTTTGTGGGGGAGGGAGGGGTTATTCTGTTTTTCAGCAGACACACTTTAAACAGACCTCACCATAAATATAGGAACTGTTCAGGTAACTATTTACACACCTAGCTTCCTTGAAACGTGTGGGAGTCAGGCAACTACATGCCTTTTTAGATGTCCTCTTAACTGTCTGGTCTATCGAGGGACAGTAGCTTCCAAAAATGATAGGAGATGGGCAAGGTGAGTGCAAGGAATTGAGGTCAGTACTTTTCGCTCTGGAAGATACACAAACAGGGGAGCTTGAGTTGACCAAAGACCAGTTTAGGAGGTGGAGAAGTGGGAGGTGGAAAATGGGTGATAGAGAATCATAGAATCATAGAATCACTTGATCGGAAAAGACCTTTGAGATCATAGGGTCCAATCGTACCTGTCCACTACTGAACCACATCCCTGAGAGCTTCATCTACACATCTTTTAAACACCTCTGGGGATGGTAACTCCACCACCTCCCTGGGCAGCTGTGCCAGTGCCTGACAGCCCTTTCAGTGAAAAAATTTTTCCTGATGTCTGATCTGAACCTCCCCTGGTGCAACTTGAGGAAAGGACTCTTAGAGGAACTTGAGGAAAGGATTCTTAGATTTAGCATCCACGAAAGGCTCCTGGCTCCCAGAGGATCTTATGTTGGGAGCAGCAGAGCATGTGTTTGTGGGTGAGGTACAGGACAGGGGCTAAGTCAGGGTAGCACCACTTCACCTCTTGCCTGTAAATAAGAGCTGCAGGGGCTACAGTGCCTTGGGATCACTTGGCCAGGGCTGAGAGCAGCGAGCGACAGGAGCAGTGAAGTGTGGAGGGGTCCGCACGTGTGGGAATTGGAGCACGCGCCGCGGCGGCTGGGCTGGCCCAGGAATTTATTTATAAACGGTCTCTTCAGAGCAAATTCCTTTCTATTCTAACCCTGCTCCCGCCCGTCATCCCCTGCCCCCCCAGCTCGCCTTCTCTCTCGTGTTTTGTCTGTTTGGAGCTTTGTAATCCTTGCCGAGACACTATCTACGGGGGAACAGAATTTCCTGCTTTTGTTTCCTATGCCAGTCCAACCACTGGCGCAGTCTCAAAAGCATTCCCGCTGCCTTTCAAAACGGCCCTGGAGGGGCAGGGGAGGGGGGGAAAGTGAGGGGGAGGGCACCAGCTGCGTTCAGCTATTGTTTGCCTTAGAAAGAGCCGACGAGGCTCCCCACCACCACCACGGCTGCTCCCCACCCTCACCAGTTCCCTCGTCCTCATCCACGAGCCACACAATGGGGCAACTTCCAAAATTAGCTGTGCTGGATTGTCCCAGGCTGGTCCCCCCCCCCCCGCCGCCGCCGCCCCAGCCCTCTTCAGTGTTGACCCAGGGTGTAGAAGGACAACCTCGGGGAGGGAGAGACACAGTTTTCAATAGGAGATTTGTTTTGAGTCAACACTTGTTGCTATTCCCTCCCCCCCCATCAACTCAACCTCTTCACCAAAGGCAGCCCCCACCCTTGTTTGATAAAATGCCAGGCAGCAGAGAATGGAGGGGTGGGGAAGGAGTTGAAGAGATGTGTGCAGTCTGTCATGTCCCAGTGTCTACTGAACAGATACATCTCTATTGCAGTTACTAACCACTCCCTTGGTTAGGAAATAAAATGGGCTTCTCTTGTTGGCTTGAAAAGCCCAGGAGTGTGGGAGAAGGATGTGGAGCTTTGACTCTCTGGTTCCACTTCAGGACCCAGAAAGGTTGGTCAAGGAAATAGAAAGCAGTGCTGTGAAGCTGTCCTTTTGTTGCACCCTGTGGCCCTCATCTGCTCCAAGGTAGTGACTGAGGGGCATCACCATTTGCTTGCGCTGTGTAAAATCAATGTATTAACAAACAAGTGTGTTAGCAAAATAATCCCAAAGTGGCTGGAGCTATTCCTTGTGCTGTCCATGCACCACAGCTGCTGCCCTCCACTAACTGCACACGGAGCTGGGATTAGGCAGCTCCAGGAGGCAGATGAGCTGCAATATTGCTCTCCTAATCTTAGACACTAACATAGACCCAACAACAGAGGTGTGTAGAGTGGAGGTCATGTCCCTTCAGTGTGGATACCCACAAAGCAGGCATAACTGTCTAAGACAGTCATCCAAACGCCCTCTGTAGTCCCTGGAGAACTACATGTCCTTCTAGAGCGTGATCCACCAGATCTCATTTTGGGTGTCTACCTCAGGGCGAGATGAATGGTGTCCTAGAATTGAATACTCCTCTCCAGCCACTTTAAAGGGTGCCTGGCTGTCCACCTCGCATGCAAATGTTGGCTGCTCGGGCACATGATCTAGGCCTTGTGAATACAGCCTCTGTGCACCCATCCCAAATCCTTCAGCAATTGCTTCAGAGTTGAGCAGAGAGCAAAATCCCTCCTCCCTCTTATAAGAGGCCTGCGTTAGGGCAGGACTGAGGAAGAGAGATGGGACATGATAGGTATGGGAAATCTGCTCCAGTGCATAACTTATAAATGGAGATCTTCCACTGGCCCCAAATTCTATTTAAGAAAATTGCTCCCTTGATGCTGACGTCCATTCAGCTTCCTACAGCTGCTAAAGCGGGTCAGAGAAGGAAAGAGCTGTGGCTGGGTGGGAGCTATCTCTGAGCACGGCCATTGTCCAGAGCTCAGGAGGGGCTGTGTGTTGGAATGCTCCATGGGGATTATGGGCATTTCTCTATTCAGCACTTCCTATGGGAAAAAGCAGTGGGGTGGGAGGGAACTGCTCAGGGCTGGCCTGAATGCTATCTGCCTTCCTCTCCCATCGTTGACTGAACTACCTCCAGATCCTGCAACTTACCTTGGAATAGGATAGGGGAAATGTAATTTTAACTTTATTTTTCTGCTCTTCTGCCATAAAACTGACTCTAACCTAGAGCAGCTGTGGTAGGTTTTGACAGAGAAAGCAAGCATCCCACCTCCCATCCATCATCCTTCTTGCCTCCTCTCACCCTGATCCTCCCAGTCCTGAGCCATCCCAGGAAGACACCTCAATGTTATAAACCAAAATTTCTGCTGGTCTTATCTAGTGTTTGATCCTCCTTGCTGTGCCCTGGTCTCAGCCAGCTGATCTGGATCCCCTCTGCTACTCCTCTCTGGCATCAGAAAGTCCTGCCATAGACCTTGTCCCACATCTCTGCACTTTGCCTGATGCGCAGAGCGCAAGTACCTGCTGTCTTCTCCTGCCTCTACCCAGTGCTATTAGGTCATGTCTTTCCCTTTGCAGAGGAGGATACCTCGAGCCTAAACCTCAGTGCAACTCAAACTGGTCAAAATCCCGTGGTCCTATCTCGTGAGCGACGAAGCCTGGGTGAGTGGGGAGTGTTGTGCCTTGGGATTTTTGGGGCTCTCACTGAATGGCTGGGGATGGGTGCAGATGCATGGCTGAGATACACGTGGAGGGGTAGAAATTATAGTGCATGTGGATGTGTAGACAGATGAGAAGGAGGGTCTGAGCCTCACGTGAGAGCTGGGCATTATGCTCCAGGAGGGCAGGAGAGGAAGTCCGGAGCTTTGCAGTTTTCTCTGCTTTAAATCTGGCTGGTGCTGCTTTGCTTTAGAGAAGGGTCATCTCCTGCCTATGACTGCCACTCCAGTGAGAACCATCATTTTCCTGGAGCCGCCTCCACAGGGTGCAGCTCTGTCCAGGAAGAGAACTGGAAGGGTGGGAGAAGGAGAAGCAATGCGTGTGTGTATGTGTGTGTGTTTTTAAGAGTCATGTGGGGTCTTTCTCTTGCAGTAGAGGTGGCTGCAGTGGGTTGGTAACAGCTGCCAAGCCCCTTTCATCGCCCCTTTTTCTCTTGGCCCTCCATAGATGCTCTGGCAGCAGCAGAGCCAGCTGTCCTCGCGGAGTGCAAGACACGGGCAGTGGTCTTTGAAATCTCCCGGAACATGGTGGACAGCACCAATGCCAACTTTGTGGTGTGGCCGCCCTGTGTGGAGGTGCAGCGCTGCTCCGGGTGTTGCAACAACCGCAATGTGCACTGTCGCCCCACGCAGATTCGTGTCCGGCACGTTCAGGTAAGGGAGACGCCTCCTGCTGCTCCCTCCTCCCTCAGCCCACCTCTACCCCTAACCCCCAAAAACAAAGCCACAGTGCAAGGTGACACGACAGTCGGTTCCCTTGCACCCTCTCTGCAGTCATGTCTTCTGCATTAGGCAGGCAGTGCTGTAGCCTCTGGCATGGGTGACGTCCCTGCCAGCTGCTGGGAGGGCTGGTGCTGTCCAGCAGCTGGGGACAGTCACCATGGCCGAGCTACCATCCCCAGCTACAGCTCCACTCCATGGTTATTTCTGTGCCTTGAGCCTTGCCTGCCCTTTTAGAGCAGTAGAAACAAAATGCTTTCATCACAGGAACTGGTTTTGATGCAAAAAAAAAAAAAAGGAGGACTTGCAGTGTCAGTCTCCATCCCCCTGCTGCAGCTGCAGCTTCTTCCCAAGATGCTCACTGGAATAGCTTCTACTCATTCTCAGCCCCACAGTTACCTCTTGACCCACTCCAGCAGCAAGCAGACACCTGATGGTTAACCTCTTGCTCTGATCCTGCCCTCCTCACAGCTACCAGCAATCTTCTCACA
The DNA here is from genome assembly GCA_033558235.1 of Neomorphus geoffroyi. NCBI lineage: Eukaryota > Metazoa > Chordata > Aves > Cuculiformes > Neomorphidae > Neomorphus > Neomorphus geoffroyi. Next base: position 18,712,187 of record JAUMJM010000021.1, on the reverse strand, counting down.
GCTTCCTCCCAGACAGCTTGTTTAAAAATAATACTCATCCAGTACTAATCCTCTGCCTGAGCTGTAACAGACTCCTTCAGGCAGGCAGCAGAGATTGGCTGGGAGAGATTGTATTCAACACAGCCCTTTTCATCAGGAAATTCCTTTCTCAGAAAAGCCAGGCTGAATGAGAGAAAAATGGGGAGGAGGGGGAGCAGGAGTTGTTTTTGTGGAAAAAACAAGTGAGAGGTCAAAAGCCAGCCTGAAAAAGTGACCTGGAAATGGTTTCTTTGAGGACAGAGGTCTCTCTATTGTTTGGCTGGAAGTGTTTGTCTAGCGAGCAGCGTGTGGTCTGAAGCGTGTGGAGTGGGCTTTCAAGGAAAGATAAACAGCCTGGCTGCTTCAGCACTGACTGAGGGATGCTGCTGGGGCAGTGGGTTTAGAGGAATTCAATTCCAGACGCGTGGCACAGCAAGTATTTATAGCTTGCAGAGCACTTCAGGGACTGTTGTCTTGTTAGATAAGCTGAGTGGGGTCAGACCCAGCAGCTCCTGGAGAGGGAGAACCCCACAGAAAGCTTGTGCCAGTGGTGGGATGTGGAACAGGGAGTCTTCCCTCTGAGTCAGCACTGGAGGAGAGTCCGAGGGAATTTCCAGAGAACCGCCTTTCCCATGAAACACAGAGCTGAGGGCTTCAGGCCTGTGAGTTATTAAAGAGCTTGAGACAAATTCAGACAGGCCTCAGCAAAGCTGGTGAAGCTGCATTTGCTTGCATCGAGCCTGTGTTTTTCTCCTTTTGTCCTTCCTGTAGGGTCCTGTGGGAATTAATTCTGGTTGCCCCCAGCTCTCCACCATAACAGCTGTCAGAAACAGGCTAACATGTTCTGCACGTCCTATGTTTCTGTCTGTCATCCTGCTTAAGCACTGGCAACAGTTAGGAATGGGAGAAACAACCAGTCACATCCAAACTTGCCTGGTCTAGGTCTGCTCCGATGCACGCCACCCCAGGATTTGAACTGTGTTCTGTAAACTGCTTTCTGACCCTTTGGGAAGAAAACCAGCACTGAAGCGTGCTGACACTAATTGTTTTTACAGGGTGGGAGATACCGCTGTTTGCTGTATTCACTGGCACAGGTTGCCTAGGGAAGCTGTGGATGCCCCGTGCCTGGGGGTGTTCAAGGCCGGGTTGGATGGGGCCTTGAGCAGCCTGGTCTGGTGGGAAGTGTCCCTGCCCATGGAGGGGCTGGAACTAGATGGGCTTTAAGGTCCCTCCCAACACAGCCCAAACCATTCCATGATTCTGTGAATTTGTGATTCACCTTTTGCTTCCCTCCTTCTTCTGAATAGGTGAACAAGATTGAATTTGTCCAGAGGAAACCAAAATTCAAAAAAGTCGTTGTGCCTTTGGAGGACCATGTGCAGTGTCGGTGTGAAGCGGTGTCCCGTCCGCCCCCCAAGAACAGCCGGCCAGCCGCACATGAACAGAGACGTAAGGATCTTGGCATTAGTGGAGGGGAGGGAGGCGTGAGAGACGGGAGAGAGAGGAAAGAGCTCTCCGCTGGTTTGAATCTGCTTAGCTCCAACAAATCCCATGGACCTTCATGGGTTCATACCAGCTGAGGGACCTTTCCCAGGATGTCTGCCTGCCTGCAAGGGGATGAAACTGAGGGAAATGAAGGAGGAGAAGGTGAGAGATGAGAGGAAGGGCACCGTGGGAATAGGGAGAGGGCAGAGACTGTGGAGAAGAGAGAACAAGGAACAGAAGAACTGGAGAAGGCTCTCCTGTTGCAGAGCTCTTTGTTGATAGTGTTGTAGAAAGGTATTTCAACATGACCCGGTTGCCCCTCACTGTACAGACACTCTCCTCTCTGTTTTGGCAGGCTTGTCACCATCGTTCACCACAGCTGCTGTCTCACAGCGACAGCGAGTACGCCGGCCACCGGTGCAGAAGAGGAAACATAAGAAGTACAAGCATGTCAACGATAAGAAAGTGCTGAAAGAAATCCTCGTAGCATAGAAGTGCTGGCAAGGGAGAGAGAGCACAAGGCAGGTAACAGCAAGCTGCTTTTCCAGTTGGAAGAAGTTCTCTCCCAGGACACAGTTCTGTCCAAGCACCTCAGATGCTTCCCACAGCTCCAGTTGCTCATTCAACATGGGGGCTACTGCAGGGCCTGGGTGTGATAAAACCAGGGTTGAAGGAGGGGGAAGGACTAGGCTGGGACCCAATGCGTACATCCTATTTCTCCTGCCCTCTTCTTTCTCTACCTCCCTTACAGGCAGAGAGGGAGCCTGACTTCTCTCTACACCTAAATCCCCTCAGGGCCCATGTAATTCATTCTTCTCTGAAGCAACTGTTCTCCTTTCTCTGTTGATTCTCTGTTGAAAGCAGAGAATTAATGTTGCTCTGGGGATCCCTTTTCCTTTTATTTCATTAGTTGAGTCAACAGAAAGACTGAAAAGAAAATCAGCAGCACTTTTGGTTCATCTCTCTCTTAGCAGGAAGCCTGCGTGCATAAGAAAGGTCATACCAGGGGAAAGGAGAACTGGAATCTCTGGCAAGACATCTGGTCTTTGTCAGTCCAGGGTCTGATTCTTCTCTCCTTGACTTGTATAGACAGGAGAAATTTCTTCGTCTGCAGAAGAATTTCACTGGTACAAGGGAAAGGAGAATAAGCTCCAGTTCCCCATGAGAGAGGGAAAGGTGCAGAAAAGAAAGAGTAGCCAGGGTATGGACTAGGGGAGCTGGATTCAGAGTGAGGCAGCACAGTCTAGCAGGGAAAGCCCTGTCTCATGACTCAGCAGTTCCAGCTCTGCTGCAGACCCTTGAACAAGCCTGAGCTGCACACTGCACATACACTTCCCCTCGCCTCAGGAGAGGGGGACGATGGGCTTCCACTGTGTGGCATTTGAGGAGCTGGGGACAAGGGGCAGTGGGCAGTGTCTTGGGATTGGTATTCCCACGCTTAGGACTACAAGGGCTCTGATTATCCCAGGATCTTATGGCCAGCCCAAGGTTCCCAGGGTAGGAGTTATGCAAACCCATGCAAATCTCAGCTCTGGCTCAAGCTGTGCAGGGGAAAAAATAGAGAAGGTCAAAAGCCCTCCTGGGCTTCTAAATTGGCACTTCAACACAAACATTTCCAGAGAGAGGAGGGGATTTGCAGGGGCAGAGGGTTACATTTTCCGATGCCATGTCTGTTTTTGTTTCACTTCCAGGTTTATTTAATATGTTTGCTGTATTGCCCCCATGGGGTCCTTGGAGTGACAACTTTTCCTCTTTGTCCGTCTGCCTCGACGTCTGATTCAGACGGCAATTGGTGCTTCCCTTTCCATCAGTGGACCTTCTCCCACCAAAGTCTCCCCCCCATTCTTTCATTTATTAGCATAATTTTGGAGTTTTACACACACACACACAAAAAAGACAAACATGGCCTATATCTATATATATATATATGAGAGAAAAGAACAAAGTACAAACAAAACCACGGACCCCGACAGCCACAACATGCAACAAGGACAGGACAATGCCTTCCTTGCTCCAGAGGACAGGATGGAAAATGTGAAAAGGAAAGTGGGTCCAACTTCTTCTGAGAGTAGGATAAAAACAAAAATGGATGCGGGGCAGAAATTCTCCCTTCCCTGCATGTTTCTGGTAAGGCTGGGGGGGGCCAGCTGAGATCGACACTTGCACTGGACTTATGTTTTGAAAACAGGCAAAGCTCAGACTGCGAGCGGCAACTGATGATGGAAATGCACTAAAGATTTTTATCACCCTACCTGGACAGATATATATTTTTAATGTGCGTGTGTATATTTTATTTTAAGAAAAAGAAAAACCAAAACCACTAAGATATACAACATCTCGGGGAACAGAAGAAAACAAAACAAAGAAGCCAAATGCATTTCCCCCCTCCCTTTCCTCTCCTCCTCCTGGTGCTGACTGGAAGGCTTTTGGATGGTGGGGAAGGAGCAGACGGCGGCAGAATCGTCTCCACGTCCCCGGCCCCTGCCAAGGGGAGCCATCTTTGCACATTGCTGGTGGAGAATTCAACGTTCCAGGCTTGGACTCAAATTATTTTTTAAATTCACTCTGTGTGCGCGCGTGTATGTGTGTGTGTGTGTATATATATATATACGTGTGCGTGTGTGTGTGTGTGTGTATGTGTATTTATACATACATATATAAATATATATATATATGTTCTTAAATGGATTTCATTCCCTGGTGGCAGGAAGCTCAGAGGCACGTGTATGCATCCGCTTCGTTGGGCTGACATAAAAGCACGTTGTATGCTGCAATGTGCCTGCAAAGTCTGAGACGGGACAGACAGGGACATTGTCTGATTTCTATCTCTCTCTCTCTCTCTCTCTGTCATTGCCCTTTTCTTTTGCTCTCCAACCACCCAGCACAACTTCCTTGCAGAAGGCAAAGTGGCACCACAACAGACCCACAACAGCCAAACTTAGAAGCATGACTTTATCTCAGTGAGCTGTCCTTGCCTGCTCTGTGGTTCTGAAAGCAGAATAATGTCATTCCCTCGAGGTTTGTAACCCCTTCACGACTGTCCTGCACACCATATTTCTCTCTGCTGATGTCCCCACATCTGCAATCATTTTCCTCACATTTTCCCTCTCAAATTCCTTCTGGATTTTTGCCCATTAGATATTCCCAGCCCACCTAGCTTGGAAGTTGGTCTAAAATGTGGGCAGATCTGTTTAGGTATAGAGAAAGAAATGAGGACGGTCTTTGCAGTTGGCAGCAGCCATCTGAGAATAAAATGAACTCTTCTAAGTGAGGAGGACTTGGAGAACAACTGAGTGGTCAGTTGTAAAGTCCATCCCAGACCAGTGCCTGCTCTGGAGGAGGAAGGAGCACTCTGCAAGCAGGAGCTATTACTGCACACCTAACAGTCACCATTAACAGAAATGTTAAATATGATGGGAATTCCCAGTGTTATCTCAGAGTCTTAGTCTCAGATCACACTGTGCTGGACACTACAGAGTTACACATGAAGAAAGTGCCTGACCAGAACTAGCGGGGCACCTCTCCCTTTCTTCTCCTGCCTCCAGCCACTTGTCCCCCGGCACATACCCCTATTGTGGGGCAAAGTCCTGGGGGGATCTGGGGGAAGGATGCAAAGCTACAATCTGGGAGCTGTTGCAAGTTGTGGAGGGACTCAGCCCTTGCCTCCTGCAAGCCAATAACACTTCTTACACCACTGCCAAGGCAGCACGTGCTCCCTCCCTCCATCCCCAAGCCCTCAAGTCTTAATAAGACATATTCTTTTCTTGTTCCAAAATCTATTTCCTTTGGTTTGTAAAGATGGTGAGGTTTTATTTTATTTTAATTTTTTTGGCTTTTTTTAAAAATGTAAGATTAATTTATACTCAGTACTGTATTTAAAGTTGTACAAAAAAAGGAAAAAAAAAAAGGAAACCAAACCTCTCAAACAACATTTTCTCTTTCTTTTGTGAGTTGAATGAAATGCAGAAGCCAAACCAGTTCATTATGGGACAGAGTGGGATTCCAAGGGCCTCCACTTTTATTTTCAGAACACTTATTCTGAGATTGTAGAGAGAAGCAACTAAAGCTGGGAAAGTCCTGGAAGCCCACGCACAGCCTTGCCCATGGCTGACGGTGCTGTGCTTCTCCTTCCTGCCTGTCACCCAATGCTTGGGCTGGTTTGGAATGATTCAGGTGCTGGGGATTTCATCTTGAAGAGGTCCTGTTCTCCTTAACTTCTCTGTTTGGACACCTGGCCAGAATTTCCCTGTGCTTTTATCTGATCTCCAGATTCCTCTGCTTTGATGGGCTTGGGATAGTCAGCAGTGTTTACACTCCCCAAAGCTGTACAAACAGTCAGCCCCTTCCCTCCTTAGTCACATCGTCTAGACAACAGCAGTCCTTCCCCGCGTCGGAAAGGCCATTACATTTCCCTTTCCTCCAAGCAAGGGGAGTATCACATACATCTGGCACTCGGGCATGAGGCTTCAGGGAGTAAAGGCAGTGCTGCCCCATACCTCAATTTTCTGGTTCCCCTGGCACACACATGGCATCTTCCAATCCATGGCTCAGCTCTTGAGGAGTATGGAGCCAAGCAGGAACTTGTGTGGTGACGATTAACCTGGAGAGCTCAGTGTCTGGGAGTGATCCAGGCTGTCCTCAAAAGACAAGCCTGGCGCTACCGGGTGCATGCATCACTCCAATATGGTTCATTTTGGGATGAGGACACATCTGGGATGAGGACATACCTTGATCCTCCAAAGTAAGCTGGAGTAGGGTGAGCTTTATCCACCCCTGAGGATGGAAAGCATGGGCAAAATCACAGCAAGGAGACTCATAGAATCATAGAATTACCTGAGTTGGAAGTGACCCGAAAGGATCATTGAGTCCAACTCCTATCCCTACATAGGATACTCCCAACATTCACGCCATGTGACTGAGGGCATTGTCCAAATGCTTCTTGGATGCCATCAGACTCAGTGCCATGAGTACTTCCTGGGGAGCTGTTCCAGTGTTCCACCACCCACTGGTTGAAGAACCTCTTCCTAATATCCAATCTAAACCTCTCCTGGCACATCCTCCTGCCATTACCTCTAGTCCTGTCATAGGTTGCAAGAGAGAAAATCAGCACCTGTTTCACCTCCCTCCCTTGTGAGAAGGCAGTAAACAGCTATGAAGTCCTCCCTCAGTTCCTTTTTTCCAGGCTGAACAGACCAAGTGACTTCAGCCGTTCCTCATATGACATCCCCTCTAGATCCTTTACCAGCCTTGTGGCCTCCTCCGGACACTCTCCAGTAGTTTTATGTCCTTTTTGTACTGTAGTGCCCAAAATTGCCCACAGTACTTGAGGTGAGGTCGCGCCAGTGCAGAGCAGAGTGGGACAACCACCTCCTTGGCCCAGCTGGCAATGCCATGCTTGATGCACCCCAGGACATGGTTGGTCATCTGGCTGCCAGGGCACTGCTGGCTCATGTTCAACTTCTCATCACATCCCTGCCCTGATTTCCTTAGGATAATCCATTGAGAAGAGAGATTTTTGGTATGAGATTGCTTTGGGCTTGAAGGCCGATCAGCAGGGAATTTGGGGAACAAGTGGTGCAAAGCTGGTGAAAAGGCTTGAGAAGAAATCTTGTGAGGAGTGACCAAGGGAACTGGGGTTGTTTAGCTTAGAGGAAGCTGAGAGAAGACCTCATCACTGTCTACAACTGCCTGTAGTGCTGGTCTCTTCTCCCAAGTGACAGGTGACAGGATGAGAGGAAATAGCCTCAGGTTGTGCCAGGGGAGGTTCAGATTAGACATTAGGAAAAAATTCTTTACTGAAAGACTGGTCAAGCATTAGAATGGGCTGCCCAGGGAGGTGGTGGAGTCACCAACCCTGAAGGTGTTCAAAAGATGGGCAGATGAGGTGCTCAGGGATGTGGTTTAGTAGTGGACAGGTATGGTTAGACTCCATCTCAGAGATCTTTTCCAACCAAGTGATTCTTTTACTCTGTGAAAGAGGGATATGAGGCACAAGAAGCTTGGACCAGGAGTGGGAGGAATGGCTTGGCAACCCAGGGGGCCAGCACACCGCCTGGCCCCAGGGGAGGCGTGCAACCCCATCCGCAAGCGTGTGCCTCTGCTTTTAACACCTCAAAATGAATAGGTGTTGAAAGAAGCCACAGGCCCAGGCACCTGGAGCAAACACCTCCACAGCGCCTGGTGTCCTCTCACAGCAGCTGGTCAGGCACTCTCTTGAACACTGTTTGCCGGCAGCACCTTGGCGCTCATTCAGCACAGGTCAACATGGGGCACAGGAAGGCAAGTGCCCATGCTGCTTTGCAAGGCTGGAGCAGGTTTCCATCCAACTTGCATAGCCAAGCTTGGGAAATAAATCCCTTTTGAAATAAGCCCCAAGAGAGCTGCAGCACATCACCAGAAAGCAGTCCGCTTGGCTCGCCTGGTGCTACAGGTGATCTTGGAGGAACTGAAGAGCCTTGGCAACTCTCCCTGGTTTAATTGCTCAGCTGTTGCCTTACCTAAAGGCCCAGCCTCAGGATACGTCATTCAGCAGAAGGTTCAGCTTTTGTTGAAGGAAATGCATCCAGACTTTGAGGCAGCAGGGAGGCTTTGGTGGTGGGACCTGCTGCGAGAACACAGCCCCTGAAAGTGACTGACACATAGGAGAGAGAGCTCGATGCGATGTTCAGGTGCAAAAAGCAAACTTCCATGTTTTAAAGCCAAACTTAAGTCTTTATAGCACTGAGGGTTTGCAATGCTAAAGCCATTGCATGGCCAGAAAAAGCAAAAAATCAGTTTGCAAGCATTTCCTCACTGGCCCAGTAAAACCCTTGATGGTTTGCTCATTTTATTGGTGCTCAGGAATGCAAATGGCTTAAGCTTGCCCCCACGTCTTGTGGAAGAGCCTTCTTCATCCCAGCCATGTGGCACAAAGCCCACACAGGCATTCCCCTCCCCACTCTTGTCTTGTGCCTCCCTGGCATAAGCTGTGCCCCCCACAATGGCCACCTCCTTGTCCCACTGCCCACCTGCCCATGCTCCAGGTGTGGCTGGAGCGGGCTCAGTAGAAGCCATTGCCATCCCTTGAGATCCCAGGGTGGGACAAGGATGTGTTGGAGGGTGGCCCCATCCCACTGTCTATGCACCAGTGCCTGGTGGGCTCTAGGGGTGGAAAAGTTGGCTGTGCCAAGGGAAAAGCAGAGTACAAAGAGGGAGGAAAATATGAAGAATTAAAAGTTATTTAGGAAAAAAAGCAACAAAACCCCTTTGCCCGAGCGTGCAGCTGTTCCTCACTCTCTTTCACACAGCCCGTGACCAAACAGTGCCGGCCCCATCCCAAGCTCTGTTCTACCCATGACCAAATGAACTCATTGCAGGCCTGGGAATTTGCCATCTTAAAAGACATTGTGAGGAAGCTGAGCAGCCTAGGATGGTTTCGTCTTTCATTGCAGGGTTAAAGGAATAACAGTGGCCTCCCAAAAAATGAGCAGGAAGAGGATGGGATGTGAGGGAAACCCAAATGCTGGGGCATTCCTGCAAGTGGTGCAGGCACTGGGTTAACTCAAGACCCCCACTCAGAGCAAAGGGTCTGTGGGACCCTCAGCAGAGGAGCCAGGAGCGTGAAAAGACCAAGACAGAAAATCATGGCAGGGCTCACCTACCTTTATTTTCCTCCCAGCCAGGCAGATGCCAAATGGGACTCTCCAGCCTGATGAATTGCCTTGGGTTCACAGCAAAAGCCATGGCAAAGCCAGGAGGAAAGCAGCCTCAAGGGAAACAGCCCCCTTGTAATCACTAACTCAATAAAAGAAGATGTTTGCAACTGATTAAGCAGCAACACAAACATTGTGGGACCCGGCAGCAAGGAAGTTTGTGGCTTGACAGTCGATGCGTGTTTTGAAATGTTTGCTATGATTTTTTTTTGCAAGCTCTGCAGAAACAAAGGATGGATTGAGCAGAGATGCTGGGCCAGCAGCTCCGCTGCAGGTCTTACCCTGACAGCTTTGGAAACTCCCAAGTTCCTAAATGCTCCAGCCACTGCTGGAGTCAGTGAAGGCAAGCTCTGCTCCCCAAACCCAGCCCTGACTGGGTGATTCTTGTGCAAGGAGAAGCTACTTTTCAGGATGAATCTCAGTGCAGACCCAGGGAGAAGCAGAGGAGAAGGTGTTAGCTACTGCTGGACCCTGCAAAGCAGAGCTGACTGCAAGCGATGACATCAGAGACTAAAGCAAATGAGATCAGCACAGAAAAAGCAGTGATTAATGAGCCAAGGTGTGCCCTGAAAGAGAAGCCCTTATTCAGATATGCATGCTTGGTCGCAGCCCAGAGCACCCAGGAGATGGCAGCCAGAGGGCTCTTGATGCCCCACAGGTGATCCTGTCTCCTGGTGCTGCTGGATGTTGCTCCATGACGGTCCAGCACACGGACAGCCCAGGGCACATGCATGGGGTCACACGTGAACCACACCGCACAGCTGCACAAGGGCTTTGGTTGCCTAAATGAGGCTGTAGAGATGCACTCAGCATTGCACATAGAATGATAGAATCATAGAACAGTTTGGGTTGGAATGGACTTTAAAGATCATCCAGTTCCAAACCCCTGCCATGGGCAGGGACACCTTCCACTGGATCAGATTCCTCAGGGCCCCATCCAACCTGGCTTTGAACACCTCCAAGGAGGGGGCATCCACCATCTCTCTGTGCAACCTGTACCAGTGCCTCACCACCCTCACAATGAAAAATTTCTTCCTAATGCCTAATCTAAATCTCCCATCTTTCAGCTTAAAACTATTAACCCTTGTGTTATCACTATGATCCCTGATAAAAAGTCCCTCCCAGCTTTTCTGTTGGACCCTGACATGGCAGGATGCTCTCTCTCTTCTCCAGAGGGCAGGAGCTGAGGGTGACATCTATGAGGGGGACATCCATGTCCATGGAGGGGATTAAATCACACCCCAGGCTTTAGCTGAGGATGCTGGCAGGGTCCACAGATGTCAGTGGGTTGTCAGGGCACTCAGGAGAGCTGACATTTGGACATGTCAGGGCATTAGCTACTCCCAGAAACAAGTGGAGCAAGGTTTGCTGTGACGGGCACATGCTGGCTTGATGTCTGCAAGGAAAAGCACTGGGAAGTGCCTGCATTTCTGTGAGATGTCTGCAATGTCCCAAGCCCTGGGATGGCTGCACATATCTGGCTAAAGCAGGACAGGGAACAATCACCCCATACCATTCCAATGTGGACTTGGGAGGGCATTTCTTAGGGCCAAGGGGGGTGCTGTGCAAAGGGGCCTGCAACTTTAAAGCCTGCAGAGGTGTTATTTAGGTGGAAAAGGTCTTGTTTGTATTTGACTAATTGACGGAGGAGAGAGAAAAAGAGAGAGAGAGAGAGAGAGAGAAAGTCCTTCCTTCCCTCTGACAGGTTCAGGAATTTTTTCCGCTAATCAAGAAGAAAAACAAAACATTTGTGCCGGGGGGCGGGGGGGGAAGGAGGGAAGGGGGTCTCCCTAGTGTCCCATAAACCTGGTGGCTGTGGACAAAACACCACAATAGCTGCATGGCCTTGCCCTGGAAAGTCTGAGGCAGCGCTGGCTGGTGGAGCAAACGAGAAGCACACCTTTTACTTTTGGAGAACCCTGCTCCGCAGCATCTCAGGCTGGGCTAGGGGCAGCTCCTTGCCAGATGGATTCACAAATCCTGATGAGGCTCTCTGTCCATGAAGGGCGGGACCGGCAGCTGCTGCAGTGAAGCTGTTGTGCAGGTTTGTCCTGGGGAGAGATGGGGGAGGCTCTACTTGCCAGAGCAACCCACCTGCTGCGTCATCTACTCATCATTTGCCTGCGACCACTGCAGATGAGCTGCAGCATGTCTGTTGTAAAAGACTGAAATGGGTTCTCTTTGCATTCAGGTTTGGATGGAGTGAGGCTCTCCTGGCTTTGCTGAGGCTGGTATGGACAGTCCAGTAATCAAATAAAGCATTTTCCCAGCACAGCCACCTTCAAGCGCGTTAAATGGAACAGAAAGGAGCAGCTGAACAGGATTTGCAGTTTTTCCCCCATGATACGTATTTTCCCTTTTCCATGGATAGTCCCACAGGGTACGCCGTGACCTATTGTTGTACTTATTTATTTACTCAGGTTCTGTAGATGATTTCAAAGCTTGTGGCCAGGAAGGAGTGTCCAGATGCTGCTACTATGTGGGATAGAAAATCTGCCCTGGTTTCCCTCTCTGAACACAGACATGGAGTCAGGTGCAGCCCCCAAACCCAGAGCTGAACGCCATTCCCTTCCACCCCGATCTAGCTCAGGCCACAGAGAGAAAGTGGGATATTTGATTGCAGGTTCATCCTGTGTGGTTCTTTCAAAGCAAGAGGCTATCTGTTTGGAGTTGTTTGGGTTAAAGAGCTGCTTCTCCTTTTGGATGGAGAAGGTGGATGGTGGATGGGTGGTTGGGTGAATGGGTGTAGGAGAAGCCCTTGCAGCCTGGAGGCTTCCCACTGCCATGGGGAGGAAAAACAGGGGCTGATCCAGCACCAGTCCCCAGGGAAGGCCAGCCAGCAACAGGGAATTTTTGCCTACCGGAAAACATGAATATTGACAAAACTGGATTTAAAAAAACTCTCTGAGGAATCTGTATGCATGTGAACACCCATCCAGGAAGTGGAGGCCCTCAGGCAGAAAACGATAGGAGCTGGCATGGTACAGTCATGCCCAGTGCGGTTCTTCGCCTGTGCTGTGGGTGCAGCTGGAGAAGGACCTCATCACAGCTGGCAGCATCCTTGGCATTTGGGGTGCCTGTGGCCACAAAGCTAAAGTATAGCAAGCCTGACAGGCAGCCAGCTTACACCTCCGAGCCCAGTGTCCCTTTCTTGGGTCACAACAGTTGAGTGTGGCAGAGACAGCTATTTAAGTCAGATAAGGAAAAAATACCAAGGTCTGGAGGAGACCTTAAATGGTTGGGGTTTTCAGAAACAAGAACATGTATTTGTAGGTGACTCTACCTGCACAACCAGGATCAGAAGCACCCTGCTGAGTCTACAGTATCCAGGAAAGCTACTCCACTGCAAGCTCCTCACCTGTGTTCAACAGGCTGGTGGGTTCTCTGGAGACCAGGACATGACTCCTTCCCTGGCAGGCCCTCCACAGAGCTGTAAGGCAGGTGGCTCCTGAACCACAAATGTGATCACTCCTTATTGAATTGGAGTAGAGACCTTGATGTCTATGCTCAGCTGGAGCTGGTACCATCTGGGACCCATCGTGGGCTAAGGCAGGCATGGAAGCCATCACTGCAGTGCTTGAATCTGGGAGAGCAGCAAGCTCTGCTGCTTCCCAGGGTTGGTAGGACCTGGCTCCCTAGGGTACATGCCACTGGATGGAAAAGGTCACAGTGCTAGGTTTTGGCAGTATCAGAGGTGCTCCGGGTACAAGCCACCACTTCTCACATCTCCATCACTTCTATGGGGTTGCAATATTCCCATCTGCAGTTTTAAAAATGGACCTGAAAAGTTTGTGAGGAGCTGCAAGAATCAGCTACCGAGAGACAGAGTGAACTTGCAAGGGAGTAGGAGAGTGAAGCTAAGCCCAAGAGGGAGATTTTTCTTTCACTTCTTTGCACTCATCACCCAAAGACCCCTCCTGCTTGCCAGGAAATTCGGTCAGGGCAAGCATTTTGCCACCTGGCTTATGCACACACCAGTCAAGGACACAATCCTGCAATTGAAGGAGGAAATCTCAGTCCTGGATATTTCCAACCTCTATTGTTTGTTACTCAACTCATGCATTACACAGACCAGTAAGAAAAGCAGCAAGATTGCAACACTATGCATGTGCTTTCAGACTTTTAATTTTAGCATTGCAAGAAGGATTTGTGGTATCGAGAAAGCCCATTTCTCAGGAAAGAGGAAACCTGTGATTCTGACACTTGGTTTTCACCATAAAAGGAAGCAGATCATTTGGGTGACCTAACAAGTTTAGTCATTTTGGCTGTTATCTTCTGGGAGTCCAATGAATGTCTGCTGGGGTTTTCCCATTCCCAGGCACCTGCATTGCTTGGGAGCCCCGGGCAGGGTTGAAGTCCTTGAGTGACTGGAGCTTTGTGCCTTGGATTAAACTCCTGATCTTTGGACCTTTGTGCTGGGCAGCACGGGACTCACATACACCGTTTCCCAAGCAATCTCGGTCTGGGACTGTGCTTTGCTGGTGAGCATCTGACCTCAACACTGTTCCTCCTATGCATCATGGGTCATTACATGTATTTATAAGGCACTTGTCAACATGATGTCCACTATCTTCCCACTTTTCCCCAGTACCAGTGCTCTCCTCAGCTATGCATGTAAAAGGTTGTTTCAAAAGAAGTTGAATTTAAGGAATTTAGGAATAAATGGAGCACCTGCACAGCTGAGTTCGAAGTGCAGAAGCCCCCTTTGCCTTGTTCTGCAGGGACTGTTCACCTGCAGTGTGGCTTAAACCCCTTCCAGTGGGGTGTAAAAAGGCCCTCCACACTGGGAAGAAAACTGGGATCAATGCACAGCAGCTCTACCCTGCACTGACCTGCCCTGAGTGAGCAAGGTCTTGTCTCCACGCTAAGTAAGGGCAGCTTCTCTGGTGATGACTGCACTCCCGTGGATACCCTGACCCTGTGCAACAGGGATTCCTCCAAAAGAAATAAAGCAAAGAAAGACACAAACCTACCAAAATCACAATGGCTTGGTGGTTAGTTCCCCCACAAAGAGACAAGCACCCAACAAACCCCAAACCTCACCAGCTTCTCACCCTGCCACTGCCAGGGCAAAGGCACCAGCCACTGAGATGAGGCTGAGATCCTGCTGCACACCCAGGCACGGGCTGAACCTGTGCCCAGCTTGCCCCAGTTTTCTCCCCCATGGCTGCAGGGATGGCTATGGCCAGGACTCCCTCGAGAGCCTCCCGCAAGCCTGCCCAGGCATCGGGACATGGCTGTGCTGACTGCTTCCTAAAATGCAGAAGCATCCTTGTATTTTTTTTGAAATCTTGCAGATATATCATGCTTTCAATTCCTCAAAACCAGGGTTCTGCGTGTGACCACAGGCACTGTCCCCTTTCCCCATCCCTTCCCCTTCCACCAACACACATGTGTGCAGCTGGTGGTGATGGGAGCCAGGGAGTCTCTTTCTCCTTCTTTTTAGCAGTCAGTGAGTCTGTGGTCTGTGCTTGTTTCATTGAGTAATTTACCAAACCCAGCAGGTTGTGAAAGGGGAAAGCAGGAAGCTGGAGAAGGCAAGAACAGGGGTGTGTGTTTTAAAGAAAGAGATCTTTCTTTTCCCAAGGACCTGGTTGTGCAAGACCTTGAGGATCTTGATTTGACCATGAGACAAAACCATTGTGATGTAGTGCTGGCCTGGGTTCAGTGCTGGCTGTGTTTAGTTTGTCAGGTCAATGAAATAAAGAGGAAAAACAGAAGAAAGAGCTCTTCTTGGTGCAGCACTTGGTGCAGTTGTATTGGAGACCCTGGCTCCCCTCTGCAAGGGTAGAGGGATTGGGTGAGGATCCAGACAGCCGGCTGAGGGGCATCCCCAGTCTCTGCACTTTGTCTGGGGGTGAAACAGGGCTGTGGGAACTTTCTGCACTGCCGAGGGCTGAGGCAGTGCTGACAGAAGGAGAGTGTCCTGTGGACTCTTCCATCGCTCCGTTGGTTCCCAACAGCAGCCTGGGAGCAGGAGAAGCTCTGAGCACCCTTCACTTCTGCGGACCCAAAAAAGACTCCAGTCTGGCTGATGAACTGGGGATTGTGGAAGAGGAAGAGACAGGAGAAATGTGCTTATTGAGAGCTAAATTCAACTGCCCAGACCAGGTAAACTCCTATGTATCCCTGTCTTCCCCATGCACAACACTCCAGTGGGGAAAACAGCAGGGCTTTCTCACCCAGTGAAAACCCAGACTGTGAGATCCAAGTGTGAAGTCCTTGTGGTATGTCTTTGCTGGTTTGCCAGGGTGACCAAGCGCAGGACACAGGGACTTGGCAAGGCCCCTCAGGCTTTCATCCTGCAGCAGGTGCCTCCAGCCCCCTGGCATGAGTTCACACTGGTGTTGCCTGCTGCAGGGCTGGAGTGCAGGGGCCATAATGGCAAAGACACTCCTGGGACATAACTGAGAAGGTCAAACTGAGGGACAGGTGCTGGAAAACAGGCCAAGATTGTGAGGGAAAGAAGAGATGCCGAGGGGGCCAGGCTGCTTCCATCTGGAGACCTGGCGGCCACAGACAGGTGGTCAGCACTGACCCCTCGCTCTGACACCGTGGCCAGACTCATCAGGGAGGCAGTGATGGAGACAAAGAATGGATGCGTAGGTGGATGAAGTGACCATTTGTGGGTGCCCTGTCCTCCCTGCTGGGCTGTTTTGAAGTTCTCAGCCAAGGTAGGAATGCCAGGAATGCGAAATCCCGACACACTGCCCCGTCATTTTCCCCTCCTGGCTGCCCCCTGCTTCTCCGGCCCCGTCGCAAGAACAGGATATTCACTCGAGCGACACACACTCACACGCGTCTTGTTATCAGGAAAAAACACTCAGTCAGCGTCTGGAATGGGCTCTGATTAACCATGTGGCCACTGGGGCCTCCTTGTAGGGCAGTAGGGAAAGCACCCGCTCACAATGGGATATGTGCAGGTGGGCAGCAGTGGGTTGGAGCTGCTGGGGCCACCAGCATGGTAAGGGCTGGAGGAGCATTGAGTCCCAGCACAGCCCTGCCATTGCCCACTGGTCCCTCAACCCCTGCCCTCCCTCCTGGCAGAGCCATAGGGTGGCCAGGTGTTCCTCTACAGAGGGAAGCATCCAGCCTTGTCGTGTGAATAGACCCACTCCTCCTCACAATGAAGTCAGGACCCTTGGGTCGAGCTGTGCTCGCAGCCCCATCTCCCCACGTCAGCCGCCCTCAGTCATGACAACACGTTCCCACTTCCAGCACAGGGCTCTGCAAAGACGTCCTGTCTCAGGTAAACAGGATCTCACTGCGCTGCCTGACCTTGTTTACCTCCCTGAAAGAATTTGGCTGGAATTTTTTTTTATTATTTTTTTCTTCCTAAGGGTTGGTGAGTCACCCGGCAGAAATGCGTGCTGCCTTTCCACACTGACTCACCCTGCTGCCTGCGCTCTTGCCTCTCCCTCCTGCCCCCCAGCTCTAGGGCAGGAGAGAAGCCCCTGCTCAGCCAATGATGCAACCCATGCACTGGTTCTGGTGCCAGGTGCCAGTGGTGATGGCAGTGGCAGTGGCATCCTTGTCACAGGAAGCACAGCCAAGTGCTTGGGCAGCCCTTGTGCCAAAACACAGGAAGAGCACCGAGAAATTACCCCGTGAATTGTCAATTCCAAAAACACCTAAGAAAATAAAAAAAAATCCAACAAAAATAATTGGCCTCCCTAGAACAATTGCCCAGAAGAAAAGAAAAGAGAAAAAAAAAAAAAAGAGGCCAATGGGCCTGGCCCCTTGCCAGGACCCTTGTTTTCCTTTCCCAACACAATGCATGTTAAATAATATTTCCTTCTCGCAACAAGGCTCTTCTGGGCTGGTTTTTGTTTTTCTCCTTCACTGCACAGAGTTTGGTCAGTGTGGATGGCTCCTGTCACCTGAGTGTTCACATTTGGGGTTACTGCTCATCCCCAGATTGCCCATTCCTAGCGTTGTGGAGGAGCGAGAGCCCTGTGGTTAGGCTGCCCACCACCCCTTAGCTTTGCTGGAGGAAATAAGGGGCTCCTTAAGTGCTTCTCCTGACCTCTTCCACCCATCGGCATGATCCAGCCTTAGTCTCTTTGTAAGATAATGTCTCTTCAAGGTAAGATAGGTCACCATCCCAAGCCACACATGAATAGCCACACCCAAGCTGTGAAGACATCTATACAAGCTAATCATGGCAGTCATATCATACATGTTGATTTATCGTCAGATTAAATAAAACAGAATAACAAAACAATATACAACACAGGTGGAAGGAACGGTTTCATGACATTTCTGGCCAGGCTTCCAGGCTGGGGCACCTTGGCTCTTCAGTTTCTATATGACTCGTGCTCAGCTTTCTTTTCTTTGGGATTTCTCTTCCCAATGACAGTGTTGCTGGCACCTGGCTGGCTGTATTTAAATGTCTGTGTTGTGGAATAATCCAAGTAAAACTGGTTTTGTTTATTTTAACCTCTCTCCTGAAAAATTTAGCATCTGAGACACCACACCTCTTGTCTGTTGGCAGTATCAATCAATGGTCTTCAAGGGGATGACCAGATCTATACCTCTTTGTCTGAGGATTATTGGAATTTCTAATTAAATAACAGGTGGAAGAATGAAAGAAGTTGCCCTTTTTAAAATCAGAATAGGATCTTTGTACACAAAATGTCATTACTTCAGCTGTCTACCTTTCTCCCCATATTTCTGCTTTCTTTTAAGTAGATAGACCCACTAGTTCTTGAGTGCTCACAGACACAGCACATTTCTCTTACCGATAAGGCTCAACACTCGGTCAATAACACACACAACTGGCCAGCCCTGCCCTGGCACCAGAAAAGAGGATCAGACTCTGCCATGGAGGAGTGAATGGCAGGTGTAAGTAGGCATTTGACATACGTGTCCACTGATGCCCTAATCTGTGCAAACTTGTTTGTTTCAAGGACTGACTTTGTGCACTGACATTCCTGAGGCAATCCTGAAAAGCCAAATCTGAAGTCCCACCTACCTGCATTGTCCTGGCTCAGACATCAGGTCCTGCCCCAGGGTAATGCATTTGAGTTCTGGATAATAATAAATGCATTGTGAAGGTGGCATCTCCCTGGCGCTGTTTTGGTTTGTTCTTTTCCCAGCCTGTCCCGTGCTACAGTGTGTACGTACATGGTCAGTCACATCAGCAGTCACAGTAACCTCTTGGTCAGTGAAAGCTGGTTTCTGAGCAAACAGCCGTGTCAGAGAGGTTTTGGAGATGGATTACTGGGAGATCATTAGAAAGGAAACTGTGGCAGAGCTGGGATGCAGCACTCAGCCCCACAGAAGGCTGTGAGTTTGTACTTTCCCTGTGCTTGCTGTGCTCTCCATGCGTACTCAAACATGTCCCATGTGTGCACAGAGCATGCACCTCACTAGAGCAGAAAGAACATCTTCTTGGCCAACAGTGGGATCTACTTCTCAGCAGACATCTGAACACTGGCTCTGAATTCTCAGCCAGCTGTCTCAGCTCCCTCAGTAGTCAACAAAGCAAGGTGGGCATGTCCAGAAAGCAACTGAATTCCTTGGCTTAGTTTTTTTAATATTGAGGTGAATCATGCTGTAGCAGTGCTCAGCGCTCTTCTTTGTCTAGGGAAGTAGTCAAGGGCTGCTACTGTTTGACTGCTTCATTTTCAGATAGGTCAATTTAAGGTACTTAATTTTTAGCTGGCAAACTCCGAGGATGGTGAATTCCACCTCAAGAGAACAATGTGTCAGTCTATGACAAGCAGCAGCAAGTCCAGGAATACAGCTCCTGTTTTGATTTATTTAATGTCTACAGTTAGTGCTAAAATTTGATTATGGGAATCACTCAACATGCTCAATATGCAGAGTATACCTTATCGTCCAACTGTGTTGTCAAAGAATATGTCCCTCAAGGACCTTGAAACATGTAGGAAGGAGCTGCTGGGGCTAGCAACTTTCTTCTGAGCATGGGGTTTTCCCTGGATCTGGCACAGAGAACTTTTATATCAGCTGCAAAACCTTTGGCAATTCACCAGCTCTTGATAACAAAAGTAAAAACCTGGAAGAGCCAAATCCAAACATTTAGCCTGAATTACTGTGTATAAGTGTCCTCGTTCTTGGTGAGAGCAATCAGGTTGACTGAATTTGCCTCTATGTCCCGGTCAGCCCCTGTGATGATCTCAGTAATGGAGAGCAGTGCTACTGCTGGCAGATCTCTGTCCTGCTGGTGAGAACTTTGTGGAAACTTTTATCCAGCAAAATGTTTATTGCTTGGCCTCCTCTGCTAAGGGAGCAGGTGCTGGAGGTTGTTTGGCTAGCTGATTAAACAAAGCCTTAGTTCTCTGCCAGACCAGGTGAAGTCAAGACTTTTCAGCTGCCTGGTCCCTACGAGTTCATCAGGCAGCATTCGGCAACTCAGTTGCCTCTCAATATTCAGCTTTGAGGCACCGAGTGTCATTCTGGACATAGCCCTAATGACAGCCACAAGTTCAGCTTTGAGACGGCTTTTGGGAAACCAGCACAACTAGGATAAAGAAACGGGAATATTCATATCAAGATAGTCCAGGTTGTCTCAATATTGCTGTAAATGTGCTCTTCAGACCATTGTTAATGGTCTTCAGGACTCAAGCTCGGAGGCCTGTGTAAATAAGTAGTGGGCTTGGCTGGTCATGGACACTTCACTTGTGAGCCTGTCGAAAGCTGTATCAGTGTGGTCATACCAACTCACCAAACTGAGGTGTTTTCAAGGTGACTGCCAAGATGACCACTTCCCATAGCAATCTGTCACAGGGAATGTGTGATATTTTAGTTGGGAAAGACCATTTTTGGCTGCTCTGCTCACTACAATGGCAAGGTCCAGCAAGATCACATGCTGGTTATAGAAGCAGGTACGCATTTGGAGTGTGTGACGAAAAGCCACTAAGCTGATCCACACCACAGAAAGTGGGAAGCAATGGTGGTGACATCAGCTACAGCTGAATGACAGAAAGTCAGTTGAATATTTTTAAAAGGAGATATAAGACACTACTCCATTTATTTGGTGTCTCCCAGCTCTCTGTGCCAGGGTATAAACCTCCTGCAGATGATGCTAACCCTGCACTGAGTAAAAGGTTGCTAGTTCAACAATCCGTCAATCACTTCTCTCATCTTCTGTGAACACAGGTGCTACTGTACATACATTTTTATGTTCCTCATGCACTATATGACCTTACTCAGTTTTTCCACTACAATTTCTTTTGTACATCCCCCTTTAACAAACTACCCACTCCCAAGACTGCTGGCCGTGGTCGTGCGGATCTGCGGCAGGGTACTTTGGAATGAGGCACATCCATAGGGATTGCTTTACAGTGAAAACTACAACACTGATTGTCTATTTGCCCTCACATTTAAATCACTTACTTGCTTACCTTACAAAACAGTTCTATTGATTGGCAGCTTTCTTTGCATGGACTTCTAGGTGTGATAATGACTAGTGATTCTACAGAGTCCTACATCTGTTAGGGAGGTTCAGTTACCCATTTGACCAAATTGTACCAAGAACCATCTTTCTGCCAGGCTTTTGCAAGTAGACAGTGCTGTATCCATTAGTCAGGCTGAAAGAACAGATTCCCTCAGCAACAAACCTAACTATGCTGCAATTTCAGGCTTTTCCTAAGAAAACTTTCTAAAATGCAGACTAAGACTGTATAATTTCAAACGGGAAGCATAACTGCCTTCTGAGAAAAACGGGAACATGCGCTCCATTTTAAGCCCATTACAGAAAGGAATTACTTAGAGAGTCACGCGGACACAAAGCTAATATCATCCTCTAGATAGTAACTGCTGCATCTAGTGCTGCTCAGCAATGTGCAGAAATAGAAGTAGACAGAAACCTACCCAGACAAAGGCCAAGGGTTGATTTTTTTCTTGATGTCATTTGGGTGCCCAGACGTGGCTCCTGAGCTGTGAACATCCCTGCGGCCTGACAGTGTCCTTGTGCTCCCTTCTCACCCCCGTTCTTCCAGACACCTGCAGTTTTCTTTGAAGCAGGGATAGGGTGAGCGTTTCCCAGAGACATGTCAGGACACAGAGGGAAAGGCAGAGAGATGGATTCTATCTGTCATGTCACAATGAAATACAATGACAGTCCCTTCCCCCAGCCCCAAAAGAAAGCTTAATTTTTTTCTAGTTAAAAAAAAGTCTGGCTCAATCCTTAGACCAGCTGCTTCCTACATAAATACGAGGCATGCACAGTGCACAGAAAAGAATATTTGACATTCCTAATCAATTAGATAAGGGGAAAAAACAGTCCATTTTCCTGTTCAAAATAAAATTATCGTGGTTACTTCAGATTTCAAGGGCATTTATCTTTCAGTTTCAGACAGAGGGGCACTGAGAAGGCTGCAGGTTACTTACTCACCCAGGGTTGGAGAATGACTAAACTGCCAGCTGGGGCGGAGGAGACCAGGCCCTACTCTACAATGGCACTGGGATGGGAATAGCAGAGACGGTTGCCAGCCAAGTCAGGTGTGCCTTGGTGTAGCTGGGCTTTTGCAAGGCCTGAGCCAGGCCTGGAATAACTGGTAGCATGGGAGGAGGGAGTTAAAACACCTCAAACCAAATTGTTTAAGGGAAGCACTCCCGGATCTTGCCCGCGTGCTCCCTCTCTTTGAAAACTTGTATAAACATTTACCCAAGGAAATGCCAAGGAAATCAAGGTGAGGAAGAAGGTGGCTGGGAGGGCTGCAGGAGCTGAAGGAGAACACAGGTGCCTTCCCTACCCCAGTTCAGCTCAGGACATTTCAGTGGAAGAGGCACAACCTGAAACGTGTTGGGTATTTTCTACTCAAAAACACAGGAGGCTCCAAGCCCTGGGGCAAGTGCTGGGCATCACTACCAGTCTCACAGCAGAGGCAGGAGGCATGGGTGCAGTGGCATGGTGCCCTCTCTTCAAAGAGGACATGTCTCTCAGAGAGGATATGTCAGTCTCCGGATTACCAGCAGCTTTTAAGGCCTCTATGCAGGCCAATGGAGAAATGATGAGAATTTTGAGAGGACAGGTTCTGCTGTCTCCCAGTTCAGGGTGAGCCAGCAGCCCCTCAGCCCTGCCCTTTGAACTGTCTCCCTGCAGCCTGAGCAGGTGGCTGGACTGTAGGTCCTTTGCACAGGTTTTGACACCAAGCAGCTCCAGGCTCCCCCCGTGCAGTTCGTGGAGACCTCAGGCCTGGGTGGCTGTATCAGAAGACTTGATTGCTGCAGCTTTGCATTTGCCATATCACTTCTGTGTTCTTCCAGGATTTGTCGGGACAGTGTGTTTCCCCAGGAAAAAATACGCAAATAGGGCAATGAAGAATCTAGGCCTACAGGCCCCATCTCAGATCCAGAGCAGCCCTCTGGAGACTGCTCTTGCCCATGAAACCCTAGGCCTGTAGTGCCACCTAATGAACAAGCACCATTCAGAGCCCACATACACGGTCTTGTGTGCAGGAACAAAGTGGTCCTCAGAGCACTTCATTACTCTCTAATGCCTTTTGTTCCCCTCCCGGTGCTTCAAAAATTACTTATACGATCCTTGCTGTTGAGCAGCAGATAATACTAATACTGTTCTGTGGACAAGTGTCGGAGCATCTTCTTTTGCCAAGCTGAAATACACAAGACAAGTCAATAGTAGTTTAGTAACAAATTAGAGTAACTCCTTTCTCTAAATCACTTCTGGGAGTACTGCTTCCAAAGCACAGGGCAGAGAGGTGATATGGTGCAGTGTCGCAACCAGCACCCTCCTCCTAGGACTCAGCTGTTTGTTCCCCTTGCACCATCAGCACCCTCCTGACTGACAAGCCTTGAACTTCCATTTTTTAGGAGGCAGAAGTCAGGCTCTGCTTGATTAGAGAGGATGGTGGTCAGGCATAAGGATCAGGAATGGCTCTAAAGAGCCTAAAGGACATTCCCTCAGAATGAAACCAGCTGGTGTTCAGTTTTTACATGGGACATCATTGATAAGAAGGGTAAAAAATGCTCCACAAAAAACGCAAGCTTGGTGCCTGTGGCAACAACTGCCTTCTCAGACCCAGCAAGCAAGAGGCCAAGGTCCCAGGGTGCCTCCTAGGATTGCATTCAGGTGTCTGGTCTCTGCTGATATGAGGAGGCACTCCAAAGAGCAAACCATCACATAGGACAGGGAGTAACCTAAAGTAAGCAGGTAGAAAACAAGTGAGAATTCAATCCCTCCCTTGAGCTTTGGAGTTAGGGCTGTGCATTCCTAGTCCTCCTCCATCTACCTTCTCTGCTGTCATCTGAGGTCAGGCACCTGCCAGAGCAGAGACGTCTTGTAAAGGTGCTGTCATGGCATGCAGCATGTGTGTAAGTGGAAGTTGTGGGGTTATAGGCCTCTCCCAGAACACGAGAAGTCTTAGATAAGCATTATCCTCAGCCTGTAGGGATTTCAACCCACCCTTTCCACCAGGCCAGTCTGTCCTATCCTGCATGACACAGCACAGTTAAATATATTATGTCTGTGATATGGATGAAGAGTAGATCCTGGCTCCTGCATAGAATCATAGAATGGTTTGGGTTGGAAGGGACCTTAAAGATCATCCAGTTCCAACCCCATGCCATGGGCAGGGACACTTCCCACCAGACCAGGATGCTCAAGATCCATCCAACCTGGCCTTGAAGCCTTCCTGGCAGGGGGCATCCACAACTTCCCTGGGCAACTTGTGCCAGTGTCTCACCACCCTCGGCGTGAAGAATTTCTTCCTAATGTCTAATCTAAATCTTCCCTCTTCCAATTTCAAGCCATTCCCCCTCATCCTATCACTAAGGGCATCCCAAGGGCACAACCCTGATGAGTCGTGCCTTGAAAGCCAGATGCCTGCTTCTGGCACCAAAGCAGGAGATCTGAACACAAATGCCAATCACATCAGGGCCTGCACAGATGTTGGACCCCTCAGCTAAGTTTGAAAGACTCTCTGGCCCCATACCTGTTTTATAAGTATATAAAAATTTTGAAGGTGCTGCAGACACGAGAAGGCAACCAATGCAACTCTGACCCCATCACAGCAGAAGACTAGGTGACACACACCATATCACGTACAAATAGTCCTCTCTGAAAGGAAGCATTTTTAGGGCTGGATGCTCTACAGGCAGGAGGTGAGGCAAGCGGCTCATACATGAGTGTGGGAGTCTTTGCAAGTTTTTAGCAACAGAACAGCTGAAGAAGTTTCCATAGAGAAGGTGGGAACTAAGGCTTTTCAAAGACGTGTTTTATGTCCACCGATGGGCAGGTTTTCATTAAACCAACAAAATTCACATTAATTGCAACAACAAAACTCAATTCCATTGAAACTACAAAAATAGTAATAATAATAAAATAAAATAAACCACAAAACCTCTTATTTTCCCTTGTCCACCTACACTTCAAGTCTAGGCTCCATAGCACTGAAAATCCTAATAGAGCTTCCCGTAGATGAATTTATCTGAATTATGTATTTTGTATACCGAACCAGTGCACTTCACTCTTCCTGTGACACAGAAGTATTCAGCTGTCAAAGTGGCCCAGAGAGAATTGTTGTTTAGCTAGAACCTGTTTAGGTATTTCACGAGTCAGATATTGGATAACATGGACATATGGCCAGGGATTGGCATAGGGACACATTTCTCTTCTTGTCCAGGAAAATGACCACGAAGGTGAGATGTGACGTACTAGTTCCATTGCCCACTGAACTCTCAAATTGTCTTGCACCAACTGGGACAACTTCAGTGGGTGTGTCCTCCCCTTGCTCCTGAGATAGATAATAATCTGGTGTTTGGTGCAGTCTCCCAGAAGGTGTGATTTCATGGCCATGAAGACAGAACCTTGACCACCAGCACTGCTGGGTGTGTACAATTGAGCTATTTTTTAACAAGTAAGAAAACAAGTCCTCTTCCAGCGGTATTTTCAAAGAAAACTGGTAGCTACTGCTTTCTGCACTGATCCTGCTCTGAAAAGTAGCCTGAGGATGACTGGGGAGAAACACTTACCTGGTGGTTCCCAGTCGTACCTGTGCACAAGCCAATGTGCAAAGGAAAACTGAGCTCCCCACCAAGTTAAGGCGACACTAAGGGACAAGCACCAGCTGTGTGGTGTTTAGAGGATCACAGTCTGGGATTCAGTGCTTACTATCCCATTTAGACAGTGTTCCAGGTGCCTCAGATCTGCACCCAAAGCATGGACACAATAAAAGGGAAATGTTGGTTGCACTGATCTAAAGAGGATGAAAGCTGAAGTAGACAGGTGTCATGTATGCCTTGTAAGGGGTGGAGAAATCCCATGCTGGGCAAAAAGAGGCTAAGGGGGGCAGTGAAATGGAATGGCATTGAACCCACTGGAGGTATTTTTCTTCATGGCAGACCCCAACCAGAGCTCTCAGAGGGATCCAAGCTTGGGCCACCCCTTAGGACTAGCTCCTTTGGTCAAGGTTAGGGGACTTCCATGTTTGTTATCCTTCTGTGTGTTGTGTAACCCCCGGAGGCAGAGAAATGCTTTGCACTGGGGCTGTGGCTCACTGTCCATCCACTGCCAGGAAATCCCTGTGCTGAGAGTGGACCAGCACCAGGTGAGGAACACACAGCAGAAGTCCAGTTTTAAACACATTTTTTGCTAGCTGCTGCCACGAGAACTCCGAGTAAACCATGGAGCTGCCAACTGGCAGCAGGGAGCAGCTGCATTCTTTCCATGGGTTTTAAGAAAACAACATTAAGTTCATTAAATTGAATTTATGTGGACATACCAACAGGGTAGTTTTTCTGGTGCCTCAACAGCACTGATACCCTGTGTGTCTTGCCTACAATTCCAGCCAGCTCAGGGATCTGAGTGGGCTGCTCTCCTGGGCCAGAGCAGCACTGACCATGCCCGTTTGCTGTCCATTATTTCTGTGACATGTTACGAGGCTGCATATCGAAACCATGATCTGCGTATGAAATGAACTTGCACTTGCAG
This sequence comes from Neomorphus geoffroyi, assembly GCA_033558235.1. Lineage (NCBI taxonomy): Eukaryota > Metazoa > Chordata > Aves > Cuculiformes > Neomorphidae > Neomorphus > Neomorphus geoffroyi. The sequence continues at coordinate 18,686,075 of JAUMJM010000021.1, read as the reverse complement.
AGCAGCATCATGAGTGCCATCTACTGATAATCAAACGTACAGCACCACAGAGAGAGAGGCCGCTTCACCCATCGAGCCAGCAACACATCACAAATGGCATCAGCAGTACGGCTTTTCATGGCTGCCAGCTCCCATGACGTTACGGAGTCGTGGCAGCACCATGCTCGTGGGCTGCCAAGGCTTGTTTCTGCTGCAAGGTTGTTTCTTGAAGATACATCAAGCAGCACTTCTTCAGGGGTGTGCTGGGGTGTTTTGAAGCTGTGCTGATCTCTGCTGCAGTCTTCTGAAAAAAAACCATTGGCAGGATTAGGCTTTGTGGAATATAAATGACCATTAATAAATTTTTAGTGTTAATGTAAGTGCTTATATCAACTGGAAGCTGAATCTATTAATCAGACTAGTAGCAATTAAAATGGTAATTTTTCTGTACTAGATTCTTCTTGCAATTTTTACTTAAGCAAAACTCTTTGAAGTTAATTGGAATTTTGATTAAAGGCTCCTAGATCTGGGTCTCTGAATTTGTACTAAGGAAGGTTCAATATTTGCTTTGGTTTTCTGCACATCGAGTTCACTGCTATATATTAGTGCAGCGGTACAATTAGTTGGAACAAGAACAACTCCAATAAAGATTGCTGTAATCTAGTTCTTAATACAGTTTAGAAAAGGTTTTTTTATCATGAAATGGCTTTTAAAGTACTGCTAAAACAAGCTTTAAAATCTGAAAAACTGGATTGCTTAAATTGTTTGTCTTAATTATTTCTAGTGCCTGTAAATGGCTTAGTGTAAATTCACTTAACAGTAATTCAGAACTTGGGATGGGGTGGGAGGAAAGGAGATGTTTTTGCTGTCCACCATTAGGGTTCAGTTTGGTCATCAATGCAAAAAAAAAACCTACTCAAATTACATTATAACCATTAGTAGGATGAAAAGTAATAGTGGTGTAACAGCTTTAAAAGCAACATTTTTGTCTCAAAATACCTCTTCAACCTCTGCAAATACCTGACCAGCCTCTGGTGAGACACGTAATAGCGTTTTTTGAAAAGTAAAAGGAGGCACAAGCAAACTGCTGTGGTGATGCAGGCACTCGAAGAACCAGAGAAGCATTGTTGTCACAGCAGTCCTGACTCACATAGGTTTCACTGCAGCCAGCACAACCGCAGGTGAGAATAAAGCCCCTGTGAAGGAAGGAGGGCTTGCACGGAAAAATTCTCCAGCAAACAAGGAAAACATGGTTTTGTTACATCATGGGACTTCCCTGGAACTTTGCTGCATGCTGATGTCATCTTGCAGACAGATCTTATCACTCATCCTCGCAGGCAAAGGAGTGCAATTTTTCAAAAGCTGCGATGTAATGGATGCGAACATAGCTTAAATTTGGTTTGGGTCAAGTGCTGGTGTGAGAAAAGGGAAAAGCAGAAAGAAAAAGGGAATAATCATGCAGAAACTATACTGGCGATATCGAGCATGTCAGTTCTTGTTGTAGACCTCTGCTTATAAGAAAACTATTACAGTTTTGCGATCAAAATGCAGGTTGATTCATTTTGAGAATTCCTTCAGTATTCATTAATAAAGTTTCTTTAATTTTGACAAATATTTATATATTCTTGACAAGTTGTAAATATCCTATACTGAGAAGTGCAAGAGTTTATCAATAATGGATTCATCTGCAAGTTTGTTGCAACCACAAGATTTATTTATTTATTTTATTTTGTCCTAAGAGGGTCATTGGAGCACAGATTCTTTCATTTTCCAGTTTAGCACCACAGTAACTGGATTCAAGTGCAAGGAAAGGGATTAAAACCAGGCCATTGCAATTTGGAGAAATGTCCTGATCTTTTGTCTCTGCTTCTTCTGAAGGTCTTAATTTTGAGAAACAAAGTAAATTTTGTGTTAAATATTTTTCTCCATTCCCTCTGAAACATAAAAACATAATATGAGAAAGAATGGATTTAAAAGAAATAATAATTTTACAACCTTTTTATTTACTACTTCATAATCCAGTACAAAACCCTTGAATATTCAACAGCCATGCAGTTACAGAACCAAAACTATGTTATAAACCACAGGGTCTATTTAATGGTTAGCCCAACCGCCACAATTCCCAACAGTGAACTTTGAGTTCTTGAACAGCTGCAGTAAGAATAAACGCCCTGACAGTTACTGCATCCATAGGTATGGGCTGGGTATGTTGTGTAAAAATATATGCTTTCAAACTAAATTGCTAGCATTAACTTGCTCTCACTTTAGATTTCCTTCTGCATATTTTCTGTTTGTACAGGAAGGTCCATCCTGTCCTAAACTTTGCACGCGAATAGCATTCCGTGAGAGGAGGAGCAATTGAGCACAGTTGTTGGAGGATAGGTAGCCACATGCAGAAATAAGTCCCTGCTCTGATGAAAAAATGCCCTAGGAGACTTTAAAAAAATCATCTATTGCTTAATGTAGTAGTTGGGAAGCAAAAACTCATTTCCGGATACCAGACTGATGCAAAAAGGACCCTAGACATTTTGGTGTGGAATGGCACTCACCTGATCTATTTGCAAATGTGTCTGCTCACTGCACTGGGGTCGGACTGGGTGACCTTCACGGCCCCTTCCAACCCAAACCATTCTATGATTCTATGATGTCCTTGTTTTCTCATGCTTTACCCAAGAAAGCCTTGGGCACCTTGAAGAGGTGTCAGACTTCTATGTGTGTACTCTGCCCATAAAATCACTCAGCACTTCATTATGAGGCACGTGAAGCAGGTAAGTCCGTGGACTGCCAAGCCACACCAGATTTCTCCCACACCGCTCCATGCTGCCTGCATCTCCTGCCTTGACACTTTGTCACCCTGTTGCCTGAAATCAGTAAAAGAAGAAACTCTCGAAACAAAGTTATTTTGTTTAGAGAGGAGACATTGCTTTTATTCTGAGCAGGGTGCTAGGTGGAAGATCTTCTACAAAACTAGCACACCTACTGCAGACCCTGAAGGCCTATTTATACTAAACCCAACACCCCAAATACCACCTAGCTAATAGAGTTGTTACACAATTCCACTTTAACACAAAATGTAACTGCTTTAAATTGGGATGGGGTAGATTTAGATTAGGAAGTAATTGGTCACGATGAGGGTGGTGAGGCAGTGGCACAGGTTGCCCAGGGAAGCTGTGGATGCCCCCCTGCCTGGAAGGGTTCAAGGTCAGGTTGGATGGGGCCTTGAGCAGCCTGGTTTGGTGGGAGGTGTCCCTGCCCATGGCAGGGGGGTTGGAACTGGTTGAGCTTTAAGGTTCCTTCCAACCCAAACTAACTTATTATTCTATGAAAATTATTTCCTTTCCACATCCTTAATTAGGACAAGGATGTCCTTTAGGTAATCCTTAAACAATCACAAATTCTCCCTTTCCTTGTTTCATCACATGTTTTTAACCTTGAGTCAAAGGGGCGAGAAAGAAAGAAGGAGGGAGAAAGAAAGAAGAGGGGAGAAAGAAAGAAGGGGGGAGAAAGAAGGGAGAAGTCAGGTGCCAGCGAGGGGGGATGAGAGGGGATGAGGGGGCATAAGAGGGGCTCAGGCAGAGGGGCTGAAGGCCGTTCCCCACCGAACCCCTCCAGGCGGTTCCCGCCCAAAGCCGCGCGCCAGGCCCCGCCTTCTCGCTCGCGCGCGCCGGGGAAAACGTTGCGCAGGTTCCATTATAAGCGGGGGGGGGGGGGGGGGCGCGGCCGCGGCCGCGCGCGAGGGGGCGTGTGAGGGGGGGCGGGTAACGGGCAGCGCCAACCGCTACCACTGCAGGGCCGGCCGCGCCGCCACCGCCCGCCGCATGGAGCTGTCGGCCATCGGGGAGCAGGTGTTCGCGGTGGAGAGCATCCGCAAGAAGCGTGTGCGGAAGGTGCGACCCGCCCGGGAGGGGACACACACGCGACACACAGGGACATCCCCACCATCCCCCTCCACCCGCTCCTCCTGCCTCGAACGGGGGGTAGGGGAGCTGGCGGGAGAGAGGGACACGCGTGTTGGCGGGAGTGGCTCATGTGAAGGTGGGGTGTGCTTCGAGGGGGGAGCTCCGTGGGTGGGGTTCTAGGGCAGCCTGAGCGGTTTGTGGTGTCACTGCTGAGGGATCGGGGGAGGGGGGTGTGCTGTCATTGCTGAGGGACCCGGGGGTGGGGGGTGTGTGGTGTCATTGCTGTGGTGTCACTGCTGAGGGACTCGGGGGTATGTGGGGGGTCATTGCTAACGGACCTGCGTGTGTGTGTGTGTTGGTGTCATTGCTGAGGGATCTCGGGCCGGGGGAGTGGGTGGGGTGTCACTGCTGAGGGACCTGAGGGGAGTGGCTGTGGTGTCACTGCTGAGGGACCTTGGGGGGGATGTGTGTGGTGTCACTGCTGAGGGACCTGGGAAGTGGGTGTGTATGGTGTCATTGCTGAGGGACCTGGGGGGGGGGGAGTGTGTGGTGTCACTGCTGGGGGCTTCAGTTTCTGCAGAATCAGCACTGGGTGACAACAAACAGGACAGCCCGAATGAAGAGCACTGGCATGGGCTGCCCAGGGAGGTAGTTTAAAAGACTAGGAGACAAAGATGCTCGTGGATGTGGTTTAGTAATGGACAGGTACGGTTTGACCCGCTCTCAAAGGTCTTTTCCAACCAAGCGATTCTATGATTATAAGAGGGGGTTTGCAAAGGGCCAGCTTTAGTGACTCAGTTTCCCCAGCTGTGAACATGCTCTCTGTCCCCCATGGGGCATTATTAGGATTAACCCATGAGCATGCAGAGTGTAGGGATCCTCGAGTGGAAAGTGCCTTGTAGGGTAGTGTTTTCAAACATTGGGAAGCTGATGAGCCCCCTATGAGGAAAACTGGCTCAAGTACCTGAGCACTTTGCTCGCTGTGCTGCTGTGTAAAGGTGTCCACAGCTGCAATAGTGGGTGGCACTTGGATTGGTGGTTATCCTGCACGGAAGTGCTTAACAAGCCCCTCAGTGTAATATTCAAAATTTTAATAGTTGTGTGCATTGCTCATAGAGCCCTTGAACGTTGTTTCCAATCGCTACACTCTTTTTTTCTTTTTAAATGTTGTACTGAGGGTGAACAAATAAATGGATAAATCTGAACTTCAGCTGTGAGCTGCTGTTTGCTTGGGTTGAAAGGCTAAGTGATTGTGATGGATGGAATAGTGTTTGAGCAAAGCATGTAGCAACTGCAAGGGAACACGCCAAAGAGATGCTTCATAGGTTCTGAAATATTGTATTTCTTCTCTCTGGTTAAAAAAAAATATCCTCTGACACTTGCCTCTGGCATACATCTCCCTCTTGCGTTTATTCTTGCTGATTTCTTGTAGAATTGCCTAGTAAATTGCTGTAGTAAATGCAGTTAAATACCTCTGTGTGCCCATTTTCTGGGGAAAAAGGTATAACAAGTGTACTTGAAGGAGGAAGTGGTACTTTGTTTTGAAAATAAAGTGATGGGAAATGAGTTTTTCAGTTGCAGAGTTTTGTCCTGTTGATTGGTTGCGCCTCCTGTTGTAGTCCATATTCGGTTGCGGAATTCACCTGTTTTCTTCTTCCTTTTTCTGCCCTTAGGGTAAAGTAGAATATCTGGTGAAGTGGAAAGGATGGCCCCCAAAGTAAGTTGTGTTCTACTTCTCTTTTACTCCTGTTCTTTAATATTTGGTAATATCTTACAGTGTACCTCTGCAACTGAGCATCTCATTCTTAATGGGTAACCTTTTGTGCCTCATTCCAACAACGATAAAACGAGCCACAAACCAAAACCAAATCTATTTCCGGACTGGCAGCTGAGACAAACTGTGTGTCAATTTATTCTGACTGGGGTTTGCCACCACTGAAATATTCCATTGAGATGCTTTCTAGACACAAATATTTTAAAATTCATTATGAGTTCAACAGAGAACCCTGATCCTTCTGAACTTGGAATGGCTTCTGCTCTTCTGAGTCATCACCAAGAGGGCCCCACTTTATTTTTAGGGCTACATGCAGTCTTTTGAAATAGAAAAGAAGTTGATGGTCTTGTCGTGTTGTCCTACTGCTTCCCCTCTGCAATCCACAAACAGAAGGGGCCGGTGTTTCAGATTTACCAACTGTAGCCAAATGCAGGTGATCTTTGTCCCTTGAAAACTACTGCCATGCCTTTGTTTCTTATACAAAACCTGCTATTATTTTGAGTGCCATTTCTGCTTTTGTTTTGGTTGCTATGTTGTAAAAAGAAAAAAAAAATGGCAGCATTGGTGTGCACTGTTTACAGATACTTCTCTTATTAAAATGCAGCTGCCTCTGAAGAAGAGTGAATGCTCTGTGCCTAAACAGTCAGTAAAATGCTTTGAGATTAAAAGGACTTGATAACTGGCAAATATTGCTGTTTGCTAACAGCCTACCTAGCTGGCCAACCCATATGGGGACCTGTCTTTGCTTTTTGGTTTGTAACTGTTTGTGTGTACATACAGTGTGTGTGGGTATGGCCGCATCAGAAGTGCAGTTGCACTGCATGTTGCTAAGCAAAGGGGACCGCTTTTAACGGGTTCATTCTTAGAACTGGAAAGGGGGGCTCACTAGGACGTGTCCCTCACAGATTGTACCTGCTATCCAAGAAGCTGAAATGTGTACTGCCTGCCTAATCCTCATACTTATAGGGGGAGTGTGAATGTAAGTGGCTTCCCCTCACTAGTGGTGGTGAGAGGGTGACTTTGTACTTGACCATAAATTCTGATGTCAAAGTGTCATATTGTGCACTTGTTGAGTATCATTTACCATATGGGGTGGGTCAGTTTTTGGACTGCTTCAGTCTCCTAAGTAGCCAAGCCTAATTCAATTGCTGGTAGATGTTGGGAAGCGTATTTGTAGTCTGTGAGGGACCATCGTGTTTTTGCCAGAATGCTGATGTTTATCCCATTCTCCTTTCAACAGATGCATTGAGGTCCTTCTCTTGTGCAGTTACTTGCCAAGAAGGTGGGCTGAGGCGTGGCGTAATGTTTCCTTGGACAGAGCAGCTCTTATTCCTACCGCTGCCTATCCTTGCCCTGTGCCTTGTAACTCCAGGGGAGCCAAAACCTCTCTTTTGGGAATTAAAAGCATGGCCTTCTTCCCAGGGAGCAAGGGGATGTCAGGGTTCCCTCCTTGAGATGCTGTGACATGTCCAAACACCTTCCCTCTTCCCCTCAAACTCGAAATCTGAAAAGCTCTAATTTTTTTCTTCCCTAGCTTTCATCCTGCTAGCAGTCTCTGTTCCTTGTTTCTGAACATACAAATACCTGTGATGGCACGCAGCACCACAAGCTGTTTGCTTCCAGCATACTCCATTTCCTTATTCCATGTCAGATTTTTCTTGATTTCCCTCCACAACCTTGTTGCATTACTCTGTAATCTCTGTACCAGTTAACCCATCATTCCCATTGGAGGCTTCATGGAAGGGAATAAGGATAAGGTCAGTAGTTTGCTGCCTTCCCATGTAATTGATATTTCACTATTTTGAGGATTTTTTTGTTCTTTTTAATAAAAATTTTTTGTTAATGCTCTGCATCTCTGATTGTTGGATTTTGCTGCTGGAGTCAGGGGATGGAGGAGTTACAATCTGATTCTAGCTGCAAGCTTGTTTACAACTTATGTTGGAGTTAGGAGGGGAGAGGGAAGAGGAGGAGTAGAAGGAGGGGGAAGGAAGATCATATGATCTGTGTTTTCCAGAGTGCCTGCTCTCTGCAGTTTGCTGCAGCCTGAGCTGTGTGTACCCCTATATATAGCTCCGTGTGCATGTGCGCGTGCGCGTGCGCGTGGCAAACTGAACCATGTTTTTTTTATACGCAGTGTTTTGCCACTGCAGCGAAGCCAGAAAGTGTGCTGCAGAGAAAAAGGCAACACCCACCACGGTTTTGTTTTTTTTTAAGAAGCAAATCCCCTTTTTCCTTCTGCCCATGAAAAGCAATCCAATGTCTTTTTTTTCGCCTTTGTGTTATTATTTTTCTTAGATTTGTAGAATGAGTGCCAGAATCCCTGCAGCTGGGAGGAAACATTCCTATGTTCAAACAGCATCTTGGCTTTGACAGCTCACGGTCAGGTTGCTGCAGGAGGCTTGAGCAAAGGAGGAAGGGAGGGATTAGCTGGTTATGAAGATGTCGGGTTTTAACTCTCTGATGTACAGCGCACCTTGGAAAGTCTGCATTTCATATTTTTGTTTCTCTCTTTTGTAAAAGAATTGTACTTTCACTTCTGTAATCATTCTCCAGGAATGCTCCTATATTTCAGTACCTTTCTTCTGTCTAACTGAGAGATGAAAGAGAAAAGCATTCCCAAACCACCTCCCCTGTGTACATATATGCATGTGTCACGTGCCCTTGTGTGTAGCCTGCACTTCATCCAGAAATGTAAACAGCCCAAAATGCTTTCCTGCTGTTTAAAGGCACTGATACAAATGCACCCTTGCCCACCTGCATGTGGCTCTTCTCAGGTCCTTCTCCCCAGGGGCTAGGAGGGTCTCTGCCTCCACACCCTAGATCTCGCATTCCAGGAAAATTAATGTTCTGAGGCATTTGGGTTTCAGACTTGCTTTCTTGGGTTTGTGTTTGTGTTTGTGTGGTAGAGACATGTCCTCACCTTCTCTGGGCAAACATAACCCCTTAGAAGCAAACATGCCATGAGGATCACTTTACAATCCTTTCACCTTCCGCAGTGGGAGGTTTTGGCTGTTTCTCCCCAGTGTTCAGTGCAGCTGTGCCCTTTGGGAATTGGTTTTGGCTCTGCTTGCTGAGTGCCTTCAGCCTGTTCCTGAGCATCTGACTCCCACCGTAGCTGTCTGGCAATCAAGGAGGGAGATGAGGCAGTGAGTGACACTGTTCATAGACTGCTTTCAGAGCATCAGGCTTATTTTGAATTGTTTCAGTAGCCCTGACCACAAAGCAGATGGGTTCCTCCTGCACTAGTACAGAAATACTGATGACCTCTGCTAGATAGAAATAACCTGCAGGGGGAGTCGAGCCAGAGCAGGAATAGTTGGAAAGTCGCCATCAACTTGCCTCAGGTCCCAGGTCTAAACATGTTTAGTTGAATGGCATCAGTGAAGAAAAATTAAACTTCTCTTAAATGAATACTTTTGGCTCCAGTGATTAGAAGTAATTAATAATGCTGGTAAGAAAGCATACTTACTCTTTGAGCACTCTAAATTAAGAAAGACCTACTTTTTAGAAAGCCGTATCAAGATCCCGTCTCATTGTTCCATGTCATTTGTTGGATTTGAGGGAGTGCTGCAGATGAGCCCTGTTTAGGCATTGACTTAAAATCAGCTTGTGAGTGTCTGCATAGGCTTTGCAAACAGCGTGGAAGGGGCCCTGGAGAGGAAAGCCTTCCCTGTTCTCCTGCGAAGAGCTGTTTGACGCTTGGCCCTGCCTGTTTTGGGAAGAGGAGGTGGTGTCTGCGGGAAGTTGAGGGGGGGAATGGCTGGGATTCCTCAGAGCTCTTGCAATGTTGTGGCAGGCCCCACCAGCCCTTGTAAAGACATCATCCAGGGCCTCCGCATACTGGTAGCAGGCCTGCTGAGAAAACGTTTCATTAAAGTATTGTTTACTTTATATTCCTTATGTTTTTCTTCAGATACAGCACATGGGAGCCAGAGGATCATATCTTGGACCCTCGCCTAGTAGTGGCTTATGAAGAAAAGTAAGGGCGCCTGTTCTTTCTTTCTCTGGACACAGGAAAAGGAAACAGAATCTTTATTTTGTAATATGCATGAAGTACCCCTGTTGTCCCTGCTTCAAACGAAGATGAGATGTATAGCAATGAGTCCTGCTTGATCTCTGTACCCTTATGTTGACTGAGGTGGACAAGACAGGGTTAAAGCAGCTTTGATTTGCACTGGTTGAGAAATGAGGACAAGAACAAGCAGCACTGAGCCTGAGAGCAATCAGTCTCAGGTTTTAATCAGGTCCAGAGCTGGACTAGAGTGGTGCAAGGTGGTAAGTTTCTCTAACCCTTCCTTGATCAGCTGAGTCAGAGAAATTCCCTTACTGCAAGGCTTTTACTCCTACAAGAAGCAACTCTGGGATGTTTTCCGCTTGTCACTATTGGGTTTTAATGAAGGAGAAGAGGGATCTATGTTGTGAAAGATAGAAGTCCTGGCTAGATTTTGTGGTATTAGTACTCAATTGTATTTGTGTTCTTTCACAGGGAAGAGAGAGACCGTGCATCAGGCTACAGGAAAAGAGGCCCCAAACCAAAGCGCCTCCTACTACAGGTAGCCTCTTGCTCTTCTCTGTATTTCTAACTTGCTAGCTGCTGTGCTGTTCCTCTGCTTACAGGGGAGTGCAAACTGTCTTGTTTGCTGTTACGTGGACAAAATTGGAGGTAACAAGCTAACACAACAACATGAAATCAGTGGATAGGCAGATGGTTTTAAGCTATTAGATGAACAGCCAGCTAACTTGTGTTTAAAAAAAACTAAACCAAACAAAAATCTACCCCCAATCAGCTACAACTTTTGCCCTCTGGATTGGGGTTTTAAAAATTTTGGGCATGAGTGGTTGCAGGTTACCTGGTTTGCTCTTTTAATTTCATACTGGGCTTGGACTTTCCAGTATATTAAAGTGACCGGTTGGAAGCAGAGTTCCAGCACAGTTTGACTGATGCTATGCAAAACAGCGAATCCTAGGAAGCACCTGTTAGGAAGAGCCTAGATAGCAGTCAAAGAAGTGAGAGAGACAGTGTTGTAGAAGCAGCACAGCCTGTCCTAGGCCGTCTAAATGCTCAGGGACTGAACAAAGAATAGTTTCCTGGCTCCTAGGTGAGACCACTGACTGCATAATCAGATTTCCACCCTGACCCTTGCTGCATTGATGTCTTGGCAGCGGCTGTATGGCATGGACTTGAGGAGTGCCCACAAGGGAAAGGAGAAGCTCTGTTTCTCCCTTGCACGGCGTTTTGGAGGAGGAGATAGTAGCCTGCCAGGGGCCAAGCCAGGGCAGGCAGAGTTCTCAGAGAAGACTGGGGGAACAGTCCTGCCATTCTCTCTCCGGAAGCAACGCAAAAACCAGAAGTACCTGCGACTGTCAAGGAAGAAGTTCCCCCGCATGGCGAGCCTGGAGAGTAGAAACTGCAGGCATGAATTCTTCCTGAATGATGCAGTGGGCCTGGAGGACAGGCAGGGCCCTGATGACTGGGAGGCTATGCAGGACACCAGCAAAGAAGGTAAGGCCAGATAGCCCTTGACTGTGAAGTTCTGGGGCATGAGAAGGATGGTCTGCATGCTTCCTCCTTGCTTGCATCATCCTGGGATTGTGGTTTTAGGTCAGGTCCTTAGACCAGCTCTCTCTAGCTCATGTTGTGGTCCTCTTGCTTGGAAGTTCCTTCCTTGCTTGGATGAATAACACAGATTGATCTGCTTTTTTGATTCTGTTGGTTCTCTCTAGTCTTATATCAGTGATGCCCCTCCCAGTGTTAGAAAACATGCAGAAGATACTGCAATTTACTCCCTTCTTTTAGTTTCTTCCCAGAAAAGGTGACGTGCAGGTGTGACAGTGATAAACTCTGCCTCTGTCCGTGTACCTGCACGTGTTCAGCCTGCTGCTCTGCTTGGCTGACAGTGGACAAGCTTGGACGTCAGCGCTTCTCTCACAGTGCTGCTCTGAGGAGCATGTAGCAATGTTGATAGGAACCCATAATGCATTCCTCTGCCCCCTCTTTTCCTTTCTCTCCACACCTCACATTCTCTGAAGTCTCTTGCTATAGAGCTATGTGAGAAGGGGATGAGAGAGATTAAGTGAGGATGGTAACTGCTGCCTGATCCCACTGAGTAGGCAGCATGTTTGTAGGCACGGGAGATGTCCAAGCACGTGTGGCATTTTGGGGAGGGATACCAGCATCTTGTGCAGGAGGGCTGTGGGATGTGTGTATTGCTCTGAGTTACCAGGGAAACGCTATCCCTGCATTATTAGAGCTTCTGAAGGCGTAGCTTTTCTGATGAGTGGAAAACCAGGGCTTGTGCTGTTTGTACTAGCTAAGGGAATCCTGTTACTCCTTGCTAGGAGTTGCTGTTAGCCAGGCTGGATTAAGCAGGATTTTGAAGAGAGGGGCTATGTTCTGGGAATCAATGATACGCCCTCCTTTTGGAGAGGGACTCAAACAGCACCCAAAATCCAGGGAGGCAGCAACAGAGGAGCCCAGTGTTGCATCCTGGCAATGGGCAAATGCAGGGGACTGTCCTCCACCTAAAGCACTCACCTTTAAAGCACTTGGGGATAGAAGAGTGAATGTCACTACAGAAATGTGAAACTGTTCTTGTTCTCCCCTTGGCACAGGGGCAGCACAGACTTCTAGTTACTGTTAGAGGAGATTGGATTATTTCTGAGGTGAAAGTAGGCACCCCAGGTATTTGAGACAGAGGCCAGGGAATATGCTTTTAAGGGACCCTTGTTCCTTGCCCAGGTTGGGACAACAAGGTCTATAGTAGAGGTACAGTCGACAGGGAGAGGCTACGTTTTCCTTCCTCTCCATGTATTTTTGTTGTTGTCTCTGGGGATTGGGAGAATTGAGGCTTTGGGTGGCAGAGGGAGTGATAAGTGCAGGGATCCTTGAGTTTCTTGTATGGAGTTATCGGGGAGAAAGGGAGATAAGAGGGAGAACCGCTTCTCCATGAAGCAGCATTGATGAGAATTGCACCCAAGCTGTGTTGCAGTTGCAATACAAGGAAGACTGCATTTTGGATCCCTTTGTCTCTCCTAGGAGTATCTGAAGAGTGTGTGTAAGTGTTTGTGATTTTTTGACTTTTCAGCAGGGTAGGGCACTTAGAAGCAGGTGAGCTACACCTGAATGTGCTTTGCTGACACAGAGCCAATTTAGGGCCTGAGATGAGGTGTCAGGGAATTGTTAGTGTTATTGAGGTCTTTTGGCCTCTGTGTAGGCTGCTCTGCTGCCGCTGTGTATCTGGACACCTCTGCTACTCTGTCCTTGTCACATTATATCCTGCAGTGATCCTCCATTTTCCTGTAGCCTCTGAAGGGAGGGCTTGCCCATGCTCCTTCTTGCCTTGTTTATGCAGACTCAGTACAGGCTGATTTCACTTGTTGTTTGTAAGAAAGGAGGCCCCTTTTCTATCCTTCCCTCTCTTCATCCTCCTTCCTTCTTCCTTCTTCCTTCTCCTTCACCCTCTCTCTGTCTCACTAACATGATCTTATCTGCCTCTCCTTCTGCAGCAGATGTGGATGGCAGTCTCCCTTGGATTCCCACTGTGCCCCCCAGCGAAGTGACAGTGACAGACATCACGGCAAACTCCATTACCGTCACTTTCAGAGAAGCACAAGTGGCTGAGGGCTTCTTCCGAGATCGGAGTGCGCAGTTCTGAATCTCTGTTTTCAGTGCTCCCCAAAACGAATGCTTTTAGGGTGGGAGTAGGGAAGGGTTATTTTATCCCTTAAGAAAATCCAAAATGTCTCCTTTTAAAATGTTTACAGAGACCTTCATTTTTTTTTCTCTTCTCCTTTTTCCCCTTTCAGATACGCAAAAAAGGGCAGTGTAGGGGGTGTGTGCTTGTCATTGCTTTGTCCATCTGAAAAACTGACAGCCCTTTCCCTGGCAAAGACTCCCCTCCTAGATGTGAAAGCAGCAAGCTGAACAATTCGCCTTTTATCCTGTTAAGTGGCAGCAGCTGCATTTGTGGGGAGAGGGCATGTGGAGGTGGAAAGAGAGCTAGATCTCTAGCCTGATGCTTTGTTCTGCAATTGATATCCCTTGGATAAAGATACTTCTCTGGGCATTGCTCTTCCCACCTTCCTCCTTCCTCTCTTCCTGCAGCAGTGAGAGGTGATGGATCCTGCCTGTGTAGATAACTCCAGCATGTTAAGACTTTCTCTCCAGTGCCGTTTTCCCTATGGCCTGCTGTCAGGACTTCAGAACCATATTTTCCTCTCTGTAGTAAGTCAGTCTTTGCAGCACAGATCCATATAGACAGCAGAAGTTTCTCCCTTTGATTGTTGATCATGTTGAAAGACTGAAATGCATCTCTGAAATCTAGGTTGGCAACATAAATTCTATTTGCCCTCATTAAAAGCTCAGAAACCCAGCACAGTCGAGAAGTACCATTTTGTATATGCTAAACAAGATTTCCAGGCTCGTCTCTGCTGTGTAAGGAATGCATTATAGAAAGTGGGGTGTTCTTACCCTTTGCCAAATTCAGTATTAATAACAAATGCTGCCCTGAATCTGTGGAATTAACTTGGTTGGAAACTGACTCCTCTCTCCTGGGAGGAGGGACTAATAGGACAACTGAAGCATTGCCTGGCATCCAAGATATTGGCACAGGACCAGGACACAGGAATGGTTCAGAATTGAGTTAGAAATGGACCTTGATTAGCCTCAAATTCCGTTCTTGGATTCCATTGAGAGATCCAAGGTAAACAGCATGTGGGGAAGGCATGTATTAGATTTGAGGAGGGGAAAAATTCTTAATTCTTAGCAATGAGAATTCTTGGATTGTACTGCCCGAGTAATATTCTTCCGTGACTCCAGTCTCCTCACAGTATCTGTGATCCTATACTACTTTACTGATGGGAACTTCCCCTTGGAAGGCTTAAAAATCTTTGCCAAGGAAAGGGGTCTGCATTTCAATAGACCCTGCTTGATCTTGCACTTAAAAATGCCTTGTGCTGGACTGCCTGTGACACTTTGAGGTTTTTGAAGAGTTGCTGTATTTTGAGTCAGTAGGCTAGTGTCACATCTGTTCTTGCACATGCATGTTTTCTTCCAGTTTTTTAAAAGCAAATTTTATTTAAATAACATAAAATTTAAATCTAGACCTTTTCCTGTGGAAAGCAAGAAAAGTAAATTAGAGTATAAGGTGGGAACTACAGGACAGAGAGCTGCAGGGTAACACTGGCTGCTGGCATGATTACTGTCCTTAAGTCCTTTGTTTCCTCTTCCCACCCCACCTGAAGCATCTCTTATCTGCTGTGTTTATTCTAAATGAAGTTAGGAGTCTTCTGAGCTCTGAGGTAAAGATACCTGTGGAAGTCCTCAATGTGTTCTTTTGAAAGACTTGGCTGCTGGCCTGCAGAATTTGGGAGTTCTGGGGCTTCTGGTCCTCCAAACATCTACTTTTTGCAAAGCGTTTGGACTGCACCTACATTTTTTGTTAAAAGCAGGTTTTACCTCAGATAGGATATGGCAATTCAGTGTGGACTTACTATTTCCCCTCCCATCTCAGAGCTGTTTGAGCAGGCCTGTCTTCCACTGTGTCACAGCAGTTTCAGGACCACTGGTAAGATCCTGTATTTCTGGACTAACCTTCTGTCTCCCAAAGAAGTGACATGGGAGTTTTATTATTGAGAGATCTGAGAAGTGGAAGCGTGGAGGGGGAAATATGTGGCGAGAGGACGAGTGAGTGAGGAAAGAAGCTTGCAATGACTTGCAGGAGCAAATTGATGAGGCAAGCATACAGGCTCAGGATGTTTGTTGAACGTGGGTGTCCACAGCAAGGCTTCTGAATCTAGAGTTGCACCATATAAACAGGATCACCATCCGTTGCAGGATGTGGGGTCAGACAGTGTGGTCGTCTCGCCCTTGCAAACACCCACACACCCCCTCATCCCAACACATGCACAAGGTGTTGCATACCTGCATCTCTCTCTTCTTGTGACCAGTGGGCGCATCACATGGCTGAGCCCTCTCTTGCCCTCTGTAGAAGGACAGATAGTTAGGGTTGTAGAAGCATAATATTTTAGCTTATTTTCTAAAAAGTCTGGAACTCCAGCTCATCCTGCTAAATCTTCATGGCATTTATAGGGTCTCGTTTCTTTATTCTGGGGCGCCTTTGACCTGTATTCGTCTCAGTGTACAAATACACCAAAAAAGCTTCCTATTTACTAAGGTTCCTGGCTTTGGCTGACATTGGAAGCAATAGCAGTCCTGTGGCTTTTTTGTCCACTCCCCTGCTGAGATTTCTGAATGTTTTGTTTTGGCATGTCTCTTTAAACATCTTTTCTTCTTGCAGTGGAGTTTTCAGAGACCTCTGGTGGTCTTTCGGAGAGGATCCACCCACAGCTTCATATCTTAATCATCTTTTGGATCAGACTATCTTGTGTTCTGTTGGTGACTAATCATCTCCCTACACAGTGTTAACAAAGTACCTGGCTACCATGGTGCTTTCTGAACAGGTCAATGAGGAGTTAACCCTTATCAGGTTAAGATGCAGCAAGCTGCATGAGCATGGGTTTGGTTTGTGTGTGCAGGGAGGAGTTTGTGGTAGGAAATTAAGCAGTTAGTGTTGGGTGGACTTTTTTTTTGACATTCATGAATTCTTGCTTATCATAAAGATCTTTTTGAGAAGATTTTTTTCTCTTGGTCTTTTTAAAACGTGGCTCTGTTCCATATTGTCTGGTGACATATCAGTGTAAACTTCCTTGGTAGAGCTGGTCTTCAAGGACTTTAAAGTTAGTGTTATTTTACTTCTGCGGGATTAGAGATCTGTGTAGGTTTTACTTGTGATGGCAAGAGAGGCTGGCTGTGTTTACTTGTCTCTTCTCCCCAATACCATCCATCTGCAAGTTCATCCCAAAATCTGAAAATTGAATTGGGACCTCTTGTGCTAATGTATCGTGAAAATCAGATGCTGTGCTTGGAGCTTCGTTTAAGCATTCCGTTTGATTAGCAAAGCCAGAATAGCATCCAGCTGAAGCTGAGTTTAATAATTCTATTTGAAGCCTAAGCCGAGAATAGAAACGGGCTACCTCTCCCGTACCTCGTTTGGCTCCATGGCTGTAAACAAGAAGAACAAACTTCAGGCAGTGGAGATCACTGAGCTGTATGCAAGGAACAAACTTCTCAAATAAGAACCATTTGAACAGTCATTGTTAGAACTGTTTCCATGTGAGAATTTACCAGCCACATTAGGGGGACAGAAGTTTTTATTTCATAGATTTTACAGTGACTGTATATACAACAGAACTGAGGGGCTTCGTGAGCTTGGAAAACCTTTATTGTTAGCACTGTGTTTAAAAAAAAAAAAAAAAAAAAAAAAAAGAGGGAAAGACTGCCTCTCTTCCTGCTGCCTCTCTTCCTGGATGGTTCTATTCTAGATGTTATTGCTGTGATATGTAAGTGATGCCTTGGAACAGCAAGTTTTAACACGTAAATAGTGGCATTAAGTAGCCTTGTAGCTCCTGCATGCTGCTTATTGTCTCGCATTTGCTTGGGGGCCCTTCTGCTTGTGAAGTCAGACCAAGGTGGTTGGTTTTTTTTTTCTTTTTCAAGCAAGGCCAGGATATTATTGTGCAAACGCCCCAGAGCAGTTCCATTTGCCAAAATAAGCCCAGATTTTTAGTGAATTGACCCTTGCTTATGTCGGAGCCTCAGATAGAAAGAAGCTTATTGAGAAATGAATGGCCTTTTTTTGTTGTTAAGTGTTGTGAAACTGTCCAGAAATTGTTCTTCTGGTGTTTTGTGACTGAATGTATAAAATTGTTTGTTCACCTCACAGGGGGCCCTTGGCCCCAGTACTGTTTCCTGCCATACACCAGCTAGTGCTGTTTGATGGTTTTACTGGAATAGAGATCGGAGGCTTCACACAGGTCAAAAAATAGGTAGGGTAGCTCATGCAAGACCCTTGGTGGTAGCCACAAAAGAAGCCAGGGTGCGGAAGACAGCAGCGAGGGCTGTCAGCCACATCCATGTATTTGAGCAAAGCTAAATCTACCACCACTTCTGCACCCCTTCCTCTCTTCTCAAGCTTTAACTTCATGTTTTCTGAAGTAGGGAAAGTGCAAAAACTTCCTTTTCTAAAGCTAATTGGTACCTTCCCATCTTCTGTTCCTTCCTTGCTTACCTGCTGCTGAGGAAAAAGAGGACAGTGGGTCTTTCTAGGAAAATAGTCAGGACAGCTGCTTCTCAGGGAAGGAGTTGCCTCAGAGTTGCTCTTGTTAGGCAGCTGAGGACATGCCTTTAAATGAGCTGGCAGTTGAAAGGGAAGGCATGTTAGAAGTGCAGAGAACTTGTAGAGAAGCTGATCCCTTGCTTCAGTGGGTGGATGCCCCTTGGAGTTCTGAGTGGGCCCTGTGGAGAGGAGAGTCAGTGCTGCATTTCTGCATCTGTCTGGAAAGCAAGGGGGATGGATATGTATGTTAGCATCTTGCACAGGGTAACCTCTACATGGGAATGTATAGCATAAGCACATACAGATAAAGGGAACATTGCTTTTGCAACATTGTATAAAACAGTTTTCCCCTAGGGTATGGTACACTTATTTTGAGACAATAGCTTATGATCAAGAGACCACGTTGTCCTCTGCCTGCTGAACTTACTAACCTCACAGAGAAAGCATGAACCTCCTGAGTGTCAAACTACTTGGATTCCACCCAAGCAGTCGGTCGGGATGGGAACGCCCACAAATCAGCCCCAGACAACTGAAAGGAAAGAGAAGCAATCACTTAGAATTTTAATTCAGACCCTGCAAATCCTTTCCTGTAATAAGCAGGTGGGAGATTATCCCTAGTTGACTTAAGAGTTGTAGAAAGGAGCTGAGCTCAATAGGAGCAGGTAAGGAGCTGACCAGGAGGAGATGGATTGCTACCAAGTTGTGGTGAGGTAGAATCTTTGCTGCTGAGATTTTTTGCATCTCCTGTGGGCTGATTGGCAAAGATGTTAAGGGTTCTTGTCCAAGAGTGCCCATCGGACATTGAAAGGGAGAGTTTATAAGACCATTTGGAAACTTTGCCACAGCTTATCTCATTACTGGGGTGGTAGAGTTTTGACTGGGAGGGGAATTTTAGAGGAGGAGGAGATGGAAAGCCTTTTTTATTATTGTTTTTATTATTTAACCAGAAAATGTAGTGTCAGCACAAAGAAGCTTTTTGCAAATCTGTCAGAATGTTAAGCAGCTTTTTTTTGTTTTTTGCTTTTAAATCTGAAATATGTTTTGAAGCACTTTGGAAACACAAAGCACTAGGAGTGCTAAGTACTCCTTCTTGTCTGTCTAAAAGTGGCATTTGAAAAGTAAAAGATATATCTGTTTCAGGCCACTGGCTGCTCCTTATAATTTTTCCAGAGCTGCCACTCAGCCCTTTGCCTCCCTCCCATGGCTGAAGGGGGAGTGTGCTCCACTGTGCCAAGTAAAGGAGGGCTCCCCAAGGGAGGAGAGGAGACGTCTCTCATTCACCTTCAGGGTGCAAGCTGGCTTCCTCCATTCCCACCTCCTTTGTCTGAGGAAAGGGAAAAAACCTGAGTTTTGAGTGGTCCTAGTCCAGAACTATGACCACTTCTTCCAGCTCTGGAGACATCTTTATAGAGTTTCCTGTCTGAAAAATTGCACCTTATTAGCTTAGTTGAGGAAGGAGGACATGCATGTCCTTCTGCAGGGAGTGGGGAGACGAAGGGAGAGTGTACCAGGAGCTGTCTTCAGTAGCTGCTGAGGCCATTTCCTTACCTCATCCCCAACTGAACGGCAACAAAAGAACTAAAATAATTTCAATGAAGCTTTTGTTCTGCGTATCTCAACAACCTTTTGAGCAGGCTAAGATGAGAGAATCTTTTTTTTTCCTCACCTAGCAAGCTCTACAGCTGGGGGAACCCCAGTTCTCTCAACTGGGTTTTCAGCATCAACCTTTTCCCTCGGTGTACACGCATCATTTGGACTCTTTTGTACACTGACTCATCTGATTTGATTTGCTTCCTTTCTGATTGGGGGGAAGATGGGGGATGGAGTCAGTTAGAGGGGAGGATCCCCGATTATTTTTGTTCTTGTCTCTTCGGTTGTTGCTGTTGTTCCTGTCAGCACGCTAGAGTATCTGAGTCTTTGCACACAGAAAGCTTCCTTTTGCACAGAATGAGCTTCTAGCTTTTGTACAGACTAATTGAATGTATTTGGGGAGGGGGGGGGGAATAGGGAGTAAACCAATTCCAAACAAACCAATCAGAGTATAATGCCTTTTCTGAGCGAGTATGTGCTGTAAAAGGAGATTGTTATAGCGAAGGGAGGGCAGGCTCAAGGATAATTTGACACAAAGTATGGTTTTATTTTTGTACTGATAAGGATAAGAGACTGTACAGCATCTATTTATTTAGATGATTTATGTGGTAAATGTTGCAAACAAAATTATTAAAATATTAAATATGAGAACTAATGTTTACCTAATGGTCTGTTTGTGTGGTCATTTACCTCCCCTTGCTTTAATGCTACAGCTGAATTATTTTCCGCCAGTCATTTCTGTTGGTATAAACACACAGTGTAGCTGGAAAAAGAATGCAAAATGTGTGTGTGCATGAAGCCTGCAAAAGGCTGTTTCTGACATTTCTCATTACTTTCATTCAAGGAGATTAGGCTTTTATTAATTTTTAACCCACTGGGTAAGTTAGAGCTGTACAGAGGTGACCTGGGACGATTGGTCTTTCATGGGTTAGAATTTGAAAAGGAGAATGCTGATGGCAGGGTGACTGCTGCTCTGGGTTTAGGAAGTTCTTGGCATCCTCGTGCAATGCCATGGTGCCAGGACAGCTCTTCCAGCACCAGCTGGAGGAAAGCGCTTGTGTGTTCCTTATCCTGTGTCTCTTGTGGGAATGGGAAAATCTGAGGCAAGGCCTGGGCTGCCAGACATGCTCCACACTGGTTCCCAGTGGCAAAGCCTGCTCTCCTCCAAGCCAAAGTCTCCAGTAGGCTGGCCTGCCTGGCTTTCAAGCTCAGCAGTTCCTGAGAGGAGTTTGGCGCCTGCTTCACTGCAATTTGGCAGGAGTTAGCTGAGCAGCCCTAATCCTGAGACTGATGATACTCCATGGAGAGAATCCCACACTGTCATTTAGTCCATGTTGGTCTAAACCTTGGTTCCTAAGGGTGTGTGCCTCTCCATCCTCTGTGGAGGGGGAGACTACCCATTAATGGAGGTACCTCAGCAAGCGGATGGTGCTGAGATGTCTCTAGATGTAATGTGGGGGTGAGTCCTGCATCCAAACACAGCTATCACAAAAGCATGCGGGGCAAAATTAGAGGGGGCTGGGGTGTGTTTCCCCAAGTCAGTCATGGCTCAAGGAAGCGTGGTTAACTCTTGCCTGCATTACCAAAGAGCAGTGTGCTTGCCCTGAGCCCGGGAGGCTGGATTCCAGTGATGGCATCAGAGCAGGACTCCAGCCAGCCACTTAGGTTCTGGCAGCAGCTAGCGAGTCAGGTGAAGTTGTAAGAAGCTGCAGTGCAGAGTTACGGGAAAGCCTACTCCAGAGATTGTTTCTTCCTACCCCTGCCAGTGCTGCAGAGGCTGGCACTAGATCCTCACAACAGCTTGTCCTTTTGCATGTGTGTGTTGGTTGGATTAAAGGTTAATCGGGATAGAACTTTTTAATAATCTGTTGCCATGCTGCCCCTCTGATCCATGCAGTGCAGCCGGCTTGCCTTGCACGGCTCTCCTGACAGGATGCCTGAGAACAAGGACACTTGGCTGCACCTCAGGACATGCCCCTGGGCCCCTGCTGCAATAGGCAGCACCCAAAAGGGGAAACTGCACAGTCTGAGCAGCTCGGCACTAAGAACTATGGGATGAAATGGAGCATGTGGCAAACGATGCAGGGAAAACTGGCAGTCACCTCCTCTCTGTTCAGTGCCAGTCACCTTCCCTGCTCTTGGTCCTTCTCAGCATTTTGCTCGTTAAGCAACTGGTTTTGAAGCAAGGATGCCAGAAACCCGCGTGTCTGGGCCTGTTTCAGGAACTCAGGTGCAAGCTCCAAGGATATGGTAGTACCCCAGTGGTGTAGGAGGCGCATGAACCCCCCTGGACCTTCTCCTCTCTCTGCTACATCAAAACGTCAGTGGGCTGGAGGGGTGTTGGTTCTGGGCATTCCGAGCCATCTGTAACTGCTGCACAAGAAGGTACATGGTCAGCTCTGAGGGGTCTTGTCTTTGCTCTTCGGTGTTTCAGAGCTGCAGCTGGGAAATCTCACCACATTTTGACATGGATAATCATAGCACCAAGAGTTTCCTTAAAAACCAATGCAGCATTTGCTTGAGAGGCTGGGGTTGCATGCAGCTGCATCAGATTCTGGTGCAGGAGAGGGAATGACCATTTCTTTACAGAAATCTGCTGCTCCTGACAGCAACCTCGCTGGAGCAAACAGCAACAGAGTTGGCTGATCAACCCTTGGAGTTGTTCTAATAAAGAAGCACTGCTGCTCCTGCCAGATCACCAGTCCACAAAAAAAATGAGCCTGGAGGCAACTACAGGCTTTGAGCAGGTGAGTTTCCCATTATCAAGTGCCATTTAAAAATAAATAAAAATGTTGTTGCACCTCCTGCTCTCCCCCCACGCTCATGCACCCCTTGACAGCAATTCTGGTGAGAAAGGTCTTGTTGCTCCCCCAAAGCTTACTGCTTCTCTGCGCAGGCTTCTCAGCACTAGCAAGAAGTGCCATGATGCAGCCTACGACACCAGGGTCTTGAGAGCAGTGAGGTGTCAAAAAAATAGTGAACAATAGCTGTTATGGGAGAGCCATCTTCCCAGGTTGTTGGGGTTTTTTTTAAGTGTTTTACTGGAAATGTGAATGAAACAAAGGAAATGCCCAACAATGTCCTGAACAGCTGGATATTCTGCTGCTATTTTGCTTCTTGAAAGTAAAAGTTAGATGAAAGAGCTTGAGGTTGGGCAATACCTGCACAAGGGCTGCTCACAGTGATTGAACAGTCGCTTAGGCTGGAAAGAAGGTCCTGCTGACAGGTGGAAGGAGAAAGTAACTCAAACGAGCACACACAGCGCTCTGAAATGCTGCTGCTGCCCCTTTGCAAAGTTCATGGATTGGGGGTGCCTTGTGTCCTGCCCTTAGGTGAGGTGTAATGCTCATGAGCTGTACATCTGTTTGGGGACAAGGCCAGCAGCTACAGCTGCTGCACATGTGTTTCTGTAGCTGTGTCAGGACTTACTCCATTTGATTTAGGAGTGCCTGCTTTTTAGAGTGGATGATATTAAATGGTTGGAAGTTCAATTATTTGTCGCTCAGCCAGAAGTGTAAAAGCAGCTGTTTAAACAAAGTGAACAGTAACAAATACGCCAGCTTATATGTGGATGGTGTTAATGAATACTTAATGTGCAAAGTTAAAAGCAGTTAAAAAAGTGAAAAACAAAACACAATGGCTGTGATCGACTTGTTCTTTGGAAGTCACCTTCAAGCATATAAAGAACTGAGAATTAAAAAAATGATGTCTAGAGAAATGGGACAGTCCAGAAAGGCTTGTCCCATACTAGGTGAAAGTCTTGAGTGATCTGTCTGGGGTTTTGTTCTCAATTGGTCTCTGATGGTAAATACCTGAGAAAAGGCCTCTTACAGCCTATTCTCAAAGCGACTGATCTGACCTAAATGCAGAATTATCAGTGGTGGAGTACACAGTGGTTCAGTCTCTGACCACAGAAACACCTTGTTCTCATAACTGTTTGCATGTCCTGAACCAGGGTCCATGTGACTGTCCATTGTCCATCTCTTCTCTGTCAGCATTCAGCAACCTCTACACCCATCCCCTTCAAATGAGGACAAGGCAGTGGGAAACGGTGTCCTCTCGAGTCACTTTTCCTCTCGTCAGAGAGCTTATGGTGGCTGGACCATTTCAGCTGCTACAGTGGAAAAGAAGAAAACATTATGACAGTTCTTGCCTGAATCACAGGCAGTGGTGAAATGGTAGTTCTACCTGCCCAACTTGATTTTGGGAAATACATCCCTACTGGTACTTATAAATATAGCAATTTCCAGAATATCATCCTTCTGTGTGAAACTTCGGAGCCAGAGGTGGAAAAGGGAGGCAAATGGCAACTGGAGAAAAGGGTTGCAAAGGCTGGCTAAAAAGTGGGAAGCAGAGGGGTTCCAGTACTCTTCGGGTAGTTGGTGAGGTCACGGTGGGCTGAGAAAGAGCAGCAAATGCAGGATAGCCATTGCCTACAACCCTTATCACAGCTCCCCCTTCTTCCAGAGGGTATCATTCCAAAATGCACTCCCTGCTCACCCTAAAATTGGAGATAGCGCAGAGTATGTACCTCCAGGTAATGGAGGATCACGAGCTCCACATGCAGACAGCTGCAGGGCCTCGAGCTTCCATTTTGAGTCACAGAGAATGATTCGTGACTGAGGTTCTTTCTTCCTGGCTCTTTAGCACCTGCAAAGGGGTGTAAAGCACACTGCAAATTAAAAAGTATTTTACAGTAGCACTCGGGGCAAGAAATTCCTTCAAGTTACTTAACATTTTTCTGTTGTCTGTGGGGTTTTTTTTTAAAAGGTTTATGTAGCATGCTTGGCCCATTTACCTTGTGGCACCTCGTACTGGCTCAAAAATGAGGGCACGTACACCAAAAGAAGACATTAAAAAAAAAGGATTTGAGTGCCTTTATTGCTAGTTTTTGCCTCGGTAGGTGCTTTAGGGCTGTCGGGGGTGCCATCCCGGTGGCTGCAGGTGGTTGACGGCGGTGCCTCTGCTATGCAGGAGGCGCGGAGAGAGGAGGCGGGGCCAGCCCCGCTGCCGCCATTGTGTCAAATACAGAAATGAAAGGGCCCGCTTTGGCGGGAAGCGGGAACTGAAGCAGCACTGCCGCCGTGGCCAGGGGTTGCCGCTCCCTGGCGGAATCCCGGTCCCATTTCTTCGCTTTCCTATTCTCATTTCCTTCCCTTTTCCTTTCCCATTCCCTTCCGTTTTCCTTTCCCTTTCCTTTTCCCGCCCCTGACCCAGAGCGCCGTTCCCCGGGGCAGTGAGTGCGGATCCCTCCCCCCACAGGGATTAAGGGGGGAAGATGGCGGCGCCCCCACCCTCACGCATCCCGCTCTCCCACCTCCT
The DNA here is from genome assembly GCA_033558235.1 of Neomorphus geoffroyi. NCBI lineage: Eukaryota > Metazoa > Chordata > Aves > Cuculiformes > Neomorphidae > Neomorphus > Neomorphus geoffroyi. Next base: position 18,661,335 of record JAUMJM010000021.1, on the reverse strand, counting down.
CCCTCCGCGCTAACGGCCGGGCCCGCGCGCGCCCCCCTTCCCACACACACACACACACACACACATACACACGATCGGGAGGGGAGGTCGTCACGCACGAGCCGCGGCGGGAAGGGGGCGCGCGGGCGTGCGCGAGCCGGCGGGGGGCGGGGCGTGCGGCGGAGCGGGCGGGGCGGCGCGCGCGGGCGGGATTATTATGGGCTGTGGGCGCCGCCGCCGCTGCCAGCAGCGAGAGGAGCAAAGATGGAGCTGTCTGCAGTGGGGGAGCGCGTCTTCGCCGCAGAGTCCATCATCAAGCGGCGCATCCGCAAGGTGAGGGAGCTGGTGGGGGTGGGGGTTGGTGGTCGTGGAACATGCTTCGACGGCCGCCGGTGTTCCCGCGCGCCGGGCCCTTGCCTCGCACCCCCCCATCACCTCATTTCCCTCCCCCCCCACCTCTGTGTGTTGCAGGGGCGCATCGAGTACCTGGTGAAATGGAAAGGATGGGCCATTAAGTGAGTGCTTCCCGCTGGGAAGGGGTGGAGGAGCGTCTGGGGGGGCACTCCTGGGGCTGCGGGAGTGGGGGGACGCGATGGGATAGAATGGGATGGGACGAGATGGAGTAGGACGGGATAGGACAAGGTGGAATGGGATGGGAAGAGATGGGACGGGATGGAATGGGATAGGATGGGGTGGGGGTCTCTGCCATATTGGGGGAAGGGGGTGTTTGGGTGCTAAACCCCTCTGCTTGTCCCCTCCTGGCACCCAGGTACAGCACCTGGGAACCCGAGGAGAACATCCTGGACTCCCGCCTCATCGCAGCCTTCGAGCAGAAGTGAGTGCTCATCCCACGCCCTTGGGCTGAGGGGGCTGCAGCAGGTTTGGCTCTGGGTGGGAGGGCGGGAAAGGGCATCCAGGCACCGGTTTTTTTTTTTGCTTTATTTTTTTTTTTTTCTTCCGTTGTCGTGCTTGTTGGTTGTTTTGGTTTTTTGTTGTTTTGGTTTTTTTTTTAAACTTATACTTTTATTTCTTCCTTTGGGAAAAGTTTTAATTTCTTGACAAATTTGACTCCCTGAAGGGAACGAGAGCGTGAGCTGTACGGGCCCAAGAAGAGGGGACCTAAGCCTAAAACTTTTCTCCTGAAGGTAACTCTTACTTAAATAACTTATGGCTTAGCCAGATGTGTCTCATGCTGGTGTGTGGCTTTGCAAGGACTGGACTTTAAGTGACTTGTGCCTGGCTCTGGGAACAGAGGGACAACCTGATGGGAAAGTGGGTGGGGGGCAGGGATGCAGAGGCGTGTGAGGGGAGAGCATGTGTGTGAGTGACTGGTGCCCCAGCAGGACAGTCAGTACACACGGATGTGCACTGTAAGGGTGCAATCTCTTTTTCCAATATCCTCTGCCTGTTTACGGCCTTCTGCTGCTGCAGTGAAGAGCTAGCCAGCCCTGCTCCCTTTTCCTTCAGCAGCCGATCCCCTCCAGCCTGTGTGCTGCAACTTAGCAGCATGCTGATCAATTGGGCAGCTGTGATGGCAGTCCTGCTGCCACTTGTGCTCCTCCAGTTGTGTTTCAGTGTATAGGTGCTCCATGAGAGTTTCACGAAGGCTTTATGTTTTGATCTGTAAACGATAGGCTTCTTTGTGCTGTTTTTTGTTTTTTTGAGGGTGGGTAGATGGGAGGAAGGAACATTTCACCTCTGCATGGGAAAGCAGCTGAAGTTTCCAGTTCCTTTCTGATAGACCCAGCGTCTCTGCAAGAAGGAGATGTTGTAGCATCTCTACTTGCTTGCAGTGAAGAAGGGGGAAAGTAGTCCCTAGAGCAGGCCCCCCAGTTTTGTTTTTACTTCTTTTCTTCAAGTAAGAAACTTGGTAGCTGTGTGCTCTGTGGATTTATTAGTCTACAGCAAAACTTGCTTTGCTCCCCTCTTCACCGCCTGCCCCTTCCTCTCCAACTATCTTATCTCAGACTTCAAATAAATGTAGAAGCACAACGCACCTCTGTACAACTAAGATTGATGAGGGAGTTTGCAGTCGAAACAGCCAGGGTGGACCCTGTGATAAGGCATCACTATCACTAAGTCATCATCTGGCTTTGGACAAGTCATTTAGCCTTTGTGTGTGTTTTCCCACCTGTGAAACAGGCTTTCCTTTGCCTGACAGTGGTAGGAGCTTTTACTCAAGTTAGTGCAGCAGTTTTAACTGTGTGAACACCAGAAAGAATGGTGAGGGATAGGGTGTCACCTCTCCTCTGCTTGAAGAGGTCATATTGAAGCACATGGAAGAAGCGTGGGAAGAAGCGTATTCTGATGCTCTGAGTAAAACACAGGGGACCGTAGTAATCATTGGAAAGTCTTGCTGATGGAACTGTCCTCCCTCGTTGCCTGCTTTTCTGTTAAGCTTGCTTTATCTGCAGACGAAGAGCTGCAAACATAACTGATGTGTACTCCCTCCTACCTTTATTCAGAGAAACTAGACTAGTTAGTTTTTCTGGCAGTCATGCATTAAATGAAACTCTTGTTTAGGTTTCCAACAATGAAGAGGAACTCTTAAAGGGAAACCACCAGCTTAAAATAGTTCTCTGCTTGAATTAAAAAATACTGGTATTTGTAATACCTGACACTGTTCAGAGCAGTAGAGAAAGTGTTTATGCTGTGCTTTCAATGTTACTGTGTGTAATCAGTTTCTTTTCTTTTTGATTCTGAATGTGATACAGAAAAATCCACTGCCAATTTTTCACTCCTTTAAAAAAAAAACAAAACAAAACAAAAAAAACCAACACCCAAAAAACCCCACAAAACCAGCCCCCAAACTCAAAAATAAAACCTACTCATTCCTCTTCTCCCCTTGCCCTTTAAACCTCCCTCTAAACTTGGAACCTGAATTATTCAACAGCATCCTTTTGAATCACGTTCCTGTGGCACGTTCCTTCTGCCAACTTTCTCAAACAGTACTGTAAACCCATAGGTTTGCATAGCTGGCTTGGTTCTTTGTAGAAGATGGCTTGTGATAGGGAGCAAGATGAGCTCTCCTGAAGGCTGATGCCACATTATGGGAGAGACTGGCAGGGCAGAGCACTGCCACTGCTGCTTGCTTTGCAGCTCTGGGAAGCAGAGCTGGTGGAACTGTTGGTGTTCTGACTTGCCATTTTTGTGCCTTTGGATCCTGCCCTAAAAATAACACCCCAGACCAGGCAGCAAGAAGTAACTCCATCTCAGCAAGCCCTATCTGAACATGGTTGGAGCTGTGTTTGAGCAAACAAGTAGCAATGCAGCTGTGGTTTGAAATATGCCTGCAGCCAGCATGATTGCTTTTGTCGTGTATGCCTCTTGGTCAGTTCTTCTGACCTGCCAAAGATGTGGGTTTGACCTCTTCGAGCCCCGCGACACCAGTGCTGCTGCAGGAGGAGTGGGTTTGGTTCTGGCTTGCGCATTGCTAATGAAGTTTTTGCCTCTTTCAGCTCCAGAGTCTCTTGCCAGTGAGAATTTCAGAAGCAGGGGAAGAAATTTGACTCTTGCTTCCCAGAGGGAGTCTTTGGAGTTGGCAGTTAGAACAATATTCTTTTTGATCTGTTAACTGAACTGATTAGGCCTGGATGCAGTGATGTTTAAGTGGGAAGCAGGAGTCTGACCTATGACTGCTTTGGTACACTTGCTTGCCCCTGACTCTATGGCTTGCTTGCTTGCTAGGATTTTTCATGTGTATCAGTGCTTAAACTTCCAAGCCTTCCAATGCTTCCAAGCTTCCAGAAGGGCACTGAAATAAGTGCCTCGATACACCCCTCAGTCTGCTGGCTTGTGTGGGGGTGTTAGTTTGCAGTTGGGGCTAGGTTTATCCTTGGATTAGTTCTCAAAAGCTGCAGATACGCACCCAGGGGGATTTGCAGAAAGCATTCCAGCAGGTTAGTGGCCCACGCCTTTGGAAAAGCTTTGAAAAGCTGCATCTTCAGCCACCTGCTGCCTTTGTAAGCAAGGCTCCCGTTGCTGAGAGCTGTCTTAACACTTGCCCTTTCGATCAGACTGCAAAGGGAAATTACAGTCTGAGCTTTGTAATACCACTATTGAGATGGCTGGTGTTGAAAGTGACCCCTGAAAACTTCCAACTGCAAAGTTTTGGGCAGGAAATGGGACTTATTCTGTGCATACTAGGGGCAAACTTTCCCACAGCTGAGATAAAGCTTGACAGGAGGTTGTAATTCTTGGGAGGCTGCTGGTGTGTCGTGAGCTTTGTATGGAGAGTATGGGAAGCGAAGACCTTGGTCTGAAATGGGCAGCACTGTGTGTAAGGCTCTTACCTTACTACGTAGGTGTCTGGCAGAAATTGTCCTTGAGGACAGGCCCTTCAGGTGGAGGTCAGAATGGAAGCTGGTGTGAGGTTAGAAAGAGGCATAGCACGTGCTATAGCGATCTTCCTCTTTTTTCCTGCTTGGTTTTGTCTTTTTATTTTGCTTTTCCCTCAGCACTCTGCTGAGAGGAATGCAAAACTCGCCAGCTAATCTAATAAAACCTAGCAAGAGCTGTTAAGAGAGGCAGAGCCCAGTACGCAAGCTCAGTGGGTGGCTAGCAAAGACCCCTCATCAGGGTGGCTGTAAATACTAAGGTGAAAAGACTGGAGAAGGTTAATGGGGGGGAAGAAGTAAGGGAGAGGCTTAGCGGGAGAGGGGGCGATGAAGGGGCCAAGCAGCATGGTGTTCTGTCGCTTCGCCCTTTCTTGAACTCTAAAATTGGAGTTGGGTTTCTTTTGATCTCCTCCCTGTTCGTAAATTATCCCTGAGCGTTTTGAAAACAGACCGTTCCCCTTTGTAGCATTTTGTTCCCCATCCAGTAGGGAAACTTTAGTTTATGGCAGTGTTGCTTGGGAAAGCTGTGCTATGAACTGGCTTGCTGTTGCCTTGTCACTTGGAAGACTGCAGAAGAAAGAGGGTGATAAAAAGGCAGAATGGCAGCCAAAAAGGGGAAAGAAGAGCTCTTGCAAATGCTGTTTGGAGCAACGACTGTGGGAATGCAGGTGGAGAATAAAAGACTAAGCAGAATCAGTAATTTATGAGAGCAGAGCTACTACAGTGCAGCAGCAGCACTACTGGAAATTGCTTGATTTTGAAATAATTAGCTAGAAATCTGTTGCCTTACAAGGTCCTCTTTTTTTTTCCTTCTTCCAAATTGAAAAGATTTTTAATACAAATCAGGTAAGAGAGGCTTTTCTAAGCACGTGTCCATGTACGTGCTTGTGTGCCTTAGTGTGTTAAGGGAATGAATGAACAAATATGCTTACTGGGCCTCAAGGGACATTTATTCAGAAATAGGGAGCAGGGGAGAGATACTCGTTCCCAGGGGCAACGAAGGAAAGTTGTACAAGCTAAATAAAGGTGATACATATCCCAAAAGAGAAGGGGGGGAAGGGAAGCAGTCCTAGTGATTGCTTTGCTCGTGACAGAGCACTGCAGCAAGCCTCCAGAAGCCGCATCCTGATGTAGGCTGAGCTGTAAGCAGAGAGTGAATTACTTTGTGTACATGCTGAGTACCTCTTCAGCAGTGAGCAAATCTTGCAGGTAAAACCAGCAAAATGCAGAGAGGTGGTTTTTATTTGGAAGACTTCTGAGTTAAGTAGCAAACTGTGGTGACACAGCTGAAAGGATTAAATAGGTTTGTTTTTCAAAGACCTCATGCTCATACAGCTCATGAGTATGATTGAGTAATGGATCTGTAGCAGAGAGAATTGCATTTCCAGCAGATAAAAATGAATGCTGAGTCCTCTCCAAACCAGAGGTAGCAAGTTACTTAAAGTTGGAAGCAGGAGAGGGAGAGCCCAGAAGAATTTGCTGTGCTCTACAGGGAAGAGACTTGAGTTCATATGGTTGATGCCTGAATAAACCTGATCCTGTGATAGGAATACTGAGCGTCACAAATGAGAGGCCTCTGGGGACTGATCTTAGATAAAGCCTCTGATAGTATTTTTCTTGAAACCTTACCTGGAAAACAAGATCAAGGTAAGCTAAACATTTGCATATTGCTCTTTGGAAGCTGGTCACTAGGGACAGCAGCGTAGCACCAGGAGGAGGGGGTGGTGCTATTGGATCCCAGCTTACACTCTGTCTTGATAAGTCTGGCCAAAGAGGTTGATGGTGTATATAGTCTGCCTGGGCACTACTGAAACTGGAACTTAATAAATGCAGAGAGCTGAAATATGAGTTAGAAACAGCTTCAGCCTAGAGGAAGTGGCACAGGAGTAACTGGAAACACAGACACATAGCAAGTAAAAGATCTAGTGGTTCTGGTGCACTGGAAAAGTCCTAGCTGTGGACCTGGACAGTGCTTCCTACTGTGTAAGCACAAAACCAAGACAGGTCTATCTGACAAAATGGGGCAGGAGCTGATTAACGTGCGTGGGCTGAGAAAGTAAAATCGGCAGGACTATGGAAGCGGCCAGGCAGTGACTATACTGGTGTTGTAGGTTTTCATTTAACATGGTTGATGCAAAGCTTTGCTGAGGAATTGTGTGTGAGAGGCAGCCATGGCTCAGGGGAGATGTGAGGAGAGCTTTGCTTCATTCTCACATGAGGTGATGAAGGAGGCAGCACTGTGGGCAGGCAGCAATTAAACTTGACTCTGAGCAGGAGGACACAGAGGGGGTAGAATTCCTCACTCCAAGGGGTCATTACAGAGTAGGGAATTAATCTAGAAGATGTGGTGCTGGCAGCAGGAAAGACTTTGAAGGGTGCCTATGTCTATCCACTGAAGCTGTGTATCGAATTTTTACCCGTGCATCTGTCTGTACCCTCTGCTTGGCTTCCCTGTCCTGCGTTTTGGAATGGGACATCATGTTGCACTTTGTTCTCCACTGAGCAGTGGTAGATTGGCAAGAAGCCCAAAGCCCGAGAGCAGCAGTGCTGGAAAGGCTGGCTGTGATGAGGAAGGGGAGGGCAGTGAGGGGGAGGAGGAATAAAATTGTTAATCTGGGCTGTGCTGGTATCTAGTGTCAGAAAGCAAACTGTAGCTTGTCCTGGTGTCTGCCATCTGCTTCAGAGAGACCTAGGAAGAGTGGAAGCAAGTACAGCCCTAGGTGTGCATCTGTGCCTGCGACCTCCTGATGGGGCCTGGGGGTCTCCAAGTTGTGGATCATTGTGATGGGAGGGGCAGAGTTGACATGTGGTGCAGGGAGTTCATCTAGTGCTGTGCTCCAGCCTGCAGAATGCCTGGGACAGAAACTGTGTCTAACTGTCCGTTTTCAGAAGAGTTTAGGGCAGGGATGTCAAACTCGTGGCCCATGGGCCAAATCCAGCCCTCCACCTTGTTTCATCTGGCCCAGTACCTTGTTTCTACCCAGTGACAGCACCGAGCTCCTTGCCCCTACACTCCTGCCAGCGCGCTGGTCACATGTGTGGTGTGTGTGATGCACTTTACGCTGCAGGAGCAAGAGAACAGTGGGAGCCGTGAGTTTGATACCTCTGGTTTAGGGCATGGAGTAACAGGGGAGGCTGAACAAAGAAAGCAGCTGGACACTGGGATGCTTCCTGCTACAGCAGGGCCTGTTGGGGTTTGTCAGTAGTTGGGATACTTTCCTCTAGCTAGGTGAAACGGCCCTGTATAGCCCAGGCTTTGTCTGGAGAGTGCCTTTGCCTGCCTTGGCAGTCCTCTTGCTCATCCCTGTTGGTGATACAAGGTCTAGAGCCTTCGGCTTGCATTTTCACTTAGAGCTGGGGAAGGAGGCCTCATCTTTGCAGTCCTCCTAAAGCCAGGATACAAGAAGTATTGTAGGGCAGGACCCAGCATTAGTCAGAGAGGAACAAAATGTCTTCACAGCTCAGTTCTCTGCTCATTCCAGATCTTCTGCAGCTCCTGCAGAGAGCTTAATGGGAGAAGAGAGGCACTGGGTGACAGCAGAGTTCTGTAGGATCAGGGCTTTGAGCTTATTGTGCCAGAGTTGGCCTAGGCCCCTCGATTAGATCTGTTAGATCCCTGCCTTTACACGCACTTCTGTTTTTTTTTTTCTCCAGGCGTTTCTTTGGTAGGAGGCACAGCCTGCAGGGTGACAAAGGAGGTGGTGTTGGAGTGCTTAAGCTCCTAGTTGGCAAGAAGCCATCCTGATCTTGGCGTGTGCTAGGGGGCAATGGGATGGAAAAGTTGGGGAGGAAAAGCAGCTGTCTTCTAGCGCTGCAGTTCTCGTTGTGGCCACGAGATGGGGGAAGTTGCTCACTGGATGGACAATCAGAGGCGGGCACTTCTGCCTCTTCCAGACCTGGGTGACTTCTGCCGGTGACCACCACTGAGAGGGAGTAAGGGAGGGAGTTTGTTTGGGCAAGGAGTGGGCTGTGGGTGGGAGACTGAGCTCCACAAGCAACTGTACTCTCTGACAAGGCATCGTCTAAGAATACGCTCTGGGTTTCCTTGCCCACCAGGAAAGGCAGTTTACCAGCAAAACTGATTTTCCTACTGGCAAAAAGCGTTCCTATATCCGGTGCATAAACCAGGGCAGATTTTGGCAGATTCTTCAAGCCCCGGAAGAGCTTAGAAGTCTTGTTCATCTGCCCTGGCTCTTGGGGAGGATTGTCACCAAGCAGTTTCATCAGTGCTGTCCCTGCTCTGTTTCATTAGTAGGTTTCAAACAAGTGTGGTGTTCAAAAGGACAAGGCAGCCTCTTCTTTGGAGAGGCAGTTAAACTTGGCTTTAATTCCAGGTGGCCTAGTCTCTGCCTTTAAACACTGGGCCTTACTCCTACATGAGAGTAAGAATAATTGTAGAATGGTTTGGAGTGGAAGGGACCTTGAAGATCATCCAGTTCCAACCCCTCTGTCGTGGGCAGGGACACTTTTTCCTTTGGATCAGGTTGCACAAAGCCTCATCCAGCTTTGCCACGAACACCTCCAGAGATGGGCCATCCATGACTTCTCTGGGCAAACAGAGAACTAAAATATTTTCTCTTAGATATCTAACCTAAATCCACCTTCTTTCAGCTTAAAACTATTACTCATTATCCTATCCCTGTACTCCATGATAAAGAGCCCCTCCCCAGCTTTCTTGTAGGTCCTGTTTAAGAACTGAAAGGCTGCTATAAAGTCTCCCCGGAGCCTTCTCTTTTCCAGGCTGAACAACTCCAGCTCTCTAAGCCTGTCCTCGTATGGGAGGTTCTCCAGGCCTCTGATCATCTTTGTGGCCCTCCTCTGCTAAACAGCTTGCTTGTGGTCTCTAGTTAAAATTAAGCTTTAGATCTTTGCATTTCTCCTGTTTAGCTAGGAGAGCTCTGTCAGATGACCCTTGCCCACCTCCATCTGTCTTCCTTGAAGACCTCCTTCTAACCCTGCCAGAGCAGATGAATCTGGTTGTGGGAAAGGAAAAGCAAACTGGATGCGTTACTCTTCCTCTCCCTCTTGGTTCATGCTCACTCCGTAGAGGACAGGATACTGATGATGACTGAGAGAGGGCCTTGGAAACTGTTAACTGTAACCCTGAAATGTGGCTGGAAGGTAGCAGTTTCCACTGGGGAGAAGCATGTGTCAACAGGGGCAGTGCCTAGGGAGTAATCAGCTGCCCAAAAAGGACTTATGCAGCATCCTGTGCCTGCATGGCAGGGATGTTAAATTCACAGCTTCCGCCATTTTCCTGCTCCTGTAGTGTAATGTACATTGCACACACTGCACACTTGGCAAGTGCGCTGTCAGGAGCGTAGGGGCAAGGAGCTCAGCACTGCTGCTGGATAAAACAAGGTAGAGGGCTGGATTCAGGCTGTGGATTTGACACCCCTGATATATGGAGACTGTGCCATAGCTGTCAGTAGTCCATAGGGGGGTGTGTGGACTTGTCATTAATGTGGGTGTGAATGTGGTGCAGTGTTGCTGTAAGGTTCTCATCCTGAGGTGACCAATGCTAAACTGGAGATGTGATTGCACCTAGGCTACCTCTCTGACCCTGGTTTTTTTTTTCTCTCCCCACCACTGCAGGCGCGGGCCCAAGCGGAGGCCCTCCACCTTGGGGATGTACACTTTTCTGTCAAGCCTGGTTCCAGCACTTCCTCTCCCAAGCTCCACTCCAGCGCCGCAGTGCACCGGCTCAAGAAAGACATCCGACGATGCCACCGCATGTCCCGGCGCCCTCTGCCCCGCCCAGACCCTCAGAATGGTGGAAACGTGGGTGGCGGGGCTGGCATCCGTCCTCCTGTCTCGCCCTTCTCTGAGACCGTCCGCATCATAAACCGTAAGGTGAAACCCCGTGAGCCCAAGCGCAGCCGCATCATCCTCAACCTCAAAGTCATTGACAAAGGTGGGAAGCAAGCCAACGGGGCTGGGGGCCTGGCTCGGCCCAAGATCCCATCCCGAAACCGTGTTATTGGCAAGAGCAAAAAGTTCAGCGAGAGTGTCCTCCGCACCCAGATTCGCCATATGAAGTTCGGCACCTTTTCACTCTACAATAAGCCGTCTGCTGCACCTGCCCCATCTCTGGAGGGCAAGGGGGAGGCTGAAGGCTCCCAGGCAGCTTCCTGTGGTCTCATTATGGGCACCACCCCCTATGATGCCCCCAGCTCTAGTTCCTCTGGCTGCCCATCACCAGCCCCCCACTCCTCCTCCGACCCAGATGATTCCCCTCCAAAGCTGCTCCCTGAGACCCTCAGCCCAGCCATCCCCGACTGGCGTGAGTCAGAGGTCCTTGACCTCTCGATCCCACCTGAGTCGGCTGCCACCAGCAAGCGTTCTCCCCCAGGAGGGTGCAGTGGAGGGCAGACACCTTCCTTGTCCCTTTCCTCTTCTGATCCAGAGCAGGAGGCTGGTGACTGGCGTCCTGAGATGTCCCCTTGCTCTAATGTGGTGGTCACGGATGTCACCAGCAACCTCCTCACCGTCACCATCAAGGAATTCTGCAATGCGGAGGATTTTGAGAAGGTGGCGGCAGGCAGTGGTGGAGGAGGCAGCAAGTGAGCAGCCAGATCCCCCCGCTCCAGGGGTGTGGGGGGAGCTCTACCTGTGAGAAGTCGTGATGCAAATGGCTGTCCTTAGTTCTCTCCTCCCCTTGGCTGTCCCTCTGCCCTCACTGCCATCCTTCCTCCTCCTTTCCTCCTGCCCACTCCCTCTTTCCTGGAGGCTGGAGCGTGTCAGTGGGTTAGAGCAGGGGCACCCACTGTTTCTGGGTGTTACTGCCACTGGGAGGAGGCAGGGAGGGTCATGGTGGGGCTGGGGAGTGGTTGTTTGTCCTTGAATGTGGTGGTGTCCAATGGACGGTGGAGCCTTTGAAGATGTGGGATGGGTGAGCATGTGTTGGTGTGTCTGTGGGGATGGTGGGGAAGGTGCTCTTCCTCCTCCTTCCCTTTCTATCTTTGACAAAAACTGAAGTGGAGCTCTAGACCTTGAGGGGAGGGTGTTAGGAGGCTTGGAGCCCTTGTCTACAGTCCCCAAGCATTTTTCCCAGTGTGCATGCAGTCTCTTCCATTCCTATGTTTTCCCCCTTGCCGTGGTTCTGATCCTGGCATCCTTCCCCTTCTTGGTCTGCAGCCTGGATCTGCTCTCTCTTCTGCTGTCTCATGGCAGTTGCTGATCCAGATGCCCCCAGAGCAAGAGGGAGAGAAGCATGTGAAGTGTCATGCCTGGAAGGTGCTTGAGACAAAGCTGGGGTGGTGGGGGATGCCCCATGCAGTGCATGCCACGTGTTGACTTCCCCTTTGACTATTGGTGCTACCTTGGCAGTTGTGTGGGTGCTTTCAGGTGGCCTGGTCTGTCTTCTCCTGCGTCTTCCAACTTGCTCGGCTTTGCAGGAGGAAGGGAAGAAAAGGGGAGTCTTGCTTTTGGCCCAGATCTTCCTCCTGATGTTTATCACTTGCACTTGCTTAAGCTAGAGGGCATGAAATGCCCTTCCCTAGCCTTTCCATGTTGGAAGTGGGAGTGGGCCATGCATCCATCCTTCAGATTGGGGGGACGATACACCAACAGTGTGATGCTGCCCCAGCTAGGTGAGGCTGGTTTCCTGCCTTTTGTGATGCTGTTTGCTTCCCCTGCTCCCATGGAAGGAGGGGGAGGGATGGATGGATGTTAAGGTGGGGCTTTTGCTCTAACTGCTTTCTTTTGTCTCTCCTGCTCTCCCTTCCCTGTGGTGGATGGCCTGGAAGAGGGTTCCCCTCTGTCATTGCAGCATCTGAAACAGCCCTCACAACTGTCAACTAAAGGTGCTAATAAGAAATAAGTGTCTCTCACATCGAATGCATGTGCAGGGAATCTCTTCCCCTGGAGCTGTAAGCTGCTCTAGAAATTCCTTCTCTTTACCCCTAGAAGGTAGGAGCAAGCAAGGCCACAGCTTGCTGCTTTTTATCCACAGCTGCCTCTTTCCCTGGCCACCCTTGTTCACGTCCAAAATAAGCTCTGTCTTTCACTTGCCATTTCTGACTTGCTCCAATTCTGTATGAGTCTAAAATGTCACAGTGAGATGCCTTTCCTTTGCTCTCTGTTCTCCCCCTACTTGCACAGGGCTCAGCCTGTAGGGGTGAGGAAAAGGGGCACTCATCAACCACTGTGACAGCCTCACCCTCTCAGCCCTGTTGCCCTGTAATTGGGATGGGCAGAGAGGTATCATTCCTACATAAAACGTTGCAGAGGTGCAAAGGGTGGAAAAGAATTCCCTGCGCCAGGGCTCATGTGTTCACAAATGTGCCCTCAGCAGGTGAAAAGGAGTGGAATTGGCCCCTCTGGTGCTTCCTCACGAGGCTACTCTGGAGCTGCTGGCTCTGAGGAGTACTTTTGTGTGCAGTAGTGATTTTGTGGCTGTAGTGGTCTGAGGGCAGAAGGGAGGCGGTTTGTGAGAGAGGCACTGTTTGTCTACTCAAGGGGCATCATCAGGATGGTTGAGGGATAGACCAGCTTCTGACCTTAATTGGGGCCTCTGTGCCCAGTGCTTGCCTCTTCCCCACCTCCAGCACCTGGATTGGTGTGGTAAAACCTTTGCTGCACTGCCCACAAGCCTTGCCTCGAAGTGAGTGGAATTCAATGCCATGGGGCACAGTGAATTCATACTAGTTGCAGCTGAGTGTCTGCACAGACAGTCTGAGGGGGATTCCAGGTGCTGTTAGCACCACCCTTTGCACACCTCTTTCTTTTTCTTTCCTTGGCTTAAGAGCTTAGTGGACTATTTGGGGATGTGGTTGCAGTCACAGCTGAAGCCAGGGGCAGGGAGAAGGACTTCTCTAATCTATTCACCAAGCTAACTATAATTTGTTGGACTTGTGTGTGTGTCTGTATTAATACCTGCCTGTATTTTTTGTGTCTTTATTTTCTTGCATCTTTCCTGTGCCTGGCACACCCGGGGATCCCTCATTTTAGTATAGCCTATCCATTCAACTGCAGCTTCAAATATGAGCGGTTTGTAGGTGTAGGAAAAAGCTCTTTCTAAGGGAAATACCAAGGAGATTCTTCTTTTTCTCCCTCCTCTTTTCTCAACAAGGGTTATTCTGCAGCTGCAAGATGAGGTGCTTATTTGTGGGGTGGATGCAAACCGGCCAGTCACTTTAGGTGGTTGAGTTACTGTTTGGTGTGTATGTGGTGATGTGTTTTGTTTCGTGGTGTTGAGGTTCTGAGAAAAAAAAAAAAAGTAAATTGAACCTTTTAAGTGGGAGATAAAAGGGAACTTAAATAGGAAACTCTCGATGTGTTTTGGCCAAGATGTGTTTGCTTGGTCTGCTTCTGATTCTTTCCCCCAGTGTCTCTTGTATGGTGTTCTTTGGGGGCAGGGGACAGGAATTGTTTAATTGAAGGGGTTTTTGCCTTTCTCCAGAGTGACAAGCAAGGGGACTGTCTGTGAAGAGCAAAATAGTGGGTCATTGAAGGGATACTCCGTGAGGACCTTCTTCCTGTGGTGAGGAGATGAGGGGAATTGTGGCAGAGGAACTCATGCAGTAGATCCTCTTTGTGTAGGAAGAAAGGAGTATGATCCGGCTTACAGACACAGCTCAACTGCTTCTGTGACAGATCCCTCCCTGGGTGGGTCACCAGGTGGGAACCAAACCCCAAACCTCTGGATCCGAAATGAGGATCCTGTGCTGTTTTGAGTTACACATCTGCTAACTTGAACACAGCAGCAGTCTCAGGTGGGTGAGCCACTTGAGGCTGACTAACCTACCTTCGTATTCATGTGAGTTACACTCCTCCTTCTGAATTTTTGCCTTTACTCCTCAACGGAGATGGGAAGGAAGATCTGCCCATACCCTTTAAAAAGGGCATGGTATTGAGGGAGAAGTTTATTTGAAAGTATCCCCTTCCCTTTTCCCTTAACCCCTAGGAAAAAACAAACAAACAAAAAACAGAGAAATATTCTCTGTGTCTGTGCCATGTTTGTTCTCTTGTTGTCGTGTTTTTAGAGGAGATTTTATGATGGAGTGGAAAAAGTGAAATGCTTAGTTTTGCATAAAAAAAGAAAAGTTTAAAAAAAATTTCTACAGGGAGAGAGCAAGAGAGAGTTTAAAAATTAATAATAAATGCAGTGATTGCACAAACTGTAGTGGTATTAGATGGTCCTTAGAGAAAAGAGTATTTTGGTAGTATCGAAGCATGTGTGTCTGGGATGGTGTTTGACTTGCTTGAGCTGGAGGGAAAGGCATTCTGGGACTAAGCAGCAATCTCTGAGCTGAAAAGGCAAGTTGCATGTTGGAGGAACCCTGTCTGCAAACCTTTCCCGTCCTTGCCTCCCAAATGTTGGAGTGAGTTCCCTCCCAATCCCTCCCATACCTTTCCTGTGAGCTAAGGTGGAGTCTCCAAGTGGTTTTCCGGCTGAGTGGCCCTCAGAAATGGCTGGTCATGTTCTGGCAGAACATGGATCAGGCCACCAACATGGAAACAGTTGACTTACTTTGCATGCACAGCAAGGTGCTAAGATTTGGGGTTGACATGTACCTTTCTTGCCAAGTCACTGTCTCTTCTGTTTTCCTTCCCCCATATCCAAGCAGGATTCAATACAGCGGACTTATCTCCTGGGAAGCAGATACACCTCCCCTTCTTAGGGTCTTTTAACTTTTTCCAGTGTCAGATGAGGAGTGGCATTTTTTCACATATGATTCACCACATTAGGACAGAAAACCAAGTCCCATCTGTATGTAGTCTGGTGTCCAGTCTCCGACAGTAGTCAGATCTTCAGAGACAGATGAGAGAGCTCCGTTTTGTACTCTGAATGTGTTGCCGAGTGAGGCGCAGCCCCTTCTTGAAGGCAGCAAATACTGGAGTTTTTGGGGAGAGGATTGCTCCAATGGGACTGTGCTTGAGCAGGGCTGTAACCTCCTGCTCCAGCTTCCTGTACGGTGGCAGGGAAGAGTTGCCTAAATGTTTCTTGAAAGCTAGGAGGCAGCGCTTTTGTGCTGGCTTCCCAATCCACAGTGTCTCTGCTAGGTGTTCATCTGGTGCATGGGAATGACTGCAGGAAAGAGGAAAGCCCCAGATGCTGGTGTCCAAACAGAGGGCGGCAGGCAGGGGACGCTAGGACAGCTTTTCTTGTCTGGCTTTCTCTGGTGCCCTTTGCTTTACAGTGGCAGGTGATGAATGTCTTGATGCTGCCTGTAGCCTGGGCTGCTCTTGGGAACTTCTTCTTTCTCTGCTCATTGAGCTCTGTCAGTGCTTCCCACGGCCTTCAGCTTGGGGCGGCAGCCTCCTGTGTCACACTCTCCTTTCTTCTCGCTGAGCAGAGCAGGACTGGGGAGGTGTGAAGCTAATGTGATGCAAGCTCCTTTTGGGATGGAAAACAGAAATGGTGTGGCAGGCAGGCCCAGCTGTGGTGAGCCACTACTTAATTTCTGTTTTCAAAAGAGAAAGGGAACATTTCTTTGCATCTCCCCTTACCAGAGTTCCCAGGGAGATTTTTATGAAATAAACAAACAAACAAAAAAAAATCAAAAACCTAATCCTGCTCTTTACCAGGTAGGAGCTGTCTCTAAGCTGAGTCTTCCTAGGGATTTCAGTCCCTTTCCCAGCCCCTCTTTGTAGAGGAGGTTTTAGCAGCTCCCAGCATTTGGAGGTGATCACCTTCCTGGGAACCTCCTGGCAGAAGGAAATTGCTGTGCTGCAGGATGGTGTTCCAAGTCCCTCCTGATTCTGCCCACCCCAGGTTGTGGCCGCAGTGGGGCTGCTCAGGAGCAGGACCTTCTTCCTAGGGAGATGTAAAAAACCTGGAGTGAGTGTCTGGCTAAGTGCTTATTTTCCCTTACCCACCTTCCAATGAGACCTTTTCCTCCTTGCCTGGTGCATCCTTTTACTCCAATGTCGCTTGCTTTTGCTGCATTTTTCAATTGCCCAATAATTGTGCAAGAGCTGGGATCTTATTTACTTTTTATATATAAATATATAAATATAAAAGAAACCCTCCCCTGTCTCGGCCACCAGTGCACAGCCTTCCTAATAGCCGCTCTGAAGGTCATGTGCTATAGAGGGTTGATTTGGGGCCAGGGATTCGGTGCCTCCTGGGTTCTGTTCCTTCTTGGTTTGCTGTGGCCTTTCTGCCAGCTGTGTCACTGCCCTGTGCCTCAGTCTTCCTCATGTGAAGGGGGTGGTGGGCAGAGGGGACCATCCTGGTGAGGGTGCTGGCAGCCTGACTCCCATGGCGTTTGCACAGAGCCAAAGGAATGCAGAGTACCGCTTCAGAAAGCCCCCTCTCCCTGACTGTGCTTCCTTCCCTAGGTAACTCCAGCAAGTATCTTCATTTCATCAATGCTTTGGGGTTGAGCAAATAAGTGGCTTTATTTTCTTTTCTTTCTTCTACTTTTTAGATCCCTCCCCAGAGTGCAGTTTGTGTGGGGGTTTAGATGGGAGGAGATGTTGGAGTCTGTCTCTGTCCTCACCTTCTCCATGTCTGTCATCCTCCGCTTCTCTCTGTGTTGCCCTGTGTCAGACAGATGTGTCCAGTGTGGTTTATGCCCTTGTCTGTGTGGCCTTGGCACCAGCAGCTTTGCATTTGTTCTGCATGGTGCGTCTGAGGTGCCTTGTGTTCCACCTGCCTCACTTACAAGGATATTGCAGGGCCCCGAGTTCTTCTTTCTCCCTTTCTTTAAATTTCTCCTCCCAAGAATAAAGGGAGGTGTGGTCAGTTTGCCCTTCCCATGTTGGTAGGCTGCCTCTGGCAAATCTGTCCCTTCCAGCTTCTGTGTGGTGGGAAACAAAATGTTTCCAGGACCGTCCAAAAGCACAATCATTAGGCTGAGAGTCCCTCCATGTTTAGCGAGCGCTGTGCTTTGAGCCCTCTCCCTCCAGGCAGCCTTCTGAGAATGTCAGCTGAGATGATGGCACCCAGGATGGAGGAGTGGGGATACCCTCTGAGCTCCTTGGCTGAGCAGAGCAGGGCAGCAAGCACCATGCTGCAGCTTAGGGAAGAAGGAAGGTGACAGAAGAACAGCGAGATGTGGTCAGGGTGATGCCAGATTCAGAAAATACAGGGGGTAGGAGGGAAGGGGCATGGTCAGGAGAGGCAGCTAAAGTGTTAATTCCCATTGCAGCGCCCCACTTCTTGACTTCGTTCCTTTTTCCTTGTTCAGATGAGCACTTAGAGCTTGCACTAAACCACAGGAGCACAGCTGGGTGCACCAAAGCACTTCACGAGTCTTTGGGGCCTCATAGGTCCAGCAGGGCCCTCATATGCTCCTGAGAAGCCTCCCCATTCATCCCCCACTCTCCGAGGGTGCTGAGGATTTCCTTCTGGGCAGAGCAGTGGGTAGGTCCTCTTTCACAGGTAGGTTACTCTTTAGCTGTCTTGGAGGGAGCCTGCTGCTTCCAGCCCCCCAGCAGCAAAGGGGATGTTGGCTTAGGTCAAGTTCTCAAACAGAACAACAACAAAAAAATTCCTCATGGTGGCTTTTCTTAGAGAAAAAGTTGTTGTGCCCGTGCCTCCCCCAGACTAATCGACTTGGTGTGCTGTCCTCTTCTCTCTCCTGACGTTAAGCCTTGAGAATAAGAGGACTCTCTATTTTGGGATTTTTTTTCTTTTCCCCCTGTTTTCTTTTTGGATAGAAAGTTGTCCAGTGGTGGTAGAGGACAGGGGCCTGCCTCATCTCTTCCTTCCTGTCACCTTCCCCAGTGCCAAGGTTAGGCTCAGATCCTGCAGATTTCTACAAATACTGAACTCTGAGTGGGTGCATTACCCCACCGAGCTCTGTGGTACTTGGGTGCTTTGGCTGCCTGTGCTTGAGTTTTGGCAGTATCAGAGCTGAATCCTTTCTTGTCAAGAAGGTTAGACCTAACTCCTAGAGTGCTGATGGTTCTGGTGCAACCCATCTGTCTCTTTATTTCCCCGCACTTGGCGTACAGAGTGACAGTGGTAATTGTTTTTCTTTTTAATTTAAAATAAACCTAAATATGTATCTTGTATTTCTTTTTTTTATTTTGGAAAAAATGCATTTTAAGGATTGTGCACGGATGAATTGTATATCTATATATATTTTTTGTCTTGCAATTTTCATTTTAAATATAATGTTTGTTCAGTTATTGTTTTGTTTTTTGTTTCTAATCCAGTTCCCAGCTGGCTAAACTCTGTCTAGAGCGGATGGGTGGGAGGTGTAGCCACTGGAGGGGCGATTGAATCGCCCCTTCCCCTGGTGCTTCCCACAAGAAAATGGTTTGCTCCAGGTTTGGGGGTGGGGGTTGTGCTAATTACTCTTGTATTCTTGTACATTTTGTTCTTTCCGCTGCTCTTGAATATTGTATCAATGCCAGAAATGGGGAGATAAAAACTAAAAAAAAAAATTAACCCCAATAAATTGTTACATTCCAGAACCCCTTTGCCTTCTCTTCCTTGGGTGGGCTGGGCCCTGCTTGGCATGGAAACAACCTGCAGAGCTGGTATCAGTGATGCCAAGGTGCATCAAACAGACTTGGTACCTTCTCATGCACCCTGGGTCCATTCAGATTTGAGTCTTCAGACCTTTTCAGACACAGAGAATCATAAATTACTTGGTTGGAAAAGACCTTTGAGATTGTTGAGTCCAACCACACATGTCCACTGCTAAACCAGATCCCCGAGTGCTGCATCTGTCCATCTTTTAAATGCCTCCAGGGATGGTGGCCACCACCTCCCTAGGCAGCTGTGCCAGTGCTTGACAGCCCTTTCAGTGAAGAAATTTTTCCTAATGTCCTGTCTAAACCTCCTCTGGAGCAACCTGAGGGCCTTGCCTCTCATCCTATCACCTGTCACTTGGGAGTAGAGACAGCATCCACCTTGCCACAACCATTGTAGTTGTTGTAGACAATGATGAGGTCTCCCCTCAGCCTCCTCCAGGCTAAATAACCCCAGTTCTCTCAGCCGCTCCTCACAGGACTTGTTCTCCAGCCCCTTCACCAGCCTCATTGCCCTTCTGTGCTCATGCTCCAGCACCTCAGTGTCCTTGTAGTGAGGGGCCCAAAACTGAACACAGGATTCAAGGTGTGTCCTCACCAGTGCTGAGTACAGGGGCACCTCCATGCTCCTGCTGGTCACACTATTTCTGATACAAGCCAAGATGCTGTTGGCCTTCTTGGCCACCTGGTCACACTGCTGGCTCATGTTCAGCTTGCAGTTGACCAGCACAGGTCCTTTTCTGTCCCGCAGCTTTCCAGCCACTCTTCCCAAGCCTGGAGCGTTGCGTGTAGTTGTGTCCCAAGTGCAGGGCCTGGCACTGAGCCCTGTTGAACCTTATGCCTCCAAGCTCATTCAGAGGCAAGAGAGGCTTATGTTATACTGAGGGAAGGTGGAGCACTTTAGGAAGGCCAAACTGTAGCAAGCGGAACATGAATAGGCACCTCCAAAGTACTTTGGAGAACATCCCATGGGTTTCCTTCAATCCTTTTCTGTTAAAAACAAGGTTATATTCAAGAACAACCTTATACTTGTGGCTTAAAATGCTTTAGACTTTTCCCAGCTCCAAAGCATGTGCCTGAGTGCACTTTACAACACACTCATCTAAGAAACAATGAAAAATGCTCTTACTGTGCATAATCAAAACCCCAAATTCACTCCATTAGTGTCTCACCCATAGAAACATAAAACCGGATTACAGCAAAATTTCATGTGGGGAAAAGCTGTTGGTGTGAGATGTGGTGGCGAAAGCAGATGGGATTTGGGTGAAGAGGTGCTCTGCAGGTGGTCAGGACAGCAGAGCAGGAAGTCAGTACCTCTGGGTGCTGGGAAAGGGTAGTGGCTGGGGTGTCACCATCAAGGGGGCTCTGACAAAAACACCCTCAGGGCTGCCCTCTGCATGGTGATCCGGATCATGCCTGGAGCACGGAGAGATTGGGATGAGCTGGGGCTTCCTGGGTGAGAGTCACTGCTTCCTTAGCCAAGGCTGTGATGGCTTGAGATACCTCTCTGGTGTCCGAGGCTTGTGAAGCCTCAGAACGCTTTGCAGTTGTGAAATGCCTTGGCTGGCTGGGAGCAGGGAACACTGCCCACTGAAGCCAAGGTGTTGTGTTATTCATGTCGTACCACCAGGCTCACCTTGTCTCCACTGTGTGCCAAGATACCCACAAGGCTGGCACTCTCTGTCCCTTGCCCCTGCACCCTGGTTTTGCTCACAGGCAAGTGGGCTTTTGCCTGGATCTGGGTACAGCAAATGAAGCCAACTCTGACCCACACTTTCTGGAGCTGGGGGAAGGCTGGAGAAGCAGATGCCCAGCTTGACCAGACACATCCAATGAGGTTCTGCACAAGTATGCTGGCACAGGGAGACCCTGTAACCAGGGAGAGGGGACACACACCACCCCTGTGGGGCCATGAGACCTGGAAATTAAAGAAGCCAGGATTTCCATGCTACATGGGGTCTGCATGTCTCCAAGTGACTGGAGTGAAGGCTCCTGGTGTAAAGAGAAGATGGAGCTGGGCCCATGGTGGGGGGAAAATTCCCAACCCTAGAGGCTGAGGGTTACCCTTCCTTGGGAAAAGGCTCTCCCCTTTCCTCACCCCCACTGCTTGCTGGCCTGATCATAAGGAATGGGCCAGAGCTTCCCCCAGACATCAAGGGGTTGCCTTGTGCCTGCAGAGGGGGGTTGGAGGGGGAGCGTTTCATCTGCAGGGTGCAGAGCAGGCTGATCTCCTTCCTTTGGTGCCAGCAGCCCATCCTGAACGTCCCTCTCACACAGAGGCTGTGGTGGGGTGTCCACTTTGCCCTGCCTGCAGTCACCCCCGGAACAGCTGCCAGCCCGAGACAGCCTTTGGATGTTAGATGGAAGAAAATCCCTTAAACGCTCTCTTCCCCATCCCTCTGGGCTGAATCCATGAGCTTTAGTTAAAACCAGCTTCTGCCACCAATCCTGTTCAAAACCAAGCTCCCCAAAGCCCACCCCCCATTTCCTCCTCTAGCCTCCTCGCCCTCAGGAGGGCAATGGTTTCGGCATCACTCTGTGCTCAAAGAGCCATCTGCCCACTGAGCACCTTTGAATTGTTATTCCCAGGACAGGGAGGCTGCTCTGGCTTCTCACCATTCTGAGTCATCACCCCCTGCGAAAATCTATTTTTGCCACCTCTTTGTCTCCAGGAAGAATTTGTCCCTGCTGAGGGAGAGGCTCAGGTCAGGACCCTGGGAATGCTGAGCCCTGCCCTGCTGTGGCCACCCTCCCTCCCTCTTCCACCTCCCAACATGGGCAAGTGGGTCAGGGCTGGTGTGGAGATGCTCACCCACTCCACTCACTGCCATAGCAGCATCAGCTGGAGGAATCAACCTCACCACCAGGATCCTGAAGCCTTTGCCAATAAAATCTGGATGACCAGGCCATTGCAAAGTCCCCAGCACAGAACCACTTCCAGCAGCCTGCAACCCGAAAAGCCTCATATGGCAGTTATTTTTGCAGGACTTGCAGGTAAAGGATGCCCTTCCCACCCTGATCTTGCACCTTCTGGGGTGGAGTGGGCTGGTCCAGCACCTACATGTGTTCTGTTTGGATCTGCTCCTGCCTGGCCGCTGACAGGGGTGGCCATGCAGGGGAGTTCAATCTCCTGCCAGCACAAGGAAGGGGCAGTGGGAGGCTGGAAGCCTCCCTTTGTGCCACAGGGTGCAGGTTTCTGTTTTCTTCCCATCCTGTACTTGTCCCAGCGCTCTGAGCTCCCATTTGTCCTGAGTGCTCATCAGCCTTGCCACCAGGGCCAGGTCCTTGTCGCTGGGTATTCTCCACATCCACCTTCTCCTCCCACCTCCACTTTTCCTCCTCAAGGTTCCCTTCATCTCTCCTTCTCCCTTGAACTGCCCTATCCAACCTCCCTCCCTCCTTCCTGCAGCCTCCCAGCCTTGCAAACCAGAGTTAGGATTCTGGGGGGCAGCTGAGGATGCAATGTGCTCTGTGGGGAGAGCGGGTGACCATGCCCTGCTGGCAGCATCCCACAAAGCAGAATCCGACCTTTGTAGCTGCCTCGCTATGCACTCAAATATGCCTAGGGAGGGAGAAGATGTAACCTTCAGTGATGTTTCATATCCAGCACTGGAGCTGTTTTAAACACATGTGCTGCCACTTCCCTGCCCGTTAGGAAGGATTTCCTGCCGTTACTGAGCAGAGCTTCAAATTGATTCTTTTTACTTTCCCTCTGCTCTTTGCTCAGCTGGGCTGTGGAGCTGAGACCCAAGCATGCCCAGGGAGCAGAGAGGGCACGGCTTCTGTCCCATGGGCGAATGCGCTGTCAGACAGGTGTCTGAAGCATCCTCTTTATGAGTGTTTAGGATAAAGCAATGGTATGGGAAGATCAAATGTAGGTTATTTATTTCCCAAATGGACAGTGTGGCCGTAGGGGGCAGACGGTAAGGAATCCTGTGCATGCTCTCTGCAATGTGTCTAGGGTGGGAGATCTGGACGGCCACCCTGCTGCCCTCCCAGGGGAGGCATTTCCAAGAGCTGGATGGCTTAATTTTTCAGAGAAAGACAAGGAGGGAAAGGCCCACCAGCAGCCCGAAAGGCCCTCCTAGGCAATGCCTGATTATGAGGTGTTGATGCTCAGGGTAGTTAGGGGCCCTTTATTTCCAGCCTAAGCACTTCGCTGGGGAAAATCCTCCCTTGGGCTGTCCCGAGGAGCATTCCCTCTCTGGAGGCTCCTGCTGGGCTGAATTTAGCAAGCCTGAGCACAGGCTGCCCGCAACCTCAGGTGTCCCAGGGGTGTCCCTTGCCTGCTCTTCCATGGGCCCCGAGCCCTTGCAGTCCGAGGAGGGATGCTTCTGGTGGGGAGGGATGCTCGGTTCAGGAAGAGATGCTCGATACTGGGAAGTATGGTCAGTAGAGGAAGGGATGCTGGACGCGGGTCAGGATATTTAGTGCGTGTTCAGTGCCGGTAGGGATGCTCAGTACGGGAATGGATGCTGGGTGCGGGAAGCAGTGCTCGGTGTGGGGAGGGTTGCTGGGTGCGGGGGGGGATGCTCGGTACGAGGAGGGGGGTCTCTAAGAGGGGCAGGACCAGGCGGGGCGGGGCGGGGCGCTGCGTGCGGCACCGCCCGGTGTTTATAAGCGCGGCGCGGTGAACCTGGTGCTGCTGCCGGTTCCGTCCTTCCCCGCCGGCTCTCTCCGGGCTGCCTGCCCATCCGTCCCTCCCTGCATCCCTCCATCCTCTCGCCCTCCCAGCTTTGTTTTCTCACCATCCGCGGGCTCGGGCCCCCCACGCCGCTGCCACCCTGAAGTTTCTGGCGGTGCTGCTGGCGGCGGGCATGCTGGCTTTCCTCGGGGCCATCATCTGCATCATCGCCAGCGTCCACCCCGCGGGCACCGCCGCCCCCCCGGCGCCCCCCCCGGACAATGACTCCGCGGCCGCCGCGCTCCTGCCCGCGGCCGACAAAGGGCTGGGAGCCCTGCACGGCCCCGCCGAGGCACTGGCGAGCGCCGGGCCGCGCCTGACGGCGGGGACCCCGCTTTTCAGCCGCTTCGTGTGCACCCCGCTGAGCGCCGAGTGCCCCGACACCAGCGCGGCCGCCGGCTCCAGCCCCGAGGAGCTGCTGGAGCTGCGGAGCGCGGCCGCCCAGCTGCGCCGCACGGCGCTGGAGCAGAAGGAGAGGATCCGCATGGACCAGGAGACCATCCGGGAGCTCACCGGGAAGCTGAGCCGGTGTGAAGGTGGCCTGAGGGGGGGCAGCGCCCCCCCCCCCGCCGGGCTGCGCGCCGCCCCCCGCCCCGGCACCATGGGGCACCCGCCTGCGGAGCCACCCGCCGTGCGGGAGCTGGAGGAGGCTGTGCGGGCCCTGCAGGACCGCATCGACCGCATCGAGGTGACGGCGTGATCCCGGGGCCGGGGAGGGTCCGCCGGGGGAATGCTCCCGGGGATCGGGGGTAGGACGCTCCCTCTGGGAAAAGATGCTCCCTCCCAGGGAAGATGCTCCCGGCGGTCTGGAGGGGAAGTTCCCGCCGGGGGTCTGGAATGGGGAAAGATGCTCCCAGAGGTCTGGAAAGGAATGCTTCCTCACGGGGAAAGATGCTCCTGCCAGGGGAAGATGCTCCAGGGGGTCTGGAGGGGAATGCTCCTGCCAGGGAGAGATGCTTCTGGGGGTCTGGAATGGGGAAGATGTTCTTAGGGGTCTGGAAAGGGATGCTCCCTTCCGGGGAAGATACTTCCTCCAGGGGAAGATGCACTCGGGAGTCTACGGGGACGCTCCCGCCGGGGGAAGGTACTCCTGGGGATCTGGAAGGGGGGAAGATGCTCCCAGGAATCTGGGGAGGGATGCTCCCACCGGGGGAAGATGCTTCCGGGGGTCTGGAGAGGGGAAAATGCTTCTGGGGGTCTGGGAAGGGATGCTCTTGCCAGGGAAAGATGCTCCTGAAGGTCTAGAAGGGGAGAAGATGTTCCCACGTGTCTGGAAAGAGATGCTTCCTTCCAGGGGAAGGTGCTCACTCCAGAGGAAGATGCTCCCGGAAGTCTAGGGGGGATGCTCCCTCCAGGGAAAGATGCTCCTTCCAGGGGAAGGTGCTCCTGGGAGACTGGAGTGGAATGCTTCCCGGGAAAGATGCTCCCGGGGGTCTGGAAAGGGATGCTCCCTCCAGGAGAAGATGCTCCTTCTAGGGGAAGATGCTCCCCAGGGGTTTCAGGGAGGAAATACTCCTGCTGGGAGAAGATGCTCCCGGGGGTCTGGAAAGGGATGCTCCCTCCAGGAGAAGATGCTCCTTCTAGGGGAAGATGCTCCCCAGGGGTTTCAGGGAGGAAATACTCCTGCTGGGAGAAGATGCTCCCAGGGGTCTGAGGTGGGATTCTTTTGGGAGAAGATGCTCCTGGGGGTCCGGGGCTGGATGCTCTGCACACATCATTCCCCATCCATGCAGCCACCTGCACCCCAAACAAGCTCATCCACTATCCAAGGCATCAGGAAGGTTGTCCTCACCCCACTCTTCCCAGACGTCTTTGGCCAAGGGCAAGGGGATCACCCTGACTCCTCCTCTTCCCACCACGCAGTGTGGTCCCAAGGGGACAGGACTACCCTGCTTTCTCCCAGCCTCCAACCAGCTAGGGCACATCACTCTTGACCCACAGCACCCACCAAGGCCTCTGGTTGGCCAAGGGCATCAGGTTCTTAGCTACCCTTTAGCAGAAAGGTAAATCCCATCTGATCCTGTTGCAGTTAGGAATGGGACATCTCACAAAGTGAAGTGTGGTGGCACCTGCCATGAGCACATTACCTCTTCCCCCTGTGGTTCATAGGAGCTGGATTGAAGAGGCCAGCCTGAGACACTTGCTGTGTCCATTACTGTGGCATCGGGCTGTTTGCACTTGGGATGTGGACCCTTGGTCCCCATTCTGTGGCATCCATGCAGAGTGTGATCAGTGGGCTGAGCCCTGGTCCGGCCACAAGCCAGCAGCGCCAAAGGCTGTAATGGTGATGCCTGGGATGTGTCTGAACATAGGGCACATGAGTGTTTTGAGTTATTTGGACTGGTGTGGGCTCGGCAGTTGCAGGGACCTTGGCAGAATTTGCAGGATATGTGCATGAGAGCTGCTGGAGGGGATTTGTCTGCTTTCCCTGGAGGGGGGTTGCTCTGGGTGTCCCATCTTTTCTGGGGGTTGTGTTGTCCCTTGAGGTCTGCCAGATACCAGAGCAACCTGCGAGGAGCCTCCTGCAAGTCCTTAACTTCCTCATCTTCCAATTTGGTTCCCTGTTGCCCTCTCTGCTCCTCCATGGAGCACGGAGCTGGGAGAGGGGGGTCAGGTAGGACCTATGGGATGCTTCTCCTCACTTTGCCCTTCTGCCCCTCTTTCTACAGCCACGTGGGTGCAGCAGATCACGGGTGGAAAATTCAGAACCACTTAGGACACGGGCTGAGAAATGAGGCTGGGACAGAGGGTTGTTGTGATGGACTGAGATACGAGCAGGGACAGGAAGATGAGGAAAGGCAAATAAACACAAGCACACAGGAGAGAAGATAGCTGGAGACCAGACGAGTTGCCTGTGAGCTGCCAGGGTAATGCACACACATGCATGACAAGAGAGGCATGCATACGTAGAGTCAGATGTGCAGCCTCGCAAAGCATGGTGCCCAGAGCCCAGTGAAGCCAAAGGGAGCCAACCCAGAAAACCCTCTGCAGCCCCAAACAAACAGATTCCCAGGAGCAGAATAACACAACTGAGCTAAGAAATGCAGGTGCAGACAGCAGATGTGCTCTGGAAATAAATGGGAGAAAAAGAAGCCTTATGAGGACCAGGCGATGCATGGTGGGATGGTGTTACCCCTGGAGGTATTTAAAAGACAGGTAGATGAGTTTTGTCAGGGATGTGGTTTAGTAGTGGACAGGTACAGTTGGAGTCGATGATCTCAAAGGTCTTTTCCAGCCAGGCGATTATATGATTCTATGGTGCCCAATACATCAGTTTGAACCTTGTGGAGCATTGGACCTTTAGCTGTTCTCTGGCCACACTCTCCCTCTTCTCCAAGGGGCACCATCACCTGTGAGCTGCCCTGGCCCTTCTCCTGGAATTTCTGGTGGTGGTGGTAGGTTCAAGGTGGATGAGGGTGAAGCC
Source organism: Neomorphus geoffroyi (assembly GCA_033558235.1). NCBI lineage: Eukaryota > Metazoa > Chordata > Aves > Cuculiformes > Neomorphidae > Neomorphus > Neomorphus geoffroyi. The sequence goes on along the minus strand of JAUMJM010000021.1, from coordinate 18,634,478 downwards.
CCCAAAGGCCGGGGCAGGCTCCTGTGGGCGTGGGGGACCTGAAGCAATGCTGGATGGAGGCTTACACCAACTCCCCCGATGAGGAAGCCAAGCAGCACATTGCAAAAAACATTCCCTTTTGTGTTGCTGGGGACCTGAGGGTACTCTGCAGGAGAGATGCAGCACCCCGTGGCGTGGTGAGCACTGCTAGCTCAGGAAATAGGGCAGCGTGTCACAGGCTGGCTGGGCTTTGGCTGCCCTGGCTCCAGCCTGCTGCAATGTGCTACCTGGGCTGTCCCAGGGACAGCCACAGCCTGGCCAACTGAGCCCTGGGAACTGCACCTCAGCTGTGCAGTGATGTTTGCCTGTGTTGCACCCTGTCCAAGGTTTGCCTTTGTCCCCCCACATAGGAGCAGACACCTAGACACTAGGAAGAAATTCTTCATGCTGAGGGTGGTGAGGCACCTGGCACAGGTTGCCCAGGGAAGCTGTGGATGCCCCCTCCCTGAAAGTGTTCAAGGCCAGGCTGGATGGGGCCTTGAGTGGCCTGGTCTGGTGGGAGGTGTCCCTGTCCATGGCAGAGGGGTTGGAACTGGATGGGCTTTGAGGTCCCTTCCAACCCAAACCATTCTATGATTCTATGATTCTAAAACTTGATGGTGGCATTCCTGCTCCTCTCCATTCCGCATGGCTCCATCTGTCAGCCTCAGGAACCTTCCTGGGGTACCCCATGGCATGGGGGGCAGCGCAAGCAGCTCTCTTAAAGGGTGGCGGTGATGACCCCAAAAGGTGCCCTGGATGGGGACAGTCCCGGCATGGCCACCAGCATGCCAGAGACTCTGTGAAACCCAGCGGGAGGGAGGGAAGGAGAGGAAATGCTGGCAAAGCCCATGGTGGCTTAGTCTCAGGAGAAGGATGGTACAAAATGCTGCCGGTCCCCTCTGGGATGGCTGTGTCCCAGGGCATCTCCTGACTGGCAGAAGGTTTGCCAGCAAGGATTACTGCTGGAGGCTCCAGAGCTGGGATTGCAGGGATGGGGCTGGTGGAAGATCGCCGCTCTAATCCGGGCACTGTCGGCCCTGTCTGTAAGGCATAACAAGATTTATCGATGTGCTGAAAAACCTATTAAGTCATTTGATTCTTAATTTTGGTGGCACGGCAGCAGGGTTTCCTGAGGTCGGGGGACATGCAGGAAGGGCCTCCATGGGCTCACTCTTTTCCCCCTGCCGTTTCAGCAGGGACAAGATCATGCAGGCGCAGCGTTCGCAAGGGGACATTTTCCCTCACCTCCTCTTAACCTCCCCCCCCCCCGCAAGGCATCGCTCGTTTTTTCCTTATGAGCAGCAGCCTGGCTCAGCTTTTTCCTCCTGCTTTTGAGGGGTCCCTCCCCACTGTCCACACGTGCTCATGTCCGTACACTCAGGCACATCTGGCAAGCAAAGCCGGAGGGCCCAGATGCTCTTTTTCCAAGCTTTTAATTACTGCTGCAAATGGAAATGGAGTCGTTTCAGAGGGAGGAGGGAACTGCCTCAAGCTCCCTGGGCCATGCTGGGGTGCAGATGTCCTCTTTGTCCCTCAGAGAGGAGGCTGAGTGGGAAGGGGGACAACCTGACTGGTCCTATGGGGGACGCAGCCTCAGAAGAGCCGTAACGGCCTTTTTGCTCCTCAGTCTTCATGTGCTGTGGTGTTGTGACTGGTAGGAAAATCGCAGGTATGGGCAGGGGAGTAAGCCGGCTGCCTCCCTCCTACCTCTGTCTCTGATACAGCAGGGATGGAGATCCCCCAATCCTGACAGTCCTGGATGCTGAGTGTGGTTTGAGGGGAAATGGGCAATGAGCTCTTCTCTTGCAAGGAGGAGGAAAATGCAAATGCATCCCTGCTCATCCTCCACACTTGGCAGTCACTTCTGGACTAGGTCTGAAATGGTATAAAAAGGTGGCAGGGTTCAAAATCCCCTGGTGCAATGGGTGTGCCATCCCATGGCAGTGAGCTTCCCACTACAGTGGGCAGGCTGGGAGCATTCATGGGTCCAGGGAAGGGGATGCAGCTGCTGTGCACGTACACCCAACTCAACATTGTGATCCCTGGGATGTGCCAGAGCATCATCCTGTGAGCATCCTCCCTAGTCCTGTCCATCCTGTCCCAGCAGCACTACAGACCTGGGGAAGAACAGCTGGAAAACTGCCTGGCAGAGAAGGGCCTAGGGGTGTTGGTCGATACCCGGCTGAACATGAGCCAGCAGTGTGACCAGGTGGCCAAGAAGGGCAACGGCATCCTGGCTTGTATCAGAAATAGTGTGACCAGCAGGACCAGGGAGGCGATTGTGCCCCTGTACCTCAAATCCTGTGTTCAGTTTTGGGCCCCTCACTACAAGGACACTGAGGTGCTGGAGCATGAACAGAGAAGGGCAATGAGGCTGGTGAAGGGGCTGGAGAACAAGTCCTACGAGGAGCGGCTGAGGGAACTGGGGTTGCCTGGAGAAGAGGAGGCTGAGGGGAGACCTCATCACTGTCTACAACTGCCTGAAAGGTTGTGGCGAGGTGGGTGCTGGTGTCTTCTCCCAAGTGACAGGTGATAGGATGACAGACAATGGCCTCAAGTTGCTTCAGGGGAGGTTCTGGTTAGACATTAGGAAAAACTTCTTCACTGAAAGGGCTGTCAGGCACTGGCACAGCTGTCCAGAGAGGTGGTGGAGTCACCATCCCTGGAGGTGTTTAAACGATGGGCAGATGCAGCACTCAGGGATATGGTTTAGCAGTGGACAGGTATGGTTGGACTCAATGATCTCAAAGGTCTTTTCCAACCAAGCGACTCTATAATTCTAAGGTGGGCACTCAAGTCCTGACAGCTGAGGGGGAGCAGCGGGGCCCAGATTTGCCAGTGCATTAGTAAATGAAGCTCTGATCTCCTTATATAAATCAAAGTGCATTTGCCAACTGAGGGCTACAGCCTGAGCGAGCGCACACCGACGTGTCTGCCCCAGCCCCCTGCCTCCCCCTCCCCAACCCCCTGCCAGCCGCTGACATTTAACGTGATTAATATTACCTGGCATCTTTCAATCTTTTTTTGCTGGCTCTGGCGGCCAAAATGTGTCGAACAAGCCTCCCCCGCACCCACTGCCCACTCCCCTGCTGCCTGCACGGCGGCAGATGGGAAGCCGGGTGCTTGCTGAACAGCTGGGGAGAAGGCATTTCCCCCCACCCTCCCCTCCTCAAAGGACACTGGTAGATAACAGCTGCACAGCTGGCATTAATAAATTGGCAAATAATTTGATTTGGGAGAAAGATGCTCGAGCAACAGCTCGGGGATGCAGAGGATGGTTACAGGATACAGAGAGGATGTAGCCCAGCTCAGCACCAGGGAGATCACTTGGCATGTCCTGGCTGTGGGGGGTGAGATGGAGAGGTTTGGGTTCCTGTCCAGCCATGGTCTGGCTTTGGGGATAGGGGTGGACGGATGGTGTCTGCTGGGGTGCTCCTGGGATGATGAAGTGGCCCCCAAACTCTGTTGGCTGAGGGTACAAGCTGCATCCCTTGCCATGAGGAACATGGAGCCAGCAGTGGTTCAGTCAGTCATGTGGGTCTGGTTGTTGGTGTCCCGGCTGGAGCAGGAAAGAAGGATGGAGAGGGAAAAAATCAGGAAAGGGGAAGGAATTGAGCAAAAAGGGGAGACATAGTTTCTGTGTGTGCAGAGGGGAGCATCAGGAGGAGACGCTCTGAAGCCAGGGAAATGAAAAAGCCCTAGGGAGGAAAGTTACAGAGGGGAAGAAAATAGCAGCAGGGAGAAAAGCAGGAGGAAGGGGGAAGTAAAAAAAGCTCTCAGTCACTACTGAATAATGTAGGGCAGGCTATCGGGGGGTAGCAAGAGTGACAAAAGCTCCCAGCCTTTTCTTTTTTTTTGTCATTAACAGATGGAGCCGTGCATGAAAGCAGGGACGAGGCTCCAAACCCACGGCTCGAGCAATCAAAGCGTGCTGCAGACAGGAGCGTGCCAGCCTCCACTGCAGCCAGGCAGTCTGGAGGGATAAGAAAAGCTCTTGGAGCCCACAGGATGCAGACAAAGAGGGGAAGGAGACCCCCTGTCCCATCAGCACTGCCTCCTGCCAACACAGCCAGCCCTACCTGGAGTGTGGGCAGCTCTGGGTGGGAATTATCCCTGCCCAAAGGATGGGAATTAACCTTTCCACTGGCCTTTCCTTCCCTCCTGCCATCCCTCCCCTGCCTTTCAGCTGGCTGCAACAGTGGGTGCCCAAGAACCCCCTCCTCCCCAAAAAGGGGGCTAAGGCCCCCTCCCCTTTGGCTATTCTCTTCCTGTTTTCCAGAGGCTGCTCTTTGCCGGGTGCTTTTCCCTTCCCACAGGAGTTTTGCTGTCCATGAGAGCAACCCCAGCAGCCTCAGAGCAAGCCAACACTGAGAGCTGGCATTTGGTGTGTGGTCAGCGTTGGCAGATGCCCCCTGCACAGCCTCTCTTTTCTCACTTGATTTTGGCTTTCAGTGTTGCTTTTCCTTGCAAAACCTGTGGGTTTGTCCTGGCAGATACTGCTGGAGGCTTTTCAGCCCCCAGGGTGTTGCAGCCACTCTCTCTGTGTCAGCCTGAGAGTGTTCATGCCCGATGCAGGGGCTTTTGTGCTCACACCGACACTATCGTGTCGCTCCGCCCCCTCTCTGCTCCCTTCTCCCTGCCGTTCCCATCTACCCAGTTTGTATCCTGCCCAGCAAAACCTGGCTTTCCTCTGGAAAGGCTGGCTCTCTGCTGCAGGAGTGCATGAGCAGAGTGATCCCCCTGTGCTGGCAGGATCTGCATCCTGTACCTCCAAGGGCTTTCAGGCACAGATGGATGATATCCTGCTTTTTTTGTTTTCCTCTTTAGAGCAAAAATCCTGACTTTGGTGAAGGAGCTGGGTGGATGGGTGTGGGGATTCAGCACAGTTGAGGTGGTGCCTTGCCCATCAGGGCCCTCCTGCTCCTGTCCTCCCAAGCATCCCTAGGCACCTGCTACAGTGGGGGTCTCTGGCTTTGGGTTGGTGTATCCAAACAACCTACCCTGAGTGCATAGTGCTGCTCAATGCTTGGAAGACTTTTCTTGGTTTTCTTTTCAAATCTGGGGATGTGCAATTTGGAAATACTACAAGTTCCTCTGGCTTTCCCCTCCCCTCTTGTTCATGATGGATGCAAAGATTGGGTGACATGTGGGGCATCTCCCCCTTCATCTTTGTATCCATGATGATAGAATCATGGAATCACAGAATGGTTTGGGTTGGATGGGACTGTAAAGATCATCCAGTTTCAAACCCCCCCTGCCATCAGCAGGGACACCTCCCACCAGACCAGGCTGCTCCAGGCCCCATCCAACCTGGCCTTCAGCACTTCCAGGGAGGGGGCATCCACAGCTTCCCTGCGAAGTTGTGGATCTTCAGCTCCTCTCCAACCTAGAAAAGCAGGACATAGGAAAATAGAAAAGGCTGGAAGCTGCAGCCACAAATGAGTGTGATCTCTGCCTAGTCAGCTCCAAGGCCAGCGAATGATCTGTCCAGATCAGCACGTTTGGCATTGGCCCATTTCCCACCAGCACACACCATGCAAATGTCCAAGGCTGAAGCAGCTGTGCAGACCCCTCTCAGTCACTGCCTCTCTAGCACCTTCAGGAAGTGCTGGCAGTGCACAGATGGTGGCCACCATCTTTCCAAGCCCGTGGCAGGGAGCCTAGCACCCCAAGGACAAGAGGAAAGGAGAGAGCTGCTATTTACAGAGAAACCACAGGAGTGTGGTAAAGGGCCACCTTCTCCCAGCTAGGATGAGGTTTCCTAGTAAGGTGGGATCTGGGGTCTTTGGAGGGCACAGTAGAGACTGGGACCATCTTCACCAGATGCTGGGTTTTGGATCAGCCAAGGGAAGAGTTTTGGTCTGGGTTTTAACCCTGATGGGACAAGACATACTTGATGGCCCCAAGTGATGGGTTGTGTCTTGAGGATCAGAGACATGACAGCCTGGCCACTAGCCCCACTTCCCTGGGGCATCCTGGTGGCCTGGGAGAGGCTGGCCCATGCTTACAGAGAGCTAACTGCCTGACCTGGCACGTGTGCACACACCCCCATGTGCCAGCTGAGCTGGGCTAAGAAGATTACAGCCCTGTTATTGTGAAGTTAACACACTGGCCTTGGTGAATCAGCCTCACAAGTGGCAGGGAGGGGAGCTCTGAGCTTCTTCCTGCATTGTTCCCTCCTCGTGGGAGGCTGCCCCCAGGAGCAGAGCCAAGGGGTTACCTGAGCATCTGTGTGTCCCACTCTGTCTCTGAAGAGGCAGAAAGCCATTAAGAGCAGCCAAGCTTTGTTTTGCAGTGACAAACTCAATGCACGCTCTAAAAAGGGAAGTACCAAGTCAGCTGAAGACTCTTGGAGAAGACCCCAGCACAGATGTGGTGTTTTGGTCCCAGCACTCCCCGTGCTGGTGAGGGCAGGGCATGTCCTTATTTAACCTCTTATAGTGACACCACACTGAATTTTGTCTTTTCTCCCTTCTTTCTCCTCCCTCATGGCTGCCATGGAGAACAGCAGGAACTGCCAGCCCGCACCAATGGCTCGGTGCCCACTGCTCCGTCACTCACCCGCGATGCCCTCCACACCAAGATGGAGCAGCTGGAGGAGCAGCTCCTCTCCAAGATCCTGACCTTGCAGAAGGAGCGCCAGGCCGCCAACACTGACCGCAGCCAGCAGCAGCACAACATCGAGAAGGAGCTGAATGCCCTCCAGAACCGCGTGAAGGAGCTGGAGCACGGTGAGTCCTGCCCAACAAGGAGGGAGATGGTACAGGGGGGTCCTGGAACAAGCCACCCTCATCCCAACAATGGATGCTGACCCTCCTCTCTCCCCCCATCCTTGACACATAGGACCGCCAAGCTACAGCCCTCCCGATGCCTTCAAGGTGACCATCCCAGTGCAGAACAACTATATGTACGCCCGCATGAAGAAGAGCCTGCCAGAGCTCTACGCCTTCACTATCTGCATGTGGCTGAAGTCCAAGGCCCAGGCAGGGCTTGGTACCCCTTTCTCCTACTCCGTCCCAAGCCAATCCAATGAGATTGTGCTGCTGGAGTGGGGCACCAACCCCCTGGAACTGCTCATCAATGACAAGGTGGGTTGAACTGGAGGCAGGACAGCAAGGAATCCCCTGCCATCATCTCCTTTGCTTCAGCCCTACTAGGAAATGATGCTCCTGGGAGTACCGGAGTGGGGAAGCCAGGAGGAAGGAGCCCAGGGTGAACTGGGAAGGCAGGAGGATGGCTCCCTGGGGTGGGTTTTGAAAGAGCGAAGCAGCAGTGCATCCAGATGTCTCTAGAATTTGGAGTGCCACCACTCTAGGGGTGGACCACTTGCTCTGCAAGGGGTTGGGGGGACACCAGGGTCCTCTGCCAGTCCTACCAAGTGCCAAGCTTTTGCTCTTCTCATGAAGGTTGCTCAGCTGCCACTGAGCCTGAAAGACAAGGCCTGGCATCATGTCTGTGTGGCATGGACCACTCGGGATGGCAAGTGGTCAGCGTACCAGGACGGTGAGCAGCGGGGTGCCGGCGAGAACCTGGCCTCCTGGCATGCTATCAAGCCCCAAGGCATCATCATCCTGGGCCAGGAGCAGGTATGTGCTAGCATGCTGCAGGTGACAGACCCCAAAAGGGGCGAGGGGCCAGGGTGCTTTGGCAGCACAGTGAGGGGTTCTGCCTGCTCATCCAACCTCTGGGCAGACCATGTGCACTCATCGTCATCTTCTCTTCCCTCTCTCCATCCTTCTGTCCCCCATTTGCTCCCTGACATGTCTTCTTGCATCTCCCACACGCATCCACCCCCTCCTTGCCATCGGCATCTTGTTTCCTTTCCACCCAAACTTCTCCCTCAACCTCTTCCCTGTTTGCCCTCTGTATGTGTGTTCCTTCTCATGTCCCTAACTCTGTCCCATCATTTCTCCTGCTCTTTCCCAGGACACGCTGGGCGGCCGCTTTGATGCCACGCAGGCCTTCGTGGGGGAGCTGGCGCAGTTCAGCGTGTGGGACCACATGCTGGCACCAGCGGAGATCCTGGGCTTGGCCAACTGCACCTCCCACCTCCAAGGCAATGTGATCCAGTGGGACGACCAGGCAGTGGAGGTCTTTGGGGGCGCCAGCAAGGCAGGCTTTGCTGCCTGCGAGGAAGGGAGGAAGGCATGAGCGGCCCCTCACCCCCTCCCCAGTGCCAAGGAACCTAGTGGCAGCCTTCAAGCAGGGAGCCCCTTTCTCTCCTCCCCAACCACCAAGCTTTGCCGTCATGCTGGGGCGATACTCAAGCCCTGCCATGCCAGTGTCCTGGGAGGGAGACAGGGGCCTCAGCAGCCTCCCTCTTGCCCCCATGCCAGCGATGTGGCTTGTCCCCCCACCCTGCCACTGGGTCTTGCCTTGTCCCACTTCTGTTTCAGGAGGACTTTGCCGTACCTGCAGGCATCTCCAGTACGGCAAGAGTCCCTGCCTTGTTGGTCTCAACAGGGAGTGGGGAAGGAAACCTCCGTCTACCCCAAGTATGGTCTGGCCTTGGTGGGATGCCAGCGTGTGGGCATCCTCTGAGCACATAGAATCATAGAATGGTTTGGGTTGGAAGGACTTTAAAGATCATCCAGTTCCAACTCCCTGCCGTGGGCAGGGATACCTTCTACCAGACCAGGCTGCTCATCTCCTTTCCTTATTTATTTCTAGTGCCCCTCTATCTGTTTTTGTGAGCCTGTACTCCAAACGAGCCCAACAGACTTGGCCAGGTGCATCTTCCCCTCCAGCCCCCTTCCCTCTTCTGTCACCCTAGTTTTCAAGCATGTCCCTAGGGAGGCCGAGGGAGGATGGAGGAGGTCTGGTGGGGTGATGCTCCCTCCCTGCATCTCTTCCTCTGCCTCTACTGCAGGGCAAGGCTGCCCGAGGGGAGTCAGGCTTTTGAGGCAGAGGGACACAGAGCAGGACCCCTCCATCTGGTGGGGGTTAGTCAGCCACCAAGGGGCCAGGGAGAAAGGGGAAAAGCAACTCACCCTGCCCTGGCCGAGAGGGAGTGAGTGCAACACCACCATAGAAGGGAGCGAAAGCAAGAATAAAAAGGAGATGATGGTGGCCTGAGGAGCCTTGCCCTCTCTCCCCTAGTCTTTTGAGCACTAGATTGGGTTGCTGCCCTCACCTCCAACTAGGTCCCCTATTTTGAGCTGCCCCCACCTCCAACTAGGTCCCCTACTTTGAGCTGCCCCTGGCCAGGAACGGGGCTGCTGCCAGCGTTGGAATTGAGAGGGGCAATGGGGTGAACTGGTATTTTCCCTGTGGAGTGCCTGATAATACGCTGTTTCCACACTGCGTGGTCACCAACGTCTAGATATGTGAGTGTGCGTGTGTGCGTGTGTGTGTCGGGGGGTGGGAGGGTTATTTCAGGGGTCCCATGGTTGCTCAACGCAGTGTCCAGCTTCTAACGCTCCCTCCAACCCCAAGTCCCTCTTTGCGCTTTCGGCGATGGCCACTCCCCAGCTCAGAGGAGGCAAAGCAGGTGGAAGGGACAGCCCTGCCACCCAGCAACACCTTCCCGCAGGGTCCCCACCGGTGGTGGGGTGGCTCAGCCTGCCAGGGGGACACAGCAGGGATAGTGCCAAGTGGGAAACACTGTGACCTTTGTGCACCCTGCCAAGCTGCCCCCTTTTCCTCGCTCACTCACGCGCTTTCTCTAATGCACGGTTGTGAAAGGGGCCCCTGGCGTGCGCCTGTGTGGGAACGTTTCTTTTGTAAAGCTGATTGTGAACAATAAACGTGATGTTTTCTGTTCAGGCCTCCTGCAGGGTGTGAGGTTGCTGTGGGGATGGAGGAGACTGGCTGGCTCAAGCCGAGGTGACCCTCCCTGGGGTGCTCAGGGTGGCATCCTGGAGAGAGGCCACAGCTGGCATTACAGAAATATCATCACCAAGTGTTTGGGCATCACTGCCTCAGGGTGGGGGTGTCACACTTTGGGTATGTTTCATCTATCTTCTAGTGGAGTAACACAGTCTGCTGCTGGGGCTTGGGGTAAGCACGGAGTAGAAACTGCCCTCTCCATGACAGGGAAGCAGAAAGCAGTGGGAAATCACAGCCTCCAGGTCAGACTGTGATGGTGAGGTGTTCACGTGGAGTACAAATCTAATTAAGTACTAGTAATGAGTTCCTGACCTAGCTAGGCACAAGCTGATTTGCCCTCAGATCAGCTCTTGGAGCTGCCTATTTCAGAGCAACCCATGGCAGGTCTGGATGATGCTTTTGCCCCCTTTGCTTTTGACCCTTTTTGGGTCCTGTCTCTCCTAGGAAAGGCACAATCTCACTCATATTTGGGGAAAACAGAGCATAAAGCCAGAGGACCTAGCTTTCCCTGGGGTCTTGCCATTGCTGACATGCCAGTGGGGTCTCCTTGCTGAACCAGAGCTGTCCCTAAGGCTCCTGCTGTTCCTTCTGGAGGGTATTTAATAACATAGAACAAGCTCTGGGGCTCTCACCTTCAGCACATCTCCTCAAAGCTGGGGGGGGGGTGTTGAAGAAAAAAGTAACCCTGAGTAGATGCTGGAGCATACGCTCAAGGGCTTTGCTGAGCTGGAGGATCACCCCCACATCCCTAACAGGAGTGGCTTCAACAAGTGACCTCTGCTTGTGCACCCAAATAACAGTAGCATTATTAGGAGGGATAGCACTTTTTTGGAGGAGGAAGCATCCAAAACCATTGCTGGGGCCATAAACTTAGGAGAAGTTGAAATAAGGGGGGAGACAGATCCAGAAGACCCTCCTATGAAAACTGCAGGAGCCCTGTGGGGTGGGGGTTTGGGGATGCTGGCTGAGGCAGAAGACCTGCAGGAACATGAAAAAGGATGGTAACAGCCTGGTCACTGGCATAGATTATTGGCATAAAACCCATTCCTCTGGAGCCCAGAAACTCAGCCCATGCTGGAATCTATGTGAACCCTCCCCTTGGAAAAGCAGAAACAAAGGGACACCAGGAGATGCTTGGGCAGGGATTGCCCTCTGCCTCCCAGCCAGACTATGCTGGTCCCAGACCCAGCCATGTCCCTAGGATGTGTGGATCTGTCAGTTCTGAGATGGGAGAAAGCAGAGAACCTGGCAGTAAAGCTTCTGCAGGGTGACCTCCTCTCCCCCCAGAGGGTCACAGCCAGTTGGGCAGAGCAGGGGGACACAGGAAGTGGTATAATTTATCCAGACATTTTAAAAGCTGATGGCAAATGCCTCAGTATAAAGCTCTTCAGGAACCAAAGGCATTAGATTAGAAATTGGTTGGGAGACAGAAAATCAAAGGAAGAAATAAATATTTTATTTCCATCCTGCCCTGACTCTCTGCAGGAAGCGGTGGCTGCTTCTCACCCCCCATCTGAGGAGGAGCAGAGCACGAAGGGACCATTTATTTTTGGTAAGCCAAGCCTTGCGAAAGCTGCAAAAATGTGACAGGGCTTAAAAGGTGGAGGAGACAACAAATCAATGGCATTGCTGGCTGGAAGGAGTAATTACAATGACTTACACATATTGGTTGCTTCTAAATTAACCAAGAGCACTCAGGAGAAGTGTCTCTCAAAGGGCAGCCGGTCGGAAAACAACATGTCACATGCAGAAGAGATGAGGAACAACAAAGTCACCCTTGGGAGGGGTTCAGTAAGAAGATTTTTAACAGAGAAGGTTTTGCAGTTGGGGTAGGTGTGCTCAGCTGAGACGCTGGGTTGTGTCCAGATACCTAAGATGGGAGGGAAGAAAAAAAAAGAGGGAAAGAAATGGAGGAAACCCAAGATGTAAATAGAGCAGACGTAAGGATATCGTTGGGCTGTGGTGGTTCAGCAGGGGTTGCCATAAGAGGAGATGACAGAGAAGACAGGTGGATGCAATTTATACCACTTGCCTGCTCTCCTTTATTCCCCCACCAAAGGGCTGTGATATTTTGAGGAGCAGAAAGAAACTGATTTTTCCCTTCCTAATCCATGAGACACACTGCCACAGGGTTTCCTGTGGACCAAGGGTTTAGCTGGACTCAAAACAGCCCCTGCCAAAAGAGGCTTTGTCCTGCAGTGAACAAGAAGACCAGACCAAACAGGTCTGATGGCTATTAACTATTGGGTTTGAGAAGAAATCATTGCAATGCCTGAACCCCTCCAGCCCTTGCCCAGTTTTCCAGAGGGCACTGCCAGTGGTGCAGGCTCTGACTCCCTGGGGAGTCCTGGGACTTTTGCTTCAGGATGGGCTTCAGGGAGCTACTGTGCTCTCCAGCACCCACAGCCTCAGATTCAGGCTCATGGGATGCAGCTCTGTGGCACATCAACATCCCAATCCCCTCAAATCAGGTCAAAACAGACTGTTCTTCATCCCTGGGAGGTGACACCTCCAAAGCTCCCATTACCTTGTGCTGCCCTTGCAATCGGGGGGCTGCCTTAATTGCCTCCCTGTGCCTCTCCATCCTGCCGGGAGCCTCCTCCGCTCCCTCCCAAGGAAGGCTCATTAAGACTCGTGCAGCACTTGCACAGGGAACACACCATGCTTCCAGAGCGTCTGGCAGAGAAGCAGCCCACACACAGCTGCTAGCACTGTGGCAGCACCACTACTAGAGGTAGCAGCCATTATCAGAGGTAGCAGCTAAGGGATCACACATGGAGCACTGCCTTACCCAGCAGACAACAGGGTTTGGCCATCCCAAAGCAGTTGCTCTCTCCTCCGGAGCTGCAGGCTTGGTTGCTTTCATCTGCCACCCATTCCTGTGCACCAGCATCCCTGTCTCTGCTTACCCTCAGCTCAACAAAACATGGTGGGGCTCCAATATGAGCATAACACAGCTTCACCATCCCCACGGGTTTCCTGAGCACTCCTCCTGCCTCCAGAGAGCCACAACCATCTTACGCACTCCAAGGCAGCTGCAGGACAGACCTTGGTGCGCCCCAGTTCCTCAGCCCAGGTCCTCCAGTACCACCTGAGACAGTGTGGGACAGTGTCCAGCCCTGGGCCACGGCCAACAGGCAGGACAACTCTCTAACTCACCACCTTGTTGCAGAGAGGAGATGGGGAATGGCAGGGATGACACAGGGTCCCAAAACTTGGCCAGAGAGAGTCTGCGGGTCCCCTTTGCCTGACAAAGAGTCAGCCTGCCATCCAGTATCCTGCTGCCACCAGCGACGGGGATGGCTAGAAGAAGGGGGTTGGAACTAGAAGATTTTTAAGGTTCCTTCCAACCCAAACTATTCTATGATTCTATGAAAGCATGGGGTGGTGTATAAATATATTATACATCTTGCAGTCAGCCCTTAAGTTTCTGTTTCTTGGCTAAGGAGTATAACACAATTTAAGTTTGTTGGGCGGCAAATGGCACTTCTTTTGTTTTAATGCATTTCACCATGGCTGCAACAGGCAAAGGGCTGAAGGAGTTTCATAGAATCACAGAGTAGTTTTGGTTGGAAGGGCCCTTAAAGATCATCCAGTTCCAACCTCTCTGCCATGGTCAGGGACACCTCCCACCAGACCAGGCTGCTCAAAGTCCCATCCAACCTGGCCTTGAACACTTCCAGGCAGGGTGCATCCACAGCTTCCCTGGGCAACCTGTGCCAGTGTCTCACCACCCTCAGCATGAATAATTTTTCCTGTGAAGAAAGTTTCTGCCTGTGATTAGTGGCTTATAGGAAAGGATCAGCCCGAGCAGACTAACTACAGAGTTTCCTTACAGGTTCAGATTTGCAAATCACACCCTTGCTCTGGACTCACCTTCATCTACAGATGCGCTCCTTGTCGCTTGGTATGGAAACTAAAGAGCAAGTGAAGTGAAGGAAGCTGCATACCTGCCTTTTGCACTAACAGCTAGGGGACCAGTACATGTTAGCTGTGGTGGCCCAACAAGGCTTTGACAAGCTTGCGATGTTGGAGAGGGGCACCTTGCAGAAACCCTGCTCTTGAAGTTCTAGAAATGAAGCTGCCTGCATTTTGCTAAGCCAAAACAGACAAGGTCAGGCCAGCAGGATGCTCGCCTTCCCCAGGAGGCATCTCTACCTTGCAGCCCCATTGTATTGCCCCATTGTATTACCCACCACAATCACAGAAACCATGACATTCCCAGCTTCGAACCCTCTGCAATTTTGAGTCTGGCTCTTTTTCCTTAGCTTTTCACCTAGGAGCCACTGATGAATAATCCTTACAACTAGTCCTAGCATTTCCTGAGGGAAACACTCCCTGTGGACACATTGATCAAAACCAGAGCACATTTAATAGAACTCAGAATCTCAGACGCATGCGTACTCCCCACACACACGAACAGGGGCATACGCACACAAACACACCAGCTCACGCTGACTTGCTGCTTAGTACCAAAAGTGGGTGAGCTACATAGGGATTAAAGCATTAAAAAAACCACAGCAAGAATACGATGCTTGAAAGCGCCGTGCCCCTGGAGAGATTAGAGAAGCTGCCTACAGATAAAGTAATGATGATGGAAAGATCTTCTTCCTCGCAGAGGTTCTATTCCTAATTATCTGCCTTGCTAAAAAAGAAGAGAGATGATCTCCCAGCTTTTATCTGTCTCTTGACAATTCCAGCGCAGCGCCTGCCTCATTGCAAGAGGCTGGTGCGTGCGGAAAGCAGGAAGCAGACGGAATCGGTGCAGGAGGTAGGAGCAGTAGGAGAATGAGGGGGACAGGAGGCAGCACTTCATTTCTGTCATCACCGGCAGCAAACGCAAATGGAAAGATGAATGATCACTGCAGTGTTGTCTCTCAGAGCCTGGAGGAGACGTCTCTGCTGCTCCACTACTGCTTTGTCAGACAGACAACAATCAGAAGGTTCCATTTGCTGTTACATCAGTGAAAAAGGCCACAAGATGCTCTCCCTCCAGCTACAGGAGATTATGCTGAGGGAAGAGGACTTCTTCACAAGGTGGCAGGGTTAGGAGAGTGCCCAGCTTTTCCTTCCCCCACTCATTTCCTTCTCAAACAGCTAGAAAGCATTTCTGCTTTCAGCAGACAGCCAGGAATGAGGGTGTTTCAAATATACACCAGCCAGACTGCATGGAAGGTCTGGCCCACGAGGCACCCTGCAAGACAGGGATGGGCCCAGATGAAAAAACTGGTACCACGCCAAGCAGCCAGGGCTTTGCACAGGAGAAGTCATAGAATCATAGAATAGTTTGGGTTGGAACGGACCTTAAAGATCATCCAATCCCACCGCACTGCCCTGGGCTGGGACACCTTCCACTGGATCAGGCGGCTCAAAGCCTCACCCAACCTGGCCTTGAACACCTCTAGTGATGGGGCAACCACGACTTCTCTGGGCAACACGTGCCAATGCCTCATCACCCTCACAGCAAAAAATTTCTTCCTAATATTAGATCTAAATGTCCCTTCTATCAGCTTAAAACCATTACACTTCGTCCTATGCCTGCACTCCCTGTTAAAGAGCCCCTCTCCATCTTTCCCGTAGGCCCCCTTTAAGAACTGGAAGGCTGCTATAAGGCCTCCTCAGAGCCTTCTCCTCTCCAGGCTGAACAAGCCCAACTCTGTCAGCCTGTCTTTGTACTGGTGGTGCTCCAGTCCTCTGATCATCTTTGTGTCCCTTCTCTGGACCTTCTCCAACAACTCCACATCCTTCCTGTTTTGAGGACGCCAGAACTGGACACAGCACTCCAGGTAAAGTCTCATGAGAGGACAGTAGAGGGGCAGAATCACCTCCCTCCACTTAATGGTCACACTGTTACTGATGCAGCCCAGGATATGGTTGGCTTTGAGGGCTGCAAGCATATGTTGAGCTTCTCATCCACCAGTGATTCCAAATCGTTCTTGGCAGGGTGGCTTGCAATCCGTTTATCCTTGCTGTTTAAAGCAAAATGCAGAAATAAGCCCCTGAAAGGGTTTTAAGTCAGAAAAACTGTTGTCCCCAGATCCCAGGCTGTTTGGCTATGCGCACAAATGCCTTACTGGAACCCACTTAAAAGCCTCCACATGGAGGCTTTTTTTTCACTGAAGGTGGCAAGACACTGGCACAGGTTGCCCAGGGAAGCTGTGGATGCACCCTCCCTGGAAGTGTTCAAGGCCAGGTTGGATGGGGCCTTGAGCAGCCTGGTCTGGTGGGAGGTGTCCCTGCCCACGGCAGGGGGGTTGGAACTGGATGGGCTTTAAGGTCCCTTCTAACCCAAACCATTCCGTGATTCTATGAAACTTCCTCCCAGCTTAGTGTCATTCACAAACTTACAAAGAGTGTACTCAATCCCCTTGACCAGATCATTGTTAGAGATACTCAACAAGATTGATCCCTCGGAAACAACCACCACTTGTACCCGGCTGCCAACTGGATTTCACTCCATTCACCACTACTCTTTGGGCCCAGCCATATAGCCAGTTTTTAACCCAGTAGAGGGTGTGCCTGTCCAGGCCGATGGCAGCCGGTTCCTCAAGCAGAACACAGAGAAATGGTGTCAAAAGTTCTATTAAAGAGTAAACTGAGAGGAAACCTCATAGCCCACTGTTTCCTCACAAGGGAAGGAGGAGGAGTAGGCGCCGATCTCTTCTCTTTGGTGACAAATGACAGGACCCAAGGGAATGGCAGCAAGATGCACCAGGGAAGAGTTAGGTTGGATATTAAGAAAAGGTTCTTCGCCCAGAGGGTGGTGGAGCACTGGAACAGCTCCCCAGGGAAGCAGTCACGGTGCCAAGCCTGGCAATATTCAAGAAGCATTTGGACAACACCCTTAGACACACAGTGTGAATGCTGGGGTTGTTCTGTGCAGCGCCAGGAGCTGGATTCGATTGTCCTTGTAGGCCTCTTCCATCTCAGGGCACTCTAAGTCCACCCTGCTCGCCCTCTCCCCCTCCCTGCTCCGCCATGACCCTGCCGCCCCGCCCAAAACCCCCACGCGAGGCCGGACGGGAGCTCCGCCAATCAGATACGCCGGGCAGCGCCCCTGCAGCCAATGGGCGACAAGGTAGGCGGGACTTCCTGCGGCGGTTGCTACGACAGGCGCGGCGCTTCCTTAGCAACGGGCGCTGGGGCCGCGGTGGCGGCGCAGGTGAGGCCGCGGCCGAGAGTCCCTTCCTTCTCGTTCTTCCGTGCGGCGTCCAGGTCCGCTTGCCAATCCTTCTCTCCCACCCTCACTCACCTCCGGCGGGGCTGAGAGCGGCGGATCGGCCTGAGGGCGCCGCTGCGGGTGTGCGGCCTGCGCGGGCCGCGTTCCGCCTGCTGCGGCCCTGGAAGGGGCCGTAGAGGGGGTCTTCTCTGTGCCGTGCTCTCTTCCCCCAAACCCCACCCCGGTGGCTCCAATCCTGGCTGCTTCATCTCCTGCCGGCGGGACTGTGTGCCTTGCCGGTATCACGGCTGGCGGGCAGCCCCCAGACCGCCCTGCAGCCCTTCGGTGGGGCCGTGGAAGGGTCTTCTCTATGCCCTGCTGCCTGTGCCCCCAGTGGCTCTGAGCCCGGCTGCTCCATTTCTCGCCGCCAGGGCTGTGGTGTTTCTTGGCAGACTCACGGCTCGTGGGCAGCCCAGTGTTCAGCCACCCCTACACTCCTTCGGTGCTTCACTCTTCCCCTCCCTGTGACCCCGGCGGCTTTGGTCCCGGTTGCTTCATCTCCCGCCACCGGGGCGGTGGTGTGCCTTTCGGGATTCTGGCCCCAGACCGCCCCTCCTGCCCTGTCTTTTATCCAGGCAAACCGCCGCCAGCCCATGTAGGAACCCCCGGCTGCCCCAGGGGCTATGGCCCCAGGCACGTCTAGGGGTGTTGCAGTGACTTCCAGGGTTTTACCCCATTGCTAGAGGCTGGTGCCAGCCAGGTGCCCATTCTGTCCTGTGGAGCTTCTGGGGACAACTGCAGCACCAATAGCCCTTCATGTGAACACCCAGTAGTCTTACCAGAGCCGATGTTTTTCCCAGCAACTCTACATGCTTAGCATAAATGCTTGGTGTGATTGGCTTTGCCTGACACCGTCTTAGATTTGTTTTCCCCACCCTTGCTTCCTCTGGGTGAAAGTGAAAGGTGTTTTGTTGTGGATAAGAGAGCAGAAGAAGGACCATGGTGAAATGTTCTGAATCTGTTGGTCTGACAGTGTTGTGTCTCTGCATTGCCCGAGAAGAAGCTGGTTGGTAATCAGGCACAGAGGCATGGCCCAGCATTTTCCCATATGGTCCTGCCCAGCTGACAAATGCTTGGAAATGTGAAGAGCAAGTGCACAAACCAGACCAAGATGTTCCCATTAAATATTTCCGTGCAGACATGTACACTGATCCTATTCCTAAAGTGCCCTTACCCTTCACTTGTCATGTGCAGTTTGAAACCCTCATGGATAAACGCATCCTGGGAATATCCTTTTGGAATTAATGGACATAATGTATTGTTCTCTCCTCCCTTTTCAGAAGCTGTGCCTTGACTCAGCTTTTCCTTCAAGCTTGATTGGTGCTTCTGGGAAGTGCTGTGCTCTGAAAAGCCTCGTTTATGGAAAATGATAACATTTTTTTAATTTGTTTGCATTAATTGTCTGTAAGATAACACTCTTAAGTGCATGGCATGTGAAGATGGTACTAAGAAACAGGAAGTAACCAAGATGGGACAATATTCTCATAATAGTTTTATTTGCCTTCCGTTTTAATTCAATGCTTTCTTTCTCTTTACTGTGTTTGTTTTGTTCAAGCAGTGTCCTCTGGGCCAAGAAGTTTTTCCTCTTGCTGAAGCTGCTCTGCTCACGTTCACAGAGCCTGTGTTCCTCTCCACACCTTGCTGAGCTCCAGGTGGCCCCTCTGCCCCTTCCCGGGGTCCCTGTGGAAGGGCCATGGCAGACACCGGGGAGGGGAAAAAGGAGGAGGCTGATTATAAAAGACTTCATAGCTTTCCACTGATTAGGGTAAGAAGAGGGATGCATTACGTGTTTAACAGTGTTACAGATGTTAAATTCTACCTCCATTCTCTTCAGCCTTCCAAACTAGAATTTCTTCTATTGCGTAGCTGCTGTGAGAACATTTGTACTTCCTGTGGAAGCATCCCAGTCACCACTGCTGCTTTCTCCCTTTCCTTGACCTCTGTCAGGGAAACTTATTAGCACCTTTGTTCACTGTCGTCAGGCCCGGGGCCAAGTGATCCATCTATTGAATGTGCTGCCTCTCCTGTGTTCTGGATGCAGCTTGTTTTTCTTTCTAGAGGAGATGGAGTAAAACATCGTGCTAGCCAGCCAGAAAGTAGAAGAGGAAGAAAAGGCTGTGTAATTTATAATTCTTTGTTATGCTTATAGCAGTAATTAAGGACTGTGGTTTGAGCAGTATTATCATGCTTTTCCCCTCATCCTGTAACAAAAAAATCCCCTCACAAATTTATTTATCTCCTCCTTTAAGCTATCCTGGTCTTAAGTAGAGAAGAATTCTGCATTGGCTGGGACAAAGGCATGAATGGATCCCCTGTAACACAATAAGCTATTTTCATATTTGGTGCTCTCTGAAACAGCAGAAATGCTTGGTGTGCGGACAAGCCTTTGTTACTGGTGATGCCCCCGATCTTGAAATAAGGATTAAAAGTCATAGGGCCTTTTGCTTACACCTAGCAGTGTAGGCCCCCACTATAGTCTGTGCAAAAGTAAGGCTGCCTGCTGTTGTTTCTTGTCTGTTCTCTTATTTTTCTGCTTAGTTCCTCCATTTGTTTGCTCTTTGCAGCACACAGACATGCCGGAGGAGATGCGTGTAGAGGCCATGGAGCTGTGTGTCACGGCGTGTGAGAAATACACCACCAACAATGAGGTACTAGCCAGATCCCAAAATGACCAGCCTTCAGTTGCTGCGGCTTGGGGAACCCACAGGAGCAGGGCTAAGGGTGTAGGGCCTGGTCAGATCCTGATCTGACAAGGGCAGAAGGAAGTCAGACCCTGTCATCCTGTTGTTCCCTTTCTGTGCTGAGCAAGGGTAGAAGGCTACAAAGAGCTTAGCTAGATCTGGATTCAGTTCCCTTTGTCAGCAAGATCCTTAATAGCCCTTTGCTCTACTGCAGGAAGCAGACATCAGTAGTGATGTTGCCTCCCAAACCTTACCTCCTTCCTGATAGTGCCTTGCCTGTGACATGCTTCCACTCTGTTCATAAAATGCCCTGTGTCCTGAGGGCTTGGTTAGGAACTACCTGAAGATGGGCCCTTCCCACCTGTCCTTCAGTGTTAGCAAGGCCATGCCCACCAGAGCGGGGAAGAAACTCTTGGTTTTGGGGTGAGCACATGAAATTCTTTGAACCTTTAGGTGTGGTGTGTAAAATCTTCCCTCTCTGCTTTCAGCCTACTGAATGAAATTGAATGAGTTATGTTTTTTGGAAAGGTTGCCCTTAACTTTGAGAGCCAAAGAGGACACAGCTAGCTCCATGGACAGGGCACAGACTGCCTGTTGCTGGAGCACTTTTGTGTTGGAGCAAGGCAAAGCTGCAAAGCTAGAGATTCCTTCTGTCCCATACTGTCTGACACACTGCATGTCACTGCAAAATCTTTCTCTCCGTTTTTTAGATCAAGCAGGTGTGATCTGGGAGAAGCAAGCCTTTTAAAAGTCAGCCGAGTTTCAGTGTTTTGGTAATTAACTGGAGGAAAAAAAATGGACTCTTGTAAAAATAGCTGTAGCTTAGTGACCCGAATCTCCTCTCAGACTTGCTGCACCCAGCAGAACACCACCACCATCTAAACCAGAACTCTTAC
This sequence comes from Neomorphus geoffroyi, assembly GCA_033558235.1. NCBI lineage: Eukaryota > Metazoa > Chordata > Aves > Cuculiformes > Neomorphidae > Neomorphus > Neomorphus geoffroyi. The sequence continues at coordinate 18,613,833 of JAUMJM010000021.1, read as the reverse complement.
TTCAGACTGTGAACAAGAGAAGTGATTGTTAGGTGCAGTTCTTTAATTTCTGCTGGCTGCTGTGTTGGAGGCTGCTGGAAACACAGTGGCCTGTCTTACCCTTGGACCTGGCTCTGGGGAGCTCCCAGTTCCTGCAGTGCAGCTGCTCTACCTGTTGACTGTGGATTGAGTCGTCTGTTAAAGGGAGAAGACAATTAGGGGGATGTTTGCATAAAAACTCACTGCTTGCTCTGTCTCACTCTGCTCTGTCCTCTTAACATTCTCCAGAGTGCTGCCAAGATGATCAAAGAGATGATGGACAAGAAATTTGGGTCCTCCTGGCACGTGGTCATCGGGGAAGGCTTTGGCTTTGAGATCACTTATGAGGTGAAGAATCTGCTGTACATGTTCTTTGGTGGCAGCCTGGCTGTGTGTGTCTGGAAGTGCTCCTGACACCTGGCCAGGTCCCAGACTCACTGCATACAAGAGATTTCTTCTTTCTTGTGTCAGATTTTGTACAATCTGGAGGTGGGGCTTTATTTTTAATAGTTAAATGTCAGTATTTTTTATTTTCATACTGACGTAACAGTTCCGTGGGATACACATAGTAGGTGTGTGTGTGCATATAAACTTGCTAAGCTGTCCTGTCCTAACTTGTGGGATTTCTCATCTGTCAGTGGCTCTTTCCTTGGTATCTGAGCTGAAGCATGAAGGAGGTGGGGAATAAGTAATCTCACGAAACACTGCGGCGGTGTACAGCAGCACTAGGAAGGGGAAGCAAAAGAGAAAAGGTGCTATCTAGCCCTACACTTTTTTTTCCTCCCACTTCTTCCACATCGTGTCCTCTCTTCTCTGCCTGCCCTACTACTGTGTGGTGTGGCTCTGACCAGCACATCTCTCTCCTCTCTCTGAATGCTGAAGAATGCCTTCTTCCCCCGCTACTAAGATGTCCTCACAGAGCTGCCAGTACTAAGGGTCTCCTTTTGGGCTGCCAGTGGGAGGAGGACTCGGCTTGCCCTTCGCTGCTTCTTTTGGGAGGGTACAACAGCTGAGCTGCCTGGGTGTAGGAGGTTGCTATGCAAACTGCCCCCTCCTTTCTCACCCACCACATGCTGAGATAGCATGAAAACATGGGCGGTTGACGGCGCCTGGCGAGTGGGTGAGAACTCTTCATAAGGCTCGAATGCCTCCCTGTCAGTTCTTGGGGGTGTTGCAAGTGCTGTATACTTTCATCATCTTGTTTGGAGGCTGGCAGAGGAAGGAGGCTCCATGTGAGATATCACTTGGTCATCAGAAGCCTACTGTCTTTTTGGACTTATGTTCTTTTAGCCTGTTTCATTTTTTAAAAGCTGTCAGTGTTGGAGGATGGAATGAACGTAATTGTATGTTACGCATATGGCTTATTTATATAAATCTGGGGAACTGTGTTTTTACAATAAAAATTTAGTAAAATATCCTTTTCTGTGTGTATTCTAAAATGGAAATCATGAAGGGGAGGATGAGAAGGAAAAGTAGCAGGAAGCGTGGAAGTAAGTAAGCAGTGATGTACTCAGGTGGAGGACAGTGACACATGTCCATCCTGTCTGTTTCCTGAGTGACTCAAAGGTACCAGTGGTACACTCTCCTCCTCCCTATTCAGTCCTTTTCACCGGTGCAAGCCATGATGCTGAGGAAGGTTGCCGGGTCCACGGTGCTGCTGCCCAATGTCCTGTCCGCACAGCTAAGTAACAACAAGGCAGTGTACCTATGTCCTCTGCCCAGCCGGTGAGTCTCTGCTCTGACCTTCAGGGGCTCGCCTTTGAGGGTTCCTTGGTTTTCAGACTTTCCTCTCAGGACATCACCACCACTGGCACCTCCTGTTTTATAAATGGCCACAGTCTAGTCTATAGTTCAGTTCCAAAGGACCTTTCTGCATTAGTGCACGCAGTGAATCAAACTGCTGAAGGGTTTTGGTTTTTGAACCTCAATCTGATACTAGACGTGACTTTCCTCAGTTTCATAATGTCAGGAACTCTTCAAAAAGCCATGAATTAGAGTAATATGAAGACAAATAAAAATTATTTCAAATTTGAACCATCTGTGCTGGCTGGGTCTGAAGTCCTATCACATAATTCCTTATTGATCTGGAGGAAGGGAATTTTAAGGCAGGGGGGAAAAGATGTAACTGATCTCATAAGGTAGCTGGTACCATGACAGGTGCTCTGTGCAGTACAATACAGTGCCAGGAGCATTGAGCACTGTGGAGGAGTCCAAACTCTTTGAACTGTCTGTTGGTGTGGTTGCTCTGTCTCACTCCAGCTGGCTGCCTTTGCATAAAGATAGCACTGTTGACTGGCACTTTCTGCAGCTGGCAGGTAGGAAAGCTGTTTTTCTCTTCCACAACTTTTTGTCTCCTCCATGCTTTATCCCTGTAGCTCCAGAGGAAAAGGTAAAGCCAATGTCTCTGGAATGCCCTGTGTTGGAGTGTAAGGATACCTTCAGCCATACCATACTCTCTTTAATCGTGTTTCTTTCACACTAATGAATAATTAACCGCTGTGCATATGCACAGACATGCTGGTCATAGGTATCTCTGCAGGGTCGTGCTGACCTGCAGATGATCGCCGGCAGCTGCTTACCTCAGTACGCAATCTTTTGGCCTTGCCAGCAGTCTGTTATCTCTTTGTCCACCAGCTGACCACAGCTAATGTCTCTGTGACCTGCATCGGCAATAGGTGAATGTTGACCGCTCCCCAGCCTTCTCGAAGGACGAACGTGCAAACAGATGGAGGTGAGCTAGGTGTGAATTTGCAGCGAGTCAGCTCCCACGCTGTAACTCCCCCGAGGTAAGTGCAAGGTGGCTCGCAGGAGAGCAGCAGGCGGCTATTTTTGTTTCCAAGGGTAAGAGCTTTCTCACAAGAAGTAACCATGAAGAAGCCAACCCATCTTAGCTGGTTTGCATGCCTGTCATCCATCCTGGACACTAAAGTACAAACCTCAGCTTCCTGACAATATCTGCTTACAGCCCAGAAGGACAACCATATCCTGGGCTGCATCAAAAGAAGCGTGGCCAACAGGGCGAGTGAGGCGATTCTCTCCCTCCACTTTCCTGAGACCCCACCTGGAGTGCTGTGTCCGGTTCTGGAATCCCCAGCCTAAGAAGGATGTGGAAGGGTTGGAACAAGTCCAGAGGAGGCTACAAAGATGATTGTAGGGCTGGAGCGCCTCTGCTATGAGGACAGGCTGAGACAGTTGGGCTTGTTCAGCCTGCAGAAGAGAAGGCTCCGGGAAGACCTCGGAAAGCTGGGGAGAGGCTTTGGTTTTAAAATGGAAGGAGGAAGATTTAGATTAGACATGAAGAAGAAATTCTTCACTATGAGAGAGGCGAGACACTGGCACAGGTTGCCCAGGAAAGCCGTGGATGCCCCCTGCCTAGAAGTGTTCAAGGCTAGGTTGGATGGGGCCTTGAGCAACCTGGTCTGGTAGGAAGTGTCCCTTCTATGATTTTATGATTCCCAAAATTCAGCTGTGCACGTCAGGGGAGTGTTCCATAAGACAGGTCTGTTTTCCTGCCCCTTGCAAGGAGGGGAATCTCACCATGCTGCTCTCTGTGTGTTAGAAGAAAGAACTGTCAGCCTGCTTTTGCTGTTGAACCGACACGCTTTCCAGTGTGCCTGTAGTTTTCAGGGCAGTGTGGTTCATAGATCAGAGATGGTCCCTTGTCCTGTGTTTGTCCCACAAGAGGCCTCTCCGCAGCTGGTGCTTTGGAGACTCTAGGGGTGGTTTTGACTATAAAGCTGCAGTCCCTTGCTGGAGGTTTTCACATTACAGATTTTCAGCAGCAAGCTGGAGAAGTTGGCAACAGGTGTCTCGCTATTGTGTTCTCCTCTCCCTCTCATTTTTTGCTCCCCCTCCGGTATTGCTGCTATTACCCATCAAAGCATCAGGCTGAGTCAGATGTAGAAAAGGCGATGAAAAACACAGGGTGATGCACTGGTTCCAGCTGAAATGACTCTTCCTATCTGCCCATCCTGGAAAGCTGTGAAAGCAGGCTCAGAGGTCTGTGCTTCATGACTTCATTCCTTCCCTGCTGAGGGGAGATGGGCAACATCATTATCGGCTGCCTGGCAGTCCTGACTCGATGCCAGCAGTGGAAATGTTCTCAGATGTACAGCTCCTCTGCCACCCTAAGGGTGATTCAAACCTGCTGGGAAGCAGGAAAGGCACTGGGAAGATGGAGGAAGAGCTGAGGTGAGGGGAAGATGAGAAGAAAGAGGCGCAAAGTCAAGCACTTCTCTGCGATGATGTCATGGCAACAAGATACATAAACGTGCTGTCAGGCAGTCAGGGCAGGCTTTGAAGCTCTCCAGGTCTTTCCTGTTGCTGCGGGCTCATGTCTGAGTCCCCGAAAAATCTTTTGGTCAATATTTAATGCTGGCGTTCAAGTGCTAAGGGTGGCAAGTGGCCCACCTAATCCCCCTGCCTCCACTTTCCAATAGGACACTAAATCAGGGTGGAGTGGGGATTTCAAACTCCCCTAGCCTGGGAATGGGACTTCCAATCAGAAGGATGGCTTCAGTCCATAGGATCCCTGTCCCCATCTGGCTCTAAGACGTGGCAGGGAGTTTTCTAGGTTTCTATCCCACCCAGTTCAGTTTGGAGCTAGTCTGGGGCACTGGAAGGATGAGGAGGTCTCCCTCTCCCTTTGCTTTCCCAGGACTGACTCTGAAATAAAGAAACCTATGGCCCTGCTCTGGGAGCCGAGCCCAGCTCCTTTGATGCAAGCAGTTAGCTCATGTGTTTTCTTGGTGTGTGTTTTTGCTAAGCAATGACCTAATGATCCTGTGTTCCAGCTACAGCCCTTCCTAGGCGCCTTCTTTCCAAACCGTATGTCCGGACAGGATCCAGCAAACCTACCAGAGCAAGACGTTGCGTTCCATTCTCCAGGGAAGCCATCTGCTCCCCTCCACCCAGCTCCTTCTGCAGGGCTTCAAGCTCGCCAGCCGGGCTTGAAAGCTCTCCTCCTCCTCCTCCTCCCTGGGGGCCTGGCTCCCCTCAGCCATCTTGTCACTGCAACGCGCTGGGAAGGAAGTGTGGAGCTGGCTGAATCTGGGGTGGCTGATAGTGTCAGCCGGAGGCAGTTTCCAGGCAACTGTCGTGCTCTGGGACATATCGAGACGAAAACACCAGGGAACACCATGTTCTCACTGCACTGCCTGGGAGGGGGCTGAGCCTGGCATGATGGAGCCTGCACGGGATGGTATGGAGAGGGCAGCGCAAGAGAGAAGGTAGTGTAGGGATGATGGAAGAGGAGGGGGTCTCCAGCGTGCCTCCCCCCCATGCTGCTCATCCTACTCTCCCTGGCTTGGAGCAAGGATATCCAAGCTGGCTGTTTGTACATCAGGCAGCAAGGAAGGACTGCACGAAAAACCACCAGGTTTTGCCTGCGCAGCCCAGCTCTCTGTTTCTGGGTGCACTGGGTGCAAGTGAATTTCTTGTAAAAATGGGCTGCGCTTCCACAAGCTGCCAGTCCTCCCTGGTGCTTGGTGCATCCTGCTACACCTCTGTGCTGATGCCTGAGGCAGCATTTCTTCTGCCTGCCAGCCTTTCCTGCTGGCCTCAGAAGCTCTGGGAGCATCCCTGCCCTTGTACCTCACCTGCCCAGCACCCCTTCCTTGCACTGCCAGCCCAGCTTTTCCCCTCCCAGTGATGCTGCTACTCACATCCCCTTCATTTTACCTAATTTGAGTGGTTTTGAAAGGGTGCTTGAGTACAAGCAACTTTGAATAAATGGGGGGAAATAATAAAATTGCTCTGCATGAGCAGCAGGAGAAAAACTCCATGGGTTGTGAGTATGTGGATGTGATGGACATGGGGAATGGGGTTGTGTAGTGCTGGGCAGCGTGGGTGCTGCAGAGGAGCAGAACCACTTTAATGTCCTGTGTATCCAGAAATGTCCTGTGGCCCTGTGTGGGTGACAGCACAGAGGGACAGGAGGATGTGGGGGTTATCTGTGGCCATTGCTGTCCCTGAGCCAGCCTTGCAGGTATTGATTTGGAACTCGCCCTATTCACGCTAACCTTGGGGGTGACAGCTTGCCCCTTATCAATGTTGATAAACCCCTCACAACAACCTCACTCCTCTTCCCGTTGCCAGCCTGGCAGTGTCACCCCATGAGGTTGCAGATCTTTCTTTCTCTGGATCTGCCCTTGCACCAGTTGCTTTTTTGCTGCAATGCTCTAAATCCAGGGCACTTCACTCCCATTTTTCCACAGAGGAAAGACGGGGCCGCAGCCACATCACCTCTCTTTTTGCCCTGTGTGGGTATCCACCCCTTGCTGTGTGTATTGGGCAAGTAAGGATGCGGTGCCGGCTGCAAACGCTTTTCCAAAGGAAATTTAAAATCAGCCTCTTCATTCTCCTGCTCTTGACCCTCCTGGTGCATCTGATGATGGATTTGGCTGTACCTGCAGCTCGCAGACCCTGCAACTGTGATAAGAAAGCATCAGGCAACACTGACCTGACTGTCCCCAAAAAGCTGAGCCTTCGAATCCTTCAGGATTTCAGCAGCAGCAACGGCTCCTTGGAGAAAAGCTCCCAGCCACAGGGAGCAGAGCTGCAAGGAAGGGTTGGTGAGCTGGGGATCCAACACCAGCATGGACATGGGAATTTGGAGCAGATGGAGAGATCAAAGCTGGCAGCACTCTTCAAGCATCCTCTTTACAACATCCCAATTCCGGAGGTGACAGAGAAAGACAAGCTGTTTGTCGTCAACCCCATGGAGAAGTTCAGCCTGCACAGCAGTGGGAGTGACGAATGGTGAGGAGTGAGCTCATCCCTGGCTTGTTTTTGGGGGATACATGAGTTTGGGGGGACAAGTGGCAGGGACCAAACACGTCGTTTCTCTCCTTAGACCAGCACCCTGCCCAGAGGGCCCTGGTTGTGTGCGCACTCCTCTTGTGCCTCAAATTTCCTTTTAGCTCTGAGTTTCTGGGCTGCTACCTAGGAGCCTGTAGCACATGGCGAAGCCAAAGGACGCTCTTGAGTTATTCACAGTATTATGTAGGGTATCTTTTAGGTGATCTTCTTGTCTCCTTTCCTTTCTCAATGCAGACTCCAGCCTTTGATCTCTCTATACACATATGAAGAAGTCCCACTCCAGAATTCTAACCAATTTTATCCCCCTCTCCTGACACATTGGAGACGCAAAGCCTGCAATGTAGGTCACCTTTAACTCTGAGACCCTTCCTGTCCTGCATTTCACAGGACATTGCCTGACCTCCTTAGGCTTGGCTGTATGGTGAGCTCACTGCTGCCGGCTGCCTATTTTTGTCACTGGACTACTAACCTCTAATTAGGAGGGAAGATATTAAAAGGTTGTTTGTCGATAACACGTAGCAGGTTACTTATGGAAAGCACACATTCCAAACGTGGTGGCTGCTAAAAATGGGAGAAAATAAAAGCTGGTTTAAGAGCTGGTTTCCACAACCAGGCATTTCCCTTGCCTCCAAGGACCACCTCACCTACGGATAACCAGGGGAAATGGGTCTGGTTTGATGAAATTGGGGCACAGTTTGCATTTTCCTAGAGAGAAACACATGGATTTGGGTTACAGATGCCCTGGGCTGGGCTGTCCCATGGTGTTCTGGTGGGCACTGGTGCATAGCAGGGCAGATGCCCCTAGAAGCTCCCCTTGGATGCCAACAAACTGCAGATTTGCAGGAAGCACAGAAACAGGGATAGGGCTCACACAAACTCATCCCCGGAGGGAAGCAGGGTTGTGCGATAAACTTGTCCAAGGGGAAATGGATGTCGAGGGTGAGAGTTCAAGTCAGTGCTGGGGATGACTGGGCAGCCCCTGCCCCTCCACTGCTGTTTTATAGAGACATGTGTGTCCCAATTGGGCATACAAGGTGTGTGGCTGATTGTACTCCAGGGAGCCAATCCCTTAGGGGGCCAACCAAGCTGAGCCAGCAGGGAAATAAAGGCATGGATGACAGCAGCAGGATCAACGTAGGGCTTTCCCAGAGGGGATGACAGGGAAGCTGCCAAGCCTCCTCTGGCCATGCCGACACGTCTCCGTGGTCACCAGACATGTGTTGGATCTGCCCAGATGCCAGGAGCCCTAAGGAAGGTGCATGGGGGAAAGGCTTTCTCTACCATCCAGGGCTTGTGCTGGGCCTTGCTCCCACCTCACCCTCCATGCACTGATCCACTCAAGGTCTTGGGGACATGGAACCTGTCCTGTCCCAACTAAACAATGTCGTTTTTGTTGGGGGGGTGGTGGCTGTTGGGCTGCAGGGTCAGCAGCAGTAAAGCCGAGACGCTCCTCCCGACAGGGAAGACGGCCTACGACACCTACCCTCCCTGGCTTAAATTCCACGTTGGCATCAACCGCTATGAGCTGTACCCCCGCCAGGACCCCCTGATGCCCACCCTCCTCCAGGACTTGGCAACGCAGAGGATCGTCAGCTCAGGTACCACCTCCCTGCCTGCACCTCTGCCCACATCCCTGCCCTGCTACTCGCTGCTCATGTCCCTCATCTTCATGTCCCCTTCAGTCCAGAAGTCAGGCGGGACCCAGCTCAAGCTCATCATGACGTTTCCAAATTACGGGCAGGCCCTCTTCAAGCCCATGAAGTGAGTAGAACCGGGGAACAACTCCATACCCCACCTGCTCAGTCACGTTAGGTGGCGGGGAGCAGCCAGAGGAGACCACGGAGGGAGAAAAGGAGAAATGCTTTTCGTGCTGCCTCACTTCGACCCCTTACACCCCTAAAAAGGGGTGGGCGAGGCGGCCCCCTTCCCTTCCCTGACGGTGCTTTCGCCAGGCTGGGCGCAGCTTGTGATGAGTTAGTGACCTCCAGTGGTGGAAAGAAGATAGTCCAGGAGGACCATCCAGGACCACCCACTCCATGAGAGTTTCCTAGCCTTTGGGTTGGGAGCAGGGGGTGCATGAAGGCCTACCGGGGGCGGAGTTGAGGACTGCACCACCGCCCAGCCTGGAGGGTCTGGAGATGACTGAGGCTGGCCGTATCTTTGGTGGCATCAGGGACACAAGGCAAGGGCTGGTTTGGGATCAGGCACATACTCATGGTGTCCTTTTCTATGGCCGTTGCCCCCATCTTCCCCTCTCCTCCCAGGCAGACCCGGGACCAGGAGACCCCTGCTGACTTCTTCTACTTCTCAGACTTTGAGCGGCACAATGCAGAGATTGCCGCCTTCCACCTGGACAGGTGAGCACAAGCTTTGCATCCAACTCCACCCTCCTGTGACAGCAAAGTGGCAGAGAAACCGCTAATTCATCCCACCTCTACCTCCCTATTGTGAAGGATACCTCCATCTCATGACAGTTTTAATAACTCTCTGTGAAAAACAGACAGGGTCGACAAGAAATGTTTCCAAGTTCTGTGTTTCAGGATCCTGGATTTCCGGCGAATCCCTCCGGTTTCTGGCCGTTTGGTCAATATAACAAAGGAGATTCGTGACATCACCACAGACAAAAAACTGGCCAAGACTTTCTTCATCTCCCCAGGTGAGATTTCATGCCATCCATCCTCTCCTGCAGCCACCCGCATGGAGCTCACCTGGCTCCCCTTGCACTGGGGCAAACCATCCCTTTGGACATTCCTCTAGCTCCCACTGGGTTCCCCGCCATGGGGCTCTGCTCCTCAAGGCCTTTCTTGCCATTGCTTTGCTTGTGGCATGTGGACATGGAGCATGGAGCATCCCCACCCAGGTGCCTGCTGGGCTACGCTGCATGGGATAGCAGGCTGGCTGCCCTCCTGCTCTTCATCAACCTTTGCTTTGTCCCCATGGCCAGCTGGAAATGTCTGCTTCTACGGGGAGTGTTCCTACTACTGTTCCACTGAGCACGCCCTCTGCGGCAAGCCGGACTGGCTGGAGGGCTCTATGGCTGCCCTGCTGCCCGACAAGACCTTGGCCAAGCGCCGCTCCTGGCGCAGCCCCTGGCGCCGTTCCTACCACAAGAGCAAGAAGGCTGAGTGAGCTGGGGCACGGGGAACATGGGGTGAAGTAGGGGAGCAGAGGCTGTGGGACAGGAGGGGACTGTCCCACAGCTGCTCTTACTGGCCCCAGCCCCGCCCCTGGCCTCCACAGGTGGGAGCTGAACTCCAACTACTGCGCTCAGGTGCGAGAGATGCCACCCTACGACAGGGGCCATCGTCTCCTTGACCTCATCGACATGACGATCCTCGATTTCCTTATGGGTGAGCCCTGCTGTGCCAGCACTTGGGGCTGTGGGGACCCCTCGGGACTGAGAGGTCCAAAGAGCTCCACCTCTCATGGTACTTCGCCCTGCAAGGTTTCTTGGCCAAACCATCACCAAGGCTGCAGAGAGCTGCACTCTTACGCAAAGCAAGAACAAAGGTCTGTGTTATTCAGACATGTTCCAGGCAGGAGGACAAGAGGTCTTGGGGAGATCCCAGCTAAACACCCTGGACACGGGAAGCACCTCTCAGCAAGCTCCCTGTGCAGCTCCTGGGGAGCTGGGGCTGCAGTGATGTTCCCTGGGGCTCAGGCTGCCTCTCCCATCCCCAGGGCTTCTTGCTCCCCACGCTCTTCCTCCTCATCAGACTTGGAGAGCTTCCCATCTCCTCCTCCCTGGCTGCTACAACTGTGCCTTTGCCTTTACTTCTGCTCCATTTGCCACTGTTGTCCCTCCATGGGGCTGCCAGGCTGAGAAGAGGCCTGGAAGCCCTGGGGGCTCCGCTTGGGTCCCCGCCATGACCAAGGCCACCAGAGAGGCAGCACAGAGGTGCCCCCAGCCCTTTTCAGCCTCTAGGCTTCAGTCTTGCACCAGGAGGGTGCTCCATGTCCCCACTCCTGCCTTTTGGCCCACCACCCAATGACTAATTTGGTGCCCCACCACAGGCAACATGGACCGGCACCACTACGAGACCTTCGAGAAATTTGGGAATGACACTTTCCTGCTTCACCTGGACAATGGCCGCGGGTAAATCAGGATAGGAGGGAAGCAATTGTGGCAAAGGGGGAGGGGAGAAGACTATGGAAGGCACTGACTGTGGCCCCAAACATACCCCATGCTTGGCTCTGAGCCATGTCAGGTTCTGCCCTGACACCCTCTGATGGGCTTTTCCCTCTCAGCTTTGGCACACACTCACGCGATGAACCATCCATCCTGGCCCCACTCCAGCAGTGCTGCAGGTAAGGGGTTCCCATCACCTGCCTTGGTGTGAACATCAGAAAGAGGCACCCCACACTGAGACCTCTTCATCCTCATCTTCGGCAGCATCAAGAAGTCGACCTACCTGCGTCTGCAGCTGCTGGCCACTGAGCCCTACCGCCTGAGCGACCTGCTGCGGGAATCATTGGCCGCTGACCCCCTGGCCCCTGTCCTGGCTGAGCCCCACTTGCAGGCGCTGGACCGTCGCCTGAGGAAGGTGCTGGAAGTGGTGGGACATTGCCTGGGCAGGACATCTCGCCTGGATGAGGTGCTGGTGGATGACGTGGGGTCACAGGTGTGATGGAGGGCTCAGAACCCCTCTGGGCTGGGGTGTTTTGGTGCACTGCCCAAGGGAGATTATGGGCACCGGCGTGCACTTCTGACTCCATGTAGCATCAGCTTTTGGTGGCACTGGAGCTGATGGCATGATGCAACAAGAAAGCAGGCTGTAAGGACAACCAGGATAGGAAGGGTATTTGAATAAAAACATTGGTGTTGTGGAGAAGACATGAGCTGAGATCTCCCCTGCTGGTGCTGTTTTCCCAGCCCTGGTTTGTCCTTGTGTGCCTGGACATGTTTCAGCCCTCCAAAACCTTTTAGGAAAGCGCAGGAATTTTTCCTGTCATTGCCCAGCTTTTATCAGAAAGAAGAGCTGCCAAACTTGAGCAGTTCACAAGCTTCATCTGACCCATCATGTCACAGCAACCCCCAAAAAGAGAGCCGATTTTTCCCACTGCTGGTCTGGAGAAACTGAGCTCCCAGCAACTTGCCACTGATCCCTGTCCCACTCTTCTTGCACCAACCCAAAATTCCCATGTCTAGGGATTCTGAACCCAAGGATGCAGCAAGGGGCATGCGCCCTGTCCCTCCACCTCCCATTCCCTCCAGGAATTGCCACCAGCTCCCTCCCTGCCCAAAAAAGTGGTTCTTGGGAGGGGACAGGCTGACCCGGGGCCATGCAACCTATTTAGTTCCTGGTGGCTCAGCACTCAGCTTATCCCCTGAGCCTCCTGGCAGGGGTTAATCCGTGACAGAGTTACGTCAGCTCTGGCAGGTGCCATCACTATGGCCACCGCCAGTGTCCCCAGGATGGGGCGCAGGGTTGGCACTGGCATGGGGAGAGATAAAGGTGCCACTGAGGAGATGTCCTCTGTCCTGGCTGGCCACCCGCGAGCTATGGGAAGCCTCAGGAAAGCGTGAAAAGGGGCGGCTGGCACAGTGGTAGCCGGGGCTGCCCTGGAAAGCTAGGCGGAGATTTAGGCTGAAACAAAAAATGGACTCAAAATGGATAAAAAAAAAAAGGGAAACAAAGAGGATCTGTCTGTGTTACACAACAGGCTGGGGACTCTGAATTGGGGTTTGTTGCGGCGTGCCCCCCGCAATGCTGGCAGTGCGTCCTCCTGCCACTGCCCCAGCTTTGTGCAGCAAACCCTAGAGTGGGGAGGAAAATGTTTTGGGGCTGTTTTGCAACAGGTTGCAACCCTTCTGCTGGTTTTGTGGGGTTTAACCCTTTCTACAAATGTCTTTTTTGCTGTCATACATGGTGCCCTTCCCACTCAGTGCCCCACAACCATGTCTGGACATGGGCAGCCGGTTGCACCCCCTTGCCAAGCCACCCTCCACCCCCTAGGCAAATCTTTTTCCGAAGCGCTGTCAGATTTAGAAACTATGGCGTGGGAGGGCGGCTGTTTTCTCAGCCCAGCGAGTTTGCACAAGGTCCCAGCCATACCGCTGCTCGTTCAAGGTCCCATGGGAGCTGCTGGGTTTGGCTCGCACCCCTATTGCTGAGCTGGCCCAGCCGCCCATGGGGGACGAGGGATGGTAGTGGGGTGTCTGAAGCCATGGGAGCAGTAAAACCTGCCTGCCCGGTTGAGGCGGAGTGGGTGCCTGGGCTATGAGCCGGGCTGTCTGCGCCGCGGGGATGGGTTTGTCCATGCCACTATGCTGGGTGTTGGGTATTTCCCACCCCACCTCAGCTGGCAAACCTACCACCCCAGCAAAACCCAAATGGGGCCAGGGCACAGCCCTGCCACCTGGGAGCCTTCATTTTGAGCAGCATCATCCATGGGACCTACCTGGGGGTCTACCATTGCCTGGCTGCCTGTGGTCTTTGGTGGGCACAGTGAGGGGGACCCTCCTGGAGCTGAGGTGTTTGGGAATCAGCTCCCCATGAGCAGTTAGGGGATGGGCATGATGGGTGCCCCCCTCGCCAGGCCCCAAAAAACAACGGTGATAAGAAAACTGTGAGGGCAGTGAGGTACTGGACCAGGTTGCCCAGAGAAGTCATGGATGCCCCGTTCCTGGAGGTGTTCAAGGCCAGATTGGATGAGGCTTTGAGCAACCTGATTGAGTGGAAGGTGTTCCTGCCCATGGCAGGAGGGTGGAACTGGATGATCTTTAAGGTCCCTTCTGATCCAAACCAGAGTCACAGAATGTCCCGAGTTGGAAGGGACCCACAAGGATCATCAAGTCCAACTCCTGTCCCTGCACAAGACAGCCCCAACACTCACACTGTGTGTCTGAGGGTGCTGGCCAAATGCTTCTTGAATATTGTCAGGCTTGGCACCGTGACTGCTTCCCTGGGGAGTTGTTCCAGTGCTCCAGCACCCTCCGAGTGAAGAACCTTTTCCTAATATCCAAGCTAAACCTTCCCTGGCACATCTTCCTGCCATTCCTTTGGGTCCATCCTATGGGTCTATGGCAATAATTAACATAAAAGAAAAGATAATTAAATAGAGAAGTAAAATTATTGTTGATGTTGTTGTTGTTATTATTATTATTATTGATGATGATGATGACGAAGATCATGATAATATTATAGGTGATGCCGAAGAAGCCCGGGGGGGGGGGGAGGACCGGCAGCGCGCGCGCGCAGCAGCGGGGCGGGACGGGGAGGGTGACACGGGGTGGGGCGGGGACTAGTGCCGCCTTCCCCTGCAAAACAAAAGGGAGCGGAGCTGCGGCGACAGAGGGAAGGGACGGCGAAAGATCTGCAGCTTCTGCTTTGTGAGCTGCGTCCCGCCGGTGGGTTTGCGTGGGGCCGGGGAGGGGGGTGAAAGGGGAGTGGGTACCCGTGTGGATGAGCAAAGGGTGACCAGAGGGTGGGGAGGGGGGGTTTAGCTGCGTAAACTGTTATAATGGCATAAAGGGAGGCGGCTCCCTCCCGGCACTGGGTACTCAGCTGGTCCCGAGCACCCCCAGCTGCTGCAGACCCCGTGTGCCCGCCTGCACGGGACGGTGAGTCCGTGGGTGCTGCCACACCAGCTGCAAGGTTGGGGTCCCTGCAGGTGGGCCCACTGTCGCTGACAGTTTCATGTCTCCCCTGGCCGTGACCCCCCAGGGGAACCGAGACTCCTCACGGGAAGCGCCGCACCCCACTCCGTGCTGCCACCATGTCCCGCCGCAGCCAGCGCCTCGTCACCACCCGCTATTACCCTGGGGAGGACGATGCCACGACCAGCAGCAGCTCCCTGCTGGGGGGCCATCAGGTCCCCTTCAAGGAGAGCAGTGGCAGGTTAGTGTGGGGAGAGAGGGTTGGGGGAGAAGGGGGGGAGGAATGGGAGGGCTCCCTCCCAGATGAGCCAGGGCACTCCATCCCACTCCACGAACGGGGCATCTTCCCACACGGTGCATCAGGGCAGCTTGCAGAAGGGAGCACGATGATGAGCTCGCTGCATTTTGGCAGGGCTGCCATCCAGCTTGGCACTGGCGGCCTCCACTCCCGAAAAAGCGCCGTACTCCCTGCCTCTGGCACCTCTATGTGTCCCCCTGCCCTGGCACAGGAGGCCACCGTGGGTGGCTCGGGGTGGCACTCCATGGCTGCCTCCAGCTTGATGGTGTGAGGGCGGTGCACTGCAAGTGCCAGGCCGGAAAACCACAGCGGTGTGAGCGGAAACAGCGCTGGCAGGAGGGCCTTTTGCAACGCAGACTTTGCACCCTGCGAAACCTGCCCCCATCCACTGCAGCAGGAGGGAGGAGGGAAGGGATGCCAGCCGAGGGGTTGGGGTGAATTCCCCCTTTCTCACCTACAAGTGCTCCGTGCCCACTATCCCATAAGCACACATGGCTGATGGTCCCATGCTTGCCCCCAGCAGGACGATCAGGAGGAAATCAAGCAGCATGAAGCGCCTTTCTCCTGACCCAAGCACCCAGACCTCCTACTACAGTGAGTCCATGATGAGCGAGTCCTACCTGGGCAGCAGCCGGGGCCTTGCTGCCCTGCGCAGCTCCGTGCTGGATGATGACCTGGACAGCAGCACATACTGGGGTGAGCCCTCCCTCCTGTGGCAGACAGGGACCTTCCTGTGACCAGAGGGCTGTTGGGGCAGCTCGCTGCACTGGTCAGCTGGTTGCCCCCCATAGAATGGGTAGTTGTTGGTTTCTCAGGGGGGCTCTGTTTTGGGGGACAGGCAGGGAGCCCTCCAACAGGAGGAGGAGAGGCACAGAAGATGCAGAGTCCAGGAAGATCAACGGGCTGCTGGAGAGCAAGACGTATGACACCTACGCCTCATCTTCTGGATACTCCTCAGAAGATGATTATGCAGGTAGGGATGCACCAGACCCTCTGGCTTGGAAGAGTTTCTGGGGAGAAGGGGTTCAAGGGGGCAAGCCTTCACCCTTGATGACACACAGGGATGCAGGCTGTGTTTCGTGCCTTACAGCCTTGCTTCTTCCTTTCCAGGTCAATTGGATTCAGGCCAGAGTAGCTCCACGTCGAGGCTGAGGACTGCAGCCTCTCGTGTGGGCTCCTTCCTCTGGCAGGTATTCATTTCCCCAGGTGAGTTGGGGGCTGGTGGGGGGATTTCTAGCAGCTCCTTTCTTCTCTACTGATATCTCCTCTCCCCACACGGCTTGTTCCCTGGTTGTTTGGGTGGAGGGGGTTTATCCCCCTGTGGGAGCATCCCTTGGGACAGAGGGGACAAACCTTGCCTGAAGCTCGGTTTCTCTCCTGACAGTTCGATTCCTTGTGTGGCTGTTGTCAGGGCTGGCAGCAGCCTGGAACCGCCTCACTGGTGTGGATCCCCACCTGAGTGACATCCCCCTCTCCAGGTGAGTGTAGTGGCAGGACACTGTGATGGGGGAGGCGTAGGGAAAGCCCAGAGACGGAGTCCCTGGCAGAGCCCAGCGTGCATGGGTTGAGTGACTCGTGCCAAAGCTCAGCCAGGTTTCGCTTTCCCTCTGGCTCAATCCAGAGGAGCGCTGTGGTGGGGGAAAGTGGCTGCAGTCCTCCAGGTGCCTCTTTCTTCTCCTTGCTCCAGGCGCTCCCCATGGCTGAAGAGGTCCCTGCTTCTGGTGCTGCTCCTTGTTCTCCTCATTGCTGCTGCCTACGGTGAGTCGGCCTGGCTCGCTTTGTTCCCCTGAGATGTGGGGCAGCGCACAGCATCCCTGTGCTGTAGCTGGGGATGGGATGGCCCCAAGCTCACTGCTGGTGGCTCCTGGTACCCTGGTGCATCTGCACCCCTGTGCTGGGGCCGCCTGAGAAGGCCAGGCCTTGCTGATGGCTGAGCCTCTGCACAGCCATTCTGTTCCCCACTATGGCACATTCACGGCCTGCCCTTTTAACCATCTCCTCCCCCTGCATCTCCAGGAGCTTGGTACTTCTACCCGTACGGGCTGTCAACACTCAGCCTCCCTGCCTTCCCGTGGTGGGGACCTAGAAAGCTTTCCTCCTCCAGTGTGCCTGGGGCAGGGCACCTGACCGCACTGGACCAGGTAAAGCTGGGCAGAGACACGATGCTGTCCCAGGTGGGGTGGGTGCCTTGCAGGAAAAGCCAGGACAGTGTGCTTCATGGCTGAAGGAGCCGTCTGGGTGATGGGGAAGTGATGGAGGGTGGGGCAGATGGTGGCTGCCTGCTGCTGGTAGCCATGGCTCTCCCTGCTTGTGGCCATCTCATTCTCTGGATATCCCAGGGATGGAGCAAGGGGAATATGTTCCCTCTCGTGGGAAGCAGCAGATGAATGAAGATACCATTGACTCTGGGGACTGGGTGGCCTGTGTCCCTTTTCCCAGGGATCCCTGTGGAGCGGGCAGCCCGCTGTGGGTCTGCACCTCACCAGGGGGCTGCATCATGGCCTGCCTTTGCTGCTGCAGGAACTGCAGGGGGAGCACCAGCTCCTGGCTCGCTTCCAGGCACTGGAAAAGAGCTTCGAGGTTCTGGAGGCCAAGATGGCTCAGTGGGAGCTGAGGCAGGTGGCAGCAGCTGGGACAGAGCCACCTATGGAAGATTTCCTGGCAGTGCTGGAGAGGTTGATGAGCCACCGGGATGCAGGGCTAAAGAAGCATCTCCACACCGACATGACCAAGCACCTGCAGGTGAGGGGCGCAGGGAGTGCGCAGGGAGATAGGGGCATGCGGGGCTGGGCTCTGATGTTCCCCCTGTTCCTCTCCCTGCAGGGAGAGCTGGATGCCCTGCAAGTCCAGCTGCAGAGGGCTTTAGATGAGCGCCTGGGCAACCTGGCAAAAGCTTCTCAGGTAAGGGGACAGGCGTGCAGTGGTAGCCAGGCAAGACATCCTTCCCACTGGTGTCACAGGTCGCACTCCTTGCTTTTCTCCTGACAGGAGATGGAGGCCCGCTTCCTGGAGCTGAACGCGCAGTGGCAGAGGTAATGCTGGGTGTCTGGGCAGAGCTGCCGGTCTCTTTGGGGCAGGCACATAGTGGGGTGAAATCCCCAGAGCAAGGCTTAAGAGGGGCTCCCAGGTCTGATTTTCTTGGGGCAAAGGAGAGGCTGAAAGGTACAGTCTTGGGCGGAAGGGACGAATGGGCGTGTGGGTATATTGGCAAGAAAATGCCCTGGCTGCCAGCAGGGCTTAAAGCACAGTTTCAGCAAATGACCTTCACCACCTTCATGTCATTTGGCATCCCCATAGGGAAGGTGGCCCTTCAGGTGAGAGGTGAGTGGGAGATGCTTTCGACAGGATGCAGTAGAAGAAATTAAAATTGTTTGGTGCTGGAGATGGGATTGAGTGTGGGCGATGGGGGATGATAAAGCTCCTCCCCCAGTTTGCAGAGGGGAGCTGGGACTGTCGGCGCAAGGTGTTGTTGCCTTTCTCTTGGCACAGCTCAGCACAGGAGGGCCTTCGAGGGAGCTTGCGACAGGAGGTGGGCAAGCTGGAGCAGCAGGTGGCAATGCTGAAGGGGGAGCTGGTGGGCATCAAATCAGAGCAGGAGGTGCTAGGGAAGCATGTGGAGGAGATGCTGGAGCAGCTGAAGGTGATGCGGACAGAGGTGAGTGCCTGGTCCCCACGCTGTTGTTGGGCAGAGGGAGGTGTGACGGTGCCTGCTCTGGGGCTGAACTCTGTCCGCACTGTTGCAGGTGGAAGCGCAGTTCCCAGCGTGGCTCAGTCAGTTCCTGTCACAGTCCCGGCGGGAGGATGCTGCTGGCCTCATCCTCCAGCAGGAAGACTTGCAGAAGGAGCTCCAGGCCCTGGAGCACAAGATCCTGGCCAGAGTCTTGGAGGACCAGAGGCTGTTAGCACGGGACGCTGAGGCTGGTGTGGGAGTGATGGTGCGGCAAGGTGTGACAGAGGAGGTGAGTGGTGGCCTGAGCCCCACAGGTGTGGGATCAGGGGCTGTGCCCCATTGCGTGTCTGTGGTAGGGTAGGGCTGGCACACGTGCCTGGAAGATGGGCAGTCCTTACAGCCTGGACATGGATCCTGGGCTCGCATCCCACCTGGAAGGGAATCCTCAAACTCCTCCATCCCTTCTCTGCCAGCCTCCCAGAGGGGCTGTGCCTGCACCCTGCACTGCAAGGGCTCCTAGGAGACAACAACCACATGTCTGTGAGGCTCTTGCTGTCTTCAAATCCAAGGTTCTACTTGTACATCTTTCACCCAGAAGCGGGGCAGGTGCCAGTCAGGTGTCCATGGCCTGAGTATATTGCTTATCTCCCTCCTTCAGCAGTGCCACACAGTCATTTGGGGCAAAGCATTTCTGCAGAATGACACCACAGGAAAAAAATGAGTCTGCTTACTTTTTAAAGAGTTGTTGGCAGCTCTCCATGGAGGGATCAGGAGGGATTAGTGTTCCCTGCAGCCTGCATAGACTCTGTGCATGCTATAAGGTTTAGGCCCAGAGCAATGCTGCAACATCCCAGCTCCTGGGGTTGGCTCCTGAGGGATGTTCTGGTTGGCTCCCACTGCCATGTCAGATTTTCCAGAATCGGATTCTGTGGGACAATTAGGCAATGCTGCGGAGGACCAGGTGGGCTGTTGGGTTGTGTCTGTATCCACTGGCATGTCTGGGGCCAGTCCACCCTTTGCTTTAGGGGTGAGTGAGCCCAACATGCCTGGGGGCTGTCCCTTCATTGAAGAGTGCTTCTCATCTGTACTATTTTTAGCAGCCTCTAAGGAGGTTTCCCAGCAAAATGCATGTCCTCTCTTTTTTTCCTGTGGTGATTCATCCCCTGGCTCTTCTGTGCGAAGGTCTTTGCACTCTCTCCATCCTGGAGGGGTGAAGGCAGGTCAGGGGCAGGATCCCTGCCTTGGCCCTTCACTCCTCTCGTGCCCTCTGCTCCCACCACAGCAAGTGCATCACATCGTGGGTCAAGCCCTGAAGCGCTACAGCGAGGACCGCGTGGGAATGGTTGACTACGCCTTGGAGTCAGCGGGTAGGTGGGGGGTAATTTTCCCTCCCTGGGACAAGCCAAGAACCCTGGGCAGAGGTGCCATGAGGCTCACCTGCCACTGTCCCCTCTCTGCCTCAGGAGCCAGTGTCATCAACACCCGATGCTCAGAGACCTATGACATGCGGACTGCACTGCTGAGCTTGTTCGGCATCCCTCTGTGGTACCAGTCACAGTCCCCTCGTGTCATCCTACAGGTGGGCACCCTTGTCTGAGACCCCACCAAGGGGGAGGACAGGACAGGCCTGTTCTCACGTTGGCTTGTGTTGGGGAGAGAAAACGGTGCTGATGGTGATAACCTCACTGGTGTCTTGCTTCTGTGCTCACAGCCTGATGTCAACCCCGGGAACTGCTGGGCGTTTCGTGGGTCCCAGGGTTTTGCTGTCATCCGCCTCTCCAGCATCATCCGCCCCACGGCCGTGACGCTTGAGCATGTCCCAAAAGCCCTCTCACCCCAGGGGGACATTGCCAGTGCCCCCAGGGACTTCACTGTCTATGTGAGTGCCCTTAGTTGGACACAAGGGAGGAGAGGGGGGATGCGGTAGAAGGAGGACATGGGGAGGGCGCAGGAAGTGAGGGCTCACGAGCCCTGTAGCTGCCCGTGGGTGCTCTGGGCGGTGGGTGTTATCCTGAAGAAGAGGAAGAAGCCATAGTGAGAGGGGGAACAGAAGGTTTTGGGAAGGGTTTTGTGAGACACTGTGAGGGAGGGCATTGAGTAGGTGTAACTCTCCGTCTTCCCTTCCATCCTTCTCTACTGGCTCCCATCCCCACTTGATTCTTTTGACCTGGAAGAGGAGGAGCAGAGACCAAGTGCGCTTCCATCTCTGTCTGCGTCTTCTGCCCTGGGTGCGCTCATTGCCTCTGCTTCTCCCTCTCTGACCACCCCTGCTTCTCCCTTTCTGCCTCCCCTCTCCACCCCCCAACCCCTAGGGCTTGAAGGAGGAGGAAGAGGAAGAGGGCCTTCTTCTGGGGCAGTTCACCTACGACCGTGACAGTGACCCCATCCAAACATTTTACTTCAACGTAAGTGCTTTGTCCTCAGAGCACCTAACCCTGAGAGAAAAATGGGATCCCTGGGCTCTCTGAGCCCTCAAGATCTCCAAAGAGCTCAGGTTTTCCCTTCCTCTTCTCCTTAAGGCTGACTCAATGGGCACGTACCAGCTGATGGAGCTCCGAGTGCTGAGCAACTGGGGCCACCCTGAATACACCTGCATCTACCGCTTCCGTGTGCATGGGGAGCCAGCACACTGATACCCAACTCCTACGTGGGATGAGGAATGCTGCTGGGCTGAAAGCAGGAATGGTTTTGTCCAGTTTGCTGCTTCGCATGTAGAAGTCCTGGGATGCACCTGCAGGTGTCCCAGGGAGCTGCTGCCCTGGGGAGCTGCTTCACTTGAAGGAGAAGAGCTGGTGTCTAAGGACTGAAGCTTTGACTCTTCCAAGGACCGAGATGGCGAGACAAGGTCATCCCATATTGATTCTAGTGTGCAGCCTGAATTGTTTTCAGTGTGTGTTGGACACTTTAACTTTTTAAGCTTATTTTTTATTGAGTCTGCGCAACCCCTTGTCCCTGTTGCTTTGCTCCTCTCTGATGGTGTGCCTAGCGTTGCCAGGGCTTGGGAAAGAGGTATGTAACTTTGATGTGCTTCACGCGGGCTTGGGCACAATACAGCATACGGGACTGTGGTGACCAGCTGAGTGCCATCAGAGTTGGTGGGAGACACTGGTCATGGCCACCCATCTCTCCTTTTCACGGAGGGCCATTTCTCCTGCCTTGGTTGTTGGTTAAGATCTCTAGACCTTCAACGCTGGGCTGGCAGAGGGGAAATAAGACAGTGTTAAGGAAGTATTGACATAAAACTAAAGGTCTGGGACAGCAGGAGGGGAGAAATTTGGCAGAGCCCACCCTCATGCTGCTGTCCATCAGCTTGAGCCCCCTTCCTGCTGGTGGCTGTGTTAGCTCTTGGTGATGCCATTGGCTCCCTGGGCTGGCTGGCTCCCCAGTGTTATGCTTGATGATGCTCTTGAAAACTCCTGTTGCCTGCTTCCCCTTTTGGGTTTATATTTTTTTTTTTTAAGGGGGGTGGGGAGGGTGGGTATTTTCTAGTTGGACACGGGATTTTTTTGTAGTAACAAAGGAAAAAAGTACTTTTTACATGTGATTTCTACTTAGAGAATGTTACGTGTCGCTGCTTGGGCGAGTGGCTTAGATGCAGAGGGAGCTAGAACTTTGTTTACTGGGAGAATAGCACAGGATAGGATAAGCTGGAATAAGGTGAGCAGAACTGTTTAAAATACGGGCCTCAAGTTGTTAATGGCTTGGTAGCTGGACCTAGGAGAGAAAGTCCTCTGTGGACTGCTGCTTGGTAGGGTGCCAGAGGCACTCCTGCCCTCCTTGCTTCGGAGGTGTCCTCCAAGATTGCAACATGTGGCCGTGGCTGCTTGCCCATGGCTGCATCTGTATATAGGCGACTGTTCACAGCGAGCGGGAGCTGCTGCACTGGTGGTCTGCACGACTCTGTGCCTCAGTGCTCTTTGGGGTGGTAGAGGGGTTATCCATAGGGGTTGCAGTTGTCAGCAAGCTTCTTCACCTCTGGGGACAGCAGGGCCTGCCCCAACCTGCAGTGCTGAGGGCTGCCTGTATCACCTCCCTGTCCCCAAAGGCAGATGGCTGGCGCAGACTGACCTCCTTTCTCTTGGAAAGACTTCTTTTAACTTCTGCGTTCTTGCCAGCACTGCTCAACTCCCTGAGCCCTGGCTGCAGAGGACCAGGCTGGAGCAGCACAGGGAATTCTGCCTGCAGTGGGCATGCGAATTCTGCCTGTACCCATCATGGGATGGGGTGGAGCCATGGCAGGAGACTTGCCCGAGGCCTGAGGAGTGCCAGGGCCATCTGGCTGCCCCACCTCCTGGCTGCCTGCAGCACATGTTGGCTTGGCTTATGTTCCTGAACTGTGTTTATATCCTCTGCGTTTTTCTTGGTTTTTGTTGAAAGAAAAGCTAAAGGGCTCGTGTTTAATGTTTCACCCTGTCTGATGCTGGCATCACCTTCCCCTGGTGCCGTGAGCACTGGGGGAGCACCATGAACTGATTCCCACTCTGGTCTCCACTTGAAGCGCTATAGGGCAAGGGGTGTAGAGGAGGGGAAAGGGCTGAAGAAGTGTCTCCCTTCAGCATGTGCATTGGTCAGAGATGCTGAGCCCTGACCAGAGGGGATGAGGATGATTGCAGTACATTCCTTCTGGAGGGTTTCCTCCCACCTCCAAGAGGTTAAAATTACCCTGTGGAGCCCCCTGCAGAGCTGGGAGGCCCTGCTGCTGGGAGAAAGCTGACCTACAGCCAGATCCAGTGACGATAAATTCTCTCCTATAATTGAGCCTAGTCTTAATTCTTGGCATCTGCAGCCAGAGTTATTTTAAACTTGTCTACAGTTGCCGGCCTGCCTTGGAGTCATGTCTGTGAGTGCCCTGTGCACACAGAGTTGTGCTTTTTGAATGCCTAGGCCTGTCCTGGGCTCAGCAGAACAGCTCTTGAATTTAATTGAATGATAAAGAGAGCAGAGATGAAGCTCTTCCCCAGGCTTTCTCTGGCTGGTGGAGGAGCAAATGCTAAAACCACGCAGCTGGAAACGCCCTTTACGTACTTCCCCCCTGGCTCCCCACTCTGTGGGCTGGGGCATCAGAGTGGATGATCTCTTGGTAACTAAGACATGCTGGTGAAAGGTAGGAAAGGGGCACCTCTTCCCCCAAGAAGGGAGTTGGAGCAGGGTCTCTGCTCCTTCTGTGGGGGTGTTAACTGCTCGCTAGGGGGCAGAAAGCCATTTGACTTTGCAGGGTGAGCTTGTCTTGCCTTTGAGAGATGAAAGTCTCTGCTGTGCTGGGGTGAAACCCCCTGGAGACACAAGTGAGAGGTCACTCTGGGGATTTATACCCTTCCCTAGAGGACAGTGTTAGTTTGAGAGGCCTCGCTATGCCGCCTGCTTGAGGATGCCCAGGAAGGCATGTGAGGGTACGTGCAGCTTTTCAGCCCCTCAATTCAACAAGGGGGCCAGACTGAAGCCTGAGCTCCCGTACCAAGTGCCCAGCCAACTGCCTCGTGCTAGCATTCCTGTACCACTTTCCTGAACTGCAAAGGGAAAGAGGACGCATAGCTGCTGCTTCAGCATGGTGTGTGTCTGCCCAGGGGTATTGAATCCTAGTCCTGGTACAGGAGGTGAGTCTGGTGAGGCAGGAGAAGTGTGAAATGGCTGTCAGCTATATTTCCTGTCTTTACTCCGTTTCCCTTCTCTCTTCTCCCTCCTTTTCACTTTGCCCTACACACGTCTTAGGAATTAGCCCTGCAGAAACACATGGTTACAGGCAGGAGACAAGTTTGTGTTTGATGCTGTAGCCTGCTGCAAATGCTGCACTGGTTTGTTCATTTTATTTTTGAATCAACAGATTGTAATTTATGCCTATGCAAGAAAAAAAAACAAAACCAAGATAAATAAATTCTATCCAAACTGCTGTGAGCTTTTTTGGGTGTTTAGCAGATGAACTTGCAGGTGGGAATGATGCACAGCTAAATGGATAGGTAGAGTATTCTTGTAGCTTTTCTTCCTCTGTGGATTCTCATGGTGAATCCTCATTTTCCAGCCTGACATACTGACTCCAGGGCCAACAGTGTTTACCTTGTCATTGAGGAGGCTCTGGGATGCAAAAGCTGCATCGAGAACTGATGAAAACAAGAGCTTCTATTAAAAAACTTCACTATCTTAAGACACTTAGACGCAAAATACTGCATATTTGATGACATGTAGCATTCCATGTCTGTGATAGACCGTGGCTGTGGGCTCAGTCCATCGTTCAGTAACCTCAAAGCTGTCTTTGGGCATAATCCGTCTGTTCTCTGCCTTCTCGTAGCCACAAGCAGAGCCCAGCTTGGTCCCAAGGAGTGGCAAATGAGGCTTGGCCTGTCATAAACTACAAGGAAGGGAAGCTGTATGTTACTATCTTATCCTTACCATGGGCTGTAAATCACTCCTCAGGAAGCTCAGAACAAGGCAAAAGGAAATATTTCCTTGTCCTCAGCACAGGGAAGTTAACCACAAGCAGATTGCCTAGGGAAGTTGTGGATGCCCCATCCCTGGAAGTGCCCAAGGCCAGGTTGGATGAGGCTTTGAACCACCTGATCCAGTGGGAAGTGTTGGGTTGAAACTGGATGATCTTTAAGGTCCCTTCAAACCCAAATCGGTCTGTGATTGGGGTTCATTGACAGGCCTTTTAACTTGATGTGAAGGGGGCAGGGAAACATATCTAGTTTGCCTGTGACAAATGGTTAGAGGGAGTGCTGCTAGTATGGGCCCTCAACCTGCTGCCCAAAGGCATGCTGGGGACACTACAGCACCATCAAAGTCCTGTGGAGATTAGCTGGAGGCTCCTGATGCAGTAGATGCCAACAAATGAATTTCTGTGGAACACGTTAATGGAAATAGGGGGTGTTCCACTAAGAAGATGATATGGCCAGCTGCCCAGGTGAAGTGCCTCCGCACACATGCATGCAGCACATGCACCAAAGAGGAGGAGCTGGAAGCGACCACGTCGCTAGAAAGCTACAACCTGATTGCCATTACTGACACTTTGGATGAATCCCGTGACTGGAGTGCAGTTATCAATGGCTACAGGCTGTTCAGAAGGAACAGGTAGGTGGTGATATTGGCTTCTACATCAATAAATGTGAAGAGATGTCCCGGAAGAACAGTGACAAGAAGGTCAAAAGCTTATGAGTAAGAATTAGAGACCAAGGCAACAAAGGGAACCTTGTGGTTCATGTCTACTACAGGCTGCCTGATCAAGGGGAGCCTACTGATGAAGCCTTCTTCCTCCAGATACAGGATTCTTTACACTTGCAAGCTCTCGTCCTACTGGGGGACTTCAACCACCCTGACATCTGCTGGAAAAACAGCATAGCAAGCTGTAGGCAATCCCAGAGACTCCCGGAGTGCACTGATGGTAACTTCTTAACCAAGTAATAGATAGCCCTACCTGAGGGGAAGCAATACTGGACTTGATGCAAGTGAGCTTATACTAACGTCGAGATTAGAGGCAGTCTAGACTACAGTGATGACACGTTTGCGAAGATCACAGGCCTAAGGGATACAGGACAGGTGAGGAGTAGGGTCAGGACTCTAAATTTTAGGAAAGCAAAATTCCAGCTCTTTAAGGAGTTTATTAGTAGGACTCCCTGGGAAATGATCCCCAGGAACAGGGGAGCAGAACAGAGCTGGCAGATCTTAAGGACGCTTTCCATAGAGCACAAGAGCTCTCAGTCCCCAGATGCAGGAAATCAGGCCAGGAAGGGAAAAGAGCAGCATGCCTGAGTCAAGACCTGCTAGTCAAATTAATTAGCAAGAGAGAGCTGCAAGAGGCAGTGCAAATAGGGACAGTGTCTCAGTTTAAATGAAAACTAAGGTGCCTATCAGAAATTAAGAGTTTTTAATCAGAAAAATGTATAGAAAGGATAACAGTTCCCAACTACAAATATAGATATATACAACCACAGAACAGAATTAATAGCAAGCAAAATTGAAAACTTTAAACGAATTAAGTCCAATACCCAAAATCTTTTGGTGCAGTTCTCTTTAAGAGCAGCAAGTCGCAATGTCGCACCTTGAGAAAAAAAACAGCAGCTTTGAAAGTCAGCTTCTGGTACCTCGTCCTCAGGGGAAAGGATGGGAGGGGGGAAAGAGGGAGAGGGGTCAGGGCAGTAACTCCTCTGAAAACGATGCTGGCAGATCTGCTGAAATGATGCCGCAGCAGATTTAGGGAGTGATGATCGCTCTCTCCCCGAAGGACCACGCAGGACGCGTGGAGCCGGGGCTGAGTCCAAAGAGTCTCCTGCTTACCACAAATGGCCGAGCAGAAGTGGCGTGGAACGGAAATGACCTCTCCCCGGCGCCCGTGGAAGCGCTCTGCACCCCCCCCACCCCCTCACATCTCCTCTGGGTCCTAAAGCCTCCCTGTGTTGGCACGGGAGAGAGAAAAAATCCTTGAAAGATTTGAAACCATAACAGACAGGTAACCTAGGAAGTGTATAGAGATGCTGCTCAGTTGTGTAGGGATGGGGTCAGGAAAGCCAAGGCGCAGCTGGAGATGAACTTGGCAAGGGATGCAAATAATAACAAGAAGGGCTTCTACAGGTGTGTCAACTGGAAAAGGAAGGTTAAAGAAAGCGCACCGGCTCTGAAAAACAAGAATGGACATGAAGTATCAACAGTCAAGGAGAAGGCTGAGGTACTCAACAACATTTTTGCCTCAGTGTTCACTGCCAACTACTCTCCTCACACCTCACAAGTCAATGGAGAACAAGATTTGGACTGGGGGGGGGGGGGGGGGCTAAAGCCTCTCCCACACTAAGGGAAGATCAGGTTCGTGAGCATCTGAGGAAACCGAACATATATAAATCTATGGGACCTGATGAGATGCATCCCAGAGTCCTGAGGGATTTAACCAATATAGTTTCCAAGCCACTCTCCGTTCTATTTGAAAAGTCATGGCAGTCAGGGGAGGTCCCTGGTGAAAGAAGAAGGGAAATATTGTGCACATTTTTAAAAAGGGTAGAAAGGAGGACCCTGGGAACTACCGACCTGTCAGCCTCACCTCTGTGCCTGGAAAGATTGTGGAACAGATCCTCCTAGAAGCTTTGCTAAAGCACATAGATGACAGGGAGGTAATTTGAGACAACCAACATGGCTTTACTCAGGTCAAGTCCTGCCGCACCAGCCTCATGGCTTTCTATGATAGAGTGACCACATCAGTGGACAAGGGAAAAGCAACAGATGTCTACTGCTGATGGATCAGACACTGTGGATGCCTGTGGGGAGAAGAGGTGCTGCTGGAGGTGTGCTCACCCTTCTGCTCATGTCTGTGTTTGAGCCGTTGGCCCTGAGCACCCAAGACCTCCTCCCTTCCTATTTGTCATCGTTACCAGTTTTCTATCTGCCCCCTCCCCATTTTCCCGTGTCCCTTCCCCAGCAGGGACACTCGGGCGCCCAGCATCCCTGCACCGAGGCAAAACCTGGATCTGAGGGCAGATCCTGGATCTGAGAACTGGCAGTTCTCACGAGTGTGGCTGACACAGTGGGACATATGCAGAAGCATCCACAGGAGATTTAAATGGCTGTTTATAAAGAGAGAGGGACTGATGGGAGATGTTGTCGTTGGAGGTTGCCTTGGGCTTAGTGACCATGAAATCATAGTTTTCAATTGCTGGTGAGGTAAGGAGTGGGGTCAGCAAAACCAGTACCATGGACTTGAAGAGGGCATACTTTGACCTGTTCAGGTCACTGCTTGAGAGAGTCCCTTGGGAAACAGTCTTGAAGAGCAAAGGTGTTCATGAAGGTTTGATGCTCTTCAGGAAGGAATTTTAAAGGTGCAGGAGCAGCCTGTCCACATGCGCTGCAAGAGAAACCAGCAAAGAAGACAATAGATTTGGATGAACAGGCAGCTTTTGCTGGAAGACAAGAAGAAAAAGAGAGTTTACCATTTCTGGAAGAAAGCACAACTCAAAAAGAGGATGGGGATCTCATTAGGTCATGCAGGGACAAAATCAAAAAGGCAATAGCCCAGCTTGAGCTCAGTCTGGCCACTGCTGTGGGAGACAATGAAAAATATTTTCACAAATACACCATCAAGAAAAGGAGAATCGCAGGGAATCTCCATCCTTTACTGGATATGGAGAGAAACACTGCTATGGAGGATAAGGACAAGGCTGACATGCTTAATGTCTTCTTTGCCTCTGCCTTCAATAGTAAGACCAGTAATCCCAAGGGTATTCAGTCCCCTGAGTTGGAAGATGAGGATGGAGAGCATGATAACCCTCCCCCATAATCCAAGAGGAATTAATCAATGACCCGCTACTCCATGTGGGCACTCACAAGTCTATGAGACTGGATGAGGAAAGATTATGGAGCGGTTCAACTTGAATGCATTCACCAGAAGACTGCAGGTCAACGAGGGGATCAGGCCCAGCCAGCATGGGTTCATAAAGGGCAGGTCCTGTTGGACCAACCTGATCTCCTTTTATCAGCAGGTGACCCGCCTACTTCATGAGGGAAAGGCTGCGGATGTTATCTCTCTCGACTTCAGCAAAGCCTTTGACATTGTCTCGCATAGTGTTCTCCTGGAGAAGTTGGCAGGCCATGGCTTAGACAGGTGTACTCTTCAGTGGATTAAACATTGTCTAGGTGGTCAAGCCCAGACAGTTATGGAGATGAAAGCTAAATTCAGTTGGCAGCCTGACACAAGCGGTGTTTGTTCCCCGGGGCTCAGTGCTGGGGACAGTCCTGTTCACTATCCTTGTGCATGATCTGGATGAGGCCATTGAGTGCTCCCTCAGTAAGTTTGTAGATTACACCAAATTGGGCAGGAGTATTGACCTGCTTGAGGGCAGGAAGGCTCTGCAGAAGGATCTGGACAGGCTGGATCCACAAGCCAAGGCCAATTGTATGATATTCAACAAGGCCAAGTGACAGGTTTTGCACTTGGGTCACAACAACCCCATGCAACGTCACAGGCTTGGGAAAGAGTGGCTGGAAAGCTGTGTGGCAGAAAAGGAGCTTTCAGTGCTGGTCAATAGCCAGCTGAACATGATCCAGCAGTGTGCCCAGGTGGCCAAGGCCAAGAGTATCCCAGCTTGGATGAAAAATGGAGGAGCATGGAAATGATTGCTTGTGCCCCTCAGTTCAGGAAAGATCCTGTGGATGCTTCCGCAAATGTCTCCACTGTGTCAGCCACACTTGCAAGCATTGCCAGTTCCTGGATCCAGGAATGCCCTGTCCTGCTCTTCCTGGGGCTTCCCTTGTTCCAGGGACCCCTTATCTGCCTCAACGTAGCCCTCAGCTACACAGCTTGCTGTCCACCATCTGATCCTCACTGACCAAGTGCTGCTGCTGGTTTCACCACGTTTAAATCTCCCACAGAATACTGCATCTTGGATGACGTGTAGCAGTCTACATCTGTGATAGACGACGGCTGTCTGCTCAGTCCGTTGTGCAGTAACCTCAGAGCTGTCTCTGAGCATAATCACTCTGTCCTCTGCCTTCTCATGGCCATGAGCTTGGTCCCAAAGAGTGGCAAATGAGGGCACCATCAACAAGTATCACAGTATCATAAGGCTGGAAAAGACCTTTGAGATCATCGAGTCCAACCTATGACCCTACACCTACACCGACACCTACTCCTACTTGTCAACTACACCATGTCACTAAGTGCCTCATCCAATTTCTCTTTGAACACCTCCAGGGATGGTGACTCAACCACCTTCCTAGGCAGCGCATTCCAATGAACAATTACCCTCTCAGTGAAGAATTTCTTCCTAATGTCAATCCTAAACCTCTCCTGGCGAAGCTTGAGACCTTGTCCTCTTGTTCTGTCACCGGTCGCCTGAGAGAGTCCAACTCCTGCCTCACCACAACCTCCCTTTAGGTAGTTGTAGAGAGCCATAAGGTCTCCCCTGATCCTCCTTTTCTCCAGGCTAAACAACCCCAGCTCCCTCAGTCGCTCCTCATAGGGCTTGTGCTCCAGCCTCTTCACCATCCTCGTTGCCCTCCTCTGGACACACTCCAGCATCTCAACATCCTTCTTAAACTGAGGGGCCCAGAACTGGACACAGCACTCAAGGTGTGGCCTGACCAGTGCCGACTATAAGGGGATGATGACCTCTCTAGTCCTGCTGGCCACACTGTTCCTGATGCAGGCCAAGATACCACTGGCCTTCTTTGCCACTTGAGCGCACTGCTGGCTCATGTTGAGTTTCCTGTCCACCAGCACTCCCAAGTCCCTTTCCGCCTGACTGCTCTCCAGCCATTCTGCACCCAGTCTATAGCTCTGCATGGGGTTGTTGTGTCCAAAGTGTAGGACCCGGCATTTGGACTTGTTAAACCTCATGCTATTGGAGTCAGCCCACCTCTCCAGCCTGTCAAGGTCCCTCTGTAGGGCCCTCCTACCCTCTAGCAGATCGACACTTCCTCCCAGCTTGGTGTCATCTGCGAACTTGCTGATGAAGGACTCGATCCCCTCATCCAGATCATCAATAAAGATATTAAACAGGACCGGGCCCAGCACCGAACCCTGGGGGACGCCACTAGTGACCGGCCGCCAGCTGGATGGGACACCATTCACCACCACCCTTTGGGCTCGGCCATCCAACCAATTCCTAACCCAGCACAGAACATTTCCGTCCATGCCACGAGCTGCCAGCTTCTCCAGGAGTCTACTATGGTAGACAGTGTCAAAGGCCTTGCTGAAGTCCAGGTACACCACATCCACAGCCTTCCTCTCATCCACCAGGCGAGTCACACAGTCGTAAAAAGAAATCAGGTTGGTCAGGCAGGACCTGCCTCTCCTAAAACCATGCTGGCTGGGCCTGATCTCTCCCTCATTCCTCAGGTGCCACATGATTGCACCCAGGATTATCCATTCCATAATTTTGCCTGGAACCAAGGTCAGGCTGACAGGTCTGTAGTTACCTGGATCATCCCTACGGCCCTTCTTGTGGATGGGCATCACGCTGGCCAACTTCCAGTTGTCTGGGACCTCTCTAGTGAGCCAGGACTGCTGATAAATGACGGAAAGCGGCTTAGCAAGCTCGTCCGCCAGCTCTCTCATCACCCTAGGATGGATCCCATCAGGCCCCATAGACTTATGAGGATCCAAGTGGCTCAGCAGGTCTCTGACTTCTTCCTCCTGGATGACAGGAGGGCTGTATTGCACCCCGCCCCTATCCACCGCTTCAGTAGACCAGTTGTCCAGAGAACAATCTGCCTTACTGTTGAAAACCGAGGTGAAGAAGGCATTAAGCACCTCAGCTTTTTCCTCATCTTTAGTTACTATATTTCCCTCAGTGGTCGATAAGGATTGAAGGTTGTCGCCGCCCTTTTTTCTGCCGTTAATATATTTGAAAAAGCTCTTCTTGTTGTCCTTAACACAAGTGGCCAATTTAAGCTCCAGCTAGTAAGGTGAGCTGCGTGTTGCTCTCCTTACCATGGGCTGTAAATCACTCCTCAGGAAGCTAAGAGCAAGGCAAAAGGATGTAATTCCTTGTCCTCAGCACAAGGAAGTCAACCATGAGCAGATTGCCCAGAGAAGCTATGGATGCCTCCTCCCTGGAGGTGTTCAAGGCCAGGTTGGATGAGGCTTTGAGCCACCTGATGCAGTGGGAGGTGTCCCTGCCTATGGCAGGGGGGGTGGAACTGGATGATCTTTAAAGTCGCTTCCAGGCCAAACCATTTTATGATGTTATGAAAAAGGGAAATGGGAGTGGTTTCAGCCTGGGGAGGGTCACAGCATTGCCTGCTTACCCAGGATGGGCTGGAGGCAGGTTCATGTTGAGAAGCGCCCATGCAGCTCCTTACTGAAGGCCACCCTAGAGATAGGCTTGGTTTTTGCTGCTCCAGGATCTGCCCTCAAATCCAGGTTTTGCCTGGGCACAGGGATGCTGGGCACAGGAGTGTCCCTGCTGGGGAAGGGACATGGGAAAATGGGGAGAGGGGCAGATAGAAAACTGGTAAGGATGACAAATGGGACGGGAGGAGGTCTTGGGTGCTCAGGGCCAACGGCTCAAGCATAGACATGAGCAGAAGGGCGAGCATACCTCCAGCAGCATCTCCACTCCCTACAGACATCTGTATTGCCTGATCATCAGGAGCAGAGCAGCTGGGATGGCCTTTGCTGTCGTTGCCACCAGCTGCCAGCCCAAGACTTATCTGTGTTAGGAAAAGGCTGTGAAGGAGAGGAAAAGCCTTTGGCAGCTTTGGAGTTTACAAACCCTGGAGGCAGGAAAAGGCCCCTTCCTGGGGCACTCCTCAGAGTCCTGCTGGATTTACAGAAACAGGTGAGATGCATATCGCTGTGAGGGCCCACGGAAGCACAAGCTTCTGCAAGCAGTGGGAGTCCTGGGCTAAAACCGCCTCCTCTAGCAAAGGGTCTCCAAGAGAGATGGACCCAAAGCATTTGCTCCAGCAGCTCTTCACACAAAAATGCCTGCATCTCTACACAGCACAGCTCACGCCAAGAAAGTGTTCTCATTCCCCCACTCCAGTGCTGAGAAGCACTACAGCTCAGGTAGAGTAGAAGCTGCCAGGGTTGTGTCAAGGTTCAGCAGCAGCTCTCCTGTGGCATGGCACGGTGTGCTCTCCCCTGCCATCACTACCAACACAGCCCCCTCTCCCAGCCAGCAAAGAAGCCTGGTACCCTGCAGACCTGCTTGGTCTCCCTTTCGGTGCTAACGAAGCAGCTGCTGGTTTGTCAGTGGGACAGAAAGCAACAAGACAGACCTGAACTCAGAACAAACTTGTTTAAAATTTATTTTATAGATCACAGCAGCCTGCGTGATCTTTGAATGCTGGTCACAAAAGAGAGATCACACCACTTCCTTTGCACAAACTGAAGTAAACCCTCTCTTCCAGTCTCAGCAGTCTCCTTCATTTGGAGCACAAGGAATGGAGAAAGAGATAACCATCTGGAGCTCCTTGCTCCCCTCAGAAACTTAAGAGCAGTGAAATTAGGTGCAGTTTGATGTTGCTACAGGGCCAGAAGACAACCAAACCACGCCCTTGTGCCCTGCTTAGCCACACTTCACACCGCTTCACAATGCAGATGCTTATTAATAGTGTAGCCGCCAATTGTTCTTCTCTTGCCAGGAGAGTGCTGGTATTTAGGCACATGGCTTGGAAAGGACTGTCTGGCCTCCCTGCTTCCACTCATCATGCTCAAGCACTGCAGTCTCTAAGGCAAAGTACTCTCATCTCCAAACCACATTGCTCACCTCTCCCACTCTGCTTAATGTTCTTTGAGTGCTGGTGCTGGCATCGGGAGATGCGCTCTCCCTCCCTGAGCCTGCTGTTGCTCACTTGGCTTGAAAGCCTTACTCAAATCAAAAGGTGAACTGGAATGAACTCCTTGCAGGTGCCACTGAGTAAGAAACAGGAACAACCTGCTAGGGAGGTACAGAAACTTTTCAGTCTCCCTATAATTAAAAGTCCTTCATTGGAGGAGGAAACCCTCAAAGAACAACAATTTGCAAGGATGCCACCTCCTCTGTGCTCCCACAGCTTACCACAAGCCAGGAGAGGATAACTCCTTTTCTCTCAGGAGCCAAGAGAAGAGGCAGGGTTATAAGAAGAGAGATCAAAATAAGCAGGGAAATGATTCACTTGCAAAACCCATGGTTAAAAACCGTGGTAACAACAAAGTCAATTCACAGATCGTCCTTGCAGGGCACTCCTGGACAAGCCAAAATTTGTCATTAGAAAAAAATACACAATCTTAAAAAGAAATAAAGGGAAGTCAGAAAAACTTGCATGTGCTTCCAAACCTGAAAGCATTTTTATAAGTTTTGTATCATTTCATCATTGCCCTCCATGGCCAAGAAGGGAGAAGACAAATCCTGCCTCTGCCACGGCAAGGTCTGGCCAGCAAGTTCCAGAAAAGATCTGTAAAATCTTGAAGTAAACAAAATCAAAGGGAGGTCATGTTTGCCTCATGTCTCTCTTCCAAAGGTACGCTACCACCTGTGATCTCTGTCCGTCGAGGTGAGAAAGCTTTCTCTGGCTCAAGGGACGGACTGAGTGTTCCTGCACTGTACTCTTAATACTGTCAGCTGAGCCACAGCAGCCTGGAAAGGCGGGTTAGATTTGCTCCAACATGCATTGAAAAAACAATATGGGCAAATGACTGCCCATTTAATTTAGTCTCTAATTAAAATCTTAAGTGCTATCAACGTATTTGACAAGGATATTTAGTATAAGATTCCTCAACTTAACAAGAACTGCTTTCCAATTTGTTTCCCCTCTTCAATCTCCAACTAAGGACATTTCTTGCCACCTCCTTCAAACTTCAGTCACTACAACATTAAATTAAACCCACTTAGAAACAGTTTAAGACAGAAGGAATCCAAAAACCTATTTGGCATGGGGCCACAGCGGTGAGGAAACAATGCCCTGTGGAGCCATCCTAAGCAACGTGTTTTAACCTTTGCAAGTCTGAAATGTCAGGCATTTGATAACCCCTGGATCTGAGACAGCAAATAGGAGGAGAGCATCAAGTCCTGTGGACAGAATGGGGTGAGGGAGGAGGGAGGCAGCTAACTGGCTCTTCACAGGTCTATTCAGACTCTCCTCTCATCTTCATGGTTCCTCTCATCTTTTGGTTTAAGCTGCTCTAGATCTTTTGGATAAGAAATGAAAGGGAGGGGAGGAATTCCTCAGAGGGAGGAGGAATAAGAAATTCAGCAGCCACTGGCAGGAGTCACACAGGCTCCCTGAGACTTCACTTTATGGCGCTGGCCTCCACGTCGCCGGCTTCCTCCTCCAACTTTTGACTGCAAAACATGAAGACACACTTCAGTGCACAGCATCACCTGAATCAGAATATTAACACAGCAGGATTTCAGATGGATTACACACACATCCAGACAGTGAGAGGGCAGTTGTGACTGATCAACTTCCTGTCACTGTGTGAAGGAGATCAGGCATACAGACACACCGTGAAGGAAAGAGGAGAAAAAGATACACCATGAAGCTCAATCCTGCAAGGTGGGGAGGACCTGCTTCCCATTTTTCTTAATGCTTCAGTCCCATGAGAGTCAGCAGGTGCCATGGGGCTCAGCATCTGGGAAATCAACACCTCCCTTGGCTTTGTGCAGAATGGAAGAAGAGTCCTCCCGTCCCCCTAACAGGGCTCTCTTGCTAACCTCACTCTGTCCCCAGTCTCAGGCCAGCACGCCCACCATTCTCTTTTAAAGCAGACAAATACCTTATTGCCCTCACGGACGTGGGGCTCTTCATCCAGCACAGGCTGAGGGGAAGCAGCAAGGAGAGAGAGGCAGAGGTAAGCAAGAACAAAAGCAACACAAACTTTCAGGGGGAGGGACGAAACAAAAAGCAAGCTGGGAGCACTACTTACAACTGCAGTGATGCTGCAACAAGACAAGGAGGAGATGGAGGATCACTAAAAAGCCACAGGTGTATGAAAGGGAGAGAACTCCTGCCAGTGGGCCCTCTTTCAGCAGCCAGACAGGCTTGACAGAGCAAAAACTGACCAATGAGACAACTAAGAGGGCTAAAATTAAGAGGGGAACACTGACCAGGTTTCTTGAAAAAGTCAGTTCCTGAAACTTTCACTTACTAGATAAGCACAGCAGAAGGAGAAGACCCATGTAATATAGCTGATAAACAGCTCCCAAAGCCTGCAGTTAGAATTGTGTTTCCATTCCTTTCAGACCAGAAAGGCTAGGTATCCTTCTCGGACAAGCTGAGCTGAGAAGTCCTAACCAAAAAAACAACCTGGATAAATTTCCCTCAAGAAAGATAAAACCTTTCCTCCTCCTTGGATGTCTCCATCCTGCCTCCTTGACAGGGCAAACAGCATGAGTCTGATACTACTACTTAGGTTGTAATTTCTGTAGGGTAGGGACGGTCTACCTCTCATTCCAACAGCAGAGACCCATTCTGTGACTGGCTGTCAGATGCTTCACTAGTTCAGCTACTGAGATGCTTCATCACGGTAAGCACAGTCAAGCAGTTAAACAGGTTGCCAAGGGACATTATGCAGTCTTCCTCCTTGGAGGTTTTCAAGACATTACTGGATAAAACCCTGAGCAACCTGGTCTGACCTCACAGCTAATCCTACTTAGAACAGAAGGTTAGACTAGACACTCCTTGAAGTCCAATCCAAATTGCTCCTAAGCTGCTCGCTGCTGAAAGGTCAGCCATGAAGAGCCATTCAGTCAGAGAATTCTGATTTCTGCTGTGAGACTACTTGTGTTTTCTATTTGTTTCTGATGCACATATAGTCACAAGATGAGTTTAAGTGTACGAGGGGATAATGCTTGGGCTTTAGAGTGCTCTTCCTCCAACAAATGAAACCACGACGCAAACAGCTAGGACAGACACAATATTTTCCTCACTTACCGATGGTTGCAGGGCAGTAGGTGCCAGTGGCGCTGTGGCTGTTGAGGGGGCCTCATCCCCAGCTGGTGGGCCTCCAGCTGCTGTTCCAGTTGGAAGAACACCATCTTCTCGTTTCGTGACGGCTCCCTTCTTGGTTGACTGCATCTTGATCTGCTGTGGCTTGGAGTTCATTGGTGAGTTATTGGTGGTCTGGAGTAACTGCAAATTACAAAGCAAGAGGCCAAATCAATGTTAAATTAGGTAGGCTGATATGGCATGGTTCTATACTGCTTTTTATCATAAACCCATGAGAGAACTGATACCAATTACCATCAAGAGAAAAATGCAGCAGCAGCTGTTCAACAAAATCTAGGCCCTTGAATTGCCCTCAAGAACCCTTACAGGTTGGAAAGGGCCATTCAGCTGAGGTGGCACTCAGCCCTCCTCAGTGTGACTCAAAGGGAACAGCTATAAGCTATCAGAAAGAGACCAAGTCATAAGAACCAGTGGCATCTGGCTCACCACCCGCCTTTGTATTCCCTCATTCACACCAGGTAAGACCCACCACACAACAAAGCACACTGGTCATCCACGACCCACACCAGGGCTGATATTTGTCGTTGAAGGATGGCTTCTTCCCATAATTTTCCAGAGCTATCCGGATTCTGCTGCTGGCTTCTCAGTGCCAAAAGTAGCTAATGGGTAAAACCAAAGTCAGACTCTTCAGCCTTTACCTTAGTGATGGTACCCACGGCTTTGGTGCGGCCTTCACGGAAGACCAGACGCTGATCTATATGCAAATATTCCGGGGTTTTGATGAAGCGAAAGTGCACTGTAGCTTTGTCTCCCGTCCGCAGGCAGTCCTTGTCCATGCTGAGAATTGTGGCCGTCTGACGGATGCTGCCACAATGCACTGCGAATGTAATGCACAAAGGCTTTCAACAACCCCTGGTGCTACTGGAATAAGCTAGACGGATGAGAAGCTCGACAGGAGCCAGCAACATGCGCTTACAGGCCGGAAGGCAAACCATGTTCCGGGCTGCATCAAAAGAAGCGTGGCCAGCAGGGCAAGGGAGGGGATTCTGCCCATCTGCTCTGCTCTTGTGAGACCCCACCTGGAGTGCTGTGTCCAGTTCTGGAATCCCAACATCAGAAGGATGTGGAACTATTGCAGCAAGTTCAGACAAGGGCCACAAAGATGCTCAGAGGGCTGTAGCACCTCTGCTAAAAGGACAGGCTGAGAGAGTTAGGATGCTCAGTCTGGAGAAGAGAAGGCTCTGGGGGGACCTCATAGCAGCTTTCCAGTACCTGAAGGGGCTACAGGAAAGCTGGGGAGGGACTTTTTACAAGTAGTGACAGGAAGAGGGGGAAGAGCTTTAAATTGGAAGGGGGAAGATTTAGATGAGACATTAGGAAGAAATTGTTCACAATGAGGTTGGTGAGGCACTGGAGAATTTGTGGATGTCCCTTCCCTAGAAGTGTTCAAGGCCAGGTTGGATGGAGTCTTGAGCAGCCCAATCTAGTGGGAGATGTCCCTTACCCTGGCAGGGGGTTGGAATTGGATGGGCTTTAAAGTCCCTTCCAACCCAAACCGTTCTGCGATTCAGACATCTAAGGCAGCTCCTGCTACCCTATACAGCTAACAGTGCTGAGTTTGGATGTAAAAATCTACAGTGTATCAAAGACGATATGGATCACACAGCTGCCTTTGTTCAGTCCTCAAAAAGGAAACATACAAGCTAGAACAGCTGCCTTTGAATGGAGAATTTCCTGAAGCAAAATCCTACACTCCAAGCTGCCAAGGTAGAGGGCAGGACCTAAAATGAGTCTCTCAGTAAGCATTTGAAGTTGAAGAATCTTGGCCTCATAGAGATCTGGCTTGGGCAGGCTTCAAGTACACTTGGAGTCACACATCTTTTTACCTACAGCCTTCAGCATTCTCCTCTCTATAATGCATTGCTGGGAAAGATCAAATCAGGAACTATGGCTTATATTCAGGCTGAGAGAGCCACCAGGAGAAAAGTTATCTCAGGCTAGAGCTGATAGAAACTGCTACCACTTGGAAACAAATACGAGACAACTCTGAGACACATACCCATGGCCTGATACCGTGGGCTGATGGTAGTAGGGTGATGGAGCACCAGAATCTCTGCTTCAAACTCCCACGATGCTTGTGGATTCAGGCGAGGTGACACCATCACCATGCCTTTCCGGATGGAAGAACGCTTGATCTGAAAAGCAGAGATACAATAAAAAAACCTTAGCGTGAGTCTTCAGGGAAGAAACTTGCTTCTCTGGCTGACTGCACCCAGAAGGATCCTAAAGCATTTGACAGATAGTAACTTGTCCTCACCAAAAGGCAAAGCCAGAGCTGTTTAGCAGTATGTAACAATGTTATGCCAAGGTTGCAAAAATTAAGTTCCTCTGAAGTTTCTATGGAAGCTTTAGTTAGAGTGCTGGGAATGCTAGACACAAGACACTGACACAAGAGTTTTAACTAGCTGATCCTTTAAAATCAAAACATACATCCTAGTTACACATTATCCAAGCAGATGATCTCTTCAAAAGCATTGTGTCTGTCAACATGAAACAGTAAGGCTGAAACACATGAAGTTTCGTACGGCTTGAACCAGATCTCCTTAAAATCAGTGTGTCTCCTGTTGACAGAAACCCTTCACCAGAGGAGTTGCACCAAATTTTGCCAATTTTTAAACCCCAAAACACGTAGATGGTCAAGAGGAATACAGTAAATACCTGCCTGGGCCACTAACGCAGTAGCTGCACAAGAGGAGACTTCCCTTGCAATGCTTCTGCCTTGCCAAACATCTCCAACACTATTCCTCATTACCTTGGGTCCCCATGCTGTCACCTGGCAGCAGTCAGGCAGAGCAACCGGGACCTAAGACCCACAGAGGTTCTACAGAATTTTAATACGCTGTGAAATGAGGTAGATGAGGTTTGCAGAAGGAGTCTGACTGCAGCTCCAAGAGCACTCTAAAATTAGGAAGGTGGTTCCTGTTCTGGGAGTCTAGCATAGATCATCTCACCTTTTTTAAAGCGAAGGAGGCAGTCTGGCCTCCCCGCACTTCTTTGACGGGCATTCTTTTGCGGTGGATAGACTTTACAGCAATAGGTAGGAAGTTGCCAAGGGGATCTGGCCCCAGCAGCAGGGTGTCATTTAGCTTGATCAGGCCTCTCAGTGTTGTCCCAGAAACAACCGTTCCTACACCCTATGCCAAAAGAGAAAAACACAGTACTTGGGGTTACTTGATCGCACCAGCAGAACAGCCTCTCTAGGGAAGATGACTTCTTCAACCTGAAAGAAGGAACAGAAGTTTCTTCCAAATACCAGGCCCCTTACCGGGACAGAGTAAGTATCATCTATCTGAAATTCTGCTGGCTCTTCTTCCCTGTAACTGGTCCGTGGAGACAAGAGATTAAGAAACATCTTCAGCAAATCTAGATTCTCCCCAGTGACATTTGAAATCTGGAAAATCGGGCACATCCTGCAAAGGAAAATCAATGAAAATTCAGTTAGTTCTCCTCCCTGCCTGGAATTTCATGTGTAGGGAGACATCCAAAACCTTGGGACTGAATTCAATACACAGTGCTAGGAAGGGAGAGCCTGGCCAGCAGTCAGATGCACAACACCCCATGTGTGAAAACCTGCAACATTGCCTCTGCTTTCTAATGACACTGAGGAATAGGTGTAAGGTTCCAGGGCTGAAGGAAGCCAAATACCCTGCCATTGTCTGTAGGCTGCCCAGAAGCAGCCTCTCATTTCTGTCTCAGAGAGGGGAACACAAGCAGGTCAATCTCAGAATCAACACATTCTTATGGAATCAACACACCACATGGCAGATGCAACCTTCACACATCTAGACAATGGGACTCTCTTTCTGAATCTTCTCACCCAGTCTCCAAGTAGGATCGAAAGAGAAACGACTCTCCTCTACTCCCGTTACCTCTCTGAGCTGAAGTTGGAGGCTGTTACAATGACATCATCCTTGCTCTGAACCAGCACGGGAATCTTCCTGCACCCTGGGGACTTCAGCAGTCGCTGTAACAGCTTCAGGGTTTCTTAAAGGGTGAAATGAATATTGTTAGGGCAGCATCTCCCGTCTTTACAAATCGCTTTTGTGGGGTCTCTCCCCGAAGGGAGACTGGTGCTTTTGCCACAAATAGACAGGAGAAGATGGCTAAAGGTGCGTGAGACTGAGTTTGCTGCAGCCCAGGTGGGACTTACGAGCCATTCCATCTTCCATTTCATGCCAGATAGCCTGCTGCCAAGCAACACCGTACATGAACAGACACACGTTTGCATTTGCGAATGCAATGCTGTGAAGTAAACTTTTTGTAGCTGTCCGTTAAGGAGCTTTTAAGCAGTTACAAGGTTATTTCCTCTTCCTATAAAGGATTTTTCACACTGCACTCAATGAAAATCAACAGCACTTAGGAATTGAAAAATTTGAGAATATGTGAATTAGAAATCAACCTTGACCAAACAAACCTCAACACACTTTCCCTGGCAATCAACCTGCCTTGGAAGGTTAGAAAAGCATGAAAGAGAAAGATCACCATCACAGAACAGGACAGTGTAGGCGGACAAATCTCATGGCTCCCAACTTTGATCTTTTGCTTCTTAATGTATTTTTTTAAGTCTCATATCTATCAACCAGCAGGGGCATTACCTGATGCACTAGCGTCAGCCTCCTGCAAAGTGCCTTGTAATAAATGAAGGGGGGGAGGGGAAAACGGTTAGTAAGGGCTTAAAAAGAGCAAATCACTTATGTCCTACAATTGTCATCCAATTAGATGTTTTTTGTGAACGAATAACTACCTATGGGAAAATAATGTTTTGGACACAGGAACACAAACACCTAACCATGCCACCTGCCCTTTCATAGATATACTCAAGCCAAATCTTGTGTCTATTTAATTTAAACAGAACATGACACAAGAGTGGCTTCTCCCAAGAGCAGCTCTTCTCACCCTGAGCCAAACATCCTGCTTCCTTCCCAGTTACTATCTTCTGGTCAGGCCTTACATTTGTTGGTCAAACATCTACTATAAAGACATTTAGATTATCTTCTGATCATGAGTCTGTTTACCTGAAACATACTCAGGATTTTTACAATAACCAACTAAGCACAGAGAGTACCAGGAGCGCTCACTTCCCTGATTATCAAAAAAAACATTGCTCCAATTAACCACAGCGTGTTCCTGAAAGTATGAGAAATGCATCAAGAGAATTTTAGAGGTGAGAGCTTGTCACAGCCTGAAAAAACGTCAAGCACAGGTTAAAGGGACACTGCTGGGGTTAGAGGTGCTGCTTCAGCTGCTGTTGAGCAAAGAAGTTGCTAGGCCCTGGTGTTCCCTGCCATCCTCACTTGTGCCTAGTCCAGTCATGCTGGACTAGGCACAGCCCACATATGGAGCTGCTTTGAACCATGGTTTATTAAGTGTTGGTTGGTCATTCAGACAGAGGAAGGAGCTGCTGTAGTTATGACAGTGTGTTCCAGGTGAGCACGATGTAACAAGCAGCTGCCCCCTCACCTAATGGCTGCTGGAGAACAAGTTTGATCACAGCTTGAGATCACACTCAAACTGTGGGCAAAGAGAAAAGCAGCTTTCAAGAGAACTTCCAGACTTTCTCTCCATGCTTAAATACCCAAAGAGAAAGCAAAGCCACAACCCCAACTGTATGTTTCTCCCCTTAGAGCTCAATTAGGCAAAATCCTGTAGCGAACACTTCGGATTACTCAGCAGAGTCCCTCAGCTTGGGTAATGTTGAAATCGTGACTATAAGTGAACTGCCTGCAAAATGGGCAACGCAAAAGGATACATTTCTGGAAGGTGTTTAAGATGCAGTCAAACTCAGATAAAGCAGCCTTCCTCCAGCAGCAGTTCCTCAACCAAAGCAGAGGACAACAGCACATACAGAGATAAGAAACAGCATTGGAGAGAGCTTGTAGAACTCACCTTGCAGGATGTTGGCAGGGCACATGTCTATCTTGGTCACCACAACAAAGACGGGAACGTTAAGTGCAAGCGCAAGGCCCAGGTGTTCCTTGGTCATTCCAACAATCCCAGCGTTACTGCCAACCTAGACCAGGGATACACGATGCAGTGATGTAAACATTCCTCCTGCAGTGAGCTGGGTTATAGAGAAGGTCCGCAGGAACAGGTTGCCCAGGGAAGCTGTGGATGCCCCCTCCCTGGAAGTGTTCAAGGCCAGGTTGGAGGGAGTCTTGAGCAGCCTGGTCTAATGGGAGGTGTCCCTGACCATGGCAGGGGAGCTGGAATTCGATGATTTTTAAGGTCTCTTCCAACCCAAACCATTCTATGATTGTCAGATGTGCAGTAGGCTGCGATTAGACCCAGCTCAATTCAAATGCTGTGGGACACTGGCTAAGGACTCAAAGCTCCTCAATTTTAGCAAGACGTTCTGGAGTTTAGAAATCTTTTAATTTTTAAGAACAATACATCCTGGGCCCAAGACTAACATCCTGTGGCACTTTCTCACAGCCCTGGCTGGATATCCACAGTGGCCGTTGCTCTCCATCTCTAGCAGATGCTGCCTCCCTCCACAGTCCCACAGGGAATTTGCAATAGGAAAAATGTTGAAGGGATCGAGTCCTTCATCAGCAAGTTCGCAGATGACACCAAGCTGGGAGGAAGTGTCGATCTGATAGAAGGTAGGAGGGCCCTACAGAGGGACCTTGACAAGCTGGAGAGATGGGCTAACTCAAATAGCATGAGGTTTAACAAGTCCAAATGCCGGGTCCTACACTTTGGACACAACAACCCCATGCAGAGCTATAGACTGGGTGCAGAGTGGCTGGAGAGCAGTCAGGCGGAAAGGGACTTGGGAGTGCTGGTGGACAGGAAACTCAACAGGAGCCAGCAGTGCGCTCAAGCGGCAAAGAAGGCCAGTGGTATCTTGGCCTGCATCAGGAACAGTGTGGCCAGCAGGACTAGAGAGGTCATCGTCCCCTTATAGTCGGCACTGGTCAGGCCGCACCTTGAGTGCTGTGTCCAGTTCTGGGCCCCTCAGTTTAAGAAGGATGTTGAGATGCTGGAGTGTGTCCAGAGGAGGGCGACGAGGATGGTGAAGAGGCTGGAGCACAAGCCCTATGAGGAGCGACTGAGGGAGCTGGGGTTGTTTAGCCTGGAGAAAAGGAGGATCAGGGGAGACCTTATGGCTCTCTACAACTACCTAAAGGGAGGTTGTGGTGAGGCAGGAGTTGGACTCTCTCAGGCGACTGGTGACAGAACAAGAGGACAAGGTCTCAAGCTTCGCCAGGGGAGGTTTAGGATTGACATTAGGAAGAAATTCTTCACTGAGAGGGTAATTGTTCATTGGAATGCGCTGCCTACGGAGGTGGTCAAGTCACCACCCCTGGAGGTGTTCAAAGAGAATTTGGATGAGGCACTTAGTGACATGGTGTAGTTGACAAGTAGGAGTAGGAGTAGGTGTAGATGTAGGGTCATAGGTTGGACTCGATCTCAAAGGTCTTTTCCAACCTTATGATACTGTGATACGGTTATTAACACTGAACAGCCCCACTCCTGCTGGTACCATACAACTTATTCTGCTACCTACCATAAGCATGCAGAAGTCAGGTAAATGGCCAGTCATGCCAAAGACGGTGGTTTTCAGGTACTTCTCGTGACCAGCCAGGTCAATGAAAGTAATGACTTTGGTGGATTTCTCACAGATCTTTGTCCATTCCAAGCTGCCACCATGGCTGTCAGGCTTGTTCACCACGTTGCCCTCTCTGTCGAAGCCCAGAATGTCATTGCCTACACTGCTGGTGCGGCCTGACTCGATCTCGTGCTTATGTCGAAAAAGCTTTTGCCGAGCAAAGCCTCGGCCATTGTCTAGTTCGCCATGTGTCAAGACACCTAGCAACGTGCTCTTTCCTGCATCCACATTGCCAACCACTGCTACCCTGAAGGGGAAAGAAAAAAGGAACATGGTAAAATTTGATATCTGAGGAAAAAAAAAACAAGCAATCAAAAAACCCCCACAAACACCACTGGTCCTGCAAATACCCAGCTTTTTCTCCCTGACCTTCAGAAAGGTTAAAAGATGTTAGACCTTCCTTAGCAGAGCAGAAATTCTTTCACAGTTATCAATTAATAGCAGAGATCCCAGGCTCTGGGGACTAGGATGTGAAAGACTCTGAAAACATGTCACTTGCATCCAGGATGCAGTCAGCCGAACAAAATA
The DNA here is from genome assembly GCA_033558235.1 of Neomorphus geoffroyi. Taxonomy (NCBI): domain Eukaryota; kingdom Metazoa; phylum Chordata; class Aves; order Cuculiformes; family Neomorphidae; genus Neomorphus; species Neomorphus geoffroyi. The sequence continues at coordinate 18,568,883 of JAUMJM010000021.1, read as the reverse complement.
TTGCTTGATGAAATAGAGACTATCTCTCTCCCAACACGCAGCCTCTGCAATCCAGCCCTGTGGCACTTCATAAGAAAGACTAAATCCCAACTTGCCTTTCTCATGTTCCTCATGTTGCAATAGCACCAGGTGCTAGGGAGAGAAGAGAAATTTAAACTCCTGTTCTTGGAAAAAGAGAAGCTCAAAAAACATTGAAATGTTTTAGGAGAAAACTCTCTCCTTAAGGAAATCATAGATTCACAGAATGTTTGGATTGGAAGGGACCTTAAAGTCCATCCAGTTCCAACCCCCCTGTGACAGGAAGGGATACCTCCCACCTGACCAGGCTGCTCAAGGCCCCATCCAACCTGACCTTGAACACTTCCAGGGAGAGGGCATCCACAGCTTCCCTGGGCAATCTGTGCCAGTGCCTCATCACCCTCAGTGTGAAGAATTTCTTCCTAATGTCAAAATCTCCTTCCTTGTCTCTGATAAAGGTGGGTATTATAGTTGTTGGCAAATGTTGGAAATACGTTCCATCTCGGTCTGGGCAGACTCCCAAGTCATGTTACACAAGCTATTGTATGTCCATTAAAAGGTGACTTGGATCGTCAGAGTCTTGGACTAGAACTGAACCCTTAGTTAAAAGCCTTGTATTCCCACACCATGTGTGTATGCACACACGTATGGAGACATGTGACTGTCTGCTGGGATTCCAGCTCACATAAGATCCCCAAACTGTGAAGCTGTCACCCAGACAGCAGCAGCCCTCAGCTAAATGCAGGCAAACCCTCACCAACAGTTTGTTCACAAAAGAGACAGTAACAACAAAAAGATGACTTCATTAGCAAGGAGTGGTCAAGTCCAACTCCCTTTGTTGGGTAGCTACAACACCCAGACTGGAACCTGCGTTGCTGGCTCAGCATCACAGCCTGCTCACAGGGTAAAAATGCAGCTGGGCTGCTGACTAACCCCATCTCCACCAGCTCCTCACCTGACCTCCAGGAAGTCGTTGTCACCTACACGTTTCCGAACCAGGTAGTCACGCACTTTGCCCCCTGCCTCCTGGTGCTCGCGCAGGAGGATCACATCTGCCTCGATCTGCTCTGCCATGCTCTTCAATGTGGCATAGGATGCTTCCATGTCTGCCTCGCTTAGACCGTATTCAGTGCCATCTAGTATGATGTTGAAGAGACAAAGGACAGTCAGTGAGCACAACCTGAAACAACCAGCAGCAATGTCTTTCTGCCTGGGACTTTCACATCGATTGGGATTTGTATGCAGACTGGAGATCTCAGAAAAGTAAACACAACAAGCACACTTTGCCCAAAATAAATACAGACAGTCTTCACTCTCAGCTTTAAAAGACACTAAAAAACCACCATCTTCCATCTAGAGGGGTTTTCTTCACAATTTCTACAAGCAAAGAATCATAGAATCACACTTCCCATCAGACCAGGCTGCTCCAGGCCCCATCCAACCTGTTCTTGAACACTCAGAGGGAGAGAGCATCCACGTCTTCCCTGGACAATCTGTGCCAATGCCATACCACCCTCAGCGTGAAGAATTTCTTCTAAAAGAAGAAATTTTCTTCTAAATCTTCCACCTTCCAATTTAAAGCCATTCCCCCTTGTCCTATCACTACTTGCCTTTTGTAAAAAGTCCTTCCTCAGCTTTCCTGTAGCCTCTTCAGCTACTTGAAGGCCGCTATAAGGTTTCCCCCAGAGCCTTCTCTTCTCCAGGCTGAATAAGCCCAACTCTCGGCATGTTCTCACAGCAGAGCTGCTCCAGCCCTCTGATCATTTTTGTGGCCTCCTCTGGACCTGTTTCAACAGTTCCATTTCCTTCTTACATTGGGGATTCCAGAACCGGACACAGCATTCCAGGTGAGGTCTCACAGAGCAGTAGAGGGGGAGAATCGCCTCCCTCATCCTGCTGGCCACACTTCTTTTGATGCAGCCCAGGACACTGGTTGGTTTCTGGGCTGTGAGTGCACATTGCCAGCTCATGTTGATCTTCTCATCACTCAGCACCCCCAAGTCCTTCTCCTCAAGGCTGCTCTCAATCACGTCATCCCCAGTCTGTATTAAACCTGAGGGCTCCTCTGACCCAGGTGGAGGACCTTGCACTTGGCCTTGTTTAACCTCATGAGATTCACACAGGCCCACTTCTCCAGGTTCCTCTGGATGATACCCTGTCCTTCGGATGTGACCACTGCCCCACTCAGCCTGGTTTCATCCACATCCCTAAATACTTAGGGATCCGCAGAAAAGACTTTTCTGTCCCTTACTTCACACGTCAAAGGTATTTTGCATGCAATTCCCTTCAATCAGATAAAACATCTCCTCTTGAATTGCAATAAAGGGAAAAGCATTAACAAAAGGAAAGCTCTGACTGAAATATTACTACAATTTACCAGTGAATGTGGGACCAATTTAATCAATCAGCTTATATTATAAAACCACATCCCAAGTGTACATTCGCAGCAAATCTGGCCTGCACAACAATTTCTTTGGTCCCCATGCACTCCGGTTAGAACAATGTTTTTGGCATGTCTCATTGCCTTCATCCTGGCACTTGAAAGAATGCTGACAACATTCGAGGCCAGGAAAAAAACGAAGAAAGCACTGCTGCCTCTGAACAGCTGACCCAAGCAAAGAGCTGACACTCAGAGCAAGCCAGTGGCAACTATCTGGACAGTTTAAAGGCCACCACAGCACTCAGCTTCTCTCCTAACCCAGGTGCTGAAAAGCTGCACAGATTTCAGGCCAGAATCTCCCTTGTCGGTAAAAAAAAAAAGAAACAAACAAACATGGAGAGCCACATAGCACCTGGATGACCAAAGCTATTGCTCTGTGCACATCCATTTGCGTGGCTGACTCACCAGCTGGTAAGCAGTAACTGCGGTTTGCATAAACTATTCAGCATCTCAACTATTACACAGCTCTACAACAAGTAGAGCTGCCGGGTGATTTTCAACCTGGCTCACAAGCTGGCTGAGAACCTGTTGAGATGGTGGAGAAAACAAAAAGCACCATGGTTGGGGTCTTGTGTCATGGAAGGGAACTGAGAAGTAGGAGACAAGAGATGGTAAAAGCCAAGGGAGAGAGGGAAGGGTCACTACTGACAAAGCAGAGAGCCACCTGGCAGTCTTCACTCGCTCTCAGTCATCTGAGTTGGGTATCCATGAGGACCAAAATCACAAACATTCAAAGTGAATGAGAAGGAAGGACAGTGGCAGGGATACCAAGACATATTTTCAGTTGGCTATTGTTTCCGATTTATAGAAAATATATCTTTCTATAAATATTTATATCTTTATATCTTCCTCAACTGTGCAGTAACTCAAAATGAAGCCTGAAGTTTTAGCTCATATTTTAAGAAATGAAGGCCTACTTCTAAGCACACCATTGCAACAACCACCAGTTAACACACAAGGTATCCTAGGAGAGAATGCAGTTTCTAGCCTCACCAGCTAGATCTCCCCTGTAGGTGTGGTTATCCCAAACACCAGGGACTCAGACTACGAGTGGAAAGCTTGCTTGGACACAAGAGCACTATCCTTGTGATACTGCATGAAAGCTGGTCATCTAATCCTGGTTTATCCATAAGATACCAATAAAACCCCAAAACCACACAACTCTGAGGTAACACAACTCTCTCCCTCTGCTATCTCAGCCAACCCTGTCACTGGTGACACTGGGTTTGTATTCCTCATCTAACATAGTAACTAGTAGGATGACTAATTGTAACAATTTGATATCCAGCAGATATCCAATAAATCTGAAACGTGCCTTTAGCCTTATGGTAGCCATAGACAGGTTTTTTTGTTGTATTCAGAAAAGAAATGGCAATTTCAAAGCAACACCACGTTCAATATTATTTTACCAGCATCAGATGCAAATAGAATCACAGAATCATAGGATGGTTTGGGTTGGAAGGGAACTTAAAGATCATCCAGTTCCAACCCCCCTGCTATGGGTGTCCAGCTCCCACCAGACCAGGCTGCTCAAGGCTCCATACAACCTGGCCCTAGCACACCTCCAGGGAGGGGGCATCCACAGCTTCCCTGGGCAACCTGGGCCCGTGCCACACCACCCTTATTGTGAAGAATTTCTTCCTAATGTCTCATCTTAATCTTACTCCTTCCAGTTTAAAGCCATTCTCCCTTGTCTTGTCACTACTTGCCCTTGGAAAAAGTCGCTCCCCAGCTTTCCTGTTACCCCTTCAGATACTGGAAAGCCGCTATGAGTTCTCCCCAGAGCCTTCTCATCTCCAGGCTGAACAAGCTCAACTCTCTCAGCCCGTCCCCATAGCAGAGGTGCTCCAGCCCTCTGATCACCTTCATAGTCTCCTCTGGACCCGCTCCAACAGTTTCATATCCTTCTTACGCTGGGGATTCCAGAACTGGACACGGCACTCCAGGTGGGGTCTCATGAGAGGGGAGCAGAGGTGCAGAATCTCCTCCCTTACCCTGCTGGCCACGCTTCTTCTGATGCAACCCAGGACACATTTGGCCTTCTGGGCTGTGAGCACACACTGCCAGCTCATGTCGAGCTTCTCATAAATCAGTACCCAAAGGTCCTTCTCTGCAGGGCTGCTCTCAATCACATCATCCCCCATCCTGTATTGATACTGGGGTTTGTACTGACCCAGGTGTAGGACCCTGCACTTGGCCTTGTTGAACCTCATGAGTTCAATACTCAAATAGGGAAAAAGAAAAAAAGGTGACCCACACTAACTGCTAAATTCTGCAAAGGCAAATAGCTGCAGTCACACCCGAGTTAATGTGACAATTAATGCTTTGTGCTGAGAAAAGGAAAACCTTGCTCTCCGTAGTATAGACACATGCTAAAAAAGAAAGGCAGCAGCACATACTCTGGCTATGTGAAGTATCTCCCATATATTCCTGAGGGGTAAAAACATAATTTACGATGGACAAGTGAACAAAACCAGACAGAACAAGACCTCCATCAGATGCTGAAGGCGTCTATACTAAAACTGTTTTCATCATTTCAGATCACCTTTCATCATTTCATTTCACCTTTTCCTGGCATGCCCAGACAACTTAAGCCTTATTTCAAAAATCATCATGACTTGCATGATTTTATACAAAACATATGTTTAGCTCCACTACATAAGACAGTTGCTGGCAAGAATAAAATAAAAGAATCTGTCCCACATGTTCTGCTATACTTTATGGAGGTTCCCAAGTTATTTTGGAGAAGGAACTACTACCTGCAGCAGCAGCTCTGTTAGATGAAATTGTTTTTTTCTTATGGTTCTGATGCTTTTGTTGTTTTCCTGAAGAAGTTATGCTCACCTGATCCTTGGCCAATGACATAGATGGTCTCCCCACATCCCTCATCGATTCTCTCTGACATCTGCCGGAGCAAACTGTCGTACTGCTCTGAAGTAGGGCTCACCATCACCAGCTGGAAAAAAAAAAAAATGAAACATCCATTTGCAGATGGCAAGCAAACAAGTTCAAAACCAGCTTCAGTTATAAGGACAATCAAGCCACGTGCTCTATTGAAAGACAAGGGCTCTTTTTCAAAGACCACTTTCTGGTGGTTTGGTTTGGATTGTTGGGTTTTTTTTCTTGTCAAAACAAGCTTCTCTGACAGCTATTTCCTGGTGACAACACACAAGGTCATTTGCCTGAGCTCATGGTTCATTTACATTGCAAGATACACTTCAAAGCAAATAAGAACACCAAGCATCTCATTTTGAAGTAACCAGCATTTAAAAGCTGTGTTTAAGTGAACACCCCACTGCTGCTTCTTTGTAATACATACTTCCATGCAAGGAAAACAGAAAGAGAAGGATGGATTTTCTCCAAAGAAATTCCTTAGCCAGGTACTCCACAGTTTCTGCTGCACAAGGAGTGCTGCTGCTTCCCCGGAGCAGGACAGGGCAGCCAGAGCAAGCAACCCAGGCCTCACTGCAGCGCACATCCAGGCATCACAACATAGAACAAGGGTGTCAAACTCATGGCTCCCGCCATTCCCCTGCTCCTGCAGCATTACGTGCATCACACGTGCTGCACACATCACCGGCGCAGTGGCAGAAGCGTAGGGGCAAGGAGCTGCCGGGTAGAAACAACGTGGAGGGACAGATAAAACAAGGTGGAGGGCTGGATTTGACCTGTGGGCTGTGAGTTTGACAACCCTCACCTAGAGCATCTCCTAAGTCTTTCGTCTATTTAATTCCCCCTTTTGCTTTCTGAGTGGGCAGAGGGGAAAGAGGGAACACCAATAATGAATAAGTGTTATTTTCCAACTCCTAACAAAAATTTCTGTACTTTACACTGCAGCAGACATACAAAGCACTTTGTACGGGCATATTTGGATGCTTCACCAGTGGAGAGCTGCAGTTTTGCAAGCCAGCGGCTGTGGTACCAACAAGCTTTGACAGCAGTTATTGCAACTACAACAACTCCTTTGCCCTTCCCTGCAGTGGCATCGAGAGAAGGAAAAAGTGGATAGCAACAGAGCAGAAAATGAGGACAAGACAGTGCTTCAGGAAGGATTTTTCTTAGAACAGAGTGATGCAACACTATCTCTGGCAAAAACCTGTGTCACTCATACAGTACAACAGAAGACACTCATGCCGAGTGGCCACAGAGGTGGTATGGCAGCAGCAGACCAAGGAGATCTTCATCACCCACTCGGGACCGAATGGCTACCTGTTCTCTGGCTGCCGCCATGATTACAAATTCACTGGTGGCCGAGTATCCCAGTACAGTACTTCAACAGCTGTTGCAACCGAGATAAGCACTGCTGTTAAAAAGCCACTTTTAGTTCGAGTTGTAAAGGCTACTGACAGCCCTATGGGCAGGCTCATCTGTGCCACAAAGCAACACTCAGCGAAATCCCATATTTCCACTAGTTGTCCTTATATACATGTTCATAGAATCACAGAACGCTCTGAGCTGGAAGGGACCCACAAGCATCATTGAGTCCAACTCCTGTCCATGCACAGGGCAACCCCAACACTTACATCACGTGTCTGAGGTCATTGGCCAAATGCTTCTTGATATTGCCAGGCTTGGCACCATGACTGCTTCCCTGAGGGAAGAACCTTTTCCTAATGTCCAACCTAAACCTCCCCTGGCACATCCTCCTGCCACTCCCTTGGGTCCTGTCATTGGTCACCAGAGAGAAGAGATCGGTGTCTGCTCTTCCTCCTCCTCCTGTAAGGAAGCAGCAAACTGCTATGAGGTCCCCCCTCAGTCTCCTCTTCTCCAGGCTGAACAGATCAAGTGAATTCAGCCTCTCCTCATATGACTTCTATTCTAGACTTTCACCAGTTTAGTGTCCTCCTCTGCACATTCTCCACTATTTTGATGTCCTTTTTATACTGTGGTGCCCAACACTGCCCACAGTACTCAAGACTGGGCCTCACCAGTGCAGAGCAGGACAACCCCTTCCCTCAACCAGGGGTTCACAAATCTGGCCCATAAAAATGTCCTTCCCTTCACTATGCACTAAGGCCAGCCCAAAATCTGTGCCCAAAACATACAATTTACAGCAGTACACGATGCTTACACTTTAAACCTACCCAACATTGTCTACTAACACAGCCTGACTTGCTAGCACAGTGAACAAAATGTGCACTCAAGGAGAAGACCTCACCTGAAGTACTGTGTCTAGTTCTGGAATCCCCAATATAAGAAGGATGTGGAACTGTTGGAATGAGTCCAAAGGAGGCCATGAAGATGATCAAAGGGCTGGAGTGCCTCTGCTATGGGGACAGGCTGAGAGAGTTGGGTTTGTTCAGCTTGGAGAAGAGAAGGCTCTGGGGAGAACTCATAGTGGCCTTCCAGTAGCTGAAGGGGCTACAGGAAAGCTGGGGAGCAATGTTTCCAAGGGCAAGTAGTGACAGGACAAGGGGGAATCGCTTTGAATTGGAACGGGAAAGATTAAGATGAGACATTAGGAAGAAATTCTTCACTTTGAGGGTGGTGTGGCACTGGCATAGGTTGCCCAGGGAAGCTGTGGATGACCTCTCCCTGGAACTGTTCAAGGCCAGCTTGGATGGAGCCTTGAGCAGCCTGGTCTGGTGGGAGGTGTCCCTGACCATGGCAGGGGGGTTGGAACTGGATGATCTTTAAGGTCCCTTCCAACCCAAACCATTCTGTGATTCTATGAATAACCTTTGCCGCCTACTCCTAAGACACAGGGGATGAAGACCTTGATGAGAAATCTAGAGTATAAAGGAACCAAAAAGCCCACTTCTAATGCTTACACAGCTTTCAAAGCTACAGTGATGCATGCACTGAGAAAACTGAAGCACAGACCGCAAGCGCTCTTTCAAGGCAGCCAAAGCAACACTGTCCTCAAATGCTAAGTCATACACAGCATGTAAGTGTCTGCAAAGGCCAGACAGGTATGAGAGAGACAGTCACCTTCGCATGCCTACTTTAGATGTGTGCCCTACCCAAGGCTTTGAACTACTCAGCACAGTCTGCAAAGGGCAGTAAAGCACTCAGATCTGGAAGACCAGAGACTCTTTCTATTCCATGCTACAAAGGATGGAGTTTTGCCTTTGTTAGTTGTTATTCTGGTTTTGTTTTCTTCTTAAAGTAGACCACTGGATGTAAATGTACTGAGAGGGAAACCACCAGCTGTTCAGAGACTTGATCAGGATGCGAATGGGAGGCTGTGTGCTGATGTGTAGGGCTTGTTTTGCCCAGCAAGCACCTTCAGAGATTCCTGGGAGCACAGCAAACAGGCTCACCATTCAGGCTAGTGCACCAGCACAGGTGAGGGACTCAGGAAGATCTCAAACACAATGTTATACTCATAAAGGTCAATAAAATAAGAGGGGGCACCAGCGTATAGACACACTGACTTCAGTTTCTTCAAATCTCATCACCAGCTTCATTTTTCTATGAGTTCAAATGTTCCAGCAGTTTGAGAGGCCAGGGTGTTGTTTAAAGTACCAGGGGACATTTCAGCTGGGTAGCTCGCTGCAGCCTTTCCTCATGGTGTCACGCAGGAGAGCTGGGGGCTCAAACAGCATGGTACCCACACAGACCAGCTCAAAACACTCTCTCCCATCCTGCTGCTTTCACTGCCATGCAAAGGTGCTGCTGAAGAGCATTCCAGTGCTAGATCCCCTCCAAAGCCTACCCTGGGGCTAACGAAGCTTACTGCCGACATGATAGAACAGGACATCAAGAGAAGAACGTGTAGAACAAATAGGAGCTTTCCCAGATCACGTCTTCAAATGTTGTTTGGCATTTCCAACAGCTGCTTCAGCAGCCCACAGCAAATTTCCCAGGTGACTGCAAGACTCGCTGTTTTGAAAATCCCTTCCTGGGCAGAGGGAGCCTGTTCCTTGCCATCTCCTTGGTTGGCAAGAGGCCCTGCATCTCGGCCTCCCTGTTTTTATTTCGCTTTTCATCTTTGAGAAATCCCTTCCATGCTTGCATTACGTATTCTTGTTTGTCAGAGGTCTTCATAAAGTCCAAAATTTTCATTTTTTTTCTTCCCACTTTGCCAGACATTGAGCAGTTAAAAGTAGGAGCCACGTGGGTCGAGCAATCTCGGATTCCCTATAGGTCAAAAAGGTAACAATCAGTTATTGTTTTATTCACACAACAGCAGAAGGAAATACATCTCCCAACTCTGAGATGCCATCTCTAGATTCCCTTCCCAGTCTTCAGGGAGAGGTGGCTTTTCCCCACGTTTCCTCTGATCAGTTTGGGAATCAACATACAGCAGAAGTGGGTCACAGCTACAGCTGTCTGAGCTTACTTCAGGGGGATACGCTGGACAGTGTCATTCTGCAAAGCTCAACAGCAAGCAAGAGGCTGTAGTGCAGGAGTGTCAAACTCGTGGCCCATGGGCCAAATCCAGCCCTCCACCTTGTTTTATCCAGCCCAGCACCATGTTTCTACCCAACAGCAGCACCGAGCTCCTTGTCTCTACATTCCTGCCAGCTTGCTGGTCACGTGTGCAGTGTGTGGGGTGTACATTACTCTGCAGGAGCAGGAGAATGGCAGGAACTGGGAGTCTGACACCCCTGCTTGTAATTTTAATTAACAGCAATTTCAAGACACCAGTGAGACTGAGCTAAGATTCTCTCAGCACTACTGTGGGCAGACTTCACAGAAGAAGCATCCCATATCCACAAGACGGACAAACTATAAAGATGAAGTGCAAACCAAATACTATGCTGTACATAGCGCTACTCTTTATTGGAATAACAATATTTTGCATGGCTAAAAGGCCACCACCAGCCAGCGGGAAGTCAGGGGAAAGGCACCTTCTGTAATGTCATATTTTGCTTTCTGTTTCCTGTGGACACACACAGTTCAAGTGCTATTAATGTTCTCTTGTAACGTAGATTTAATACAAGTATCAGCTTCGCTGATAGCTTTGTGTGATGTGGTTTTGAACTGAAGAACAATTACTGCTGCAGTGTGTTAGTGCTGAAGGGAAAACAAGCACCCATTAAGATCTACACGATAATGAATTTGTGCTGATGAATGGAACAGTTTGCCTGACCAGCTGACAAGGTGTACCTGATACCCAAATCCCAAAGCGTTTCTCTCTAAAAAAAGCACACAGAACCACAGAATGGGTTGAGTTGCGACTCCAAAGCCCATCCAGTTCCAACCCCCCTGCCATGGTCAGGGACACCTCCCACCAGACCAGGTTGCTTAAGGCCCCATCCAACCTGGCCCTGAACACTTCCAGGGACAGGTCATCCACAGCTTCCCTGGGCAACCTGTGCCAGTGCCTCACCACCCTCAGCGTGAATTATTTCTTCCTAGTGCCTAATCTAAATCTTCCACCTTCCAGTTTAAAGCCATCCCCCCTTGTTCAATCACTACTTGTCCTCAGAAGAAGTCCCTGCCTGGCTTTTTTTAACTTTCAGGTATTGGAAGGCCGATATGAGTTCTCCCCAGAGTCTTCCTTTCTCCTGGCTGAACAACCTCAACTCTCTCAGCCTGTCCTCATAGCAGGCTTACTATGAACGCACTGGGGGAGGACTGGGAGGAAAGTACATAGCACATCGAGGGGGTGGGTCAGGACAGGACAGAAGTAGCAAATCAGCAAACGAATTGACTGCAGTGGGAATCACCATTTTAAGCAGGAATTGGGAGAGCAGCAATTCAACAGGGAAGACAGAAGATGGGCAGATCAGGGCTGGAGGCAGGTTGGCTACTGCATTCTCACCATATGGCAGGGGTGTCAAACTCACATCTCCCACTGTTCTCCTGTACCTGCATGGTAATGTGTGCACAGTGCACACGACCAGTGCTCTGGCAGAAGCATAGGGGCAAGGAGTTTGGCACTGCCGCCAGGTAGAAACAAGGTGAAGGGCTGGTTAAAACATGGTGGAGGGCCGGTTAAAACAAGGTGGCGGGTCAGATTTGGCCCAAGGGCCGTGAGTCTGACACCCCTGCCTTACGGGACTGCTGTTCTGAGCACACAGGTAGAGGCTGACTAACTTGGAGAGACAGTCAGAGCTTGTAGCGTTGGCTCTCATCCAAGATGTGGATGAATGAAAGGTCTATCAAAAAGACAGCAGGTGTACACTGCTGTACAGAAAAGTAACTAGAACCACAGAATCATAGAACGGTTTGGGTTGGAAGGGACCTTAAAACCCATCCAGTTCCAACCCCCCTGCCATGGGCAGGGACACCTTGCACCAGACCAGGCTGCTCAAGGCTCCATCCAAGCTGGCTTTGAACACTTCCAGGGAGAAGGCATCCACAGCTTCCCTGTGCAAGCTTGTAATAAAGGTCTAAAAAATGCTTACCTATTGCCTCCATAGTGCCTGCAGATTTCTAGGAACGGAAGGCAGGCTGACAACACAAACAGAGGTTGTGGAAGGTAAGCACTCCTCTCTCTTCATCAGAGTTTTGGTCCCGTTGGCTATCAAAAATCAGTGATACAGCTCTCGGTGTCCTCCTGTGCCCTCTTCCACATCAGCCACGTCCAAGACAAAGCACAGATCGAAATTGGCATCCTGTATTAAAATCTCGTCCAGCTTATTAACGAACAGATGGCTCAATAGACACTGCAGGTTTGATTTGTGTCTTTTACTTCCTTTTAAGAAACCTTCACGACATTTGTTTTAATACAGCATCACATCGTAAAATATCCGCTCACCCTCTCAAAAACAACATTCCCACATTCACACACCACAATTCCCCTCTCTTCCTTTCTCCACGGAGGGCAAGAAAATCCAAGACTTTGGAACAACTCCAGCTGGAAACGTGAAGAAGAGGGATGGCAGAAAACCAGGAGGAAACACCAGCTATATTGACTTCTGAATCACAGAAATGGACTGAACTAAGTTTTCAGAAGACTTTAGAGTAGGAGATGTCACCACAATACATCAAACTCTTGGCAGCAAAGGGCACACAGTTAAAGAGCTCAGCCAAGTGGGACAAAACAGAAGGCAGCATGGAAAGGCAGTTAATGTAAGCTGTGGCTCCAGCACACACGTATTACTACAAAGTACCTTCCTGCAAGGCAGAAGCGAGAACAAATTCTGACAGAAGATCACCACGTAGTTTTGTCACTGGGATCCCAACATGGAACCGTTGTGAGGCAAACCAAACCTTTTTTGTGTTGCTGTAACCCAGTTTGCAAGAATAAGGTACCCTTGCCGCTGAGCCCTCATGCTCAAAACTTGCGAGCTCTAACCTGCTCCTAAGATTGCGAAGAAAGCTCCAGGAGCTGGCACGGCTGGGAGCAGAGATAACCATAGCGAAACAGTGTGGAGGGAAAACGTTACAGAGCCGTTCAAGCAACTGTCAGCTTGCTGAGAGGACGCAACACCCGCTGCAGGCACTTCCCTGGGAGCCGAGGAAGGGACCAGGCAGGGAGAATAAGCCTGACAGCACCTTCCTTTCCTGGCCTGGGGAACAGCTCTGTGTCTCAGCTCTCCAAGGCTCAACTTTACTGCTGTTTTTTCTAGGGCTGAGGCAAGGAACACCTTCCTTTCCCGGCCACAGCACAGCTCTGCCTCTCAGCTTTCCAGGGCTCAACTTTACTGCTCCTTCTCCCAGGGCCAAGGGCTGAGGCAGGGAGACTCCAGCCCCTCCTGGGATGATGGTGAGCGCCAGGGAGGGAGACCGGCCCCAGGCTGGGGGGCAGACTGGCAGGACCAGACGGGAGATGGTGACGATGGTGATGGCGCTGGCTGGGCCTACCTTACTGGTGAGGTCGATCTCGCTCTCGCCATTGAGCGCCTCGCCGTCCTCTCCGTCGAAGGCGGCGCGAAGGGGACAGGCGGCTCCCGCCGCCGCCACGCGGGCCCCCCCGGCCGGGGAGCCAGGCTCCGGGGCGAACATACAGGCTGGCACCGGGGAGGCCCCCGCCGGGGAGCAACTCCGCTCCGCCGCCGCCATCTTCGCGGCCCTCCTCCTCCTCCTCCTCCTCCCCCGCTCTCCCCGCTGCCGCCGCGGCACCCGCCACGGCCACGCCTCCCCCACGGGCGCCAGCCAATCAGCGGTGGAGGAGGGGGGGCGAGCAGTCAATAGCCATGAAAGCAGTGGGCGGGACCGATGGTATTCTTAAGAGAGGACAACGCCCCCACGAAGAGCGCGAAGCCAATGAGGATGAGCGCGGCCAGCTCGGCTTGTTTGCTACACATACACACACAACAGACGTGGCCGGGGCCTCCTAACCAATAAGAACGAGGGCCATCGTGACAGACAGCTCTGGGAGCCAATCGAATAAGAGAACTGCAGCGAGTGGGCGGCACTAAGCCGCTCCCGCAGGGCCCGCCCTGGTAGGCGGGAACAACTGTCGGATTAGCCAGTGAGAAGAGGGAATTATTCACAGGCAGCTGCGTGAGTCAATGGGGTGGGAAGGAGCGCTCCAGAGTGCCTGTTCAACCCACGGGGCCGGTCGCGCCACTCAGCTCATCCTGACTGGTGCCGCCGGCTCCTGGGGTCGGTCGGGCCCAGCCCAAGGGCTCCGCCGCCCCCTCCGGCCCCCCACTCTGCCCAGCTCACCCTGTGGGGAAAAATTCCGACCCGCTGAGAGGTTTTGCGGGCTGGCGGCGGGGCGCGGAGTGACAGGGGAGCCGCGCGTGCAGTTACCTCCGCCGCGGTCCTGCCCCCGGCCGGCGCCAGCCAATCAGCGGTGGAGGAACGGGGCCATCAGCCAATAGCGGCAGGGGTGAGGCCATGGGTATTCGTGAGGGAGGGCCACCGCCCCGCGGAGCGCACGGAGCCAATGGCGACGAGCGCAGCCAGCTCGGCCTGTTTGCTACACAAACACCCACACACACACACGTGGCCGGAGCCTCCGGACCAATAAAAACGTGGGTCAGACAGCCCCAAGAGCCAATCAGATAAGAGGATTTGAGTGACTGGCCGGGACCAAGCCGCTCCCGCAGAGCCCTCCGTGGTGGGTGGGGCATCCTAGCATATTAGCCAATGAAAAGGAGGAAATTTTTCACGGACAGCTGCGTGAGCCAATGGCACGGGAGGGAGCGCTCCAGGGTTCCCGTTCAACTCCCGGCCGGTGGGTTCGGTGATCCTCTCAGCTCTGAGCGATGCCGGCAGGGACACCTCCCACCAAACCATGCTGCTCCCATCTAACCTGGCCTTGAACACTTCTCGGGAGGGGGCATTCACAGCTTCCCTGGGCAGCCTGTGCCAGTGTCTCACCACTCTTAGCGTGAATTATTTCTTCCTAATGTCTCATCTAAATCTTCCCCCTTCCAGTTTAAAGCCATTCCCCCTCGTCGTATCACTATGTGTCCTTGGAAAAAGTCGCTCCCCAGCTTTCCTGTAGCCCCTTCAGCTACTGGAAGGCTGCTATAAGGTCTCCCCGGAGCCTTCGCTTCTCCAGGCTGAATAAGTCCAACTTTCTTGGCCTGTCCCCGTAGCAGAGGCACTCCAGCCCTCTGAGCATTTTCATATCCCTTCTCTGGATCTGTTCAAACAATTCCATACCCTTCTTACGCTGGGGATTCCAGAACTGGACACAGCACTCCAGGTGGGGTCTCATGAGAGGGGACCAGAGGTGCAGAATCGCCTCCCTCACTCTGCTGGCCACACTTCTGATGCAGCCCATGACATGGTTGGCCTTCCAGGCTGCAAGCACACATTACCGGCTCATGTTGAGCTTCTCATCCATCAGCACCCCCAAGCCCTTCTCAGGGCTGCTCTCAGTCACATTGTCCCCCATCCTATATTGATACCAGGGGTTGCCCCAATCCAGGTTTAGGACCTTGCACTTGGCCTTGTTGAACCTCATGAGGCTCACACATGCCCACTTTTCTAGCTTGTCCACTTCCCTCTGAATGACATCGCATCCTTCTGGTGTGACAACTGCCCCACTCAGCTTGGATCTATGGGCCAAGGCTTGTGTGGCCAATGGGAAAACAGCAGCCAGTCACAAGTAGTGTTTGTTCCCCAGGGCTCAGTGCTGGGGCCAGTTCTGTTCACTATCTTTATGCATGATCTGGATGAGGGCATTGAGTGCTCCCTCAGTAAGTTTGTAGATTACACCAAATTGGGCAGGAGTGTTGGTCTGCTTGAGGGCAGGAAGGCTCTGCAGAGAGATCTGGACAGGCTGGATCAACAAGCCAAGGCCAATTAATTGTATGAGATTCAACAAGGCCAAGTAACGGGTTTTGCACTTCGGTCGCAAGAACCCCATGCAACGCTCCAGGCTTGGGGAAGAGTGGCTGGAAAGCTGTCCAGTGGAAAAGGATCTGTGGGTGCTGGTCGATGGCTGGCTAAACATGATCCAGCAGTGTGTCCAGGTGGCCAAGAAGGCCAACAGCATCCTGGCTGGGATCAAAGATGGTGTTGCCAGTAGGAGCAGGGAAGTGATCGTTTGTGCCCCTTAGTATGGGAAACACATTGATGTGCTAGAGCATGTCCAGAGGAGGGCAACAAGGCTGGTGAAAGGCCTAGAGAACAAGTCTTATGAGGAGCGTCTGAGGAATTGGGATTGTTTAGCCAAGAGAAGACGAAGCTGAGGGGAGACGTTGCTTGTTCTCTACAGCTCCCTGGAAGAAGGCTGTAGAGAGGTGGGTGCTGGTCTCTTCTCCCAAGTGACAAGTGATAGGAGGGGAGGAAATGGCCTCCAGTTGTGCCAGGGGAGGTTTAGATTGTCTTATAGGATTGAATCATAGGAAAAAATTCTTTACTGACAGGGTGGTGAACTATTGGCACAGGCTGCCCAGGGAAGTGGTGGAATTACCATCCCTGAAGGTGTTCCAAAATGTGTAGATGTGGCACTTCAGGACATGGTTTAGTAGGCATGGTGGTGTTGGGCAGACGGCTGCCTGGATGATCTTAGAGGTCTTTTCCAACCTTAATGATTCCATCATTCTATGTCTTTAAGCTCTGGCTTAAAGACAAAAAAAAGTGCAGTCAGGGAGCGTTCATGTTTATTAACCAGGCAGTAAACCACTTCAGTTGTCCTGGGTTATTTATCACAACGTGAAACTCGACGGTCTCATTAATTAAGCAGGTGAGAAGAGAAAGGAAAAATGAAGTTCAGGGAAATTAACTTGCCTAAGGTTACACAGTGAACCAGCTGCGGCTTGAACGAACCGTGCCTACGCCATTAAACCACACGCCAAGCCCACAAAGCTGTCACCTGCTCCTGAGACACTCGGGGCTGCAGCGAAAAGCCAGTTGTGGTTCTGAGGTTTTGGGGGGGAGGGGGAAAGAAGGATCCATCTCACCCCATCCACACACCTTTCCACCCCTCCTTCTCCTCCTCCTCCTCACACCTTTCTTCCCACTTCGCACCCTTCCCCTCCTCCCTTCTTTTGGTACCGTTCCCCCTCTCACTCCTCCTCTTACCTTCCCCCCCCATACTTTTTCCCTTCTCCTCCTCACACCTTCTCCCCTCCTCCTCCTCGAACCTTCCACCCCCCTCCTCTTCCTCGCACCTTTCCCTCCCTCCCTTCTCCTAGTGCCTTTCCCCCTCCCTCGTCCTCTCCTCCTCGCACCTTCTCTCTCCCTCTCTCCTTCTCCTCCTCGCACCTTTTTCTCCCCCTCCTCCTCGCAGCTTTCCCCCCTCCCCCTCCTCCCTATCCCTCTTTCCCTCCTATTCCTTCCATCTTTCTCCCTCTCTTTCTCGCACCCCTTTCCTTTCCTTTCCTTTCCTTTCCTTTCCTTTCCTTTCCTTTCCTTTCCTTTCCTTTCCTTTCCTTTCCTTTCCTTTCCTTTCCTTTCCTTTCCTTTCCTTTCCTTTCCTTTCCTTTCCTTTCCTTTCCTTTCCCTTTCCCTTTCCCTTTCCCTTTCCCTTTCCCTTTCCCTTTCCCTTTCCTTTCCTTCCGTCCCTCTCCCCCGCCCCCTCTCCGGCTGACGTCAGGAGGCGCGCGCGCCGCCGGTGCGTGACGAGGCGAGGGGGGGGGAACAGCGGCGGGCGCGTGTCCCGGCGCGCACGCGCGGGGCGGAGCAGCGGGAGAGGCTGAGGCGGCGGGGCCTGGCGGGGTTCCCGTTCCCGGCCCTCCGGAGGGGGAACGGTGCGCGCCTTGGCCCAGCGGCGGGGGGAAGCGCCCGGGCCTGGCTGTGAGAAGCGCCCGGGGTGGGGGGGGGAGTGGTTTTTCGTGAGGGTGTTTGGTCGTGAGGAGTTGGTGGTGGTTGGTTGCGGTGTTGGGTGTGAGGGGAGTTAGGTGTGAAGGGGGCTTGGGGGGATGGTTGGGGCCCGGGGGGTGGTTGATGGTGGAAGAGCAGTTGAGGGTTAGTTGGTGGAAAGTGGATGTTGGGGGGTGGTTGGTGGTGGACGGGGGATTAGGGGGTGGTTGGTGGTGAGGAGGGGTTAGTGGGTGGTTGGTGGTAAAGGGAGGTAGTAGGTGGGGGGTGCGGGGGGGGATTGGTTGGTGGTGAGGAGGGGTTGGGGAGGTGTTGGTGTTGTGCAAAGCATGGAGTGGGAAGGTGCAAAGCAGCAGCCTTGAGGTGGATCTGGGCTGTCACCCACTCTCCCCTTACCCCAAATGGGCTTTGTGCAGCCTCTTCCCGTGGGGCTAATGGAGACTTCCCTTTGTCAGAGTACAGGGCAGCTTGTGAGGAATCACCTACCCCTGGAGCACGGACCTTGTGTGGTTTTTTGTGGCCTAGCAAGAAACGGTTTCCTTTGCTGAGCTGCTCCTGGCATCATCTTCTTGCCTGGATTCAGGCATTCCCAAAGGAGTGGAGGAATGCAGCTGATAAGTCCTTAACCACCCTGTGCTCCTATAAGGCAGTGCCAGAAGCTGGCTTCATCTTCTCTGCTTTGGCACTTTTAGGGTGGGCCTGCTCTGGGTACCTTTTTAGTGGCACTATAGAGCAAAGGAGATGGAAGAAAAGGAGCGATGTGATAAATTCCAGCTGTTACCTTGAGACTAAGGGGATTCATATATTTTGACTCTTTTTTATTTTCTTCTTCTTTGGAGGGAAGTACAACATTTTATGGGATATGGGAGGAGGGAGGACAAATATGTTGCAGATCTTTATGTGGTTTTTAAAACCAGCCATCAGAGGCAATTACTGAATAAACTGAAGCACGAGGGGAGGGTTTGTGAGCTGGAAGCAGTGCTAGCCTACAAAAGAAAGGGGCAGTGGGCTGCTGTTGTGACTGTGGAGGAAGAAACGTCAGCCTCCTTCATTTCTCACCACCTACTCTCCACTCACTCCGTGAGAAAATGAGTTGCGTGCCATGGAAAGGTGACAAGACCAAATCGGAATCACCAGAGCCTCCCCAGCAACTGCCACTGCATATTTACCATGAGAAGCAGCGTAGGGAGCTGTGTGCCCTCCATGCCCTCAACAATGTCTTCCAGGACAGCAACGCCTTCACTAGGGAAACGCTGCAGGAGATATTTCAGAGGTAGGATACTCTCTGCACTGGCGTTAGATTCCCCTTGTCCTCTGTTGCTTGGAAGAGTTTTCAGATCTTATTTGATGGGGAAAATACAGCAAAGGAAGGATTTTGGAGTATGCCACTGTTTTGAACTGAATGTTTCCTTTTTAAATCCTCTTCCCCCCTTTTTTTTTTCTCTCTTCATGCAGAAATTTTCTCTCTTTTTATTTGTTTGTTAAACTATTCCGGCCGGCAGTTTGTGGTCTAAGGGCTTTATTGCAGATGCTGTCATGTGATTGGACTGCTGTCTTCTTCCCCACCCATGCATCTTCTACCAGTCGTCTGTATTTTTGCCCCTGCCTTGGGTGGATATGTTATCTTGATGTTAATAATGGATTTGGGGATTGGCTTCGGGGAGTGAAGGCAGCAGGAATGACAAACGGGTCATCATAAAAACTTTATTTAGTACTATGATACTTCTAAGGTTGTTTGTTTGGTTTTTTTTAATTGGGAGCTTTCCCAAATTAGCGACTCTTTGTTCAAACACTTAAGTGAACTTCAAGTGTTTGGTTTTTTTTTCCATGCAATGTGACCCTGTATACTCTATCAAACTGAATTTAATTTCATTAGCGAGATCCCCATGTTCTGTGGCATTGCTAAATGTTTCCCAGCAGCTTCAGATAATTAATAAAAGCATTTTGAGTTTTAGTGGGATAAAAGTAAATTATTATTGTGGCCTGTACAATAGGTTGTATTTTGCTCACTGTTTCGACACTTTGTGGAAATTCTTCTCTGTGCACCTCTGAAAATTCTGGTGACCTTTCATTGATGAAGCAAAGTGATCAAATAGGAGAAGGGATATCTCCTGGTACTCACTCTGTGGATTTTGTGCTCGTTGCTTAAGTTACGCTTGAATGCCTGTTACCAGCAGTTGACAGCACCTTATGTTTGTGACAGGTAGAAAATTGCTCTTCATGGCAGTGGTTTTGTAGGCACTGTGCCGCAAGATAGTTGTGGTGCCCTGTGCTCTTGAGCAGGGAGCTGCATGCCTGTTACTGCCGTCCTGAAAATTGGCAAAATTTATGGAACTGACACTTGACTCATCAAACACATGCCTGTCTGTCTTTGGCCAAAGAAATGTGGTGATCAACAACAGCAAACATTGGATTGAAATCCTATTTACGATAGTGTTGTAAATAAAACTCCCATTGGTGGAGTGGAGCTGGACCATGGCAGGCTCAAGGCATTCTTTGTCCGATGTAAAGATGTTATGGTTTTGTTCCAGAGCAGAAATTGTCAGGATCTTAATCGTTGATGGATTGCTATTGGCCTGAAGCAAACAAAGGCAGTTCATGTGGTAGGAGTGTGATGATCTAATTAGTTTGCTTTCATTTGGTTTGGTGAGAGAGAATTAATGTGTGGCATGAAACCTCTTACAAAGAGACTGGATGTTAATCTTGTCGGACTTCTTGTCCTAGGAGGGAGAATTCGGTTTTGATTCCAACCTAGTATTGTTCCATCCTAATGTTTGGATCACAGATTGATTCAGCCCCATGGTAGTATGGAAATACATGTGGGAATTCCTCTCGGAAATGGATGATCTATAACAGGGGTATCAAATTCAGAGCCCACGGGCTGAATCGGGCCCTCCGCCTTGTTTTATCTGGCCTGGCACCTTGTTTCTACCCAGCGGCAGCACTGAGCTCCTTGCCCCTATGCTCCTGCCAGCGCGCTGGTCACGTGCGCAGCTTGTGTGATGCATGTTACACTGTTCAAGCAGGAGAATGGCAGGAGCCATGAGTTTGACACCCCTGGTCTATCAGCTAGGTATAAGCATTGCCCCACTATCTTTACATCTCTGTTGGGTTGCTACTTGTGTCTAGCTCTTTGGTTTGCCTTTAAGAAGCGTGTATTCAGTTGCTGTTTATACGTCCCTTTTCCTGTGTCTTTCCCATGTCCAGTCATATTCTGCATATCATTGGCTCTGATTAATGTTTTTAATAAGCTACCAAAATGTTGCTAAGTGTGATTTGTTTTTTTAAACCCAGTGTTGACAAGATAACGAAATCACAAATAAGCTTAAGCTTTCTGTAGCTTTTGACTTGAATAATTGAACCACATTGCTTAATCATTTGTTTCCTTTTTGCTGCCTCCCGTTGCATAAGTCCAGTGTAGTGTGATGATCATCATCTCAAGTGTATGCCAAAACTTGGTCCAAGCTCCCCTCTGATTTTTGTAGTCCTTTCTCTCTTCTTTCCTCTAATACAAGAAATGTCTTTATGATGTTCCTCTGGCTTTTGCTGCAGGATGTAAGATTGCGCATTCCAAATGTTGCATGGTGTTACAAAAAGAATCGCTTCACTGGAGCCTGTGTATTGAGACCTGACTGGGAAAGACAAGTGTGGGCAGGAATCTTGGTGTCCGTCGTGTTAAGACAACACGTTGGCAAAAGTTTCTTGCTTGGAAAGCTCAGGGAGATTATTACCTGGATTTCTATCCACCTTTGTCAGTATTCCTCAGCTCAGTGTCTAGATGGAAAAATTAACTTTAGGGGGACAACTTAATTCCTTGTCTAATTAGAATCCTTCAGCTGGTGGTTGTGGACCTTGTTCAGGTGTGTGTGAGTTGAGAAGTTGAGGTGATTCTTGATGAGGAAAAAAAAAGCTATAAAGGGACTTTTTCCAAGGGCAAATAGTGACAGGACAACGGGGGAAGGGGGAAGATTTAGATTAGACACTGAGGGTGGTGAGGCACCTGGCACAGGTTGCCCAGGGAAGCTGTGGATGCCCCCTCCCTGGAAGTGTTCAAGGCCAGGCTGGCTGGGGCCTTGAGCATCCTGGTCTGGTGGGAAGTGTCCCTTCCTGTCAAAGGGGGGTTGGAACTGGGTGGGCTTTAAGGTTCCTTCCAACCCAAATCATTCTATGATTCTATGATACATGTCTACAGAATTGCACTGGGCTAAAGGCTGGCAAAAGAATGCGCAGGAATATCTGGAGTTTTAGGGGATGGAGTTGGCATGAGGGAGAGGCAGGTGAAATGTGGATTTTTGGATGATATGAAACACCTGAACCTTGTGCCAGCAGAGGTAATGGAGTCCTTGCCAATCAAAAGAGCAGCTCATCACAACAGAACTGATCTCAGGCTTGACTTCACCTTGCTGTTTTCTGCTCCCAGTTTCCCCCCCCTTACTTGCTCTTCCAGCTGTTGAAGCCCATCCATCACCTTCATCATACTTAACCCCCTTGTTTTCCTTTCTTACAAAATTTCTTGGGAGAAAAAACATAAAACAATACAAGTGACTAAGTGGGGTTTTTTCTCCATGTGTTTCCATGAGTTACACCTCGCATCCACTGTCTGCATGTGTGCAAAGGCTGTCTGACATGATGGACTGTGGTTCTGGATTTTTGGATGGAATGCGAGTGATGTCTGGGCCAGCTTATGAATCAAAGCTGAAGGAATTTGTTTGCAACAAGGTTAGCTGTTTAGTTACCTGCAGCAACAAATTACTACTTTTATCTTACGGAAATGCTTTTAAAATCTCCCAAACCCAAATATCTCCATGGCTTTGTATCTGGATGCTTCTTTCATTTACCAGTGGGGGATGAGGGAGAACAACCTTTTCTGCAGCCCACCCTTCCTGCCTCTTGTTATCTCAGCCAGCTTTCAAGATGTTGACTGTTGGAACGCTTGAAATGATGATGGCCGTTGTTCTAAATGGCAAACTGGCATTTAGTCCAGCTGTGAATTGAGGAAAAAGAAGCTGGAGTATCCTTCAGAGGCAGCAGTTCAAGGACTGAAAGAAAGGCTCCCTGCTTTGCGGTCATTTTTACAGCAAGGCTGGTATCTTGGGAAGCTTTGTACATCACAGTTATTCTTAATGCATTATTTAGCCCTCTCATCTCCTCTGAGTGATAAGGGGGAACAGAATTGTTTCTGTTTAAACACAAACCCCCTGGAAGTGAACTTCAAGTTACACAGCAACTAAGCCCTCCCAGCTGTGGAATATCGGTTCAGCAAGTGCCTGCTAAAGCAGTCTCCTCTTCTGTTTACAGGCTGTCTCCCAACACCATGGTGACACCCCACAAGAAAAGCATGTTGGGAAATGGAAACTATGATGTGAACGTGATCATGGCAGCGCTTCAGACCAAAGGCTATGAGGCGGTTTGGTGGGACAAGCGCAGGTACTGAGAAATCGTGTAATTCTGGAAGCAGCTGCTGTTTATAAAAACGAGAGATGAAATTAAGGTACCAGAATATAATCTTGCTATTGTTTTCTGCACTCTTTCAGGGATGTTAACGTCATTGCCCTGTCTAATGTGATGGGCTTCATCATGAACCTGCCCTCCAGCCTTTGCTGGGGCCCTGTGAAGCTCCCCCTCAAGCGACAGCACTGGATCTGCGTCCGGGAGGTGGGAGGCACCTACTACAACCTCGACTCCAAACTCAAGGTGCCTGAGTGGATTGGAGGTGAAAGTGAGCTCAGGTAGGACTTTTTGTATCCTGTTCCTTCTCAAATCCTTCCCTGTTGGAGGTGGAGAATCTGTCCTTAAACAGTGATTGAAACATTTATGGTTGTCCTTCAATAGCAAAGATTTGAGCATAATAAGGTCCACTTAGATTTATACCCAGGAAAATGCTTTTGGCAGTGGTGATCTCTCTGAGCTCACCTGACTTTGTCTATTGCATGACTGGCTCTTCCAGTATTGCTGAAGGTAGAGCCCAAGTCTGGTATCAGTGGGCAGCATGTGCAGTGAGATGTGCTGTGCCTCACTCTCTCCTGAAATGTATCATCATTCCTTTGCCTCTTTAGTAGTGGTCTGTGTGTATTTCCCAACAAAAGGCTTTCCAGACTAAAACTGCAGCAGTATCCCTGACAGCAGTGAAAGCTGCTTGCTAGGAATCACCTGCCTGTGTAAGTGTGTGCTGCACTTCTCGCTTACCTCCCCTCCCCTCTTCAGTCTTCACACAAGTTGGTTGGTTTGATTACTTTGACTATAAAGTCTCACCTGCTCTTATTTGCCATTTGGCTTCCATTCCATCCTGTTCTAAAGCCCAGTATAGCATGTGAGCAGTATTTGCAGAGCCTGTTGTGCCATTAAAGCCTTGGTGAAGAGAGTGGCAGCCTTGTGTGAACTTCTGGGATAGAGTAACACAGATCTGGAAATACTGTGCAGTGCTTCTGGTGGATTTTTATCCTGGGTGTGCTCTTCTTCAGCAATAAATAAGGGCTTCCTACTTAGGGAATTTTGGAAATCTGGGCTGAAAGATATCAGAAAAAGTTGATTTGACACTCAGAGTCATTCGAGATGATCCGGGTTTGGTATCAGAAAAAGCTTACGGGCAGAAGAGGGGCTGCAGAACTGTGTCAAATCACCAGGTGGTGCACTGCTGCTGTGACCTATGATAAGGACGTCTAAATGATGGGGTGTTTTCCCCATAAGCATTCCAGATTTGTTGGAATTATTTTAAAGTACAGTGGGATTCTTGATCTTGGAGACCTGAAAAAACTGAACTTGGTTTTAGTTCAATTTTTGCCACCTTGGAAAATTGGAAAGTGACACCTATATGGACTTAGCTCTGCTAAGGTTAAGATCGTGTCTATCTGCATCTGCAGTAACCTGCTGTGTAGAGGTGCGTTCAGTCTGATGGAGCAAGTTTAACATTGAGGTTTATTATTGTCAGAAAATTACTTAAGACAGTGTGTGTGTATCTCGTCACATTTGCACTGTTAGTTGCATTTAATTGTTGTAGCAGATGACAGAGTTCTAAACTCAGTAGCTTGTTTCTGCTTCTCTTCATGACAGGAAATTTTTGAAACACCAGCTGAGAGGAAAGAACTGTGAACTCCTGCTGGTGGTGCCAGAGGAGGTGGAAGCACATCAGAGCTGGAGAACCGACGTGTGATCTGACTGACTCTGTCCTACCACTACAGCTCTTCCCCTTCACTGAACTCCTGATGTCATGAAACCTGGATAATGGGTGCCCTGACTCTTCTTGCCTGAACTTCCTTTGTTAGGCTCTTCTCTTCCTTCCTTGGTGCAATAGGGCAACAGCTTGGAATGTTGCAGGGGAGTTGGGGGAAGAACTGAGAGCAGAGTGGAGGAAACTGGAAGCCAATCACTTTTAACTGCAAGGGTGGACAAGCTACTGCCCTGTGGGTGCCTAGAAGGCATCACACTCTTTAAAACTGGGCTCTGGGGATGGGATGTTGGCAAGCCTCTGGCCTCCCTTTCCCCACATTGGTCAAGGCTGTGTGTGGTGGGACACTGCTCCCTCCAGGCCTGCCGGGGAGGAGCAAGGGCCAAGCACTGCTGCCTCTTTACGAGGCTCTCCCTCCAAAATAAGTTGTCATGAAGACATTTGCATTTCGTAGGGGTATTCTCTTGGGACACTCTCAAACACTAGGAATGGTACGGTGCTCCGCATGACCCTCTGCTGCTTAGGGATGGTTTGTGCCAGGAATTAGAAAACAATAACAAAAGCAGCAGTGTCATCTTACAAGAAATTCTTTGGATAGCTGGAGGATTCTTCCTCAGTGGCCCCAGGGATTTGTGTGCTTGGCGAGTGGTTGTTGGGCAGCAAGCACAGGGTAACTGAGGAGTAGGGAGTTTCTGGATTGGAGAGAGGCTGTGGTCTCCTTGGGTTTGTTTGTGCTATGTTGGGTTTCCTTTTTTAATCTCTTGGGTTTGTGCATGGTCATCCAGTAGTTCAGGGGCTGCTCGGAGAGAGGAATAAAACTGAATCAAGAGGAATTAATTCCCTTTTATTTTCCTGTTTCTGGAAGTCTAGTTCAGAGTGGTGAATGTCACGCAGAATGTCCCAGAAAGAGGGAAAGTTACAAAGAAAAACTGGGCTCAGGAGGGAACCCTTCCTAACAGTCAGGTTTTGCCTCTGTCATAGCTACAAGCTGATACTGTGGGTGATGCAGAGCCCCTGGCCTACTAGTTGAACCAACCTCAGTGTTGGATAACAAACATTCCTTTAATGGATGAATTGCTTTTCCCTCCCTTCCCTTTCCTAGGGGAAGAGTGACTAGACATGGAGATGCTGAGGGATCTCCACCTTCTGTTTTCCCGTCACCTGGGTGAGCTGCAGGTCAGTGATGGCTTCCACACCAGGAAAAGCAAACGCTGGATATGGAACAGTCTTTGTTGCATTTAGTGTTTCCTGGCTGAGCCAACTGTGTGCTTCCCTCCTTTTTGCCTGCAATGTCCCGGTTAAACAGCAACCGCTGGGACGTGACCCAGCCTGAAGGATCCCGCTCCACCATGTAGGAAGTCTCATTGCTAGTGTTTGAGCTCACAAAGGGAGGGAGTGTAACTACCTTTTCTCAGTTGTTTTCTCTCTGCAAACACATGAGCAGGTGCTTTAAGCTGAGAGGCCACCAAAGTCACACCTTCCCAACAGAGAATTGAGACCACACAACAATGGGACAATGTTGTTCCCCAACCCCCAGACATCCAGCAAGCACCACTCTGCAGTGCTTTGAGCAGGGCCTCCCACCACGAAGGCCAAATGGCTCCTATGTTTTAGAGACCCAACATTTCTATTAAAAGTCCAATTTCTTAACACATTCCAGTGACCAGTGCCAGGCAGCAGAGTTTTCAAACAACAGGCAGGATGCGCAGCCTGCAGCCGTTCTGCTCCTGACTTGAAGCCATTTTGTCAAGGGGAGGGGAAATAAATCTCAACAGCAGTGTTTTCTATGTTGATTGAAGTTGCACTTTGGAGAAACCCTGTTTGCATGGAAACTGCAAGCCAATGGATCAGTGCACAATATGCAAAGATGTTTTAAAATATTTGGGGGCTCCTTTCCTCTCTTTGTGTGTCAGCGCCTTTCCCAGGGCAGGGGGAAAACTGTGATCCAGCTGCTCAGGTAAAGGGAAAGCATAGGATCACAGCCTTGCAGGAGGGTGAGCTGGTCCAGACCCACTGTGTGGGAAAGAAGGCCCCTGTTTTCTTGCTTGTTTGGTTTTATTTGGAGCCTGGTCTTTGGGTTTGTTTACAGAGATGTATTTTGTTTAACCAAATACTAAAAAAATGGGGAAAAAAAATGGTTTCCATATAAATGTCCTATCACCTCTGTATGTTCAGCGGGATCATTCTGTAACAATGTAAAAATAAACTGGTTTTGTTTGTTTTTTTTTTTTCTTTGGTTATAAAACTGCCTCCTTTCTGCGAGTTGAGAACCTAGGAAGTCAGTGAGGGTTGCTGAGGCAGAGTTCCCCCTCAGCGACCTCCCTGAAACCACACGGAGCTGTCCCAGTCACCTGCAGGTGACAAAGCCCTACCTATCCCATCCTGGTCCCACTCCCACTGCTATGCAACAAAACAGCCTCTGACTGTGAAGCCCCCACCAGCACTGAAAAACTGAGCCTCCCCAAAGGAGGTCAATTAAAACCACACTGCTCAGGTTGGATTTATTTAATATTCCATACAAAAAAATACGCAGCCGCTCTCTGAAGTTCTACTTGACAAGGCAGAGGATCAGCGCGGATGTGATCGTCTTGAGCCTGGCCTGCCACTCCCTTGGGTCTTGCACAGGTGAAGTTGCAGTGAAAGTGGTTTTCCCTCTTCCTGGAGAGTGTTTCCCACACAGTACAGCTCCCTGCACCCCTCCTTCCTTTGCTTCGCCTCCTGGGAAAGTCACTCCTCTTGTCATCAGTGTCCCTGGGCTCCCAGTCAGCCAGGAAAGGACTGGTATGGTTTGAATGCCGCCTTTCGAAGCCTGACCTGTGCCCCGAGGTGGGTTTGTGGGGAGCAAGGAGTCTGGAAGAGGAACACCCCTCCCCAGTTCGAGTCTGTAACTGGTTATGGTGCACTGACTGGATAAAAGGAAAGAGGATTTCTACGGAGGGAGGATGCACACAGGAGCCATCATCAGGTCCAGAAGGGGGGCTTCCCCCTGACATTATTAACAGGTCAATGTCCCAAAGGAGAACCAAAATAAAAACAAGGAAATGGAAAAACAAAGAAATGCCCTGACCCAGCAAATCACCAGTTCGGCAGATCATCATCCCACGGTCTTCCTGCATGATACGAATCCAACGCAGCTCTTCCACAAATTAGATTTTCCCAGGTAGTGGAGGCAGGGCCCCTGGCATTCCCCCCGAGAGCCCCGTGTTGGGTCCAAGGAGGATCTGGAAGGGAAGAGCTTGGTTGGAGGGCTGCGAGGATGGACACTGGGTGCTCTCCTCTCCACCCACAGTGAGACACCCTGGGACAGGACAGATTATGGCAGAGTGGGGGCATCAGCTATACCTGGAACTCTGCATCCTGATTTGGTTCACACTACACAGAACAGCTGTGGGCAGGCTGGAGAGGGCCCAAAAGGGCCATTAAGGTGATCAGAGGACTGGGAAACCTTCCACACGAAGTAAGGCTGGGAGAACTGGGTTTGTTCGGCTTTGACAGAAGGCTTAGGGGAGACCTTATTACCATGTACCAGTACATAAAGGGTGTCTGCCAAGAGGATGGAGACTCCATTTTTACCAGGAATCACATGGAAAAGACAAGGAGTAATGAGTATAAGCTGCTCCTGGGGAGACTGACTGAATCCCAGATGAAAATTTTTCACCATGAGAACAATAAAACACTGGAATAATCTCCCCAGGGAAGTGGTGGATTCCTCTACCCCAGATGCTTTTAAGGCTCAGCTTGACATCTCATTCAAACTTTGTATCATTGAAAAAGTTTGGATCAGATGATCCTTGAGGTGCCTTTCAACCTAGTGTTCTGTGATTCTGTCAGAAATGCAAATGGGGCGGGCCTGAACACTGCGCACCTTCAGTCCACATGTACTCCCAGCTCAGCAAAAGCCAGGTTGTGTTTGCCAGAGTCTTCTACCTGCCTTTTACTGGGAATCAGCAGTATGGTGAGAGGGGTTCTTTGTCAAGAGAGTGCAGGGATAGGATGAGGGATAATGGGTTTACATTAAAAACAGGGGACATTTCGGTTAGCTATGAGGAAGAAATGTTCTCCTGTGAGGGTGGCGAAGCACTGGCACAGGTTGCCCAGGGAAGCTGTGGATGCCCTGTACCTGGAGATGTTCAAGGCCAGGTCGGATGAAGCTTTGAGTAACCTTATCTAGTGGGCAACCTGTCCTTGCCCACGGCAGGGGATTTGGAACTGGATGATCTTTAAGGCCGCTTCCAACTCAAACCATTCTATGATTCTATGAATATTTACCATTTGGAAAATCCAACCAGAGTATCTGGTGGGATGAAAGAGGCCACAGCGTGTAACAAACCACACTCTTTGGTTTCTGCTTCCTAAGCTCCTTCAACAGCCAGTAAGTAAGAGGAGGTGCGGGCACCCCAAGCTGGCTCTGGAGTGCCAGTGGAGCAGTCTGGGGTGCTTCCACCTCACCTGTCGCTGCTGCAGCTGCTGCTGCTGCTCCATCTGAAGTTTTTCAGTTTCAAAGACGACAGGGAGAACCAGAATCATGAAGGAGGTGGTCCCAATCCACAGAGCTGCCCTGGAGAATCTATGCAAGGGGGAAGCATGCAAGGAATAAGAAATGGTTCCTCTGGTCAGGGGCATCAAAACTCAGGGCTCCTGCATGCCACACCTGCTGCACACACGACCAGCGCACTGGCAGGAGTGTAGGGAAAAGGAGCTTGGCTCTGCCACCAGGTAAAACAAGGTACTGGGCCGTATAAAACAAGGGAGTTTGACACTTCTGCCTTAGGTGCTTCCTACAGGCACCAGGTTTCTCCCACCTTTAATAACTGCCCTTCCCAGTCCTCCCCCCGAGCGGGCCCGTGCACAGCACCTCCCCCAGTCTTCCTCGACGACAAATGGAGAAGGGGGTCCCGCTCTCCACTCCCGGGCCCCGAGGCCGCGGTGGGAGAGGGCGGCCCCCTCCTCCGGATCCCCACCCCTTGGGAAGCCCCCTCACCGGTACATCTTCTGCGCGACGGTGAGGGACAGCTCGAAGGTGGCTCCCGCGGCGGCGCGCACGCTCTCGGGGAACATCTCGGTGAGGCCCCACAGCCGCTCCGCCAGCGTCTCGTCCAGCTGCGGGGGCAGCGTCGCGTCAGGGCCCTGCGCGCCCCCAGCGCTCGCCCAGCGCCCGCCCCGCCCGCCCTGTTACCTCCTCGTCGTCGTCGTCCTCCTCCTCCATCTCGTCCTCCGGCTCCTCGGCCTTGCCCGCGCCGCCCTTGGGCAGCAGCTCCTCCGCTCGCACCGGCGCCGCCATAGCTACAGGCCGGGGACGCAGGGGGCGCGCGGCCGCCGGAAGCGGAAGGACGGCTGGGGCCGTGTAGGAAGTGACGGAGGGGCCGGGGCGGAGGGGAGCTGTGAGACCATCGAGTCGAGCCGTGCGTGTCCTGTGGTAGTCCGCGTCCCTGAGCGCCTCCTGTGCCCGGGCCTTAGACACCTCCAGTTGTACCACTCCACCACCTTGGGCAGCTGTGCCAGTGCCTGACAGGCCTTGCAATAAATAAATTTTTCCTAATGTCTAAGGTGAACTTCCCCTGGCGCAACTTGAGACCGTTGCCTCTTGTCCTGTCGCTTGTAACTTGGGAGAAGAGACTAGCACCTGCCTCACTACAGCCTCCTGTAAGGCAGTTGTAGAGAGCGATAAGGTCTCCCCTCAGCCTCCTCCAGGCTAAATAACCTCAGTTTCCTCAGCCACTCCTCATAAGACTTGGTCTCCAGCCCCCTCAACAGTCTCATTGCCCTCCTCTGCACACGCTCCAGCACCAAAATGTCCTTGTAGTGAGGGGCCCAAAACTGAACACAGGATTCAAGGTGTGACCTCTGTAGTGATGAGTGAAGGGGCACTTCCCTGCTCCTGCTGGTCACACCGTTTTTGATCCCAGCCAGGATGCTGTTGGCCTTCTTGGTCACCTGGGCACACTGCTGGATCATGTTCAGCTGGCTGTTGACCAGCACCCCAAGGTCCTTTTCCACTGGACAGCTTTCCAGCCACTCTTTCCCAAGCCTGTGACATTGCATGGGGTTGTTGTGACCCAAGTGCAAAACCTGTCACTTGGCCTAGTTAAATCTCATACAATTGGACTTGGTCCACGTATCTAGCTTGTCCAGATCCTTCTGCAGAGTCTTCCTGCCCTCAAGCAGATCAACACTCCTGCCCAATTTGGTGTCATCTGTAAACTTACTGAGGGAGCATTCAATGTCCTCATCCAGATCATGCATAAAAATATTGAACAAGACTGGCCCCAGCACTGAGCCCCGGGGAACAAACACAGCTCGTGACCAGCTGCTAGCTGGATTTAACTTCATCTACCACCACTTTTTGGGCCCAGAGATCCAGCCAAATCTGGCCTCACGCACACGCTGCAGGCTCGGGGCAGCCAGCATGCACACCCTGGTAGGCAGGAGGAGTGCCCCACGTCCCACCCTGCTTCCCCCCCAGCAACCCTGACACCGAAAATGCTGACCAATAAGCTCTCTGAGACTCTTTTGGGAGTTTTAGAAAGCAGCATCCTTTATTTCAGTGCTAGGCACAGTAGGGAAGGATTTCCATCAATCAGATGTAATGAGCTGGGACAGAATGTATTTCCCACTTACATGTGTATAAATTTTCCCAGAAATCTTACACAAGGCGTTACCATTTCTCTCTGAACAGTGTCTGGGAAAACACTGTGGAAAAAAACCTCATGCTCTCAAGGAAACAGGGCTACTCTGTCTAACTTTCAAAAAATGCAGTTACTTAGATGAAACTTAATTCTACTTTACCTTAAATCAAAATATTCTACTTTTTGTAATAGTAACTACTTCTTGGATCATTCCCAGCTCACAGCACAGCCCTTTACATAACAAACACGGAGAAACTTGAGAGGTAGGCCATGGGAACCTTATGAAGTTCAATCAGGCCAAGTGCAAGCTTCTGCACCTGAGTCGGGGCAATCCCAAACACAAACACAGGCTGGGTGGAGAATGGATTGAGGTCCTGAGGAAAACAACTTGGGCATGCTGGTGGATAAGAAGCTCAACATGAGCCAGCAATGTGTGCTTGCAGCACAGAAAGCCAACTGTACCCTGGCTTGCATCAGAAGTGTGACCAGCAGGGTGAGGGAGGCGATTCTACTGCTCTACTCTGCTCTGGTGAGATCCCACCTGGAGTGCTGTGTCCAGGTCTGGAGCCCTCAGCACAGGATCTGATAGGACAACTCCAGAGGAGGCCACGAAGATGGTCAGAGGGCTGCAGCACCTCTCCTATGAGGGCAGGCTGAGAGAGTTGGTGTTGTTCAGCCTGGAGAAGGCTCCAGGGAAACACAGCAGCCTTCCAATACCTAAAGGGCCTACGGGAAAGCTGAGGAGGGGCTCTTTATCAGGGAGTGCAGGGATAGGACAAGGGGGAGTGGTTTTCACCTGAAAACAGGGATATTTAGGTTAGCTATTAGGAAGAAATGTTTTGTTGTGAGGGTGATGAGGCACTGGCATAGGTTGCCCAGAGAAGTCATGGATACCTCCTCCTTGGAGGTGTGGAAGGTGTCCCAGCTCATGGCACGGGGACTGGAACTGGAAGATATTTAAGGTCTCTTCCAAACCAACCCATTCTATGAATCTGTATTTATATATGTGATAATTAATGATGATGATAAAAACCCCCTAGGAATCTGGTTTAGAATGTAAATGCTTTATGTAAAGTGTGCGAAACCCTTAAGCACAAGCAACCCCAGCACTCTGTTTGCCAAAGCCCCCCCGAGCTCTTGTGAGGGGACAGGTCTGGGGGACAAGGGTCCCCCCATGCTCTCAGGCCCAGAAGGCAGGAAGGGGCCCAGCTGCCTATTCTCAGGCTGCTGTAGGGAACTGGGTGTGGAGCGCTGGGCTGCGGTGAGGGAATGTAGTGAGGGAAAGTGCTCCGTAAGTGTTAACAAAGAGTGCCATGGCTTCCAGCCACCACTGCTTCTTCACTTCCTCCTCCGCATGTGGCTCTTCAGTTCCTCCAGCTCCTTCTCCATCAGGTGGGACTCAGCTGTGGTCTCAGAGAGCTGCAACACGAGCAATGACAAGAGTGAGCTACTCCCTCGCTGTCCATCATGCACCTTGGACACAGGCAGCAGGATGCAAAAGCCTTTTGGGCAGATCTAAGACCACTGTCACTCTGGTGAAGCACCTCATGTTGCAGCAGTGCATGCAGTGAGACAGTTGTGCCTTGTAAGCTTTTCCAGTTTCACAGCACAACCTTTCCAGAGACACCACCAAGATTTACAGGCAAAGGCCAGCACCTGTGGGAGGGAATTTGCTCCCATGAGGGAATTTGTTCCCATTTGAACAAGAGGGTAGCTGAGATTTCACACTTCACTGAAGTCACATGGAAAACCTGCAAGGCAACTGGGGTTTTGCCAAGTGCTTCAGCCACAAAAAACCACTTGCCAGATTTAAAACATGAGGAAGCAAAATGATGAAGGTATAAATGTTTGTTCAGACCCAATGGCTGAATTGCTACCAGACTGAGAACATGCATGTGTTCTACACCATTGAAAACGTTGCCAGATTTTAAGTATGAAAGCTGAGATCTCTGGGTAATATTCCATTTCTGTTTGTTTAGGGCAGGGGTGTCAAACTCACGGCTCCCACTGTTCTCCTGCTCCTGCAGTGTAACACATATCACACACTCTGCACACGTGACCAGCGCACTGGCAGGAGCACAGGGGTAAGGAGCTCGGCGTTGCCACCAGGTAGAAACAAGGTGCCAGGCCAGATGAAAAAAAGTGGAGGGTTGGATTCGGCCCACAGGCCATGGGTTTGACATCCCTGGTTTAGGGCTTGGGAATTCTTCTCCCTCCCTTCTTCTCACAGAGGAGATCACACTTTACTTGCATGGCTGCTTTGCTGTTGCAGTTGTCTTGCGTAGCAGGTAAAGCAGAAAGAGCGAGAATGGCCTCCTTTGGTGGTCCCAGCACCCCGCATTCAGGCATTTTTGCTGCTGCAGGCCCCTAACAGTAGGGTAAAGACTCACCATGTCCAGCAGAACCTCCACTTTCAGCCGAAGGAGGTTGTTTTCTTCCTCCAACTGCTGGTTTCGTTTGCGCAAGCGCTGCATTTCCCTGCGATCCCCCGTGAAGCTTCCTGATTCTGGAAGTAAAGAAAGAGGTCAAAACATGGATTGTCAGCCAACCGTGACTACTTCAGAAAAAAGCCAGTTGAGCTGCACCCTACCTGCCACCCACTGGCCGTTGTCAAACTTGAGGCTCTGGCCGGCAAGGCTCACGGTGGGGGTGCCGTACTCCAGGCCCAGCTCAATCTCACGAGTAGATCTATCCAGCTGCAGGGAGGAGATGATGCTCAGTGCTTTAGAGAAAGCCAAAGCCCAGAAAGCCAAAGCCACTCCTTGCTCTCCCATTTCTTAGCAACTGACGTTCTAATGGAAGCTGCTGCTTCAGTCGGCCCTGGAGTCTGAAACCCAGCTTTGGTCATAGAGTCACAGAATGGTTTGGGTTGGAAAGGACCTTAAACATCACCCAGTTCCAACTGCCCTGCTATGGGCAAGGACACCTTCCACAGTCACGTGCTGCTGCAGCAAAGGACCGCCTCCTCTCACTACCATGCCTGCACGCTCTTCTTACCACCTGCCCGTCTCCCACCCAAACACATACTCATCTCTCTGGGCTCAGATACCACTGGTGAGCAGTTTCAGGCAACAGTTCTGGACTATCGGTGGGGTGATGATGATCCTACCATGACGTATTTCATTTTTACCCTTGTATCTGGTCAGAAACTGTGCTGAACCACCGGAGAGAAGAGGCACAGCTAGGTCTATGGCGCTGCCCATGGAGCGGGCACGCCAGCAGCTGACCCATGGCTGCTGGGACTTACCAGGTGCAGGTTGGAGAGAGAGGCACATTTCCTTGGAGGAGTCTTCTTGGGGCTGAAGTTGCTCCCGAAGAGAGGCATTGCTGGCTCCTGGCTGGGCTGCTGGGTGCTCTACACAGCCTTGCTGATCTGATGGGATGTGGCCACTCTGTGACTGTAGGACAAGAGTCATAGAACGGTATGGGTTTGAAGGGACCTTAAAGATCATCCAGTTCCAACCTGATACTTCCCACTGGATCAGGTTGCTCAAAGCCTCATCCAGCCTAGCCTTGAACACCTCCAGGGATGGGGCATCCACACCTTCTCTCGGCAACCTGTTCCAGTGCCCCACCTCGCTCACAGTAAATAATTTCTTCCTAATATTTAACCTAAATCTCCCCTTTTTCAGCTTAAGACTGTTACGCCTTATCCTATCCCTGCACTCCCTGATAAAGAGCTGCTCCTCAGCTTTCACAAAATCATCACCAAGACCACAGAATCATAGAAATGATCCAAAGTGATGACATTCATTGGCTCATAGAATGGTCCAGTTTGGAAGGGACCTTAAAGCCCATCCAGTCCTAACCCCACTACCATGGGCAGGGACACCTCCCACCAGACCAGGCTGTTTGAGGCCCCAGAATAAGCAGCGACACAACAAGACGAGGCACGATGGCCATCGGGATGACCTTGCCCCATTCTCACCTAAATCCAGTGCCTGGCACCTGCCCTCAGCCCCAACAGCTGCAGCTCCCCATGCCTCTGCTTCCACATGACGCGGCTGCTCAGGTGACCTCATGCCATTCGCTCACCCCCCCTACACACCACCCTAATTGCAAAGTGAGTGCTTCCCGTGCATGTGCAGTGCATAGCTGCCCCTGCCATCAGCACACTGTCAGCACACGACACCCCTCGTACCTCTGCTGACCACATGACCCAGCTGGGGCAGGGACTGGATGGGACTGTTCAATCAGCCCCCCTTCATTCATAGAATCACAGAGTGCCCTGAGTTGGAAGGGACCCACAAGGATCACTGAGTCCAACTTGTGTTCCTGCACAGGACAACCCCAACATCCACACTGTGTGTCTGAGGGTGTTGTCCAAATGCCTCTTGAATATTGCCAGGCTTGGCACCGTGACTGCTTCCCTGGGGAGCTGTTCCAGTGCTCCACCACCCTCTGGAGGAAGAACCTTTTCCTAATGTCCAACTCAAACCTCCCCAGCGCATCTTCCTGCCCTTCACTTGGGTCCTGTCATTTATCACCAGAGAGACACCAGAGCGCCAGCTCCTTCTCCTCCCCTTGTAAGGAAGCAGCGAACTGCTATGAGGTCCTCCTTCAGTCTCCTCCAGGCTGAACAGACCAAGTGACTTCAGCTGCTTCTCATATGATTACTCCTCCAGACCCTTCACCAGCTTGGTAGGCTCCTCTGGACACTCTCTAGTAGTTTCATGTCCTTTTTAAACTATGGTGCTCAAACCTGAACACAATATTCGAGGTGGGGCCACACCAGAGAGGAGCAGAGTGGGACAACCACCTCCCTCACCCAGCTGGCAATGCTGTGCTTGATGCACCCCACGACACGGTTGGCCCTCCCGGCTGCCAGGGCACTGCTGGGACATGTTCAGCTTCCCTTCGAACAGGACCTCCAGGTTC
The DNA here is from genome assembly GCA_033558235.1 of Neomorphus geoffroyi. NCBI lineage: Eukaryota > Metazoa > Chordata > Aves > Cuculiformes > Neomorphidae > Neomorphus > Neomorphus geoffroyi. Next base: position 18,532,693 of record JAUMJM010000021.1, on the reverse strand, counting down.
ATCTCCGCAGGGCAGCTCTCCAGCCTCTCGCTCCCGAGTCCGTGTGGACATCCAGGGCTGCCACGTCCCAGGCGCAGAACCCGGCACTTGTCCTCGTTAAACTTCATGTGGTTGGCGATTGCTTAGCTCTCCAGCCTAAGCGCAAAGCCTAAGCACTAGTTTAAGCACCAGCCTAAACGCCTGCATAAGCGCAAAGCATAAGCGCCAGCCTAAGTGCCACCCTGAGCACAAAGCCTAAGCGCCAGTGTAAGCACCATCCTACGCACAAAGCCTAAGCACAAAGCCTTAAGCACCGGCCTAAGCGTGAAGCCTAAGAGCCTCCCGCCGCGCACAGAGCAGCTGCCTCCTTCCACCACCCCCCGGCCGCCACGCAGGGCCCGGCACCGGGGAAAAGGGGAAGGGGAGCACGGGCCGTACCACGCAACGTGAGCGCTGAGAAGGGACAACGAGATCCAGAGAGCGCTACGGGATGGTCCCGCGACCTGTTTTCACCTTTCGCTTTCTCGGCGACGCGCGCACGCACCCCCGAGCGCTACCACACACCGCCCCCCCCCCAGCCCGCAGCGTGGTAGGGTCAGTGCCACGGTGCGTGGGCAGCGAGGCCGGGCTGGTCCATCGCGAGGAGAGAGGGGGGATGTGGTAAGGCGCCTCTCCAGTGCCGGCGGCGCCGCGCGGGTGGGCTACGGAGCCGGCGCGCGCCACGGGAGCGGTTTGCGGCCGGCGCGTTGCCAGGGCGACGGCGGCACTCCCGCCCCCTCGCGTCAGGGAGAGGGCGGGAAGGGGGTGGGGGGAGATGGCGGGGAGCGGCTTGGAAGCGGTGAAGTGTCTTTGAATCTCCGCTGGCTGTGGAAAGAATGGGTTCTACTTGGGCTGCATTGCTGAGGGCAGAGCTCATCGTAGTTCGCTGCTTCCTCACAAGGGCAGAAGGAGAAAGAGCAGGCGCTGAGCTCTTCTCTCTGGTGACCAATGACACGACCCTAGGGAATGGCAGGAAGATGTGCCAGGGGGCAGTTAGGTTGGGTATCACAGAGTCAGGGGGAGCCCTGAGCTGAAAGGGACTCACAAGGAACATCAAGTCCAGCTCCTGTCCCTGCACAGGACACCCCAACATTCACACCGTGTGTCTGAGACATTGTCCAAATGCCTCTTGAATATTGCCAGGCTTGGTGCCACGACTGCTTCCCTGGGGAGCTGTTGCAGTGCTCCACCACCCTCTGGAGGAAGAACCTTTTCCCAATATCCAACCTAAACCTTCCCTGGCACATCTTCCTGCCATTGGTAACCAGAGAGAAGAGCTCAGCATCTGGTTCTCCTCCCCTTGTGAGGAAGCTATAGACTGCTATGAGGTCCTCCTTCTGTCTCCTCCAGGCTGAACAGCCAAGTGACTTGAACCACTTCTCATACGACTTCCGCTCTGGAACCTTCACCAGCTTAATGGCCTCCTCTGTACACTCCCCAGTAGCTTCATATCCTTCTTATGCTCTGGCACTCTTTCCCTTCAGGGAAGGCTTTTCACTCAGAGGGTGATGGAGCACTGGAGCAGCTCCCCGTGGAAGCAGTCAAGGTGCCAAGCCTGGCAATGTTCAAGAAGCATGTGGACAACACCCTCAGACACACGGTGTGAGTGTTGGAGTTGTCCTGTGCAGGGATAGGAGTTGGACTCCACGATCCCTATAGCTTCCTTCCAACTCGGGTCATTCTATGATTCTACAATCTGCCCGGTGTTTCCTAAAACACTTGAATCGGTAGGAAGACTTCTGTTATTTGGGTTTTTTCGTATCAATCATAGAATCACAGGATGCGAAGTTGGAAGTGACCTCAGGGATCATCTGGTCCAAACTTTTAGGGGATATATAGTTTAAATGAGACAGCCCAGAACTCTGTCAAGAAGAGCCTTAAAAGTGATGAACAACAAAACACTGTTAGAGAATCCCTACTCCTTTGGGAACATGGGAGAAGAAATGGAGAAAGTCTGGGGCTCCAGACTCAACCAGCTTAGTGAATGATGGGTTAAAAATTGGAGAGGGAAGAGTGGGCTGTTCTATAATAAGCTGTCCTCTGAAGCAGTCCTGCTGCCCTGATTTTATTCTGCGTCCTCCCTTCTCAGCACATGATGGGATAATTTTAGTTTTATTGTGTTACTTGCTGGGTTGTATTCCAGGGGAGGAGGCTTTGGTAGTTGGTTTGGATAATATTTTGAATGAATAGCAGGGGTATGTAGCACACATCATCAATATTATTTATGTCACAGAGGCAAAATACCATTCCTTTTGCTAAATTTTAAAATAATTCTCCAGTTTGATAGAATTTAGTGATCTGAAATTACTTGCTTCACTGTTAGAAAAGCTTCTGCTGAGGGCTTTGTGAGGCTTTCCTGAAAATTTTAGATTCATGAGTTATTAGGATGCTAACTTTAGGTAAAGGGGAACAATAAAAGAAAGGAGGAAAAAAAGGAGGGGGAAGGGCAACCAGATAAATGGAAATGCCAGAAAAGAGAGGAAAAAATAAGAGAATCACCATCCTTTTAATTTGATCTGCACATATATTAATGCTCAACAAAAAAAGTCCTTTAATAGTCTTTAATTCTCAGAATGCCTAATTAGTGCATTGCTTGCAGTGAACCAGAAAACTGCTCATTTGGAATGAGAATTGGAAAGCTACCCTAGTAGCAGCCTGGTGTCTATAGACAAGAAAAATCTCTGGTGTTGCACTGTCTTCTGGTAGTCCAGTTAAGCAATATCTGATTCTTCCAGGCCACATACTATAAAAGCAGGGGCCATTTGACCCTGTATCCTAGAGTCTGTGCACTGAAAGTTAGTGATTTTTTAAATTATTTTTAATAAGAGAAGAGATTGTGGCATGGGGGGAACCAACAAAATTAAAAGCAGAACAAAAGCTTGCAGTTCTCAACAAGGGCTTTGTGGAGTACTCATGGCTTCTATCAGCATCTAACATCGATGTGTGTGTGTATGTCTATATTGAGTAAGAAAGATGAAAAGGACCAGAGTGAAATGAGGGCAAGAACCTTGGAGGAAAAGCTGGAAAAATTGTAGAATTACCATTTTTAACTGAAAAAAACCCTGTAGTTAAGCTAAGTGCTTGTAAGAGTCAAAGACCATACAGGGCAGTGAGGAACTGAGCTCTTAACTCTCACTTTCATCTTTTTTAGTTGCTAAATGCACTGAAAAATTTTGGGTTGCCAAGTACTCAGACCAGAAGAGCTCCAGATGAGAGAAGCATCTCCCTGAGATATTTAAAGACAAAGACATGTATGTTTCCTTTATAAATACTCTAGGGGTTTGCTACTGGGGATAAAATGGGTCTTAAGAAGCTCTGGTCAGGATGTGCCCCGCCAGTAACAGAGGGTCATAATGTTCATCTTCCTAGAAGAAACCTGTGTGTTTCAGCATAGTTGTGCGCTTGAGTTCTCCTTGTACTGAGCAGGAGGAGTGTTGTAGTAATACATCATAATTAATGTAAAACTGAGCCATCTCATTTATCCAGGGTCTCACAGTGATTCTCTGACAGCCTCTTTCTTCAAGGCAGAGACTCAGAAAAAGCCAGTTAGCCTATCCCCACTGTGTTGGTAGGTGAGGTGAATGCACGCTTCTGTGTGCCCGCTTGCTGTTTGCAATGGTGCTACTGTATGTGTGAACACTTTCATGGTTGTGAACAAATGTTCAGAAAGCTTCTCCAGAAGTTGGAGAGCAGGAGAAAGAGGTTCAGTATCTGATTTTTTGAGTGATTTGCTTCAGGAGTTTTTCTTCCTTTGCATGGTTTTACTAAATTTCATTTCTTGCCAGACTCCATTTCCTTCAAAAAAACTGTGGCATTTCCTTGCTGCACCAGCCTCCCAGGCTATTCTGGCAGCAGCTTTTTGTCATTATTTCTCCACTTACATCAAGCAGATACTGAGATAAGAGCTGTTTCTAGCATTGCCTCTTTATATATTGCATTGTTCTCCTGCCAGTGGGTAGTCTGACATATGATTTTAAGTGAGTTTAAAAGCATTATGGAGTAGCATTGCACATCCTTCTGTGCCTGTCACTTTGTGGGGAAGTGAACACCAAGCACACTCTCTCTCTCCCAGTACAATAACTGAAGATCAAATGGCACTTATCAAATGGCAAAGAACCTGCATGTTACCATCTCGTGGAAGGAAACTGCATATCTTTTTATGAAGACATCTTTGGGAACACTTTTGGAAGGCTGAGAGAAAAACAGGATGAAGAAAAGGCTGCAGCACATGACAGTGTGGAAATTTTGGAATACACCCAAGCTGTTCTTGGTAGCCTAATTTGGAACATCTTCTTTGGCTTGGTTTACACGTGATAGAGAATCTATAGCTTAGGTGGTCTTGGAGCTGCTTTTAACTCCACAGTGTTTCTCTGGCCTTTTTTCATATACATCACCGGATTGTTATTGTTCTCTGTTATATCAATAATTACAGGGAAACGCCACTGACTGGTGAATTCAGCAGACTTACTCTGATGTCAAAGAGAATATTTATTGTAATTATTGCTGCTTGAATCTTGCCTCATCAGCTGGTGGGTTAAATAAAACTATGAAAGAAAATTTTTTGGCATGTTGAAATTCATTCCTTTCCCAATTAATTTCTTCAGCAATGAGATCATTCCTGCCGCCTCAGTGCTCTGCAGTTAGTGACGGCCCGTCTTTTCATACTATGTATTAGCTGTCTTGCCTATATTTTATTGAGAAAGCAGACACCTCTTTTTCTCTTTGTTTCTTCTTTTCATTATAGCCACCTCAGGAGACAGAGGAACAGCTGTTTTGACACTTTGCAAGGAATTAAGTTTCCTTCTGCTTGACTGTGGCATGTTTCACCACCAGGAGGCCCTCATTAAAGTGCTTTTAGCCAGGCAAAGAAAACACAAGGACAGAGAAATGAGATGGAGAAACCCGTCCCCACAGGAGTAATCTGAAACTCATGCTATGAATAGAGATTTTCATAGTGCTGTGCAGGCATCTCTTAATTAATTCTTGCAGAAATCCTAACATCCAACCATCAATTGTCCTGTAACTTCTGAGGATCCTGGGGTGCCACGGGTGGTATCCCTGCATTGAATCATGAAGTGACAGCCAGGACAGTTCATGCCTTTGTCTTCTGGATAGTGAAGATCTTAATAACTTAAGTAAAATAATAAAATTAGGTAAAGCACCAGTTTTGATTTCTAGTCACTCATGTCTGCCCTCTTCCACCCCACAAATCTACCTTCACCTAATTCACTCCAGCCTTCTCTCTTTTACTTATTCCCACGTCCTTAATTTTCTTTCACTTTTCACAGCAGGCTTTTCTTGTCTCCTAAGCGTTCTAAATATCTGCACGGTCTGTCAGATTGCTCTCATTTGCTATCACGGTCTTCTCTAAAGAAAGAGGGAAGAAGTGTATCCATAATCTCTTAACTAAATATATAATTGTATATAGCCTTCTAGATCTGTCTGTCTTCTGATTTCCCAAGATCCTGGTGTGATACTGATGAATCCAATTTGCAATGGAATTTCAGAATGGATGATAGGCGAAAGTGGCTTTGCTTCTGTCAGGACATGCAGCTTGTGCAAGCTGTAGGCAGCAATTTGAGTTATCCCTTATCTATCAAACTCAGTTTCTGCCCACCTTCCCTGGATTCACAGATACACATTTCATACATCTACATTTGTTTACTTGGACCTTTCTTGTATGCCTAAAAATTAGTATCCTCTGCTCTAAGAAGCAGAAAAAGTGGATTTAAAGCCATGATACTGTATACAAAAGTCCAGGTCTCTGAAGAGGTTTTCCAACCATTGCTCACCATTCTTGCCACACTGTTCACCTTAAAGAGGTTAAAAAAATATGCAGGCAGTTCTGCTGCTCAAGTGCTCTGGAAAGGCTCCATTGCTTTCTGACAGTTTGCCAGTGACCGGGAGACCGAGGGTTTGACCGAGGATTCAAAGGACACGTGCAGTCCACACAGCAGCGAAAGCTTCTGTTGAGCACAGTTTCTCATTGTTCCTGTTATCTGGCTGCTCCTGGCTTGCTTCCATGTCTTTCTTTTCATTCTTCTCTTTATCTCTTCCTTTCACACTCATCTGGTTTTGTGTATCATTTAAGACCATCCTTTCTAGGAAATAATGGAACTGTTAAATCTCCAGTCTGTAGACTCCCAGTCAGCGGATGCAGGGGGGCTGTACGAGGGAAAGGATAGCTCTGTATGGGTTGGTTTCTTATGTTCTGTTGTAACCCTCCACAGCTGGCAGCTGCTGGGGACAAGATGGGACATCTTTGGGCTGAGCTGCTCTGTTGTTTATAAGGGAGAGCAAGCAGGGCTTGTATTCTAAATCCCCTTCTAATCTTATTTTATCTTATGCCTTAGATAAACATCAGCCGTGCTTTGTCCATACAAACAGGTGATAACTCATCATGAGAAAATGTGGGGCTTAGTGTGTACAGCACACTGTGAGTGTGGGAGAGAAGTGCTAAGTATTCTTTTCTGTGTTCTTTCCCTGTTCCTTCTTTCTCTCCTTAGACACACTATCAACCCCAAGAAGCTACACTGTGACTATTCCCAGTTGGAACCAGAGAAATTCAAGATTAACTATCTGCTGTCACCAATGGGAGAGGACAGTTGTAAGAACGCTGATATAAGCAGTTCTCCCTAGTCCTCACCGATCTAAATAGGAGTTTGGTATCCAAACCAGGTGGTCATTTTGCTCCCCAGGATGCCTCAATCTGCAGGTCTTACTTTATACTGATTTTCCTTCTTAGAAAGGTGTGCCTGTGGATGGCTTCTTATCAAAGGCAAAAATTGGAAATAATGTGGTCTTTAGATGCTGTGGTGCCTGCAGTGGCACGAGAATGGACTGTGTCACCCAAAAAGTCCTTTTCAGTCCCGGGGAATCTGCTGCAACCTCATATGTTGATAAAGTCACTTTTCAGGCTTTTGAGGAATGCAGATGACTGTTCACTGATGGCTTGAACTAGCCTAGGGTTAAAGCTATTCAGGGACAGGCGGGAGATTTAGAATCCATTCCTATGAGACCTGTGAAGGCCAGGTACTGTAGTGCAGTAAATGGGAAATCCCTTTGTTTTGTTTTCCTGTTTTAATTTTGTTTTTTTTCCCTGGGGAGCAAGGGATGCAAATATGAGACATACCAGGACCAGGTAGAAGATGATCTTGACACTGAACAGTTGTCATGTAAATAGGCGGATGGTGTCAGTGTGTTCAACAGGATTAAAGCTGGATCTTCATTGGTTCACAGGGGAAAGACAGCCTTGTAAATACCAATTTTGAATTTGCATTGAATGCCCAAGGAAAATGAGTCTTATGGATGGTGCTCCTTCTGCATAAACTTGGTTCTAAATCATGGGTTCTAAACTCAAGAACTGTGTCTTTCATTCTGCCTTCTTTCCCCATATTTCTTTGAGATGACAAACAGTACAGAGAAGACTGGTAAGCACTCTATACAAGAACACAGGATGAAAATGTGTTCACAAAGATGTGCGGCCAGAAAGTAGATGTGTCACAGAAGCTGAGGCTTTCATTAAAAGTATCCATTTCTGACCTCTTCATCTTGTTCCTGTTACTGACAAGGTTTTTGGTTTGGGTTGTTTTTGATCAGTTTGTCAGATGACATGACAAAGGAGTTTTTCCTTAACCATGCAGAAAGAATTCCTCAAAGTCATCAGCAGTCTTCTCATTTTCTCAGTTTGATTTTAGTAATTTCAGTCACATGTCCCACAAGCCTCCTTTACACTGTCCTTGTTGCTTAGGGATTCTCACACATTGCATGTCATCATTCCATAGGCAACACCCATTATCTATATTGTACTCCTTCAGCTCAAATATTTCCTTTAGAGAAGAGGTAAGGGAGGAATGTGGCACAGGGAAAATGATACTCAACTTTTACTTATGGACTGCATGCTTAAATATTGTGAAGACTCTTGTGTTTTTAATGTTACTGTCCGGGAGGGGGTTTCATATTTAGAAAGCAGTTCCCACCCAGCTCACACAACTGTGTAATTTGATTCATTTTGGAAATAAAAGCAGCTGAGAATTTGAGTCTCTGAAGATTTAAATCTTGACAGTCTGAAAGAAAGCTAAATTGTTTTCATAGGTCAGCAGGCAGGCTGTTCTCACAATTCATTCATTCATTTAGTGCTGCATAATGCGCTACATTGGTTCCAAGATTAAACAACTGGTAGTGATAACTTGTTGTCAGGGATCATGTCAATGTGTCAAGCCTTGTGTAGAACACGGGAAAGCTTGTAATGGAAATTGCGACAGGTGAGCCAGTGTGCAACAAGCTGCAAATCAGGGTAATCGAATCAGTTAAATATGGGGATTGCTGTTTCCAAAACAAATGGCCTACTTTGATATTTAGCCACCTAGACAGGTAGTGACATTTTACAAAATGCTCCGATATAATAAATATATAATATATAATGTATAATATATAATAATACATAACAATACATAATATATATTCTATACATTATATAAAAACTATTTCTGTATTATATATTAATATATTCATATATAATATATATATTCCATTGCAGTCAATGGGAACTGCAGGAGCCTGGCATTTAAGCTTTGGCTGTTTAATTGTGAGCCTCTGATTGAATTCCTAGTTTGAAATCTTAGGACCTGAATGACCTGGATGATGGACTGATTCAAGAGCTGTACCCAAGTACTTGGATAGGGCATAGCAAATTACTTTAAAATGTCTTCAGGGTGCTGATTGATGAGAAGCTCGACATGAGCTGGCAATGTGTGCTCGCAGCCCGGAAGGCCAACCATGTCCTGGGCTGCATCAAAAGAAGCGTGGCCAGCAGGCCAAGGGAAGGGATTCTGCCCCTCTGCTCTGCTCTCATGAGACCCCACCTGGAGTGCTGTGACCGGGTCTGGAATCCCCAATATAAGAAGGATATGGAACTGCTGGAACAGATCCAGAGGAGGCTATGAAGATGCTTAGAGGGCTGGAGCAGCATGGAAAAAAGTATGGATGGTTGAAGGAACGTTACTGGTAAATGTACACAGCAGCTGCATGAATAGGAGGCTGGGAATGCTGAACCTGGTACAGACGCCAGTGAGAAACACTCTAAGTCAGTCATGAGATGAATTTAATTTCTTAAAACAAAATTATGAACAATGTGTGCATTGGTTTAGCTTTGGGGGATTTCCCTGTATTGTACATTGAAGCGAGGGAAGAGAAATAGGTGATTAGTCATTAAGTTTATTAAAATCTGGAATCCCAGAAAACAAGCTGGTAGGAGAGCAAGTTATACTCCCTAAAATAAGAAATTATGTGTATCAAGCATTTTCTTTTATATTTGCTCCTGTTGCAGAGGGTTTTTATTTCTCTTGGCCTAACACACCATCTACTCAGCCTACATCTTGCTGATTTCTAGATATTTTTTTACTGAAAGTTTGTGCTGTCACACGTCTGTCAACAAGTGGAAGCAATAATTTCTTTTTCTCTTAATCAGATTTAATCAAGTTCAGTGTGTATTATTCTTTTAATATACATGATCAGAGCAGTTCTGCCAGGCTACAGATCACTTTTATTCTGTGGAATCCCTGTCTTTGCTTATATTTAGACATCATCAGAATGGCACTGCCACACTGTTAGCAGATCAGTTTGTCTCACCACAGCCAGGGTCTTGCTATTACAGAGCGTTAGAAGAAGACCTCTTTTCTGTCCTGCTTTGTCCTGTGGATGGGCAAGGAGGGAGCAAATTTCAGTAAGTGATTATACAGAGAATAGTTATTTGGGAGAGATTAGTTTGTTTATAAAACCATCTTGGAGAAATATGAAGTTGGTGCCATTTTTACCCAGATCTGCACTTGGAAAGACATGTGAGTGTGTTGTGCTTTATAGAATCATAGAATCATAAGGTTGGAAGAGACCTCTGAGATCATAGAGTTCAACTGTACCTGTCTCCCCACTAAACCATATATCTCTAAGGAACACTTCTACCCATCTTTTAAATGCCTCCGGGGATGGCAACTCCACCACCTCCCTGGGCAGCCTGTTCCAATCCCTGACCACCCTTTCAGTGAAGAAATTCTTCCTAATGTCCAGTCTAAGCCTCTCCTGGAGCAACTTGTGGCCATTTCCTCTTGGCCCATCACTTGTCACTTGTGAGAAGAGACCAGCACCCACCCTGTCACAACCTCCTTTCAGGTAGTTGTAGACAGTGATGAGGTCTCCCCTCAGCCTTCTCTTCTCTAAGCTAAATAACCCTAATTCCCTCAGTTGCTCCTTGTAGGACTTATTCTCCAGCCCTCTCACCAACCTTGTTGCCCTTCTCTGGACACACTCCAGCACCTCAATGTCCTTCTTGTAGTGAGGGGCCCAAAACTGAACACAGTACTTGAGGTGCAGCCTCACCAGCGCTGAGTACAGGGGCACAGTCATCTCCCTGCTCCTGCTGGCCACGCTGTTTCTGATACAAACCACGATGCCATTGGCCCTCTTGGCCACCTGGGCACACTGCTGGCTCATATTCAGCTGGCTGTCAGCCAGCACCCTAAGGTCCTTCTCTGCCAGGTAGCTCTCCAGCCATTCTTCTCCAAGTCTGTATCATGGTTGTGTCCCAAATGGAGGACTCTGCACTTGGCCTTGTTGAACCTCATCCCATTGGTCTCAGCCCATCGATCCAGCCTCTCCAGATCCATCTGCAGAGCTTCCCTTCCTTCAAGCAGATCCACACTTCCACCCACCTTGGTGTCATCCGCAAACTTGCTGAAGGAGCACTTGATCCCTTCATCAAGATCGTTGATAAAGAACAGGACTGGACCCAGCACTGAACCCTGGGTAACACTGCTCGTGACTGGTTTCCAACTGGATTTAATTTCATTTACCACAACACTTTGGGCCCGGCCATTCAGCCAGTTTTTAACCCAGCAGAGGGTGTGTCTGTGCAGGCCAATGACAGCCAGCTTCTCCAGAAGTATACTGTGAGAAACGGTGTCAAAGGCTTTACTGAAGTCCAGGTACACCACATTCACAGCCTTTCTCTCATCCATTAAACGGGTAACCTTGTCATAGAAGGAGATCAAATTGGTCTGGCAGAACCTGCCTTTGGTGAACCCATGTTGACTGGGCCTGATCACCTGGTTGTCCCGCGTGTGCTGTGTGATAGCACTCAAGACAATTTGCTCCATGACCTTCCCCGGTACCAAGGTCAGCTTGACAGGCCTGTAGTTACCCGGATTCTCCCTCTGACCCTTCTTGTAAATAGGCATTAATATTTGCCAGCCTCCAGTCAAGCGGCACTTCCCAAGTCAGCCAGGACTGCTGGTAGATGAGGGAAAGGGGTTTGGTGAGGACCTCTGCCAGTTCCCTTAATACCCTCAGGTGGATCCCATCCGCCCCATAGACTTGTGTGTGTCTAATTGGCCAAGCAGGTCTCTAACCAAGTCCTCCCAAACAGCTGGAGCGTCATCAATTTTGTTAAATCAATTTATGGAGTCAATAAATCTTGAGGGAAGAAATTTTCCAAACTTGCTTCTGTTAGAGACAGCTGACTTTTATGGCATAGTTCCATCAGCTGGCTTTTGCTAGATAATGACATTGCCCTGGTGTCATAGCTTTTGCAAGCTTATAAATAAATTACCTTCTATGACGCTGAAATTCTGCCAGCCATTTCAGCAGGAGAGGATGTGTTTCTTTCTTTTCCTGTGACTGCAGTGTAGTGCTGTTAGCACTAGTGGCTGCTGTTTCTTGTCCTAGAAACAGCTATGTTTCTCACTTGTGGATGGTCTAGACCTTTTAAAGAGAATATCTGAAAATGAAGGCATTAATCCTGCCAACATGGCAAATTATTCCAAGTATTTCTGCCTTTCATTTTTCTTGAAAGATCTGAAACAGGGACAAGCTTCTAGCCAGTACCAACCTCATCAAACAAGCAAAGTCTTCTAAGTCCAAATAGGTAAAATATAGACAAGTGACTTTTCCAGGTATAGAACTGGGAAGAAAGGGTAAAATATTCTTTATTTTACTAAGACTTTGTAGGCTTGTTGATCTGAAAGCCTTTGCTTGCTATAATATGTGCGTGTGTGTACATGCACATAAATATAGTCAATCCTAGATGGCCAGAACCTATCAAAGCTGCTTGTTTATGTATCCTCTTGTGTGTTTCTAATTAGTGCAAATACTTCCTCAGCTATTGGATTCACTGACTTGTGCCCAGTGAGGGGAATCCAGCTGCTAATATTTAATATTTCAGACCTCCAGAACCAAGATGCGAAGTTTGAAAAGGATAAGGAGGAAAGTGTTTGAAAGCAATCTCAGCATACACTTAAAACTAGAAGACTGAAAATAGCACCTTATCCTAGAGAAATGATGCAGTGTTTGGAGAAGGATGGAAAATAGTGTGATAGATGGAATGAATTTTTCCTCTTTCCTGCTGACATAGCTGAACTTGTTGGCATCTACATATGCCCTGCAATACAGAAAATGTTAAGGCTTGTGTAAAGGGAGTGTGGAAGAGGGATTGCTTTGCACTTCTTAGTGTTGCTTTTTTTGTCAGTTTTTCTCCATGCATTCTGTACCTAAGGTCTCTTCTCTGTCTCCTTTTAAAACTTTTAGTCCTCCTGAGGAGAATGGATGAGAGGACTTTACTCCTTTCTCTGGAAGTAGATCATCCAAGAGAGTTGAAACAACTTCTGCGTTGAACTATTGACAAGTATAGCTTCCAAACCTTAGCGCTTTGTATATACTTTCAGTCTCATAATGGTGACAGTTCTGAAGTCTGTTGCATTATATCCTTCTCAACAGGCTTCCTTTAGCAGTTGCTCTTTAGGAATTTCTATATAGTGTTGGTGATAAATTATGTACTGCATACTTATTCTAGCTGTGCCTGAAATTGCCTTTTCTGCCTTTTTTTCCCATCAAATATATGCAAATTCCTCCTGAAGAACCACCCAGAGAAGTCCTTCACCCAGACTATTCAGAGTCCTGAGCTGATTCAGAGATGCTTTTAGTTTAGCGAGAGCTCCTTACAAATGCCCAGGATAAAAGCTGGTTGTAATTCTCATCAGCTTCTCATCTCCAGTTTTGCTTTTTTTGGGTAGGGAACAGTGGCTGGCTAGTTTGGAACATCTCACGGCTGCAGTTCCATACGGAATACCATTTTGAAGTCAAAGATCTGAGGGTCATGTGAGCTCCTACCAGTCTTATGCTCGTTGCCCCATGAACAGAGGTCATGTGTGAAATTTGGTTTCAGAAACTCTGACCTATTCCCCTACCCTGAATTGCCTGGCCATTAAAGCAGGAGGTGCTGTCTTAATGCAATGGGAAAATACCAGTGGGGACAGACCACAGACAAAACAGAAGGAAGGATTGCAGGAGGAGGTGCTGGGATATATTGAACTGAGTAGGAGCTGTGCTCCTTCACTGGCTTTCAGGTACCCCTGCGTGTCACTTACAATCAACAATTCAGCAAAAAGCACCAGAAGCAGAGATTAAAAGCCTTCCTCACATACAGACAGAGGAATTGTTTAAGAAAGACATACTCCCACTGAGGCTGGTAAAGAAACCATAATAATCCAGGGAAAGAGGAACAAAGGATAAAACAAGACTAATCAGGTTAATGAATCTCTGGAGTTTAAAAGTGCAAGATTTAAGAAAAATTATTATTCGGACCATTACTGAAAAATTAAGGCCCTACGTGTAGCAAAATCAAGGAAATATAGTATTATAAAGCTAATTACAACTCCTGAGAGCTCTAAACATTATGCTAAGCTAAAAATAACTCTGTGATGATGCAGATGATGCCTATCCAAGTTTTACGGTTTGAAAAACAAACTGCTCATGATCTCTTCTGGCCACTAGCCTGGCAAACATATGGAATACAAATGGAGCACGATTGGTTTTTTTCCTGTGGTTTACATACAAACTCACTTGCAGAAGCAGCAGCCAAAGCCGAGAGTAGAAAACTGGCCAAAAGAAGAGCATGTTCAGTTCTGCAGCGTGGCAGAAAGAAAAACTGCTACCAACTCAGAGGCTGATCTAGAAAGCCTTAACTTTTCCAAACTCATAAAGTATGTGGAAGCACTGAAAAAGCTTAGTTTTTCAAGTAGAGGCTCTTCAAAGTTTTGCAGTTTTTTAAAGGAAGAAATGTCTTGAATACCACTGCTGAGCCTCTTCCAAGTGTGAATTTTAAAATGTTTTTGTTGGAAAACGCCATTCTTTGATGTGACCAGTGGATTCTGCTGTGACCTGGAAATGAAAAGTTTTCTCTTAGCTACAGTCTTCTTTCTGGAGCATGCCAAGGAAAATGCTTTCAAGTGTATGAAACAGAGCAGTGTCCTCAGAGTCATTATTCAACCTACTTGACAACAGAAGCACTCAGCTTCTGTGAGCTGGAATACATTAGAGGGAGAAAAAAATATTCCATGAATTATGCTTTTTTTAGCTGTAACAGTGAAAACTCTGCTGTCCTCTGTCCTGTGGATAAAGCTGCTTTGCTTTGTGTCTTTTTCAGATTAGCTTTCAATGCTGGTGTATCAATAAGGGAAGCATTGACTCTTTTGGCTACACTTTTAAGGCAATATTTGCATTACTTCCCGCTTTTTTGTATTAGGAGTCAGAATTTCTTTGGTGGTGAAGAACACACACACAGAGTCCTTGGTTCTGCAGCATCACAGAGGCATCCGTGAGCAATTTTCTAGTTTTAACTCTGTTTCTGATGAGTTATTGTGGTTAAATAAAGTATTCTGTCTCAGCTTCCTCCTAAAGTGATCAGCCCTGTTGCCTCTCTCTCTTTTCCTGTCTCACCCACCCATGTGTACAGCTCCCACTAGGCAAATTCTACCTCCTGTATTTGCATTCAGTCCCAAAGAAGCCTCTCTGTCTACAGGAACGGTGAGAGTCCACCAAATGGCAAATGGATCCAACACCTTGCTGAAGCAGCTTTTTCCTGTCTCTCTTCCCCTTTCCCCAGCTGCCTGATACCATCTTTTCTTTGTTCTGTTCAGATGAGCAGAGGGGTGAATACAAATAGGAGAAATGCAAAGGGATTTACATAAGGGAGAGCATAAGAAATGCCCTGCTGACCCAGACCAAAGGATTTATCAGGGGAAGCAGGCCAGTCCGGCCGTGCTCTGTAGTCCACTCAGACAGACAGACTGAGCCCTAGTGCCTGACTGACCATTATGTACTTCATTCCCTTGGGTGGTGCCTTCTCGTTTCATCTGTGAGCAGAGGAATATTTAGTCAGTTCTTCTAGTTAATTTAGTGAAGTGAAAGTATTTCACCCGTGGACTTTAACCAAGTCTGTGACTGAGCTTTAATTCAAATGTGAGCTTGTCAGTGGCATTACTGCCGACTTTGAAGACTGGTAACAGTTTCACAGGAAATAAGTTTTACTATTGCTTTCTCCATCTTACTTTTATCTGACCTTGGAGGTAAATTCAAATGAACAAAGATAAATGTAATTGCAGTTACTACTCCCACTTAGCTGTGAGCAGTCTTATTTAATAATTAGTATGTTATTCCTGTTTATCATAAAATTGATTAAACTAAAGTAGAACAAGGGGTGCCTATTTTATTCCAGAACAAAAATCTATGTATGTGGAGTGAGTCAAGAGCAGTTATTTTGGAATTGGCAAAAGCTATTTAGAAAGCTCTCCCAGTGTAAAAAAGACCCGTATCTCCCAAAATGTATATTTCATGATTCAGAGTAATATACTTCCCCCAACTGCATTTCATGTCTTGTAATAGAGATTTTTTGCAGAGATCAATGAATTGCAGAATGTTGCAGCAACAGCTTCCAAACAGGAAGAATTATTGTGTTAAAAATGAAAAAAAAAGCTGCTTTTTGCAATGCTGCAGCTAGATTTTATTTTTTTTTAAATGTTAGAAATGTGCACAGTGAAAGATTTTAAAGGACTGAATTTTAGCTGCAGCTAGGGTATGCACTTAATTCACGTATGTCCATTTCACTACTGGTCTGCTTGTTAGCTTAGCAGTCCTTGAGTTCTGTCTAATTTATCAGCTACTTGTGAAGTTGGGAAGTGAGTTTGTCAGCCACTAGTTAATGACACACTGCTATACATAAAAGCTTGCTTATGGACAAAGAGGAAGCCTACCTTATATGTAATTAAAGCTAAGAAACTGTTGTCGGTATAATTGAAATCTTGAGAGTCTAGCTATTATTGATCCAGGTGTAACTTACAGAAAGAACTCTAATGCAATTGGAGTACTTCTATAAAATGGTGGCAGATACACTGCTCGGCTTCTATCCCTTTTCCTTGTATTTCACTCACCCTTCCATTGTTCCTGTGGGTTGTAATGTTGGTGGAGTCATTCGAGGGGGGAAGGGTGTGATATAGAGAGTTGTTACATCTGGAGCCCTTTGATGGGAGAATGTGATCGTCATGTTGATGCTTTCTCCTTTCTCGCTCTAGGATCTTCTTGGTGTCATTATTACATGTTTTCTGGCATGCATTTACACCGTTCTTCATTGGTCTACACGCTGCGTCTGATTCTATGGTGTGTGGTGCCTATTACATATGTTAGCTACTATTTTTGGTTCTCTTTGTTACCACTAAAACCAGTTCAATCCAGCTCCACATCAGCATTTCCTTGACTGGTCACTGGTGAGTTGTGCCTTACCATCTTCACATGCCTGTACTCCTCTTAACATCTTGTGTTCCTGCTTCCCAAGGCCTCTATTATTGCACCAGGCCTGTATTTTTCTACACTGCATCATTGTACCAGTCATAAATCTCTAATTCCATGTAGAATAACTCTTTGTTACTGCTATTTATAGAAAATGATGGCTGCACCACACAGAGACAAACAGAAGTAAAACAAATCAGCCATAGACCTGGTCAATTATGGAAACTGCTGTCACAGCTAAGCAAGTAAAACAAAGGTACAGAAGAGTCAAGAGGAGGTCAAACAAAGCAAGCCTGACAATCCTCTGTCCTGAGGGCTTGCAAATTCGATACAAAGCTAATGACAAATTACTGAGAATGGCAATACGGTATTACAGGGCTACATGGTTACAATGTTTTAGCCCCAAAAGCCATGAGCAGGTAAGAGCAAGCCGTACACACTCCTAGATAATCCATCAGGATTGAGCAATTTTTTTTAGAACTGGATATGCTGGTGTTTTTCTCCAGAAGAATGCAAGAATTAAGAGTCCCAGTTATCTGACATTTCAAAACCAGCATTTAGCTCAAAGTATGTTACATTTTTTTACAGACAAAATTGCATTATGTAGTGAATGGTGGAAACAAGGCTAATGGGGGTATGGTCAAGCACTGAAATTGTATGTTTCTTTCTGAAAAACCTCCGATAAAAGAAAATCCACAGCCTCCCCAGGCAAACAAACATCTGCCATGTTTAGCTGATTCTGCTTTGAGCTAGATAATCTCTTGATGTCCCTATTGTTCTCTATTAATAGTTTGCACTCTTTTACCTTAAATAAAAAATTTCTTATGCATTCTCAAGAGGGATCACTTTTCTTGTCTCCTTTGTCTTTTTGATAGGTTCTGCATGTGATATACTGACACATGTCTCCAGAAAGCCTCTAACTGGGTTTAGGTTTTGTAAAGCTTATAAGTGGCCTTGTTTTTCCAGTCTGCATTTTTTTTTAATCCTTTATTATATATAAAGAATTACTTATTTCATAATCCCCTATTAAAATGATCACAAAGAAAATGAAGCTAATAGTGCTTGGACTGCTATCACTTACTGCATTTGTACAGTTGACATACAGATGATTTATTTTTCATTATTAAAATACCCATGCCTGATTCTGTTATCTTTGGCCTCTCTTCTTTTCCAGTCACATCCAACCTGCCGTGGTCCTGACCTGACGTGGTACATGTTTAATATCAATAGGCATGGCTGTCTAATTTACCATTTCCTCCAGAGCTGCAATGTTGAACCGTGGTCTGGACAGAACATCTTGAGACACAGAAGGGATAGACAGTACTTTATTCCCTCCAGTTATTCTCCTTTAACAATGGAACCCTCCTGTTGCTCCAATCTGAATGATGAAGCTTGGCTGGTGCGATATTTTGCCAGTCCTATCCTGTGACCCATTGTACGCCTACAGCTTTTGCCGTTCACCTTAGTCCTGACCAAAGAGAAGGAAAACTTAGGCAAGGTTGTTTCCTTTATGTAAAACTTTTAAGAGTCCACCCCAACATATGCACACAGAGTTTCAGGCATATTCAGAAGTTGGGTATGGTGTTCAAAGAAGTGCATCGGAGAGACTGCAGATAAATGAGGGATTTGAGCCAGAAGCAGCAGAAAGATAAGCGAGAATTCCTTCAGTAGAAAAAAATTGTTTGGGTTTGTCCTAATGTGTTCTGATAACCTGAATTTGATTTTGCTGTTCTTTTCTTTTGCTAGAGGTATAACCCGTTAGCTAACAGGTTTGTGGAGAAAGAGGAGGGAGCTGTGATGTGCAGAGTTAGTACAAATTCCATGGGGCACATCAAAGCAGCAAGGCCTGTCCCTGACACTGGCTCAGGTGGAATCTGTTTGCCTGGCGCTTCCTCACAGAAAGATTTTTGGAAAACTTTGTTTTGGAAATAGTGATCGTTAATTCTGATGTGACTAAGGGAGAGCTAAAGTGAGACATCTATGCAAAGCTATCATGATTTGTGGCTTTGGGTAATTTGGGGGATATAAAGCTAACATAACTTCCAAAGTGGTGCTGCACTTGTAATCTGTATATTCCTTTGCTGTTAGGAGACATAAGAGAGGTTTAACCTTGTTAATACTTGGATTGCCTTCAAAATACTCAGGATTATACCTCTCTGTCTCTCTCCTCCTACCTGCCCTCAGCCCCCAACCTGTACTTCCAACTTTACAGGGGAAAAAAACCCCTATCAAACAATTGCTGCTAGAGAAGCAAAGACTGAAGAATATGAAGAAATTGCTGCATCCTTGTCCAGAAGCGTTCTGCAATTCTGGGAAGATTTCAGGTGTGTCACAGTTTTAGTCGGGGACCAACTGTAAGCGAAATGCATTCCTATGGAAGCCAGAAGGCACAGTTCTTCCAAAACATTTCGGACATCAATACACACTCATATCCCGGAGTGAATCTTCACGGGTTACATTCTGGATGGTCAAATAGCAGATCATTCTGTCATGGTTAAGAACAGGCAAACTGCCAGCTTAAAAGTTCAGAGAAGGCATTAGTTTATATATTTGACTCTAGTCCATTTGATCCACATAAATCTAAATCAAAATCAGCCAAACAAAAAAAGTCCCACATGATTTCCCTGCTGCAGCCATGGATTAAAATGGTTTATGAGGATGAAAAAAAATCAGCTGGATACTTAGTATTTTTATGGCAATTGTTTAACTTGGGTCTTGTCTTGTTTGAACTGATGTAAGGTCTCAAGTGAGAGGAAATGCAGATCACAGCAGTGTATCTCACTGCTAGCAGCTCACCCACAGCTGGAGGTGCACTGCAAAACCTGCAAGTGTGAAGGTGCAGACTTCACTTGGCTGGTGTGTAATATGATGGGATAAATGGGGTTATTGAGCAATGCCAGCTGCAAGCTGAATGAGCAGTTAATGTCACATGACATCTTGAAGATGTAATTCATTGCCCAGTGTAGCACTTTGGGGTGGAAAGTGATCTTCAGATTCTGTGCATTCATTGACCCCTCTGAGACCTGTTTCATGAAGTAGAAGGATAATGGAGACAAAGATGTTTACAGGGGCATTAGCTGCTGCAGAGCCATTCAGTGGCACCAGAAGCATCACTCCCTGCATGTGCATGCTCTTCTGGAATAAAAGCATACTTTGTGAAGGAATTAATCTTTAAAAGACTGTCTGCTTAAGTGCTCTTCTGGAATAGCTCTCATGGAATAATGCAGTTTTCAAAAGCAGTGCCAATCAGTTCCTCTGTATAGACAAAGCCTTGGGCACCCAGAATTAGACTGTAGATAGTTGCATAAATCGCTTGATATCTCAAATGGGGACTCTGCGAGCACTCTGGCGGTGTGCTGGTGACGGTTAGGGACTATGGGCTTTGTTGGTTGGTTTCCCGACTTGGCGAGCACTGTCGACACCTGCATGCACTCTTAACCTCCCATAGACAGAGGGTGGGGAAGTTTTCACAAGCCCCTCGGAAAAGGCTGAGATGCTGCTCCAATTTCTTCTACCATCTGACTCCCCCAAACCCAGTAAGGGCAGTGACTCTGAGGAGCAGCCAGCAACTCCTCCTGTGCACAGGAGTGCAACAACCTCTCCTTCACATGCGGCCTAATACCAACTGCTGCCAGAGAAAATCTAAAATCATAGAACCATACAATGGTTTGGGTTGGAAGGGACCTTAAAGCCCTGGACAGGGATACCTTCCACCGGATCAGGTTGCTTAAAGCCTCATCCAGCCTGGCCTTGAACACCTCCAGGGATGGGACATTCACAACTTCTCTGAGCAACCTGTTCCTCACCACCCTCACAGTAAGAAATGGCGAGTGCTTTACAAATACTGTCGCCAGGCAGACTGCAGACTTTAGAAGTGTTTATATCCTAAAAAGCACCTTTTCCATCTTTTGAAAATGGCAGATTAAGTCATGGGTATGACTCAGCCTCATGTTCTTGTCCTGTGACTTCAAGCAAGTCATCTGTCTTCTAGCTTTTGGAAACGGATGAATGGTCTCTGACAAGTTTTCGCCATCCAATCCAAAAATGCTGTCTGCCGTGTTTATGAAGGTGTGCGTACAGCACCTGATAAAATAAACTTTGGGCAGTGTTGGACTGAATGCCCTCCAAAGCAATGCCACACCGTGTTTTTAATAACTCCTGTCTTTGCCAGCTGTAAATAAGGGAGATAGACCATTCCTGAGAGATGGAAAATACAGCAGCTGAAGAATTTTTGAAGAAAAGTAATTGAAGACACTAATTAACTGTATTTCAGCAGAGGAGGCTGTAAAATAATGGTGATGTAACATTCCTTAAAGGTGGCAGATGCAGCAGTTAATCAATTTTAGAGGATTTAATAATTTAAGACAATAATTAACTATTTCATGGGGCAGAATGCAAAATAAGGGTGATGCAACGTTCCTTAAAGGTAGTAAACACAGAAGCTGATTAATTTTAAAAGATAAAATAATTGAAGACACTGATTAACTGTATTTCTTGGGGGGGCAGGGATGCAAAATAAGAGTGATGCAACATTCCTTAAAGATGACAAATGCAGTAGTTCATGAATTTTAGAGGATTAAATAATTGAAGACGCTAATTAAGTGTATTTCAGCACGGGCTGGGGGAGGACGGCAAGGAGAGGGGCGGCCCCCATTCCGGTCAGGATCCCGCGCGCGCCGCGCCCCCTCCCCGCTCCGGCGGGAAAAGCGGCCGCTCTGTTCCCTCAGGACGGGGAGAAGGAGGCGGGAGCTGAAGCTAGGGCTGTGTCAGGGAGCTGTGATCTCGGCCCCTCTGGGTATTGCAACCCCTCGCAGCCCCGCTCTCTCCCGGGGATGAACTGTGTTTTAATCGTTGTTGGAATTTCGGCGCTCCACACGGGAGGTGCCTCCCTGCGGGGCGGGGGGGGGGAGGGGGAGGGGACGGACACGGCACACGACCTCCTAGAGTTTGCTGCTTTCTCACAAGGGGAGGAGGAGGAGCAGGCGCTGATCTTTTCTTTCTGGTGACCAATGACAGGACCCAAGGGAACGGCAGGAAGATATGCCAGGGGAGGTTTAGGTTGGACATTAGGAAAACGGTTCTTTCCCCCAGAGGGTGGTGGAGCACTGGAACAGCTCCCCAGGGAAGCAGTCACAGGGCCAAGCCTGGCAATATTCAAGAGGCATTTGGACTACACCCTCAGACACACGGTGTGAATGTTGGGGTTGTCCTGTGGAGGGACAGGAGTTGGACTTCATGATCCTTGTGGGTCCCTTCCAACTCAGGGCACTCTGTGACTCTTTGATTCTCTTGGGGAACAAGAAATTTACATCCCCTGAAAGGGCAGCTGGCAAGGAAAAGCCAAATAAATCCATGTGTTGATATACGATTAATCATTTATTTTCCTCTGAATCAATCGATGTGAGTTGCCACAGCGACCTTGGGACAGGTTGGATTGCCTCCTGCCGGCAGTGTGGGGCCCAAACATGGCTCCAGCCAAGTGAGCTGCCATGTTAGAGCTGTTTAGCCTGGAGAAGAGGAGGCTGAGGGTAGACCTTACTACTCTCTACAACTGCCTGAAAGGAGCTTGTAGCGAGGTGGATGCTGATCTCTTCTCCCAAGTAATAAGTGACAGGATGAGAGAAAATGGCCACAAGTTGCACCAAGGGAGGTTTAGGTTGTTTATTAGGAAAAATTTCTTTACTGACAGAATAGAGGTTGAAGAAGACCTCTAAGACCATCCAGTCCAACTGTCAGCCCAACACCACTGTTTCAACTAAACCATGTCCCTAAGTGCCACATCTATACGTTTAGGAACACCTCCAAGGGATGGTGACTCTGCCACTGCCCTGGGTAGCCCTTGCCACCCTGTCAGTAAAGAGTTTCTTCCTAATATCCAATTTAAACCTCTCCTGGCACAACTTGAGGCCATTTCCTCTCATCCTATCACTTGTTACTTGGGAGAAGAGACCAGAAATCATCTCGCTACAACCTCAGGCAGGTGTAGAGAGCTATAAGGTCTCCCCTCAGCCTCCTCTTCTCCAGGCTAAACAATCCATGAACATAGAGGTCTTTTCTAACCTCAGTTGCTCTATGATTTCTGTTAGTTGAAAACCCACTCATTAACCCCACCACTATGTGCCTGGTCCCTGTCACATCAACAGTCTGGATCCACTGAAAGGAGTGCAGCATGTAGGTCTTGCTTACCTATCCTAATGAATAGCTCCCAGAGCAGGAACAGCAGGGCCCGGGCACTCAAGGTGGCTCAAAAGTGTTTGTATTTCCTCAAAAAGATCCTCATTTCTTTGTGGATTTGCTGTGTTGTCTCAGACTTTCACCCTTTTGTCTGGTTCATTGCAGGCAGTGGTGGGTGAAATCTTCTGTGTCTTCACTGCGCCAACACAACAGCAACAGGAGGACTCTCCACTAAACAAGAGGATTTTGTTAATCCCTAAAGCTTTTAGTAGGGTGTGGTATAATTTCTCCATTTTCCCTTCTACCCTGCAGGAAGGCACAGATCTGGGTCTGCCTCATTTTTCTGATGTGAGATGCCAGTTACCTAAGGATGGGGAGTAGGAGAGCTGTTCAGCTGTGCTTGGAGTGCAGGATTATGTGCATTTTGGGAGAACTGTAATGCCTTTGTTTTTCTTCCTTCAGTATTTGAAGCTAAGGGGTTGTTAAAATCTCTTTAAGTATTTTTTAATTAATGTTCTACTGCAGTTATTTTTCTGACTGATAAAAGGCATGACATGAAGGCATGATTTCTTATTCTGTAATTGCCAGGGCTCTTAAATAGAAACAAAATATATCTTGACACTAGCAGAAATAACTGATTTTATAGGAATATTTTTATTAAATACTAACAGAATTGTCTTCATTGTATTGTCCCTCCAAAACCCAAATAAAATGATAATATTTTCTTTCTCACTTCTCCCATCCTCTCTAAACATAAGATTCTTGCAAGCAAATTAGGCAGACCTTAACTATCTACTTAGAAGCTGAAAAAAGCTATTTGCAGATGTTTAAATTATCCCATCCTCTCTTAGATGTACCACCTTGTAGTTTTCTAATAACCCTGTCTTTACCGTTCATGGATTTTATTAACAAGGAGGAGCAAGCAAACATACACAAAAGTCTAGATGAGGTAGTTTACAAAACTTTGGATCAGCTGTAGCTGCAACAGTAAAGGCAAGCTCACAAGTAAGACAGAACCACCCAGCCTACTAGTTTACAAAACCACAAAGCTGATACAGCAGGCTACAAGACCATTATTTATAAGGAACTACTTTGGAGTCACTTTTCTTGCATTCATAAAATGTAAGGAGATAACATTTCACTTTTTTTTGACTGTGCCATCAGTAAGTGCCTGCTCTGGTTCTAGGGCTTGCTTATAGGAAGTCACGTGAAGAGAGCAGTGAAGCTGTAGTGGAGTACAGACATGGCAAGTTAGCCATGAAAAACATGAAATAAGCCCTCTGTGTATGTTTTTGCATCATAAAAGGCTCAGTTTTTCATTACTCTTCTTTTATCCCCTCCATGAAAGCATACGTCTTACAGGCATTTCATGTCTTCGGCATTTATTAGGTATTCTGAAGTCCAGCAAGAACTCGAAAACAAATACAGCTTTATAGTCTCCTCTCACAATACATAACTAAGGAGTTGTAGCCTTAACAGCAGTATTTTGTGAGCTTTCTGTCCTTAAAGATAGGAAAGTTAGGATGTTCCATAGCCATTCCATGACCCATTTTGTCTGCAACTCTACTGAGTTTTGTTATAAAAATAGAGCCTTTAACTTTCTTCTCAGAATAAATTCCACTAATGATAAAACATTTAAAATGTTCTCACCTCCAAACTCTTATGCTGACCCAATACTCTCACCAGGGCATGAGATCTCTTTTCCTAATACATCTTAAATACTTTCTAGCCAAACTGGTTCACCTGAGAGAAGTGCAGTATATTTTCTCCTTTTGGTCTGGTAGGTCAGGTAATGAAGAGTTGGAAGCAGAATCTGAGTTTAAATGTTGGAGAAAGTTCTTTAGTTCAAGGGATTTTTGTAAGTCCTTTTATAGTCGCTTACTCATTTATTGCTACCCCGATACTGTCTTTGTTTGCATTTTCCAGTACCAATTAATACTTTATTGCCTGCCCTTTCATGATGAAGGCCATGGAGGATCAAGTAGTCCAAGAAGAACTGGGATACCAGGATGATGAGGTAAATTTATGGTTCATTGACAATTATGTGCAGCAAATGTTGTTTGAAGGCATTTTGATAGTGTTATGAAATCCACAGAGATACAGGAGGTCTGCAAAAGCCATCAGGGAGTTCAATGCATTTAAAATTTTGTTCCAGTCCAATTACCAAGGAAATCTCATTCTCCCTGTACAGCCTCACTCTTCAAGTGCTTGTCATTAACCTTTCAAAAGCTGTGCACAGTTTTTAATGGGATTATCATTATTTCTTTATATTTTAAACTTCCATATTAAATGCAAGGGGACTATCCATTAATTTTATGTTCCAAAGGAATGGTCAGCAGCCTGAAAAGGCTGAAGAACCGTGGAGGAAAAGAATCAAAAAGGTGATGGTCGTAACACAGTTTTATTAGCACAGCGGAGGACTGCTTGCCTCTGAAGACACAGTTTGTGAAGAAGATGATAGGAAACACATAGGTCTTCTTTGCTGATCTGACTTTGCTTACTTGGGTACCCCAACAAGTTATGTATTCTTATGGAAAATAAATGTTTACAAATCTTTTTTTCTCACTTTTTTTTTTTTTAGGAATCCTTTTTTCAGGATATTGACCTGCTACAGAAGCATGGAATTGTAAGTATTAGCAATGACTTTACCGCACAAAATTGTCCCTGTAAAGCTATTGTAAAGTTATTTCTCCGAAAGCGTCCACACATTGATACAAATAACTGAAAATCCTCCTTACAATAAATTCTAAATCAGTCCTGTGAAGACAAATTTTGCCTTTGGTGGTTAAGACAGGTTTTCAGAAAGTCTCATTTCCATCAGATTCCTAAATGAAGTAGCAAGATATTCTCAAAGTACTTAGCACCCAGCACTCCTGAAAAAACTAGTTGCTAATTTATTTGAAAACTGTGTGATAGATTACTTCCTGCTTCTGCCAATCTTTGTAATTACTGCTGCATTTTTGGTGCCTGTGAAATTACACCGTGACAATTGTTGCTATACTATTTTCAGTGCGCTGGTGAAGGGTAGAGTGGGAGTGAAGAAAATATCAGTAGCTAGAGAAATAAGTCATTAGTTTTCTTCGTCAATTATGAATTCCTATAATCATGATCATCATCATTAATTATCAAATAAACATAGAACCATAGAATCGTTTGGGTTGGAAGGGACCTTAAAGATCATCCAGTTCCAACCCCCTGCCATGGGCAGGGACACCTCCCACCAAACCAGGCTGCTCAAGGCCTCATCCAACCTGGCTTTGAACACTTCTAAGGGAGGGGGCATCCACAGCTTCCCTGGGCAACCTATGCCAGTGCCTCACCACCCTCATCTTGAAGAATTTCTTCCTAATGTCTAATCTAAGTCTCTCCCCTTCCAATTTAAAGCCGTTCTTCCTCGTTCTATCACTACTTATCCTTGTAAAAAGTCCCTACAGCTTTCCTGTAGATCGCTTCAGGTACGGGAAGGCCACTATGAAGTCTCCCTGGAGCCTTCTCTTCTCCAGGCTGAACAAGCCCAAATCTCTCAGCCTGTCCTCATAGCAGAGGTGCTCCAGCCCTTTAATCATCATTGTAGCCTCGTAGCAATGACTACAGATGGAGGCAGACAGGGAGAACTCAGACACAATGAGGCAGTGTCAGACAGCATCACAATTACTAGGCTCAGCACATCAGCAGCATTAATTGTTGTCAACCTTTTTTTATTGGCAATTCATTGATGATTTAGAGAGAGTTTTGAAGAAGGATCATGAGGTTGGGAGCTGTGACCATGGGGCACTATAGGAAAAACAGACAAATTCTTGTGTTACAAATTTAACAAATCAACCAAAGAGGCTGACCTCATGATCTGGAAGGGAGCTGTCTCAGCCTGTCAATATTAAACAAAGCATGGTACACAGAGAATCATACTAAGGTATGAAAGATCTTAAAAATAAAGAATAATGACTGAGGCCTTTTTCTGGCTTAATAAGAGTTTCCTGCTCCTTTTCTTTTTTTCCTCCTTTTCTTCCAAGTGGTTATTTCCACACTGCAGGGGCAGGTTTGATTCTCAGCTGTGCTTGAACGTATGACAACCCATATCTGTTAAATTCATTTGCTTAAAGAAGTAGTTTTTGTAGCTTTAGATGCCCCCTCCCTGGTGGTGTGCAAGGCCAGGTTGGATGAAAAACACAGTAAGCTAGCTCAATTTTTCTTATATTCTGATTGTTACATTCTTTTGGGTGGGAGTAATTTTTATCCATCACTGATTTTACCTCACCCATCCCTATTAATTTAATAATCTAATCGTACTGCAGGATGAGAAATAAGCTGCCAAATGAATGTGATTGATTTCTCACATAACCCCCCTCCCTTCTTATGCCCTATGCACCCCCACGCATCTATTTATAATACAGTATAATAATATAGTTCACATTTTTTCCAAAGAAAAATCTTGGCTGGAAATGGTAAAGCGAAGTATTATCCCAAGTGTGTTTTTTTTGTGAGTAATCTGCTGCTTGCCTTTATGTTTCCAGTGATGTCAGAATCATAAAATGAAGTGAGAGAAGGCAATATGTGTCAGGAGGGCGCTAACTGATGTCATGCTGTACCCAATTTACGAAAAAACTCTTTCCAGCCCATATTGTCGGCCAAGTCCAGGAGGTGCCTCTGTTTTAAACTGGGCCTGCTGTGAACATGCAGAAACAGCGCAGCAGTTGGAGTCAGCTCCCATTTACCCATGATCAGATTATCAGTTTTACAGATTATCTGTGCTAAGGTACCAAGGACAGACTGAGTGTTACAGGGTTTACAAGGCTCGGTTCCCCACACTCTCTGAAATAACCCCTGCTGTGTCCTTACTACCAGCTTAGATCTAGAAAGACTCAACAGGGACAAGTAAATACAAGTGGATCCAAGACACCTTTCTCTCAAAAGCACACAGTTGTCTCTGCACTGTGATCCCTCACACCGATATTACTCAAAATATTCTGTTGTTGGTGTCCCAACAAGGAGTTTACTGTAAATCTGTTTCTTTCTCGGTGAAAATACACGTGTGTTTATGTATAAGCAAACGTGCTTCAAGGATTTACTTTGCTTTCTAGTTGTTAACTGTCATGCGTTCTCACAGAAGGGGACTTTCTTCACAGAATGTAGCAGATATTAAAAAGCTGAAAACCGTTGGGATCTGCACGATCAAAGGAATCCAGATGACCACAAGACGGGCACTGTGCAATGTGAAAGGGCTTTCAGAGGCCAAAGTGGACAAGATTAAAGAAGCTGCAAACAAGCTTATTGTAAGCCAATCATTTTCCTGAGAGTTTAAACTTACGCCATCCTCTCCAAAAATGCTGTGGAACATTTCCTTTATGAAATTTTTTCACCACATCATCAAGATAATTTTAAAAATTACTCTGCGTGTTATTCTGAAGGGATAATAATTTATACTTAACAACAATCAGACAAATTCTGTGGTGCTTTTCATATCCAGCCTGTGTAAATGAGGCTAGGGTGGAGAGAAGATATTTATATGGGATGTTGCACTTGACCCTCAGGTTAAAGCTAAAATAAACCTCTCATGTTCTCTTTGCTCTTCCTCAGGAACCGGGCTTCCTAACCGCCTTTGAGTACAGCGAAAAACGGAAGATGGTGTTTCACATTACTACTGGCAGCCAGGAATTTGAGTAAGCTTCTCTCTGCTTAAATCCTTCCTTAGACCAGACTGTTCCAATAATCAGATTTATTGTCTTTTAATGAGACACAGAAAATATACAGGAACAAACATCCAGCTAGGACACGTAGGTTACCTTGCATCTGGAGCCAGTGCTGGCTCAAAGGTGCCTGCATCCGTAAGCAACAAAACCAGCTCCTTTTCTGAGGACAATCATAGAATAGTTTGGTTTGGAATGGACCTTAAAAATCATCCAGTTCCAACCCTCCTGCCATGGGCATGGAAACCTCCCACCAGACCAGGCTGTTCAAGGCCCCATCCAACCTGACCTTGAGATACTGGGCTTTGTACAGTGATTGAAAATAAACATCCAGAAATCCTGAACATCTCATCATTTTGTCAGCCAGTCAAAACAACCTGCAGGTCTCAGGTCAAAACTGCAAGTCTTCAAGGCATCCCTTGAGATATTTTTATGGAGCGTTACCTTTTCTTTCTTTCCATTAATAATTTCTGTAGAACTTCCTCTTGCACCCAAAAAGGAAGGTTGAGAAAAAGCTAATTCTTTATGAATCAGTGATCACTTAGTGCCCTGCACTTAATACATCAAATGAGGGGCTTCATGGCAGAAATAACTTTTTTTAAAGTAGCAAAAATTTATGGTTTTTTACTTTGCTCTTGTGATTTTGTGGGTTTAACTGTAACACACTCCTTTTCTACAGTAAACTCCTAGGTGGTGGGATTGAAAGCATGGCAATCACTGAGGCCTTTGGAGGTGAGAAAACCATTAAATGAGTATTACTGAACAAAGAATTGCAACTTAGGTTAGATTTTAAATCAAGCTGGATTACTTCTATCAAACTTATCCCACCACAGACATAAAGAGAAACACCTGCATGAACATAAGAAGAAAGAATCCACTTTTCTCAGTGTTTTCCCATTTTTCCTCTTCATTTGCTTGCAGACTAAGTTTGAGCTAAGCAATCATTAGAGTCAGGGCGTGCTGATTCAGTACAACGTAGCATTATTAATGCCAACATATCATATAGGAAGGATTTCCCTGATGCCATCTGTGTTCTTTTCCAGTAATAAAACTGCCACAAAATATGTTTTATTTATGCACATTTAGGATACAACGCATTTCATTTAAGGTTTTGAGATCACAATTAAGCTACTGTTATAGTAAATCTGATAGATAGCGTTTAACCCTTCAACAACAATAAGAGTTCATGAAGCACAGTACGCTTCCTATCAGAAAAGATAAACTAGAGACTGGCATGATTTGATATAATAAAATTAATAAGCTCATAAGCTTCTCCTTGATCGTTTTACTGAAAATGAAACCGAACCAGGTCAGTGGAATTGACCATTTCTTTCTCCGCCTCCCACAATTAACACTTTTGCACGTGCCATGTGGTATTTAACTTCTACACAGAGAAGAACAAATGGCTTTATCAGCCAAGCGTGATCAAATTAAAACACTTCAGATTTTGCTTTTCATGTAACATATTTCTACTGCAAAGAGTGTGATTTATAAATTTGGATTACGTGGTTTAAGAAGGTAGAGATAGAGGTGAACTTTGTAAGTAAGAGTGTTTCTAACAGCAGTAATTCTTGAGTCTGGCAAACTCAGAAATCCTGACTTTTGTTTTTTCTTTCCTTTTATTTAACAGAGTTCCGGACAGGCAAAACACAGCTCTCTCATACCCTTTGTGGTAGGTGCACTGCCTTAAAGCAAAGAGCTGTTTCTTCTCAGTGAATCCATTCTTTACAGCTGTATCAGAATTAAACAGGTAGAGACAAGTCAGAATCTTCTACAGTGAAACAGACCTTGCAGACTCTTATCTCCATTAATTGTCTTTGAGCAGAGAACTCATATAAATGATTATTTTTAGTGGTGCTTACATCAATGTAATTTTGCCATAAGGAAAGAGAATATCATAGAATTGTAGAATAGTTTGCATCAGAAAGGACCTTAAAGATCATCCAGTTCCAAGCCCCCTGCCATGGGAACGGACACCTCCCATTGGATAAGGTTGCTAAAAGCCACATCCAGCCTGGCCTTGAGGGGTATAAACTGCCAGGATTTTCAGCATCCAGGTCCCAGCTCTTGGCTGGCATTCAGAAGACAACTGGAGAGGCTTTCCTATCCCCCTGCCAGCAGCAATGCACAGGACTGGGAGTGGTCACCCAAAGAGCTGCACAGGCTGAGAACACCCAAAAAGAGCTGCTGGAAAAGTTCATTCCTGAAATACAGACTAAATGGTACTTGGACATTTGCAGCTCACCCTGAGCTGCTGTGATCAAGGAGCCCTGAACAGGCTTCTCCTGGTGGAAGAAGGGGTGGTCATGGGTTTTGTAATGCAGGCACCTGTTACCCCACCAGGATGCACAAGAACTGACTTTGTCTGATGGGCTAAAGTAGATGGTAATTAACATCCTGTCTAAACATCAGACACTGCCCTTCCTCACCTTTCAAGTGTAATTTAAGAGAGATTTATGCCCCTATGGATGAGACCAGTGAAATGCTGCACCTTCTGGAAAAGCAAAACACAAATATGGGCTACACAGGGACAGAGGCATCACTCAGAAAAGGGCAAAGGCAGGATTCTTTCTCAACAGCTCTCTTAATTTCCTGGTTTCGAGAGGCTTTGCTGAATGTGACATCCTGATACAGCACGGAAAGAATACTCTGCAGGCTGACAGTAAAGGGATAAACAAAGACCTTGGCCGTCACCGTATTCGGGTGGTGCCAAATACAGCAGGACTCTGATTTCCCAGCAATATCTTTCAATGCGTAAACAGTAGTAAATAATAACTAATGCAACAATTAATGCTGCTGGGATATAGCTAACAGGCGCTGGATAGGTAAACATTCCCTTAAATGAATGCTATATTATAAAGGGAATCATGGCACCTTCTGGAAAAATAAGGACTTCTGTTTAGTATGGCCTAATGGTCAGCAGAGTCAGCCTTTTGCATGAATGTTTACAACTGAATGAATTGAGTATTTTAGTTTATTCATGCCAAAGAGATTAAACCCACAATCAGTAACTATTCACATATGAGGAAAAATTGATATGCAAAGAGTTTTTGATCATAGGAATTACCACTGGGAAAAAACCCTACTGAATCAATACCAGTAATTTGAGCAGAGGATTAAGAGGATGCTTTGTGCATAAGAACTTCTCAATAATATCATTATCTATTTTCAATAGAAAATATACAGATTCAGTGATGGTGCTGAGTAAAACACAATTCTGACTCCAATAATTAAATCTCAACTGATCACCAATCAAGAAAAGTGGCTTGAGTTTCTTCTCAAGCTGACAGTAAGACTTGAGATACTTAAGATTTCCACACTGCTTAAAACTGGTGGTTCTTTGTGATATGGTCAAAGCTGTCACATTTTATTAAAAAATAATAGTAGAGGGAGTAAGAAAATACTTTTCCAACTTTTTAATTTTGATCTTCTCTGGTTCACTGTAGTGACAGCTCAGCTTCCAGGACCAAATGGCTACACAGGTGGAAAGATTATCTTCATAGATACTGAAAACACTTTGTATCTTTTGGACTGTTGAAAGCTGCAGGCATCAGGAATTGTTAAGAGTTCCTTTTGTTACAAGCAAGCAGGAGGCTCCAGGTTGCTTCATACATGTAAAACATGACTGACACAGAAAGCCTGGACAGCACCGTGCGTAGTGCCCTACAAGTGATTTTTATCTCTGTCATTTGATGTAATCCAGCCTGGAAAAATTAGAGTTAGGATAGAAGTTTTATTTTAATTGGTTTTTGAGATCTAATATGCCTTCTTCATAATGATGCAAGTGACAGAAGCTTTTCTATTTATGTCAAGAGAAATTAATCTATGTACTAAGCACTTTTTTTAACACTTCATATCTATGGTAGACTGTGTATAAAAAGCTTTTGCTCACAGCTAAATTCCTAGAGCACAGATACCCATATGTCACCCCCACGCACCTCAAATCCTAAATATGAAACAATTACCATCGTGACCCCTAAACTATCGTTATGGTATGTGGGACACTGTGAAAAGAAAGTCAGTCTTCTCGAGGATCAAAATAAATATTCTTCTTGGTTTTTCCATAGTCCTGGTTTTGGAACAGTTTTCCTATTTTAAAAGCATGGTTTGTACAAAGAGAAATCCTTAACTTTGACTCATGCCAGCCGACCTGACCGTCTTCGTGACATCGCTGATCGCTTCAGTGTTGACCATGATGCAGTACTTGACAATGTGCTGTATGCACGAGCATATACCAGTAAGACCATTACTGCAACTGGCATGAGAGCTACTTTTTTTTCTGCAAGGCTCTCATTTTTAACGGTTCTTAGTTTAGTAACTGAGATTTCCCACTGAGGATCATAAAGAATGTTTAGTTGCTAACAAAAGATATTAGAAGCTTGCTTCCATTTTCTGTTCCTGCTGTTGTACGCTGAGGAGACTCGCTCAGTACAAGTATTCCAGCTCAGCTGCACTACATAAAGTTTTGCAGTTTGATGCCACATTAAGTGAACTCGGCCAAGTATATGATGAGTGTGAGTGTACATCTCAGTAAGAGAAGCACCAATTACAGTAACCATGGTTGCCTGAATATTAGCTAATTCTATAAATGCTGTTGAGAAATCCTCTGTGACAGAGGTGTCAAACTCACGGCTCCCGCCATTCTCCTGCAGCATAAAGCATGTCACACACGCTGCACATGTCACCAGTGCGCTGGTAGGAGAGTAGTAGCAAGGAGCTTGGCGCCATTGCTGGGTAGTAACAAGGTGCCAGTCTGGAGAAAATGAGGTGCCAGGCTGGATAAAACAAGGTGGAGGGTTGGATTCATCCCGCAGGCCGTGAGTTTGACACCTCTGCTCTGTTATCTTGTGAATGGAACTACATAGGAACAGCTCCAACACATTCTATCACAAGACATTTCATTAAGACTTCAAGAAAGTTTTAAATGGGACTTACACTTTGAGAGTACAACATGAACATGAGTAATATGTTTAATACAATTACTCCATGTCATTTAACTCAGTGTTAAATTTGAATGTTCATATTGCTTTTCTGTTCTTAACACAACAACAAAAAAGTTGTCTTCAAGCATAGTTTTGTTGTGAAGCTTTTCACAAAGAAGTTTTGTTAGCAGGGCAAGTGGAAACTGGAACTGCAGAAGCGCAGGCACTGCTGGTTACTGCAGAGGTGCCTGGTTACTGGACACTGGATTTAAAACTGTTGGCAGTGCAAACATAAACAGTGCAGGCATTTAAAGTGGAATTTTAAAATTCAGGCTTTTGTTGCTTCAGAGCTCTTTCTGGTCCAGATTTCATTTGGCAACTGTATTTCCCACCAGGTGAACATCAGATGGAATTGCTGGACTATGTAGCAGCCAAGTTCCATGAGGAAGCCGGTATCTTCAAGCTGTTGGTATAACACTCATTTTTCTTTGTATACTTTCTGCTTTCAGAATATGTTTTCCTATTTTCTTTCACTATGTTTACTTATCCAGCATAATTCCAATGCAGATCATTGACTCCATAATGGCACTTTTCCGTGTGGATTTCAGTGGTCGTGGAGAGTTGGCTGAACGGCAACAGAAACTGGCTCAGATGCTGTCAAGGCTCCAAAAAATATCAGAAGGTAAAAGGAACGTTGCAAAATCTGGAAAACATGGACTGGAGTTACTGAATCAGTAGCTGTTGGTAGCACAGCCACCATGTAGTCTGAGTGTATTGTCAACCAGGCATTGGCCCAGGAATTGTTCCTCACTTTACCTCTGTCATTTACCTAAAAAATCGAACTTACATATTATTTCAGAATCACAGATTAGGGAGTCTTTAGAACTATTCAACATTTAGAGCAGAGGTGTCAAACTCACGGCTCCTGCTGTTCTCCTGCTCCTGCAGCGTAACATGCATCACAGACTGCACACATGACCAGCGGGCTGGCAGGAGCGTTAGGGGCTAGGAGCTCGCCACCGCTGCCAGGTAGAAACAAGGTGCCAGGCCAGATAAAACAAGGTGGAGGGCTGGATTCGGCCTGCAGGCCATGAGTTTGACATGCCTGGTTAGAGTTTTCCTAGAAATAGTGTTAAGAGAAGCCCTAAATGACAGCATAGGTGGTAGAAATGGACAAATATCCAGTAAGAGAAACTATTTCCCCAAATTTTGACAGTCTAAATACATGAGAAACATAAAGAACAGAAAATAGGATTATGGCACAGAGAGATAAACAGCTGTCCCCATTGCCACGTTCCCAGTACTCTGCAATGCTCTGAGGGATGATGGCAGGATGAATAGGGTCCCTCCTCACTGCAGTGTCTCAGAAATTATGAGGAATGAGTAAATGTTTTCCTCATGCAGCAAATTGAGATTTTTAAAAAAGGACAAACAGACAAAGGGAGGGAGAGGGGGCTGAGGGCAGGGAGCCAACAGAGAAGATGGGAACTGGGAAAGACTTGTTCACTGGAATTCTGAAAAGCACTCATTTTTTGACACAAGCTGAAGTCACACAGGGGCAAACTGAGGCTGCCTCCTGATTAAGTCCAGATATCAGACATAAACAATATTTGCTTCTCTTTCATTTCAAATATGAAGCACTTCAGCAGCAGCCTTGCTTTTACCATGGACAGGAGAATACTTTGGAACTTCACTTGGATACAGCCCACCTTTGAATTTTTTTCTATTGCAGAATATAACGTGGCTGTGTTTGTGACCAACCAGATGACAGCTGATCCAGGAGCAACTATGACGTAAGATACACTTCCTCTCTCTTTTTAAAAATGCCTTCTCTGTTGCATTACACATCTGACAGAGGAGAACTGAGATTGTGTGGAGCAAGAGGCACTGTAATGAAAGTTCAGATAGGTCATTGGTCCCTCTGGTGTGATGAATCATTCACGGATGGCACCTATAGGTTTCTCTGTTTTTGTTATGAGGTATTTTTATATTTATCTGCTGCCTGGCATGATGGCTTCTTTCACTGTGACTTGAACAAAGGTAACAAGACATAAAAAAGTATTGAAAAAGCATCCCATTTTCTTTTGGAGCAGCTTATATGTGACATTTAAGATGTTAATTTCTTGAGCCTCTTGAATTCAATGACAGGAAAATTATGCCAGCATTGAGCATTTGAACATCCCATCTTGAGGAAAGTGTGTTAAAGTTGGGGTTGTTCCATGTGGAGAAGAGAAGGCTGCAGGGAGACCTCACAGCAGCCTTCCTGTACTTAAAGGGGGCTACAGGAAAGCTGGGGAGGGGCTCTTTATCAGGGACTGGAGGGACAGGATGAGGGGTAATGGTTTTAAGCTGAAAGGGGGGAGATTTAGATTAGATATTAGGAATAAATTTTTTCCTGTGAGAGTGGTGAGGCACTGGCACAGGTTGCCCAGAGAAGCTGTGGATGCCCCCTCCCTGGAAGTGTTCTAGACCAGGTTGGATGGGGCTTTGAGCAACCTGATCCAGTGGGAGGTGTCCTTGCCCATGGCAAGGGTTTGGAACTGGAGGGACTTAAAGGTCACTTCCAACCCAAACCTTCTATGAATCTATGATAGATTTACCTATGTATTATTCATTATTGAGTTCAATGTGCCTTGTCTGACACTTAATTACAGCATTAACCTGCGGAGTTTCACAGTGAATCATCAAATTTTCTTGCTTTAGCTTTCAGGCAGACCCCAAAAAGCCCATTGGGGGCCACATCCTGGCTCACGCTTCGACGACCAGGATTAGTTTGAGGAAAGGGAGAGGGGAGCTGCGTATTGCAAAGATATACGACAGGTAAATCACCTTTTTTTTCACAGAAAGGAAGCTGTGTTACTAGCAACTGTAAGGTGATGAAGTTCATGGTACCGAAACTTAATAGCGTGGCCACTGATTCATAGTTTCAAACGAACCACATTTCCAGGTGGTAATTTGGGAGAAAAATCTGAAAGGACAAACTAATTAACAGACTTAAAGTTGTCTTGTGTATTGCATACGTTAAATTACATAACCCTTCATCCTAAATCCTACCAGATGCTCATCTCTGGAAGGAGACTATCAAATAGTCTGGTAATACTGCCAGTCCCTTAGCAGGAAAATTCCAGAGCTGTTAAATTACAAAGGATTGCTGACACAATTAGGATGGCGTCACCTCGTGAGCTGGGGCACATGCAGTTCATTAAAAACCACACTTGTGGAACTGCAAGGAGAGACCAGGGCTTCTGGTCAGGAACCAAGAAACTGAAACAAGAGTTTACCCAGACAGAATGTTTCCTCCTCCTTCAGCCTCTCCATTCCCTTCCCTCCTGTTTCTCATCTTCCAAGAAGTGGATTTCACATTTTCTGATCTTGATAATACTGATCCCGTTCTACAGTTTGCACATAAAGGTGTTGAATTATTCCAGGTTGTTTACACTTCCAGCATTTCGAGAATTGTTTCGCAACCGCATTTAACACAGAGAAACGCACAAATTCCTTATTTCTTTTTTATCCCCAGCCCTGAGATGCCTGAAAATGAAGCCACATTTGCCATAACTGCTGGAGGGATTGGGGATGCCAAAGAATAGGCAGAAAACCGATGTGAATGTACAGCTGAAAACCACCTGGGCAGCTGGGATGAAAATTTGTGCAAGGTCACCAACTGCCTTGGCCGCATTTTCATCTTTTGGGAACCATTTCAGATACATTGAGGGCAGTGGGATGAATTCTGTATGGTTTAGGTTTATTGATCTCAGTAGAATTCGGTTCATTTAGGGTCTGCATTTTTCAACTGACCTTTCAGCGGGCAGAGATTTGAGAAATAAGCTTGTGAATTGTTCAAAGAATCCTTCTATACTTTGTGAAAATCAAAGGCTGCCCGTTCACGTGAGAATAATTTACTCTTTTTTAGTTTCTTGTCTATGTGGTAGAATTTAATAGTGCAAAATGGAATGGAATTGGAATGAACTCGTTAGAAAACTGACATAAATAGATGGAAAAGGCAGTGGCAGGAGAAGCAGTCTGAGAGCTTAATGGATTCTCGTGAACCACAGAGGAACAAGTTTCTTTGAAAATATGGTTTTAGGCATTTTCATCTTGCCTAGGTAATTTTTCTATTTTGGAGAGAATGTTTTAAAACTGTTCTTATTAAAGTTAAAAATAAAGATTATAAACTAGAGTAGCATTCTGCTTATGTTTGGCTGCTTTGAATTGAACCCTGCTTTCAATAATCTCTCTGGTCTTTCATGAGAGAAATAAACCAGATGCGACTTAGCATTTGGTTCTTTAAGGAAAGGAACTCCATATAACTGCCCTGTCAGTTTCCTAATGCAAGCAATAATATTACATATTATTATTAAATACTATTATTAAAAAGTGGAAGAAAACAAAAGCAGTGGCTCCATAGGGGAGAGAGACTGACACCGGTACTGCCAGTGAGGGAAAGGCACTTCGGACTCAGCTTACTGGGCAAGCATGCCCACAGGCCAGCTGGCACAGGCACTGCTCCAGACTGGCCAGAGATGGACCTCACCAGGGGGGGCAAACGAAGAAGCCAGGAGTAAAGAGAAAAATTTGGACCAGCAGGCAAAATCCCAGTTCAATTTGCATTACCTCCAGTGCTCACAGAATTGATGGGTTTAAAATAAACACAATTTCTGTATTAGACGCTTTAAGGGAAGGCCTTACTTGGTCCTCTTGTGTAAAAACTCTAATTAGAATGGGTATAACTCTGGTGTCTGGTGAGAAAGCTCATCCTCGCTGATGCAGGAATTTTTCCATTTGGATTAACTACTGCATGTAAGAAAACATGCAGTAAAAAGGCAGCAACTACTAGGAATTCATCCAAGAAAAGCTTGACACTGCAGCCATGTTTTACCTCATGGCAGAACTGGAGAGTTAGCCCTGTTTGAGCAGTTTCTTAATGTGTCTTACATTTTATATTTTTCCTGAGGTGAAGCCCTGTTTTTCACAGCAGAGGGAAGTCAAGAGAGACAAAAGCAGGGAAGACCAGCTGATCTGAGGGAGCCAGTAATGGATCAGCCGTTGCTATTTCATGTACCATTCAGTTCTTTGCACGTACCAGCCTTCCCCACACTGAGCATTCACATTTAATGGCCAAGTACCATGTGTCAGGGAGAGCTTACAGTGTCACCTGACTCACCTCCCACCCCCTTAGAAAGGCCAAGTTTCTTCCAGTATTTTATTTTAAGCATCACGACTGCTTTTTCCTCTCTCACATACATATAGACATACAGCAAGTAAGGCTAAAATGGTGAATAACTCATGTCTCCTTCCAGGCTGCTGTTTCAAGGGTCTGCAAGTAAAGAGGACTCACTTCCTTGATGACCCAACGGCTAGAGAACCTCTCATCTAAGGACAGGCTGAGAGTATCGGGGTTGTTCAGCCTAAAGAAGAGAAGGTTCTGGGGAGACCTTACAGCAGCCTTCCAGTACTTAAAAGGGCTACAGGAAAGCTGGGGAGGGACTCTTTGTTGGGGAGCGTGTGGATAGGATGAGGTGGAATAGTTTTAAGCCAAAAGGGGGAGATTTAGACTAAACATTAGAAAGAAATTTTTACCTGTGGGAGTGGTGAGGCACTGGCACAGGTTGCCCAGAGAAGTCATGGAAACCCCTTCCTTGGAGGTGTTCAAGGCAAGGTTGGATAAGCTTTGAGCAACCTGATCCAGTAGGAGGTGTCTCTGCCCGAGACATAGGGGTTGGAACTGGATGATCTTCAAGGTCCCTTCCAACCCAAACTGTTCTATGAGTCTATGACACATTTACCTATTTATTATTC
This sequence comes from Neomorphus geoffroyi, assembly GCA_033558235.1. NCBI lineage: Eukaryota > Metazoa > Chordata > Aves > Cuculiformes > Neomorphidae > Neomorphus > Neomorphus geoffroyi. Next base: position 18,493,485 of record JAUMJM010000021.1, on the reverse strand, counting down.
ATCACTGAATTCACAGCTTCCCTGGGCAACCAGTGCCAGCGCCTCACCACCCTGTAGCCCCTTCAGGTACTGGAAGGCCACTATAAGTTCTCAGAGCCTTCTCCAGGCTGAACAACCCAACTCTCTCAGCCCGTCCTCATAGCAGAGGTGCTCCAGCCCTCTGATCATCTTCACAGCCCTCCTCTGGAGCTATTCTAACAGCTCCACGTCCTTCCTGTGCTGAGGATTCCAGAACTGGACACAGCACTTCAAGTGAGGTCTCACAAGAGCAGAGCAGAGGGGCAGAATCCCCTCCCTTGCCCTGTTGGCCACACTTCTTCTGATGCAGCCCAGGATATGGTTGGCTTTCTGGGCTGTGAGCTCACATTGCCGGCTCATGTCCAGCTTCTCATCCATTAGCAACCCCAAGTCCTTCTCCGCAGGGCTGTTCTCAGTCACATCGTCCCCCAGCCAATATTGAAACCACAGATCACCACTTGGCCTTGCACTTGGCCTTGTTTAACCTCATGAGGTTCACACAGGCCCACTTCTCCAGCTTGTCCAGGTCCTTCTGGATGACATCCTGTCCTTCTGCTGTGACAACTGCTCCACTCAGCTTGGTGTCATCTGCAAACTTGCTGAGTGTGTACTCGATCTCACTGTCAATATCATCAATGAAAATATTAAACAGTGCTGGTCCTAGTATGGATCCCTGAGGGACACCACTCATCATGGATCTCCATCTAGACATCGAGCCATTCACCACTACTCTCTGGATGCGAAGATCCAACCAATTCCCACCAAATAGTCCACCCATCAAATCCGTACCCCTCCAATTTAGAGAGAAGGATGTTGTGGGGGACTGTGTCAAAGGCTTTACAGAAGTCCAGACAGATGACATCCATTGCTCTTCCTGTGTCCACTGATGCAGTCACCCCATCACACAAAGCCACAAAGTTGGTGAAGCAGGACTTGGCCTTGAAACCATGACAGCTGTCTTGAATCACTTCCCTGTCCTCCACGTGCTTTAGCAAAGCTTCTAGGAGGATCTGTTCCATGAGCTTCCTTTTATACACCTGAGCAAAACCAATATAAGTTGCTAAGTAGAATGCATCTTGGAAACCGGGCAATAGTTAAGTCCTCTCCTTCTGTAATATTTGAAGAATAGAAACAATCGAAAAGGCCTCAAAGACTGCAGAAACCTGGGATCTGGCTAGTATTCAGGAGCCAAAAAAAAGATGGAGGTCAAGATAACCCTGGTCTCGAACCTTATATGGAAGCTTCAAAGGAGGCCAGATGAAAACAGAACAGGGTAGGGGGCTGCTTTGCAGACCTGAGACTAAATAAAGGACTATGGGGACCAGCACAAGGGGGAGGCCACCCATTGTAATTAGTATCTGGAAATGTGATTAATATTCATGATTTAATGAGAAATGTAATACATCTGTACAATTTCAGTGTATAAATAATTGCTACTCATAACCATCAGTATTACACCCTAGGTGGATCGATCCCCATGTATCCAGCACTGAAATAAAATAATGCCGCTTCTTAAGACACTCAATCAGTGTTAAGACGATTCTTCCCTGATTTCAGGGACATTCTCAGGCACAGAGGTGAGGCTGACAGGTTGGTAGTTCCCAGGGTGCTCCTTTCTACCTTATTTAAAGACAGGCACAACATTGCCCTTCTTCCATTCACCAGGGTCCTCCCCGACTGCCACAACTTTTTAAATACCATGGCTGCTGCCCTTCCAGTGCCTGCTGCCCTTCCAGTGCCTGCCCTGATAAAAGCACTCATTATTACAAAAATTGAATATTTTAATATAAGCTAAAGCAGAATTACTTGTCTATAGATTAGTTTTCTAACCAGGTTCAGTTAATTTTCATCTGGGTGGCTCTATTTTTTCTTAAATTAGACAGAATATTAGCATGTTTTCCTGATAGCATGTTTTTTTTTTCAAACAGTGTTTTTCCAGACACTGTTCTTTGAGAAATGATAACTCCTTGTGTTAAGTATGGTCTGTGCTGAACAGATGTGCCTTCTTCTCTAATTACCTCTGTTTGCAGCCTTTCCCTGTCTAAAATGCAAGGTCAGACAGAGCTGGCTCCAAAGCTCCAATTTGCAGAGATTTGGCCATTGTGAAGTTCATAACAACATTAAAAGTAGTCCTTGGAAAGTATCAGAATACGAATAAGATTTCTGGGAAAATTTATGATCCAAGAAGTAGTTACTATTACAAAAAGTGGAATATTTGGATTTAAGCTAAAGTAGAGTTACGTTTCATCTAAGTAACTCATTTTTTGAAAGTCAGACAGAACGTCCCTCTGATAGCGTGTTTTCTTGATAGCATTTTTTTCACATACTGTTTCACAGACACTGTTCTTTGAGAAATAATAATGCCTTTGAAGAGAGGGGGTCCCTAGATTTTAGATCTTGTGAAGAGAGGGGTCGGGTCTTTAGATTTAGATTTTGGGGTCTCCAGACTTAGACTTTTAAGACTTAAGACTTTTAAACTTTAAGAAGTAGTTTAAAAAGCAGAATCGCTGAAGTAACCATTTATGTAGAAGCGAGGTATCTTTTAACAAAGGGGCTCTGTCCAGAACCGATGAAGTAAGCAACCAGCTCTGAGAAGGGAGTGCGAAATACATTGTTAACAGGAGATAAGGAAGAACCAAGGCCTGAAAATTGGTCAGCTGTGGTATGCAGAAGTGGCAAGGAACCAAAACACGACTGAGCATGGGCAAAGCAGAAAAGTAAAAAGTTCAATCCTGAAGATGACTACTTGCTTCATCCTCACGACCACCAAAGACCACCACCAGAGGACACTGCGCAAGCGTGACTGGGAGGAGACCTAATTTTAATACAAAGCGGGACAGATGATACATATGTATAGGCGTATTAGGTAATCATATGAATATGTAATGTTTGATTGCATATAAACTGGGACCAGTAGCTGGTGAGGAGGGCAAGTCTTTGGAGGAATGATCCTCCATGCCCCCAGTGCTGCAATAAAACATATCTTCCTTTATAACTTCATAAGTTGTAAAGTTGTACTCCATGTGTCACCTTGTTTTAAGTATGGTCTGTACTGAACAGCTGTGTCTTCTGCAATCATCTCTGTTTGCAGACCTTCCCTATCCAAAATGCAAGATCAGCCAGAGCTGGCTCCAAAGCTCCAATGAGCAGAAATTTGGTTGTTGTGAAGTTCACAATAACATTAAAAGTAGTCCTTGGAAAGTAATATAATGCGCATAAGATTTCTGGGAGCATTTATCCATCTGCATGTAAGTGGGAAATACATTCTGTCCCAGCTCTTGTCTTGTTACGCGATTGATGGAAATCATTCCCTCACGTGCTCAGCGCTGAAATAAAGGATGCTGCTTTCTAAAACTCCAAAGCGACTCTTTATGAGTTTATTTGCCGGCATTTTTGGTGTCAGCCCTCGCCACGACCCCCCTGCTGATCCGCTCGGGGAACCACCACCACTCCTCCCGCCTCCCTTGCCCGTCCTCCCCCACATTATTGTGCTCCCGCCCTCCACGGGGGCAGCGGGCGCAGGGCCGTATTCTCCAAACCCGGTTAAGCTGCGCAACTAACGTAATCCTCCGCCAACTTTGCCTGCGGGCGCAAGGCCGTATTCTCCAACCCAACTACGCTGCGCAACTAGCGTAATCCTACGCGAACCGTGCCGGCACAACGCGCAGAAGAATTTTACGCCAAGCGCGCGGGCTCTTTCGACTCTTCCGCCGGGCTGACTTACGCAAGTTGCGTACGCCGTGCGCTTACGCAACGTGCGCCTCAGCCTAGGTTTTTGGCATGCATAGAATCATGGAATGGCTTGGTTGGAAAAGACCTTTGAGATCATCGAGTCCAACCGCACCTGTTCATACTAAACCATATCCCTGAGAAACTCATCTGCCCATCTCTGAAACACCTCTAGGGCCAGTGACTCCACCACTTCCCTGGGCAGGTGTGCCAGTGCCTGACAGCCCTTTCAATGAAGAGTGTTTTCCTAATATCCATTCCAAACCTCCCCTGGCGCATCTTGAGGCCATTTCCTCTCATCCTGTCACTTGTTACTTGGCAGAAGAGACCAGCACCCACTACAGCCTCCTTTCAGGCAGTTGCTAGGACAAGGGGGAATGGCTTTAAACTGGAAGGAGGAAAATTTAGATTAGACATATGGAAGAAATTCTTTATGCTGAGGGTGGTGAGACACTGGCACAGGTTGCCCAGGGAAGCTGTGGATTCCCCCTCCCTGGAGATGTTCAAGGTCAAGTTGGGTGGGGCTTTGAGCAACTTGACCCACTAAAAGGTGTCCCTGCTCATAGCAGGGGCATTGGAAATGGATGATCTTTAAAGTTCCTTCCAACCCAAACCATTCTATGATTCTACAGTGACTCAACTACCTCCCTGGGTAACCCAATTCAGTGTCTGATACCCCTTCCAATGAAGAATTTTTTACTGATATCCCATCTAAACCTCTCCTGAGGCAACTTGCAGACATTTCCTCTCATCCTATCACTTGTTACTTGGGAGAAGAGACCAGCACTCACCTCACTACAATCTCCTCTCAGGCAGGCGTAGAGAGCAGTTATGAGCCTCCTCCACACTAAACAACCCACGATTTTAGAGGTCTTTTCTAACCTCAGTTGCTCTATGATTTAGTTGAAAACCCACTCATTAACCCCACCACTATGTGCCTGGTCCCTGTCACATCAACAGTCTGGATCCACTGAAAGGAGTGCAGCATGTAGGTCTTGCTTACCTATCCTAATGAATAGCTCCCAGAGCAGGAACAGCAGGGCCCGGGCACTCAAGGTGGCTCAAAAGTGTTTGTATTTCCTCAAAAAGATCCTCATTTCTTTGTGGATTTGCTGTGTTGTCTCAGACTTTCACCCTTTTATCTGGTGGTGGCTGAAATCTTCTGTGTCTTCACTGCGCCAACACACCAGCAACAGGAGGACTCTCCACTAAACACAGCAGCCTGTGCCAATGCTACACCACCTGTCAGTAAAGAAATTTTTCCTAATAAACAACCTAAACCTCCCCTGGTGCAACTTGAGGTCGTTTCCTATCATTCTGTCACTTGTGATAAGGTCTCCCCTCAGCCTCCTATGTGCCACATCCACCTGGTTTTTTGAAAACCTCCTGGGATGAACTGGTATAAGATCTCAACTGCCTGAAAGGAGGTTGTAGCAAGGTGGGTGCTGGTCTCTTCGCCCAAGTGACAAGTAACAGGACGAGAGGAAATGACCTCAAGTTGCGCCAACGGAGGTTTGGGTTGTTTATTAAGAAAAATTTCTTCACTGACAGAATAGAGGTTAGAAAAGAGCATTCAGCCCAACCATCAGCCCAACGCCACTGTGTCAACTAAACCATGTCCTGAAGTGCCACGTCAACATGCTTTTTGAACACCTCCAAGGATGGTGACCCCACCACTTCCCTGGGCAGCCTGTCCCAATGCTACACCACTCGGTCAGTAAAGAATTTTTTCCTTATATCAAACGTAAACCTCCCCTGGCACATTCTGAGGCCATTTCCTCTCGTCCTATCTATCACCTGTCACTTGGGAGAAGAAACCAGCACCCACCTCGCTACAACCTCCTCTCAGGCAATTGCAGAGAGCAGTAAGCTCTGCCTTTAAGCCCCTCCTCTCCAGGCTAAACAACCCCAGCTCCCTGTGAGCTCCTCACGAGCCCTCTTCTCCAACCCCTTCCCCAGCTCCGCTGCCCCCCGTACGCAGGAGCCGCCCCCAAGCGCTGACTGCGCCGGCCCCTCGTGTAGCGAGCTTGGAGGAATAGGGCAGAGCGCAGTCCCCGTCCCTCCCGCCCTTCCGTACGCGGAGGTCTGGCTCAGCCGGCGAGCGCTACGCACTTTGCGTAGCCTGCCTACCACGCCGTAAGCCCGGGGCGTAGTTGGCTTCCGTGAATCGGCGTAGGCGCCTCCGCTGGTCGCAGTTTGCGCAGCGCGCGCGCGCCGGCCGTAGTGTAAAGCGGAGCGGCTGGGGCGGCGCCGCCATTTTGTGCCGGGAGCCCCGAGGAAGAAGACGCTTGGTGTTCTCCACACCTGACGGGCCCTGGAGCCGACAGAGAGCCCCGCCGTTCCCTCCGCCGACGCCCAGCGGGTCCCGGACCCACTGACCTCTTCTTCTCCCTTCGTGGACCACCAAAGAGGCGAGGTGGCGCAAAGCGATTCCTCCGAGGCGCAGCCGCCCCTGGCTGGACCCTCGCCCCGCACCCCCAGCCCCTCGCCGTCCCCGCGGCCGGCGTTCCGCTGCCTCTCACCCACCCCACCGGGGGCCATGAGGGGCTTCGGAGACCGGGGCCGTGACAGAGACCGCGGCGGGTAAGGGGGGGCGAAGGGGGCAGGAGGCACGGTAGAACGGGCCGGATGGCGGGGGGGGGCGCGCGGGAGAGGGGAAACGGAGTGTGTGTGTGTGTGGGGGGGGGGGGAGGGGAGGGATGTCACCATGGGGGCGGTGAGGGGACCCTTCTCCCCCCTCCATACTCCTCCACTGGGGTCCTGCCTGATGGGAAGAAGCCTGGGGATGGGGGAGGGCACGTTTAGCCTGCCGTATCTGTGGGAGATTTTGCCCCCAGACATTCTCCAGCCTCCCTTGAAACCCCCGAGCAGCAAGGGGAAGTGGTGGGTTTGGTTTTTTTCTATTAATATTTAGCTTTATCATTGTCTGTGTGTGCCTCGTTTGCAGTTTAAAGGCCTCCCTTTCCTTTCTCCACTACTCTTATTTTTTGCTCCCGGTCTTCTTCACCCTGATCCCCCCTCACCCCTCCTTCCCTGCCTCCCCTGCCCCTCTCAGAGACTTTATTAATCCAATTTTGGCAGCAAGGAGTGGTAGTGGGTTGGTTTTTTAATTATTATTTAGCTTTTTCATCGTTCATGTGTAGCCGTGTGTGCCACACTTGCGATTTGAAGGACTCCCTTTTCTTTCTCCACCACCCTTAGTTCATTTTCTGCTTGCTCTCTTCTCGTTTACGCTATTCCTTCCCCCCCGACTTTATTAGTCCAGTTCTGGCAGCAAGGGGGGTGGGGTGGTGGGTTCTTTTTTTAATTATTATTTAGCTTTTCCATCGTTCATGGGTAACCATGAGTGCCTCACTTGCAATCTGAAGGTCTCCCTTTTCTTTCTCCCCTACCTTTAATTTATTTTCTGATCACTCTATTCTCCTTTACCCGATTCCTCCTCCCCCCTCCTTGACTTCATTAGTCCAGTTCTGGCAGTAAGGGGATGTGGTGGGTTTGGGTTGGTTTGTTATTATTATTCAGCTTTTTCATCATCCCTATGTGCCTCCCTTGCATTTTGAAGGCTTCTGTTTCCATTCTCCTCTACCCTTAGTTTATTTTTTGCTTGCTGTCTTCTCCTTTACCCTATACCTCCTCCCCCTCCCTGCCAGCCCAAAGGTCCGGTGGCCCTGGCAAGGGTGATTGGACCATCTGCCCTTCTGGTTGTCATTGCTTCTTCTGGACGTAAGAAGATGGCAGTTGGTGAAAGATGTTTTTCAGTTGCACCCCGGGCTTATTGTGATAGGAAATGAGATTGGAAACCGCTGCTGTGCAGGAAACTTGCACACTGGGGAGGGTGATCTCAGTAAACATGGCCTTGGATTTAACATGGCCATGCACTTAATGAGTGTGACCAAGTTTATGTAGCAGCCAAGCAGGAGTTGTCTGTGTGGCACTGCAGAGGCCTAGTACTTGATACTCTTGGTTCTGCTGTTTATAGGAAGTGTGGCTTGGAAAAGCTTTTTACAGATTTGATTTTGTCATTTTTTTATCTCCCGGGACTGTCAGTAATAAATAGAATGTCTTCATCATATATAACTAGTTTGAGACTTGAGTTTTTTAAGGACTGAAAGTAACAAGATGTTCATCCCAGGCCTTTTTTAAGGAGAAAATTAGAACCAATTTAGAAGAGTGGCATTTTCTGTCTTTTAAGTCACAAATAGTTAGGCCTCCATTCTCAGGGATTAATGATAAACATGTGGGTTCTGTTATTCTTAGTATGGCAGACTAGATCTCAGTCAATGAGTCTTTTATTATTCGTTTTCCTCCCTTCTTTTCCTTCCTTGCTTTCTTGTTTTCCCTCACCCCTGGGAGATTCAGGATTATTTTTCATATGTTGCAGGGCATTTTTACATTTAGTTTCTTGTTGCCTGTGAAGGGAGATAGTTGTATCCTTGCTTTATCTTGCACTCACATTTCACGCTAAAAGGTACTTTCTTTCTTTCTTTGTTTTTTTTTTTTTTTTTTTCAGAGAGAGGAGGGCTCTGGTGTTTTTCCGTTATGAGATTTCCAGCTCAGTTTAACACAAGAACATTGGAGTAAATGCTTTGGCAAGTCTTGAGATAGTTCAGGCCCTAGCAGTTTTTGGAGTTTAGTGAGTGAGTTCGAGTATGCAGATTTATAGACAGTTACTTTAAAGAACACTGTCCAAAGCGTTGCCACAGCACTAAGTGTACCTTAAAATCTGTGTGATCTCATTATGTGTAAAGACTTTGATTATAGATGGATGCTTCTTTTTTAGATTAGAGAGTTTGCGTAAGTAGAAGGGAGTGCCTACGCGCTTCTTCATGAAGCTTCTGGACATTTGCATAGAAAATTGTTTTCTTGGCATATTATCTTGGAAGCTTTAATGCACCAGGATTCAGATTGTTAACACATGTCTGTTTGAGGTGTGAAAATATTTGTAACCTCTAATAGCCATTGTACTTCATAAATAACCTCCATAAAATTTTGGGCCACCTGGCATGCTGGATAAGGGCTGGTTGAAAGTTTATCAGTTTTTCAGTACTGATTCTTTAGTAAGCTAAACAAATACAGGATTTCTGCTTTCCTCCTGTCAGGAGGGCGTTGTAGAGGACTTATTAGAATGGAAAGTTGTACTTTTTAGCTCGAATTTAACAAATTCGCTCAGTTCTGTCCCAGAAATGAGGGCACCAGTAGTATAGGAGAAGAAGGTTTTGGGTCAGTCTGAACTCACAATTCAATAGAGAACTGTTGGCAAGTCAGTGGAATAATCTTACGCTTAAATCAGTTTAACTGGAATTGGAATCTTGTTTTCCTTGTAATCGGAATGTAGAGTGTCAGTTTGTGCCAGCTCAGCAGATAAACTTCAGCAGAGGCAATGTTTGAAGTCTGCTGCAGGGCTCACTTCTGTCAGGTCACCATGCAGCCATATTGTGTATGAGAAGGCAGAGCTGAAACTGTGTGACTTCTATGGAAAATATATTGATTATTCCCTCTGGATAGCTGTGGGGCAAGCTGTGGTTGTCATTTTGACTTCAAGTTAGCGTGATCAGTAGCAGACATTTTCAGTAAAGGTGAATGTTCCTGTAAATGAAAATCTATGCTATTTATTTTAACTTGGTCTTGAAAAGAAATGTAAAGTTTCAATTAATTTTGCAAAAAGCTGTAGTTTTATTAGCCAAAATCTGAAATAAGACAAAATTTGGCCTGACAGCATTTGGAAAAGCACTTTTTGCTGTGTTCATATGGTACTGATGAAAAAGCTGTAACTCTTTAATGTGAAATTTTAAAAGACGTAAATAATTTATGATATTTACAGTAAATAGTAATTTTTTACCACTCAGTTTTCAGTTACTCTTACAGATAATTGCCAGAAGCTCAGATGTTGTCTAACATATCAGCTAGGCACTACAGTTAATTTAATGCACTTAAGAAGGTTTTGTACTAACTGGACAAAGAAAACTTAGAAAGAAAGAGCAGTTAACTTCTGAGTAGTTCTGCTAGCTAGGAATTTTTTAGTAGATTAGTGTCTTACTCTCTTGAGTCTTCATCAGAAGTGTTTGAGAGAGGATATGACAGGTAACTTTTTTTTCCCTTTTTTTTCTTGTTAGGCTCTAGTTTAAAAATATATATATATATTGTGATTGCTTTTGTTCCAGAATTCCAGAAGGACTCGCAGGTTTGGCTGAGCTTGTTTACTTTCTGTTTTTCATTCTTTTGGTGTTTATTTGAGGTATACTGCTTGATAAGAAAGGAGAAAAGACATCGAGTGATGTAGCTGGTTTTGTGTAAAACTAACCTTGAAAGAGATACAAGGAACTGGTGATCTGAGATTTTTCTCAGCCCTTTCATCTAACCATGTTTTAAGTGTCCTGTCAGTTCCAAGGAAAGATAAATGCTGTACCCACAGCCTTGTCCTGAGGGAGTCAACCTTGAGGTAGAAACCTGGAGACAGGAGCTTTAAGGCAGTGATTTGCAAATGACTGTACTGGAAGGAAACTTGAAGGTGGTTTTGGATTCAGAACTAACTTGGAGCAGGCTTATGTTTTTTTCAAGAAGTTGTGTGTCACCACAGCACTTGGGGGAGAGGAGGAGTGACTTTTTCTGGAATATTGTGCTCAGGTCTGAACTTGGGGAGAAAAGAAGAGTAAATATCCTTGTTTATAACTGACGTTGACCTTCCCAGGTTTGGAGCAAGCCGTGGAGGTCCTCTTCCTCCAAAGAAGTTTGGTAATCCGGGGGAACGTTTACGTAAAAAAAAATGGGATTTAAGTGAACTGCCAAAGTTTGAGAAGAATTTTTATGTAGAACATCCGGAAGTGGCCAGGCTTACTCCGGTAAGTTTTCAATCCTGTTTGTTCCATTTTACCTGCAATAGAAAATGTCACAAGTGGAAAAACTTGTCCTAGGAAGTCTGGGACAGTGTGTACTAGAAATGTCTTTTCATTAAGCTTGTTTAGTATGCATGCCCTCTGCAGGATACCGCTTCTAGTTGCCCTCAATATTTAACAGTAGCAGGGGTGATGCTTCTGTTCTGAGCTGGTTTTATATGAGATGTTTTATGTTTGGTCACTTGTAATTCGTCATCATAATGCTTGTCTGGCCTAACTACTCATCAGTGTAGATAAGACTTGGAGAGCTCAGAAGCTGCAGTACTGGGGAGGCCTTGAAATAACATAAAATAGTCAACTGAAAATAGCTGAAAAATTTAAAAGAATATTTTATTGTAATAATAATTCAGTCTGAAAGAGGCCATGGGACATCTCTATTCTAACCCTCTGCTCAGAGCAGGGCTGACTACAAAAGTAGAGCAGGTTGCTTAGTGCCTTGTCCTTTTTGAGTTTGAATATACCCAGGGGTGGGGACAGCTTTTATCCTCTCTGGTGGCTGTCCCAGCGCTTAATGTTTCTTGTTATATTTTTAGCCCCCTAATTATTAGTTATAACTTCTCCTCTATAGTGACCCATCAGGCAGCTGAAAGTAGCAGCCGAATTCCCTTGTTAGTGTTCTTTTTCACAAGCTAAACAAATCCAGTGCTTCCAGTCTTTCTTCCTGCAGCCTGTACTCAGCTTCTAGCTTTCCCCCTCATAGTGGGATGTGACCCAGGGGCTCAAAACTGGATGCAGTGCCTTGTGATTATAGATATAGCAGTCTCACCTTCCTGCCCAACTTGAGCCTAGAGCCTTTTTTCCATCTCTTTATTGTCTTTTTATATTTAGAAATTGAGATGTAATTTTCATATTTGTTTTTTATTTTTACCTTTCCATTCAAGCACAGGAGATTCTCACAAATAGTAAATTTATTGCTTTGGATAATGTGCATGTTTGGTATTGATTCTGTTGATTTTTAATGAGCGTTAGAACAAGGTTTAATCCTAAAATAATGCTTATGTGGATAGACATTTCAGAATGATTTTAAGAAGCTCCATTACTTAAAAAATGTGAGGTCTTAGGGTATCATGATGATATTTTCTGGACTTTTTTCATGCAGAAAAGACTTGATGTTCCGAAAAGATCCCAAGCAACATTTCTGAGTTGCAGGTTGTCCAGCAAGAGCTCTGTATTTAAACACCTCTGGAATGTGCTAATTGAAGGAAGGGGAAGGTCCTGCCTTCTGCTTGTTTGCAGTACATTAGGGCCTGTTTGTCTTGGTTAGTTCTTAGCACTGTCATGTAAAACATATTTCTTATCTGATCCTCTGTTTCTAATCGCTTTTGAAGCTGTTAGTCATTTCTGGCCACTGGGAGAAGAGTATAATGGTGTATATCATGGTGTAGTTGACAAGTAGGAGTAGGTGTAGGTGTTGGGTCATAGGTTGGACTCGATGATCTCAAAGGTCTTTTCCAGCCTTATGATACTGTGATACTGTGATAATTCTTAAAAACACTATAATGATAACACTTCTCATTAAAAAGGGCTGGTTGGAAGGAGAGAGAGACATTAGTCCTTCTAGACTACATGGCGAGCTTATGCCTCTGAATATTGGAGAAGTTATATGATAGCTCAATCTCAAGATAGAATCTTTAGGAAACAAATCCTTTTTAGATCTAAGGAAACTGTTATCTGGAAGTGTGAAATGAATTAGTAGTTAGAAACCTGCACTGTAAGGCCCAGCTGAGATTCAGCATTTGTCTTTGCTTTTTTCCCCCCCTGACATAAATAGTATGAAGTTGAAGAATTGCGAAGAAAGAAAGAAATAACAATCCGAGGGATGGAAGGCTGCCCTAAGCCTGTGTTTGCCTTCCACCAGTGTGGCTTTCCACGTAAGTACTTTGCTGTTCTTTAAGAAAACAGGGATTACTCAAAACCAGTAACAGTTTAGGCCTGGTCTGTTTTCTAAAAGATGTTCTGAAGTCTAATGTAAGATATTTTTCTCTTTTCTTAAATTCTTAGAGTATGTGATGGATGCCTTGATGGACCAGAACTTCACAGAACCGACTCCAATTCAGTGCCAAGGCTTTCCACTAGCCCTCAGTGGTCGTGATATGGTGGGCATTGCACAGACTGGCTCTGGGAAGACACTAGCGGTATGTGTTCTTCCCTATTTAGTTTTCTAGTTGTTTTACAGAAATTACCCTTGGCTGCTTTTTAGTAGTTTGGGGGCTTGTCAGTGCTGCAAGCGTAAAGTGAGATGATTACATGTTTTTAAAGCTTGCTTTATTGCATCGTGGATGTGACTGAAGTCTCAACTCAACCAGCCTGTCTTATTCACAGGCACTTATTTTGTGTGTCTTTCTGTTTGGATTCTTAGTCACTTCTCTTTGGCCTGTGCTTACATTGTGGTTTGAAATATAGAATGTGCTTCTTAGCGTATTTTTTTTTTTTTAACTGTGCCATTTGAAATAAAACATGATTGATTCTTGAAGTTACACATTGGTTTTATCTGCAGTGGTTAAGAGGGAATTTTATCCTTTATGAAAAGTGTTGATTAGAGCCAAGAATGCTCAGTTCTAATAACTTAGGCTCCAGATTTAAGTGAGCCTTCATTTCAGAGGTGCCGAGCAACTATATTTTGTGCTTTCTAAGTTGGTGTGAGCACAAAATATAGTTGCTCGGCACCTCAGCAGCTCTGAAAATCTTGTTTGTTGAATAAATGCTAGTATCTGGTTTTTCAGAATACTGATTTTTATATAGCCAAAGTTTATTGCTGTCTCTCATCATCTTGGCTTCTTGAAAGGATGTTAGGGTAAATGAGCTGTTACCATGATCTTGGCATTGAACGTTGAAGTCCTGTATCTTGACTTCAAATTCTTCTGTTTTAGTACTTGTTGCCTGCGATTGTTCACATCAACCACCAGCCGTATTTGGAGAGAGGGGATGGCCCAATTGTAAGTGCTTGTCAGTTCTCTTCCTTCTTGTGCGTATGGCATGGCATTGTTAATGAGATGTGTGCTTCATTGAATTGGTATATCACAATAGTAAATACAGAAATGTTTACTGTCACAATGTGAGCATCCCATTCAATAGTTTTGAAATTCTGTGCAATTGCTGATGTAGTCTAAAGATACTGAAATGTTTTAGCTAATAAAGAGCAGATGGTCCAGCTTTGCTTATGGTATCTGTATGGAGCCCTTAAGTTAGCAATGTGTACGCCCCCTGACTATCCTGAATCGATTCCTTTTGCAGTGTCTGGTCCTAGCACCAACGAGAGAGTTGGCCCAGCAAGTGCAGCAGGTAGCTGATGATTATGGCAAGTGTTCAAGGCTGAAGAGTACCTGCATATATGGAGGAGCACCCAAAGGTCCCCAGATCAGAGATCTGGAAAGAGGTGATTTTAAAATGACTGGCTGCAGTTTCTGGAGGAGGTGCTACTGTAAAATCTCTGTAAAAAGAAAATGATCTTCTTGAAACGTGTTTGGAAGAGGGTGTGTGTGTATGAGTGGCTCTCTCTTTTTTTCTAGTTACAGTGATAGTTCATGAGTAGTTCTTCATTGTATAAGCAGTTTATTTGGATATTAGATTTCCTTTTTGTTTTATCTTTGAACCACTTGTTTTATCTTTGCCACTTGTGAAAATCATAAGGGCATAGAAAGGGGAAGAAAAAACTTGCCAGAAAGAGAACTGGTTATTTTGAGGGAAATGCAGTAGCAGCAAGCTTAAGGAATGATTTTTCTTAAGTGAGATTTCAAGTTTTCTGCCTAGGCTTGTTCAAATAATCAGACTTAATTTCTGAATGTATAGAAACTTCTTTAGAGAGTGGGTTTGAGGGTTTTTTTGTTAAGCACTAAGCTTTGTTTCTGTTTGTGTACCCCATAATGTTCTGTAACTGCCTTTCTGTGCATAGCAAGTGGCTGCTATTGGGAATGATGAGGAACCATGGTTCTACAGCAGCCGCTGTAACTCGGTAGTGCTTAAGTGACCTGACCTTCATTTCAAGGATTAGCTACATATTATTTCAAATGCAGGGATGTGCCAATAGCTTTCATCTTCATTAGATAAAAAAAAATAAATAGAATTACATGAAAATATATAAGAAATATTACCAAGGTGAGCTTATGTATACAGACTTACTCAAGAAATCAGAAAGTTTTTACCGGTGCAGTTCACAGAGTCGTTATTGAAAACTGCAGTAATAGAGTAAAGGCATGTGTGGTAGAAGACTGAAAGATAGATCTATTCAAGAAAATGATAGTGTGGTCCAATTCAAAAGTAACATCTTCAGTGGAACTATAACAGAAGAGTCAGAAGTTACACAGAGACCTTGGGAGAATCGGTGTGGTGGGTTGTGCACACCTTTCTGGAGTGCTGTAAAATAGATCTGTGTTTGAAGAAAAACCTTGGGTTACAGAATGTGGGCAGGTTCAGTGCTTTCAGTCATTCCAGATGTTACTGCCTTTGGATGATTACTTCCTGTTTTCTGCAACAGAGATCGTTGAATAGGTGGAGTCCAGAAAATACTTTTTTTTTTTTCTCAGCTGTGATGTCTGGAGTATTTAGTGAATTTACTTTTGAGGAGTCCATTGTTGACAACAGATGGCAGTTTATTCAACCTCACTGGCAGACCAGTGACTCAATTAGAAAACTAATTCTTGCGTGAGCTTCATAGAAACGAGAAGGTACGTCCAACTTTGTCAGCTCTGAGGAGTCCAAGTTGACAAGGACAAAGAGATCTAGATTTTGCCACAAAGTACTTTGCATCTGTGTAAGGGCAGTATCAAAAAAGTTGTTGAAATATAATGCTCTATTTCACCTCCCTTGTTCCTCTAAGCTTCCCTTCAGGGAACATCTTAGTGACACAGAAGGACTCACGATTTGGGAATCGGTGGAAACCAGTCCCTCCTTTTAAGGAATGTGTAATTTGCCATACTTGATATTAGTCTATGAATACTTGAATTCTGGTTTTATGCTAAAAAATACAGGCAGATTGATTGTCTTGTCAGTATTGGTGCATAATTATTCAGCATTAAAGTCCATACTTTGGTTTCATAGATTTGAAAAAAAAGGGGAAGTGCAAGTAATTTGACCTATATAGCAAGAGGAACACTTCATACTTGATTAACATGGAGAATTGAGCCGGAGTTCACTCTTATTTTTCTAGAGAGCTTTCTAGACTGTGTGGTTCTGGATAAAGGCGGGTCAGGCAGAAGCTTATTTTAATTCTGATTTTTGGACAGCTGTTCATTGGTGTTTTCTGACAGCAAGCTTTTAGCTTCTGTACCGCATTTCTTATTCTAATGGCGCTGTAACAGTAATTTCAGAATGGAAAAAAAAAACCCAGGGCTTCTACTGAAATGACTCAATCTTGGGTACGAATGAGGGTGGTGCTTTTTTTTTTTTTCTTTAAGCAGTTTTGCTCTGGAAGGTGATTCATTCTGACTAAAAATACCAATTGACATTCAAATGAAGAACCTTACTCTTTTTTCTTATTCTGTTTTGAAGGTGTGGAGATCTGCATTGCTACACCAGGTCGCTTGATTGACTTCCTGGAGGCAGGGAAGACCAACCTTCGTCGGTGTACATACCTGGTGCTGGATGAAGCAGACAGGATGTTGGACATGGGATTTGAACCCCAAATTCGTAAAATTGTTGACCAGATAAGGGTGTGTGAATCTTATAAAAGGTCAACCTCCTTTGGTCTCCTGTACAAAGTCCAGTACTTTAAATAAATTTGTTTGTCCTTTTTCTCAGCCTGACAGACAGACTCTGATGTGGAGTGCCACCTGGCCAAAAGAAGTGCGCCAGCTTGCTGAGGACTTCCTGCAGGACTATGTTCAGATCAATGTGGGAAACTTGGAGCTGAGTGCCAACCACAATATCTTACAGATAGTGGATGTATGCATGGAAAGCGAGAAAGACCATAAGTAAGCTGATTTTTCCACCGTTTCACCTTTTTTTTTTTTTTTTTTTTTTGATTGTACTTAAAAATCTACATTGCTTTGTGAGCCAAATATCATTTCCAAATAGTGAAATTACTAATAGTATTATTTAATCTTTAAGTGTTACAAAATAAGTCCTGTAATTCTGTGTGATCCTGACTTAACGTGAATGTGTGTTGTGTATGATCTCAGTGTGAGCAGAGAGAGTGCTCCTATGTTCTTGTGTGTGTGGATATACATCTTGGCTCCCATGTCTGTTTTAGACTGATACAACTGATGGAGGAAATCATGGCAGAGAAGGAAAACAAGACTATCATCTTTGTGGAGACAAAGAGGCGATGTGATGATCTCACTCGAAGGATGCGCAGAGATGGGTGATTACCTTCCCCCCCCCCCCCCCCTTGTTTCTAGTGGGAAACAGAATTTGTAATCAAAAGCAGTAAGGTTTAAATGTTCACGGTGCTATTGCTGGGAACAACTTGTCCATTCTTTCTTGGCTGAGTTGAGCCTTAGTTTCTCAGAAGGTTCTGGTCCATCAGCATTACTGCACAAGAGAGAATTTGTAAGCTTGGCCGCTTTTAGAGTATCTGAATATTTATACGCTGATTGAGACTGTATCAATATAGCAAATGGGATTTGGCTTAGATGGTTGTTGATGTAGGTAGTGGGTTTACCATGCAACAAACCAACCACAGTACCTGCTGGGTAGATAGAGACCAGAGCAGGATGGGGAATAAAATATTTCTCTTGTCTTTTCCTTTTTTGCATTTTTACTGAAATGCCAATAAAGCTTCTTGTTGCTTTTAATGCCTGTACTTTCTGTCTGTACTAATGTGCATCTCTGTTTGGCAGCTGGCCAGCCATGTGTATCCATGGAGACAAGAGTCAGCCAGAAAGAGACTGGGTGCTTAATGGTGAGTCCATCACTGAGGGGAGAGGGCTCTCTGCGTGATTTACTCAGACCTGCTTTTCTCTTTTTTTCCGTGTGTCCCTCTCCCCAGTAGCTACATTTCAAAAGAACTTCCTTTGCCTTTGTCCTGTTCATTTCAGTATTTGTTTTTGCCTTTTTTTTGGCAAAAACACAATGGGAAAAAAATGCTTAACCCAAAGAGGATTTTGAATAATAGTTGACACCTCTATATCCTGATTTACTGGGGTTTCTGAAATTGACCCATCTTAACTACATTCTGGAAAATGAGCATTTAGTGTAAATCAAGTTCAGGTAACTGCATCTCTTTGAAAAATCTTACTTCATAGCATGCTTTGTTTTACAGAGTTTCGTTCTGGAAAGGCTCCTATCCTCATTGCTACCGACGTTGCATCTCGTGGGCTAGGTTTGTACACATAGACCACTCTTGCCTACTGCTGCCTATTTTTCTTCTTTGAATTGAAATATGTTTTCTTGTAAAGAAAAAAAAAATTCAAAGCGTGATTTTCCCCCACATGTGAAATACGTTTTTTAACATTAATCTTTTTTTTTTCTTTCATATTCAAAGTCTCTTCCTGCTCCTAATGAACAGGCTTTGGTCTGCAGCAAGGCCTAGGCATGACCAATCGATCGCCAAGAGGGAGAAGAGACGTCCAATTATGCAACCCAACCCTTCCACCACACTCACTTCTTCCCCAAATCCAGCTTTTGTGGCTGGGTGATAGGGACGGATTGCTCTCAGTTCAGAGCGTGTCAAGATTAAGTTCAAGTAGGAAGTAGTGGGAGAGCATTTCAACAGCAAATAGCTAATATTCTCCCTGTATGACCCACCACAGATTTGAACATGCCAGCCCCCACGAACACTCATGTTTACACCACAGATGTATTCATGTCTGAGAAAGCACTGCTCCAGAGCTTTAGTCTTGATGTGTAGCGTACCCTCCTCTGTGTTCCTTCCAGGCAGGACCACTGAGATTATATATGGCCTTTAACATCATGTTACCTAAACCAAAATTGCACAGCTCAAATTCTGGAGGTATGAAAATGATCTGTCTGGATGCATCAGTCGTGCTCCCTTTTTTAATGAGCATATGTGTGTTCTGAAATGCTTGGCATGCTAAACAACAGTCCTTGCCCATCTGTCCACTCTAGAAGAGGCGGATGACTTCTGAGGTGCTCTTGAGTTTAAAAAAGGACATTGAATATTGCCCCCTCCCCGAGTCTGGTAGCAGAGAAAACTACTTGGGGCTCCATGTCTCATTGTAGTAAATTCTAGACAAAATTATTGCAGGTGCTTGCAAATAAGCTCAGAAAAATCTCTAGTTGTTAAAAATCTCAGTTATCCTAACTTTCTCTTTTCCCTATGCTGAAATGGTGGCTGTGCTGTGCTTTGTATGGTCACTTTAATACAGGCAGACCATTACTAGACTCAGCAACCTTTGTTCACACAACCTTCACCCCTCCTTCCCCTCCCCCCTCAAAAATCGTCCAACACTTCCTCAGAGAGGTGATTATATGGACTTCAGTCTCTGCCCTCTAGGGTCATGTCTGGACCTGTGCAGTTAGAACTTGGGCCTGTTGGGAGAAGGGACAGAGGCCTGAAACCAGTTTGTATGAAAGAGAGCTGCTTTCTCTAGCAGCATTTTTTAAACAGGCTTGCTATGTGCTGGTAGCTTCTTTGTGCATCTTGCCTAGACATTTAAAACAGCCTCACCCCCCTCAAAAAACCACTCCACCCAAAACTACTCAATTGGATAACACTTCAGAAAACAGTCTCCGCACTTCCCGTCCCCCACTTCACCTGAGCTAAGGGGGAAAGGTACCAGAGTCTGTTTCTTGTTACTGAACAACATCTCTACTTATTTTGGGGCCCTGAGTTTGCTGCTTCTTAAAATATAAGTCACTTAACTGGCAAACTTCTGGACGACTTCCTCCAAGATCCTGGAAAGTGAAGGCTTCTACCTAAATAACATAAAACAGGGGCGCGCGCCTTTTGGCTGGGTCAACAGGGCTTTCCCTCTTCCTAATGGAACATTGGTTTCAAAAAAGCTTCTTCCAGGTAAGTTCTGAGTCCCGTAATGACTTCTTTGTGGTTACTCCCTGGAGTGAGGTCCTCTATCTGCAATGATTTTTTTTTTATTATTTTTTTTTTTGTTCAGTCTATTAAACTAAAATCACTGAATTTGTTTTGTTTTGTTTTCTTTAACAGAAGCTTTGAAATCAGCTGCAGATCATTCTCAGTGCAGGGGTGGGGGTACATCTGTGTTGATGGTCTAAACAGCTCTTTAGACTAGCATGTCTGCTAGTTTATCTCTCTCCTGATTAATGATTGAAGACTGCCTGTGCCGTAGGTTATTTTGGTGGTCTGGCAAAGGGAATGTTTCCCAGGTAGCTGTCAAAAATGGTCTACAATTTTAATTCTTGATCCTGTTACATTATCTTCTAAAAGCGCAGGAAGATTGCGAGCATGCACAAAGACTTTGGAGCATGCTAGACTGGAAATGCAGAGTCTTGTACTTGCTCTGGTCTTTCTTCAGCGAGCTGCATGCTCTACCAGGACCACTTTCTAGCCTGGAAAACACCCTTGCATTTTTCTCTTCCTGCCTTCCCATTCTTCCCGCTCTTCCCCAGTTGAGTCAGTTCCATCTGCATTGGTAGCTGCGATTCCCTGTGCTTTCTGCCGGGAAAGCACGTGCTTGTATCCTCTGTGGTAATTCAAGTTGTTGCTTTGCTACTGATGGATGTGCAAAACGGGACTGACTGAGGATCACGTAGCCTACAGCTTTTGTAAGACTAGTTACAGCCTGACTGTGAAGATACAATCTCTCATACGTACTCCTCTCTTTACTTTGCTTTCCCCTTTTTAAAAAAGCCTTTTGCATCAAGGACCCTAGCTGGAGACTCGCGCAGCCCCCTGTGAAACCTGCCTTCTCACTCCCTTTTTTTGGTGTGATTCAGGACTTTGGAGTCAGCAAAGACTGAGGAGCCCCCCCCTTTGCTGTAATAAGAAACAGACATCAAGTCCCCCTCTTGTCACTACAGCCCTCTTGTTTTTATTTTTCCTACAACCCCTTTGAAATTGATGCAGTCTGGGCAATAGATGCAGTCTGACCCTTTGGATGTCATTTTTATATCTTCATTTTTTTGACAATTGCCCCTAAGAACCCCAAATAGGGGCTAAAAAGCGTTGGAGGACCTGAAACCTTTACCTGAACCCAGGTTCTCCGGTGCTTCACAACCAAATGGGGCTACAGAGAAGCGTCTAAGCCAGTTCACAGAGCGAGCGTGTGTGGGGACTTCTCGCTGCCATGGACCCTTGATGCATGCTCCCCGCGCTCCAGTGGTCCCGTGTCAGAGGGCGGAGTTTTCGAAAGGAGGCCGCCAAAAATAAAAGGCAAAGAGACGGGATCGGCTGCAGCGGTTTCCCACAGGAGGAGGGAGTGTGCATCGGTCTGGTAACCAACAGAGAATGTTTCTCTCTTTAAAGCCAAAAAAAAGAGGAAAGGAAATCACAAAAATCTGTGTTTTATCTTGGATATTTTCAGAATATTCTTCTTAAAATGCAGATTTTTAATTTTTTTTATGAGCTGATAGGGCCCTTACTATAATACCATGCTTTTTAAAAATAGTATTTACTATAGCAAATAGATGCTTTTGGTACTTGAGGTGCTTTCACCGAAGCATTACACTAACATTTACTTTGTTTCCATCCCACAAGTTTACGGAGCCTGATTTTCCATATGGCGTGCAGTTCTGATCTCTAAAACTTTAATATTTTTTTGTATACGAAGCAAATTTCATCATTTCATTTCCTACTTCCCTCTCACACTGAAAGTAAGGGACTGTTAATGGAATTGAGGGTTGTCCATGTTAAAAAAAGCTTGCCAGAACCAGACCGGACAGCACAGTGAAATGTTAGTGCAATGCATTCTGGTGATAATGACAAAGCTGAGTTAAGATACCGTAGGTCTGAATAATTTTTGATAAGTTGGATGAAAAACAGTAATGTAACTGGAGTGTCTTAAGCTTTAGACTAGGGAAATTAGTTCATTGTTTCAGTAGGACTGTAAAAGTAAACATTTTTAAGATTGCTTTTTATTTCATGTTAGCAAGTGGAAGGTAAGTGATTTCATTACTGTTATTATTTGTTAGACTTCTCCCAACAGAGTAAAAGCTTCACCATGGCAGTTCTGCCCTTCCTCCACCTTGGTTTGCTCTGTCTGACGGTGGCGTTTTCACTTTCCAGATTGTGTTTTCTTAAAGTTTTAAATTCAGTTATCTTGTTCACAAACATCAGTGTCTTTGACACACAAAGACAGAGAAGTACATTCCAGGGAGGATGAATTTGAGTGCAGGGCAAAACTACTTTAAAATTACCGCTGTTTTTCAGGACACCAATCTTTGTTCTTGGTGACCTTCAATTTGAGTCTTCTACTCTTTTGGGATGAGTCTGTCTTGTGTTTATTCTGTGCAGTTACTAACTTTGTTTTATTTTTTTTCTTATTACTGTCACCTGCATTCGTGCTCCCCACCTTTCGTTGGCACGTCCTCTCTTCTTTTTCCCTTTCCTCAACCCCACCCCTTCACTGTGCTTCGCGCCTGGGCACTTCACAAGATGTGGAAGATGTTAAGTTTGTGATAAACTACGACTATCCGAACAGCTCTGAAGATTACGTGCACCGCATTGGCCGTACTGCACGTAGTACCAACAAAGGTACTGCCTATACCTTCTTCACACCAGGAAACCTGAAACAAGCCAGGGAGCTTATCAAAGTGTTGGAAGAAGCTAATCAAGCCATCAATCCAAAACTGATGCAGCTTGTGGACCACAGAGGAGGAGGCGGTGGTGGTGGAGGTAAAGGCACATGGGAAAAGGGCTACACAGGGCATTGTTGCCAGTTTTGAGGGAGGGAAGGTGAAAAGAGGGTGGGGAAATGGTAAGTGCGAGTCTTACCTTAAGTGCCTCTTACCTTAGCTGTAGAAATTGTTTTTTTCTCCTGATAAGGTCCTCACAGAGCTAATTTTGCTTTAATTAATTAATTCCTGACAGTTCCTACCTAAGCACAGGCAACAGGAATGCAAAATTGAAATCGGTGAAGCGATATGCTGACTTTACCTTCAGGGACTGAGACTGGTTTTCCTCCCATTCCCTGAAGGAACAGTGAATTCATTATATTTCCAAGATAGTCCTGAATTTCCTTTCTTTGTCTCTAAGCCACATGCATTAAGGAACCCTTCATACTTACACCTTGAATGCAGTGGGGAGATGTATGCACAGTTCTGCTGGGAACTTGTAGTCAGTCAAGAGAATTCCCTGCTTGTAGGCAAAATTGTGGATGTGGAAGGGGGAGAAAGGGTGACATAATTGTACCGAGTTCATTGTTTAAGACTTGTTCATGGTACTAAATCTTAATATATCCATCGCCAGGAGGTCGTTCTCGTTACCGAACGAGCAGTTCGGTAAACAACCCTAACCTGATGTACCAGGAAGAGTGTGACAGGAGGCTCCGGGGAGTGAAAGAGGGCCGGAGAGACTCAGGTGGCTTCAGAGACCGTGAGCGTGCTGGTGACAGTTATGCCAACGGAGCCAACAAGACCTATGGCAGTGCCTACGGGAGCCCAAATTCCGCTTTCGGGGCAGCGCAGAGCCAGTATGGTTACGCTCAAGGGAGCTATGGAGCAGCTGCCTATGGCACGAGTGGCTATGGCACTGCAGAGTACAGTGCGAGTGGCTATGGTGCCAGCACCACAGCTGCCACCGCTGGGAGAACCTCACAGAGCACTACCCAACAGCAGTATGCGGGGATGGTAGGGCGCTCGGGCCAGCAGCCACAGCCGCTCATGTCACAACAGTTTCCGCAGCCCCCTGGCACTAACGTGATGGGCTATATGGGACAGACTGCCACCTACCAGTACCCTCCTCCTCCCCCACCCCCTCCCCCCTCCCGCAAGTAAGACCACTCGCCTGCTGGTGACCAGTGTAGACCTCTTGCATTTAAAGGAACCTTTTCTTTCTCTTCTTTTCCCATCGTGATGTCTCTCTCATGCAGGTTAGACTTAGAATTCACCATTCACGTCCCTCGAGCCCATCAAAAATGGCCCCCAGTCCACGTTACTGACCCTGTCCTCTTTTTCTTTCCTTTCTTTCTTTTGTTTTGTTTTGGAAATTTTTTTTGAGAGATATAGTTGACTGGAAAATTTATTATTTTTTGTCTTGCATGTTGAGAAAATTGGAAATTTTATTTTCTGTAAAAGAAATGGATATAAGGCAGATAGGTCCCAGCTCGATCATCTTGGTGTCTAAGGTTTGTGTGAAAACTTGCTTTTGACGGGAGGAAGTTCCTATTCTGTGACACGCTAACTTAATTTCAGGAAGTGTCAGGTGGGAAACCTTGGGGAGCCAAGAAGCACTTCATTTATAATGATAAATGCAAGGAAGCAACGCTCACTTCTCCTAATCTTAATTTTTTTTAAATAGCTTACTATTATTGCTTGTAACGTATCATAGATGACTTTCCAATAGGAAAACTCTGCTCATGTGTCAGCTGGGCGTTCAGAGTAATGCTCCAGGTAAATAGTTGGCATTTTCCGCAGCTGTGTGGAGGCAGCGGCCCCATCTTCTGGTACCCACAGCAGCTTACCGCTGCCTTGGGATAGAACCCCAGTGTCAGAGACCAAGCCTGTCTTGGATTTGATACCTGAAAACCAGGGAGTGGCTGCAGGTACCTCTGCTATGATATTTAGCCAAGTTAGTTCTTTCTCTACAGTTCTTAAATAGCAGCATTGCAAACTTGTGTAATGTGGCTAACCTTAAATTAGTTTCTGCTCTCAAATTCCTATTGTTGGGTTTATTGAGAGAAGTCTTATTTGAGAGCCAGAAACTAAACAGAATTGAGATGATGAACAATGTATCTTGTTTGTTGGCCCTTCACAAACAAAATGTCTTTTGCCACAGGGAAAGTTCTGAACGCTACTATGCTGAATAAAATGTGACAGAGTTCTTCCACACTAAATTTAAGAGGTTTGAATAGGGTGGGCTGGGGGGAGGGGATGGGGAGGAAGGGAGGAGGAGGAGGAGGAGATTGCCTGGAATCTCCTTTTCACGAGGTAAGCGGTGAGCTGGTTAGTGCATCTTGATTCTGAAGCTTTTATTTCTTTTGTACCTTGCTCTGACTATTGCTTTTTTCTGGCTTTTGAGTGCATTTCCCTGCTCCATTGGTCCCTTTGAGCTGAGCTCTCGCAGGTAGGTAGCATTTTAGAAAATGATAAAGAGTGAAATTTTAGTAAATACGTAAATAAAACTTGTTTATTTTACAGGCTGAGGTGGGTGTGAGGGGGGTTTCCCCTTTAGTAGAGTATGTTGTTGACTTGTTATTTCTAATATAGCAGACGGTTCAGAGACAGTAGATGACAGCAGGAGTTGGCTGCTCTTGATCTGATAATATGACAAAAGAATGGATGCATTGCTAGGTTTGCGAGGAATAATCTTTACATTATGAGAGTGCAGGGGGTTGGGGTTTTTTTTTTTTGCTGTTGGTATTCTTGCATATGGATGAACAAGGCAGCCCACTCCTTCTGTAGCAGAGTGGAACTTCTTATAGCCCAGGAAAAAGAACTTTCTTACACAGAAATGATTTCTTTTTTTTAATTTAATTTCTTCCCAGAGTAAAGTTTTGGGGAAATTATGCGGATTTTTTTTTGTGCAGAACACAGGTAGGTTGCTGACACAAGGAAAGGGGGAGAGATCTTGCAGAAGCTTGTTTCCCTAATCCCATTTTCTAGTTCCAGTGCTTGGGCAGGAAGTTTCTTTGCTTGTGCTAAATGAAAGCCAGAAACATTTCGTTTGTCTAGGCACCGTCTGATTTGTCTTTGGCCTCCCTCATAAACAAACATAGAGTTGCTTTTTTTTCTTTTTTTTACTTTTTTTTTCCCCTTTAAAAAAAAATTGCAGGTTTGATGCAGAAATGTGTTTGGGGGGTGTAGGAGTAGGACATCTCACTGATTGTTTTACGAAGGTTCTCTGGACCACCACAGCTGCCTTCCAGCCTGCTACACCTGTCACTTCATTTTGGGGGAGGGGGGGACTTGCGCACATTTAAACGTCCATGCCAAGTCCTGCAGTGCTTTGTTGCCATTGAAGTCAGCTGAAGTCCAGGGTCTCGATTGAGTTCAGAGTATTGACCAGACGCACCATGGCATGTGCTGCCCCTGTCCCACCTGGTGCTCACTGCTCTGTTCCATACACTGGCTGGAGGGCCCTTGTTGAGAAAGCGTTATTGTCTGGTGCTGTTTGCGTTCTCAATTTGTAAAAGCTTGCGGGGGTGTCAGATGAGTTGGGTGGCTCCTCCCCTCCTACTTCTGAAGCAATTTAGTGTTTGGACTTCTCTGAACAATGGAAGGGTTAGCGGCTTTGTGTGGGATCAGCATCTTGTTTCACACACCTGCTGGTCTCTGAACACATTCCTGTTGTGTTAATGAAGACTTGACTTGAGAGATTCATAGATCTGTGGTGTTCAGACACAGGATACTAAGAGCTATGTTACTATTCTTAGTTTGTAAATTGTCCTTTTGATACCATCTTGTTTTCTTTTGTAGGTATAAATAAAAACACTGTTGTCAATAAATTGTGAACTTTGTCTTTATTTTTGGAGTCTGTAACCATCTTTGCCCCTGTTCTTCCCAGTTCTCAAAGTCAGATTCAAGGAGTTGCAAACACCTATTGGCAACCCATGGGATTGTAATTGAAATTGTCCCTGTTAGTAGAAGAGGAATGCTGTCCCTGACAGTGAGGGGGGATGGTGTTTGAACAGCTGTGGAAGATTGATGCATTCAAAGGGAATGTGTTTTTGCTGAATGTTTCAGGAGTTGAGTTAGATTGGAGGGGTTAGGCAGAGTTGACATTCAGGAGAAGGTTAGTTCATACAGAGTTAAAGTAAGAGTTTGTGGTGGCTGCTGTGTCAGATGTGGCCGTGTGAAATGAGTTGGTGGCCTTTGTTAGTTCAGGCTTGTTAGTACTGTGTTACTGTTACCATAGGCACTTGTTAAAGGGCTGAAGGACTAAAGGTAGAGACAGTTACCCTTTGTGCTCCTTGTTCTGCCTCAGGGTCAAGGTGGAGGTGTGTGATGGAGGTAGATGCTGGGAAGAGCTGGGAGAGAAGAACTTGAGCTGCTTAAGTATTGGCCAGCACTACCTCCTAGCACCAAGTTCAAGTAAGAAATTGGAAAAATGAAAGAGGGCGATTCTCAAAGGTGAAAAGCACTGCAGCTTTCCAGGCCTTGTTGTCTTCCTGGCACTGGAGTGAAACTCAGCTGAGCCATCCGTTAACCAAAAAGGGCCAGGAAAGGAAAGCTGTGATTTTAAGAGCTCCATCTTCAGAATTTCTTGTGTTGTCTGTGGAGATGTCTTCAAACAGGCATAGGAAGGCTTAGCTTCTTTCCTTTTAGGACTGCACAAAGAAAGAGAAGGCAATGAAGAAATTTTGGGGAATTAAACTTTCATTGTTTCAACAAATGTGTTTCTGAACTTGCTGTTTAGAGCGCTGGGTAGAGGCTTGCCAGGTTTGCAAATGGCAATGGGATTACCGTTATGGAATGGACCTTCTCTGACATCCTCCGTGTGCTACTTGTAACCTTGTAGGAATAGAGCCAGGTAATGCAACTGCTTGTCCTCAGTTATGGCTGTATGCTAACAACTCCAGAGAACCTGTTCATTGTGGGAGGAGCACCTGGGAACATTTAACAAGGGTAAAATCAAGGAATCCAGAGAGAATTTATGTGATCCTTGATGGGAGCAAAGCACTACGAAATTGCTTCTAAGGGAGGGAAACTCCCCAAATCTATTTTCCTTTATGATAAAGAGTTCTTGTTTCCTCTTCCATGGTTACTCTTTCTCATGTATGTACCCTATTAATTGCCCCGTGTTTTCCTTAATGATGCATTATGGTTTGAGTTAATTGAGGTGACTGACTCTGGCTCAGCCTTAGTCTAAAGTAACTTCATTTTTCTGAAAGCTCAAAGTTGGGGGCTGAACGGTGATGTGATGTTGTTGTATGGAGTCTGCTGTTCTGTCTCCAGTGCTTTCCACCCCTCACCCTCCTTTTAATATAGAATCTGACCTGAATAAATGGTCTGACCAGAGCCCACCCAATCTCATCTGATCTGGCAGCTGGTTTGGGAGGCCTCTTGAAAATACCAGGGGCCCATAGGCTTAGATGAGGTGGATGGAGGAGGGTCTGCCCTGGCCATGTGGAATGTAGCTGGTGGCCTGGTACAGCTGGTTCACCCTAGGGGTGGGAACTGGGGCCAGTAGTGCTAAAGGTGTTCAGTGCTGTAAGAGGGCAGAGTACATGCTCAGTGATTTGCTGGTGATGCACAATGACGAGAGCAGCTGATATGCTAGGTGGGGTCAGAGGGACCATGCCAGCCTAGAGAAATGGGCTGATGGAGGTCAGTAAAGAGGAATACCACATCCTGCTCCTGGGTTGGAGCAATCCTATGCACTGGGATGTGCTGGGGGCTGCCCACCTAAAAAGTGGCTTGGCAGATAAGGCCCTGAATGTGCTGGTGGATGCCAAGTGGAACATGAGCCACCACCGTGCCCTCGTGGCAAAGGATGCAAACAAGTGGCCTGAGCTGCATTGCTGGCAAGTCGGGGGAGGTAGTCCTTCCTTTCTCTTCAGACCTGGTGAGGTCAGCTGGAGCTATGGCTTCAGTGCTGGGCTGCCCTGTCCAAGCGACTGGAGTAAGTGCAGAAAGACCATGAGGATGATTAAAGGACCGGAGCATTCAATGTAAGAATGCAGGCTGAGAGCTGAGCGCTCAGCCTGGAGAAGGCTGAGGGAGATCTTCATGTGTATATATTCAGAAACAGCATGGCCAGCAGGAACAGGGAAGTGATTGTGCCCCTGTACTGGGTATTGGAAAGACCACACTTTGAATCCTGTGTTCGGGTTTGGGCCCCTCACTACAAGAAAGACATTGAGGTGCTGGAGTGCATCCAGAGGAGGACAATGAGGCTGATGGAGGGGCTGGAGAACAAGTGTTATGAGAAGCAGCTGAGGAACTGGGGTTGTTTAGCCTGGAGAAGAGGAGGCTGAGGAGGAGACATTACTGCTCTCTTCGACTGCCTGAGAGGAGGTTGTATTGAGGTGTGTGCCGGTCTCTTCTCCCAAGTGACTACTGATAGGATGAAAGAAAATGGCCTCAAGTTACGCTAAGGGAGGTTTAGATTGCGCATCAGAAAAAATTTCTTTACTGAAAGGATTGTCAGGCACTGGCACAGTTGCCCAGGGAGGTGGTGGAGTCACCATCCCTGGAGATGTTTAAAAGACAGGCAGATGAGGTGCTCAGGTGGTTTAGTAGTGGACAGATACAGTTGGACTCAATGATCTCAAAGATCTTTTCCAACCAGGCGATTCTATGATTCTATAAATGCCTGAAAGGAGGAATAAAGGAGACAGAGCCTGTCGGTGCAGAGTGATGGGGCAACGGGAAATCCACATGAACAAAAAATGGTTTATAGTGAGGGTGGTCAGACACCTCAAGGGTTGCTCAGAGAGGCTGTGGTGCCTCCATCCTGGAGAGAACTCAAAACCTGACTGGACAGGACCTTGAACAACCTGCTCCAGGTGACCGTGCTGTGAGCAGGGGATTAGGGATTAGATGATCCCCTGTGTTGCTCCCCAACCACAGCCCTTCTGTGAAATACAAGCTTTTGGGAGCTGAAAGCTTCCTCAGAATATCTTTCAGGTCTTTGTGTTCAACAGAAAGGAGCTCATCCAGTTTTGAAGAAAAGATAAAGAGAAGTCATCTTCTA
The DNA here is from genome assembly GCA_033558235.1 of Neomorphus geoffroyi. Lineage (NCBI taxonomy): Eukaryota > Metazoa > Chordata > Aves > Cuculiformes > Neomorphidae > Neomorphus > Neomorphus geoffroyi. Next base: position 18,464,178 of record JAUMJM010000021.1, on the reverse strand, counting down.
AAAAAATCCCTTTACAACGCTTCAGGATTGGCTCTGAAGGCTTATTAAATACATTTCTTTATGTAACACATTCTTGCTTCTTTTTTTTGCAGCATCGCTGCCCTTTTGTCCGAGTTCTTCTGTTAGGAATGTTTTGAAAAGATGGGTTTGGTTTTTTTTTGCAAGAGCCTGTGAGAGATGCAACCTGCTAAAATATGCTGCTTTTCATCAATAACTGCAAAGCATTTGCGTATCTTCAGTCACCTTTTCTCTCCTATCATCCAGAACATTTGTGTAAAAGGGGAAAAAACCAAAAAAAACCCAATTCTCTTCCTGCTGTGATGTCCCAGGGACAAATGTGTTTTTCTTCTGCCTCCTGTATCATCTAAATTTTGCAGTTTCATTGCTGGCAATGCAAGACTGAAAGCCACCAGTTGTTTTTTCTCCCCCTTTTGTTCTGCTGTCCGCAGCTACAAAGGGTATGGATTTCTCACAAAATACAGGACGCAGAACACATGAATTGAGGGAAGCTAAAATGGGAATGAGTTAAAAGGCATTGATGTGAAGCACCTTGATGGCAGTTTTAGAAAGTACTTTTCTAATGGTCTAAAATGGTCTAAAGACAGAAGGAAGGCTTAATGTGCCAAGGCCAGCCACCTGCTCAGTGCTCCGGTCACCTCTCCCAGCAGGAATATTGCATGAAGCTCCCAAAGATCCATCCCTCACATCAAACACAGGCTGTCACTACTGCTCCTGACAGACTGGGCTGCGAATATGAAGAAGGAAGAAAATCATAGAATCACAGAATGGTTTGGGTTGGAAGGAGCCTTAAAGATCATCCAGTTCCAATCACCCTTCCTTGGGCAGGGACACCTCCCACCAGACCAGGCTGCTCAAGGCCCCATCCAACCTGGCCTTGAACACCTCCAGGTAGGAGGCATCCATGACTTCTCTGGGCAACCTGTGCCAGTGCCTCACCACTCTCACAGCAACAAATTTCTTCCTAATATCTAATCTAAATCTCCCCTTTTTCAGCTTAAAAGAACTTGTTTGCTCAGATAGATTTCATCCTCCTCAACAGAAAAGTGTTTTGAAGTGCACTGCAGCCTCAGCAAACCGTAGCATGTCCTACTGAATTTTATGCCCTCGATGCACTGAGTTCTGCTACGCAGCCATTGACCAAAGCGCAGCACTAAAGTGGAAAAGGCATCTGACTCTGGGAAACAGAAAAAGGTGTCTTGTCCATGCAGATGCCCATCTTCCTGTAGAGTCTGTTCTTAAGAGTGTTAAATCTTTCCCAGGAAAAGAAAAAGTAGGCTTAATAATACCTCCAGGTGTCTGCAGTTGCTTTCTTGGGTACATTGTCTGCCTACAGCTATTTTTTTTCCCCCTCAAAGTTTTTTTTTTCTTGTGTGATTCATAATCTTTCAAAATGTATATAGAGTTGAATACACCTCAACTCTTAACATCCCAAGGTGGGGTTAAATCAGGCTTAGCTCTTGTTTAACTCTTGCTTTGTTCTGCAGGCACTGCTAGAGCCTTGTGACCAGAGCTGCCCACTTCCATTCAACAGATATAGTTTTTAAACTAGATTTTAGGTGGACAATGAGCATCATAAATACAGCAAAGAATAAAACTGTGTAAGGATTAACACAAGCTGCAGCTCCTCTGTACATTGCAAGAGTGCCAAATCGTAGACTCATAGAATGGTTTGGGTTGGAAGGGACCTTAAAAGCCCATACAGTTCCAACCCCCCCACCATGGGCAGGGACACCTCCCACCAGACCAGGCTGCGCAAGGCCCCATCCAGCCTGGCCTTGAACACTTCCAGCAAGGGGGCATCCACAGCTTCCCTGGGTAACCTCTGCCACTGCCTCACCACCCTCAGCATGAAGAATTTCTTCCTAATGTGTAATCTAAATCTTCCCCCTTCCAATTTAAAGTTGTTCTTCCTCATCCTATCACTACTTGCCCTTATTATAAGTCCCTCCCCAGCTTTCCTGTAGCCCCTTCAGGTACTGGAAGGCCTCTCTAGGGTCTCCTTGGAGGCTTCTCTTCTTCAGGCTGAACAACCCCAACTCTCTGCAGTTCCACAACCCCAACTGCTCCTGCAGTTCCACATCCTTCTTATGCTGGCAATTCCAGAACTGGACACAAACTCCAGATGGAGTCTCACAAGGGCAGAGCAGATGGGGCAGAATCACCTGCCTCAACCTGCTGGCAGGTAAATGAACATTTCGCATTTATATAAGGCCATTTACCTACCTTTGGTAACGTAAAGATAGAAGAAGTCACAGTAGAAAATGGTTTGTACCACCCCAGAAACTACAGCAATCTGGTCATAGAAGCTCTCTGTGTGGTAGCGCCAGATCCAGTTGGCGATGTAGAGAGCGCGATAGAGGCCCAGGAAGAAAAGGTAGTGTGTTGTGATGGTCTCTGCTTCCCCAGTCTTGCTGATCATGAAGAGCTGAGGAAGGATAGCCACGGACTCCAGGTAGATGGAGAAGGTCCAGAGTATCTGTGAGATAAAAAATGAAGGTAGTGGAGAGCATTGGTGCTGATTTACATGTGTTTAGAGCCAAAGCTTTTTGTTTGGCTGAGCACCGTGTGAGCTGTGCTGGAATTCAGAGAAGACAGTGCAGAGCTGCTTCATAGATGGTGTGGTCTTCAAGGCCTCCAAACCTTGCCTTCCCTGCTGCTTTTGCTAACTCATCTTTTCAACAAGCTGCTAACTCTGCTTCCTGCTGCATCCCCTCCCATTTTCTGCATCAAGTTTTTTTTACCTCCAAGGGGGTGAAGCTGTAGTTCTCCAGGAACGACAGGCCTATGACAGGGACCAACAGGAACTCAAGGCGAAAGGAGTCGTTCTCACTGTCAAACGTCTTCCGGAATTTCACGTAGATCATGTACACAGTGACATAGGCACATATCAAAAAAACAACCTGGGAGAGGGAAGGGAGGTTGTGAGACCTTACATGTGATTACACTTTCTGCATTGGAAGAGAGGACAGCTTTGCCAAAGCCAAGATCTTTCAACCCAGTTCTGGTGGGGCTGTGCTGGGGTGATACAGTCATAAAATTATAGAATCATTAAGGTTGGGAAAGACCTCGAAGCTCATCCAGTCCAACTGTCATAACGGTACCAACATGCCTACTAAACCATGTCCTGAAGCGCCACATCTACATGTTTTGAACGCCTCGGGGGATGGTGACTCCACTACTTCCCTGGGCAGCTGTGCCAGTGCTTCACCACTCTTTCAGTAAAGAAATTTCTCCTAATATCCAATCTAAACCTCACCTGGTGTGATTTAAGGTTATTTCCTCTCATCCTGTCACCTGTTGCTTGGGAGAAGAGACCAGAGGGAATGACTTTTCTGTGCTGGCTTGTGGGTTGACTCCAGCTGGAAGTATGCCGGTGGTCAACTAAAGATTGCTCCACCACAAGAATCAGGCTTGCTTGAGACCTACAGGGCTCTGTGTGAAGAGGTTGGCTTGGTGGCAGCGGTTTGTTAATGCTTCTGCTGTGCAAGGACAGCCAGGCTTGATTCATGGCATCTTGTTCTTGTTTGGTGATAACTAAACACGGCAGGCTCAGCTTGCTCACTGACTGTGGTGAGGGGGTATTTTTTTGGTCGAGGGCCAGTGACACCAGAGGAAGCATCTTTATCCACCTTGCCTCTGTATAACCCCATGTAGCCTTGGTGACAGGTGAAGAAGATGGAATTGCTCCTTCTTCCCTCTGGCTGAAAAAATTAGTGACCATGTACCCCCACTTCCCTGAGAAACCATAGCGAGCTGAGGGAAACCTCTGCTTCTGCACTGCCCTCTCCTTACCTTCATCACAGTGTTGTAGACAGAGATGAAGGTGGTGAACAGATCCAGATAGCGGGTTGTGAAGACAAGGGCAAAAAGAATCTGACTCTTCCCAGAGATACCTGCATGGTGGGGCAAAAGAAAGGTAAAGCAGGTGAGAAGAAGGACCCTTAGGATGGTAGGTTCCCCTTATGCCTTCTTTGGAAATTGTTGTGGATACACATGTTGCTTCGCGAGTCTGGTCTGGTGTGTGAGTGCTGTCATAGCTCTAGACCTACTCCAGGACTGGCCAGAGTCTCCAAAGCAAGAGAAGTCTGCTGATGCCCCTGAGCCCTGCCTTGGGCTGTAGGGACCAGCACTCAGTGGGAACGTCCACTGCTTTGGCCAATTCACAGAATCATAGAATGGTTTGGACTAGAAGGGACCTTAAGGCCCATCCAGTTCCAACTCTCCTGCCATGGGCAGGGACACCTCCCACTGGATCAGGTTGCTCAAAGCCTCATCCAGCCTGACCTTGAACACCTCCAGGGATGGGGCATCCACAGCTTCTGTGGACAACCGTGCTGGTGCCTCACCACCCTTACAGTAAAAAACTTCTCTCTAATGTCTAATCTGAATCTTCCCTTTCAGCTTAAAACCATCACCCCTCATCCTGTCCCTGCACTTCCTGATAAAAAGTCCCTCCCCAGCTTTCCTGTAGCCCCTTTAGGTATGATGTCTCCCTACAGCCTTATCTTTTCCAGACTGAACTATCCCAAGTCTCTCAACCTTTCCTCATAGGGGCGGTGCTCCGGCCCTTGGATCATCAAAACAACTTTCTCTTCCCTCCCTTGCCCTCTCACCATCCTGCCTCACCAGGGGTTGTGTGATGTGATATCTGCCACACAAGGAAAGAGCTGTGGGATCAGGTCTAGCCCATGGACACTGATGGACCTTAGCCACCACTGGCAGCAAGAGGCAGTCAGACCCACCCGTTTCTCCACCTGTGATAATGGCCATGGTGCTGCAGCCCAGCCTTGAAGTCTCTTGGGGAGGAAAAGGTGAGTTCTGAGCAAAATCCCCCTGCAGGAAGCTGCTGCCCTGACTTCCTCACCCAGGGACAGGGCAGCCTCTGCTACCTGCCCACCCGCTGGCAGGACACTTGACCTAAAGCAGCTTTCTCTCAAGGTTGTTGGTTTTGGTGCCACCATAACTGCTTGCACTCATTTGCCACCTCCCTCTAGCCTTGCTGCCTTGCTTTTACCTCAACACACCCTGAGACCAGCACCTGCCCGAGGCCGTGTGCCTTGCCACATCACATCCTTCCAACACAGCCCTCTCCTTCTGGCAATGACACCTCCTGGAGGAGGATGACTTCCCTCGAAGAGCTCAATGGGAAGGGCTGCCAGCTTGAGTGGGCTATGTCCTAGCCTTTTTGGTATCTGTTTTCCTTGCATCCCTCCAAGAATGGCCCCCCTCCTTCCCCGGGGCATGGGAGCACTCACCAGCGCAGGACTGGGACCTCACGATCTTCAGCAGAAGGATGATGATGGCTAGCAAGTGGGAGAGATCCCCCAGGATTCGGAAGACATTCATGATGCTGGGAGGGCTCCTCTTACTGCGAAAGGAACAGGGTGTTTTCTGCGGGCAGGGAGGGTGACAGCAGAGGTTTTTCCCCCCTGAGCCTTGACTGAGCTAACGTGCCTCTCCGACTCAACTTTCTTTTTTCCCTGAGTGTGGAGTGTTCTCTTCCAGTGGAGAAAAGTTCAGGCTCCCCTTTCCCCTGGTTGTGAGCGCCTTTTCCCTGCCAGGCACTCAAGCTGGACCTCTCCCTTGCTTGCTTCCCCCCAAGGTGGATTTTCTCTCTCCCCCTCACTCAGGGCCTTCCTTTCCCTGCTCCAGGCCAAAAGTTGGGGCTTGCCTTCTGGAGAACCCCAGGCTGAGTCTGCTGAGCAGCCACGAAACCAGCGCTGGGTGACGGTGACGTGGCTCCTGGCTGGCTGGGGAGGAGAGAGAGGAGGAGGCAGAGGCGGGAATAACTGCACTATTTTTCCTTTTTTCTTTTTTTTTCCGCCCTTCCTCTTTTTTTTCCTTCCCCAGCTTGTCTCAAGTTACACGCGGAAGTCTCCTTAAAGGGGAAAAGGTAGAGGGAAAGGATTCCCCATCCTCTGGCCTTGGGACGGCTTTTCAGGAACGTTCCTTGTGGGTGAATTAACCTCTGTCCTGGTCCCAACCGGCAGCCTCCTGCCTTCTGCCTCTGCCAGCCCCGTTCCACTTCCAGCACCTTCTCCCTGGTGCTCCACCTTGTCTCCTAGAGCAAACAAAGAAGCGGGGAGAGATTTGAATTATTGGGCTGTGGTTGCATGTCCCATTGCTCTTCCACAGCAGGTCATGCACAGCCATTCCACAGCCGCACCCCTGCCCTTGGATGTCCTGACTGGAGCAGTGCAGATCCCAGAGCCCAGCCCTGAAGGAAATTTCCTGTCAAGGGCTGGTTTGAAGCAAACTTCACTGAAAATACGAATGCTGGATTCTTGCCAGTAGATTGCAAACAGTGTAACAAATGTTGAGTTCAAGAAGCACAAAGGCGCTGCTCTTTATATAGATTTCATAGAATCATGGGATGGTTTAGGTTAGAAGGTTAGAAGGAACCTTAAAGATCGTCCAGTTCACCCCCCCTTGCCATGGGCAGGGACACCTCCCACTGGATCAGGTTGCTCAAAGCCTGATCCAGCTCCAGGGAGGGGGCATCCACAACTTCTGTGGGCAGCCTGTGCCAGTGCCTCACCCCCCTCATGTAAATGGTAAAAAAATGTCTTCTTAATGTCTAACTTGAATCTTTCCTTTTTCAGCTTAAAACTGTTACCCCTTATCCTATCCCTGCACTCCCTGATAAAGGGCCCCTCCCCAGCTTTCCTGTAGCCCCCTTTCGGTACGGAGCTCAGTAGTGATGGTTATAAAGTTTTTGTATATTCAGAAACAGCCGGGTGGCCAGCCCGGCTGGGATAAACCTTGTCCTTGCAGGTTACCCAGGGAGGGGTCTGATGGCAGACCTCCACATAGAGACAGGGCCAGTAGCTTCATTCATTCATTATCTAATCACTATACTAAAGTTACTTTAAATCAACCAAATGGATGTTTGAATTTTTCACCTCATCCCTAAGCAAATCTGGCCATGGGTCTGATTTGGTTACCCGAGGGCTGACTGACCCTACCCACTCTAACCTCGAGGCCAACTCTGGCTGCTCCCTTCTCTATCGCAGTTGTCCCCCGTGGACATCTTTCCATCCTTATGGGCTCCCTTGGAGTAAATCCCTTAATGATTAAAGTGTAAAAATGTTATTCCTGGTGCTTACTGAGAGGACTAAGTCTATTAACATCACCGGATTCCTTTCTGAATACATTTGCATACATTTCCTCCCTGCCCATTAGGATGGGTGCCATGTTTTCTCTCTGCTGCTTCAGCACCTGCCACACCAGGCTTTTCCAGTCACATTCCAACTCCAGGCTCGAAAACACCCTCAGGAAAACAGAGAGGACTCTGGTTGCCCCTGGCCAGGACATTGAGACAAAGGTTGATGCAGTGGGAGAAGAGGAGGTTACACCAAAGGAGAGCGTTGGCACAGGAGCAATGGGGCAGGGACTGGCTGAAAGGTTTCCAGCCATCGGAATGGAGCCACCTCGGGTTTCAGCAATACTCTACGAGACCATGTGGGTGCTGGTGAAAGCCAAGCCCCAGTCTCAGTGGCCCATCAGGTCCCTGGTGTCCCAGGTCTTTCACAGCTGGGCAGAGAGACGTTTGAGCCATGGAGCAGGGATGGAAGAGATGGAGAAAACAGAGATGGGAGGTTTTGTCTCTTCCCACAGGAAGCCCTTCCCAAGCCCTTGGGGTACAACATCTGAGAGGCTTTGTCATTGTCTTGTCCTCCTGCTTCTTGTTGCACCCAGGGGATGAAGCCTCCAGCAGAGGGGTAAAACCGTTTTGGGTGACAAATGTTTATTCTTTCCACCTTACACCTTCCCAAGAAGAGATGATCAGCCCCAAGCCAAGCCATGAACCTCTTGCTGTGGCACTAGGAACTGGCATGTGAGGTGACCATCACAGAGACTTCATGGGAGCAGCCCAGCCAAGCCCATCCAGCCGTGACAAGGTGGTGGGGCTGGGGTCTCCCTGTGGGACATTCCTGTGCGGTATGGGGGACGGCGATGGGAAAGCTGCTGGAAGGGTAAGGAGCACTCAGGGGATTAGAGAAGGAAAAACTAGCACATGAAGTGGGAGCAAGCAAAAATAAACCTTCCCTCCTCCCTCCCTGCTACAAAATGAAGAGCCTTGCACTGGGTGTCTCCCTGCCTCCCGAAATAATGCTGGGCACTGCCACCACCCCACATGGTGATGCTCTCTCCATGCCTCCTGTTTCCATGGCGACCACAAGGAATGTCGCCAGGGTGACAGGGAAGCTAGTGAGCTGGGATTTGGCATTAAAAATGGGAATTTGGCATTGTTTGGTTTATTTTTTCTTCCACTCCCCCTCCCTTTAGCTCTATTTTTGGGTTTCCCTCTCTGCCTTTGCTTGTCTGGGACACCCTTTTCCTGCAGAGCCCCTGGGCAGCAGCTCCGTCAAGGGCTCTTCCCCACCTCTGCCTGTCCTGCAAGGCGATGGCAATGACGCAAGAAGATGGGAGAAGGAAGTTCTGGTCTCACTAAAACATTTGTTTCCTGCCACCAGGAAGGTTTCTGCGCCTTTCCCCCCAGGCCACTGCTTGGACTCCCTCTCCATTTCTGCTGCAGGCCGTGCCTTGCGCTACATCCAGTCCCTCTAAGAGGATGGGCAGCCCCCAGGACTCATTCCAGAGTGATCCCAGAGAGGGAAGTGATTTGGCATCCTTGGAGGTGGTGTGCTTCATGGGCCACCTCAGTCTTTCATCTCTCGTCAGCTCTGCTGCTGTGACCAGGGCAGCTCAGTGGGGTGGTTGTGGAGCACTGGGGACAGAGATGGGACGGCTGAAGGAGGGTGGCAAGGCAGGGGCTGGCAGGTGCTAAGGAGTCCAGAACTGTGCTGTCTGCTCTAAACGCTTGAAGTCAGACCAGATCAGGGCAGAGAGGGCTCGAGAGCCTCGTGCTGGCTTAGCTGGTGCCACAGTAAAGCAGGAACATACGTGCCCAAGCAGGAGCTAATGGCATGGTGGTTGTGCTTGTCTTCATCCCTAGGCAGGAGAGGGGTCAAGCAGTGCTTGCTCACCTTCTCAGGAGTTCCTGCTTCCCCTTCCATCCATCCCTCCATGCACTCCTCTACCCCTCCACCCATTCCTCCATTCCTATGCCTCCCCCATCCCCACAACAGCATTGGGAAAGGTTGGCGGCGTGGGGCTATTTTTGGGAGCGTCTCCCTGGCAACGGCTGCCACCACCGTCTGTGGTGGCTTTTCCATAGGTGCTAAAATATTCCACGCTTCTTATTAAAGACAGTGCTGGTGGAGACGGGCGGGGGTGGCGAGTGTGAGCCACCCCACTGCTGGGGCCAGCGGGCCTGGGGTGGCTGGAGCATGACACCCCAGGGGCACAAGGACAGTAATGGGCTGGTGGCATCCTTGATACAACATCTTCATGTCCCTCACGATAGCCCCATGTCCCTCACGATAGCCCCAGTCATGCCGGCTGCCTCTTGGCCATGCTAGGTGGCTCTTCATCCTCCTGCTGCTCAGGCAGAGGGAAGAACAGCAGGGCCTTGGGGGGGAACCGGTGGTGGGGAGCCAAAGGGGCAGAGAGGGAGAAACCCAGCCTGAAGCTGAGGGGGCTGCAGTGGTGCACAGACACTTCACGAAGGAGCAAGATGTCTTATCAGCATCTTCATCCCTTTAGTGCATGGAGAAGAAAGGTCTGTTGTGATGCCAAAGGGCAGCTATGCTTTGCCACAGGGGGCACGTACAGCTCCCAGGAGGGTTGGTCCTTGGGATGCAGCTCCACTGGCCCTGGGGATGAGGCTTTTGGGAAAGTAATTTCCCTCCCAAACCTAAACAAGGATAGGGATGGTTGCATAGGGAGCCCAGGTACGAGGCTGGCTCTGCTGCATCTGAGTGCCGTTGTTCCCCAGGACCCTGGTTTGAGCATCAGGGAGCAGTCACAGTTGGGACAGCGTGAACTGACCATGCAGGAAGCTCCCCATTTAGCAGCTCATCCGCATGGAGAGCTGCTAAAAGTAACCTCTGCTCCCCCCGGGGCGGTTTTGCCAGATGAGAGAGAGCTGGGCGGGGGAGGGGGGTTGGGGGGTGGGGATAGGGGGGGTGGGCACTATGCAGTGTGTTTTATGAGGGGACATCCAAATCATCTTGGGATGATTTGGGGATGGAGGGTCATGATTGTTGCATGACTGAGACATAGAGAGCACTCAAAAAGTGGGGGGTTTTGATCTTTTTTGAATTGCAACAGAGACGTTAATGTTGGGGATGGCAGATGAGATGCGGAGGTGGAAATGATGCTCGTGGACCCCACTGACCTGGTGCAGGGTGGTCCTTGGGAGCCTGTGCCTACAGCCACTGCCTGCGGGGTCAGGGGTCACACCAGCCTCTGGCTTCCCTCCTGTGTGAAAGAAGTGGCTTTGCTGCCGCAGGATCTCCTGGCCCCTCGCCTTGGCACCAAGAAGTGACCTTTTTGAAGCGCCTGAGATGCTGCCAGCCATGGAGACTTGCGAGAAGTTTCCAGGTCAGGTTTCCCAGTGGGGTGGCCGTGCACCATCCTGAAGCTCAGAGGGTTGGTCCCTCCTTGCCTGTGCTTCCTTCTCTGTCCACAGCAACATCTGTCCCAGCAGGGTGGGGAGGCCAAGGTGTGGATGTGGGAAGGCGATGCCCCAGGGCAAACAGGTCTGCACAAGCCTGGAGAGCCTGGACCTTCCTCAGGGTGAGGTGTCAGCCCAGCACCCCAAATTCAGGTGTGAAAAAAACCTAGACAAGGATGCTTGCTTTCTAAAACTCCAAAACAAGTATTAGAGAGTTTATTTGCCAGCATTTTTTTGGTATCAGCAGGAGGATTTGCCTCCCTGGGTCATCTGGCGGCCCCACCATCCCCTGCCCGCTGGCGATGGTTGCGCTCTCGTCTCCCCCCCCCCCAGCAGTTCCGCAGCGGTGCATCCGTGGCTCTGAGCTCACACGCGAGGATGGGCTAAAGTAGCGGAAAGCTGTTGGATCCTACCACAGAGTTACTGACTTCTCAGCTACCGACTGCATAGCAATCAGCGAGGGGGAGAGGCAGGGAAAGGGAGCCGAGCGCAGAGGGAGGGAGAGTGGAAGGGAGAGAGGGCTTTGGGGACCAGAGCAGGGGGGCAACGAGGGGCACAGGCAGATAATGTCAGGGAAAGAGGGAGCCAGGCAGGAGGGGGAGACCTGAACCCATCACCAATCCGTGAAGGCACATCAGTGCTACGTGGGATGGACACTCCTGGGAGCGGAAAATGCTGAGGAGAGGCAGAGGCAGGAGGAGAGCACTGGCGTGGGCAGGGCAGAGTTAGGAGAGGAGCAGGTCGTGGCAGAGAAGTAGCTTCTGGTGGGAGCAGATAAAAACCCCAAGCCAGGGCTGCTGAGAGACCTCCCCGATTCCTCCGGTCCGACTGAGGCATTTCATGGTGAGATGGAGAAACCGGCCGCTTTCCCCTTCCTCTGATGTTGGCTTAGCACGGCTGGAGCAGGCGGCAGCCCTCGGCAGGACTCGGGTAAGAGGCGGTGCTGGGGCGCTGCTCCCCTCGCTGGCACGAGAGCGGGAAGGGTTTTTTCCTTAGTAAAATAAGGTATTGTTACATCTGCGCTCCCTCTGAGGAACAGCTATAAATATAACTTGGGGAGAGATGCGTGGCTTATTGCGAGTGTTCCAGGGAATAATAAAAGTTGCCTGTGAGCACAGCGTATGCACATACGGCTACTGGGGCGGCCAAGGGCCGAGAGGCAGGGGTGGGCACCTGCTTGTAAACCTCCCCAACTTCCCCCCCTGCCCCTCGCTGCCCTGAGGTTGGTCACTTTGCAGGTAACTTCTTAATTTTTTTGACTCACCGTGTTTCCTTAGCGCCTTGTCGCCCGAAGCTAGGTCTCACTCACCTTTTGTTTCTCCTGCTCTGCACAAATGATGAATCTGCCTGGTTCCCAGAGAAGAATGGAGCTGGAGACCTGTTCTCCAAGCACTTTGGCGCAACCAGAGCTGAAGCGGCCGGGTTGGCTCTTCCCGCTGCCCATGGAGCTTTTTGAGCTCCAGACCTACTCCTCCCTCCTTTGCCTTACAGATCTTCTAGACCCTTCTGATCCTGGTGGTGGTGGTCCAGCGTCCCCTAGATAGGCACAGTGCAAAGGGTCTTCTGGATACTGGGTTTGGGTGAAGGAGTTCAGGAGGAAGCCATGAGCAAAATGCCAGACAAACTCTGCCTTTGTTCCGTGTTGGCAAGGCCGGCATTCACGCTGGAGTGGGAGCAGGTAGGCAGGTCTGCATGGTGCAGGCAGGTCACCTCAGACATCTTTGATGTTATCTCCAGCCCCTGATTCCCTCCCTCCAGGGCAAATTGCCTGGAGACAACAAAATCTCTCTGCCAAGAGCCTGGAGTCTCCAGTCCCCACTGCCCAGCCCCGTCTCCACCCATGGCAAAGCAAATGGCAGCTCAGGGGCCTCTCACTTCTCCCCTTCCTCCCTTCAAGGGGTGGACTGCAAAGGGCAGATGGTGACAGCGTATGTGAGGATGTGTGGTGAAGGTGACATGGCCCCAAGACTACCCTCAATCCCCCTTCTGTGTCCTCCTCGTCTTCTTGGGGGGAGGAATCCATGGGAGGTGTGAGGTGTGGAGAGGGACCCAGGGCTTGGGGTCACCGGAAGCCAGGGTGGGAATGAAGGGTGCACAGGGAGCACATCTCACCAAAGATGTGGGGATGTGCCCTCTCTCCATTCGCCATTGGAAGTGGTGCCCACAGATACCTGAGTCAGTGAAGCACACGGCCACCCCTGTTTGTACCCATTGACAACAATAATAAGTATAGGGCGAATATGTGCCTTAGGAGGGGAACGCAAGCCTGGTGCACACAGAGGGTGGCGGGGAAGAAAAGGGACGGTGAGGATGGCCACAGGCAGGGTGATCTGGAGAAGGCTGATCTCGAAGGAAGGGAGGCTCCTTCTCTGCTACCTTTCTCCTTTTCCAACTCTCCCTCTCCTCGGATGCCAAGAATGAGCACCACAACTTTTGGCACTGGAAAGGGGCTGGCAGTGACCTTGCCCCCACAGCATCCCGCTGTGCTTTGCAAGAAAAGCCAGGAAGTGAGGAGGTGGCTGGGGAAGGATGGCGTTACTTGGCCAGATGGGGCCCCTCTGGCCACTTGGTGACCCTGAGGTTGGCCACCACCCTCGGAACAGCAGCATTCCCAGGGTGGCATTGCTGGCAGGAGGGTGCCAGCAAGGGAGAGGATGACACAGTGATGGATACCTGCTTCTGCCACGCACTGACATCAGTGCAGATGCAGAGCAGAGCGGTTAATGGCAATCTGCCCTCAGCAAGATCCCTCTGTCCAGTCTTGTTATTGTGCTGGGTTGGCTTAACCTAACATCACGGCCAGGGATCAATAGATGGATGCTCACATCTTAGTGATCGATCCCTTACTCACATGCACGTGGCTCCCCAGCCTCCTGCTGGCACTGGTTTTCTGTGAATGGTAAAGACCAAGCGAAGCTGTCTCTGCTTTCCTCACGGTGCTGTGGAACTACGTCGGGCTAAACTCATGTTCCCTGATGGCACTGCTCCTGTGCCCCTTTCCAGGGTGGAGAGGCCTCAAGCAGAGCCCACGGAAGGCACCAGCACTGCTTTTCCTCCCTAAATAAGGTGGTTTTATCGGGGATGGTCAGTCTTGAAACCCCTTCTCAGAAGAGACGTTGATGCTCTACCAACAGAGGGCTCAGGATGGGCAGGGGCCACCTTTGGGCTGGTTCTCACTCTTGGACCTCTCAGGCTTGTTCTCCAGCAGTGAAGCTGGTGCTGTGGCCAAGGCAGATGAGGGATGGGTGATGGCTTGCAGTGCAACCCTGTCCCAACTGCCCCAGAGACCCATGCACCTCCATGATTGCCTCGGGAGCCTGGTGGCAGACAGCTCACTTGAAGGGGCAGTTCTGGCATTCACTTGCCAGTGCATTAGGGAAGCAGATGCCATCTGCGTCTGACACTGGCCACATGGGCACAGCAGCACCCCCACTCCTCTCACCAGAGGTGAGTGAGCAGAGGATGGAGGGCAAGGTATCCTCTGCTCTGACACCACCCCACACTGCCAGCCAGGGACTCCTGCTGCCATGCTGCCGGTGTCTGTGCCAGTCCCTGCCACCACGGTGGTGGGCCTGCCCCTCACAATCTGGATGGCTGTTTTATTTCTATGGCAACATTTTTCCCGAAACACTTCAGAGGGAGCCTGGTGCCGTGCAAAAACAAAGGAGGCAGCGTCCCCAACTCTATCCCCTGCAAAAAGCTTGGAGAAAAGATCCCAACACCTCTCCTACCTCTCTCCTCTCCTCCCTCTCTCCCTCCTTGGCCAGCGGTGCCAGCACTCATGCAATGAGCTGCCGGCCTCATCCTCTCTGCCATTCCACTGCCTGTTCTCCCTTCCTCTCCCTTCCTCTGCCTTCATCTTTGCTTTTCCATCTCCTCTCACCTCTCTGCACTGCACCCATTCCCATCCATGCTTAGGCACCCGCGCAGAGGGGCTACCCCAAAAGAGAATTATAAAAGAGGACACCAGAAGCAGTTCTGCTATAGAGGATGGTAGAGCAGCCCAATAGTCAAGTGAATCATAGAACCATAGACTGGTTTGGATTGCAAGGGACCTTAAAGATTATTCATTTCCAACCCCCCTGCCATGGGCAGGGACACCTCCCACCAGACCAGGCTGCTCAAGGCCCCAGCCAACCTGGCCTTGAACACCCCCAGGGAGGGGGCATCCACACCTGCCCTGGGCAACCTGTGCCAGTGCCTCACCACTCTCAGCGTGAAGAATTTATTCCTAATGTCTAATGAGAGCTGTACAGATGGGCCCCACCAGCAGTGCAGTGACCACAGGGGCTTAAGGGCACCTGGCATCCCAGAGGCTGGACAGGTGGGCACTTCATCCCTCTGAAAAGCTCGATGGCATACAGAGGCGGTGTCTGCTATGGGATTAGACCCAGCATCCCCAGAAGTCTTCTCCTCCCCTCTTCCTGTTGTTCCAACCACCAAGAAAGAGCCTCATGTCTGGGTGGAGGGCAGAAGCTGCAGGCAGCAGCCAGTGTGAGCAGGCAAAAGGCAGGTGAGCAGCCAAGGCACCAGCTGGGTTGAACATCCTGGATGAGCAGGGGTATGACAGCAACCCATAATGATGTCTGGGGAGGCACAGCAGTGTGCAAATACAGCTGCTGTGTCCCGCTTCACACCACTCTCCTCCTGCACCCATTCCCATCCATGCTGGCAGCCCTCACTGCTTTGGGGAGCTGAGGGGCAGGGAAAGGAGGAGGGGATTGTCCTCTGTACTGGAGATGCTGGGCAGCACTTAGGCTTGATGTCTTTCAGGTGTATTTGTTTAACTAGAAGGAGGAAGCCAGCAGACTCGGGGTGAGATAGTTGATGTGCTCTCTGCAGGAGTGTGGTTTTGCAGCTTATTTGGGATGTTCCTGCTGCTCTATTTCTGGTACATAGCAGGCATGATTGAAAGAGGAGAAGCTGGGACCACCTCAGGTGGCTGCTGGCTCCATTGGATTCCTTGTTGGAGTGTTGACAAGGGGTCTGGGGGGAATATTTTTCCCTATTGCTGATAAGTCAGGCTGGGAATTCAGCCCTTGTGCAGCAGAGCAGTGGCTGCAGCCGCTCTTGGTCAGGGGCTTGGTGCAAAGTGGGCTTCGTTCAGTCTATTGCTCACCCTTTGCTGTTGTTGCTGTTGTTATCATTGGTAATAACCCATTTGCAAAAACATTCCTTGATGGGCGCTTTGCAGAGGCACCGGCAGACAGTCCCTGCCCAGGATCGCTATGGCAGTGGGCAGGCAGATGATGTTGGCCACCCTTGCCCTTTTTTTCCTGCGCACTGATAATGATACTCATCCCTGACTAGCTGAAAGCCATCGAGAGGCCACATGTGGGCAGTTCTCCTGGACAGGCTGGCATGATCTCAGGAAGGGCTCTGTGCTGGTGAGACACTGAGGCACAGGAACACTGCTGGGGGTGGCCTTTTGGCAAGGCTCCTGCAGGGTGGGATGCTCAGCAAAGGGAGTTCCTGAAGGGGAGGTTAGAGGAGATGCCGATTTTGCTGGCACAGTCCTGCTGGGAAGCTGGAGGAGGTGACCTGAGCACACCCAAACTGTCCTGGAGGTGGGGACCTCAGGGACACCCCAGCTCCCCAGCAGCTTTGTTTTTTTTCATCTCAATGGGTTTTGCACCAGACCTTCAGGATTTAGTCCATGGTTTCAGCAGGATGGCTAAAGGGGCAGATGTCAGCCCCAGCACTTCCTTGGGAGCAGGTGGGATGCTATTTGTGCCACAGCTGCCACAAAAGCCTGGCTCCTTTTTGGCCAAGAACACCACCCAGGGAAGGCTGAGGGCCTTCTAAGCATTTAATTTTCCCTGTGATGCAAGGCATGGAGAATAACACCCACCTACCTCACTTGACAAGAAAAAGCAGGGATTTCTCTCTATCCACCACCCCAGCAGCATCCTCTCCTTCGGCTCCTGGTCAGCTGCCCGCAGCCCCTGCCTCTTGTCTCTCCAGCCCTATTTTAGCCGCAGGAGAGCTGGTGAATCCCCATGCCAGTCCCACCAGCCCCACTGTGGGGTCCCCCCACACTCAGCTGGGATTCTGCAGAGTAAGCGGCTGCTCTTGCAGCGTTGATACGTGGCTGATGCGGCCAGAGCAGGGATCGCTGGGGCGGTGTGGGAGCAGGCAGGAGGTGATGCTATCACCTTTCTGTGCCTCTTTCCGACTTTGTCATCCCAGGGACCTTTGTGTAGATCCCATTTTTATCTGTGTTTTCTCCCTTTCTCTCCTTCTCTCTCGCTTTCTTCTCTCCCCCTCCCGTCAGTATGTGGGCTGATCACTGCTCAAACTTTTAATTCAGATGGTAATTGGAATAATAATACGGGCAGAATCCTTCTGGCTCCGTTGCTGCAGCTGGCTTCAGGGAGCTATGAATAGCTCTGAGTCACACACTGAGATGGTTTAACTTCAAATCATTTTGTTTTGTTTTCATATTACCCATCCCCAGGCTTCAGGGCTTCACGGTAGGGAAAAAAAAAATCTCCTCCCTCCCCCCCTCACTCCATCCCAAAATATAACCCAAGCAGAGGCACATTAATAAAATCCTCTTTTGGAGAGAGAAACTGGTCAGCGGATCGTGCCTTGCGGGGCAGATGGGGACTGTTGGCACTTACGCGATCTATTTATAATTATTGAACAAAAAGGCAGAAGTGTGTATATAAAAATGGTACAGAGTTGATTACAGCTTCCTCCCCTCACCTTCCATATGTCACTTGCCTTTTTAATATGGTAAAACTCTCCTGCACGGTGACTTGTGCCTTTGTGTGTGCTTGTATAGCACCCGGCACCCAGCCCTGCCGGCACGGAGGAGAAGGAGCTTGGCTACTGCCTCTTGCAGCAACACAGCCCCACAGCACCAAGCTGCCCTATGAGCCCTGACCTGATCCCTGGGAGTGTTTGCAGGGAAGAGGATAGGAGATGGAGTTACAAAGAGGATGGAGAGGACAAACTGAGTGCTGTGAGGCTCTGCAAAAAGCCAAAGGGCTTCCCTCTCTGAGGGTGTTTCTACCCTGGCACCTCAAGAGGCAAGAAGACGTCTGTTGTGTCGTCACTGTGGCCCAGGCAGCAAGGATGGGTCTGTGAGTGCTGCTCTCAACATCAGTAAGAGAAATAGAGGCACAAAGTGCGGTACAACCAGCGGCTGCGGGATTGACCATAGACAGGAGGGAAGCATTTGCCAGACAACTCCAGATAAAGCAAAGACTAAGAGTGTAAAAATACCCTGGGATTTTTCCATCATCGCTGTTCACTGTGTATGTCCCAGAGCACCAGATACGGTTGTTATAAAAAGAGAAGTGGGGGAGTGCTTCGGCATGGACTTTTCTGTTCTGTTTCATGAGATTCTTCCACCGCAAATTTAAGGAAGGATTGTCAGATGTGATCCGTTCTGGCAGGGGCTAGAGAAATCTTGGGATGTGCAAGGCACCCGTGTGCTGGAATGGAGCGATGGTGGCGTTGCATCAGCACCACATGCCCCAACGTTATTATTAGCCTGTAGATCCCTCGGAATACAATGGCAGCAGCCTGGCCCCATGCATCTTCTTGGAGTCAGAGCAGAACCAGGGTGGCAGTGTGAGCTGGAGCAACGGCTTGTGCTGCTGGAGAGTGGTGTCACCCGGGAAGGCAGGGCTGACTGCAGCATGGTGGTGGTGTCCCCAGACTTGATAAATGTAGGGCACAGCAGCAGAAGAATATTTGGGAAGGAAGGAAGAGCAGCACAGGTTGCAGGGCTGGAGGCAGCTGTCGGCGTCTGGGGATCCACCTGGCTGACAGCTTTAATGTTATAAGACAGGGGCTGCGATGCCCATGCTGCAGTGGCTTCATAAAGTGCCGAGGGGCTTCCTTAGGCCATGAAATATGTGGGTGTTCATTTATGCTGGGGACAGGAGGGATGGAGAGGCATCTATCAGGACCACAGTTTCCTGCCTAGCATCTCCCAGACTGCCCCATGCTGTACTCACTGGTGGGGTTTCCTCCCACTCTCCAAGAGTTGATGCTGACCTCCCAGCTTCTCCCTCCACATCTAGATCTCAGGAGGCAGATCAAGCTCCAAGGAAGGTCCTCGGACATGCTCTAGGATTTGCACTTCTGTCCTCAGCCAGGCTTTCCTCCTCCTGGTCTGTGCAATAGGTGGCTGCCTGTTCAGGATGGGAATGGCATCCCTTTTTGCTGAAAGTATCTCTGAGCCTTCATCCCATTTGTGTTCCAGTCTTCCAAGGAGCAATGGGACCCTTTCACAAACATTTGAACAGAGTTTGCATAGCGTTCCTTGTTCGGCCCCTGGCCTTGCCAAGCTGGTGGCACCCATTTTGCAGGCAGGGATGTCAGCAATGGCTCTGGGCCACCAGCTGCTGAGGAGGGTTGGTGGCTGCACCACCTCCCAGGGTGGCATCTCTGGGAGAGTCTAAAGCAAATGCCGGCCCAATGTGACGGCAGTCCCCAGCCCAGAGTTTCTCGCCTGCCTGTCTGTCTTTCCCATGGTGGCACCGCGCGCTGTGGGGGTGTGTTGGGGTGGAAGTGGTAAGTGGGTTTATTTTCGTTTGTCTCCTGGCTCGTGCCGCTATGTGTTTGTGGCACCCAGTATTACTAATGCTTCCCTGAGCCAGCTGGCAGCAGGGGCTGAATCAGATCGGCAGCACCACAGCATGGACTCCTTGCCAGCCAGCCAGCTTGGGGCAATGTCTCTGGTCAAAGTGCTGGTGATGTCTCTTGCCTTTGCTCAGGATGAGCCCTGGCACCAAAACACCAGCGCCTTGATCTTGTTGGTGGAGATATCTCAGTAGCCTGCGGGACAGGTTTGTCCTCTCTGCCTCACACTGCCTGGCTGGAGTCAGCCCATTCCTGTCCTCGTTGCATGCCAGAGGTCTCAGGTGGCTTCACGAACCTCTCTTTGCCCACTGGCAGCAGTTTCCCCAAGCTGGGGTCAGCTCTGCAGCCATAAGGATCCATATTATCCTTCTGCTGCCAAAACCCCCACTTTTGCAGTGCTCCTCTCCCTCCTGGTCACAACCTCACAGCTGGCAGTGAAGTCACCTTGATGATTCCTGTTCTCCCCATAGCAAGGACACAGATCTAGATGCCTGTCCCTCCTGAATACCCTGGTGATCTAAATGGAAAGATTTCAGTGACTCTCTCTTCCCCACAAGTGTCACTGAGACTGCAGAAGTTGGTGCACTGCTTGTCAGTGTCACCTGCTTGCACAACCCAGGCTCCAGGAGGATAATTCGGATCCTCCTGCTTGCTGCATCCAAAAGTATCCTGAAAAATGTCACAGCTGCTTGGCATCTCTAGAGCAACAGAGAAGATTTGCCCAGAATCTCTGTTGAAGCAGGAAAAAGGCTATGAACTAAATTCTGTGTGGGTCCTACAGATGAATGTCTGCACCAAGACCATCCATCTCCCACTACAGCTGGTACTGGAACCGCGTGCTGGAATGCAGGTGTTCAAATTGTTAGCCTTTATTCTTCATGGACGGATTCTTGTTATCAAGTAAAATTTGCAGGTGGTGATATAGTTTTAGATGCTGGTGCTCTGTTCTGGAACTGTAGAGCCAGCAGCAAATGTTTCCCAGACTCTGAGCTGCAAGATCCAGCTGTGGTGGGCTTTGTGCAAGAGGCTGTGCCACATCTGTAGCTGACTTGAGCTCCCATGTGGAAGCACGGCAGCACAGGATGCAGCATTCCTAATCAGTGTGCCCATCCCTTCCCACACCTGTTCCATCCAGAACCAGCAATGAGCACAGGCCTTGTGGTACCTGCATTTTATCTGCTTCCTTTGCTCCTTGTTGGTGAGTTGGGGAAGATGAGAGCAGAGATTCAAATGCTTATAGACATGGTTCCAGTGGGAAGAAGTTCCTAAGCTCTTCCTTCTTCTTCTTTTGGAACTGGCCACCACCTGGGCCAGAAATCCAGTCTCTAAAGATTGTGCATCCATTCCTGCAGCTGGGGAAAGGGGTGGTAGTGGTGGTCAGACACCTTCAGAAGTTGTGAAATATCCATGTGTGAGCTGCAGCAGTACCTTTCCTCTGGTATCAGTGTCAGTGCTGGATAAGGATAAGCTTGGCTTATCTGTGCGGGCTTAGGAAAGCACTGGTTGGAGAGGATGCTCTTCCTCTCCTAGTTGGAGCTGGCATAGAGGGGTATACCTGAATTACCCAAATTTGTCACCTCCTAAAAGCCTGTGGGACCCTACAGTCCAAACTCACCATGTAATCTCTGAAGATAGGTTTTAGGTTTATCCTAGTGGGACAACCTGTGGGCATGAAGTGACCTTTCTTCCTCACCTGGTCATCCCTCAGCATTTCAGATACATTTAGGTTACCCTCCCCAGTTTCTGCTGTAGGTTTACCCAGCTGCACAATGCAATTTCCTATATCTGGCCAAACCAACCCTCCTTAAAGACTTGGATGCTCTAGGATGGTGATGGGGTGGGTACTGGCGGAGTTCAGTGCCAAAGTGCTTTTTCCTGATGGGAAATTTTGGGCAGCTCTTCGCTTTTACCTTTATATGGTGAGTTGTGGACTAGAAGGTCACTGTCAATACCCCTAATCTGACCAAGCATGTTTGTGTTGCCACAGGGCTTAAACTAACTCAGTAACCTTGGCCTCTGGAGGAGACACTACTGGCTAATCTTCATTGCAGACATGACAATGGCAGTGCTTGCACATCAGAGGTGACATCTGGAGGTCCTTAGTTGATGCTTTCTAGTCTGTGCTCCTAACTGGG
Organism: Neomorphus geoffroyi; assembly: GCA_033558235.1. Classification (NCBI taxonomy): domain Eukaryota; kingdom Metazoa; phylum Chordata; class Aves; order Cuculiformes; family Neomorphidae; genus Neomorphus; species Neomorphus geoffroyi. Next base: position 18,442,902 of record JAUMJM010000021.1, on the reverse strand, counting down.
GAAAGCTGGTGGTCACCTATACCCACGTGAAGTTCTGTTCTGTAACACTGATGATGAGATGGTTCTCATCAGCTTTTCTATCCCTGACAACATCCCTCGGTGTTCCTCTTTCCTGAGGTGACTCCTTGCAAGCAGCTATAACACCTGGATATGTCAGAGAAATCCTTGGTTTTGTCCCAGAAATGGCAACCACTGGTTGCTCATCAGTGAGGCTGGGAGGAAGCAATCTATCTGGCTGTGTCTGCGTCCCACACTCTGCACTGGCTGCTGTAATCCAAAGGTTACAGTGCAGGATTAGCATGGGTATACAAAGCCCTTCCTAATCTGTAAGTCATTACCCCCTCACTGCATTTCACTTTCCAGCAGCTCTAGGCAGGCAGGATAGGTCGGCTCTTGAGTCCTCTGTTTCCCTGTTCTTCAGTTTGAGGACTGGGTTGGGACATATCTCCTGGACATCCTCTCCAGCGCCCTTCTGCTGAGCAGCTCCTTGGATGCTGTACACAGAGCACACCACAAGGTCTGTTCTCTCTAACTGGCTTCTCCTTGGCTACCCTTAATCCCTTCCTTTCCATCAGGTCTCCTTTTTGGCTCTACTCATTGCTTTTCTTCTCCTCTTTGAAGCAGGGGGTTTGTTCTGCACTATCGGGAAACAAATACCGTCTGGGTCAGGCTGGGCTGATGGGGGTCCCTGAGGGCTGCCATGCATGTCCGTGCTTTGTGAGTCCTTGTGCGCGAGGTATTTAGCCTGGCTGAGCTCTCGTTCCAGTGTAAGCTATGATATTAATATAATGGCTCAGGGCAAGGGCCCTGCAAGCTGCTCAGCCGTTGTGCCCTTGGTCTGGAGAGCAGTGACCAGCCAGCCCTGCATCTCTTCCATAGGTAGACACCAGGGAGTGTGGGGGCTGCGGGCTGTGCAATCTGGTCTGCGTTCATCAGCTCCTCACCTGCCCGAGCCAGGCTGTGGCACGGTGCCCTGCAGACACCTCCTGACCCCTCCTGAGCAAAAGGCTGGATGTCCTACTCTGGGACTGGGATGGGTGCTGTCAAGGGAGGCTTTGACTGGGTTTCGCTTCGTCCTTCTCTGCAAGGCGCATGCCCTGGCGTAATCACAATGGCAGCATCGGCCCCTGCTCACTGGAGCTGAAACCTGGAGCCACCTGGTCCCATGTGAGTACTGCTGCTGCATGAGATCCCACGCCCTCACAGCTCCCACGGCCCCCTGACACCTGATGATACAGCGAGCCATGGGCAGCGTCCGAGTCAACCGGTGAGTAACCCCTTTCCCAAGGACTGCTGCTGCCCAGGGTGTCCTGGTCCTCCTCTGGCCCCTCAAGCCCTACCTCCTACCTGACTTTTGGTCATGCTCTTCTCAAAATTATCTGCCAGGGGCTTTCCTGCTCCAAGGTATGGCTCCTCTTCCCTTCTCCAATCCAAGACACAACATACACGGGGCCAAGTTGTCAGAGGAGTAGTACAGAGGAGAAGCAGAGTGTTGTGTGCTGCTGGACCACAAATTATGTATTCAAGCAGTCCTACAGAACCCCCTTGTCCCTAGGAGTCCCAACTCTAGGCATGCATGCTTCTCCTTCTCCCTCTTCCCGTGAGAAGAGGATGAGGGTCACAGAGCCCACACTGGAGTGCTTCAGCTGACATATCAACACTATATGGTGGGAGGGAGGCACTGCCAGCCTGACAGGTCCTGGCAAGCCAGAGTTCGGTGGTCACGAGGGCAGAGTGGTCTTGGTGGGTCTGTGCACTCTTTTGATTTCTTCAGTGGTCAGAGCATCTTTCGTCATCGTATCGTTAAGGATTGCCTGCAACCATAGACCCAGCCGCACACAAGGGGCAGCAGTGGTGCTGCCTACGAGGGTGGGGAGCCAGAGAGGCAAACATCTCCCAGAAAGTGTGTGGGGAGCTTCTCCCAGGAAAATCTGCCAGCGCTTTGGCTGTTGATCTCCAAATTACACCTTTGGCTTCAGATGCAGGATGCTGGGAGCAACAATGTTGCTGCGGCAACAGAATTGTCCTGAGTGCAAGAAGTGTATAAACATTGTCACTGACACATCATGAAAACAGTGAGGAGAGTGGAGGAGAAAATAGAAACTCACCACCTTATATAATGTCAGGACCAAAATGTGGCCAGACCGTGGACACTTGCTCCCAGGCTTGCCGGCTGTCCCCATTGCTGTCAAGTTTTGAAGCCTTGGGTTCGTCCTCACCGTGAAGGCTGGAAGGAAGCACAGTGCTGCAAGCTTCTTCTACTTTGCTGCCGTGTCAGGGCATTGCTAGATACAAGCTCCTCGCAGCAAGACTCAGTAAATACTGTGGCCAAGCTCCACCAGTTTGGTCAGGGCAGCACCATGGTGCGATAACCATAGAAATAAGATGTTGATATTCAACACCACATTATCATAGCCCTGTGAGCCACCCACATGTCTCCCATCCTTGCTGTCTCAGTGGTTGCCGTTGCTCTTCACCTATTTCTGCTGGAAATGCCTCTTTCTTCTCTTCCAGGTACAGCATCGTCTCGACCGAAGAGGATGGACACAAGGTCTCTACGCTGGGCAGCATGAATGGGCACAGTAGGAATGGGAAGGGCCATGCCCCCCGGCGGAAGCACCGCAACCGCTTTGTGAAGAAAAACGGCCAGTGCAATGTCTACTTTGCCAATCTGAGCAACAAGTCGCAACGCTATATGGCCGACATCTTCACCACCTGTGTGGACACGCGCTGGCGGTACATGCTTATGATCTTCTCTGCCGCCTTCCTGGTTTCCTGGCTCTTTTTCGGCTTCCTCTTCTGGTGCATCGCTTTCTTCCATGGTGACCTCAATGCACCAGTGGTGGGAAGTGGTCCCTCTCTCCTTAAGCCCTGCATCATGCACGTGAACAGCTTCCTAGGGGCTTTTCTTTTCTCAGTGGAGACACAGACAACCATTGGGTACGGCTTTCGTTGTGTGACTGAGGAGTGCCCCTTGGCTATCATGGCAGTTGTGGTGCAGTCCATTGTGGGCTGCGTTATTGACTCCTTCATGATTGGCACCATCATGGCCAAGATGGCGAGGCCCAAAAAACGGGCCCAAACCCTCCTCTTCAGTCACCATGCGGTCATCTCTGTGCGGGATGGCAAATTGTGCCTCATGTGGCGGGTGGGCAACCTGAGGAGGAGCCACATTGTGGAGGCCCATGTCCGAGCCCAGCTCATCAAACCCTACATGACGCAGGAAGGGGAATACCTACCCCTGGACCAGCGGGACCTCAATGTGGGCTATGATGTGGGCCTTGATCGTATATTTTTGGTCTCACCCATTATTATTGTTCATGAGATTGATGAGGAGAGCCCACTCTATGGGATTGGCAAGGAGGAGCTGGAGACAGAGAACTTTGAGATTGTTGTTATCTTGGAGGGAATGGTGGAAGCCACAGCCATGACCACACAGGCACGAAGCTCTTACCTCGCTAGTGAAATCCTTTGGGGTCACCGCTTTGAACCTGTTGTGTTCGAGGAGAAGAACCACTACAAAGTGGATTATTCACGCTTTCACAAGACCTATGAGGTAGCTGGCACGCCCAGCTGCTCAGCCCGGGAGCTGCAGGAAAGCAAGATGACTATCCTACCTTCTCCCCCACCTCCCAGTGCCTTCTGCTATGAGAACGAGCTGGCTCTTGTCAGTCAAGATGAAGATGAAGATGATGACGAAGTGGGTGTGGTGTTAGGGGGTAGCACTAAAGAAGAGGGAGGTGTCATCCAGATGATGGATTTTGGAAGTCATTTGGACCTGGAGCGGCTCCAGGCAACTCTGCCCCTAGATACAATCTCATACCGCAGGGAGTCGGCCATTTAATTCCTTCAGCCTCCTCATTCCAAATGTGTTGCCCACAGTCCTCTCCTCTGTTCTGCACCCATACATAGCTGGATATGTCCTTTGCCCACCAAAAAATTCCTCCTGTGACTGCCTCTCAGTCCCTGAGTGCATTAAGGCCTGGAGCTGATCTGATATATTCCCTTTCCCATGAAGTCATACTGTCTGGAAGAGCAGTAGAGGATACACTACTCCTCCAGCTTGTGCTAGGACCCCTTTCCTGCCCCGAGACAGGAGAGCAGTGCACCTGGTTTCTCATCTCTGGAGAGGTAACAGAAGTCCCTGCCCTCAACTGACATACCAGGACCCATAGCAAGTGTTTCTGCTGCGGAGGCGACAGCAGACTTTCTGTCCCCTCTTCCTGTGGGTAACCCCCATGGCTGTCAAGAGTCATGACTGTCACTAGGAGAGGAGCAATACCTGAGCACCAACCAGATGAGGATGGACGGAAGAGTTTAGGGCTCCTGGAGGGTGCGGGGGAGGATCTCAAGGGAGGGTTTACTTGCATGTTTATTGCTTTTTGCACATGACTCTCTCTTTGTATATAAAACAGAATGAGAACTGAAATCCATATTCTTCCACCGCAAATGCCATGCTTGGAGAGAAGGACACTCTGTGTAGCCTGCTCAACACTCTCCTTGGCTTTTGGCATCAGTCACCTCCAGAAGCAGCTCGGCTCCACAGACTCAGACACAGTTCTCCCAGTCCTCTTGAAAAACACATTCTGCTCCTCTCCTGAGATGCCTGGCAGAGGAGGCAGGGCCCTGTGCTCAGACAATCTGACTGCTCCCTGGCACAGCATGGCCAGGATGACAGACAGGTGACCTGACTGGACAGCAGACCCTCAACTTGCTCCTTTCACCTCCTCCATTCTTCTCCCTGCTGCCATCAGCTGTAAAACTGAATTTGTAACTATTTATTTTTAATAAAGTCTAATATCCCAGGAGGAGATTTGGAAGCAAAGGAGAGACCCCAGGGCTGCATCCTGGTATAGAGACTGTTGAGAGTTATTAGTGTTGGTGTTTACTGTTTATATGGTATTGGAGCCTGGAAGCTCCACCACGAGTTCTCCCTGTTCTGGGCCTCAATGGGAAAGACCTACAGTAAGAGGCTCAGAGAAATTGCTCAGGGAGAAGATCATACAACATGTACAGAGGGAGAGAAGAATTTGCAGTAAAATTACAAGTAGGATGGATTAAACAATCCTACTTGCTTTGGAGATAATGAGAGTTTTGCCCAGGGAAGTGATATAGATATGCTTGATGAGGAAGCAGAGATGTGCAAGACACCACTCTAGAGGTAAGGCTCAAAAAAACCTAAAAAAACCCCAAACCTCTTTTTTTTATTTTGCTAGAGGCAAGAACCAGGAGAAATAAGGGAGGGCATCAACCAGAGCTAGACCTGTAACATCATTTTGCTGTCATATCACAAAAGACATGAAAACCTGGTGAGTATCTTTCTTTAGGAGCAGCAAAATCACTCCTTCAAAACTGTAGATGATGTGAAGACAGAAAGACAAAGCTCAGGAAGCTGCCCTGGGCACCCAGCAGTCATGCTACAGCTACCAGGGAAGTTGCTGAATAAATGGTGTCCCACCCAGCCCCCGATTTACAAGCAGAAAAAAAAGCGTCTTGATATCAATTTGGAATTGGTTCAAGAAGCAAGAGGAAGGAGGGAAGAAGCAGAAGGGGAAGGAAGGAAACAGCAGGAGTGAGAGGAGGAAGCAGGCACAGCAGGCAGGCGGAGGTGGAGGAAGTGAAAAAGAAGAAGAGAAAGTGAGGTAATATGAGAGTGCATTTGAGAAAGAATCTTAGAATCATAGTGTCCCCTAAGTTGAAAGGGACCCACAAGGATCACCAAGTCCAACTCCTGTTACTGCATAGAACAACCCCTAAATTCACATCATGTGTCTGAGGGCATTGTCCAAATGCTTCTTGAGCAGAGATAGACTAATGAGATGGATCTAGATCCAGACATGGCCATTTCCTGTCTTAGCACACAGGTTGTGCAGAGGGTACAGCTGCCCTGCATGGGTTTGCTCTGCAACCAAACAGTGATCTAACACTTTTGGCAAGCCCTGCCAAGAAGGGAAGAGGAGCTGGTGGGAGGATGAGAGAAGAGTAGACAGGTGACAACTGAAGAGCAGAGTATCAGGAGAGGGCAGGGAGAAAGGAAACGCATCACTCTTGATTGCATCACTCTCCTCCATTTGGGCAAAGAATGGGGACAGGAACTTGCGGATCCCAATGACTCCTGGCTTTTCCCATGTATGACTTGATACACAACCTCATTTTTTCACATGGGTCCCTGTCCCACCTCTCCTCCCCACTGTTAATTACTGAAGTCCCTCCCTCCTTTTATTATTTATTTATTTTCCCCAGAGGGAATAAGCAGGGGCTGGTATTGACCTGGCTTTTAATACAGCTTTCAGAGCTGGGTGTCTGCCACTGGCCATGGCAGTGGAAACAAACTAATGGACCGAGAGAAAAGAACTCTGTGCGAGGACACGGGCATCCAGGACACAAACTGGAGTGGTGGCCCCAGGATAGGGGGAATGTGCATGGCTGGGCACCCCCTTGCTGAGGTACAGCATCCTTTGGAGATGGATGGCAACCTTTGATGGGGATGAAGTGCCAGATGAATGAGCTCTTGGAAGGTTCATCTCCAGGGAACGAGCACCCAGGGAGCCCAGACAAGGATGGGGGCAGTAGAGGCAGCAGACAGGCCAGCTGTATCACCTCTCACTTCAGATGGCAGGGAAAGATGGGAAAAGGTCACAATAAGGCTAAGGGAACAAGCATCACGTAGCCACACTGGTATCTTATCTCCCTCTGTGTGTTTGGACCTGCTGGCCCTATTCAGCCACATTTGGCATCATGGCGGAGCAGAGACTAAAGCTTTGAAGAAAACCCAGCTATACCCCTGCCATTCACAGTAAAATTGGAAGAAAACTGGCAACACCATCACACTGTTATAGAGTTGAAAGAGCTGAGGAGGACCAAGGGGAGAGGCTGGGGACAAATCAAGAAGGGGGCTGAGGGGGCAGAGGGAAGGAGAGGAATACCCAGAGTGTGGGAGAAGAGAGGTGATGGGTAACCCTTGCCCATCAGGCACTCCTCCCACAGCTGTGGTTGTGTTGCCAAAAAGGGCACACATAGCCCATCTGATAGCATGGTGCAGTCACTTCTCCCAATAAATGGTGCTATTCTGCCTCGGCAAGCTGCACACGTGCCCACAGGCTTTGCTAATGAGCAGCAGCATGTACATCCTTCTGCACAGGTACTTCTGTACCTGCACACTTCAATCTCAGAGTACTCAAGCCCAAGTAAGTACACACTGCACATACCTGCATGTGTTTGCCGCACGTGGGGGCATGACCCATCCTATAGGGTCTTCATCTCACAAACACTCAACGACATAAACACAAATGGCATGCACCAGCAGCACCCATCTCAACAAGCACCTCTCCGTCCGTATGCTGGGGACTCGCAGCCCCTGAAAGGCCACCAGAAGAATCCACTAAGGATTGGAAGGCCAATTGCTATAAACAAGACTGAACAATTTTAAGGAGTCAGCAAATCAAGTTCTCCAAGCTGTTCACAACCATAAACACACGTGATATTTTGGCTTTTGCATACTAAATGTGAAGCAGCGCCTTCCAGGTAGGAGACACTATTTTGCCCTTTGTTCTCCAGAGAAGACACCTCTATTGCATGCTAGGGCATGACAACCCTGAGCTCCCTTTCTTGTCCGGGATCTGATGGAGGGACTGCTTCCCCAAGTCCCTCCCCTAATCCTGAGAGTCTGGCAGCTTGCTTTTCAGGAGGAAGACACTGCTGCTTTGTTTATCTGCCCACAACCTGTATTTCTCTCCTGACTGACTTCTGAACAACTCCCTAGGCTCATTATTGAAAGCTATTCAAAAATCAGAAAGATAATGGGGAAAGGAAGGACTATTTCCCTATGAATAAGATCCAGGCACTGGTTCAGATCCTCCACCCCATGACAACTAAAAACGCTGCTGTGACTCTTGCCAGTTTTCAGATGAATGTTGTTGCTGTTTTAAACGACACTTGAGAAACTTGTTTCATGTTTTATTTTTGGTGACACTTTTGGACAACCCTTTTGAAAAGAAACCATCATTGGCACCTTTCAACTCACCCAAAACTTGCTCAGCAAAAGATTTTGATGCACATTGCGACTAAAAATATTTTCAAGAAACACAACAACAATCTCAAATGGGGAGAAAATGGGTTTGAATTTCCGTGATCAGGAAATGGTGTTGAAAATGTCCATGCTTCTGAACAAGTGGATTCTTTTCAACCAGCTCAGTTTCACCCAGGTTTTATCCAGGAGCAGAGCAGGGCATGACGCAGGGTTGTGACCTCTGCACAGCAAAATGCCTCCTCTGCTCACTTTGAGCTTTAACTTTTGTCTTTATAGGAATGCCTGAGGTCTCTCCCAGCTTTTGGACTGGCAATATGAAATGACCATGGTTTTAAATGTCACACACTAAAAAAAAATAACAATAGAAAAAAAAAAAAAAGCCTTACCTTCCTAGGCCATTAAGGGCTTGCCCTGCGAAGTCAATGAGACTTTTGCCATTGCCCATGGTAAGAGCAGAGCTGGGCCCTAATGGAGTGCCACTATTGGAAAACCCTGCAGGCGCTGGCCCCGTGCTAAATCCGCAAAGCCGGGACCGACTATTGCTGGGTGTGCAAGAGGGGGAGAGCAGGAAAGACAGCCTGATGGGATGCTGAAAGCATGGGGTGGGTAGGGCCTGCTGGGGCAGATAAAGGGGCACAGCAGAGGGATGGGGAGGCAGGGAGGCAGTCTGCTGGAGCAGCTGCCCGCGGCACTGTATACCAGGCCGGGGACGCCGCAGCGAGAGGAACTGAAACCGTTAGCAGTTTCCTGGAGGATCTGCACAGGCTTCTCCCTATGCCACGATCGGCAGGGTAGGGGTCCTCCAACCCCGTATGTTCCCGCCGGCAGGACCCAGCGAAGGGAGGCTGAGTGGCAGAGCACAAAGCGGGGAGCTTGGCCATTGCCCGGCCTCAGAGCACCATCTAGAGATGGAAGCAAGGCTGGCAGCCCTGCAGGTCCCGGCAGCCCTGCAGGAACTGTTTTCCCTGCAATTCCCGGGTTCCCTGCAGGTCCCAGCATCCCCGCAGGTCATAGAATCAGACAATCACAGAATAGTTAAGAGGTGGAAGGAATCTTAAAGCCCATCCAGTTCCAGCCCCCCTGCCATGGGCAGGGACACCTCCCACCAGACCAGGCTGCTCAAAGCCCCATCCAACCTGGCCTTAAATGTCTCCAGAGACTGGGCATCCATAGCTTCCCTGGACAACTTGTGCCAGTGTCTCACCATTCTTAGTGTGAAGAATTTCTTTCTAATGTCTAACCTCGGCATCCCAGCAGCTCCCAGCTTTCCTGCAGGTCCTGGCTCTCCAGGCTCACCCAGGGCTGCCACTGGCCCCAGCAGTGGCGTGACCCCACAGGGCTGGGGCTGGCTCTGTGGGCAGTGCTGGGAGTCAGAAGTGGAAGTCAGGGGTGGAAAGTTTAGATCTTGATGGAAGACGGTCTGAGAGGCACTCACTGCCAGTACTGCACCCATAACCTGCAATAATGTTCAGCCATGCTGGGGCTTTCATGAAGAGGCTGCTGACTCTGGAAGCAGTTTGGATACCTGCTAACACTTTGATTTCTTCTGGGGAAGGAGGCTGCAAAGCGGCTCCATCCCCGGGGAAGTTAGGCAGAGATGATCTGGGTTTGGAGTTAGATCCTTCTGGTCACCACCTTGCTGCTTGTCTGACCTTCAGTCATCACCCCTCAAGCCTGCCTGGTTGCAGATGCTCAACATACGAGATTTGTTCACTTTTTTCCTACTATTTTTCCTAGTATTCACTATTTTCTTCACTGTTTTCCCTGCTATTCAGTTTCTTGGCATGGCATGCACAGCTTGCAGATGTATTAGGGCATTGCTACCTTTCTCCCGTCACAAGTAGCTGGCCAGCACACTCCCCTCGTAGGAGAGGGGCAGTGAAACTGCATGGAAGTGGAGAAATGCCCCATCGAGATGTGTCCTCACCAGCATGAGGGCTCTCAGGTTTGCAATGCACTGAAAGATTTCCTGACAACCAACCTTTTCATAATCCCTTGAGACATTAGATAATGACTGCGTGGCTTGCAAACTGTACAGTCTCTTGGGCTTCTTCCAGTTCCCAGGGAAAGAAACACCAGCAGAGCAATCAGTGGGCCAGTGGTGTATTTGCTCACTTTTGAAGACATCCCCTCCAGAAGGAAGCATCTAGTGAGGGCAGTCCCTCTGCTTTTGGGGCAGCCCAGGAACACAGATCCCAAGGGACTGGCTATCAATGTCAGGTCAGTGTGGAAAGAGGAAATGCCTGTTGCCAAGCAGAGCCATGTGATTTTGCTGCCCTGATGCCTATGAAGAAATTCAGGACGGACACAAACACCATCCTGAAATAGTCTGTGAGACATTGGATATTTGAGCTTTAAAAGTTTTTTTAGCCTCTCAAATTAGCAAGATTATTTTGGTGCTGGCCTTGGATTTGAAATAGCATGTCTTGAAACCTGGAACCTGGCAATATTTGGGACCCTGGCTGTAGTGCATTGATGGAGTTGTTCGCATGTCGCAGTGCTAGAGTCACTGAAATTGTCAGCTGAAGGCCTATATGATACAAAGTTTCATTACAGAAACTGTGTGACCAAAAAAATGAGCTGGAAATTGCTCCTGACAGGTGATTAGATGCTTACCCAGGAACAGATTCTCTGTGTCTATCAAGGACCCAACACAGGCTTGCGCTCTTCTCTTGGAGTATCGAACAGAAAAGGATGAGCTGACGCAGAGACTCCAGAGAAGACTTTGAAGATATTTATATATATAACAGGACCTGCAGTCTGTGCGTGCTTCTCTCAGGGATAAAATAATGAATCAGTCAGAGAGTGGGTGCGAGCACATGACAGGGGATGCAGACCTATAGCAGAACATTTGGTATGACATAGAAGGAACTGATTAAATATAAGCAAAGTGGAGTCACCTTTTAGCTCCAGGCAGCTGGGTTACACGGTGTGTCTTTTTCTCTCCAGGACACAGTATTGTGCTCACTAGCAACCAAGCTGCCTTGAATAGAGAAACTTATGTGACCCATCCAGCAATGCACGAGGCTGTGGGGGATATCAGGAAGAGCTGTGATGAGAAATATCTCTGGAGCAGTGAGCTGCAGCCACAGGGTGATTGGCTGTGCCGAGGGTGCCAGGGTTAAGTAATTGGGAACCCAGGAGTGCCCAAGGAGCCAGCAGTGCTTGGTGACCTGGTAGGGTCTTGTGGGACAGAGTGGTCTGAAGTCAGTGGAGGAGGAAAGTCAAGATGACAGCAGTCAGCAGCAGTTGCTGGAGAGGAGGTACAAGGTACGTTGCTGGAGTTGTACTGGCCAGATGAATCTGCATGCTCCCTGCTGCTCTGTTTGAGACATGTCTCTCCTGCAGCTGTCAGATGGTCTCACCAAGCTCAAAATGCACTGTCAGCTGTTAAAATGTAAGAGCAGTTTTCTACAAAACATGGAATTTTCTGAGTTGTTGAAATTATTTGATAATTTATCCATGGAGAAGCCCCCAGAGCCCTCCGGTCTTCCATGGCCCCATTGTGCTTGCTCCCTGCAGTCACAAGAGAAGGGGCAGCTCCTGTTTGCAGTCAGAGAGAAAGGAAGGGGGAAGGAAGAGGCTGACAACAAGTCAAAGTCACTTGCCCAAGATCACAAAGCAGTCAGTGGCAAGACCAGGAATTTAACCAGCCACTGTAGGTTTAACCTGTCACCTCTCAGCAAAGATAGGGATGTTATGAGTGATAAATGAACCTGGAGTGGTTGGATACCCCTGGCCTCCAGACATCCAAATGTAGGAATTGGGAGCTGGCAGGTCACAGTGTTTCACCAAAAATATTCTACACAAAGCCTTATAGATACAGATCAGCACTTTGAAATCCCACCCAGAAATGAACAGGAGGCCATGGCAGGCTCTGACAAGCACATCCAGAAAGTCTTAGTGAGCAAAAGCACAATGCAAAGCAGAAGCAGAAGTCCACAAGCTCAATCCTTCCTGCTGGGAACGAGTCCCCAGCTGCCTCTCACCCTTCGCTGTGTGGGACGGGTGGTGAGATGGCCTTTTGTTAATCAGTGCCCTGTGACTGGTGTTCAGCTGGCGAGGACAGGCTGTCCCTTCCAGAGAAACCCCTTGCATAAGAATTAAAGAGGAACTGGGCTGAGATGCTGAACTAATCCACCAGGGCATGCCGGGAAGCTGCATCTTAAGCCATTCTCCCTGCCCTCCCATCTCCCTGTGCGTTGTTTATCTCTCCTGTCCCTCCCACAGCAGTACGTGACTTATCCTGACTGGGCAAGCTGGTTTCATAACTGCGTGTATCCCCACCCCTCAAGTCCGCATGGGAGATGCTCGTACATTGGAGGCTTTTTAGCTGCCACTGATTTGCGTCGCTGTGAATAACAAGCCCACACAAATGCCACTCTTTCCCTCACCACATGCAGAGTATCTGCATGCTGTGTACTCATTTCGCTACTATGGCCACATATTTGCTCCCCTGGCACAGACACACATGCTCCAACCACACTCTTACATCGCAAGTTCCTTGCAAGCTTTCTTCATGTGCCTGTGATGCTTGGCAAGTTCACTGGTACCTGCAAAACTGGCACACTTGTCACTGACATTCAGAGCTACTGTTCCAGCTGCTCCCCTGCCATGGCTTGCTCCTCATCCATCACCCATCATGCATGTGTGATACCTCGTCCCCCTTCAGCTACGTCCTCCGCATGGAACACAGGCTTGCGGGTCATCTTTGCCCTGGACACAATATGTGTGGCACATATGTATCTGGCACATGCCAAATGCATGTCATACACAAATAGGCCACTGTGCATCATAGGATAATTCAGGTTGAAAGAGACCTCAGGACAGCTCTAGTTCAGCCTCCTGCTCAAAGTAGGGTCATCAAAGAGGTCAAATGATGTTACTCGCAGCTTTATCTTGTCTTGAAAACCTCGGATGATGGAGAGTTTGAGGAGTTCACACTGCTGCCAAAAGCCATGCAGAAAGGGAGAGGGGAGCAGAGCAGCCTGATCCCACCCCGGCAGGAAGATGGGATGGGGCTGCCCCAGTTGGTGTATCTGCCACATGACAGGCCATGGAGTAAATTTCAAATAGAGAGAAGGACCAGTTCAGCTTCTTTTCTCAAAAAAATAAGAGGCTTGGATTTTCTCAGAGGAAGACATACTGCTTTCAAGATGAGGAGGAATCCATGAGACTTGACAAGTCAGATGTGGTACCTACCCTGCATCCCTGCATCTTGCACGGGATGCTGGGACAGGTTCTTTGACCAGTCCCAGGTGCTCAGACGCCTTGGTGCCCAAGAAGCACTCAACACGCAGGCCAGGAGGACGAGGTTACGTGTCTCCAAGCAAGATCCTGCTGATTCAGCCCTCACTCCAGCTCCTCCTAAGGAACCTTGGCCCTGTCCTGTAGTCCTCTGCTATATCCGTCCTGGCCTGACGCAGCTCTGAGGGTGCACCTAAATATTCCTGTTTGTTTTTCTTCCATTAGGCCTTTTTTTTTGTCCTTACCAGAGCAAGCCAGCGTGGGTGTAATAGTCAGTTGCAAACTGACAGAAGCTGGGAATACCACAAGAATAAAAAAGGCAAGGTATATGGAAAAAAGCAATAAAGGCCCTTAATTACAGGTGTGGCCAGGAGCAGGTCCTATTATTAAGGCTGCCGCCACTTCCTCTTTTAAGACCCTGTTTTCACTTGCTTATAGCTTTGTCAAAATTTCACCACTGGAGCAGAAATTTTCCATAGAAAGTGATTATCCCAGCTTAAATTGGGCAAATTCATTTAGTTCCTTCTTAAAATACTGGCCCAGTATTTAGATATGTTTCCCGGGCTGGAGGAAGTGTGTGTATGTATATATATATACACACATATATATATACACAGATATACACACACACATATATATACATGTATCTATATATACGGCCCTGGGGATGAAAGCTGCAGATCTTCTGGGCTTTCAAAGAAAGGCTTGGACTTGGGCAGGATGTCATTTTCTGTGTCATGGAGGCTGTGTTTTGCCAGCTCCATGAAACACCACTGCTCTCCCCCACTGGCGTGGACAAATTACACGTTTTTGCTAAATGCAGAAGACTCATCTCAGTTTCATAGCTACAAAGATTTCGGCCTCTGCTAACCTGCCCAACCCTCCCTTGGCTTCTGAGGCTGGCATGATGGCGTATGGGCTTTCCCACAGAGGAGCAGAGCTGAGGGAAGCCAGAAGGGCTTTCCGTTCTAGGGCAGCATCCTACTGCTCTGCATGACTCAGATGAATCCCTTGATGCCTTCCTCTGCCCTGCACCTCTCTTTTAGCTTCTGGGAAGCCCAGTGGAGGAAAGCTCCTGATTTGGATGGGGGAGGGATGAAACTGAAAGGGAAAGACGAAAAATCTGGGGAAAAAACAATGAGACTGAAAGACAGATGAGACTGAAGGGAGACACTGGATCTGACCGGGAAAGAGGTTATTGCTTGGGAGCTGCAGGAGTGACTTGAGCTAGATGAGCAGGGAGTAGAAGGCAGGGCTGGCAGGGGCAATGAGGTAGGGAATGGGAAGAGTAGAGGCGTGGTGATGAGAGATGGGGAATGGGAAGAGCAGAGGAGGGGTGGTTGGCAGTGAGGTGGGCAGGAAGGACAGGAGGGAAGCAGGCAGAGCTCGAACCATTTGCATGGTGAGTGGGGGATTCTGGTGACAGATGGAGACTGGGGATGAAGGAGAGCTGCCATCGCCTGACTACTCAGGAAGCCTTGGATTGGTGACAGGGAGCAGCAGCTTGTGTGGAAGGGGATAGCATGTGGTGGGAAGGCTGGAACTGACTAGCCAAGGATACACAGCTGAGCCAAACTGGTACTGTCTGGGCAGGAGACTGGGCCTGTGGGTGTGGTGGGGAAGAGACAGGAAAGGGCAGGAAAAGTGGACCTGAAAGAGTGCAATAGCTGAGCCTGGAGCCAAGGACTTTGTGACAAGCCTGAAGTTGGGAAGTCAAGAGTGGGAAAGCTTGGAGAGGACAAATGGAGCAGGGAGGACAGCTGTATCAGCTTGTGTTTCTGAAACCTCAGATTTCCCCAGTTTTCTAGAGTCTTCTCCTGGGTCTTCTTCCCAAGTCTTACCGCTCCTATGCTGTTACCCCAAACACTACCTGACAGCGTGTCTCACCTCTCACCGCTCTACTCCTCACTGAGGACAACAGGCCACTATTGCTGTCTGTTATATCAAAACACACATTTCTCACCACTGAGAAATGGCAGCACCAGGGCTGGCTGTACACTTGCCCTTCAATGTCCTCATGCATATGAATTACGGTTGAGTCTTTCATTATGTGGCTGCATATTTATTTTCCACAGGACACCTGCAGCACACAGGGTAGATGGTGCTCTGGATGGGTCTGGGCTGTGTCATGAAGAAGGCTCTTTGCAGGGACTCTTCATCGTTTGTTTTTATTTTATTAGGAGCTTTTTTCCCCAAAAAAGTGTGAGGAAAAAGGAGTGACTCATTGCTAAGTCAGTTGTATGTTGGCCTGGATCCCTGCCTCTGCCGCAGATGTCCTACCTGATGCTGAGCGAGTCACCCAGAGCAACCTTTTCAGAGGTAGCTATTAGCTATGGTTTATTTATTTTGGCATTTTGCATTGTTTTTAGCTTTGTGCTTTTCTGGGATCCTGATGTCTCATTTGCAGGATGATTTATTGTTCCCTTCTGCATGCGAATGGGTTCTTGCACTTGACTATAGAAAAGACTTTAAAATGCAGAGTGCCCTCAGATCAGCATCCTCACCTTGCAGGCTGCATTTGACCTTCCCTCCAGGAATGCTGGATCTTCTCTAAAATCCCATTCTCTTGCTTGGTATGAGTATGGAAAAGGCAAAGCCATTATTATTTGGGAAGTCCTAAGAAACAAGAGCATGTGTCCCATAAAGAAGACCCTGTGACCATTAATTATTGGGGTTTTTTGGGTGGGGGCTGCATGTTCTGAATAAATTGTCAGTTAATGCTTTGAACAACTCTGTTCTGCTGTGTTGGATGTGTCAAGCTGCAGGTACCTGCCTCGTCAGGAACCTCTACTCTTGAATTGCCAATGGAAATGTGTTTGTTCTCATCTTTTCTTGCTTTCATTGGCCTTACAGAAGTAGAACTTCAGCACAGATTTGAAGTTTTTTCTGCTGTTCCCTGATTCCTCACACTTTCCTAGCAAGTCTCTCTGTAAAGAAGTGGCTTTGGTCTTCTGAGCAGCATGTTCCTCTCTGGATAGTGGGTGAAATGGAATTATGTGCGCTGTAGATCAGGCAGAGCTGCCAAATGCGACCTGGCTTATCTCTGCGGTCTGCTAGGTCACTGGAGCTCAGCTTTCCCATGAGTTTTACTAGATGCTATGAATGTCATGTATGGGGACACTGGAAGAACACCCGGCAGTGACACTGTGAATAAACAGGGCAATTCTAGCCCTTCTTCTCCTTTCCTGCCCAAGGAATGACTTGGTGGGCAGTGGTGATGCTGCCTGGATGCCCATTGAGGTATATTCCCCTTGGATACACCATCCTGCAAGACTCAGCCTAAGTCACATCACTGGTGGTTTGTTCTACGGCACTGCAGTTTGAGCACTGGGGACTGCCCAACGACCTTCTCATGAGAACAGGATGGTAGCCAAAGGGTCTGCAAGCAGAGCCACCCCATGTAGCCCATATTCTGCCTGCCTGCCTTCAGCAGCAGTACTCCCTGGACTACCTATGGATGCTTTGGCCACGTTTGCACCCTGTAAAATGTACACTTGAGGTGTCCCAGGTGCAGGGTCCCCCAGTTGCTGAGCTAAGGGTCTTGGCTGAAGCCTCGAACACCTTCCGTGCTCTACACTCAAAGACCCTTCCCAGGCAAACTAGGTACAAGGGGCAAGGTTAGGCCTCCTGGGGGCTCATCCTGGCATGGGGTTATAAGTGTGGCTGTGGCTCACTGATGGGTCTGGGAGGTCAGACAGCCTTCCAGGTGCTGTTTTTAAGCAAGTCTTAACATGACTTTGTTGTTGTATTCTGGTGCCTAACACAAGGCTAGAACTGAGGGGATCTTCATTTTTTTGAGAATGAACATCTCTGTGCAGAAGAGGAAAAGATGCTTGTGGCTACCACTCCACACCAGTTTGGTAACTGGAGAAGAATTGAGATGACCCAGCACAGATCGTGAGCACAGATTCTGCCAGTCCCTCAAATTTTTTCCCTTCCCAACCCAACCCTACCCAACTGAACCCAACCCCAACCTCTCTCTGGTCAGGGTCCTGTTGCTTGTGTTATACATAATACCTAGCTTTTTTAGGCACTGGGGCAGGAGTTACCTGTTGTACCACTGGAGGACTGACAGTCCTGATGGAGACAGGATCCCTGTGATACTGGTTGCTTCACACATAGCCAAAACCAACAGCCTCTGGCCCAGCCTCCCTAATATATATCACTCCGTAAGAAGAGGTGTAACTAGGGAATGCTTGGAGAGAAGAAGGTGGGTGTTATTAGATCACATGGTTAGCCAGGCTAACAGCACTAAAAGCTTGATTACAATTCAATTAAGGGAATGTTTCTAATTAAAGAGTTCTTATTTTAAACCTTAAATGATTAAAATAAAGGTAGCTGAAGTATCCGTACACACATCCCGATTTTATCCCCAAGGGCTGTGTCTACATTTGGGATTTCTTCATATTCCCTCCCACTGCCTCAAGCAGCAACAGGGGGAGAACTGGCGTGGTCATTGTCCCCCGGGACCCTGCACCCGCCTTCCGCCAGGCAGCATCACCCCAAATTCTGCTCCCACCAGCCACATCCAGAGACGGCTCTCCTGGGATCTGATTTGGATCTATCCTTCCAGGAGCCCTCTCTGGCAGAGGCCACCTTGCTCAGTGCCTGTACGGGCCTGCCTCTCACAGCAAAGTTGTGAGCGATGTTGCACTCCAGCAAATTCCCTCTCAGCTCACACGCACCCACCCAGGGTAGGAGGGCGAGCCCTCAGATGGGTTTGGCAGCGGCTGTGTACTTTATTACCTACCTTCCCATCTGTTTGCTCTTACATAATCTGTGAAATGACAGAGGCTCAATGGAGCATGTGCAAGGAAATGTCATTACTACAGAAAATTCAATTAAATTTTAACTTCTTGGAATGGAGACAAAGTTCTGTGATAAAACTGGACTGGCAGCGAGAGAGGGAAACGGCGCTAGTTCCCAAAGGGCTGTGTAAACCAGGAACTGTTCCTGGGTCTCAACAGCCCATCAACTCAGCATTGGTGCTGACTGGCAGCGGGATTCAGAGCATTGCAACCCACCATCTTGGTACGACTTGAAGCAATGATGCTTTCTGCACTGCACAGTTCTAGCAGAGCTGAAACTTGGGCCTCTTGGTGCCAACAGTCCATGCTTAAGTTATGCATTTGAAAGTTGACATGGGCCTAGATGCCCACAGGAGGCTGGTATGGTGGATCTTGAGCTCTCCCCCACCACGCTTATCTCCTCCATGCTTAGTTCCACCACAGGAACTGCAGTTCTTAATTTGTGATGACTGTACTGAGTGAAGCAGCTCCTGCCCAACAAGGGCATTCTGGTGCCTGTGAAGCTTGGAAGTGCCAGGCTCTTGCTCCACAACACCCACTGCTGTACCCTTCCCTCCCACCCTGCACTAGCCTCCAGCCTCTCCCTCCAATCCTGTTCCCACAACTGCATGATGCCTTGCTCCTCCTTTGCCCATCCAGCCCCAACCTCCCACATCCCGGATGACCCCAAATGCTTCCCCAGCCCGGGCTCTGCTCCTGCACCCCCATGGGGGTCTGATACACCTTGGTTGCCTTTCCCTGACCCAGCTGGCTCTTTCTGAGCTGCTCTGGGGCTTGCAGCAGCCCCAGACATCCAGGGGATCCTGTGGGGCTCTGTGCATCTGTGTTGGGGTTTATACATCCACATGCATTTGCAGGTCCTTCACCCAAGGGGTGCCCCCTGCTCTCAGGGGTCATGGGACGAGAAGCTGTGGCCCTCTCTGTGAGCTCTGGGCTGCTTTGACACCTCATAGGCCTTCCTGCTAGACTCCTGCTTGGCATCCACTGCCATCACACTGGGACTCAGCATCCTTGTGTGCAGATCCCCAAGTGGGATCCGAGAGCCCACCTTACTGTGGCAGCAATGGAACCATATTGGGACTGCCCCCCACGTAACTGGGGACAATGGGGCCATATTGTAGCTGCCCCCCACTGGGGGCAACGGAGCCATATTGGGGCTGCCCCCCTGCTGGGGGCAATGGAGCCACATTGGGGCGGCCCCCTACCCCACTGGTGGCAATGGAGCCAATGGAGCCATACTTGGGCTGCCCCTCACATACTGGGGGCAATGGAGCTCTATTGGGGCTGCCGCCCACCCTACTGGGGACAACAAAGCCATACTAGTGCTGCCCCTCACCCACTGTAGCCCTATTGGGGCTGGCCCCCATCATTCTGGAGGCAATGGAGCCACGTTGGCTCTGCCCCCCACCTCATTCCACTGGGGGCTATGGAGCTATATTGGGACTGCCCCGATCTCACCCCACTGGGGGCAATGGAGCCATATAGGGACTACCCCCCACCCCACTGAGGGCATATTGCTGCCATATTGGTGCTGCCCACCATGAGCAGTGGTCGCAATGGAGCCACATTGGGGCTGCCCCCTACCCCACTGGGGCAATGGGCCCTACTGGGGCTGCCCTCCACCTCATTGGAGGCAGCAGAGGTGCAATGAGGCTCCCCCACGCATTGTGGGTAATGGAGCCATATTGGGGCTGCCTCCCACATGCAGTGGGGGCAATAGAGCTCTACTGGGGCGCCCCCCATCCCACTGGGGCAAATGGAACCATAGTGGGTCTGCCCTGCCCCCCCACTTTACTGGGAGCAATGAAACCACTTTGGGGCTGCTCTCCACCCCACTGGGGGCAATGGAGTCACAATGAGGCTGCACCCCTCTCCCACTGGGGGCAATAGAACCATACTGGGGCTGCTCCAGCCCACCTCCCCCAATGGGGGCAATGGATCCACACAGGGGTGCCACGGGTGGCGTTTTGCCCCCTTGAGGAGACACGTCCCCCGCATTCCAGCCCGCACTCAAGTCCGGGGGAGGGGCTGCCCCCGTTTTCGCTGCTGGGGGGCGCGGGGCTGTTGCGCCTTTAACGGCGGGCGGAGGAGGAGGGTCGGGTGTGCGCTGGGTGACATCAGTGGGTTTGGCTGCGGGACTCAATGGAAACTGGGTGAGCGGCTGAGCTAACGGCGGCTGGAGGGGACTGCGAGCGGTCGGGAGGCAGCGCCGAGCGAAGAGGAGGAGGAGGAGGGAGGGGGAGGAGGAGGAGGAGGAGGAGGAGGAGGAGGAGGAGGAGGAGGGAGGGAGGGAGGGACGCGCCGGGCCGGGCACGGCCGCCACCAACCCTCCCCAATCCTCCGTCATCCTCCCCGCCGCGGCCGCCTGGCGCCCTGACAGCCGGCGGAGCAGCATCCCCACACGGCCTCCTTTCCGCCAGGGTGGGTATGGGGGTCGCCCGCCTCCATCTTGGGGCGCAAACCCAGGGGGAAAGGCGGCCCCTCTGGCTCTTTGTGTGCGCGGAGGGAGGAGAGAGGGGGCGGGGGAGGGCAGGGCGCGATGCGCCGGGATGGGGTTGGAAACGGAGACCATGGGGGCCACAAAGCCTCTTTGTGGGGGTGCGGGGAGGGGGTCACCCGTCTGATGAACTGGTGGAGGCTCCCCCCTCTTCCCCCCTCTTCCCCCCTCTTCCCCCCTCTTCCCCCCTCTTCCCCCCTCTTCCCCCCTCTTCCCCCCTCTTCCCCCCTCTTCCCCCCTCTTCCCCCCTCTTCCCCCCTCTTCCCCCCTCTTCCCCCCTCTTCCCCTTTGTGGAGAGAGTCGCCCCCTCCGATGGATTTGGGAGGGTGTCTCCCCCCGTCTCCCCACCTTCTTCCCCCTTCTCCCCCCCCCCCGGATGGATGGGGAGGGGGTGCCGTGTCGATGGCAGCTGGGGCATCCCCCGCGACGAGGATTTAGCCTGATACTGAAAATACCGACTTTTTGTATCAAACCCTCACCCCTCTGCTCGCTGATACTCCTTGTCTGCCTCTCCAACCCCCCCTCATCGCCTGTTTTTGGGAGTGGGGGGTGCTTTATGGGGATCGTTGTTGGCTTTTGTGCATGGTGGGGGGCCAGGCATGGGGAGGGGGGGACACACACACAAGGAGAAGTTCCCGGGGGGTGGCTGCTTTTTTGTTAGCTACCCAGAAAAATAACAGCCCGAGTGAGGTTGTATTCGCGTAGTGTTTTGCCTGTGGGGGGTGTAAGGGACATATTTGTGATTATTTTTTGTTGTTGTTGTTCCTCTGCTGTTTTCCTCTTTTGGCCGTTTCTTCCCCAAAATGTAGTCTAAATGCTTTCTGTTCCTGGGGTTTCTCTTCCCTTCCTGCCCCCCCCCCATCTTCTATGCTGCTTGCTCTTTTTTTTTTTTTTGTAAGTGTGAAAGGGTCTTGGAAGGGGAGGGTGTTGATGTTTAGCATTTCAATCAAAATGTAATTTTTCTCTTTTTTTCTTTCCCTTTTTAAAGCCAGTTCAAATTATTGTTTTGTCGGCCTCTTCCTTTATTCCCTTCACACACACAAAACCCCATGTAAAGCCTTTATGATCCACGGGCAAAGCAGCCCCCACTCCCCACACTTCCCCTGAAAGCCAGAGCGGTGCTGGCCTCCACAGTCTCCATTATGGAGCCATGGGTTTGGTTTTTCTTGGCCTTTGCTACCCAGGCCATCATCTCGCCCCACAACCCCCCCCCCAGGTGGGTCCGGGGGGGGCCCTCCTTTCCCCCCACCCAAGAAAGTCCCTGTGCCTTCCATCGGTCTCAGCAGCACAAGATCAACTCTTATCATGTGTTTATATAATGGCCTTTGTGCCTGTATGTGGGTATTTTATATTATATAAAAGGGGATTGGTGCAAAATGGGGTGTGTGTGTGGAAGCAGTGCTGGCGGCTGGATAGTAATATTCTTCCTTTTTTATTTTTTTGTTTTTTGGAAGCTGTGTAGTATATTGTAGGTGTCTGTGTAATGTTGTGTGTTCACGTATGCAAACGCTCATGCGAGAGCACACTGGCTTTGAGGTTGGCTCTATGTAAATCCCTTATGGAAAACTAAATGGTTTAACTAAATGATTGCCCTGCAGCCCCTGGGAATTCCAGTGCCTTGGCTGGAGAGAGCATAGGAAGGGTGGCAGGGTAAGGGGGGGTTAAGCCCCTTGGGGAGATGGGAGGCAGAGAGGGAGGACTTTTTAAATTTTACACATATAAGTAATATACAGATATAAATTTAATATACTATCATATATATTTGATATGTAAATTTTTCTTTCTTCTTGTAATAGTAGCCCTGAAGATCAGATGGTGAGGGCGGAAGCTGTAGATGTTGAGGGTACATGTGTTGAGGTAGAAGCAAATGTAGTGGATATCTGAACTCCTGGAGCGATTGTTGCAGGGTGGGACTTGGGTGCCCTGCCCAGTCCCCTTACCATGAATCCAGGCTGTTGCTTTCTGGCTGTCCTCCACCCAGGTTTTCTAAGCACACTTGTGTGTGTGTGTGTGTTGGGGGGGAGATAAGGCAAAATGACAGCTGTGCAATACCGTGATTTTTTCACTCCATTATCCTGCTTCCCGCTTCCACCCCCTCACCCTGGAGCATTTTTTAGATTCCCCTTTGGAGCCTGTTGCTTAATCAGCTAGAAGGGCTACTGCCTAGTTGTGCGAGAAACCCTTCTTAACCTGGCTCCTGCCTGTCCCAGAAGGGTGGGACCCAATTTAGGCCTGGGACTGTGGTGTTGCAGAGTAGTAACCACTGTGCACTGGTGTGAAGGGAACCCCACTGGGACCTGTTCCCTTGTCTCTGTATCTTGCTCTGCTGTGCTTGTCCTGGCTGGGAGTTGGACTGAAGTGGCAGTACTTGGGGTTGGCAGGCCTGGGCAAACACTGCCATGAAGGAAGGTGGTTTGAGAGCTCTCTTCCTGATGGTGATGTGATGATGGGTTCCTGGGGACACAAACCTTTGATCGTTTATTGGAGTAGGAGTGTAAGCGAGTCAGATGTATGTTAACATGGTTATACAGAACAGCAGGCAGTAGATAAAAATCATATCTGCTTGCTGTGCCCTCACTCAGGTACGCCTGCCTCCTGGTTCAGTTCCTAAAGCTCTGCCTACATTCCTTGTAGTAAGAAAGTCAGAAATAGTCACAGGGTTTTGTAGACTTTAAACACACAGAAACCCACACGCATAAGTAAATACTAGGTGAGGGGACTCCACCTCCAAGTGCTTTGTGTGTGTTTCTGGTGACTGAAGCTCTGCTTTCAGGGTTCACAACGTCCCCTGAATGCCTTGATAGGATTATTTCCCTGTACGTCTCTGCAGCTCGTCCATTCCTCTCTCTGTAATCCCATCTCCTGGGGCAGGAGAAGTAGCTCTGGGTTTATAATATGTCCAGAATCCTGTAGCTGGGATTATTTTTTTTGTGTGCTTGTGTCTCACGAGGCCATTCCTCCTTTCTTTCCTTAGTGAAGCTTCCTTCCCACTGAGCTCCAGCAAGGGGAAGTTCTTCTCACCTACTTGTGAAAACATGAATCATTCCTCACCTTTCCTGTCCCCAACAGGCTCCGTGTCTGCATTTTGTACGCTAATAGTGTGGCGTTGCATAAATAAGGAGTGTGGCAAATCCCTCTAAGTGGAGCTGTGTTGGCTGTCTCAGGAAGAGCCACAGTTCCTAGAATAAGTTGGTGACCATGGAAGGGATGAACATAAAGGGGCTGTTAAGAGAGGAGCTACTGGAAGTATGTTTGGCAGAGGTGTTTGCAGCAGAAGTTGAGGTTGGCAAAAAGAACAAACTGTGGCTGTGGTCCTTCCACCTCATTGGTTTTCTGTGAGTAGGCTAAACCTGGGCATGTTGATGGGGTATAGCAGGTCAAAGGGTTAGCTAATCACCTCAGGTAAAGGGATAAGGACAAGTCTGAGCTCCTAAAAGCAAACAGTTGGCACACCTAGGTAGATGAGAGAGACGGGAGAAGCTCAGGTAGACCAAAGGAGGCTGTGATTCCATCAAGAGACGTGTGGAGATAAGCAAATAGTGTTCCTAGTCAGTGCCTGCCTCACAGGGGTTCAGTTCAGTGAGACGTCTCCTCCCTGTCCCCTGTGCTGGCCCCTGCCTAGGGACAATGGAGTCTCTTGCTCCTGGCAGTCTGTCTCCCACAGCCCTTGGGTCTTGTGCTTCACTGCTGCTGAGGTGCTGGTCTAGAATTGGGCTAGAGAGTGCTCCTTCTCATAGCGTCTATTATACCTGCCCCTTCTGGTGCTTCATGAGGTTACCACTGTCCTGGTGCCGGGTACTGTAGGTTACAAGGAGTAGTACCTACTCTTCGCAGTAGTGTGAAGTGATCACCCATCAAAACCTTAGGAGGTATTTCCTGCTCCCCTCCTAGTCTCTGAACAAAATGGTGGGGAAGAGATTCAATCCTTCTTCGTTCCCATAATAGGAACATGGAAAACATGCTTGAAAATGTTCCTGCAATGTTTCTAGCTCATGGTGTCCCTGGACATCCAGGAGATCAGGAGAAGTGGTAGAGGCCGTGTAGAAAGTGAAGCATGTGAAGATGAAAATCTGTTCCGAGCCTGTGGGTGAAGTGGCAAGGTGTCTTCTGTAGTCTTACATGATTCACTTCCTGTTTCTGCTCTGACGCGGCGCTTTCTCTGCTTCTTTTCTCAGCACAACTGAACCATGGAGCTTCGAGTGGGGAACAAATACCGGCTGGGCAGAAAGATCGGCAGCGGTTCATTTGGAGACATTTACCTAGGTGAGTGTGATTCTCTGCTCTTCCACCTGCAAGGTTGTTTTCTCAGTTGCATCATTGTTTAGGGGTTGATGATATTTGTGGGCACCACATAAGATTGGAGGTGGTAGAAGGAAAAAGAGCTTCAAGGAGTGCTGCTCGTTGCTGCTCATCTTTTCATGGCAAAGAAAGTGGGATGAGCTCAGCTTTGCCTCGCAGGTATAGGAGTGACAGTAGTGTGTGATCAGACTGATTTAGATTTAGACTATTTAGGGCATATTTGTCATACACCCTACTCTGGCTCTCTCGCTTCCTTTTCTTGAGCTTGTGTGTTTGTGGGTATAAACTCTGTAAAAGGGTGGGTGGTGGAACAGGAGGAGACGGCTGCTTCTTCAGGGCAGAAGGAATAAAGTTTTGGGAAGATTGGTAGTGGCGGAAGAGGTGGTCCAGCACTTGTGAGAGAGAAGTCTGAGACCAGGAGGTGTAAAACAGGTCAGAGGCTGGCCTGGTTAAAGTCCTGTGGCCCGGATCTGTTCGATCTCTAATGGGATTTAGAGTTAATGTCTGGAGTGACCTGAGCTAGGAGCTCAGTGGAGAGAGCCTGTGAGATGCTGGGTTTCCTGTTACCACAGCAGGTCACTTGGAGAGAAGTTCTTCCAAGCCAGCATGCTGATGGGTAGATATGTTCCCTGTTGCTTTGCCTGCTGATGCTTTTGTTTTCTCAAACCATGTGAGGCTGGAGTGGTGAAACTACTTAGTAGCCTGATCAGTCTCTCTGTGAGAGCCTGTGTGGCTTTACCTGTCATCTGGTTCTCACCACTACCTATTCAGCTGTAATCCAACAGGCCAAAAAGATGATTACCTTCTCCGTTCTTTGTGTTTGCACCCTTTGGATACTTACAGGTGGTCATCATGGGCTCCTTGACTGTTCATTTCCTCACTTGAGTTGAATTTTGTTTCCCAGTACATCCACCACTCCCCACTCTTGCCACTCCTTCAGTTTTTCCCAGTTTGTCCATCTGCTGAGCAGCTTGGAGCCTACACAGCATTTGAGGTGTGACATTCCCAGCGCTGGGCAGCAAAGGGCTACCCTTGAGTGATCTGTAATGTGATACCTCTGCAGAGACTGCTTTGGGTCTCCTTGGCTTTCCCCATCACCAACACTGTATCGGATTGCAGAATTGGCCTTAGTGCACGGTCAGCTGTGTTGCAGGAGATCTCTTCTAGGTTCTGCAACATCTTCCCATCCCACTCTGAGTTCCTTTCATTGAATAACTTGAGTTTAGATTACTTTCCCTGTGTTTGTAAATCACCTTTGTTTTCTACCTCTGGCTTTTATCTCCAATCGCCTTTGGCTTTATTATTCTCTCTTGATTGGTGTTGGCAGCCTCTCTTGATTAAGTATCCTGTGGGAAACATCAGTAACAGGCTTTGTTGCCCCCTTTATCCAGAGCAAAACCAAAGATGATAAATAATGGATCTAGGATCCCAATTCCACCGTGTGCTGCCTTCACTGTCAGAATCCTCCTGTATGTCACTCCTCTGTGGCCCTCCAGCCAATTGGTATCTTGGGTGACAGTGCTTACAATTCCCAAGGCAATTGGGATTGAGGGGTGATAGCCTGGACACAGCATTTTCTGCCTATACGAGGGCTTGGGCCCTTCCAGACCCTTTCTAGGCCAGTTGAAGTTCTCAACATCTTGCAAAACAACTGGGAAGCGCGTGGAGAATGAAGGGAGGTGCTGAATGGAAAGGCTTCTACGTGATGTAACAGGTCATCCATCCGTGCAAGGGAAGTATGGAAAACGGGGTTCTGGTGAAGGGGTTGTCCCAGTCCTGCCCATAACCAAACAACACCAGAGGCAGAAGAAGCCCCGGTGTGATGAGCATAGTGAGTTGTGTCCAACTGCCAAGTTCAACCGAGTTACTTGAATGTAGTATCAAAGCCCTTGTGATGTTCATTGAGGTGCAAGCCAGCATGTTTTGAAGCAGTGATAGTGAGACTTCATGGAGCCGGGGTGACACCCCAGCCTGCAGGGATCCATCTTGATGGTGCGTCTGGAGGACACTTGTGCTCATGCTGTCCTCTCACGGTCTGTTCTGCAGAGGGACTCAGTCATGAGGACTTCTCTCCTGTACTGGATTTACCTCACAGTTCTCTCTGTTGATAATGGTATGGAGATGGAGCAGAGACAGGCAGGCCTGTCCCTCTCTGGAGGCGAGCATGGGCCTTGTTCCCAGATTCTTCCTCTCAGGCTGTTGGTGGCTTCACGCACTCTGTAACCAGTGTGTGCTGCATGCTGTACTCTTCAGGATTTTCTTGTGTCCGAAGGAAACTTGAATTTCCACATGGGCATTCGCAAAGGATTGTTAATCCTCAGTTGGAGCTTAAAGCACAGCGCCTTGCTTCCATGCTCTACCTTGGGAGATAGATGTGCTGTGGAGGGACTCCCCCAGCATTGGCTCCGCAAGGTGGAAAATGAGGTCCAGCTGCCCTGGGCCTTGGCTACCCCGTTTACCTCTAAAAATGCTCACTAAGAAGAGCAAAACCTGGTTTGTGGAGGAGTTGTGGAGACCCTTGACCCATCAGAGTAGAGGTGCTTTGTTGGAGGTGTTGGCCAAGAGACAGGGCAGGGTTGCTGGATGCGATAGGAATCATTTGGGCTGGGATGCACTGCAGGGGACATCTGTGGTGGAGAAGAGCTGGGGATGGTGGAGTAGACAAAGCATGCTGGGACATGCACTGGCTGGGGACAGTTCCTGGTGGCAGGCTCCTCCCTTGCTGGGAGGGGAGTGCCTTCCCTTTGTTTCCTGGCCTGTTAACTCTCTCTCACCCTATCCGACTTCTTCCGTCTGTTCCTAGCCTTCCTTTCTTCTCTCACCAAGCCAGCGAGAGGGCGGCTGGCAGTGGGGACGTGCCTTTTGGCCTGCCTGGTGTGCAGGGAGGGCAGTGTTTATTGTATGCAGCAAGGCTTTCACTCAGAAAAGATCCTGGTTAGCCGGTGACATCCTCTGTCCCCGGGCCCTATTTCAAACGGCTCGTGATGAATGAGTTGCATTTGTGCAACCCCCACAGCGGAGCGAGACTGGGGGTGGATGTTAGGAATTATCCCCAATCCTACATACGTCTCTGGAGTGGCTGAAGCTAAGGCTGTGCTGCGTTGCTCTGTAATGTGGTGCTTCCCAGTCTGGAGAGGCAGGAGAACTGTTGCTTTTGTAGTTGTAGCTTTAAAAAAGATGGTGGTTAAGACATGGAACAAAGGATCAGAGAGACTTCTGCCGGTGAGTTCCCTCCTTGTTTGTGGTAGTCTCTGTCTGGGTCGATCTCTAGCAAAAAAAAAAAAGAAGAGGTAGAGTAAGCATCCTGAAGACACAGAGGGGCTTGGTGAGGGGACAAGCTTAAAGTATTCACTTGGTGACACCTCAGCGAAGAATAGCTCCTCATTAGGTCCAGTTGGTCCTACTTTTGCTGTTCCAGGCCACAGGATTGGTTCTTCTTTTTCTGAGAGGCTTAACAGCTGTGTTTGGACTACAGAGAGTGAGGCTGAAGGCCCTGTTTATCATTTGAATGGCGTATTCTCATTTTCCAGAATCTAAATGTTCTGGATGCTAATCCCTCCTTTCGCTTTTCCTGCTTTACATATGCACAGGTAACACTCCCCACCTGCATGCAGCCTAGTGAATGGATGCACCATCATCTTCCTCAGCACACAGGTTAATTAATGTGGAGATGAGAACTCATTCATCCTTCCACTGTGCAGCTTTGGAGTAGCATTCATTCGAAATGTTAAAGCTACTGCTGCCAGAAGTTAGCAAGGCTTATCGTTGCATGTGTCAGCAGATGGACTTGGAGAAGGAAAAATTCCCCCAGGGAACGGCCAAAGGAGCTGCTGCAGAACCTTTGGAGGAAAGTGTTCACAAAGGCAGGAGAAGGAGAGAAGGAGGGAAGTGCTCTTATCTATTTGGATGTGCTGGGTGTCTCCATGGTGAGTGAGGGCCAGTGACTGAAGGCTAATTCAAGAGGTAGATGCTAGTCCAGGGCCACCTTCTTAATGTGATCTTGA
This sequence comes from Neomorphus geoffroyi, assembly GCA_033558235.1. Lineage (NCBI taxonomy): Eukaryota > Metazoa > Chordata > Aves > Cuculiformes > Neomorphidae > Neomorphus > Neomorphus geoffroyi. Next base: position 18,414,018 of record JAUMJM010000021.1, on the reverse strand, counting down.
GCCCCTTTTCCTGTTGTTTTCCTCCTCGCACTCCTCATAATTGTAAGAAGGGTCCTGTGGTGGAGTGAAGGGAATGCACAGACTTGTTTTGCTGGCCAGTGGTTTTTAAGTGGGAAATTACAACATCAATGTTACATTCAATGGTTACAAAATACAACATTCAATGGTTACAAAGTAACCATTGAACAAATGGCTCTAGCTCTAGGGTTGCCTTTTTCCCTTTCTCTTCTCTTAGCTCTCGAGTAAAAACTCTTATTAAATTAATCCCATTGCTCCTTCTTCCCCTCCCTCGGAGTACCCTAAGTAATTCCTCTCCCTCCTTAGTGTTTACAGCCTTCAAATACTTGCAGACTGTTGTCATGTCCCATTCTTCCTCCCCACCCTTCTTAGTTGTATCCCTTGTCTATGTTACAAATTTAGCTCTTTTAATCTTTCTTAGTAAATCAATCCCTCTAGACCCCGATCATTTTTGTTCCTGTCTTACAAATTCCTAACAGCTTGTGTGTCTCGACCCAGTGCTGTAGTATCTAGGTGACGTCTTATGACGTTTTTTCTCCAGCTTTCCTGTAGCCCCTTCAGGTACTGGAAGGTTACTATGAATTCCTCCCAGAATCTTACCTTCTCCAGGCTGAACAACCCCAACTCTCTCATAGCAGAGGTGCTCCAGCCCTCTGATCATCTTTATAGCCTTGTCTGGACCCGTTCCAACAGTTCCATATCCCTCTTATCTTGAGGATTCCAGAACTGGACACAGTAATCCAGGTGGAGTCTCACAAGATCTATCTGCAGCTGTCCTTGTGGACTCTGAAAGTCTTATCACAGAGATTGGGAGGAATGAATTAGTCAGACCTACCAAAACTACCTGTGGAATATCTACAAAACATCACCTTTGTCTCCAGCTCATTTGGCATGCATGTTCTGGAGAAGTTTAATTTAACAGAGTGTTCATAAGTTGCTCTTGATCAGAGCCGATCAAGTTTGTGTTTGACTGCAACTTTTAGTAGTTCTGGATGTAAGGAAGGGCTTGTCGGTGTGTATGAGGCAGGCAAGGAAGGTGGGGAGAGAGAAGCGAGTCTTGAGTGTCATTCCAGTGACCTGTGTACAGATCTTCATTCTTTCCATTTTAGAATGATGTGAAACATCTGGAATTCTCTCAGCTAGTATGAGAGAAAGACCAGCCTGTTTGTCCTTTGACGGTGCACTTTGGGGACCAGAGGGCTGGTGTTTGTGGCTGGCAGCTCAGTTTCTTTTGGAAAGAAGCGTATGGGGTGATTCTGTGTCCCTGCAACATTTTCAGCAAAGACATCCAAGTAGCTTAATTCAGTACCAGATTCAGTTTATTTCTTCACGCTTCTAATTTAGGGTATAGCAAATGTTTCTGTGTTGACAAAAGATAAGTGTATTATTAAAGCCCTCAGGAGAGGGAGAAGCTGGAGATTTGGGAATTGTCTGTATTGAGCAGGTCAGGGCTGTGGAGAAAAGCAGAGGTACCTGGGAATGTTAGCAATGTCTCCTCCTGAACTAATTTGCTTTGTTGAAATGATGCACCTGAGGTAACCAGTAATTTGGCTCAGGAAGAGGTACTCCATATCACTGCCTGGGGGGCTGGCTGGGATTCCAGGGCTAGAGACCGAAAACTTCCACTCAGTTTAGGTACAGCTGATACACACAGATTGACCTCCCAAAGTCTGATTCTTTTTGAGATAACAAGGCAGTTAACACATTATAGGACTGTTGTTCTAGCCTGGCTGCAGGATCAGAGCTGTTTTGCTATTCGCGTGCTTTCCTCTGGGCTTGCCTTTGCAAATGGCAGTGCTGGAAACTATAGGAAGTTGAAGTGGCTGCTCATTTCTGTCACAGAGAATACATTTTAGGGCAAATCTTAAAGTTTTGGCGTCTGTACTGGCCTTGTTAAAGTGTTTAGCTTCAGTGGAGGCTTCCACAATCTTCATTTCGCTCTCGTTTCTCTGCAGGAGCCAATATTGCAACTGGTGAAGAGGTGGCTATCAAACTGGAATGTGTCAAAACCAAGCATCCCCAGCTCCACATTGAAAGCAAGTTCTACAAGATGATGCAGGGAGGAGGTGAGATGGGGAGGAAAGGATGAGGCCAGGGGAGTGGTTGAAGAAGGGAATTGTTCTGGAGGGCCTTAGAAAGGAAATGATTTGGTGTTACGTATGATCTTCTCAGTAGGGGTGCACTAGTTTTCCTCTGTTCCGTGGGCTTAATCTTTCTCTTTCCCCAGTGGGTATCCCCTCCATTAAGTGGTGTGGAGCAGAGGGGGACTATAATGTGATGGTGATGGAGCTCCTGGGGCCCAGCTTGGAAGATCTCTTCAACTTTTGTTCCCGCAAATTTAGTCTCAAGACAGTTCTGCTCCTGGCAGACCAGATGGTGAGTTTCCTCTGAAGCATTTGTGCCTACTCTCCTTTTCCATGTCTTTCCCCTCTCTATCCCCTCTGCTCAAGAACTGCTATACCCCAGGCTTTTTTCATTTAGCAGGGAGTAGCTGTCAGGTTTCTATTTCTTGATAAAGCTGGGGGTCTGGAACCTAGGCAACTGCTGGCTTTTCCTCATCTCCATCCCTCCTTACCCTGCTGCTCACCCTGTCTTGGTGTTGGATGCACAGGTGCTTTTGCCTGGGTGTTTATAATGATTGGCATCACTACTGATCTTAACTCATCTGCCCATGCCCTGGATTTAAGGGTCTTAACTGTTTTGGACCCTCTTGTTTCCCAGCTAAGTTTGAACACTGACTGGTCTTGATGCTGAAGCTCAGGGTTTGAGTCCACAAAAACTTACTTCTCACCCTTTCTTGGGGCTAATGGTCACCTCCCAAAGTTCAGGACTGGGCTGACATGCATCTCCATATTGTTCAGCCTCCAGAGTGTGTCTTTCCTTGGCTATCACCTGCGATATTTTCTGCCGCATGTCCCTTTTCCTGCTCTGACAGACCAGTGTCCTGGACAGGGAATTATTTTTGACAGATGCAGTTTTGATAAATTTCCTTCTCGGTTGTCTCAATATTTTATTTATTTATTATTATTCATTTATTTCACCCTTCCAGATCAGCCGTATTGAGTACATTCATTCCAAGAACTTCATCCACCGGGATGTGAAGCCAGATAACTTCCTCATGGGCCTTGGCAAAAAAGGCAACTTGGTATACATCATTGATTTTGGTTTGGCCAAGAAGTACCGAGATGCCCGGACCCACCAGCACATCCCTTACCGGGAAAACAAGAACCTGACTGGCACAGCCCGTTATGCCTCTATCAACACCCACCTGGGAATCGGTGAGCCTGCTGTTTGTTGCCCTGTGGTGGGGCTTTCCAGGGGAGGTGATGTGTTCCCAGGAAAGTGGGTGGGTTCTGTGCCTGGCTTCACTGCTGGTTCCTAGGTGCCTTTATCAGGGATATTCTGTAGCTGTCAGAGGTGTGGAGGATACAGGCCCGCAGCGGTATCGTCATGCTCCTGTTCCCGACCACTGAGAACAGGGACAGCCTTGTGCTGGAGATGTACAAGAAGCTGAAATGGGGGGGTGGCTTCCTGCTCTGTGAACATCCAGGTTTTGTGATTGATGATTGGCTGTCATGGACCTTCAAAACACATCTGTGTCTGTGAACCACACTGCTCTGTTCACCACTGAGAGATGGAGGCAGCTTTGGGGAGGCAGGGCTCTGTCCTTAGTGACTGGTACTGTGGGGATGAAACTAGGCTGACAAGGAGTGCTGAGAGTTGGTGATGGCAGTCATCCCAAGCTTTGTAAAATTCTTGTACAGGTTAGTACCCACTGCAGTGAAACCTCCTGAAGCCACCCGAACTCTTGTCCTGGCTTGCTGTGAGGAACACAAGTGAAAACTTCTCGCACTTGTCTCTTCCGTTCCCTGACCAGATACATCCCTTGGTGTGTGATCTGTTTTCCATGCTTGGGCTAAACTTTGTCTGTCCACAGTGGGAGAGTGTCATAGTTACCATCAGGTCTGTTCTGAGCTGACTTGGCTCTGCCACTGGTGGGCAAATCCGAGGAGCCAGAAGCACTGAACCTGCCCTGCCTGTGAACACAGGAAAGCAGCTCCTGTGCTTGCAGCTCAGGAGACTTTCTTCTGAAATGTATAAACTGGGAATCTGAAAATAGAGCAGGGAACTCAAACCTTTTAAACTAACAGATTCCACAGGGGTTTATATCCTCAGTCTTTGTAGGGAAAGCTTCCCATTCTCCCCTTTTGCAGGTGGTTTCTCAGAAATCTGGAGTCAAGACTGGACCTGCAGAAAATGAAGCAGTTTCCCACTGCCTTCCTTGCTTACTACTGTATAACTGTAGACTAAAAATGCATTGTTTATATCAAAATGGGGAGTGTTGTGTTGTTGAGAGTGGGCTGTGATATCCGGATCTCTTCCACTTAGTAAAAATAGTTCTTGTAGAGCTCACTGACTTGGTCTTCTATATTTTGGCCTGACCTTCTTATATATAACTGGCTGTCCATTGAATTCTCAGTCAAGATTTCCACAGCCATGGTAACTGCCAGAAGGAGACATGCACAAAATAATTCTCAGTACTATGTCTGTTGATTCTTTTGTGTGTGCTGACTCTGTCTGAACTGATCACGAGAGGCTAAATGTCTGGTTGTAGGGCTGGCATTGTTTTTTGAAGGACTTCATTATTCATCCCATCCCTAAATTAGCCCTTTACTGCTGGTGCTTAGCTTGTGTATCAGGGTAAACAAACAACGTCTGAACACTAATCCAAGAGCAAACTGTGTATGCCATTGGTCTGAAGCTCAGCCATCGCTCTCTTCGTGCCCTTTGCTTCGGGAAAGCCTGGGCGCGAGTTACTCTGCGCAACAGGTCTCGGGTGTGTTATCTCCATGGTGCAGATAGTTCCCCTGCGTGGCGTAAAGGTTACACAGCTTGCCTCGCGGAAAGGGGATGGGGGTGTCGGGGTTACAACTGGAGTTCCTGTTTCTCAAGACCTTGCCACAGAGTGTAGGACAGACACGTTTCTGAGTTAGCAGCATTGCCATGGGAACCGTCACTCTGAATTTTTTGACTTTTCAGACTAAATTCTCTGTCTTAATGTTACATTAATGCGGTTTTGGGAGAGAGAAGGAACCAGGTGCCAGAGTATTCATGTGACGGGAATAGCAAATGAAGAAATGCCTTTATTTGAATGTGCAAGCTAAGGGTTGGGCATTCCGATGTCTGGAGGAAACACATTCTTTTCCCAGTGGCTGGAGGCGAAAAAGTAGGAGGCGAGATTGGGGAGGGTTTCCACAGCTGGAGACTTGCCGTTGGGGGAGTCACTGGACTGTGCAGGCGTTCGTTCACACATTCCAGTCGATTTTCACATGCTGTGGGTATGAGAGTCCCTTGCACCCTCTGGAGGTTGTAAAGTCTGAAATAGATGCCCAGGGGGTACCCAGGAGACAGTCTTGGAAGAAGCCTGCTGGTGTCTGTCTGGATAACAGGAGACTGGGGGCAGTTCCTCCCCAAACGCCTGTCCTAGATGACATCAGCATATGCTGTTTAGAGCATGAAGTTCTACTCATCCTGCCTTCTGTCACCCATTCCAGATTTTTGTGTGTTTTTAAAGGCTGTCGCCATGCAGTGGGGAGAGAAAGGGGAAGCAGTCCCAGCGTGTGCAACATCAGATCCGAGTGTGTAGTAAGGAAAACATTGCTTGGTTAAGGCTGCTTGCAGCTGGGCTGGCCCCAGTGAGATAGGTGATTCCTACGGAGCCCTACATGGGAACAGCTTTGCTTTGGATAGGATCGGGGTGGGAGGAGGCACTGTCCTTGCGGACCGGGTGGCACTGTTACAATGAAACAAGTTCTGTTGTGAACCTTACATACAAGGCAACCAATCCTCCGTCTCCTGCCTTTGCCCAAGCACGTCTTCCCCAGGTAACTCACTGTCCTGATACTCACCCCTGACTCACCTCCTAGTGAGGACCCGTCTTTGGGAAGGGAGTGAGGGTGTAGGCTGGCAGGGGATCCTCCCTGGGAAGGAACAGGTAGCAGATTGCTTGCAGAGTGGGTTGGGTTTGAGAGGTCATACTGGGTTGTGTGGGAAGGCGAGCTTGTGTTTTGTGTTGGGAAGGGGTTGTGAGCGAGGGGGAGGAAAGGATGAGTGCGTTATAAAAGCAGCAGTCCCCCATCTATTGTAGGAGAGTTGAGAAGGTGAAATAAAATGGAGAGAGCAAGTGTGACGTGGTGTCAGAGGTCGTGACTGTAATCCTGCTTCTGGACTCATTTGCTCTGGGCGCACATTCACGTCACTTGTTTCTCTTTCTCTTTTCAAACTGTAAAGTGAGATCTTTCGCCTGCGTCCCAGACATGCTGTGAGAGTTAGTCAACCATCGCCAAGCTTCTAAAAGTGGAAAGTAGTGATGTTAAATAATGTTTCTTCAGTGTGTAAAGGTTAACTTTTCTTTTGTAACTTAGTATTTACTCCACTTTTGTTGTCTGATGTTATCTAGTATCCTGTGGCTGTTTGTACATGAGGCCAGGCAAAAAAACCCCCAAGCAAACAAAAAACACCCCGATTTGGAGATGGCCTGGGGAGGTGTAACAGTAATCGAGGATGAAACAAATAAATGGAATGTAGGAACTGTTGTTTTTCACCATCAGCCAAGGTTTAATTCAGGATCATGTAGTTAGGGTTACAGGTGAAAGATAGCTACAGTGTTTTGAGGTAATGTGTCAATGTGACTGCTCCTGTTGGTGCTTTCCGCTCCGTGGATTTGAATCTCATTGGGATTGTTTCAAGTGAGCTACAACGATCATATGTACTTGAGAAATGATACTTCAGGAATGCAGACATTTATCATTTAGCATTTTAATAATTGGGTGTCCTGCTTAGAGTTATTTTTCCTTGATAATGTTGCTGTATTAAGGGACACTTAAGGCATATTTGCACATGTAATGGAGACTGGTGAGCTGCCCGGTTTGGTTTTGTAATCCCTATCCTTGCCTCCAGTAAGGACATGTAGCATCCCTCACTGAATTCAGTCTCCCTAACCTCAAGTCTCTAATTCTGGCCTTCCCCAGATCACTAGGACTGTGCCTAGACCTACACTCGCAGAACATTTGTTGTTCTGGATGGGTTCAGTGGCTGTGCTCAAAACTCCTGTGCTCCACACAAAGGGAGCTGTGTGGTCCGGCCTATCTAAAGCAATGTGGACTTCCAGCAAAGGTTTTAGAGGCAAGATCCTGATTTATTTCTAAAAGTCTGGTTTGTGTGTTCAGTGGGTTTTTCTGGTTGGCGTCCTGCCTTTCCTTGCTCCTCTTTGGGGCATCCCCATGCTCCACCATTACCCACCGTTACATGCTTTAAAGCTACAGAGTGGATAGATGGAGGGCTGACAGATTGCCGGATTGAGATTACCTTTGTCACCTGTGCTTTCAGGCCCTGGATGTGCTTTCTGACTCCCATTTCCACAGGCCTCGTGTCTTAGGATATAGGTCATTACTAAATATTGTTTAGCTTTATTTATTTGGTATGCATGGTGTGTAATCACAGCCCTCTGAGAGTACACGTATGCCAGCCTTAGGATAAATGCCAAACTGGGTTTCTCTTTCAGAGCATCTAAGCATCTCCCAGCCAGTCATACAGTTATCCTTGGCAGTAGCCTGATAAGATTAGCAAGTACTGGCCCCTCTAAAGTGGACAAAATGAAACAGTAAGTTGGTGAGGTCAAAAAATGCTGTTATTACTGCATGCTCCAAGTAAGGAGGGTCCTCCACTTTCAGGATCTGTGTGTCTGCTTTCTCCTCTGCTCCTGTCTTGGAACCTGCTGGTTTTACAGCATTCCACGTGCTTTGAACCAAAGGCTTTCTCCTTTCAGTTATGAGGTGATGACATCCTCATTTTCCTCTGCAATCACAGTGCTTTTTTTGTCCCCCTAATATTTTTAATTTGCCAAGCCTCCTTATCCTCAAGAACACTAGGAAGTTATGAGAGGGATGCAGGAGAAGAAAGTACCTGTGGTGACCCACACCTTGCGTCGGTACCTCTGGATCTATGACCTGCTACAGCTACTGCTTCATCAGGGCTCAGTTCAGCTGGCAAAGTAAGGGTTAGCTGGAATAATCTGCTGGCTTTTGGATGGGGCAGGTGGTAGCATGTAACTGATACTGAGAATTAACCCACAGACCAATACATAATCTGCAGCATCTTCTAGGATGCAGCACTGAATCCAGCAAAACGTGCTCTAGTAGCAAATGAAAGTAATAGATGAATCTCTCTAGTCTTTTCTCTACCCCTGTGCTCTCCATCAAGCTGGTTTTTGCCTCAGTTACATATATAAGTTGTTCTTCTCCTCAAGATGTAAAGTAGTTTCTTCATAGTGTTTATTTTATCTGGGAGGGGAACAGGGGTGAGAGCTTTTTGGCAGAATTTATTGATGAATTTTCTAAGTGTGTTGGAGGGGAGCTGGGAGGAGTTTTGCAAATTAATCAGTCAACAGTTTCAATCACTAAGATTCTGCATCAGCTCTGTCTTGAGCTAACTTGCAACTTAAAATGGCTTGGCCAATGTGGATTGTTGATTTGTTTGGGAAACTGTTTTTCTGTTTGCTAAATAAGCATCTAAAAGCAGCCCCTTACAATGACATATTAAGGATAACCCTTGCTTTCAGTAGAGGTGGTAGTGAGGCCAGTTACACAGTCATTCCCCATTTGGAGAGGAACCTTTTGTTCAAGGTCTAACCCTGTATTTGTGCCTCTTTCATCCACAGCTTTAAAAATGCCACCCATGTGGAAAGATCTTTGCGCAGTACTATGTGTTAGGCTTCTCTAATCTATCAACAAAGTTGTTTACTACAAGAAGGGATCGCTAGTTTCTCACTTCTGCCCTGTGTAAAGAGTATCAGCAGGTTAATTAGGAGATGTCTTTGGAAATGTTGTGCTGGGTTTACCTCTGTTAGCTCTGTATTTCTGTGACTATCTCTGCCATGACTCATCCCCGGGGTGAAGAATCATTCTGGGTGGAGAAGTGTAGGTGCCCTTCCTCTTGAATTTGGGAAGAGCAAAGTAGGCAGTGTCGCTGCAGCACTTCTTGAGCTGTTGAGTTCTTGTGTGAATTCAGGCTTGTCAAAGTGATGACGTAGTCAGAGTAATTATTCATTTATGGAGTGGGTTGGGCTGTATGGGGAGAGGAACACTTCTGCAATATGAACATTCCTGTAGGAATTTGTACTGGAATGTCTTCTACTGGTTTGTCTATCTGTGAAAATTTACCAAAGAAGAGAGAGGGGCTGTTTCTTTTCTTCCGTGTTCACCTCCAAACTGTGTGATTGCCAAAGCAGTTCTGGTTGCTGCTCATTCCTTGCACCTTTGTAACTTCTTCCCACAGAACAAAGTCGTCGTGATGACCTGGAGAGCCTTGGCTACGTGCTCATGTATTTCAACCTGGGCTCCCTGCCCTGGCAGGGCCTCAAGGCTGCCACCAAGCGCCAAAAGTACGAGAGGATCAGTGAGAAAAAGATGTCAACGCCCATTGAGGTGCTCTGCAAAGGGTACCCTTGTAAGTGCTCTGATCTTCATGGCTGTCTTGTCTGGTGCATGGCTTGCTCTCCTGCTGAGATGCCATGGAGTCTGGAGTCCTGAAGGACAATGCCTGGTATTCCCAGAACAGGATGTGCTGCTGTGAGTGATGAGAAGGATAAGAGACGGGTGGTTCAGAAGTGGGAAGCATGTTTTTGAGGAGAGTTGAGCATTGTGTTAGTAAGGGCATGAGAGTGCTGAGAGGGATCTTTAGAACCTCAGAAATAGTCTGGAAGGGGAGTGAGTGATGAGGTGTGAAGGTGGGCTGATGATTCTGAGTTATTCTGGATAATGAGGATGAGGTGAGGGCCAACTCTGATGAATCCCAGAAATAATCAGGTAATGAAGTGGCAAATCCAGTTTTTTGTAAGTAAACGTGGAGTACACTTTGTGAGGGGAGAGCAGAAGGCTTGGTCCTCATGTCACATGCAGAACAGTAGGCTCTGAGCTGAGCAATGCCGCTCACCAATGTGCTGTTGCAGTTACAGCAGACAGTTGATGCTTTCACAAAACTTTGTGCTTAGTGCCTACTAAGGACTGTGAATTGGATGCTGGGAAATACTAGGAAAGAAAAAGCATAAACCCATGTCCACTCACACCTTGTCTGCACTGTGCAGCTCTGGTCCATCCCACTTCTCCAGAAAGGATGCTGTAGAATGGGAAAAAAAGGTTCAAAAAGGGCCAAAGGAGTGATCAAAGGTGAGATGATTTCAATAGAGGCAACAGCTGGGTGGGCCAGAACCTGGAAAAGAGGTGATTAGAGAAGCAATAGAAGTTTAAGATCTTGAATTCTCCAGAATTTTGGATGGGAGCTGATTATTTGATGGCCCCAGTTCTTGTATTGGAAGAGAAACAAAGCTGGTTCCTGCTAGCTTCAAAGTGATGTGGTTCTTCACGCAGCCAGTAGCTTACAGGAGTTCAGGGGGAGACTGGACAGCTATATGGAAGAGAGATCCAGCAAGGGTTATTCAATAATTAGAAAGCACATCCATATCAGGAAGTTCACTGAGCTGAAAATAGGTGGGGACTGGTGTAATGTGAATATAAGTGTCAGACATGCTTGCCCTGGACTTCCTCTTCTGGAGCAGGCTGCCGGACTAAGAGGACCCCTGCTCTGGTCTGAGCGGAGCACAACTAGCTTTTCCACAATTCCCATCCCTTCCTGTCTGTGCTGCTGCTCTGATCTGCATTGGTCACCTTCTCACCATGTGTGCCTGGCTTCCCAAAGCTTCCTGTCTGTTCCTTAATGCTGCGTTCCTGCTCACCTTCAGCAGGCTCTGTCACTTTCTGCCTCTTGCTTGAAGAAGTCGTCAGAAAAGAGAGATGTGTGAGCACTTCCTCTGGTAAAAAAAATAGGGATGGGATCTTCTCAGTGGCCAAAGCAACCAGCAGGCTCAGTTTTCATTACACAGCTCTTTGTGCCATCCTGGTCCAGCATGAAGGGCTGTGATGGCTCTGCAGTGGGACAAAGGGGGTTGGATGGTGTTTGGCAACCAACTCTTCTCTGTTACTTCCAGCTGAGTTCTCGACATACCTCAACTTCTGCCGTTCACTGAGGTTTGATGACAAACCTGACTACTCATACTTGCGGCAGCTCTTCCGCAACCTCTTCCACCGCCAAGGCTTCTCCTACGACTATGTCTTTGACTGGAACATGCTTAAATTTGTGAGTTGGGCTGGAGGGGCAAGGGTTGATTCATATCATGGAGATGGGGGAGGAAAGCTGGACACAGCCTGTCATTTGTACATACCCTGGTGAGCAAATTGAGAAAGGGGACCAGGTAGAGTGAAAAGAGGCAGAGTTTGGTGATGCTAATGATACTTCTCTCTCAATAGATCTATAGCTATAGGTAGGTAGAAGTAATTTTTCAGGAGAGAACTATAGGTTGGACTCGATCTCAAAGGTCTTTTCCAACCTTGTGATACTGTGATATTATTTGGAGGTGATACACAGATGTGGACATCAATAACAGCTGTAGTACTGTGTGCTTTCTTCCCTGTTTCTTCATGGAACAGAATGAGGCCCTCTCTGTGTGGAGAGGGAGAAGAACGTGTTTTGGGCATGGAGCTCTGTTTTTTTTGTGTGATAGACCACCATGTGTCTTCTGTCTGGGGCTGTTGCTCTCTCTTCTGCTTGATGTTCACATGGGGGGTTTTCTCCTCTTCAGGGAGCAGCCCGGAACCCTGAGGATATGGATAGGGAGCGGCGAGAGCACGAGCGAGAAGAGAGGATGGGACAACTCCGGGGGTCAGCCACACGAGCGTTGCCCCCTGGCCCACCTGCTGGAGCCACTGCCAACCGTCTTCGCAATGTCACCGAGCCTATAGCCTCCACCCCCACCTCCCGAATCCAACAGTCCGGTAAGGGGGGTGGAAGAGCTGAGGGACGCAAGTGCCACCCTTGTTATTGGCTGGAAACTGAAACGATTGACTGATATTCTTGACTCACGTTTCTCTTCATTGACAGGAAACACATCCCCCAGAGCAATTTCAAGAGTGGACAGGGAGCGGAAGGTCAGCATGAGGTTACACCGAGGAGCTCCTGCCAATGTCTCCTCATCTGACCTCACAGGGCGGCAAGAAGTGTCACGGATTTCAGCATCACAGGTGAGTCCCTGCTGTGATGTTTGCGGCCTTAGTCTACATGTCCCAGGAGGACAAACGGCTCCACAGTGGTTTTTAGCTGATCTGCTGGCTTAATGTGCACCCGAAGCTTCTACAGTGTGGTGGGGGGAGTGATACCAAGTCATGCTTTGGTTCTTCAGTTACATGTTTTCTGGAGGTCGTGCTCAGTACTGTCATCTTAGCTCTGCTTTGCTCTGAGTGGTCCTTCATCTGATTGTCTTCCACACCGCAGTGGTTTGGAGAAGTGTAACAGTAAACTCTTGGGAGGGAGAGTATCTTGAGAGAAATGGGCAGCCTCCTTGTTTTGATGTCCTTCATGCCTTTTTCTTCGTCTCCATCCTTTGCCTATTCTTCTTTTTCTCTTGCAGACAAGTGTGCCATTTGATCACCTTGGGAAGTGAGGAGAAATTGCCACTGGACCAGTGTTTGCTTAGGTGAGCCTGTCCTCATGTTTGGGACTCCCCAAGGAGGGAACTGCTGGAATTAGGGATTAGGCGTTGGAATTGCTGGGAAGAGCCTTCTCTCCTAATGTCATCTTCTTTTTTTTTTCTCTCTTTCTAGTGTCTTCACTGTATTTTTCTTTTAAAAAACAAAAAACTCAAAAAGCAAACAAAAACTAAAAAAATCAAAAAAAAAACAACAAAAAAAAACCCCAACAGAATTTTTTTGCCAACGATGAGGAGTCGAGCTGTGCCCCCGTGCTGGTGTGAGCTGCTGCCGAGAGGGTTGCCTGAATCTCCCAGCGCGAGCACCTCTGAGAAGCTGATGACGCAGGAACTGTGCGGGAACACCTTTGCTGCCCCCCAGCCCCGCCACGGCCCTACCACTGCCACCACGGGTGACCCCCAGCTCCCTCTCCTGACTCTGTGCTCCTGGTTTTTGTTTCTCTCTCTCATTTTCTTTCTTGGATGTCTCCTGCTTTATTTTTTTAAATTTCCAAGTCATATGGTTTCTGGCCATATACATTTTAACTTTGCTCTCCTTTTTTTTTCTGAGGGCAGGGGATGGTGTGTGTGGAGGAATTAGTTTTTTGGTTGGGTTTTTCTTTCCCAGGAGCCTTGTGGGCCAGGAGGTGCCTGATGGTGGAAATCTGATTTTTATTGTTATAACAGAATTTATTTTCTCAAGCATTAAATGAATTTTAAGCTGTGAGGGGAAATTGTGGAAACAGCCTAATCATTGACTCGGGCTTCCTTTTGTGGGGTGGCTTCTCTGCGGTTTTTTTCGGTTGTTGGGAGAAGTGCCAGACTTCCCTGATCAAGCTGTCCTCACATGCCAAGGGATCTCTGTGGAGAGGCTCGTGGTCCCATGGAGGATGGGAAGGCCGGAGCTGAATTTACAGGAAGAAACACACTTCCCATCCTTGCAGCGGGGTCTTTTTTTTTGGTCTGGCTGTGCGTGTTTTTCTAATTTTTTTTTTTTTTTTTTTAATTGAAACTTGTTTTAATTCCTGCGGAGAGAGTGTGGGACTTGAGGAGAAGAGAGGGGTGCTTAGAAAATGGAGTCTGGTGTTCTTCTGGAGCGATGGCTTTTACTTTCTCCTTCCCTCATGCAACCCCAAGTAAGATCCACCATACATGCACAACCCTGTCCTGCCCTCTCCCACCTGTCTCTCCCCTCCCTCCCTCCCCCCCCAGTTTTAGTTGTTTTTAAATATAATTTAGGAACACTCAAGCTGCTTTGTGGTGCTTGGGGCTTTGAAACACAAAGATCACCACTTCAAACCTATGGCCTGTAGCAGACACACTGTCACTGTAGTGTGGAGCCGATGGGTTGTTGGCAGGGCGGGGAGGGTGGGGTTAGTCTTTGTTTTGTTTGTTTTTACCCTTTCTATTTAACACTTCGTTTCTCCTCCCTATTTTTTTCCTAATTTATTTACCCCTCTTACTGTCTCTCTCTTTTTTTTAATTAAAGAGCAAAACTTTTTATTACTTTGTAATTTAAAAAAACAAAAAAAAAACCTGAAGAACTTTGGGGGGAATTTTGTACTTTTTTCCTGTGTAAATATTGGACTTTTTTGAGCTTTATCGTGGTTGTTAATTTGAAGTAATAAAGTAGAAAATGATAAAGTGACACCAGCATCTGTTATTCCTTCCCTAGCATCGTTGCTGGGAGTGCCCTCGGAGATGCAGGAAGCCCTGTCTTGTGGCCGAACCTGTTCCTGAGTTCCAGGAATGAGTTTGATCATAATTACTGGAAAAAAAGGCACAGGGCTGGAGTGCCTAAAAATAAATCTGAGCTGATCTCTGCCTTGGAACAGCAGGAGTTATGTGAAACCTGATTTGGAATCTCTTGGTTCCTGGACTTGAGCTACCTATGTCCAGTGCATCTGGCTTTCAGGAGGAATGGGATGGGACCTTTCCGTGCCATTGGCTTTGGGTGTGCACTGAGTTTTATGGAGGTGGACACAGGGTTTTGTATTGTTCTTCCATCCACAAATGGTGGAGGAAGGGGAAGGAGAGAGGGGTTGGAGCAGCAGCCCTGAGCACCTGACAGTGGTGCTGGACTCGATGTAAAGTGGCACCAGCTGCTTTGGTGTCTCCGGTGCTGGTGTTTGTTTGGGTTTCTTTGGTCGCCCAACCTGTCTGAGAAGTTACTACATTTTAATACCGATTTATTTCTAAGTTGCTGCTCCTGTAGTTGTGCATTATCTGTATGAAAGGCTGGTTTCTGGCAGGGTGGGTGAAACTCTTGAAATTGATTTTTCAGGAACACCTGCTGGGAGTAAGTGATGAGTCCTGGTGACTTGGCAAATTCCTTTTGTGCCTGTTCTCTGCCTGCTGAGCAGGGAGAGCTGCTCTTTCAGTTGCCTGCAGAGAGGGGCTTCCAGTTCATTGGAGAAGAGTAAGAGGGAAAGGAATAGTTCAGGGGTATGAGGTGTTGTCCTGCTTCCATTTTGAGTGTGGTTTTCAGGGAGCAGAATGAAATCATAGAACCATAGAACGGTTTGTGTTGGAAGGGACCTGAAAGATCATCCAGTTCCGACCCCCCTGCCATGGGCAGAGACACCTCCCACCAGACCAGGCTGCTCAAGGTCCCATCCAACCTGGCCTTGAACACTTCCAGAAAGGGGGCATCCACAGCTTCCCTGGGCAATCTGTGCCAGTGCCTCACCAGCCTCACAGTAAAGACTTTCTTCCTAATATCTAACCTAAATCTCCCTTCTTTCATCTTAAAACCATTCCCCCTCATCCTATCGTTGAACTTTCTGAGAAATGACATGACTTCTTCCCTTCTAAACCTTACCCTCTTTGGGGTGCCAGTGCCTTACCATCCTCATCATGAAGAATTTCTTCCTAATGTCTAATCTGAATCTTCCCCCTTCCAATTTAAAGCCATTCCCCCTTGTCCTATCACTACCTGCCCTTGGAAAAAGTCCCTCCCTAGCTTTCCTGTAGCCCCTTCAGGTACTGGAAGGCCTCTATGAAGTCCCCCCTGAGCTGAGCAAGCCCAGCTCTCTCAGCCTGTCCTAACAGCAGAGGTGCTCCAGCCCTATGAGCATGTCGTCTTCCCTTCTAACCGCTGCTTTCTTTGACAAAGAGGAATGTCGCCTCCACTTCCTTTCTACATCCCCATTGCCCAGGGCAGCCGAGGGGTGGGATTATAGGAGGTCCCGGTGCCTTTAAGAG
The DNA here is from genome assembly GCA_033558235.1 of Neomorphus geoffroyi. Taxonomy (NCBI): domain Eukaryota; kingdom Metazoa; phylum Chordata; class Aves; order Cuculiformes; family Neomorphidae; genus Neomorphus; species Neomorphus geoffroyi. Next base: position 18,398,219 of record JAUMJM010000021.1, on the reverse strand, counting down.
CGGGGCGGTGACGTCACCCCTTCTCCCACCGCCCCCGCGCGCCGCTGCGCGACGAGCGGGCGGGGCGGGGCGGGGGGAATGGGCGGGGCGGCGAGAGGAGTGGGCGGGGCGTGCGGCGCTCTGTGCGCACGCGCCGAGGGCCGGTCAGGGTCCGGTGTCGCCATGGGCTCTTGAGGCCACCGCGCCGGTGCCGGCGCCCGCCCGGGGGGCAGCGAGGCAGGGACGCACCCGACGCGAGCCCTCAGCGCCGCAACCAGGCGGGCTGGGCCGGGCCGGGCCGGGCCCCACCCCACCCGCCTCCAGGTGAGACGTGGCCGGGGCGCGGGAAGGTAGGGGGGTGGGGTGTCCAGGAGCGCTCAGTGAGGCCTCCCCTAAACGCATCTTCCCCTACGCATCGCCCCGGTGTGGTCGTGACCCGCCCCTTCCCCAATCCCCCTTCTTCCCCCCCTCACCCCTGTGCTTCCTTGTTTTCCCCCTCCCTCCCCGTGCGGCTTCCCAACCCCCCATGTGCTCCCTGCCCCCCCCTCCACCCAGTGCGGCATCCCAGCCCCCTGTCGTCCCCACCCCCCCAGTTCAGTTCCCCTGCACTGTGTCCCCACCCTCTGGTTCGAGTTCCGAGCCCTCCCAGTGCAGCTCCTAGTCCCTGTCCCCCAGCTAAGTGCAGCTTCCCAATGCTATTGTCGTGTCTCCCGATTTGAGCTCCCTGTCCTCCCTCCTTGTGGTACGGCCCCCCAGCCTCCTCCTCCTTCCCTTCCACCATGCAGCCCCCCCTTGCCTCCCGGCTCGAGCCCCCTGTTTTCCCCACACACAGCCCCCCAGCCCCCATGCCCCCAGACCGCTGGTGCAGCCCCTCAGCACCATCACCTCCCCTCAGTTCGAGTCTCCTTCCCTCCCACCCTGCTGCGAAACCCCGTCCCTCCCTGTGTATCTCCCCACTCCTATGTGCCCTCCCTCCGGTTTCAGCCTCCTTCACTACCCCCTGGTGCAGCCCCCCAGCCCTCTTTCCCCACCCCTCAGTGCAGTTCCCTAGCACTGGGCCCCCACTCCCCAGTTCGATCTCCCTTCTGCCCCCCAGTGTGGCTCCCAACACTATTGCCCTCACCCTCCCATTGCACTATTTGAATTCCCTAGCTTTCTGCCTCCCTAGCCTCCAGTGTGGGCCCCCCAAGCACCATGCTCTTCCCCTTGTTCAAGCCTCCTTCACTCCCCCCAGTGCAGGCCCCCAGCCCCTTTCCCCCACCTCTCAGTGTGGTCCCCCAGCACTGTTCCCCCCCACCCTGGTGCAGCCCTCCCAGCCCACTGCTCCCCTCCCTGGTGTGGCCCCCCGGCACCCTCCTCTTGGTTTGAGCCCCCTGTGTCTGTCGTCGTCCCGCTCCCCCCCCCCCCCCCCCGCCCGGTGCAGCCCCACAGATCTCTGTATCTGTCTCCCCTGCCCCAGTGCAGCCCCCTGGTCCTATGCCCGCAGCCCCCTGTTTCCCCACAGCGCAGCCCCCCAGTCCCATGCCTTCACCTCCCAGTGTGGCCCCCTTGCCCTCCCCCCAGCACTGTGTCCTCACCCCACTGGTTTGAGATCCTCATTTTCCCCTGGGACAGCCCCCCAGCACCGTGCTCTCACCCCATAATTTGAGCCCCCTGCTCCCCCTCCAGCACAGCCCCCTTAGCCCTCCTCTCCATTCCTCTGTACAGCCTGCATGCGTTTCCCCGCTGTGCTCCCCCCTGTGTCGCCCCTGCCATTCTGCCTCCGCAAACGGTGCCCCCATTCCCCTCGAGTGGCTTTATACCTATCCCATGCCCTCCCACCAGCTCCTAGTACACCCACACACACTCCATGCATCCCACGCCATCTGTTCCCCAGTATTTCCCTGTTGCAGCCCACCTCATCTCCCCATGCACACAGATGCGTTGCCCCAGAGCAGCCCCCACACCCACCCAGTGCTGCTCAGTGGCTTTGGGTGTGTGTCACTGTCTGTGAGGTTGTGTTTGTCCCCTGGTGGGCTGGGAACAGAGCAGAACCCAACAGGGAGGTGGGTGCCAGGCTTGTGTTTGCCATATCTCTTCTGGCTCAGGCCGGGTGGTTGCCAGGCTTGTGTTTGCCATATCTCTTCTGGTTCAGGCTGCGTGAGTGCCAGGCACTGTGTATACGTGTGTGTGTGCTGATGTGGTGGGTGTGCGAGGAGGCTGTTACTGTGCCTGTGCAGTTCCCTGTCACGGGTGGGTTACAATCAGTTTTGTTTGGATGCTCACAGTGGCTTGAAATGTCAAGTGCTCCACGAGGGCTAATTCAGTCTTGGCAGCTGCAGCGTGTCATGGAAGGAGGGAGGAAGAATGTGCATGTGGTTAGGTTCTGATGAATTGTGAACCAGGAAAGGGACTGGAGTGTTTTCGGGGACAGCTCTATGAAAGGTGCCTGGAACACTGTGGAGCTGTCAAGAGTGGGAGGAGGAGTGGGAATTCCAGAGGAAATACTGAAGATGATTCCTTCTTATAGAAAGTTTGAAACTGTTCGTGCCAAATAAGGAGCTTGAACAGGAGTGATTATTGAAGACATAGACAGGCTTCCCTGGGGAGAAGACTGTTTACTTCCCTTGAAGAGAAAAATAGAAGGTATTGATCAATAATAGAGTGAGGGCTAACAGGATGAATAGAAATGTCTGTTCCCTGTCCTGCAAGAAGAAAACAATCAATGAAAATGTAATAAAGTGTACATCCCTCTAGCAAAGAGTTGGCTTCTTTAACACAACAGTTAACTGTTCCATTGAACTGGTGTTGCTGGAAGTTGCCCTTGCGTCAAAGAGCTTAGCAGCATTCCGAAAAGAAACCAGAGAAATCTCTAGAAATATTCATGTTACTCAGGTTTCTAATACTAAAGGTTTGTAATTGTGTGGTACTTTTGGAAGAAAGCAATCTCTCACACTTTTAGGATGTTGGCGAAGTGCTAAAGAATAAAGCTTTAGGGAGAGGTTTTTTTTTATGATGAAGGTATTCTACAAAGGCCTACTTCACGCTTTTTTTTTCAGCATTGTCCCCAGGAAAATGAGTTTTGAATCTACTCTGGTCTAGTGGAGCAGTTTTTAAGTCCTTAATACTGTTGTTGTTATGATTGTGCTGTAAACCTAAGTGGCGTGGATGCAGCAGGTGGCTGTGGCTGCATCTGGACCAGAAGTGTTGTGGTCTTGTGGCAAAATGATCAGGAAAGCGTTGCTACTGAAGTCAGCATTTGCAATCAGCTCAGTGGTGTGGGAGGATGTTTTCCTTTGTGTTCTGCTCAGGTCTCTACAATCAGTTTGGAGTGCTGAGCAGGTTGTGTTCTGAAAATGTGGGGCAAGGACAAAAACGCTTCCCCATTACTTGGGCATTTTTTGTGGTTTTATTTGTTCGTCTCCTTGGTTCATGTGACAATTAGAAGGGGAAGGTTCTTAGACAACCACACAATCTCCAGTCACATGAAGTTTAACGAGGGCAAGTGCCGGGTTCTGCACCTGGGACACAGTAGCCCTGGATGTCCTACAGGCAGGGGAACGAGAGGCTGGAGAGCTGCCCTGTGGAAAGGGACCTGGTGGTTCTGGTTGAAGGGAAGTTGAATGTGAGCCAGCAGTGCCCTGGCAGCCAGGAGGGCCAACAGTGTCCTGGGGTGCATCAAGCACAGCATTGCCAGCTGGGTGAGGGAGGTGGTTGTCCCACTCTGCTCTGCACTGGTGGGACCCCACCTCAAGTGCTGCAGGCAGTGTTGGGCACCCCAGTATAAAAAGGACATAAAACTACTGGAGAGTGTGCAGAGGAGGCCACAAAGCTGGTGAAGGGTCTAGAGGAGATGTCTCATGAGGAGAGGCTGAAGTCACTTGGTCTGTTAGGCCTGGAGGAGACTGAAGGGGGACCTCATCATGGTCTACAGCTTCCTCACAAGGGGAGGAGGAGCAGGAGCAGGTGCTGATCTCTTCTCTTTGGTGACCAATGACAGGACTCGAGGGAATAGCAGGAAGATGCACCAGGGGAGGTTTAGGTTGGACATTAGGAAAAGGTTCATCACCCAGAGGGTGGTGGAGCACTGGAACAGCTCCCCAGGGAAGCAGTCACAGCACCAAGCCTGGCAATATTCAAGAAGCATTTGGACAATGCCCTCAGACACACAGTGTGAGTGTTGGGGCTGTCCTGTGCAGGGACAGGAGTTGGACTTCGTGATCCTTGGGGTTCCCTTCCAACTCAGGACGTTGTATGATTCTATCATTTTACATGTAAAATGGTCAGAAAATCAAGTTCAGAGAGACTATCTGGTTTTGCATAACGAAAGCATTCTGAGCTGTTTTGTTTCTAACGATTCAACAGAATCCAACTAGAAATCTGCCTTGTTCTCTGTCAGCTTGTTTGGCTGTTCACCAGTAGCAGGCTGGGAGATGAGCTTTTGCAGTTTGCAGTTCACAGAATCATAGAATGGTTTGGGTTGGAAGGGACCTTTAAAGATCATCCAGTCTCAAACCCCCTGCTGTGTACAGGGACACCTCTACTAGACCACGTTGCTCAAATCCTCATCTAACCTGGCCTTGAAGCTGTAGGATTAGGGATGTGTTCTTCTTGTGGATAAATGAAGGATAAGTTGTTTTTTTTTTTCCCCAACTCACAACAAAAATATCTTTTAAAACACATTCACCCTCCCCTAAAATGTCAGTCTTTTCCTCTGTCAAGTACTCGTGAGTTAACTGAAACATCTAACAATCATGTTTGACTTAAGACAACAACCTTTTAATTTCTGTGCGATGGAAATTACCCTTCATCTCTCCTCCCCTCCTGTTTTGGGTCTGTGTTTAATTGGTTTATGTTTGCACTGTTTTTTTTTTTTTTTGCTTTTTCATTTATTTTTCTTTCTTATGGACTACTTTGGGAGAGGGCAACTGGACATTTTTTTCAGAGCAGCAATCGCCCAGGAAGGCTGTGGAGGTGAAGTTCCACCAGCTGAACCAATGAGCTGCAGCCATCCTCCAGGCGTCTCACCTCACGTTTTTTTTTCTTCTGGGAAGAAGCAGGGGACTGGAGTACTTGCTTATTGCTGGCTTCTGTCTAGTCTTTGAAAATCAGCTCAGCCTCCATGGGGTTTTTGTTTGGGATGGTGTCAATAAAATATCTGGGAAGACAACAGAGCAAACTGTGTCCAGGGAAAATGCAGTGTGTAGACAAGCTGCCTGGGAATCCTGCTGTATCTGGGTGTGACCAGGCCTTGGTAGCCCCTGGGGGGCATAATTTACAAGAAACCTGAAGAGGGAAATAACTTACGTGCTCTACCTGCAGCATGGAATGTTCTTTAGCCCATAAAGTACATGGATGTTTGTCTTTCCACCCTCAAGTCTGGACGATGGGAATACTGCTATTATTATGTTACAGTCACAGTGCCTGGGAGTCTGATGGTGCTGAAAGGATCAGCTGTTTGAGGATGTTATGTCATGGAGTGTGACCAGGAGCACAGAGAGATCGTGTCACAGCCTCACATTTTTTGTGTCTGACCCAAAAGCGTTCCTTTCTGCCTGGGCATGTTGTACCTCCGGCCTCTGGTCAATTCAGTGGCAAGAAGGTGAAAAAAAGATCTCTCTGGTTCAGCAAAGAAAGCGACAGCAACTTGTTATCTAATACAGCATTGAGGCTTTGAGGAGATGAGATGAAGTAACAGCTTAAAAGCTGACCTTGCTGGCCTATTGTTCCCTCCCCAGGCTGTGGAACATGACCTTGATGCTCTTGGAGGCTGCCGAACTGATTGCTCGGGAGCCTGCAGTTGCCTGCTCATCTCCGCTACACACAGAGCCCAGGCAGCAGTGATGTGAGTAGCCATGCCTCCATCCAGGTTACTTAAAATGAACCTGGACTAACAAGTCTCCTGAGGAGACAGATCAGGAGACAGTGGATTTCCCTTCGTGGCTCATTCCATCTTGCCTCCTTCTTCCTGTTTTTGCTAGAAAAGACTGGTTAGTGGTGGGTGAATCAGTTTGTATCTTATTGCCCCATGGAAGTCAGGACTGATCTCCCTGGTGCTCCAGATTCTCCTGAATTTTGGGTGTGCTTTCCCCTGTGCCAATGGCTTTGCAATGGCACTGATTTTACAGCAGAGTTTTAAGCTAGATGTTATTTGTATAAATTCCCATTTAGGCAACTTATAGAATCATAGAATGGTTTGGGCTGAAAGGGACCTTAAAGCCCGTCCAGTTCCAACCCCCCTGCCGTGGGCAGGGACACCTCCCACCAGATCAGGCTGCTCAAGGCCCCATCCAGCCTGGCCTTGAACAGCCTGGCCAGGGAGGGGGCATCCGCAAATTCTCCAGTGCCTCATCACCCTCAGCGTGAAGAGTTTCTTCCTAAAGTCTAATCTAAACCTTCCTCCTTCCAATTTAAAGCCATTCCCCCTTGTCCTATTGCTACCTGCCATTGGAAAAAGTGCCTCCCCAGCTTTCCTGTAGCCCCTTCAGGTACTGGAAGGCTGCGATGATGTCCCCTTGAAGCCTTCTCCAACTTCACCCAGCTAGGTAATTAAATATTACTGTGTCTGGAAAAATGGGGTTGAAGCACATACCCTCTCAGGTGGACACTTGGTGTCCCTTGTTGTGTGTAGTGGAAATGCATTGCTGTTGCTGACTTTTGGGATAGAGAGGAGGATTTCGGGATCACCTCAAGCTGTGTTTCTGTAGCTGTTGGCATTAATGATATTGGCAACTTCTCTGCAAAACTTCTGTGGTCAACCAGGAAAGGCTGAGCATCTCCTGGCTGCTTGTGTGGCGTAAGTAGCCTTTGGAAGGGAATAATGCTTGACAAGGTCTTTCCCAGTAATGCCGTGCCTGCTTGCTGAGCTTAAGCCAGCAAGAGTGAGAGTGATTTTCTCCCTCCTCTGCCTGTGAGCTTTTGACTTTTCTGTAAGGGAAGTGCTGTGTCTGGGTTCATTCTTTAACTTGCAAAGCTGTAATGCTGGTGTAGTTGGGGCTTGGCATTTGTTGTGTTGGGGAGGAACGTGGCTCTCTTAGGAGCCCAGGAACGCAAAGCTTCTAATTCTGCTTTTAGAAGTCTGCATCTGTAGGATTTCTGTTTTTCTTGACGAGTAGCAGGGCAGGAGAGAAGTGTGGAGGGGGCAGTGTTCAACAGGGATAATGAAACTAGGAGTCAGTGATTTGTGGGAATTAATGACAGGATGTGTGGCTTATGTCCAAAGTTTATAAAACAATCAATTAAAAAAGAATAGAAAAAAGCAACAGCACACAAACAAAAATAAGCATATCAGATGCTTCCAGCAAAGAAAGGACATGGATCCATTAGAGCTAGTCAAGAGGAGGGCCATGAAGAGGATCCAAGGGCTGGAGCACCTCCCACACAAGGACAGACAGAGAGAGTTGGGGTTGTTCAGCCTGGAGAAGAAAAGGCTGCGGGGAGACCTTACAGCAGCCTTCCAGTACCTGAAGGGGCTACAAAGAAAGCTAGGGAGGGGCCCTTAATCAGGGATTGCAGTGATGGGATGAGGGGGAACGATTTTAAGCTGAGAGAGGGGGAATGGTTTTAAGCTGAAAGAGGGGAGATTTACATTAGATATTAGGAAGAAATTTTTTCCTGTGAGGGTGGTGAGGCCCTGGCACAGGTTGCCCGGAGAATCTGCAAATGTCCCATCCCTGGAGGTATTCAAGACTGGGTTGGATGGGGCTTTGAGCAACGTGATCTACTGGAAGGTGTCCAGTTTGGAACTGGATGATCTTTAAGGTTCCTTCCAATCCAAACTGCTCTATGATTTTGTAATTCTTGGATATTAGCAATAACAGAAGAGCTTCATAGTGAGTGGCTGCGGGTGCTTTGTTGAGAATCAGTTTTTACGTCTGCAGTGCTGATCGCTGCTACGTGTTTGCATCAGAAAATGATTGCTGGGTAAGTCAGATGTGCCATCTCTGTCATATGCATTGCTGCACTGTTGCCTGGGCTTGTGGTAAGTTCTCTGGCTTCCACTACATTTCTTGCTAAATTTAGGTATGGATCTAATCTGATAGAATCTGTATGTTATATTCCGTGTGGAAAAGTATGATCCATTATAAAAAACCACCTGCCTTCTTGTGTGACTGCCGCAAGTTCAATGGATTTTGGTTCTGCTGTAGTGTTTGATTCATCTTAGAGTAACTTTATACCCTGTGGCAACTTTAAAACTGTTCTCTCTTCTGTCTTGGCGCTTGGAAGTGGGAAAGGATGAACACGAGTGGCGATGGAGTTCTGATTTGACTTTGCTCTCGAGAATTTGAAAAATGAAATGCAGACTTCCTCTGTTGCACTGGACGCAAGTGTTTACAACACACCTTCCTTCTTGTTTTATCTTTCCCCTGTTCCAGTGGCAGAAGGTCTTTGTAGCCTTTCTGTGTTTCTGTCTTGGGAGCAGAAGCCTTGACTGGTTCCTGTGGAGTGCAGCTACTGGGAATATGGGAAAAGGACACAGTGCATGGCCCAAGTGTGCTTGATCTTGCTATCGAAGGAGAGGTTGGAACGTTGGGGAACATCCGTTCTCCTTCTCTCCCTCCTCCTTTCTCTTTTTTCCTGTCCCCTTCCAAAAAAGGGACTGGATGTTTGATACTGACCTATCACAACGTGGGTCAGTCCACAAAAAAAAAAGGCGGGGGGAGGGCTGCGTGAGCACATAGAGACAACAGAAATTAATAGAGCAGAAAAAACTCTGGAAAGAAGAGTGCACGGCTCAGGGTAAAAGGCTTTTATTGTTGATTCCGAGTTTTTAAATGGGTGCATGGGGTGGGAGGGGGAAGCTGTTCTCCCCTCAGATGCTGTGTATGGATTAGAAAAATGGGTGGGGTCTCTGTAAACTGGAAGTGGAGATTTTTGTGGTATTCTCAGATCTTAATTTCCTTAAAACTAGGAAAAAAGTTACATGGCCTTGTTGAAGGTTAAATTGTTTGCATATACGGTGTGCTCTTATGTGTGTGTAGGTGTCAGATCATCTCCTGAATGTGGCTTAGTGGGTGTGTACTTTGCCCTGTGGTTTGATCCTCCTAGGTGCCTGACTCCTCTGCCTCCTGCTTCTGAGGCTAATGGTCTTCCTGCTCCACCTGTGCTGGTGCTGCTGGTTTTGTGTCCCAGTGACAATTTTCTCTGGTTTTGCTGACTACTGAGAGCTGGTTTGAAAATTGTGAGTGAGGGACATCCCTTCAGCATCCAGGCTGCTCACTCCTCTGGAGAAATAGCGCTGCAAAGAACTGCATTTGGGTCTGAATTCGTTGTGCAGAGAGAGAAGTCGTGCATTAAGCTGATAGGAAGCGCAGTAGCTGTAAATGCAATCACCGTGTGCTTCTGTAAATCTGGTCAAATGCCCATCTTCTAGCTGAGCACAGTGTTTTCTCACGTGTGTTTGGAGTTACGTATGTGTGCCTGTGTATGAAGTGCGCATCGTGGGGTCACTTTCACTGACTTGATGTTGAGAAAGCTTTGTCCCGCATGAATGGTAAAATGTAAATGAGTTGCACTAGTGAAAATTGCATGCCAGGTCACATACTTAACTTACAGGTTGTTTTGGGAATGCTACTGGAGAGCTTAAAAATGCACTGGTGGGACCTTTTCATGTCTTATAGCTAAGTAAACTGGATGCCACCCCAGAGAGAAAAAGCTATTTGAGAAGCAATAAATTTAAAAGCATTTGATTTTCTTTTATTACTGTCACTGATGTGAGCTGCACTGATGACTTCCTTATTGTTAAGCATTGTGTTATTTTGTCTTGACTCTCTGCTTCCTACTTTTCCTACCTTTTGCCAGATGAGCTGGTGATGCTATGCCTTTGGGGTTTGAAAAGACCTTACATCAATTGTGAATTTGCAATATATACTTAGCTCAATGGAAAATGCTCATCACAGTTGGCTAGTTCTAGGCATCCTGATAATTAAAATAGTCTAAAATAAACTTTGAACCATTTTGTCCTGTATTCTTGTACCCCTTGTAAGTCTAGGGGATGTTCTGAAAACCATACTTGCCTTCACTAATATAAAACTCTGGCTTGTGCCCTGATAAATGTAGAAAATTCAGACTTTAAATCACCTACCACTTCTGCATTGGTCTTTTTTTTTTTTTTGTCCATAATAATAATAATTTAATGGAGGAACTCTTAGAGGAATAAGAAGTTAGAGGGGAATGGAAAATGGTTTTGCAGTATCTAACAGAAACGAAGTTCATCATGGTGGATATTTGAACCTACACTGAGTGCAGAGTAGGTTTTAAGGAGGAACAATTTCTTGCCTCCTGGCTTTCCAGGAGAACCTTGCATCCAGGTTGTGCGTGTTTTGTTGGATCATATCTTGTGCGGCAGAAGGAGGCTTAGCTGCTAAGACTCTTTCATGGGATAACTATATCATTCTCTGCGCTCTCAGCAGTTTAGAAATGAAATACTTTTAGTCTCAGAGGACATGATCTATTTTGGAAACGCATATTGTTTTGGCAGATGGCAGAGAATGACTTCAGAGTCACATCATTTGGGGTTCTTTCCCTGTTGACACCAGGGCAAAGTAAGCGTGCTGTCGCCAGCAGCACAACAGAACGGGTCTTCGTAGAACCACAGAATGACCTGAGCTGGAAGGGACCCACAAGGATCATCGAGTCCAACTCTTGTCCCTGCACAGGACAACCCCAGCATTCACATGGTGTGTCTGAGGGCATTGTCCAAATGCTTCTTGCATCTTGATCGGATCAGGCATCCTGCTCCTCCTTTACCAGGCTCTGTGACTGAATATGTGCTCTGAAGTACCGCTAGAACTGAAGGACCAAGCTTGAATATTTCTTCTGTCCTCTTACACCGCTTCTGTTGCATCAGAACGGGGTTTACATGTTTGTTTGTTTATTTTTATGTAGAAATAGCTCCTCCTTGGTGGTGACATTTCCCATGCCTTTATGCAAGCCAAAAATGAAGGTTTTTTGTTCTCACTTGTGGCACATCCTTTCTGTTTACTGTTCTGAGTTTATTTTTGGTGAAAGAAGCTGCCATGTTGATGTTAGAGACAGAAGGCCTCTGTTCCCAAAAGATGCAGGAATGGCAATCTGCTCTCGATGGAGAATTACCATGCTGCTCATTGGGAATGGGGGTGTCACCTCTGCCTTCCATGTTTGGGGTTGTTGAGTGTAGACCTCGTGCCAACCTAAGCACTACCCGAAGCTCACATACAGGAATTGCACCAACTGATCCAAGTTTCCTGTGGTCATCCTGAAATGCGCCTAAGCCCTTGTCCAAAAGCCCTGTGTGTTTATCCACATAGGGCATCACAGAGATGTGGTGGGATGGCTTCTCTGGCTGGAGGCTTGAAATGGAAGGATACAGTCTGTTTAGGAAGGACGGGCAGGGAACATGAGGAGGGAGCATCAACTTCTTTGTTAGTGACCAGCTGGAGAGCATGGATGTCCACCTGGGGCTGGATGAAGAGCCATCCAAGAGCTTATGGGTCAGGATTAAAGGGAGGTCAGGGACAGGTGACATTACTGTTGGGATCTGCTACAGGCCACCCGACCAGGAAGAATGAGCACATGAGGCCCTCTATAGACAGATAAGAGCAGTCTCCCATTCACAAGTCCTGGTCCTAATGGGGGACTTCAACAACCTCAATATCTGTTGGAGGGACAACACAGTATGATCCAAGCAATCCAGGAGGTTCCTGGAATGAATGCATTGATAGCTTCCTCCTTCAAGTGACAGAGGAGCCAATGAGGAGAGGTGCAATGCTGGACGTTGTTCTCACCAACAAGGATGGGCTGGTGAGGAATGTGAAGGTCAAGGGAAGCCTTGGCTGCAGTGACTCTGAAATGATGGATTTCAAGATCTTTAGGGCAGCGAGGAGGGCACGCTGCAAACTCACTACCCTGGACTTTAGAAGAATAGGCTTTGCCATCTTCAGAATTCTGCTTGGTAGAGTACTGTGGGATAAAAAGCTAGAGGGAAGAGGGGCCCAAGAAAGCTGGTTAGTATTCAAGGATCACCTCCTCCAAGCTCGGGAACGATGCATCCCAACAAAGAGAAAGTCAGGCAAAAAGACCAGTAGGCCTGCATGGATGAACAAGGAGCTCCTGGACCAACTCAAAACCCAAAAAGGAAGTCTACAGAGGGTAGAAGCAAGGACAGGTAGCCTGGGAGGAATACAGAGAAATTGTTTGAGCAGCCATGGATCAGGTTAAGAAAACTAAAGCCTTGATGGAATTAAATCTGGCCAGGGATGTCAAGGGCAACAAGGTAGACTAGGGAAAATGTGGACCTTCTCTGGAAGGAAGTGTAAGATCTGGTTAACTTGCATATGGAGAAGTCTGAGCTACTTTTTACCCTCAGTCTTCACCGGCAAAGGCTCAAGCCACACCACCCAAGCCTCAGAAGGCAAAGGCAGGGACTGGGATATCAAAGAGTCACCCACTGTAAGAGAGGATCAGATGCGAGATCATCTAAAGAACTTGAAGGTGACCAAGTCTGTGGGACCTGATGAGATGCATCTGCGGGTCCTGAGGGAACTGGCAGATGAAGTTTCTAAGCCACTGTCTATAATATTTGAGAAGTCGTGGCAGCCTGCTGAAGTTCCTACTGACTGGAAAAGAGAAAACCTAACTCCCATTTTTAAAAGGGGAAAAAAGGATGAACTGAGGAACTACAGGCTGGTCAGTCTCACCTCTGTGCCTGGCAAGATCATGGAGCAGATCCTCCTTGAAACTATGCTAAGGCACCCAGGAAATAAGGAGACGACTGGTGACTGCCAGCATAGCTTCACTAATGGTAAATCATGCCTGACAAATTAAGTGGCCTCCTATAATGGGGTGTTGGTGGATAAGGGAAGAGTAACTGGTATCATCTGCCTGGGCTTGTGCAAAGCATTTGACACTGTCCCTCATGACGTTCTTGTCTCTAAATTGGAGAGACATGGGTTTGTCGGATGGACCGCTTGTTGGGTAAGGAATCTGCTGCATGTTTGCACTTAGAGTTGCAGTCAAGAGCTTGATGTCCAAGTGGAGAACAGTAATGAGTGACGTTCTGTAGGGGTTGGTATTGGAACAGGTGATGTTTAATATCTTTGTTGGTGACAGGGGCAGTGGGATTGAGTGCACCCTCAGCAAGTTTGCCAACGCCACCAAGCAGCGTGTTGTGATCAACAAGCTGGATGGAAGGGATACTGTTCAGAGGGACCTTGACAGGCTTGAGAGATGGGCACGTGCAAAGATCATCAGGTTCAACAAGGCCAAGTGCAAGGTCCTGCACATGGATCGGGGCAATCCCAAGCACAAATACAGGCTGGGTGGAGAAAGGATGAAAAGTAAATCTGAAAAGAAGGACTTCGGAGTGCTGGTGGATGAGAAGCTCAACATGAGTTGACAATATGTGCTTGCAGCCCAGAAAGCCAGCCATACCCTGGGCTGCATGAAAAGTGTGACCAGCAGGTTGAGGGAGGGGATTCTGCCCCTCAACTCTGCTCTCATGAGACCCCACCTGGAGTGCTGTGTCCAGTTCTGGAATCCCCAGCATAAGAAGGATATGGAACTGTTGGAACAGGTCCAGAGGAGGCCATGAAAATGATCAGGGGGCTGGAGCACCTCTGCTATAAGGACAGGCTGAGAGAGTTGGGCTTGTTCAGCCTGGAGAAGGCTCTGGGGGAACCTCATAGCAGCCTTCCAGTACCTGAAGGGGCTACAGGAAAGCTTGGGAGGGACTTTCTATAAGGACATGTAGTGTGACAAGACAAGGGGTAATGACTTTAAGCTGAATGAGTGAAGATTTATGTTAGATATGAGGAAGAAATTTTTTCACGATGAGGGTGGTGAGACACTGGCACAGGTTGCCCAAAGAAGTTGTGGATGCCCTCTCCTTGGAAGTGTTCAAGACCAGGTTGGATGGGGCCTTGAGCAACCTGATCCAGTGGAAGTTGTCTCTGTGGTTCTGTGTACTTTTTTTGTGTGCGTGTGTTTCCATTTTCCAAAGTTGGATGCTTTTACTGGCTGTCTTCTCCTGGTCCTGTTTGTGCCGTGCTGTATTGCAGGTCACCTCTGTGGTAAGCAAGGTAAACAGCTGGAGATGGGAAAAGCTTCAAGAGTGAGATTTAGAAGCACTGAAATGTTTTCCTTTGATATCTCTAGGAGAGCCCTCCAGAGAGGGAGAATAAGTGTGCAAGTAGCTTTACTCTCTCTTGAAATGGAAGCAGTGAGGTGAAAGTGAAAGAGATGAGCAGAGAAGACAGGATATGACAGGAGAGTAAGGAGGTTTTCTAAATTTATTATGTGTTAAGAGTAGTTTGGTATGCATTGCGTTGGTGATTTAGGTTTCTGAATGCCCCTGATTTGCCATATGGCACTGTGGAGCACGTTCCTCATGGTTTGGTACCTTGCAGTGCTGGGAACCTTATGGGCCGAGAACAAAAAGATGGTTGTCCCAAGGAGCTTAAAGTGTGCAAAAAAACAACGGAGAAGTGTAGCCAGCTGGGAGGAATGTACAGAAAAGAGATCACAACCAGTAGCCAGACTGTTGTCAGGTGGTTGCACAGCTGGAAAAGCAGAGTGGGAAAATGGAGAAAATTGAGGTAAATATGAAATAGCTTTATGGCTGTCGGGAAAAAAAACCTTTTTCCCCAGCTGTGATGGAGGGAGGTGTCCAAGAAACAAGTATGAAAACACATTCACTGTGTCAGGTAACAAGGAAGCTGCTCACACCAGGGTGCTCGATCTGTACCTTGCCCAGGGCATTGTGTTTGCTGTGATGTGCTCCCAGGCACAACCTTTGCTGGAAACCCATCCCAATGGTGTGTTGGGCTTGTGTCCCATTGTATGGTGGGAAACAAGGCCTACTAAAAGACTTGCCACAGCCTACCCTCGTGATGCTCTTTTTAACAAGGCAACAGAGGAGCTAGGAGACTCCGAGCTGGTGGTAGTGAATCAGCTGAAATCCCCTCACCTGATTAAGGCTCCAATCGTCTTTACTATTACCTATTTCTTAAATATAGTACAGAATTGCTCTTACAGCTTCTTGCATACAATGTTCTTTCATAATAGCTCTGTGCACTGCTTATAGCTGTCACTGTGGCAATGGTCTATGGGACTTTAGGAGATTAGAAGGGATAATTTGGAAGGTATCTGGTAATTTTGCAGATTTGGGAGTATAGTGTTCATGTTTCACTGGAGAGGAGAATGAACTGCAAGCTGATGCTTACAACCAATAAAAAGTATCAACCGATTAAAAATTTGTCCTAGGGGGCCGCTCTTGGGTGAGGTTAGACTGGGGTTTGGGGTAGGAGAAGTGGAGCCCTGGTTAGCAAAGTTTGTATATTTTCTTTCAGAGCACAGTGCTGGAAAGAGTTATGAGTTTCAATGGCTGTGTGAATTAAAGGGGATTAGGCAAAGAATGATGCATAATCTTGTAATTAATGACAGTTAATGTATAATCACAAGGGGGCAGTGTTTAAGGTTACATATACAACTTCTAAGTGTTCTTGCTTCTTAATATGCAGCCTTTGTCACATCAAAATGCTTGCTAATCACTTTTTGCTGTTTCAGCTTCCTTTAAAACAAGTACAGAGCAGCAGAGGAATTCCCTTTCAGATTTTCACTTCTGCTGACGTTAACCAGCACTGCGTTTGGGTCTGCACTGTTGGTGAACTTTAGAAAGGGCTTAGCAGCTTCCTCTCTTGCATAGCTCCCAAAGTGCACTGGGATGTGCATGTTAACCACAGGTGCATCTGCTCTGATTTCATTTTAGATGTGCCCTTTGTGAGCTTGGTAGAAGCACTCTCAGCACTGTGACTGTTCAGTTACTTTAGAAGTTTATAGATTCTACGGTAGATATCCCTTTCTTCTCAAAGGAGCAAAAACCTTGCTACCTTGTGACATCTCCATCCAGCCTTCATCTCTCCAAACTTTTACATATAGTATAGATGAAGTAATGTGTGTGTATATATGCTTTGAAACTAAAAACTCAATGGTTATATCTCCTCTACTGATCAGGACTGAAAAGGAATTACTCTGAAGTATGTACAGTTATGGAAAGCTGTAACTCAGCTGGGATATTTGGGAAAAAGAATGGCTGGAAACATAAAGAAGAAAAGCTAAGTTTGATTATTTTGTAAATCAAACTGTACAGTTGTGCAGCTCCCTCTATAGTACGGTATTATCTGCTTAAACGAGTTTGGATATTTCTCAGTATTTGTATTTGTTCTCTTCCTGCCACGGAAGAAAGCACAAATGAAGTGGAATGTGGTATAAGTAACATCAGAGTGCTGCGTGCCCCTGGCACAAGTGTGTGGTTTGGAAGAGCATGTGCTGGAGGAGCCATTCGCACGCCTTAGCATGCATGTAGAAACGATGTGCTCCTGACCTTCTGCTGTTACTGGATGCTTGTTCCCTGACTTGTGCTTGTGGCTTGAGGTGAAGCAAGGCCGTGGCCATTCATCTGCAGATCTCTTTTCAGTTCTGCTGTGACCGGTCAGGAAATGATAGGTGTGCCTTTCCTTGCTGCAGCTGTAAACTGTGGCAGTGGATCACAGAATGTCGTGAATTGGAAAGACCCACAAGGACCATTGCGTCACTGCACAGAACAACCCCAGCATTCACACTATGTGGCTGAGGGTGTTGTCCAAATGCTTCTTGAATATTGTCAGGTTTGGTGCCGTGACTGCTGCACTGACGCGCTGTTCCAGTGCTCCACCTCCCTCTGGGGGAAGAACCTCTTCCTAACATCCAACCTAAGCCTCCCCTGGCACATCTTCCTGCCATTCCCTCGGGTCCTGTTGTTGGTCACCAGAGGGATTGTTTGCCTTTCTAAAGCACTTCCCATCTGCTGATCTTAAAAGGCCTGCGTAAGAGCTACTTCTTGCCCTTTTACAGAAAGGGTACCCCAAAACTATTAGGAGGCTATCAGAAGGAAGCAATTCCCCTGTTCCCCACTGTTCGCCTTGATAATCGTATCATTACTACATCTGTACCAGAAGCTGCTCTTCTAGTGGATGGAACCAATGGCTGCCTGCTTGTGATCCTGGTTTAAGTGGATTATCTTCCTCTGATCCAGAGGTCACTTTAGAGCGTGCTTACAACCAAATAGAAAGTAATAGCTGCTTTAGATCTTAGACCTTCCAGAATTTGTCCCATTGAAGGAAAATAGCTTTTCTTACAGGAAATGACATGGGGTCATGCTGCTTTGGTATCTTGCATATCCTTGTGTTTTGGGTGTGTTTTCATGGGTCAGCTGGTTTTCAGAAGCCAATCGCGTTAAATTCATGTCATGTAGAAAACAGTGCTAAATGAGTAGAATTAATGACAGCTGCCTAAGTGTACCATGCTGTGTGATGTTTGGTAAAAACATCGCTTTCATGCTCTCCTTTCTGGTGAGGAGAGTTTTCAGCACATATCCTTCCAATGAAGGTGCTTTGGGCTGAGTGTGGTCTTCAAAATGGCAGCAGGAGAGGTAGTGATTGCTTGCTGGAGGAATAGGGGTGCTCTTTTTTCACCCTTGCCACACAGTGATGCTTTATGGTGCATGTTCTTCTTGCCTGCTGATGCTTGTTCTGCTGCATTCTGGATTAAACCATAAGACTAAGGCTCTGGCTTTTCAGGACACAGCAGAATAGCCAGTGTTTTTGTGGAAAGTAGAGCTGTTAAAGTGTGCCTATCATCTTCCAGTATGGATGATTAGGTAGTTCCTTTTGATCTCAGGTGAATGCTTTATTCATCTTGTTCTAAAAGGTTTTTGCTGCAGAAGGGGGGTGACAGTGGTGGTGCTTCGTCACCTGTGTTTTGAGTGGTAGAGAGGTTCCCGAGTAGCACGTGATGTGTTGGATCACAAGGGGTGGCAGTGGCAGCCTTAACCAGGTTCTGTTTGTAAAGCATGTGAGCAGCCTGGTGAAAGGCATGTGAGAGATGCAAAGTACTGGTGCTGTTACACTCCTGAGTCCTTTCAGCTGGATTTAATTGCTTTTTGGTTCCCTTCCTTGACAGGTCTTGGCTCGTGGGCAGCCGTCCCGTAATTCCAACTGGAACTTCACACCAAAAGGTGCCATGATAGTGATGACTGATGTCACTGCAGCCCCCAGACTGGGGTCAACTGCCACCACTCCAGGTGTGGCTCCCAACTTATCCTGGATGCCGGAGGATGGCAGCCCCACTGCTGTGGAGCAGCCAGTGTTCCTCATGACCACTGCTGCTCAGGCCATCTCAGGTTTCTTTGTATGGACAGCTTTGCTCATCACCTGCCATCAGGTAAACCCTGTCACTTGTATTCCTTGTCCTTTTTCTTTCCCTACAGATAGGGAAAATATCTGGCATATCTGTGCCAGATACAGCTGTGTGATGAGGGTTCACAGACTCTGGAGTGGTACCAGGACCTCTTCTTTGGGGTCTAATGTATTATCTGTGCTGATCAAGGTGGCAGCTTCTAAATGAAGACCTTTTTCTGCCCAGGTTTGGACCATTTCTATAGCCTGAATGGTTTGAACAGAGAGGAAGGAAACTCCTAGCAAAAGCTAGGAGGTGTAAAACATTTGGCTATATCTTGAGCACTTGCAGAAAGGTGTTATCTCAAGCTGTCCTTTCCTGGATCTTGTAGCTGAATCAAGCCATTTGTTATTGTCTCAGCTGTTGGCTAAATGATTGCGGTCATCTGCTGTTCGACATACCTTCTTTGATCTCCTCAGCCAGTGGGTTCCACAGTCTGAACTCTGCTGTAGAAAGCAGTAGCAGGAAATGTTTGATTGCAATTTTTCTCCCCTCTCCTCTTTCAGGGGCAGGTGTCCTGGGAGCCAGAATAAGCCAACTGCTGCATCCTCTTCTGTACCTCTCTTTCATGCGGTTGTCATGTGAACTGAAAAACACAGCAGGGAAGCACAAGCCCTGTTATTTTTCAACCTGTGTTTGTACCTGTTGGCCCATAGATTACAGAGTGATGACTAGAATCTAGAAAACTACAGCCTATTAATGGAGTACAGGGGCTAGTGAAGCTCAAAAATAGATTAGTCACCGATGAATAAGAGTAACACCTGCAGTTTCACCAGCTTGGGTAACAATTATAAGTGCCATGGATCCTCCTGTTTCAAATCCCAAATTGATTGCCTGCTGAGGGTCGGAAGAAATCTTTCCTCTGCAGTGCAGCATTGCACAGTTAGGCATTAATGCCCTTCTACGAAGAAACCAATGGAGGTCAGTGCCAGAGAGACACTGTTGTTTGAAGCACACTGTTGTCCTGCTACAAGGCAGCACTTCTGGTGCTCTTGTAGGCGCGTGGATCGCAGGGCTCTTGTGGCATCCCAAGGGCAAAGATTAGAGTCATCTGAACTCTGTCTGGTGTCAGCTGTTCCTGTGCAAGGTGAGGTGTGTCACTGGGATTGTCACAAGGAAAAAGTATCCTTGTGGTTTGTTAGTTTATTTTCAACCTGTTGTCCTCAGGAAATGAGGCTTTTATGCACTCCTCATGAGTTAAGGGAGAGGAAACAGAAGTATTTTGAGCCATTCTGTCAGTTTTGACCAAATCTGGCCAAGAATCATGGAATCATAAAAGGTTTGGATTGGAAGGGACCTTAAAGCCCAGCCAGTTCCAACCTCCCTACCATGGGCAGGGACACCTCCCACCCGATCAGGCTGCTCAAGGCCCCATCCAGCCTGGTCTTGAACATTTCCAGGGAGGGAGCATCCACAGCTTCCTTGGGCAACCTGTGCCAGTGCCTCACCACCCTCATCGTGAAGAGTTTTTCCTAAAGTCTAATCTAAATCTTCCCCCTTCCAATTTAAAGCCATTCCCCCTCATCCTCTCACTACTTGCCCTTGTAGAAAGTTCCTTCCTCAGCTTTCCTGTAGCCCCTTCAGGTACTGGAAGGCTGCTATGAGGTTCCCCCAGAGCCTTCTCCAGGCTGAACAACCCCAACTTTCTCAGCTTGTCCTCATAGCAGAGGTACTCCAGCCCTCTGATCATCTTTGTGGATCTGCTCCAACAGTTCCATATCCTTCTTATGTTGTAGATTCCAGAACTGGACACCATGCTCCAGATGGGGTCTCATGAAAGTGGAGCAGAGGGACAGAAGCCCCTCCCTTGCCCTGCTGGCCACACTTCTGATGCAGCCCAAGACACATTTGGCCTTCTGGGCTGCGAGGACACATTGCCAGCTCATGTCCAGCTTCTCATCAACCTGCACCCCAAGGTCCTTCTCCTCAGGGCTGCTCTCAATTACATTATCCTTCAGCCTGTATTGATACCGAGTGATGTAGCAACAGACAACTGGTCTGAGGCAGCCCCCTCTCCTTTCTGAGGGAAAGGCAAGATCATCATTATTTGCTTTCATTAGACCCTGGAGAATCCTCACAACACACCCCAAATGCAGGGTGAAGCGTCAGACAAATGCTTGCACCTCTCCAGCCAGCAAAATCGGCCAGGTGTGAGGCATCTGTGTAATAAACTAGCTGTTATTAATTCCAGCAGTGGGGGCAGCAGCTTGATGAAGGTTGCCATGTGGAGGCCTTGCCTCTGGAGAACGTGCCCTCTGCTGACTCTGAGGCCGCCAAAGCGTCTCTGCAACTCAGGCTGAAGCTCTGGCTGTGTTATTAGGTCATTACAGGAGCGATGCTCATCTTCAGGGCGTGCTTGTGGTCGGTACCTTTTCCAGGAGGTGGCTACTCTTAAAAAAGCTGCTTAGGTGTGGGATTTAATGACAGCTAACAAACTGTGAGTGGCAGGAGAGGGTAGGATGGGGACATTGCGCCTCCCCCCAGCCAGTGACTTAGGGGGATTGGCATGTGTGCAGACAGTAGGACAAAACACTGTGGCCGCGTGGTTCCTTTGAGCACGCTGCATGACCTCAGTGCTCCCTCGATGGCTGATGCTTTGTGGCCATGCTGTCACCAGTGTGCAGAATGTCACTTTTTGAGCAGGTGGGCTGTGGCTTGTCAGCTCTGTCGGTACTGTGAAGGGCTCTCCTAGGTTGTTTCAGGTGAAAGTCTGGAAAGCATCCAAAACTGCCAAGAGAGTGAAAGTGTTTACAATGAGTATGTCCTTAAGTGCCTGCACCTTCCCTCTTTAGAAAATAGCAGCCCTAGTGCTGCGAATCTTAAAACAGCGCAGCAGGAATATAGGATTAGTAATTGGGAAAAAGAAGTACAAAAAAAAGAATACGGGCAAGGTGATGATAATAACAGTAAATTAATTCCACATAGGAAGCTAGATGAGAAATGCTTCCGCTTTCTTTTCCTCCTCCTCCCCCCTCTCTGCCAGCAAACGGTTGCTATATCAATGCTGCATGATAACAATTATTGAGGTTTTTTATGTTCTTCACCTTGAGGCTGCAGGAGGCAATCAAGAGGTGGTTTAACTGAGTTTGTTTTTCCTGGCCCAATTGACTCTCCAGTTCTACTTTCTCCTCTTGGACTCCATATACCGCTGATCCTGGTCTCCCCTCTCCATCTTCTCAGATCTACATGCATCTTCGCTGCTATAGCTGCCCGAATGAACAGCGTTACATTGTTCGGATCCTCTTCATTGTGCCCATTTATGCCTTTGACTCGTGGCTCAGTCTCCTGTTCTTCACCAATGACCAGTACTATGTTTACTTTGGCACTGTGCGGGACTGCTATGAAGGTAAGGAAGGGTTGGACAGAAAATGGGGTAGGTGGGAAGTCTCTGCCCTGAGAGAACTTTGGCTTCTGGTTGGGAACATGAAAAAATTGTCAGCTGCTGAGATAGAGTTTGACAGTGTGCCTCACTGGATGGCTGTGGCTTGCTTATGACTGAAAATCATAGAAGCAAAGGATGGTTTGGGTTGGAAGGGACCTTTAAAGATCATCTAGTGCAATGTCCCTGCCACAGGTTGCTCAAAGCTGCATCCAACCTGACCTCCCCAAGTGGCCACTGAGGATGACAGTGATGTGTTGAGCCCTCCCTCCATTGTTCTGTAGAGACAAGGTTTATGATTTTCTTGTGTCCTTGGCTTTAGGGAGGTATAAAGCCAAAAATCTGATTCTATCTGTATGTTACAAAATGAGGTATCGGTTAGCTCCTGGCTCTTCTAACAGCACTTACTCAGCAACCAGAGAGTCACTTTGTCCTGTTTCCTGGTACAGTTCATTAGTAATATATTCTTCAGGTCCCATGCAGCGGCCACTTGTGTGCTTGCACAGGGGAGCATAGCCACCACTGGTGGTGGTGCTGGTGTTGGTGAGGCGTGAAGGTGAAGTGCTCTGGAGTCCTACAAGAGAGAGGTGTTCAGGACGACTTACTGATTGCTGTGGTTTTGCTTATCTGCTGAAGATAATACCACTAGTAAAACAGTTACTCTATGATAAATGCTATCTGAACTTCCCTCCTGATCTCATCCAGAAAGAAGCCTCTACCCACCCAGCAGGAGAAACTGCGGTGTATTTTTTTTTAGGACAATTTATCACCATACCCTCATTAAATTGTAACTCGTAGGTGCAGTTGTTTTGGTGAGATCTGCATTGCAGAGAGGTGCCTCTGGCCATGTGAACAAGTTAATCTGCTGAAGGGACTGGCAGGCCCTCCTTCACATCCACCACAATGCTCTGAGATGCAGCAGCAGATGGCAGGCGCGCACACGTGATGCAGAAGGCATCTTTGTTTGGGCCTGGGTTTTTTTCGTTCCCCGCCCTGCGTGTGTGTGTAGATCCAGCAGGAAGTCTG
This sequence comes from Neomorphus geoffroyi, assembly GCA_033558235.1. NCBI lineage: Eukaryota > Metazoa > Chordata > Aves > Cuculiformes > Neomorphidae > Neomorphus > Neomorphus geoffroyi. The sequence continues at coordinate 18,375,604 of JAUMJM010000021.1, read as the reverse complement.
CTGTTCTGCAAAACTCTCCTAGCAACAACCAATATCCCCCTGCCTCGCTTGGCTGGGGAGTTTGCAAACATCTGAGCATCTGCTGAGGAGGCAGCATGTGCTATGGAGTTCACCTCAGCACGCTGGACTGTGCAAGCAGACTATAGGTGGTGGTAGAAGCACCTTCGGTCAGCAGGCTCTCTACCTTGCTTTCTCTGAGGATTGCTTCAAAACAGCCATTTTGTTCTCTTCCCTCCATTGCCATCCACCCCATCATTTATTTTTGGGGTTTTGGGTTGCAAAGTCGGGAAGAGCTCTGTTAGAAGAGAGAAGACGCTGCTAATAGATTTTGAGAGCTGTCTAGGCCATTTATAGACTGCATCTCATAGTGTGCATTAGGAGGAGCATATTTTGGTGTTGCTGTTTCATGTGACTACTGCCGCATGAACCTGAGTGTCAGTGACTGACACAAGTAGATTTTCTTGTTATGTTGATGTCATGAGCACCATCTGATGAGTGTGGATTAGGAATGGGAGTAGACTTCTGCTGCTACTGTGGTGGGCACAGAGGACGGAGGGGCAGATATTCCCTGCCCCTTTTTTTGTTTGTTTTGTTTTGTTTTCTTCCTCTGATGTCATCTCTTCCCTAGTGCTTGTGGAATGGGCAGCTGGTATTGTAATGACCACATCAGAGGACAGGGGTCACTGGAGGACAATAGGAAAAGCTCAGCTTTTCTTGCTGTGGGTGCTTGGAGCTGTCAGCTAAGTTGTAGGAAAATTGCAGGCAAAAGAGGTTGCCAGAGTTATTTAAATAAGTGTGCTGTGGTTGGTGTTGTCTCTCCTAATTAAGGCTTTCACAAAATCATTGCTGTGTGAACATACCTGATGTTGTTCAGTAACAAAGATTACAGCTAGAATAACAATATCCCAATTACATACACGGAAGCAGGTACACCACTAGCTTTTATGTGCTGTAGCATTCTTGCCAGCTAGGCCCGTCTGCAAGTCATTAATATCATGTTTGGGGACTATGAGTGTTTGGGGGAGCACTGAGTACCTCTCTTCCAGGACATAGTTTGGATGCTTGTTGAAGAATTGGAGCTGATTCCATCTCTGATTTTGGAAGTTCATCCATGTGGGAAGATTGACCTCAGGTCTCATAACTGGCTGCTTAATGAGGTCAGCTTCTCAGCACTGAAAATTAATAGGCTTTTCCTTTTATTTCAAAGTTCCTTGAGACTTCTGTTTCCATCTCAAGTTATTTTCTCTTTATTATGTCAGTGCTGGGGGCCAAACTCAGGATTTGGATGTTGACGTTCTAGGGATTGTCTGGGTATGGACTATCATAGAAAATAATGTTGAAATAGGGGACACCCGGTCTGTCATTTTGCCCACAGGCTGTGTGTGCACAACTTAGGAATACAGTGCTTCCCCTAAAAAACTCACAACTGTATGAGGGGCCAGCAGTGATTACCACAAGTCAGGAGAGCGGCAGACAGGGCATGTATAGGCTTTCTCTGTGCACAATTTAATTGGATTTGGATCCTGTGAAAAGTAAACGTGTCTATAGTTATGATGAGAGCCCTCCCCACAGTGTCTTCACCTCAGTTTATGTGTATGAGCAAAACTTAACCCAGGAGAGAATTGAAATGGGGCAGACTATTAGCGGTCAGTCTGAGAAGTCTTTTCCTCATCTCTACTGGGTTGCTGGGGAAGGCAGAAAAGAAGTGGCCCAAGGATAAGGCTATTCAGTACACAAGAAACTTCAGTTTTTGGAGGAAATGAAACACAAAGCCTGTTTCTCAAAAATCTCCATCAGAAATGAAAACAGAGTTTCATTGATTGGTGAAAACCCTGTGTTTCTCCAACTCTTATGTCTACAGCTCAGTTACCTAAGAGGGAGAAACTGATCATCACCTAAAAGGTTAAATACAGGAGATAAGATATGGTTGATGGATCAGAGATAACTCTTCCAAATGATCTAGTTACCAGGGTAATGTCCTGCACTAATGCACAGGAATCCTGTGAAGAATGCTGTGTTACAGATGCCAAGTAAAACAGAGACTGACTGCAGTTTTAAGTGGTCCTGTGAGCTTTTTGGCACGAGTGGTGGAACTGGCATGGGACCTTGTCCAAACTCCAGTTCCGATAGTCTTGTGAATGCTAAGGTGGGATGGTAAATGCAGTGAGAATAGACTGAAGTGCTTTGAAGGGAAAGGTGCTGCATAAGCAGTCCATGCTAATGGTTGATCTACTGCCTGTACTCTTGCTCCTTGCACCTGTTTTGAAGTTGGTTGTCATTTGACTCTGATTGATGTCTTTGCAGCCTTTGTAATATACAACTTCCTCAGCCTCTGCTATGAGTACTTGGGAGGGGAGAGCTCCATCATGTCTGAGATCAGAGGGAAACCAATAGAGTAAGTATTTATTCTGCTCGCAGCATTACGCTCTCATCCTTCTGTGCCCAAATACCATGCCTCTGTCCTTGCCCTGAAAAACTGTGTGAGGTGGCAAACATCTCCTGGGATAGGGCAGCGTGGATGATGATGATTTGCCACTGCCCTGCTCAGAGACAGATCGGGCTGATCACATCCTCTTAGGCAAGCCAGACTGATTCACAGCTTTTCTGGACACCTGCCTGCTCCCTTGTTGCTTGTCTTATTCTCTTCTCTTCCTTTAAATATTTTCTGTCTTCAATTGCTTGTGTGTGCTTTGTCCAGGGTCTGTGTTTCTACCCGTGCTACTCAGTTTAAAAGACAAAAGAAAATGTTTAGACTGTGGAGTCAAAATATTGTTTTAAACACATCTCTGAAAGACAGTGTAGCTGTAACTCTAATCATGGCTGGGAAAAGCACCAGTCCTGCAACTTGGCTACACAGAGGTAGGCAAAGAGGACAGGAATCTTGCACTCTAGCCCAAATCTTGCTTATGAACCCTGTCATCTTGTATTGGCTCTTTCAGGTCCAGCTGTGTCTACGGAACTTGCTGCCTGTGGGGAAAGACCTACTCGATTGGATTCCTTAGGTTCTGCAAACAGGTACAGGCTGGAGGAACTGTGCCATCCTCCAGAGTGAATGAAGTGTGCCTTCTGCTGCTGAACTTCTGAGATGAGCACTCCTTTGAGCGGTGTTATAATATCATTTTGAAAAGCCTGCAGACTGCTGAGAAGTGGGGATGTTTTGGGATTGTTTGGTTTGTTTGTGGGTTTCTTTTGAGTGTTCTTAACATTTTCTACACAAGCCTGCATCAGGAAGGCAGTGGCAAAAGACCCAGTTTATCTCCTAGACCTGATGTTAGCCCTGGGAAGAAATTCTGATTTTTGTTTTCCCTTTCTGGATTACAGAGTTCCCAAGTTTAAAAGAAATGATGGCTGTGTTGTGTGGCAGACACCCCACGGTTGTGAAACAGCCTCCTGAATTCCCAGTGCTGCTGTTGTGGTTTGGCGTTGAGGAGGGGGTGGAGGTTAAGTGTGACACAACGCTTTGTAGGAGGAACCGAGCTTTGTTCACCGTGTGTGTCTGTCTGTGCTGAATTGGGTACATTGAGGGGGAGGGAATGGGGGAGATCTAAGCCTCGATACATCCCTTGTCTGCTCATCCCAGGTCAGTCACCTCTGGCTGGCATGAAACAGCAGGTGAGTTTCAAGGCTTTGCTCACTTGCTGAACTGAACATGTGATTACCTCTGGAGACAGTGTGAAGCATGCCTGGCTCTTTGAAAGGGCTCAGGTCGTTGTAATTCCAGTCACTGGGTCCAGATACCTGCCCTGGCTTCTATTCCACATCGTGACCCATCTTCTGTGTTTTAGCAATATGCAGGAACACTAAAGGTACAGTGCAGCCTCCTAGTAACAGCCACTGTTACTGCAGCACAATTGGCCTTTTTCAAAGGACTATATCTTTCATATCTCTGTTTGGTTTGTTTCTGTCCCATATTCTGTCCTCCTGGCCTTCCTGTTTCCTTCCCTGCTACTTTATTTTCTAATCTGCTCCCAGTACACTACTTGACCTATTTCTCTTGGGCTTCATTTGTACACCCTTTGTTTGATTTGATATGTTACCTATTCTCTTTGCTTCTAATGTTAGCCTTTACCTTTTAAATATGTCATAGCCAGATGTGACACCCATTGAGGTGAATGAGTGCTGGAGAAGTAATTTCCCTTAAACCTCTTGTTCCTCATGTCACACAGCCTCTGGCTGTTATCTCCGTGTGGCTTGCACCTGGCTGTGTTTGGAACAGAAGCACTAGACTAGAAGCACTAGACTAGAAGCACTATTTTTTCCTCAGCTCATTTGATAACTTTGGCTTAGGTGGATATTTTGCTTTTCCTTAGCTGCTATCTGGCAGCAATTCTTCTAGTCAGGCCTGCCCTTTGCATACGGCTGTGTCTCCTGTGAGGGAGGTGTCTTGCAAAGGGATGTTTGAATACTTACCGTCCTTCTTGGCTCAGTTTTAAATGTTGCCTTGGTGAGAAATCTTTGACAGCAAGACTCATTTTCTGGTACTTCTAGACTTCCAGGATTGCTGAGTAAGACCTTTCAAGGCAAATTCCTGTGAAGGCTGATGTGAAAAGGCAACAGAGCACATCTCAGTGTTGATCTGTGCAGTATCCACCATTATCATGGTCAGGAAGAGCAATGTGTTGGAAGGAGCACCTTGCCTGTTTTATCCCTGTTCTCAGCATCTCCAGCATTCCTGTTGCCTCCCACCGCAACCTGCCCATTTCCTGCTCTTTGCAGCCCTTTTCATCCTGACAGAATCTCTGTGTTATAACCATTTCTTCTTTCCATCTTCAGCCTTACCCCAAGCTGTTCACAGGTGCCTGCTGGGGGTCAGTCAGTCTGCCTGCATTGCCTGTGGCTCTGGTGTGCTGGTGGGTGCAGTGTGAAATCGCAAAATCTGGACAGCTTGTTCCCTTAAAGAGGTCTTGATTGAAGTTCTTTGCTGCGTCTGTGTCTGGTGACCCTCACATATGGGTCACACACCATCCATGTGCTTCCTGTATGCTGTAGCATCTTCTAGGGAAGCAATTAAAAATAGTACGTGGTGGTTTGGATTGGGGGGAAATGGTTAAAACATCCCCAGATTGGAAGGAGGGGAAACTCGAAGCTGTTTACGAATTAGCTTGACCTTTTCCAGTTCACATATTTACAGTGACTCACTAACTGGCATGTGCTGGGGTTTTTAATCTCCTTGAAGTCTTATGACCACTAACAAATTGCATCGTATCCAAAGCAATTATTCCTGTTTGGTTTTGCCTTCTTGCCATGCACAGCCCTTGCCACAAATGCACAGGTCAACACCTGCCCAGGCTCTTCCATCCTCCTTTGGGGAGACCTGGGATACATTTTTAGGGTCACAACCCTCCCACTGTCTTAACACGTTGGAGTTAAACATCTCCAGAAAGATGAAGCATGGAGTTGCTTTGAGAAAGGAGGAGTCCCAATAGGAACAGTGATTTATACTGGCAGAATGGGTAGAGCTGATGCCTAGTGCTGAGGAGCCTTTGGGGAGGTTCAATGAAGGTGAACAGGTCACAACTCCTTTGGGGAGATACAGTAAAGGTCAACAGGTGACAACTGAATAGCTCTTCATTTCTGTCTGGCAACACACATCAGTGGGTATACAAAACGCCTTAACATGGTGGCAGTTGTCAAAATTCCTCCTCAAAGAGTTGGGTTTCCCTTGTATCCAGGAGACCATCTTGCCTAGTTTTATGGTAACAATGGTTTGGAATTTGCTTCCCTTCCTCGATATCCCTTTGTTAAACTTTTGGAGTCTGTTCCATAGCACAATGTGGGATTATTTGTTTTTTATGCTGTTAGCATGCATGAATGTGCTGCAGTAGCCTATGAAAAGGTAGAGAGCAGCTGAGCAGCTTCTAGGAGCAACCTATAAAGAAGTTTTTCTTTCCATTCTGGACAAATAGCACACATGCTTCTTCTGAATCTCCTTTATCTACAGTCCTCAAGCACAATCTTCACCTTTTATGCTGCAGTCCTCCAAGTACAATCGACTAGTAAGTGGCAGGGTCAGAGGAGTTGTGATAGCCTTGCTGAGTTGTCCCAGTGGACACTCCATCGTGATACTGGTTTGGGAACTTGGCCTCTTGTCCCTCCTGCCTTTCTCATTCCTCCTCTCTCCTTCCTGTAGGCTACCCTGCAGTTCTGTGTGGTGAAGCCCCTCATGGCGATCAGCACAGTCATCCTTCAAGCCTTCGGCAAGTACCAGGATGGTGACTTTGAGTAAGTTTGTTTGTCTAGCATGCAATCCTCTGTTGCCCCTTCTCTGCCCAGCTGTACGAGGCCATGCAAAAGGACAGGGAAACAACACAGGCTGAATATGCATGTGTGAAAAAAGAGCAGGGATAAGCCTGTTGTTTTCAGGTTTTTTCTGCCTTGCTTTGGGGCAGGGAATGGGACAGGGAGGCAGGAAGGAAATGGAGAACTCTTAGAACTCCCCAGTGACAGCGGCAAGGAGAAAAGATCATGCTGAAATTTCAGGCATTCGTGTGTTTTCTTTTTTCAGTGTAACCAGCGGCTACCTCTATGTGACGATCATCTACAACATCTCTGTCAGCCTGGCACTGTATGCCCTCTTCCTTTTCTACTTCGCCACGCGTGAGCTGCTCAGTCCCTATAGTCCAGTCCTCAAGTTCTTCATGGTGAAGTCTGTCATCTTCCTGTCCTTCTGGCAAGGTGAGCTGCTTTTCCCTTCCCTTGGTAGGTACAAAGTGCTCTCTGCAGGGACTCAGGTGCTAGAGTTGATAGAGTAGGTGCTGATTAATAGCCAGAACATCTTTTCATATTATTATTGTATTTGTTTTATAGTCTTTCCTTGCTTTTCTATGGGAAACCTGTTTTGCTCATTTTCATCTGTACTCCAGTGGTCCTGAATTCTCCCTGTCCCTGTGTGTGCACACACATATCTGCCTGGCAAAATCAGCTGTTGGGATGAAGAGTCCTTTGCGTTCGTGGAACAGTCATTACATACAGGCTGCCAACATTTTGGTGTTTTGAAGGGGGCCTACAGGAAAGCCAGGAAGGGACTCTTTCCAAAGGCAAGTAGCGATAGGACGAGGAGAAATGGTTTTAAATTGGAAGGGGGAAGATTTGGATTAGACATTAGGAAGAAATTCTTCATGCTGAGAGTGGTGAGGCACTGGCACAGGTTGCCCAGGGAAACTGTGGATGCTCCCTCCCTGGAAGTGTTCAAGGCCAGGTTGGATGGGGCCTTGAACAGCCTGGTCTGGTGAGAGGCATCCCTACCTGTGGCAGAGGGGTTGGAACTGGGTGATCTTTAAGATCCCTTCCAACTCAAACTGTTCTATGGTTCTTTGATTTTATCTGCATGCTGCCATGTTATTAACTGAAGTGGCACATCTAAAGATTTGTAGTACTTTTTTATAGTGCTCTATAAATTTTAACAGAACATCTGTGATTCATGTGGAGCAGCAAGCTGACTGAAAGCAGTGTGTGCTGCCACAGAACCACCAATGAACATGACATTGAGAATACATACACACGATGCAGGGACACATTCAAAAGCTAGAATTCCACCTAAGCTTAGTGCTTCTTACTGACTGACTCTAAGCATTTCCTTGTTCACTGCCCTACTTGGGTTTACTAAGTTGCACTTCAGAGATTAATTGAGTAGGAACTTAGATGGAATTTAGGCAGTTGGAGTATGGCCCATCCTCCAAATCTACAGACAAATGAATAAACTGTCTAATTTATTGTCTTGAGCCACACTTTCTGCCTTCAGCCACCTGGCTACAGACACAGAGCAATAATCTTTCTTGTAATGGCGTGTCAAAACCACTTTATGCTTAAATGGAAAACTCTGTTACCTCAGTTTTTGCTCCAGGTGGTGTAAGTGCTGAGATCACAGAAGTGCTCACAGAAATATCTGACTGCTAATTACCCTTTTGGACTTGATTCTGCAGCATCTAATTCTGCAGATTATGTGTCAGCTGAGAATAGAAGAGGGTCAGTGTTTGAACATTCTTTGCTTAAACATATTTGTCTGATTTATTCCTCCTTTCTCTGTTGTACAGGTGAGCTTAGATAGGAGTATTTAGCTAGCTCTGTTTGTAGCTCCTGTATTAAATGGATTTGCTTCTCATCCAGGGGTGTCAAACTCGCGGCCCGCAGCCGAATCTGGTCCTCCACCTTGTTTTATCTGGCCTGGGACCTTGTTTCTACCCAGTGGCAGCACCAAGCTCCTTGCCTCTATACTCCTGCTAGTGCACTGGTCATGTGTGCAGCGCATGTGACGTGCATTATGCTGCAGGAGCAGGAGAACGGCAGGAGCTGTGAGTTTGACACCCCTCATGTAGGACGTAAAGCACAGACAGCTGTTTCCATTCCTTATGGTTAGCACACAATCATGTTTGCTGCACATTTACATAAGCTTGCTGCTTTGTTTAGGAATGCTCTTGGCCATCTTGGAAAAGTGTGGTGCCATCCCCAAAATCCACTCTGCCAATGTGTCTGTGGGTGAAGGCACCGTAGCCGCTGGGTACCAGGACTTCATCATTTGTGTGGAGATGTTCTTTGCAGCCATCGCCCTGCGCCATGCCTTCACATACAAGGTGTATGTGGACAAGAGACTTGATGCTCAAGGTAGGAAGTATGCCAGGGCATACCACATGTCTGTTTGGTAGTGAGACTGGGCGGAGACTGGTCCCTCTAGTAACCAACACACTGATATGACTCCCAACCTCAGTGCTTGGGAAAACATCACATCCCCTCCTCCATAGTGTCTGAACATTGTGCAACATCTCCACAGGGCAGAAACCTTGCCTGAATTGCATTGTTCCCTTTTCAGTTCCCCAGTGTGCCACCCACGAGAGCCTGTTGCAGACCTGAGGGCTGCAAGAAGTTGCATCCTTTTGGTAGAGTGGGTTTCTCCTTCTTCCTGTCTCCCCAAAGGGGAACTCCATCACTCCAGCTTGTGCAACAGACTGAAGGCAGGAGGGACAGGGCCTTGAAACAGGCTCTGTTTTGAATCTGACTCAGGAAGATGAGGCTGTACTCTGGTAATATGTTTGTCTTGGAGGAGGAGGATCTTCCTGTAATGATTATGCGAGGGCTGGGACTGCTAGAAATCTTATTCTGGGGAAGTGGGACGTGGATGTTATCTTTGGGAAAAGGGGGTTCTTGTGCCCAGTCTGTGGAAGTACATTCAGTGTTCTCCAGATAAAGGGGTTCCTTCCTGCTGAGGGGGAAGTCTGGGAAGGTGCTGAGGTATGGGAAGACAGTAGCCCTTGGGCTGTGTTCATGTAGATGATCCCTCCATCCCAGCCAGCCCCAGAGGTTTTGGAAGGACAGTGGCTGGACCTGGGGGAGATGAGATCTGCGGGTGATGAAAGAGTAAACTGCTGGCCAGTATAGTGGGGGATGTTTTGGTGGTGGGTCTTGTTCAGTTCTTGTTATTTCCTCTCTCTCTTTCTCTGTCTCTCTCTCTCTCCTCTCCCTTTTCTCCCTCCCTTGCTTTGGCCATTGGTCCCTGATGCAGCTGTTCCATCCTATGGGCCATACGGTAGGTACAGCATGCTCTGTGTGTTTGTCTACGTTGGTTTTTAACTGGGATGCTGTTCTGTCCTGGTTCCCAGCTTCCTACTGCCCACTCTGCTCCTTGTTCCCCCTTCTTCGTAGGTCTGTGACTCGACTGCTTCATACAGCTGCTTTAGGGTAGTCTGGATCATAAGTTGTAAAACAACAGCCCTGTGGGCAGTAGCTAAACACCCGGCTTTAGAGCATTTCTGTCAGGACTGTATGAATCTCTCTCCAAAGAGTTGCACAGGATGTCAAAGGAGTTGGTTCGCTCTCTCACCACAGCCTCCCTTCGCTTCCATAATTGCCTTGTCCCCAGAACTGAGCAGAGCAAGAAGACTATGCTGAAAATTTGATCTAAAAGCCATGAGAAATGGCAGTTCCTAGAAGGACATGCAGCCTTCCTCTGTGCTCAGCACTGGGACAGTCTCCAATTGTTCCTTCCTTCATGGTATCATTGTGACACTCCACCTGTGGGGCGGTTTTGCCTGTTCCCTTCCTTTCCCACCTTTGCCCTGCTTTCCACTTTTGTGATCTCTTTCCTGTGGGCACTTCAATACTGCCTTTAAATCTAATTTCCAATGAGTGGGAATGGCAAATGCCATTTCTCCTTTATTTTTTAGAATTTCCATAGTTTGTCTTCTGAAACCTTTTACAGGAGCACCTCCCTACCTGACTGTCTTTGTTGCGCACCCAAGACAGCACACATAGTCTTTAGTGAAGGTTGTTGCTGTGGGTATGTCGCATTCTCATGGCGTATCACCCAGCTCGTGCTGAGGTGGATTTGCTTGGCAAAGTCTAGCAGTGGCTGGACTTTAGGAGCACTACTGGTAAAACTTGACACTATTTGTGTGTCACTTCAGCAGCTGCTTAAGGAAGTCTGTACAGTAACTTCTGCAGGACCTAGAAGTGCATGGTCCCTGTTCTCCTCGCCTTCGAGTTAAGGTGTGTGTGGGAAGGCAGCAGTATTCCTCACTTGTCCCTCCCCATCTTACCCCAACAGGTCGCTGTGCTCCCATGAAAAGCATCTCTAGCAGCCTCAAGGAGACCATGAACCCCCATGACATAGTCCAAGATGCAATCCACAACTTCTCCCCAGCCTACCAGCAGTACACCCAGCAGTCGACACTGGAGCATGGTCCACCCTGGCGCAACGGCAGTCATGTCATCTCACGTTCCCACAGCTGCTCGGGTGCCCGCGACAATGAGAAGACCCTCTTGCTGAGCTCTGACGATGAATTCTAGGAGGGAAAACTGCCAGCACAGGCTGTCATTTTCCTTCTTTTATTGTTTTTTTAAATTTTTAATTTATTAAAGCAGAAACACACGAGTCATATCACTTCCTAGAGAGTGCAGATTGCAGAAGTGGGCACTTCCCATTAGCTTTTGTGGATGCGGACACGATGAGCGGCGCAGAGCTGGGAGAATGGCCAGGGCTGCATTCTCAATCAAGCCCATTCCTTACAGCAGCAATTGACTGGAATTAACTGAAGCAAAGCTCTAGGGTTTGGGGCTCTGGCATCCTACACCTGCCCTGCTTTGTGTGGAGCATGACTGGCCAGATCCTGGAGTTGAGGCCAAAAATGTTGGGTTTTTTTCCATTGGACAACCCAGCTGCTTTGTATTCCTCTTCCTGAATGGTTGATATAGGCACAATTTGCTCCCCCAGCTGCCTGATACTAACATCTCTGTGATCCTTGGGAAATGGGATTAGGATGCAGCAACACGCATTCCTGAGGACCAGACCAGAGAGTGGTGTCTATGTAGCCATTGCCTTGAATACTTAGTAAGGAACATGGGCCCGCACGCTCCTGAGCACCTGACTGCGCAGTCCTATACTTGAGTGAGATAGGGGAAAATGATAGGACTTCCTTCTGTTCCTCCCCTCCCTGCATCCCTCCCTGCTCCCCGTCAAAGCTGATGCTCGTTGAAGCTCAGCGGGGATGGAATTACTGTCTCACAAAGGTGGGATTTTCTAATTAGCAGGTGTTCAAGCTTTCCATCTCCCCTGCGTTCCTGCAGCAAGAAGCCTTCCTGGAGGTTGTGTCTCCGGCTAACAAGACTGAGCACTGGCCATGATATGTGATGGAAGTTGGTATAGCTCTGACCCTTCCATCCCTCTTTGGGAAGGGAAGATATGTGAACATGGAAGTGTTTTTGTCCTTGTTTCCTATCTTCCACCAACACAGCTGCCCCAATTAAAGATGTGGCTTGCACCAGGTGGCTGCCAAAGCAGGTCCTGGTGTCTCACAGGTAGCTGTCCCCATGCTTGTGGTCACTGAGCTCCCCTGTGAACCGCACAAGTTCTGCCCTTAGGCTGGAGTATTTGGGAAAGGATGTTGCACACTACTCTTGCTTTTTCTCTCCGTAGCTGTTCCAGGCCAAACTGGAGCAGATTTGAAACCTGACATGACCTGGCTGGTTAAAATTGTCCCTCAGTTTCCCAGGCAGCAGTTGCTGGTGCTGCACATTTCCCAGGCCCTGAAGCAACTGCAGTGCTATCAAGGGTGGAGCCAGCATCCATGGGAGCAGGAAAAGCAACTTCCTCTTGCTTTTACTGGGTTTTGGATTGGGCCCTAAATATTGAGTGGAGCCAAAATAAAAATAATTCCTCTGTAGATCTATCCAGGGACCAGGAAATGCCTCCTGCATGTCTGAAATTGTCTAGGGGAGGAGGGGGAGCACACTCAAGTGCCGTAGGTTAGATGCCTCTACCTCCAAGCAGGATGCAAAATGGAGAGGCTGGGGCAAGCAGCTGTGTTCTTGGCTGTAGTTTCTCTGTTCCTCTCCGACTTGAACCTTGCTCTGCCCTCAGCAGACCTGCACATTTCCAGATTGCCCCTTTTTGCTCTGCTAGGAGAACCAGGGTCTGGTTTACTGCCTCGCTTTCACCTTTCCTCTTGTGTCCTAATCTGCGTACTTGCGCCTTCACTTTCTCCAAAGCAACTGTAAGCGAAGAGCACCGCATTTCCTCAGCGTTCCTGCCAGAAAGTCAGGAGCAGGGGGAAAAGGGCTTGAAGAGAGGCAGTTTTGCTCCCTGCTGTGAGAATAAGGTAGGGGAAGGCTTAAGGACAGTGTCTTCTTCCGTACTCAAGTCTGGAGGGACAGTGAAGCATGTGGGAGCAACGATGTTGACTCTTGGGGGAGCTGGAGATAGTGTCAGTGGATCCAGCAGCTTCTCTGCCACTGGATTTCCCTGTTTGCACACATCCTGCCACGCCACGCAGTCACTGCTTTACTAAATCTGTCACTGCTTGAATGGACGTGTGAATGCCATCTGCCAGGCTTTGTGTGGGCTTGGCACAAAACTCCTTTTCCTCATGCCATCAGCCACTTGGAAATCAGGGCTGAACATTGAATGGGCTTTCCTTCCATGGCTTTGATTTAATAGTGCTTTAGTGTGTGGTGTTTATGGCAAACTTCCCTTCTCTCTTAGGAAAAGACGGGCATGGGGCATGATCCCTTCTTCCCCTTTCCTTGCATTTGCAGGCCTTGATGATGTCCCAGTGTCACTTAATTAGCAACTGTCCCCAATCTTTGTTGCATTGAGTGGCTGAGATGTGAAGTCCCTAGGCTTGCCCTGTTGTGCTTAAAGATGATCCAGGCTTGGGGAAGCGTTTCCTTACAACTTTTATTTTGAGGTGTGTGCTGCCTATAGGTATGCTCTGCAGAGGATCCCAATAGTCCCAAAGCTTCGTGTTCGTAGTGGTTTGAAGTACAACCCTTTTGCACTAGCTGCCTTTGGAAAAGCCTGATGAAGAACTAGCGCCCGAAACAAGAGCCAGCTGCCGTGCATTACAATTTTATATATATATATATATATGGGTTTTTTTAACACTATACAAAATCATCTCTGAGCTTCCTGCTCCCCCTCATGACAGGTGGAACAAGGATTGGCTCTGAAGCCACTCTGGCTTGAAGGAACAAATACCTGATGTGACCCAGAGCTTGAGACCATGGAGACCAAGGCATCTGTGGTCTTGCAGGTCTGCTCATGGTAGCTCAGGGCTCCAGCAAATGTGTTGGTTCCAAGACTGGGCCCTTGGAGCTGCGCTCCCTCACCTGCTTCCCTTCTTCCTTCCTTCCTTTTTGTTTACCATGTAACATACCCATGGGATTTATTATTTTTTTTCCATATAGAGTAGTTCTTTGTATATAAACAACTGAAAAAAATGTATGATAAATAAGACAGAGTCACCTAGTTTTGTACCTATCGTGTTTAACTGATGTGAGCTCAGCAACAAGCCGCTCTCTCTATTTTGGTCTTTGTGACGTTATACTCTGCAGAAATGAGCAAATATGATGACAAATAAAAATATAGAGATAATATAGATTGTACCTCAGCTGCCTCTGTGTGATGCTGTCTTGAGTGGCTTCTCTGAACTGATATTGAGTGTTTGCTCATCACAGGGACTGAGGTTGAGTGGGTCAGTGTGTCTTGCGTCTCTTCCCCAGAGGAAAGCTTTACCCTGTCTCAGTGTGCGCAGGAGCAGTGCCACAGCCAACACATTGCCGATGGCCCAAGGCAGGAGCAAACCCCACTTGTCAAAAACCTGAGTAGAGACGAGTCCTAATCAAGGGTGCTTGGTGTGAAACACCTGTGGGAGAAAGGGGCCTGCTTTCTCCAGCACAAGCCCCAGCAAACAGCAGCTCTGGGCTTTTCTTCTGTGAGTGATGGTGGGGCTGGGGCAGTTTGTCCCAGCACTGCAGGCTGCTGGGACCTAATCCAGTGGACCATGCTCATTGTTCCTTGGCTCTGAGGAAAGATGGCTTTTCCCCACAGGGAGAAGGTCGGGTTTCACCTCTGGGTAAGGTGCCTACCACACTTTCTTCCCCTTCTCCTGCCACCCACAGACATGAGCTCCCTGCTCTTCTTGCTGTTCCTGAGTCAGGCAGTGAGGTTACTCAACAGGGAGGTTTTTGGGTGGAGTTGCCCTGATTGCACCCACCTCTTCTTCCATACCAATCCTAGGGCAACCTGGAGGGAGTTTTGGGCCACTCACTCTGTGAAGGACACTGAGCTGCTGAAGCATGTCCAGAGGAAGGCAACAAAGCTGGTAAAGGATCTGAAGCACAAATCTTATTAGGAGGGGCTGAGGGAGCTGGGGTTGTTTAGTGTGGAGAAAAGAAGACTGAGGGGAGACTTTATCACTCTCTACAACTGCCTGAAAGGAGGTTGTCGCAAGGTGGGGGTTGGCCTCAGTAACATGATAAGCAGAATTGGCCTCAAGATGTGCCAGGGGAGATTTAGGCTGGACGTTTGGAGGAATTTCTTTAGTGAAAGGGTTGTCAAGCCTTGGAACAGGTTTCCCAGGGAGGTGGTTGAATCACCATCTGTGGAGGGGTTTAAAATACAAGTAGGTGTCATACTTCAGGACATGGTCAAGTGGCAGACTTAGCAAGGCTGGATCAATGGTTGGACTCAATGATCTTAAAGGTCTTTTCCAACTGAAACCATTCTGTGAATTTATCCAGCAAAAAGCATTCTCTTTCCTAGGAAAAGCTGATACAGCACAGCTGAACTTCTCCTGAAAGCAAGAGCTTTAGGGAGTGAAGTTCAGCATTAAGCTTTTCTTCCAGAGACTATAAATCTGGGTTTGTTCTAAAATGTCATGAGATACCCCCATCCCATCTCCCTGGGGCATGATCTTGAACACATCCTGCAGCAAAGCTAGATGGAGCTAGAAAACTGGTCCCACTAAGACACAGCTCTCTCCTGAAGCTTGAGAAGTACCAAACACTCTCACTGTGGAAAAAACAGAAATTGCTTTATTTGTAAAGTCTACAAAATACAGAGGAGTCAGGCAGGACACATACTGTAAGTCAGAAAATAAATAAGTACTTTGTTTTTTGCTCTATATAAGATAAAATGTGATTTGCATATAAAATATAAAGTACGGCTCTGTACCAACATCCTGGCTGTGCCGAGAGGCGGAATGGCCAAAGAGGACATGAAAATAACTTATGTTTGTGCAATAAATAAACCCAAGAGGAGGGGGGGGAGGGATGCTAACCATGGTGCCCCCTCTACGAGGGACAGGCACCTCTCTCTAGGGAGCGATGGAGGCTGCAGCCGAGGATGGCTGGTGTGGCAAGACCCAGGCAGGGACAAAAAGCGGTGGGGAATCATCTACAGCAGCAGATGCCAAGAGGGGTCTGCCTCCTGCTACC
The DNA here is from genome assembly GCA_033558235.1 of Neomorphus geoffroyi. NCBI lineage: Eukaryota > Metazoa > Chordata > Aves > Cuculiformes > Neomorphidae > Neomorphus > Neomorphus geoffroyi. The sequence goes on along the minus strand of JAUMJM010000021.1, from coordinate 18,359,899 downwards.
TTCCCCGTGCTGCATGTATTCAGCAAAGCCAACTCTTCTCCAGCATTTTGGCTTGCTGGAGAGCTGGTTGTCCCACAAGGGCATCCAAGCTCAAGGAAAACCAAAGGGAGGAGCCTACCTGCCTGCCAGCTGGCTCCCAGGAGCCAGGGATGCTCTCCACCCCTGCTTTCCACCTCCACCCTCTCTCTGCCTCCGCAGGTCTGGCTCTCAGGGGCCAGGAGCACCTTTCCCTGGGCTTTGTAGGCGGTGGGGCACTGAGGAGCACTTGGTGGGGCCATCCAAACCAGCCTGTGCTGAGCAAAACAATGTTTATCTCTATTCCAGCTGCCTCTGCTTCCTTCCTGCTGGTGCTGCTGCATTTTGGAGACACCCAGCAGGCCAGGCTGAGCATCCTATAGGCAGGAAGAGGCATGAAGGATGTGCGTGATGGATAAGCTTCTCCCCTTCATGGATGACAGCCTGGGCTGACCTGTTCACGTCCCCCAGCTCTCCCCTGCGTGAGAGACCCTCCTCCATCACTGTCACCTCTGGGGCCTCACAGCAAAATTGGTTTCCATGGCACTTTCCCATCCCGGTCACCCTTGCCAGGCACCAACCCACAAACACTTTCTCTCCATCTCTGACCTGCCACCTTCCCTCACCATCTCCATGCCCAGAGGCTCCAGCCATGCTGCCACCTCCCTCCCTGCTCCAGCCATGATTTCAGGTTAAATACCAACCCCTGATATGGACACTTCCCTCCATGTTAACTCTTTTGCCACTTGCTGCAAAACCTCCCTCCCATCCCTGCCTGGCACATGCTTCTGGGAGCTCTCCCATGCCCTCCTCCAAAAAAAAACGGTGCCTGGTTTTCCTGACAGCTTGGAGCCATGGGATGCCTCTCTACTGCTGCCTGCATGAGCTCACCCTCTCCTGCCTGCACCCCTAAAGGCAAGGGGTGCCTGACCAGGGGGGCTACAACAAAGGACAGGGCTGCATGGGAGGGCATGGAGCTGCAGGGCTTCAGGGACCACCAGTGGGGTCCTATCCTCCACCCCAGCACTCACGCTATAAGCAGCCCTCACTACATGGGAGAGCTGGAGTCGAGGGATGGGAGGAAGAGGATTTTGGGCACAGGTCCTGGCAAGGAGGAGGATGGGGAAGGGGTGAGAGGCAATTTGTGGTGGAAGGCACCCCAGGGGGGCCATGCCCAATGAGGAAATGGAGGCCAGCACTAGGAGTAGGCAGCCTGGTTGGTGCTGGACTTGACAATGGTGATGACGCTGGCAGTGGCCACCTTGGCAGAGGGCCCGTGGGCAGCCACGGTGCGGGCAAAGCCCTGCAGGGCCTCGTACTTGCCACGGAGAGTATCGAGCTCCAGGCGCATGGCAGCGTTCTCCCGGGCCAGCTTGTCCACCTCCCACTCCAGCTCCATCTTCTGCTTCTGCAGCTCTTCCTTCTGGCAGACACGCTTCACCCGGCAGCTGGCAGCGTAACCCCGGTTCTTCAGTGTTCGCCGCCGCTGCTTCAGCCTCGCCACCTCCTCCTTGGAGAGGCCCCGCAGGTGGTGGTTGAGCTCCCGCACTGACAGTCCCATCAGCTCCTCATCCGACAGCAGCGGCGTGTTCTCCCCTAGCTCCCGCTTCACCTGCCAGTGAGAGGGGTGGTGGCCTGTGAGTGGCAGTCACAGAGTGACCTGAGTTTGAAGGGACCCACAAGGATCATCAAGTCCAACTCCTGTCCCTGCACAGGACAACCCCAATATTCACACTGTGTGTCTGAGGGCGTTGTCCAAATGTGTTCTCCTGCTTCTCCTCCTGGAGAGAGGCGCGGTCACCCGAGACCCCTGAAACCAGACCCCTGCCCCCCCAGTCCCACCAGTGCTCACCTTCAGGGCCTTGCTGGAGAGCCCGTCCGCAGCCATCCTTGCCTCACGCTGGCCCTGCTGAGATAAAAGCTGGTTACCACTAGCCTGTGCCCCTCACCTTGGCCCTGATGGCCCCTGCCCGGAGCCCACGTCCCATCCTGCTGGTGCTGTGACGCATTCCTTTAAAAATAGTACATAGCAATAACAATAATAACAGCAACAATGACGGCAAAAAACAACAGGGGAAGGCTGTACCTCCCAGCCCTCCTCCATCCCATCCCGAGGTGGTCAGGATGCTGCTCTGCCCAGGGGACCAGAAATGCCCCAGCGTGGCTGCCTGGAGGCCAAGGTTTTCTCCCTGGGGAGGAAACTCGGCTAAGATCCGCCCGGGGCTGAAAGGAAAGTAAAAGCAGCAGCTCCACGGGTTGAAACCGGGGAGGCCATGAAGCCAGGACCCGCGCGGAGGTGCCACCGTCCCTCCCCTTCGGGGAACCGCATGGAGGTGCCACCGCCACCCCCACCCCGGGGGACCCGCATGGAGGTGCCACCGCCCGTGATTGAGCAGTCCAGGGGGACAAGCCATGGAAGTGGCGCCGGTCCCGTCCCGCCATTAGGGGAGGTGGCAGGGAGAGGCCGGGCCGCAGCCGAGCGGCCTCTGCCCACCTCTGGGAGCCCCCTCCCCGCTAGCGGAGCCCTCGCGGGGCCAAGGGGACTGACATGGGGCTGGAGGGGCCGGCGGGGAAGGAGGAGCCGGGGCTGCTGGAAGCTGATGCAATCGGGGGAGCGGCAGTGGCGGTCACAGAGAGCCCTGAGCTGGAAGGGACTCACAGGAACAATCGAGTCCAACTCGTGTCCCTGCACAAGACAACCCCAACGTTCACACCGTGTGTCCAAATATTTCTGGAATATTGCCAGGCTTGGCGCCGTGACTGCTTCCCTGGGGAGCTGTTCCAGTGCTCCACCACCCTCTGGGGGAAGATGCTTCCTAATATCCAACCTAACCCTCCTTTGGCGCATCTTCCTGCCGTTCCCCCGGGTCCTGTCATTGGTCACCAGAGAGAAGAGATCAGCGCCTGCTCCTCCTCCCTCCCTTGCGAGGAAAGGGTCCCTCCCTGTGGCAGCCAGGATTCAGGATGGACAAGTAGAATCATAGAATGGTTTGTGTTGGGAGGGACTTGAAGATCATCCAGTTCCAAACCTCCTGCCATGGGCAGGGACACCTCCTATCAGACCAGGCTGAAAACACCCCATCCAACCTGGCCTTGGACACCTCCAGAAACGGGCACCCATAGCTTCCCTGGGCAACCTGTACCAGTACCTCACCAACCTCATCGTGAAGAATTTCTTCCTTATGTCTAATCTAAATCTTCCCCCTTCCAATTTAAAGCCGTTCCCTCTCGTCCTATCACTACTTGCCCTTGGAAAAAGTCCCTCCCCAACCTTATTGTAGACCCTTCGGGTACTGGAAGGCCACTATGAGGTCTCCCCGGAGCCTTCACACCATCACTTTCCCATCCCTTTCCATGCCATCCTAATCCAATTCCTTCCCAATCCCAGTCTCCGCGCTTGGCAGCTGCAGAGAGGCCTCTACCCAGCTCCGGACCCCGCTGCCCCTCCTCTCCCGGCGGGATCGGGATCTCGAGCTGACCCTCTCCCTTACCGTGCGTCGGCTGCCGGGCGCTGGGGCGGTGGCTCCAGCCCCGGTCCCCGCGATTACTCACCCGCGGATTCTTTTCATTCATAAAAATACAGTCATGCGGTGACGTCACGGACGCCCCTCCCTGTCCTTCCTCCCCCTCGCGCGGGGCGGGCGTTGCGCTTAAAGGGCCGCTGCCTCCAAAAAGCCAACCCGAGCGTTTCCCTCCAGCACTTCCCAAACCTGCTGGTTCTTCCCTCAAAATCTGCATAGAGGTTGGAAAAGACCTCCAAGATCAGCCTGGAGAAGAGAAGGCTCTGGGGAGACCTCATAGTGGCCTTCCAGTACCCGAAGGGTCTACAATAGGACAAGGGGGAATGGCTTTAAATTGGAAGGGGGAAGATTTAGAAGAGACATTAGGAGAAATCTTCATGCTGAGGTTGGTGAGACACTGGCACAGGTTGCCCACAGAAGCTGTGGGTGCCCGTTTCTGGAGGTGTCCAAGGCCAGGTTGGATGGGGCCTTGAGCAGCCTGGTCTGGTGGGAGGTGTCCCTGCCCATGGCAGAGGGGCTGGAACTGGCTGAGCTTTAAGGTCACTTCCATCCCAAACCATTCTATGGTTCTGTGGTGATCCAGTCCAACCATCAGACCAACACCACCATGCCTACTATACCTTATCCTGAAGTGCCACATCCCCACACCTTTGGAACACCTACAGGTATGGTGACTCCACCACTTCCCTGGGCAGCCTGTTCCAATACCTCACCACCCTGTCAGTAAAGAAGTTTTCCCTAATGTCCAACCTAAACCTCCCCTGGTGCAAAGTGATGGCATTTCCTCTTGTCCTATCACTTGTTACTTAGCAGAAGAGACCAGCACCCAACTCTCTACAAGCTCCTTTCAGGCAGTTGTAGAGAGCCGTAAGGTCTCCCCTCAGCCTCCTCTTCTCCAAGGCTAAACAGCCCCAGTTCCTCAGCTGCTGCTCATAACACTTGTTCTCCAGCCCCTTCACCAGCCTCATTGCCCTGGAGATGCTCCAGCAGCTCAATGTCCTTCTTGTGCTGACGGTTGGATTGGATGACCTCCAGAAGTCCTTTCCAATGCTGACCATTCTTTGACTCTGTGCTCCATGGCTGTGGGAGGAAGGGATTGATCAGCAGACGGGCTCGTGAGGAGTGGGAGGCCCTTGTGTGTGCTGGTGGAGGAGTTGTCATCAGAACAGCTTGTGGGAACAGGGCAGTTTGGAGGCCAAACACTGTGAAAACAGGCAGCTGAGCAGAGTGCTCAAAGCTGAACTCAGGATCTGAGGTGCGACCTCTACAGGGCCAAGTCCAGGGGCACCACCACGTCCCTGCTCCTGCTGGCCACACCATGGCTGATCCAAGTCAGGATGCCATTGGCCTTCTTGGCCACCTGGGCACCCTGCTGGCTCACGTGCCGACCAGCACCCCCATTTCATGGTGTGAAATGGTCCAGGGAATAAACCCCCCTAGCTAAACGAGCCTCGGTCCCTTTAAGAAGAGCGCGCCCACCTAGGACTCCGCTGCCCTTCACAAAGATGGCGCCTACGCCGTCATGCCCTCTTCCTCGATGGCCGAGGCGCGCTGCCCCGCCCCTCCGAGAGAGAGGAGTCGCTGATTGGCTTGTCGTGGGGGCTGGGCGCACCGCGATTGGCTGGTGGCGAGGTGGGCTTGGCGCGCGCGGGAGGTTGGGAGTCCGGCGTGCTCTGCGGGTGCCTCCGATCCTGGCCGGCCTGTGCCTGCCTCTCCGCTCCCGGCGGCTCTCCCAGCCCGGGCACAGGGCGGCGCTGAGGAGGACCGGGTGCTCCCCGGAGGAGGCCGGCTGTCACCACGATTCCCCGGCTTTGCGGAAGGCAAGGGCTGGGCCCAGCCTGCCCGCGGGCTTCCCTTGGGAAGAGAGGGAGAAGCTGTCCGAGGTTGAGGAACGCGGCTTTCCCTCAGGAAGCAGACGGAGTGTCTGCCCAAGGCTGAGGAAAGCAGGTTTCCCTCTGGAAGCAGCGGAGAAGCTACCCGAGGCTGAGAGAAACAGAGGGAGAAGCTTCTGAAGGCTGAGGGAAGCGAGTTTCCTTCGGGAAGTGAGGCAGAAGCCTTCCAAGACTGAGGAAAGCAGGTGGAAAAGCTGCCCAAAGCCAAGGAAAGCAGGTGTCCCTTGGGAAGTGGGTGGAGAACCTGCCTGAGAGTGAGGGAAGTGGGTTTCCCTCAGGAGGTGAAGGAGAACCTTCCTGAGGCTGAGGAAAGCAGAAAAGAAGCTTTCTGAGGCTCAGGACAGTAGGTTTCCCGCATGAAGTGAAGAAGAAGCTTGCTGGGGCCAAGAAAAGTGGAGTAGAAGCTTCCTGAGGCCGAGAAAAGTGGGTTTCACTTGAGAAGTGGGTGGAGAAGCTTCCTGAGGCTGAGGAAAGTGGGTTCTCCTTGGGAAGCAGGGGGAGAAGCTGCCTGCTGCTGAGGAAAACGAGTTCCCCTTGGGAAGCAGAGAGAGAAGACACTCAAGGCTGAGGGAAGTGACTTTCCTTCGGGAAGTAGGTGGAGAAGCCACCTGAGGCTGAGGAAAGCAGGTTTTTCTCAGGAAGCAGGGGAGAAGCCTCCCAAGGCTGAGGAAGGATGCAGTTCTTTGGGCGGCTGGTGAACACCATCAACAGCGTCACACAGCTCTTCACCAACCCATACCGGGTGAAGGAGGTGTCGGCTGCGGAGTATGCTGGTCTCGCCTGCCTGAGGCAGGAGGGCAGAGTGGCCCTCTACAAGAACAGCCCAGCTCGCTCCTGGGATTGTCTGCTGGTCAACCCCCAGAGCCCGCAGGTCTCTTTCCGGTAAGTGGCAGATGGTCAATGACTGCTGCTTGAGTGCGTGGAAGGCTTGGGTTGTCCGATATCAGGACCGCGGTAGCTAGCAGTGTAGCCAGCAGGGTGAGGGAGGTGATCCTACACCTCTGCTCTGCCTTGGTGAGTCTCCTGAAGTGCTGTGGCCAGGTCCGGGCTTCCCAGGTCAAGAAAGATAAGTAACAACTGGAGAGAGCCCAGCAGAGGAACATGAAGATGGTCAGAGGACTGTAGCATCTCTCTTGTAAGGAAAGGCTGAGAGTTCAGCCTGGAGAAAAGAAGACTGTGAGGGGATCTCATCAATGGTTACAAATACCTAAGGGACAGGTGTCAGGAGGATTGGGCCAGACTCTTCAGTGATGCCCAACAACAGGACAAGGGGCAACAGGCATAAACTGGAGCGCAGGAAGTTCCACCTTAACATGATCAAAAAACACTTTACTATGAGAGTGGTGAAGCATTGGAACAGGCTGCCCAGGGAGGTTATGGAGTCTCCTTCTCTGGAGATGTTCAAAACCCACCTGCACATGTTCCTGTGCAACCTGCTCTGGGTGAACCTACTTTAGTAGGGGGATTGGACTGATTGGTCTCCAGAGGTTCCTTCCAACCCTGACCATTCTGTGACTCTGTTCTGCAGCTGTGGGTGTGGTTTGGAAGGTTTGATCAGCAGACAGGCTCCTGAGGAGTGGGAGGCCCTTGTATGTGGAGTTGTCATCAGAACAGCTTTTGGGAACAGGGCAGGATGGAGGCCAAACACTGTGAAAACAGGCAACTGTGAAATAGACACTTGGGTCAGAACATCCATGGGTACAAGGCCTTCTGCTCCTACCTATTGCTGTTTCTGTATCTGGAGCATAATATACTGCAGCCCAAAAGTTAAAGTTCTTCGGAAAGAGGAGATGCTCTCTGCTAATGAAGTAGATTCCCTTCTTCCCTTGTAGCACCAGATAAGGAGGAATAGAGAAGTCCCCAGCAGTAACACCTGGAGAAGAGCTGATTCTCTCAGATACATGGGATGGAGATTGTTTCTTTGAGCAGGACCAATGATGCATTTACCTTTCCTCCAGGCTCTTCCAGCTCGACAATGAAGCGGAAGCCCTGGTGCATTTTGAGCAGTTTGCCAGGCAGCTGCGCCCATTCTATGAGAGCTCACACCAGCCCTTGTCACTGGAAGACCTGCAGCAGCTCAGTGACTGCTTCCGCAACCACCCCAGCTGGTCTGTGGCACACGTTGCAGTGGAGTTTGGCCGTCGTGAGAGCTTCCGGCACAACCTCGTTCTGAGGCAAGGGGCGGGGAGGGGTCTCTGGTGGGCCTGGTGCTGGGAATGAGCTCGAGAGAGCAGGCCGGGACAGATTTGGGTATCCCAGCTTGATGTACCAAAGCAACATGGGCTGCCACCTGGGGGACCTGAACATCTGTGGTTACTACAGAGTTCAAGATTACAAGTGCTGGCCTTGGTGTGACCTGCCTCAGTGATGGATGTGGTGGCAAAGGGGATCCAGTGGTTGCTGTGTGAGCTTATTGATGGACTTTCACCCTGCTGCTGTGGGTGTTAAATCCTAGAGCTCTGGTGTTTTAGCCAAAAGATGGAAGTGTTTTGCTAGAGATGCTAGTTAGATTCTTACAACCTTTGTGGAGCTGCTTTTTGGAGGGGGTTGTGGCTGACTTTGTAAAACACGAGAGAGAAGGTACAGTAGGACTCTCTTTCTGGAAATAATTTAGGGCCACCAGTCCTTGCTCTCTTTCCATGGGGAAGTTTGTTGAGGTTAGGGGAGACTAGTGAGGAGTTAGGGGATTGAGGGCTATGAAGATGATCAAAGTGCTGGAGCAGTTGTGCCATGAGGACAAGCTGAGAGATTTGGGCTTGTTCAGCCAGGAGAAGGCTCCAGGGACATCTTATAGTGGTCTTCCAGTACCTGAAGGGGCTACAGGAAAGCTGGGGAGGGAATTTTTCCAAGGGCAAGTAGTGATAGGATGAGGGGGAATGGCTTTAAATTGAAAGGGGGAAGATTTAGATTAGACATTAGGAAGAAATTCTTCACGCTGAGGGTGGTGAGGCACTGGGACAGGTTGCCCAGGAAAGCTGTGGTTGCCCCCTCCCTGGAGGTGTCCAAGGCCAGGTTGGATGGGGCCTTGAGCAGCCTGGTCTGGTGGGAAGTGTCCCTGCTCATGGCAAGGGGGTTGGAACTGGATGATCTTTAAGGTCCCTCCCAACCCAAACCATCTGTGATTCTATGACTGAGGGACTAATGGCAGCACCTCCACCAGGTGCTGTTACTGTAGGACTGTAACCCATGCCCTGCCTGCCTTTGAGCAGAGGGATCTGCTCCCATGTGGGGATCAGAGAAAGGGGCAGCATGTCAGGAAGAGGGTCCATGGCAGGGCTGCTTGCTGGTACTTCCCTATGGTCCTTCCCTGGCGAGTGGCAGGGCCTCTGTGAATGTCATGGTTTGCACCAGCTGGGCCTGTGGCAGACATGGAAAGGGCTTTTATATTGGATCCCAGGGCAGCTGTCTTTGTCCTTGTCTTCGCAACCCTTTGGCCTCTCATTGACTTCTCTTTTGCAGCTGTGTGAACAGCATGGACAGCGAGGATGGCTGCACCCCTCTGCACCTGGCATGCCGCAAGGGAGACATGGAGTGCCTGCTGGAGCTGCTGGAGTGCCATGCGCGGGTGGACATCACAGACAGGAACGGGGAGACTGCTTTCCACTATGCTGTGCGAGGGAACAACCCCCAGATTATCGAGGTGGGAGCAATCTCAAAACTGGGGAAAGTGGGACTAGAATGGGTCTTGTCTGCACTGTGAGGAACAAGACAGGAAAATAGCCGCAGACAAGGGAGGAGAAGGTCTCTTCCTTCTGCTGCAGCATCGAGTTAATGCTTGAGGCTGGTTTCACTGTCTTCCTCCCCCCTTTACTGGTGCTATTTCCTGTAAGCAGACTCCAGCCTGCAGTGGAACAGGAATATTAAGCAAATCTCCTCAGAAAGTACCCTTCCTTGGCATTTGCATCAGGCCTTTATCTTGCCTTTCCCCTGACCCTCCACTGTCACATCTTGGTCTTCTCTGAGCAGAGGATTGGTTCTGGGCAGAGTGCCCCCATGAGGGAGCACATGTTGGAGTTGCCATGGAGGAGCATGTGTTATTCAGGGACGGAAGGACAATTCAGAGCTGCCCTGGGCTCTCCTGAGCTGCAGAACCGGTTGTTTGAAGTGAGCAGCCTTGGGTGGGGGACAGCAGTCTGGGCCTCAAGGCAGAAACAGTCTGAAACCAGAGACGTTGTTGGTTGCTGAGAAGCACGGGGCAGAGTGACAGGGTTCATAAAGGTGTGGGTGGCTTTCCGTGTAGGTTCCTCAGGTCTGTCAGCTCCCCAGCACCCAGTGTGAGTGAGAGGCCTGCTCTCCGCTGTGGCTGCGCTGCTGACATTTGCCCAAGAAAGGTTGTGACAACTTTTCCTCTGCCTGCCAGACTGTGCTGGGATTTCCTAATGTGTGACGGGGGAGGGATGACGATCAGGGCTTGCCATGCTGTGGAGCAAGACACTTGAGACCTTTGTATTAGAAAGATAGCCTCTTCCTTTATTTCTCTGATGGCAGCAAATTGGCTGGTTGTTCGAGAAGTACTTCCAGGACTGTTCTGTCTCCTATTTGTTTCATTTGTCTTTTGATTTCTTGCTAAACTAGAGAAAAAAAGCTCTAAATTTGTGCTTCTCTTGTGTGTAGTGGGGCCTGCAGTGTTTCCCCAGTACAGCAGTGGGATACTTTTGTGTGACAAATCAGCTGGTAATAGGTCTAAAATTTACAGGGAGAATAGGAAAACTCCTTCAAACGTATTCTTATGTGTATATTTTAAACAGAATCCTGTTTGTATCAGAAAGCAATGGTGGGGTTGCAGGGGAGGTTGAGCTCCTGCCTGCTGCCTGGCCATGGTATCTGATGGGGTCACAGCAGAAGAGGAAACTAATGATTTCAGTTAGGACTCCCATTCAGTTGAGCTGAGCAGAGCTTAGATCTGAGCTGTGCAATACAGTGGGATTCTGCTAGGCTGTGTCATTCAAGGCTGTGCAAGCCTTTTTCTGCTGAGGGTGCCTCAGAAGTGTCTGGGCCAGAGGAGGAGAATCATAGAATCATTTGGTTGGAAAAGACCTTTGAGGTCATCAAGTCCAACCACACCTGTCCACTACTAAACCATATCTCTGAATACCTCATCTACCCATCTTTTAAACACCTTCAAGGATGGTGACTCAGCCACCTCCCTGGGCAGCTGTGCCAGTGCCTGACAACCCTTTCAGTGAAGAAAGTTCCAATCTAAACCTCCCCTCGTACAACTTGAGGCCATTTCCTCTCGTCCTATCACTTCTTACTTGGGAGAAGAGACCAGCACCCACCTACCCACAGTCTTCTTTCAGGCAGTTGTAGAGAGATAAGGTCTCCCTTCAGTCTCCTTTTCTCCAGGCTAAACAACTCCAGTTCCCTCAACCGCTCCTCATAAGAGTTGTTCTCCAGCCCCTTCACCCAGCTTCATTGCCATCCTCTGGACACACTCCAGTGCCTTAATTCCTTTTTGTACCGAGGAGCCCAAAACTGAGCACAGCATTCACATTCTGAACACAGAGGGCACAGAGAGCAGCGATAAACCCTTTGAGGAGTGCTCAAAGAAGAAGTGCTTCCATAGTTACTGTGTTGGAAGCAGGGGTGGAGAGGACAGGCTTGTAGCATCATGAAGAGCCCAGTGCTCCAGAGTCTGTCCTCGGAGCTCAGAGTGAGAAAGACAGCATTCTTCCATGTCTCCCTTTATATTTATCTGTTGTCTCCTCTTCCCAGCTCCTGGGCAGAACTCCAACTGTTGGCTTGGATCACCTGAACCACGAAGGGCTGACTGCTCTGCATCTCGCTTGTCAGCTGGGCAAAGAGGACATGGTTCGGTCTCTGCTGAAATGCTGTGCCAGGTGCAGCGTCGTGGGGCCACTGGGCTACCCCATCCACATAGCGATGAAATTCTCCCAGAAGGGGTGAGTAACCATTGGGGCTTCCAGAACAGGGCTCTTCCTCCAGTCTGGGGACCTGTCCGCTTGCTCAGGGTTGTCCAAGACTGTCCCCCTTTCAGGGCAGTGCTCAGTAGGAAGATGTCCTGTCTTGTCTTCTCCTGCATCACTGAGTTGGTAAAAGAACAGAGAAGAAAAGAAAGAAACAATTTCAGGAAGAAAAACCCACCTGGAGTGCTCTGCCCAATTCTGGAATTTCCAACATAAGAAGGATATGGAACTGTTGGAGCAGGTCCAGAGGAGGCCATGAAGATGATGAAAGAGCTGGAGAACCTTTGCTATAAGGCCAGGCCAAGAGATTTGGGCTTGTTCAGCCTGGAGAAGAGAAGGCTTAGGGGAAAACCTAGAGTGGCTTTCCAGTACCTGATGGGGCTACAGGAAAGGTGGGGAGGGACTTTTTCCAAGGGCAAGTAGAGATAGGATGAGGAGGAACAGCTTTAAATTGAAAGGGGGAAGATTTAGATTAGACATTAGGAAAAAATTCTTCATGCTGAGGGTGGTGAGACACTGGCACAGGTTGCCCAGGGAAGTGTGGATGCCCCCTTCCTGGAGGTGTTCAAGGCCAGGTTGGATGGGGCCTTGAGCAGCCTAGTCTGGTGGGAAGTGTCCCTGCCCATGGCAGGGGGCTGGAACTGGATGGGCTTTAACGTCCCTTCCAACTCGAACAATTCTGTGATTCTATGATTTAGGGTCAGGCGTCAGGAGAAAGACAAAGATGTTTTTTGAAAAATGTTTGTGAAATACTTTTTCGCAGAATGAGTTGCAAGAAGATGATTTACTGACACTTAAGTAGCGTTGCTAATTGCTGTACCTCTGTCTTTGAGTGCTCTGATCCTAATAAGCTTTCATCTCAAAGCTGAGTTATTCCTGTCTCCTGTGAGCCAAAAGTAGTCTTGACTCTTAATAACACACTCTGGAACTGAATCAAAAGAGACGCGATGTTTACTTGCTGTTTTTTTTTTCCCTGGAGAAATTTGATTCTCTTTGTTCTTTATAATACTCATTTTCATAGAGTGTCCAAGCTCTACCAACAGGGCTCTCCAGTCAACACTTGCAGCTGAAAGCTCATTTTTGAGCATTTTGGAAAGTGATTTCCAACATTAGAGACACGTTCGCAAGCCAAAAGTCTGCTTAGGGCCCTGTTTTACCATAGAGTGCAAACCACAGGGTGCAATCAATATAGAAGACCCAAACTCTTGAATACCTTGTGAAATCAAGTTTTACTTATCGAAACGAGAAAGATAACAAATGATTAGTAGTGGTTAACAATGCGTTAGCAATAACATCTTTAAAGGCAATGCATCTAACCATAAGTACAGTAATCAAGAAAGATACATCACCAATTGCCCTATTGCCATCAACCAGATCTGCAGTCCCTGGGGAGTCCCGAGGGATTTGGAGAACCTGTCCTGGAAATCGGGAGGTCTTACACAGTGCATTCACTCATAGGTGAGGTCTCCGAAGTCACTGCAAGAGGGTCCAGCTTTCATATTGCTAAATAAACAACTTATATCATTCTAAAAATGTGGAATCTCTGATCTCAACTGCATCATTGCCCCCCATCCCAGAGCGTGGCCAGGGCTGCAAGAAGGGAGGTGAGGAAAACTCTGGGTATCTCTCATCTTTGAACTAAGGGGGCTGTTGAGGTGCAGCATTTGTGCATAGTTGTTCTGCTTTCCACACAGTGTTCTTGCTCCTGCTGATGGGTCAGCCAGGGTGTTGATGGCCCAGGGATTGTTGTTGTCCTGTGTTCGCTGGAGAAGCTAAAGTTAAGGTGGCACAGCCCAATTCTACTGATACTGCAACTGTGATACATTTTCTCACACTGTATTGTAGCACAGCACAATTCTACTGATCATAGCAATGGGAGCAGTTACGGATTAAAGAGTACACAGAGCAATGCGACACAAATCAACCATGGGTCACCTATTCTGTTTTAGGCCTGTTGATCAGGCCTGGTGGCTTCAATCTCTTACTTTGCAGTGGGGCTCAATCTCTTGTGCATGATTTGTTTGGTAGTGTTTCAGAGTGGAGAGCATGTGGCTGTTTTGTAAGCCTGCTTATCCACACTTTCTAGGCACTGGGTGCTAGTCTGTTCACAATAGGTGTGATCTTTCACTCATAGGCAAGTACACGGATTCTTCATTTCAGTAAGTATTTGACTGTTTCAGTCTTATCCCCATGTTCCCATGGAGAGAGAGAGAGAAGGGAAGAATTTCTCTTGAGCTTTTGAGTTTCCAGAAATGCCATATTCCTCTATTGGAGGAGTTGCTTCACAACTTGGAACTGGGAAGGGATTTTCCTGCTTCCTCTGAATGCAATGTTGCTTGTGTGCTTCCTGTTGCTCCCTTGCTTTCTAAAGAGAGCAGAACAAAACTGCAGCTGAGGAACTCACAGGTGCTGCAGAGAGCCTGCTGCTGCTGCTGAAGGGTTTCCTGAAAGTCTCTGGGCAGGTGCAGACGTGAAGGAGGGTCTTGAGTCAAGACGGCTGCCACCCATCCCTCTGTCTTGTTATCTTTGCCAGGTGTGCCCAGGCCATCCTCGAGGTGGATGCCAGCCAGGTTCACTCCAAGGACCTGCGCTATGATGCTGTTCCGCTGCACTGGGCGAAGAAGGCAGAGGTAAATAGAACCAATCCGTGGTGAGAGCCTGTGCTGCCACCCAGCACTTGGTTAACACCACCTGCTGCTAACCTGTCCCTCTCTGAGGGCATGCGCAGAGCTGTGCAAATGTCAAGAGTCCAGCCAGCAGCCCGGTGTTTGATTCTCTTTGCTCTGTGCTCCTTGGTGCTGTTTGCCATGGGGGATGCAGTAGTGGAGCCTTGCAGTGAAACAAACTCATAGGCTAGTACTTAATCCTTGGTTGTGAAACTGCCGACTTGTCTCTTTCTGTTGGTGGTGAAATCGTAGCACTGTCTCCGAAGCACAGTCACTCCTGGGAGGAGCTGTCCTCTCATTAGGTGTCCATTTCATGGAAGGAAACAGTTCCTTAAAAAGTGCAAGGGGAGTGTGAGGCAGGCACGGGGGGGCGGTGTGTAGGTTATGCTCCATCTTCTGCCAGAGATGAGCAGATCAGTGGTGTGATATGTGATGTTACAAGCAGAAGACATTCCTATTGCAGGGCTGTGTTCCCTCCTGGATGATCACATCCCTCTCAGATGTGTCCTGTGGAGTTTCAGAGCAGACTTATGAAGAAAGAGAATATCAAACCTCAGAATTTTTCTGTCCAATCTGTGATGATTCTGGCCTGAGTAGGGACTGTTTTTCCTCTGTTGCTCTCCACAAGTTGCTGTTCTTGCATTTAAGTCCCAAAACATTCAGAAGCTCCAGCCAGATTGTGAAACCACTAACTCTTTCTGTGGTAAAAGACAGAGAAATCCCATCTGCCCTGCTTGGAGCAGTGCAACTGGTATCTGCCAGCCCACTGTATCCAGGCTAAGGCTCCTTCTTCTTCCTCTGCTTTGCTTCATGTGAGACCTGGATCATTTGAGCACCCAGGTGGATGTCCTCATGATCACTTTCTCTCTTCTTGACCTGGCATGCACACGTTTGGACGCAGATGACACGGTTGCTGCTTGAGTATGGTTCTGAGGTGAATCTGACCAGCCGGACGGCTGACATGGCTCTGCACATCGCGGTCCAGAGGGGACGCTTTGACTGCGCCATGGTGCTGCTCACACACGGAGCAAACACCAACGCCAGGGGTCAGGATGGCAACACACCACTGCACCTGGCCATGAAGGTGAGTTTTCTGCAGAGGCTGCTGGGAATGAGAGGTAGGATTTTTTTGAAGGGTTAAGGCAGGGACAAACTCCTTGGAAATTCTGGCTGTTGTCTTTCCTGGGATGATCTCTTTTGAGTGCTGTGGCTAACAAGAAGAGGAGGCAGGGAATGAGAGATGATGTAGCCAAGGGGAACGTGACTCTTGACTGTGTTTTCTGTTGTCCCCTAGCATGACCACCTGGATATGATCAAAGCAATTGTCGTGTTTGGAGGAGATATCGAGATCCCCAATGATTTCGGGGAGACGCCAGGGCTGTTGGCAGCCAGGAGCAGCAAAGGTAAGGGAGCATGGCAACAGCCTTACAGATTGAACTCCGTACTCTCTCTCTCCCTTTGGCGGCCAAAACGGTGGTTTGGGGTGAGATGAAAACATGACAACTATGGGTGATGCTTCTCCAATGTGCTTTCCCAGCTTCTAGTTGCTCACAGAGTAGGCACTTCCTGAGCTAGTGGCATAGCTTTTGTGTTAGTAGTCCTCACTATGAATTTCTCTTCCATGAGACAGAGATGCAAGAGGAAAAGCTGGCACACACTACCCCTCTTTCAAGCCACAGTGTCGGGCACTGTGGGCTCACAGCGGGATGACACGGTGCTGCTGAACTGCCCAGGCATAAGCAGGCACGGGCAGTTTTTCCATGACAAGAAGCATGTGGCACCCTTGAAGCTGCACAGCACTGTCTGCCTCTGCTGTGCACAAATCCTGCTGCCTGGTGTTTGGGGAGAGATACCCAGGACATGCTTTCCCCTTCCCTGGTCCATCCCAGAGGTTTTATGAGGGTCGAGGCTGCTGTGGATTTAGCAGAGCCCCCTCCAGTGTGTGCGTGCATTGATTCTCTTTCTGATCTGTAACCCCCTTCGTCACCTAAGGTGCGAACCGGAAAGTGCTCTTAGACCTGCTGCAAACTGTAGGGACTGAACGCTGCCACCCACCCAATCCTGACTCCCCAAGCCTGGCACCATCTGCCGCCTCCTCCTTCCTGGAAGGCCAACCTTCCTCGTGGAGCAGCTTCAACAGCTTAGGTAAAGCCTCCCATGGCCCTCCCTTGCTCTCCTCCCTTCTTGCTTCACGGTGCTGTCTCAGATCTCTCCTTCGGATGGGCCATGCTCCGGGGACGGTCTCCTAGCTCTCAGTTTCTGGTCGCTCTGTCCTCATTCAACTGCTGCAGGACCCTGTCTGTTTTCTCTGTTTTTCCTCTGTGTATGTTCTGAACTCTCGTCCTTTAAACTTTGTTTTACACAATGCAGATCTGTAAAAAGGAAAGGGAAGGCTGATTTCCTCACCCCTCTGGAAGAGGTGTAGAAGGGTCTAGAGAAGAAATCATATGAGTAGAGGCTGAAGTCACTTGTTCTGTTCAGCCTGGAGAAGAGGAGACTGAGGGGGAACCTCACAGCTGTTTACTGCTTTCTCACAAGGGGAGAAGGAGGAGCAGGTGCTGATCTCTTCTCTCTGGTGAACAATGATAGGACTTGAGGGAACGGCAGGAAGATGTGCCAGGGGAAGTTTTGGTTAGAGATTAGGAAAAGGTTCTTCACTCAGAGGGTGGTGGAGCACTGGAACAGCTCCCCAGGGAAGCAGTCATGGTGCCGAGCCTGACAATATTCCAGAAGCATTTGACCAATGCCCTCAGATACACGGTGTGAGTGTTGGAGTTGTCCTGTGCAAGGACAGGATTTGGACTCGATGATCCTTGTGAGTCACTTCCAAGTCAGGGCATTCTGTGATTCTATGAACTTAGTCACCTGCATGCACTGTATCCACTAGGATATGTACAGATGGGGTGGTACTTGCTGGTCTACCTTGAGGATCTCCCAGTGTTATGCTGGGCACAAGGAAATTGGAAGTGTTGCTTGTTCAGATCCTGGAGGGCAGCAGCTGAGAGAGGGAAGGGATGAAGGCCAAGGATAAGCTACCCTGGTCTCAAGGCTTATGTTACACTACCTTAGGACATACGATTGTTTTGTAGCTTGTGCTCTGTACTGCCCAGACTCTGTGAATAAGCATGTGGGTCTGTTCTAGGTACTGGGCTTTCCTTCTGCGGTGAGCTCTGAAACTCAGGCAGACAAAGCATGAGGGGTTATGGAGTGGGCAGTGGCTTGAGGGAGGCCCTGACCCTTATGAGAGGGGTGTGCAGGCAGGTAAAAGCTGATTGTGGTCCACTTCCCGTCTTGGGTTGGTGGTTTCCTTTGCAAAGGCCCTGCTGTGGGGCTGGAGAACAACACTTCCAGGCCCTGGAGTGCATCTGTGTCACCACAAGTCTCTCTGGCTGGTGACCCCAGGACTTTGTTCTCACTGTGGCCTTGTGAAGGTGACTTCCCAGTTTCAACTCTCATGCAGTGACAGAGCAAAGCCCTTTTTCACCGTGGATTCTGACGCTTGAAGAAACTCCCGACCACATTCATTTTCATCTGTGGCTCCCTTCCGGCCTGGATGTTGGCTGGGGTGTTTAACTTCTCTTCCCCCCGTTCTTTCTCCTTTTGATTTCACAGGCTGGCTTCTCACCTAGGCTGGATTGGTGCCCCACACACAGGGTGCCCTGGGTGTGCATCAGCTTAGGGGTAATGACAAGCCACCCTCTCCCCACAGCTCTCCTGCCTAGGTTACCTCGCAGGAGTAGAGTTAGATTTTATCTTACAGCTTGCAGTAAACTGCATAGTGGACGCACTGCTCGGCTCTGCCTTCTCTCTTGCCTACTGTGCTCATCATTTGCTTCTACAAATCCTTTGCCTTTACCTTCCCGCTCTAAAGGATGGGGTTTCTCCTGCTTGCTGTGGAGTTTAATCCAGGAAGGGGTACTTGGTGGCTACAGGTTAGATGGCTTGTGTCTCCTGCAGCTGGGAAGGGGGTTGTGTGTTCTCTGTGTGATTATGGTGGAAATGATTTGCCACAGGGGTCGGAGCTTTAGGTACCCTTGCCAAGCTTTCTAGGGGCAGAGAGAAAGTAGGAAGAATAATTGAAGGTTTTCTAATTGATTAAATGTAATCTGGCTGACTGCTGTTGCTGAGGTACCTGTCAGAGGGTTTTCAGGTTGCAAAGTGGTCTCTAATTTTCTTTTTCTTTTGCATGTTCGTGGCCCTCTAGGATACAAGGACCTCCTGTATGTTTCTGCAACACTCGGACAGTTCTTGAAGGCACCAGATGATGTGGACTTACCCAGTGAGGGTAGAAGAAAGTAAGTGAGGAACAGCTTCTGTCCAGGCTCCTGTGCGACTGGAAGGTGAAAGCCCTGTGTGTGAATTCTCACCACCCGTGCCTGCGGGTGCGGCATCCTCAGAGCTGGCATTATTTAATGTCCACTGATGTTGCAGTTTTATGCCAGAAATTTGTTCCTTTTCCTGGAGCTGCAGTGGAGCCGGAGCTCAGCAGGTGAAACCCCTGCACGTCGCTCCCCTCTGTCTCTGGGCACCAAAGACTGTTTTTGGCTTTGTGATTTCCTCATCTCCACACACTGTCGTGATGCTCACCTGTTCTCCTGTGCTACCTTGGCAGTGCCTGCACCTCGCCTTGCGAGGAGCGGAGGGAGCATTGGCACCAAGGTGCTGCTGGCAGGAACCTAGGGCTGTCTGATTTTTGTTTATGACGCAGTATACTTTCCTGTATAGTAAGGGACTGCTGTGGTTTTGGCTTGTGAATGCCTCTCTGGTGGAGAGTTTAGAGATAGCTAAAAGAGCAAGTGGTGTTGCACCAGCTCTGATGAGGTTTATCTGCCTGTGTTTGGTCTTATTTGCATCTGAGGAATCATAGAATCACAGGATGGTTTTAGTTGGAAGGGACCTTAAAGATCATCCAGTTCCAACCCCCCTGCCATGGGCAGGGACACCTCCCATGGGACTAAGCTGCTCAAGACCCCGTCCAGCCTGGCCTTGAACACTTCCAGGGAGGGGGCATCCACACTTCCCTGGACAACCTGTGCCAGTGCCTCACCACCCTCCATGTGAAGAGCTTCTTCCTAACGTCTAAGGAAGCACTGCTGGGTTTATTTGTCCACTGATTACACTGTCCACAGCAGCTTTCTTGTCAACAACCTCATTTCCCATGCCTAGGGTCGCATTCCCACGTGGCATGGTGTGATTTTTAAGTTGTCCTACAACTCCCAGTCATCTGTGTCTGTCTCTCTCCAGCCACGACTGCCTCCTGTGCCTGGATGGAGGGGGCATCCGGGGCCTGGTGCTCATCCAGCTCCTCCTGGCTATTGAAAAGGCTGCGGGCCGTCCCATACGGGAGATTTTTGACTGGATCGCGGGGACCAGCACTGGAGGGATCTTGGCCTTGGCTATCGTACACGGTAAGGACAGTGCAAATGCCGGGCCCCTTCTCACTCCCATGGGCTCGAGTGCTTCTCTGGGGGAAGCAGATGCAGGGTGGGAACTGCCTCTCTCAGTCCTGACTGGGATTTGTTGTCTCTTTCGAAGGAGGGAAGGGATGCTTATGAATGAAGGAAAGCCTAGACTTGGCTTTGTGCTTGCTTCTCACGCCAGCTTGCCTTGAGCAGCTTTGTGGTGGCAAAGTGCAATGTTCTATTCTTCCTGCTCACTCCACAGAGGTTTCACAAGGTGATCGGCACTCTCTGGTAGTGGGTAACTGCTCTGGGCTTGCCCTTCCTCTTTTTAGTCCTTCCCAGTGATGCTGCTGAGGTCTGAGCAGATGACAGGCAGCCTGGGAAGAGGATGGGATTGGGAGTAACACCTCCCATCTCCTGCTGGTCCTGGAGAGTCCCAGCTCTGATGTGCTGTTTGTTCTGCCTGCCCTTCTTCCCACCCCCTGCTCCTGCCGATGCTGTTGCCTATCTCAGGGAAGTCCATGGACTACATGCGCTGCCTGTACTTCCGCATGAAGGACATGGTGTTCCGGGGGTCTCGGCCCTACGAGTCGGAGCCCCTGGACGAGTTCTTGAAGAAGGAATTTGGGGAAAACACCAAAATGACAGATGTCCAAAAACCCAAGTAAGTCCTGCCTGGGGCTACGCTGGTTGTGCTCTTCTGAGTGTGCTCTAGACCCCTCTCAGCAGAGGTGCGCAGCCTCTCCTTAAAGCAGATCTTGAGGAGTGTGATGTACAGAATGTTGAAGCTGTAAGTATGCAGTTTTTCCATTTTACTCTTACTTTTTCACGTCCTCTCCCCCAGGGTTATGGTGACGGGGACACTGTGTGACCGCCAGCCAGCTGAGCTCCACCTTTTCCGGAATTACCCCATACCAGAGACAAAAACCTCCACCGAATACAAGACAAGTGCATCTTTCAAACCACTGACTCAGCCAGAAGGTAAATGCTGGCAGAAAACAGTCCAGCTGCTCAGCAGGGGAGGGGGCCGTCCCTCAGAGACAAGACATTTCCTCTTCCTCATCTCTTTGCTTTGAAAATTGGGGTGCTCCAGCAATGGCTTATCTCTGATCTTGACTTGTTGCTTGGTCGTAGTGATGGTTCCGTTCTCTCCTCCTCCCTTGCCTTCTCTTGTACCAGGAACTATTGAGATTCATGAAGAAAGGGTCTGCTAAGGGATTGTCCTGTGTACAGTCAGTACCTTTCCCTGGATTCTCAGGAGCAAATTAGTATGCAACAACTGTGTAACTGAAGCATACAGCTCCCTCCAGCTTGCTGCTTGCTTTATCTGGGAAACATAACTGGGTCACCACCAAGATAGCAGCAATAGAGCAGGTAGAGCAGGGGTGTCAAACCTGTGGCCCGTGGGCCGAATCCAGCCCTCTGCCTAGTTTTATCTGGCAGCACTTGCCCCTACACTCCTGCCAGCACGCTGGTCACATGTGCAGTGTGTGTGACACGCGTTATGCTGCAGGAGCAAGAAAATGGTGGGAGCCGTGAGTTTGACACCCCTGTGGTAGAGAATGAATTTAACCTAGGATATGTAGAAATTAATGAGAATATCCTTTAAAGGTCCCTAAAATAATCCTGTGCATCCAAGCAGAGGCCCTGCTACTGGGAGAAAAAGATGCAACTAACCTAGGGCAGGATTTTCTGGGGTTGCAAGCTCTCTTCATGTGTGTTGTTGAAGGCAGGGTTCTTCTTGCACACAGAGGAGTTGCTGCAAGAGGCCTTGTGCTTTCTCTCCCTGCAGACCAGCTTGTGTGGCGTGCTGCCCGCTGCAGTGGTGCAGCTCCCACTTATTTCCGGCCGATAGGGCGCTTTCTGGATGGTGGGCTGCTCGCCAACAACCCAACCCTTGATGCCATGGCAGAGATCCATGAGTACAACAAGACACTGATCAAGAAGGTGAGGGAAATCTTGGCCCTGAGTGGTAACTGGGGCTTTACTGACTCCACTTGAGTCTCTCTTGAAGGGCAAGAGGGTTTGCTAATGGATGCCTCTAGTGCAGGGGTGTCAAACTCGTGGCCTGTGGACCGAATCCAGCCCTTCACCTAGTTTCTACCCAGTGGCAGCTCCAAGGTCCTTGCGCCTATGCTCCTGCCAGTGCGCCAGTTGTGTGCAGCATGTGTGACGCGCTTTACACTGCAGGAGCAGGAGAACGGCAGGAGCCATGAGTTTGACAGCCCTGCTGTAGAGGATAAACAAGTTAGCAGTGCAGCACCCTAGAAGGGAGTGTATGGAGAAGAATGTGTGTTGGGAATGGTGGCTGAGAGGTGAGATATCTCTTCTGGCAAGGGTGTGAGATGGGGAGGCAGCGCCATCAGCCTGTCCTTGCTACTTGGAGTAAGGATGATTCAGTTGGTAGTGTGCGTAGCCCTTGAAGCAGTGCTGCAGGGCCTTTGTCCGCCCAAAAAAGAAATGCAGAAGACAACGACAGGGCACTTTGAAATATTGAAGAGTGAATGCCTTCTGTGGTGTGGCAAGTTCTTCGGAAGGATGACTAACTGCTGGCAGCTACTGCTCCCTGTAAGCTGAAAGGGGAGCTGTGTTGCCAAAATGACTGAAAGAGTTCAATTGTTTCACAGTCACCTGGTCCTAGCCCTCATCTTTGGAGGGATCCCATGGGTTTGGGTGCAGCCAGGGATGTGAGGGACAGAACACTGCAACTGTTGAAGCCATGTGGATTTTTGCTGTCTCACCAGGCGGGACTAAAGGGGGAGGATGGGTGAGACAAAAGGTTACCAAGGCCTTTGCCTCGGCTTCTAGAGCCTCGCCAAGACTGCTGTGAAGGACGTACTCTGCGCTAATTGTTGGTCCTTGCAAACAAATCTCTTGTTTGTCCACAGGGTCAGAGGCAGAAAGTAAGAAAATTGGGGTTGGTGGTCTCCCTGGGGACAGGGAAACCTCCGCAGGTCCCCGTGAGCTCTGTGGATGTTTTCCGCCCCTCCAATCCATGGGAGCTGGCAAAGACTGTCTTTGGGGCCAGGGAACTCGGCAAAATGGTGGTGGATTGTGTGAGTACTGAGAGCAAGGGATGGGGGAAAACCCCTGGGGCTACTTGCAGGGAGGGAGCAAAGGTTTCGAGTCTTCAACTTCTTCCTTTTGGAAGAAAACTGTATTTCCTTGGAACTGGTCTGACCGTGGCCAGTTTGAGGAATGGAGGCAGTGGGTAATGTCAGAATTGCAGGAGCACAGCAGGTCTAAAGCCCTGTCTGCCTGTTTGGAGTTTCAAATGCCAAGGAAAGTGCAGCTCCTGAGTTGTAAGGAGCTCGGGTGTGGGAGAGCTGTGGACAGGGTGGTGGTCAGTGACCCCTAGGAATGTCTGCGGGTGTGAGTTCATGAAGCTCAATATTTTTCACTGCTTGTCATCTGAGCAACCTGGACCAAAAAAGTCGCACCTCAGAAAACAGCGACTGATTTTTCTAAAGAAAAGCTTTGTAATCCCCACTGGGGAAATCAGTAAATGCTGGAGAAGGGGGGGCATCACTAATAAAATCCAGTAGTTCAGAGCTGTGGTTAGGAGTGTGTAATAGACGTGTTCTTGGATGCTTCAGAAAGAAGCTCATTAAATGTTGTACATGAAAACACTCCAAATGAATGAAAGCCAGAAAGATCAGAACTATATTCTTAATTCTGTTTCTTTTTTCTTCTCTTCCTAAAGCGAGAAAATACCTAATGAGGTGCCTCTGCTTCCCCTATCTTTTATATCAGGGATTCCAGGGAAGCTGTCCCAGCACAGCCCAGAAAGCCTGGAGCAATTATATGCTCTGCTGGATCTGGGCTTGAACAGAAATGGGTAGAGGTGAAATCCTGATGGTTTCTTTAAAGGAATCGGTGCCGTGATAGATGGAGAATCTGCAGGGCGCAATTCTTTGTGTCCCACGGACCCAGGAGCAGAGTTCTTTTTTTAAAAACAAGCAAACAAAAAGCCATTCCACTCTTGGTGGTGAACCTTGCCATTCAGGATACACTTGCTCCTAGTTTTCCCTCTCTCTCTGACTTGGTGCCAGGGGAGCCTCTTGTGGGCAGGGGGAGAGCAGTGCACCAGTCGGACTCTAACTGTGTGCCTGTTTGTCCTGCAGTGCACTGACGCAGATGGCCCGGCTGTGGATCGTGCCAGGGCTTGGTGCGAGATGACGGATATCCCATATTTCCGGTAGGAGCTTCCTTTCCACTCTCTGCGCAGACCTATTTTTAGCCCTCTCCCTTCAGACCTGGCTGTGGCATGTGGCATCCCAAATCATATCCCTTCCCGTGGCTTGCCTATCCAGACTTGTCCTCCTATCCCTCTCTCCTTGTGCCTCGTGATGTATTACAGGATGCCGTGTCCCACTCTGAGCTGATGCACCGAGCCTGCCTTGTCTGGCATCACTTAGCCAGGACTCAGGGAAGAAGGAGGAGCAGGTGCTGATCTCACTGATGACCAATGACAGGACCCTAGGGAATGGCAGGAAGATGTGCCAGGGCAGGGTTAGGTTGGACATTAGGAAAAGGTTCTTCCCCCAGAAGGTGGTGGAGCACTGGAACAGCTCCCCAGGGAAGCAGTCACGGTGCCAAGCCTGACAATATTAAAGAAGCATTTGGACAACACCCTCAGACACGCGGTGTGAGTGTTGGGGCTGTCCTGTGCAGGGACAGGAGTTGGACTCAATGATCCTTGTGGGTCCCTTCCAGCTCAGGTCATTTTATGATTCTTTGATAATGGTGTCTAACAGGGTGCTTAGGAGATGTGCCACCTGCCCGATTCCATCACGCACAGTGTGTTTTGGGGCTCGTGCCTGAGGTGTTGCAGTTGCTGGACTGAGTCTCAGCCTCGAGCGCAGTTGTGCCTTGAAGGAGGGGGAAGGCCTCCACTCTGCAGCCTGATCGAGAAGGGAAAATCAATGCCCAGCCCAAGAAGGATATGGATCTGTTGGAGAAGGTCCAGAGGAGGCCATAAAGGTGATCCGAGGGCTGGAGCACCTCTACTGTGCTGACAGGCTGAGAGAGTTGGCATTTTTCAGCCTGGAGAAGAGAAGGCTGAGAAAAGACCTTATAGCAGCCTTCCAGTACATAAAGGGAGCTACAGGAAAGATGGTGGCAGAATTTTTAGCAAGGCCTGTTTTGACAGGACAAGGAACGATGGTTTTAAACTAAGCAGGGGTAGATTTTGGCTGGATGTAAAGAAGAGGTTTTTTTACAGTGAGGGTGGTGAAACTCTGGCACGGGTTGCCCAGGGGGGCAGGGAAGGCCCCATCCCTGGAGGTGTTTAAGGCCAGGTTGGTTGGGGCTCTAAGAAACCTTACTGAGTTAGATGTCCCTGCTTCTGCGTGGGGGCTGGACCACGACAGGTAAAGGTCCCTTCCAACCCAAAGCATTCTATGATTCTATAACAGCAGAAGCCACTTTGCACAAGTCTTGTGCTTGGCAGGCTCTCTACTTTGTCACATTGGCATCTGTGCCCAGTGGGTGATGCTGTCTTGCCATACGCAGGCTTAGCCCTCAGCTGCAGACGGAGGTGATGTTGGATGAGGTAAATGACACCGTGCTGGTGAACGCTCTCTGGGACACCCAGCTCTACATCTACCAGCATCGGGAGCAGTTTCAGCAGCTGGTGCAGCATCTCTGCCGATGACTTACCTAGAGGTTTCCGTTCTGCATCCCCATGGCAAGGAGCAGCGGATGCTGAAATGGCTCGGATTTGCCCTTGAACCAAGATGCTGAGGTGGGGGAGAGACTACTACTACTACTGAGGAGGAATTAATGATATTTAATAGACAACAGTGCACCTACACATGCATTCCTGGACAGCTGTGAAATGCTGACAGTTACCTTTGCACTGTAGCCTCATCTCTGCTGCTGTTCTTGGTTTTGCTGCCCTGCTCTTTGACCCTATGGCCCTTCCCAAAAGCCAGAGCCCCCACCTGCCTATCTTGAGCTGTAGCAGCTGGAATGTGTCTCCTGTCCGTGCAGCACCTCCACCATGCACCTTCCCACATCACAGAATGGGCCAAGGCCTGATGAAGCTTCAAGGATTACTTGACCCATTGGGGCCAAGGTGTTCTGGAGTGTGTAGTATAGGGAAAAGGGATTATTCTTCCCTCCACATGGCTGGTTTGAAGGGGAGGAGAAATGCCACAACTTTCCACAGTATATATGATGCAGAATGTTGCGACTGGCCTTGGGAGAAGGGGGGAGTCTTTCCTGAGCCTGTTATCTTCTGTAGCACCTTCCCTTTCCCTCTGTGAGATGGATAGGCAACACGGATGCTGACTGTGCCCAGGGTGGGAGCTGATGCCCCCAGAGCCTGTTTTCTGCTGCCTGGCTTGCAGTGCTACTCTGCACAAGGGCTGAGGTGTGAAAGCCTGTCTTTACTCACAGCAAGCTCAAGCTGAGGGACAGCAGCCTTGGCTGGGTAGAGAGATCCTTTCTCTTAATGTGGAATTGAAACACTCTGAGATCAGCTCACATGAAAGAAGCTGACCCTGTGACAAGTTGAATTTACTTGTTTTACTGCTGAAAATGCCATTGTGGCTGCTACTGTACTCAGTGTTTCTGTGGTAAACTTTGCCTATTTATAAATAATTTTATGTGTCCATTTGGAGGCGTTTTGGAAGAGTAACCTGAAAAACTGAATGCTTAATCATTTGTTTTTGACTGGATGAGCTGCTGTTGTGAACAGGGCTTCTATGCAAAGTTAACAAGATGTGAAATAAAGAGAGAATTTGCTTTAGTTCCACTGTCACATGGTCTGTGGTTGTCCTGTCTCTCTCCATCCTGCAAGGTCCCAGAGGAGCTCTGAGGCTTGCAGCCTCTGAATTTGTTACAGGAAGAAAATCAGGAATTGGGCTCCTTGAGATACAAGATTGTACCCTTTGTGTGTGCTGAGGAGGTGGATGTCCTGTCCCTGCAGCCAGCCCTGGGAGCATGTGTGCGATGTCCCGTTGCTGTCCCACAGAGCACAGCATTGCATGCTGGGCTTATCAGTGGAGAGGTTTTGGATCAGCGCTCCTATGAGAATCCTTTTGGAGCTGGCTGGGCCAAAAAACCAGGACATAAATACTTCGGGATACAAATTACTGGAGAGGGGGCTTTAATTTTGGTATTCCCAGGTGGTTCCTGCACAACGTAACTGCTGCAAGCCTGCTGGGCTTGGTACTCACGGATTCTGAAGGGACATCGCTGGCAGGAGGATGGGTGCTGAGTCATGAATAGGACTGAAAACTGATTATCCACCTTCTTATTTTCAGTTTCACATATGAGATTGGCTTTCCAGTACCTGGAGGGGCTACAGGAAAGCTGGGAAGGAAATTTTTCTAAGGGAAAACAGTGATGATGGGGCAAGGGGGAATGGCTTTAAATTGGAAAGGGGAAGATTTAGATTAGACATTAGGAAGAAATTCTTCATGCTGAGGGTGGTGAGGCACTGGCACAGGTTGCCCAGGGAAGATGTGGATGCTCCCTCCCTGGAAGTGTTCAAGGCCAGGTTGACTGGGCCTTGAGCAGCCTGGTCTGGTGGGAGGTGTCCCTGCCCATGGCAGGGGTTGGGCTTTAAGGTCCCTTCCAACCTAACTCATTCTATGATTCTATGAATTAAGGGGCTTTAGATGTGGAGCACAGGTTTTATTTTTTCCTCCATGACAGAGGGGCTCGCCTTCCTGTGGGAAAAGAAGCCTCTGTGTCTTGGGATGGAGAGAATGTGAGCTCCTTTCTGCTTTTCACCCCTGGCTTACAGTCTTCTCCCCCTTCTTTATAAGCCTGCACTTCCTGCAGGGACTTCTGAGGGCAATCTGTGCTCGGGCTCCTTGCACGCAGGCAGGGAGAGCAGGAGGGTTCAGACACAAGCTCATGCCTGTTGTTAGGGAGTCTCATTGACACTGGGAGTGGGAGGGGTCTTGGGGGGGTGATAATGAGCAGGGGAGAGGTGAAACCTATTTTGAGCTTTCTTAATGTTTCCCCCAGCTGCTGCTATTTGCTGCCTGTGATCACAAGCTGTGTGCGAAGGACCTGAAGGTGCTCTGCTGGCACTGTGAGGCCAAGCGAGCCACCTCAAACCGATGGCTCGCTGCCGCTGTCACTGCCATAAGGCGGTTACTCTGGCAGGTGGCTGGCGCCGCAGGTGTCAAGGCAGGGAGAGATGGGTACTGAGCTGGCAATCAATAATTCATGGAGGTGGTCACATGCCCTTGCTGGCTGTCGCAGGATTCCTCTCTCCCCAGAGTCTGGTTACTTCCAGAGATCAAGTTCCAACCTCTTGGCTGGTGAATTATTAAACTCCATCCGTGCTCTGTTCCCTTTGTACTACGTCTGTGTCTTCCTGCTGTCCTACCTCGCCAAGCGACAAGCTCTTTCCATCTATCCATCCTGCAGAAGCAGAGTCCTCTGGGCCAGTATAGCTCCTTGCTACTTTGTGGGAGAGGGAAAAGGCTCTGGATATGGACCTGTCCTACAGATCCACTATCTCCATCTACAAGGTGAGTGCTGGCACCAAAGGCAGCTCCTGTCTGCCTGTGGGAGACCTGCGGGTAGTAAAAGGAGCTGTTTTCTACCAAAGGCTCCCTGGAAGGGTGGACTGCAGCAGCTCCCATGGGCTCTGGGCTGTGTTTGAGAGCAGAGAGCTGGCAGGAGGGAGGGTGGCATGGGTTTTAAGGCAGACATGGGGAGGAACTGGGCAGCTGGGGTGGTTTGCATACACAGCATGAAGGGTTGTATGCCTTGGTTGCCGGTAGGAAGGAGGAGTTCATTCGTCTTTCCCCACTTGCCTTCTGATCTCACAAATTCTTCCTTACTCCTGCACCAAGAGCTGGGAGAATGGGGAATTGCTTATTGCAGCCTCTGGTTTTCCATGGCGTAGGCAATAACCACCTTTGATAAATACAGCAGGTAAGAGCAGAGAGGCTGGTCTGAAGCAGTCCATCCCTTCTCTTAGCAAGCTGCCGGCTCTGGCAGTGCACCGAATCCTGGCCAGGAAGAAGTCACATTCATGCCAGGATAATGAACAGTGGCCACCACCCCAAGGGTGAGGGCAAAGGCTGTTTAGATCCCCTTGCAGGTACTCCCCTATCTGCAGAGGCTGTGCGGCCTTGGTAGAAAGCCATCTTCGGGTGACCACTTGGCTCTCCAAGTGAGCTACCTTACCCTCTGGCTTTGCTTCTCTCCTGGCTGGCTGGAGAGGACTTGGAGTAGCTGAAGGTCCTAGCTGCCTCTGATGGAGGGACAGTGACTTTGCGCACAGCTGTGCGTTCCCACAGCCATTCAGTGTCATGGCTGTGGGAGCTCTGTGTGTTGGCTGCACCCAGCCGAACCACAGCAGGAGGGCATCGACCTGCTAAGGTTGCTGGGGCATGGGAAAGACTGGCATTAACATCCTTCTGCCTGGTAACAGAGTATCCTGGAGCAGTTCAATCCTGCGCTGGAGAATCTGGTGTACCTGGGGAACAACTACCTGCGCGCCTTCCATGGTGAGTGCGGTCCTGTGTGGGCCAGGCTCCAGAGTGTGCTGCTACATCCATCCTGGGTGTCCACTGTGTGTCGGGAGGCACTGCTGTCACCCAGGGCAAGGTTGCTGGTCCCTCTCACAGCATGTCCTCAGCTGCTCTTAATCACTTTTCTCCTGCTCCAGAACCTGCTGCTGTAATTAGGCACAGATGGGGTGAGACAGGGTGCCCTTGCCTATAGGCAAGGTACCATGGTGTGGCTGTCCTGTGTGCTGCTTGCTGGGGCTGGTGATGGTGTGAAGGCAGACCAGATCCTTACCTCCCCTCTCCTCACAGCATTATCCAAAGCGGCTGAAGTGTATTTTAAGGCGATTGAGAAGATTGGGGAGCAAGCGCTGCAGAGCTCCACCTCACATGTGCTGGGTAAGGCTCTCCTACTTGCCATCCTCTGTCCTCTGATGAGCCACAGGTATGGTTTTTTTGGCCTTGCCCCTCAGCTGGTCCCTTTCCAGGTATTGGAAGAAGCTCCTCTAAATGGTGTCCCACAGCGCCAGGCCCTGTCCAGGCAATGAGATTCAAATTTATTGTGTATCCTTGAACAACCCCCAAGGCCCCAGAACTCTTCCTTGTGTCTCTCTGAGATCAGTGAATGAGCCCAGCTCCTGGGAGGGACCTCCAGCAATGGACATCTCATAGAAACCAGGCCTTTTTGAGGCATCCTGCCCTCAGAGTTGAAGTTTCCATCTTGGAGGAACCATTTTACTCCTCCTTGCAGGTGTGAGGGAAAAGCCAGCAAGCATGGACTGACAATGGCTGATGGGGTGTTGTCCTCCTGAGCCTGCAACCAGCTGAAACAGCAGCTTGGAGCTGAGGGGCTTACACTCAGCAGCACAAGTAGTTCTAATGACAGCTGCTGAAAATATGTTCAGGGAATTGCTCTGATACTAAACTTTTTAGTAAAAAGCTTCCAATGGATGAGTCCCTTATGCAGGCTCCTGCCATCACCTGCACCACCCAACTGCCTCCTCTGCTCCCTGTCATCAGTCTCTTCCCTTCATTGTTTCCTACTACCAGCACTGGTGAAGTGGGATCACACACAGTATCGGCAATGGGTGCCGTAGCTACTTTCCTGTAGGACACCCAGACCTGCTGGGGTGCCGATGCGGGTGGAAACGGGGCTTGTGTGGGCTGCGGCAGCATGGAAACCCAGCTCCCAGAGCCCATGGCAGAGCCAAGGCTGCCTGCTGGCACCTGGGGCTGTAGCAGAGCCCTGGTCTGGCAGCCTTGTGGACTGGAGCAATCCTGTGTTGGCAGTGCCTGGGGAGTGGTGGTGGAGCTGAGCCCTTGGGAGGAAGGTTACCAGCCTCTCTCAGGGTGCAGAGAGCAGCGCATGGCGATATCTGTTGGACTTTCGCACCCATTTATCATCAGCCTGAGCCACACGCTGCTGCTCTGCCTCCTTGGTCGCACAAGGGAATGGCCACGGGACTTTTCCACCCTCTCCTCTCTCTTTAAAGGTGAAATTCTAATGCAGATGTCCGACACACAGAGATTCCTGAGCTCTGATTTGGAAGTTGTGGTGAGTGGTTTTCCTAGGGGCTGCTGTGGGTGGGGGAAAAAGATGCTATCTTAACCACGACAAGCTTGGGTTTGCTCAGTTTGCCCCATTTCCCACCCTCTGACGTGCCTGCCTCCCACAGGCTGCAGGGCTGCTCTGTGATAGCCCTGATGTGACCATTTTTGGCTTCTGTATGGGACCCAGGTGGCAAAGGAGCCACTAGCTCTGTGGGTTTTGTGAGCCAGCCTTCACTGCATTGCATGTAACACCCCATGCGGTGAAGGAATCAGGGTGATGGCTCCATCACCTCTTCCAGGCTCAGACCTTCCATGTGGACCTGCTGCAGCACATGGAGAAGAACACCAAATTGGATGTGCAGTTCATCAGTGTAAGTGGTGAAATCTCTTCTCCTTCTTAACCTTCCTCATTTCACTCTTTCCTCGACCCAAAGGCTTTTACTTGAGCACTTGAGGTGTTTCCTTGCCTTTCCTTAGCAGCAATTAGAGCAGCTTATCTTCTTCTCCTGTCATGGACCAAACCTCCTCTAGTTTGGCTGATGATGGAGGGCTAAAGAGGGCAGGCAGCTCTTCTTTGTGCAGTGGGCCTTACCAAATGCTTCGACATCACTGAGAGACTCAGCATCCCCAAGGCAGAGTTCCCAGCTTCCCCCAAACACAGCCTCTGCCTAGGTGTGGGTCCTGTGCTGTTGAGGTCAGGCTGGCCACGGTGGTGGGTAGTGTCGCAGAAGGAGACAGAGACCTGGAACTTGTTCCCAGTGCCAAGGGAGCTGGGTGCCAATTCTTGCTCCTGAGATCTTGAGGTTCATCAGTACTCTGGGACCATGAAATGGGTAGAAAGGTAGAGCAAGACTTCAAGGTCTAGGTGAAGCCTGGTTTCAGGAGAATCCAGATGTTCAACAACCTATCAGAGCAGGACTGTTGCTGCATCACAGTGTGGCTGGGGCTCCAGTTCCTCACTCAGCCTGGTTTCTCCCTGGCAGGAGAGCCAGAAGCAGTACGAGCTAGAGTATCAACGCAGAGCCACCAACCTGGATAAGTGCATGGCCGAGCTGTGGAGAATGGAGAGGACCCGTGATAAAAATGTCCGGGAGATGAAGGTGAGCAGCAATTACAGGAAGGGGAGTCAGAAAAAGAACTGGATGATTTATCCAGAGCCAGAGGCAGCAGGCTTATCTGGAAAGGAGGAAGCTCCTTTCTCCTTTCCTACAAGGTGCTATTGGCCTGTGGTGCTCACCCCTGCCAAGCCCTTGCCTCATTTAGCAAGCCTCAGTGTGCAAGGACTTGGTCCCGGACGCTGCTCAAGATCCTCTGTGCTGCTCCAGCACTGTAAGCAGACTGGGAAGCTGGTAGACATGATGACCCATTTCAATGCTTCCCCTGTTGTGTGTGAGCTCACTGCTGATTTACACTGACCTCTTCCTCCCTTTTTCCCCTTTGGCCCAGGAGAATGTGATGCGACTGCGTGCAGAGATGCAGGCATTCGTCTCCGAGAGCCAAAGGGAGGCTGAGCTGGAGGAGAAACGTCGCTATCGCTTCCTGGCTGAAAAGCATCAGATGCTCTACAACACCCTCCTCCAGTTTTACAGCAGGGTATGGGCCTAGTGTCCAGGGAAGTGGAGCTGGGTGAGCAGGCAGCACAGCTGGAAGGGGGAGCATGCAGGTAGGAGGGAGCCAGGGCTGAGCTACCCCTTGGGTGAAGGCAACATCTATGCATGGACCGGGTAGGAAGCTCTATTTTATTCCCTGCTGTGGGGTCCAGGGTGACTGTACCAGCCTGGGTGACCACAGCTGGGGCTGAATATGGTGCTGGCACAGGGTTAGTTGGGTGTATGGGCAATAGGAGAGGGAAGGGTGGTGTAGGTATTTATAGCAAGGTCTTTGGGACCACTGGGTCTCTGCTGGAGGGAGCCATCCTAGGAATTAAATCCTGCGTGATTCAGTTTGGCCATTCCCTTAAACCTAATCGTGGGAGGACCTGGTCACTAACCTAATGCACATGGCAGCTTTCAGCTCCATCTGTAGCTCTTTTGCCCTGTCCATCACTTATCTTCTCTCTCCCCAGGCACGGGGCATGATCCAGAACAAGGCACCACTGTGGAAGGAGCAGCTCGACGCCAGCCGCAACCCCTCAAACAGCCACTCACAGGGTCTTCTTCCAGCCTCCCATGGCTCAGGATATCCATCAAGCCGCCTCAACCCCACCCACACTGAGATGGTGAGGAGCCCACAGACAGCTTCCACCTTGACTGGTGAAACACTAGAACAGGTTACCCAGTCAGGTGGTAGATGCCCCATCCCTGGAAGCGTTCAGCGTCAGGTTGGATGGGGCTCTGAGTGACCCGATCTAGTTGCAGATGTCCCTGCTCCTGCAGGGGAGTTGGACTGGATGACCTTTAAAAGTCCCTTCCAACCTAAAACATTGTGTGATTCTGTGGTGGTGAGGCTGCAGCTACTTCTTCCAGGCTGCAGGTCAAGGCTGATCCTTGGCCAATCGTGGTACTTGCTGCCTTGTCCAGCTTCTGTGGCCTTTCCTGGCCAAGATGAAGGGAAGCGTGTGTGGGCTGCAATGTGGCAATGTGCTGGGTTTGGCTTTCTGAGAAAGACTGGGTATCTATCTCTCAGAGCATCTCCTGCTTAATGTAACTCCTGTGGATATGCATTCAGCCTCCTTTCCTTCCAGCAGCCCAAGAGACCCCTTGGAGACTTTGCTTCTCCCATGACTGGGAGTAGATCCAACATCTTCTCTCCGGAGCCTCCAGAAATGAGACTGTCTCCTCAACCAGAGTCCCCCAGGCGACCGCTGCAGAGGACACCATCAGCCAGTATGACCCATGTCTGGGAGCAATGCTGTGGAGAGACAGAGTGGCTGGGCCTCTCTGGGAACGGGGTTGGGTTTGAGGAGGGACCACAGCTCTATCAGACCATCAGTCCTCAGCCACATCCCTGGGTGTGGTCAGAGGACAGTGCATATGGGAACTGGGGAGGGGGAGCCTAAGATGAAGCTGAGGCTGAGCTCAACATTAAGAGCAAGGTCCATTCAGGACAAGGCCAGGCTTCCTGGCTGGCTGTGTGAGGTGGGGAATCCACAGGTGGGCAGTTTTTAAGGCTTCTTGAACCATGAGAGCTGGTTCTTACTGGAGTTCACATTTTGGCAATGCACTTTCCCTTGCTCTAGCAGATGAAACATTACCCTGCCCTACAAAACCCTGCCAGTTACCTCCTCTCTCACCTGCTTTTCCTTCCTGAAAAATTTCAGCTTAAATAGTTCTTAAAAAAAGAAAAAGGACAGGGGGAGAGAAAAACAACCCAAATTCTCAGTTGCTTCAGCAGGGTTGGGAAGAGGGCTATCAGCCACTCATAGCAGGCAGTGCCTGTGCCCTAGGCATCTGGCCAAAGAGGACATAGTACAAAGCAAGTAGTGTCAGCTTGAGATGATTTCTTCCTGCAAGATGAACGTTTTGCCCTTTCCCATGCTGCCCCTGCTCTTTGCCCATAGAGAAAGGCCGTCTTCTCCTCCTTGAGCGTAATTACTTGACTGGGGAAGCGCTGGTCCCTTCAAGGCAACGTGGGTCTTGCAGGAGGATGCTGAACTCCACCCAGACCCCTCTGATACTTCTCTACAGGTTTGCTCCCTACCGGACGCACGTCCCGTTCGGGTTCCTTCGGCGAGGCTAGCGGTGGCAGTGAAGGCAGGAGAAAGAGCGGCATGGCAAGAGTGCAGGCTATCGTGTCCCACACCACAGGTGCCAACCGGACACTGCTGCGGTTTGATCCTGGGGACATCATCACAGTGCTGATGCCAGATGCGCAGAACGGCTGGCTGTATGGCAAGCTGGAGGGCTTGTCCACGTACGTGGCTTCCATGGTGTAAATTGCCCTGATTTAGGCTTGTTGAATCTGGAGCTGGGATGCTTAGGCCTGAAATTATCTCCCCCATCCCAGTGTGGCCTGGGCACCATGCATCTGGGTGGGATGTCACCATGTCCTAAATCATGAGCTGTGCTGAGCATGGGGCTCCCCAAACTGAGGGGATGCAGTGGGGGGCAGGGTGAGCGTGGGTGAGCTGCTTGAGAAAGCTCCAGGGACTTTGGGTGAAAGAAACAGGGTGGCAGTGTCCCCCTCTCGGCTTGCATGGCTGAGTGGCTCCTGTCACATGGAACCCATCTCAGGGCCGTGAAATGCCGGAGTTACCTGAGAGGCCCAGCTCTCACTGCAACTGCCGCTGCACCCTCCGGCACAGGCAGGACATGGAAACTGCTGCACCCAGCGCTTACTGTATTACTCCCCGTGGTGCTGCTGGCCAACATCTGTTTTTGAAGCCTGTCCTGTTCCACACAGCTTCCCTGCACCGTGCTCTGCTGGGAAGCTCACACTCAGATGTGAGATGAGCAAGAGCAGAACCTTTGTTATTGAGGGCTTTCCTGGGGTGGGGCTGTTTTGCTCTGAGGAGAAGGGATTTCCACAGCTTCCTTGTGTGCTGGCCTTGGCAGCCGTGCTCAGTCAGAGCGTCTTTTGCTGGATTGCACCAGCATTGCTCCTGGTCACAGGCATTTTGCACAGGCTCTGAAAGAAGCAAGTCCTTCTCCAAACTCAAGGACTGTCTTGTCATAAACCCGTGCCCCACCTAGGGATGAAAGATGTGCAGAAACACATAGCAGCAGCAGTGGCTTGGTTGGTGTGTGGGGTGGGTTATAGATCAGGAGTGCTGGGCAGCTGGATCTGAAGAACCACAAACTGGTTGCCTGGATCTCATTCCTCTCTGTTGCTGTGCCCTAGATGTGGCTGGTTCCCTGAAGCTTATGTCAAGCCTCTGGAGGATGCAAGGGAAATGGAGAAGCCAGCCACCAGGTAACAGGAGAGCAACTGGCCTGGCAGGAGCTGGAGTGGCTCCTGGTAGCTCACTACTCCAGTGGGATGCCTCTTTGGCGTGTGCCCCATGAAGAGATGCAGTGCTCCCATGCTGGAGCATCTGCTGAGAACCTTGCCATGCCCTGAGATCTCCCAGGCTTACCCTAGATGGCTCCCCTAACACGTCCGATATCTTCTCAAAGGCGCTTGTGACCAGGCCAGTCCAAGCCATGTGCACTTTCTTCAGAGCCATCCCATAGATACATGTTGTGGATAGCAACTGTGCTGCTCCCTGTTCCTTGCCCTTTGACTCTCATCCCACTGTCTTCTCCTCTTGCTCAGGTCCTTCCCACTGCGAAGCAGTCACAGTGTGGATGACATCCTGGACCGTCCCAGCACTCCTTCCTCTAGCAATTACTGGCCTGCCGCTACCCAGTCCAGTTTGCCGAACCCTCCTCCCCTCTCCATGGGTGCCAGCAGTCACCAGAGCGGGGTGGCCACCCTAGTCAGTTCTGGCTCCAGGGTAAGTGCGGAAGGAGTGACTGGTGGGTGCATATGGAGTGGGCCGGGTCTGACTTTCATGCTCCAAGGCACATTTTTTCGTCATTGGCATGTTGAGAAAGAAAAGCACCTTCCAGATGTAGGTGTGTGACCTCTTCCCTTCCTGAGCTGACGGGTCTTGTTAGCCCTGACCTTTCTCACCCAGTCTGTTCGCATGCCACCATTTCCTGGTGGCCCTTGCGAGTCAGCCTTGTGTGTGCAGATTCTCAGTGCCTGGCTTTCTTCCCCTGAAAGATTGCTTTTCTGCCCCTGCCTTTCTCATTTCTCTCTCTTTTTGCTCACCAGGGACCCTTCAGTTCAGTCCTTTTCTCCATGACCTCCCAGCCTGATTTCTGGTGGCTCCAGGGCAGCACCTCTTTCTGCTAATAGTAGGACCATGGAGTGATCAGGCTGGCCTGGGAGTGGGTGACCAGCTAACAGAGATGCCATCCTTCTTTCTTAAGAGAATGGAGAGGAGTTTCATAGGACTCCCATTCCAAATTCAACAGAAGAGTTGGGTTAAAGTCACAGTTGGAGTAAGGGAAAAGCCGGGAGCAAAGAGCACAGCTATTTTGGAGAGCCTTAGAAAAAGTTGTGTCCAACCCATGGCTCCACTTACCACTGCTTCCAGCTGTGGAGGATCGACCTGTGAGAACAGGCAAAGTTAAAGTTGAGAACAGGCAAAGTTAAAGTTGAGAACAGTTAAAGGTGAGGACCTGGGAGAGGGAAGGACAGTGCTGCCCATGGGGCGTTACTTGCTCAGTCTCATAGGAAGCTGAGAAATCTCATCTCTGGTTGCTGGTTCCAGGCCAGTGTGAGTTGCAAGCAACTGGATGGCTCAAAAGACTGAAAAATGCAATATTTAATTACTCTTTTTTCCCCTGAAAAATGCAATATTTAATTACTCTTTTTTCCCCTTCATGTCCTGCTCTGTGGTTTCAGAGAGACTTAGGCTGCACAGCACAAAGGGAATATGCTCTGCAGCTTATTTCCCCTCTGGGTCACAGATTTCCATCCGGTCCCCAGACTAAGGTGTAGGGATAGATCTGGGATTGAGCAGTGAAGTGTGTGTAGCATTTGGAGTACCATGGCAGAATGATTTGGCCTCACTAGAAGTTTGGAAAGACTCAGCCTTGCTCTGAATTTCAGCCCAAGACATCCTCCAGTTGGGCCAGGAGCAAATGGGTGTGTGTTTGACATCCCAACAGGAATACAGGTAGCCACATGTGACTTTCTTGTCTTCCACCAGGTAGAGAAACTGGAGCAGGCCAGTTGTTACTGATTCTTCACTATTTACTGGCCAAGAACAAAGCCCTCAGGACTTAGGTCCATCTTTCTCTATCATGTTGGTCGACAAATAAGCAGTGTACCATGTAGGGTATGTAGCTACAGCTCTAGAGTTTGCCATGCATGGAGGAAACATGTGAGGGCATTGATGATAAGCTCTTTGCCAGGCTATGTGGGCGACGTGAGGGGGCATCTCTGGCTGTGCTGGCAGGGTGAAACATAGCTCAGACTCTCCCTGTTTGCTGTGCTCTTCAGACGTGACCCTTTGGGGATCTTAGGGATCTCCTTTCTTCCCCAAAGCAAAGAAAGGTGTCCTAGGGCAATAGGGATCCTTTGGTGTAGGGACAGCCCACCACCACAGAAAGCAGGGTGTTAAGCTTGACATGAGCTGGCAATGTGCGCTCCCAGCTCAGAAGGCCAACAGTGTCCTGGGCTGCATCAGAAGAAGCGTGGCCAGCAGGGCGAGGGAGGAGATTCTACCCTTCTACTCCACTCTTCTGAGACTCCCACCTGGAATGCTGTGTCCAGTTCTGG
The DNA here is from genome assembly GCA_033558235.1 of Neomorphus geoffroyi. Taxonomy (NCBI): domain Eukaryota; kingdom Metazoa; phylum Chordata; class Aves; order Cuculiformes; family Neomorphidae; genus Neomorphus; species Neomorphus geoffroyi. Next base: position 18,322,231 of record JAUMJM010000021.1, on the reverse strand, counting down.
AATCCTCAGCACAGGAAGGACGTGGAACTGTTGGAGTGGGTCCAGAGGAGGCCACAAAGACGATCAGAGGGCTGGAGCACCTCTGCTATGAGGACAGGCTGAGAGAGTTGGGATTGTTCAACCTGGAGAAGGTTCTGGGGGGACCTCATAGCGCCCTTCCAGTACTTGAAGGGGCTACAGGAAAGCTGGGGAGGGACTTTTTCCAGGGAAAAACAGTGATGATAGGGCAAGGGGGAATGGCTTTAAATTGGAAAGGGGAAGATTTAGATTAGACGTTAGGAATAAATTCTTTGTGCTGAGGGTGGTGAAACACTGGCACAGGTTGCCCAGGGAAGTTGTGGATGCTCCCTCCCTGGAAGTGTTCAAGGCCAGGTTGGATGGGCCTTGAGCAGCCTGGTCTGGTGGGAGGTGTCCCTGACCATGGCAGGGGGGTTGATATTGGATGGGCTTTGAGGTCCCTTCCAACCCAAACAATTCTATGTGTAGCAGTGAATTTGTGGGCTTTTGCAAAGCTTGGCGAACAAGGAGGAGCCAGAACCCTGTTGACAGGACTTGGGCTCCTACCTCACTTGTTTTGAGAAATCTTCCTCTATGTGTGTGGTGTCTCCTGCCCCACTTCTGTCTCTCCATTCCCCACCCCAGACAGCTCACTGCTGCCTTTCTTTTCACTGCAGAAATCAGGAGTATTTGATCAGCCCCCTGAACTCTTCCCACGGTGAGTGAGGCGTGGAGCTGTGTTCTGGAATCGTTTCACAGGGGCTGGGGAGCTTTATTACGATGCTGTTGTAATTCAGTCATTTGGCTTACCCAGCGTGGGAGGAAGAGGGAGGTGTCTGGAGGAAAGCAATGAGCAACCCACCTTCTACGAAAGGAGGTGGGCCCACAGATGTGGGGCATTCTGGCTAACTGGGAAGGCTCTCTCCTACATCTGGTTATACAAGGTAGGACTTGAGCACCCTGAGCAGATGGCCAGACTTGCATGTTCCTTCTCATCCATCCTGGAGGAACCACAATAGCAGCTCACAGCCTGAGTGTGGAGCTAAATGCTTCGTGCAGCTGTGCCTGCTTGGAAAGGGCTGGGCATAAGGGATGTAGCTTTTAGCTTTGATGACTCAGGTCTGTGGAGATGAGGCTTGCCATAAATCCCTGCTTTCCTGCCCCCTGCACATGGGTTGGTGTCTCCATGTTTCCACCATGGTGCTGTGGCCTCTTTTTGCTCCCCGCCTCCTTTCTTGGAGGGTCAGAGGCCATATGCGTAGAGTGCTGCTGGCAAGGCACAGCCTTATGTGAGTGTCCCTTTGTCACCATGTGGAAGAGGGAGGGTGAGAAGCCCTGAGGAGAGCACAAGGGAACCTGCATCACGGTGTGTTAAGGAGAGAGAAAACATACTCAGCAGAAACCTTCATCATACTTACATCCTCAGCATGGAGGTGGCTGTCTGGCAGGACTAAACAACCTTTCCTTGGTCAGCAAGTCCCTTGCATGGTCTTTTCACATTTCCTGATGGTTGCCTGTTTCCTTTCTCCTTCCAGAGGTACCAACCCCTTTGCCACAGTCAAGTTGCGTCCCACCGTCACCAACGACCGGTCGGCACCCATCATCCGATGAAACAGGGCTGCAGCCTGCAGAGAATTTCAGCAGGAAAGGGAGAGGGGCACAAGTGATGGGCTGTGACCTTCAGCTGGGCAGCAACCTAGTGCTACAACTCATGGAGGAACCTCTCTTTTTCCCCTCCTTCCTCTCTGGGGACCCACCTCACCTGGCTGCCTGGTGTGCTTTAGCCAGTAGCAGATCCCTGCTGCTCTTTTTGGATTGCCCCCTGCCCCCCACTCCCTGTGTGGTGTTACTCTACTTGAGTGGGAGAATTCTGGTGTTACTGGTGCTGGTGGCCTGGAAGAGGGGATGCTGCTGGTCTGGGAGTCAGAAGGACTGAAGGGTAAGATCATCTGCAGCAGGATAAGGAAGACAAAGCTTTGCCTGCCCTGCTGTGGGCCCAGAAGGACACTTGCTGAACAGTCCCTTTGCTACCAGAAGAATGAACCCCACAGGGAGGAGGCCACAAGGCAGCTTCCAGCAGTGTGGTCCAGCTGACAGGGTCTGCAGCGTGCGGCAATCTGCTCTTGGCCCCTTTGGCAACCTGTGTCCATTTGTAGCAGCATCTGCCCCTTCTCACCCCTGGCACGGCCCCCTCCCTTGCTGAGCAGCTCTGGGGCAGGGTGGGTGCAGGTGGCAGTGCCCAAAGCAGATACCTTGCCCCTTCACCTATTGTCCTGTGGAAAAGATCTGGGTATTTTTAAATAAAATTGAGGATGTTGCTTCCTTAGCTCTCACAGTGGCTGGGACACCACCTTGGTCAAAGGGTGCAAGGGGAGGGGGATGTGGGGTCCCTGCCAGCACTGGGACCATGACAACTGCTCGTGGTTGTGGTGTTGAACACTACTGTGCTGTGCTCACCTGGTAGCCATCATCTCCTTGCCCAGGATTTGAGCCCTAGCGTTGCTCAATGTGGGGGGAAATCATGTCCCAGGGGCCTGTGGGTGCCCCACCACCCTGGCCCCACCGTCAGGGGCCACAGGAAGAGGCAACGAGGGAAGGAGCGTGAGCAGTGGCCAGGGCTTTAGCCGATTAGCCTTATTAATAGAAATTAAACCCTGGCTGTGAGCGTTGCAAAGCCCCCACAGCCCCCCCTTGCCATCCTGCCACCAGAAAGGCACAGCAGTGGGGGCTGAGGGGCTTGGGGAATTACAGCTTGGATCTTTCCCTCCATCCTCTCCAAAATCCCACCTGGGTTGAGCCCCATCACCCTCCCTGGTAGTAAAACAGGTTCCCTTATGCATTGCCAGAGACTGGCTTGTCCCTGGCACCCTCCTGGGTAGCAGCCACTGGAGGGATTTGTTTTGGCAAGGGGGTGGTAACTCAGCTGCCGGGGTGGAATGATTCCCACTCTTTGAGCCATGGACAGCAGTGATTCCTCAGCTGCTCCACCTAGTCTTCCCTCTCTGCTGGGCACACCACGCCACCGCTTCTCTATCCTTCTGGCCAGTGACTGAGGAAGCAGTGGGGGGCATCGAATCTGCCCCTTCCCCTGCTGTGCCCCTTACTGAAGCGCGAGTCCATGCCCTCATCTTCCACTGCCCCTCTCCCTGGCACCGTCCTTCTATCTTGGGTCATCCCTGACCCTCGCCCCGCTGGGGGAAAGGTGAGGAGCCCCATGGCAGTGGGATTACTGGGGGATTCGGGCCGCGGCAGGCAGTCACATCCTCCCCATTGGCTGGAAAAGCCTCTTAAAAGTGGAGAAGTGCTTTCTGCCCGCTCAGCGCCCGCCAGTCTCTGAAACCATAAGCAGCTGCTGACCCACATCCACGCTGGGAACACCGTGGGGCACTACCTGCACCCACAGGAGACAACGGGGTCCCCCATACAGGGCATCCCCCCGGATTGGCTGCAGGTGGCTTTGCTGGAAAGCCTCATAGCTGGAGGAAAGCAGGCTGAGAGGGGGATTAGCTCTCTAGTCAGGGCATAGTTGCCCCAAAGGAAGGAGCAGGGCACAAGAGACTGCTCGACAGCTGCTGGATTCCTGCAGGTGTTGCCCGGCATTTGGCTGACTGTGTGAACACCATGGAGCAAAGAGCCAGTGGGACCTCCTAACTGGGTGCCCTCATCCAGAGCCAAGAAGTGCCAGCCAGAGCAAGAAGGGAGCACTGCGGACAGGTCTGCTCAGCCCCTGCTCAGGAGGTCATTGCTTCGTTGTGCAGGTCAGTGTCGCGGAAGGATGTTTGGATCCTGGCATAGACTGCCAGTGGGAACTCATCCCAGGCCCGCATTCATTTAATTCTATAACAAATGCTTTCCCAGGTTGATGTCTGTGGGCTGGGGAGGTTGCTGGCAAGAAGCATGGTCCTTGCATTTAATAAACAGACACACGCTTCCCATCCATACTGCGTGGAGGCATCAGCAGCCATCCTAGCATTTGTGTGGACCCTCCTGGATGCAGCTTGCTGGGCACAGCAGGACTTTGCTGGGCATCATCCAGCTCTGTGTACATCCAGATACCAGCACCCATGGCTGAGCCTGCTGTGGCCTTTGCCCTCCCAGCCTGGGTTGGTGAGTTCTAGTGTTGACACAAGTCTGCTCCTGGCACCCACTTGCAGCTAGCTCTGCGCCAGTGTCTGCTCTGGCCACCTGTCTGTGATCATAAAGTCATAGAATGGTTTGGGTTGGAAGGGACCTTAAAGATCGTGCACTTCCAACACCCCTGCCATGGGCAGGGACACCTCCCACTGGATCAGGTTGCTCAACACCTCATCCAACCTGGCCTTGAACACCTCCAGAGATGGGGCATCCACAACTTCTCTGGGCAACTTGTGCCAGTGCCTCATCACCCCCATAGTATAAAATTTCTTCCTAATATCTAATCTAAATCTCCCCTCTTTCAGCTTAAAACCATTACCCCTCATCCTATCCCTGCACCCCCTGGTAAAGAGCCCCTCCCCAGCTTTCCTGTAGCCCCCTTTAAGTACTGGAAGGGTCCTGTAAGGTCACCCCACAGCCTTCTCTTCTCCAACCTGAACAACCCAACAACGTGATGCACAGGGCAGGGGTCAAGCTGATGAGCTTTTAGGGGCATGTGAACTTACTCATGGTATTTTTACCTGTGAATAAAGCTCCTTAACTGAGGAGAAAATAATAGCAACCTGTAGAGTGTGCAAAGGCAGGTGCAGGTCACATGATGTGACCACCATGTGCAGCTGTGAGTGGAAGAGCCAGCATGTGACTAGGAACAAGGCAGCTCCTAATTGCCTGGATCAGAGCTGGGATAAATCTCCAGGAGAACTATGCTATAACATATAGGCTTTGGAGACATCTCCAGTGGCGAGCTCCTCTGATGCACCTCAGCTTTTTTAGCCTCCATCAAGCTGCAGGCAGGTAAAAGCCCTTTCATGCCTTGAGTACAGTTGGGTAGCACTGAGCAAGTGGCTCCTGCAGAGGTACCCATCCAGCTCCAAACTCCAACAGCACTGGTGGATATTTGTCTAATGCGCTCTGCAAAAATCAGATGGAGTTGACTCACAATTGACAGGTGATGCTATGGAAATCTCTGAAGAGCACACCACAGATGGACAAACATTTTCTTGCTAGGAAGCTGGGAGGGGGGGTGGGGTGGGATGAGTTGTGATGGTTTGATTATTTGATTTGTGGTGCAGGATGAGATCAAGAAGAGTAAGGCTGGGAGGGGTGCTTGGATAAAAATGCTCAGGGTACTTTTGGTGTCAGTTGCTCTTGTTTGAGGTAGATGTGCAGCACGTGGTGCAGCGGTGGAGCACCAGAACTGATTGAGAAATGGTCTGCAAGAGGTCACCTTTTTTATGGCTGTTTCTGGCTTGTCAGTCAGGTGGAGCTGGGAGAGGAGCAGTGAGTGAGTAACGGCAGAAGCTGAGTGAGACTGTTTGGTCTGGCTGTCCTGGTGCCAGTGGTCCAGATAACACCAGAAAGGGTGTGAAGGGGAAAGTATGGGTGCCTGGAGAGCATATGATGAATCTTTTCTTCCTTGTAATACTTCTTTGCCGTGGAAATGTCTTTATAGCAGCCCTTTCTCAGTTCACATTTCTGAGCCTTGTCACAGTACCTGAGACCTGGGCTGGGTGAGAGAGACTGGAGTCATCTGCACCAGTCCCTATGGTTCATCCCAGGAGTTAGGATATGGCCAGCCAGAGGAAGAACTACCCAGTCCAAATTTAGAGCCAGATCCTGCTCCCTTTTTTTTTCATGAATGATGGAGTCCTGAAAGTTTGGGGATCTCTGTTGCAGGGGCCCATGATGGTGGCAGGTGCCTGGGTGCTGCCATGAACAAACCCTCAAGTGTTTTCAGGAGCAATGTTTCCCTGTGGTGAGGATGGAGGGAAACCACTGCAGGTGGTTGGTGACTCGAATCCCACCCTTCTCACCACAGGTTGACCTTGGCTTGGGCACCTGACTAAAACCAACCAACCAAGACCATTTTGTTCTGAGCCTCCTGCAGCCAGAGAAAGACCAGTCACTCCCCTTTTATGCAGGATTCAGGGGTGTTACTTCTTGCCAAGCAAGGGCCTTTTACCTGAACTCTGCCCTAGCCTGTGCCACCCATACTTTCACTGGAAGGATTTGCACTCCTTTAACTGGCAGAGCGATGGCAGTGCTATGGGAATGAGGGCGAGTTGTCCTCATTGCTTGGAGGACATGAAGAAGAGGGATGGCCTTGAGAAACAAATCCAGATCAAAGTGTCCCAGGTGCTAGCCCTGAGTGTACCATCCATTGGAGTGTCCTTGTCCCCTTGGCAGTCTCTGGTCAGCATGTGACTGCTGGCATTTCCTATGTCTGCTAGTGTCAAGGGATGTGGACAGTGCTGCCATCTTGTATCCTTCAGCCAAGGGAGCTGGGAGGAAAGAGGAACCACGTTGGGTGTGTGCTGCCAGCGGGATGGTGATACGGAAAACTGGAGCCCAGCAAAGGCCAGCTCAGGCATGGGGAGAGCCTACCCTGTTCTCTAACGCTTGTCTGATGCTACTTAGGAGCATCTCTATTCAAAGGCCAGTGACGTTTTTTGCATGCTGACCAAGAAACTGAGGCCAATGGTGCTGGAAGGGGTATGGCAGAGACCTGGTGCTTAGGGGAGAAGTGGAAAAACATACCCATAGCAGCCAACTGGAGAAAAATTCCCGGGCAGCTTAACAGACCCGAGAGCGACTCACAAGACACCCCCTCTAATTCCCTCTGTTTCCCCCCTTAGGCTTTGTTCTGGCCCCTCTGTAGGTACAGAGCCCTAATCTCTCTGGCACGCAAATAACCACCACTGCTGGTTTGCCTGTGCTCTCCCCCTTCTCCCATTTCCCAAATCTGGCCTCTCACATGGGGAAGGGAGTGTGAGGGAGAAGACTGTGCATAGAGGACTCCCAGAAGAAAGCACAGTGGAATTAATGGACCTCCTGCGACCCACTGCTGGAGGCATCTGTAGCAGGGCAGGTCTGAAAGGCTCCCAGCTGGAGCAGACCAGGAGAGGCTCAAAAGAAGATCTTGGGAGTGGAGCAGGGCTCACATTATTGGCTCTCACCTTGCACCAGCCCACAGACAAGGCTGGATATGTAGCAAGTAGGGTGCTGTAGATCCTGAGGCTCCACCACATCAGATGCAGCTTTTCAGTCTCAGCTGGGAGCTGTAACCTTGCTAGGCTGTGTCTGACCAGGGCTTACGGGACTGTGGGCTGCCCTAAGCTCAGGGAGGCCTCCCCGCCTCTGTCCAGATGTGACTTGACCTCACACCCTTGAAGCAATCCTGCCTTGCCTGGCAGGATGAAAGTGCAGGGAGATGATGTGATTCCCCAGTGAGACTCTTGGAGATGGTGGGCATGGAGAGAAACCTAGTAAATTGTTGTCTGCTCTGCTCTTCTTGCAGCACCTGGAGATTTCTCTCTTTCTCTCTCTCTCTGTTGCCCTACCTCCTCCCTGTCTACCTTTCCACTCCCAGGCTAGACGATGGGGAGAGCTGACTCAGAGGAAGGGCAGCTCCCAGCTCCTGTGAAGCCCCCAGATGGTGGCTGGGGCTGGATTGTGCTCCTCGGCTGCTTTGTGATCACTGGCTTCTCCTATGCCTTCCCGAAAGCTGTCAGTGTGTACTTCAAGGAGCTCATGAAAGATTTCCACGTGGGCTACAGTGACACAGCCTGGATCTCCTCCATCATGCTGGCCATGCTCTATGGGACAGGTGATGCTTGGATACGCTTTCCACTCCCTGCCTTTCCCTGTCCTGCTATGGACCCAGACCATGTCCCCATGGGCTCTTCTCACACTGACTGACCTAGTCATGAACAAACATGCAGAATACAATTGTCCCACCACTTCTCTTCTAGAGGTGTGCTGCAATTCATGTCTTTGTCTCCTCTGCCCCAGGAGACCTCAGGGTTCACCCCACCTGCCCTTCAGTTAACACAGTTTGCTCTTGTTGCTGAAGCACAGCACCTATCACATCAAGTTCTCTTTTGTTCCCATGGAATTGGGGGGGGTGAAGGGCAAAAGCAGAGGTCTCCACACTGCAGCCTCTCTCCTGTAGCCAGGCCTGGCAGACGTGTGTCAAAGTAGCCAGGAAGAGATCTCTGTTATTAGTGTTTCACCTTTCCCAAGTGTCCTGCTTGGGCTGGCTGTCCCTTCCCAGTTGTCCTGTCTACTTCTGGTCTCCCCCTCTGCTTCCTCCTAGGACCAGTATGCAGCATCATGGTGAACCAGTTTGGCTGCCGGCCTGTGATGCTCATCGGTGGGCTGCTCGCTTCTGCTGGGATGATCCTGGCATCTTTTACCACCAATATCATTGAGCTTTATCTGACAGCTGGCGTGCTGACAGGTGAGAGCCCCAGGAGCTGGGAGGGACAGACTTACCTGGGGGACAGCCAAGACCGGTCTAGCATCAGGTCTCCCCTACAGCTGCTCACAGGAGGCATCTGGTCCTGAACCTTGCACTTGTGGGAGATGCATCTGCTGCATTTAAACAGGCAGGGCCTGTTGAGAGGAGAAGGACAGATGAAACAGAAGTGATGTTTAGCAATCACGGCTACTGTGGCATCAGGATATAGCGGCAGTGGAGGGAGGAAAAGCTCCTATTTGAGACATAGGTCCTGTTTGAACATGGCCACAGTGACCTGATTCAAATACACTGGTTTAGCCCATCTTCTCCAGGGGCAACCCACCCACACGAAGAAGCAGAGGCCTGTGAGGAACACATGAATCCTATCATGGGACTTCAGGACTAGCATAGTTTAAGGGGACTTCTCAGTTTTTTGCAAACCACTTTTCATGTTCTTGCACTCTCTGTCTCCCTCCTGGCTTTCGCCCTTATGTAGGTCTGGGTATGGCGTTGAACTTCCAGCCCTCACTGATCATGCTGGGCACCTACTTTGACAAGCGTCGGCCCCTTGCCAATGGACTGGCTGCTGCTGGGAGCCCTGTCTTCCTTTCCTGCCTGTCTCCACTGGGGCAAGTGCTGCTGGAGAAGTTTGGTTGGCGAGGAGGGTTCCTTATCATGGGGGGCCTTCTGCTTAACTGCTGCACTTGTGGGGCAGTCATGAGACCCTTGGATATGGGCATGAAGCGGAAGACGGAGAAAGCTCAGGACAAATATGAAGCCAAGGAGATGCTGCCCATAGGAGGCAAATCAGAGGAGGGGATCAGCACCACTGATAAAAACAAGAAAGCCAAGAAAGCCAAGAAGAAGCCCAAGAAAGGAAAGAAGCTTCTGGATTTTAGTATCTTTTCCAACCGAGGGTTTATAATTTACACGATTTCAAAGTTCATCTTGGTCTTGGGACTCTTCGTGCCCCCCATATTGCTGGTCAACTATGCCAAGGACACAGGCGTACCAGACACAGAGGCTGCATTCTTGCTTTCCATCATTGGTTTCATAGACATCTTTGCTCGCCCAGCCTGCGGCATGGTGGCAGGTTTGAAGTGGGTCCGCCCTCACGTCGCGTACCTGTTCAGCTTCTCTATGCTCTTCAATGGCTTGACAGACATCTGCAGTGCCAGGGCCAGCAATTACACAGGGCTGGTCATCTTCTGCGTCTTCTTTGGCATCTCCTACGGCATGGTGGGGGCACTGCAGTTCGAGGTGCTGATGGCCATCGTTGGCTCCCAGAAGTTCTCCAGTGCCATCGGGCTGGTCCTACTTATCGAGGCTGTTGCTGTGCTCATTGGTCCGCCCTCTGCAGGTAGGTCTCTCCCTGCAAAACACGGGTGATTCTTAAGGCAAATCCCTAGGCAGGAAACACTCCCTTCCTTCAGCTGCAAAACATGAGATAAAAGCCATCCATGAAGACCTCCGTGGGAATCATTTTTTCCCCAGCACATACCACCAGTTATGAGCAAAACCTGCTCTCAGCAGTTTCACCCAGCTCCCAGGTAAAAACTGGTGGCCAAGAGAAGACTCTCTTGATGCTTAGACTAATTCATGTCCCATCTTACAAGCTGTGGAGCAGACAGCAGTCCTAGGCTAGGGAGGATCAAGAAATGTGTCTTGAAGGCAGCTGCAGAGAGATCTTGGGCAGAAAGGGGGATTTCACAGTGCCAATCAGTGGTGATGAGGGACATCCCTTAGTCCTCCTAGAATCATAGAAACACTTAGTTGGAAAAGACCTTGGAGATCATTGAGGCCAAACATACCTCCTGCCTCTGTTCAGCTGTGCCCTGGTACTGTGTACATGCACAATGAGACACAGACTGTGCAGGGCCGCCAAAGAATGGTGTTGGGGGGAGATAATCATGGCTGCCACCTAGCTCTCAGAGGGACGTGCTGCTGCAGGATCCCCTGGTATGGGAAGCCTGAGCGTGCTGGCAAACACAACGGCTCAGAATTGGGGGAGCAGCACTGGGCTGGAATAAGGGGGTTGAACAAAGTGGCTTTGTTTGATGTAATCCTCCTGAGCTGCTTCTTGCTCTGTGGGGCTGAGGGGGTTTGGCACAGGATAAGCTGCACGCACAAACACACGCGTGTGCACACTGGCACCTCGCTCACCATCCGGCTTGGGTGAACAGGGGCACATTCACCTGGGGAGGAATTTGCTGCATGCCTCCCATGGCTGCTCCAGGAGGCACCTTGGTGTGCCCTGGGGCTGATTTCAGGCCAGTCACCGCAGTGCAGCAGGAACTGGAATGAAGCCTCTGGTCACCATGGCCCCATCCTGAATGCAGCAGGGCAGCTGCTCAGGCTCCTCAGCACTGATTGGAAACCCTTCCTCCATTGCCAGCCCCAGTGGATTCATAAGATACACAGAGGACATCTCTTCAGCAAAGAAATCATCGGATGTGGGACAATCAAGGGGATCTCTCTTTAGAGGTGTTTCTTTCCCCCTTATGAATATTCTCTTGGCGTGTCAGCTTAAGAAACATCATTGCCTCTCAAATTTTGTCGCTTCTCACGTTGCAAGAAGAAGATGGGCCACCATGACATGAGACCATAACATCGGTGTGTCACAATTATTTAGCCTTGTCCAACAAACCAATCTAGCACTTTTACATTACTTTTCCTGGTAGTAGACTGTGACTCTTGCCCAGGGTGGTCTTTAGATGTTCTGGCTTCTTGCTCTTCCCTTGAGAAATGGCTCTTCAGCCAAATGCAGTTGCTGCCCACTTGTGATAGGCTGTCTATGCAGGAGTGCACAGGCTGAAGCTAACTGTCTCATTTCTTCTCCAACCATTAGGCCGCTTGGTTGATGCGCTCAAGAACTACGAGGTGATCTTCTACCTGGCAGGCTCAGAGGTGGTGCTTTCCGCTCTCTTCCTGGCCATGGCCACCTATTGCTGCCTAAAGCGAGGGAAGAAGAAAGAACCTCCCCCAGAGAAGAACCCCTCTGCAGGTGGTGGAAGCGACACCGAGGAAGCAGAGTCTGATGTGCAGGAAGCTGAGGAGCACAGCAGTGACAACCACCAGCCAGTCCATAGCACTGACAATGCCATGATGGCGGCCAGCGAGGAGGCCAACCACGTGGCAGAGGAGCAGAGTGGGGAGGGAGGCGGGTGTCCCAAGGGCGATGGAGAGATGTCAGCACGAGACGGTGGCAATGCTGACCAGATGGTGGAGAGGGACAGTTTTTAGCCAGGGCAGAGGAACAGGGATGTATAAAACTGGCCTTTTCTGCATGTACCTCAGCATGGGAGGATAGGTGGGATATGGTGTGCAGAAAATTGAGACAAAAGCAGATGTAAGAAGTAAGAGGGAGAGGTATAAGAATAGCTGGACCTCATGCACCTACCCAATGATACACCTACTTGTGTCCTGCACCCGTGCTGGTGCAGGCTCAGAGCAGCACCCAACAGGGGCTCAGAGCAGCCCAAACACCAAAAAGAAAAGAAAAAAAATACCTTCTTTCCTCACTTCCAAACCAGCCCTGGAGAAAGTCTTTTGAAGAGGCTGCCAAGGACTCTCCTTTTCCTTCTGCGTTGTCATGATACAGAACACAAACAATTAGAGACTCTTTGTAATCAGATCTGGTACGCTTTGGTCTGGTGTCAATGTTTCCTCCGCCCCACTTCCCCAGGTCGGGATAGCACCAAGCTGGCTGGCAGAAGGCTTAGGAGGTGGTGTAGTTCATGGCTATCATCCAGACCACCTCCAGCTGCAGCCACCATGGGGATAGACACTGCCTTCCCTGCAACTCCTCCCTCTGGCACTGCCAAACTGGTGGGACATCAGCTCTGACCACCTCCTTCTGAGGCAGTGACACATAATGCTGCTTTTCCAAGTAGGGAAGCACTGGGTTAGAGGCCACTGCTGGGGTGCAAGAAGATGACATCTAATAAAGACTAATGCCATTAGGCAAGTGGCCACAAGTCAGAGCCTTGCCGACAGGAATAGCAGCAAGCCACCTTTATTTAGGCTGAAGTGAGTCCTGTTGATGTGTGAAGGGAACAACTTGGCCCTTATAGGGGGTGGGGGGGCTTCAGGGGAGGTAACCAACCACGTTCCAAGCAATTATTCACTCAGCAGGAATGACACCAGATGCACGTGTGTGGTTTCTTTTTAAATAGAGAAAACCCTCTTACATAAAGGAATCAAAGGTGAGGCAGAAGGACAAGCTGCAGCCCTTGGGTGTTGGAGCACGTGGTAAGGCAGGCATGACCCTCTCACCCCCGCCACAGTGGTGGATTTCTAGATTCAGAGAGGACAACCTTCCCTGGCATGCTTAAACCACTCCTAATCTGCTTTAGGACTGGATCTTTTATAAACACCCCTGGCAAAAGCCCTTTCTTCCGGTTTCCTGAATTGCTTCACCTCGGGAGGCCCTGGAGGACCCTGTGACTATAGCAAGGGATCAAATACTAAGCAGAAGACTACCAAAATAGGTGTTTCATTCCAGACTGGACTGACTACAAATAAGGGGTAATGGGCAAAATCTGCAGGACCCATAAAGCCTTTGAAACCCAGCAGTGAAGTAGAGGTGTGAAGTGTTTCATTCTAGATGCACCCAAGCAAAAAGCAGTGAGTGATGATCAAAACAAAGCTACTGAAGAAAGACAACTTAAGAAAAGACATAGGAACTTGAAACTGGAGGAGAGGGGAAGAAAAGATAAAGTCCATGGGGCTGTGCCCTGTCCCACTGCGGTTAACACCACCACCATTGTTAGCTCTGATTCTGAACCAGTCACTTCAGTCTTTTTCCTATCAAAACCCACTTAAAAACACCCCAAATCAGACTAAGCACCACGACAAATCCCAGGTGCAAAGCTCTGAGAAACTGAGAAGCAGCAGCAACAAGAGTGATGGATCCCTGCAGGCACTAATTCACTGCTCTGCAAGCTTGTTCTCCTCTCCCTACAAGGTAAGTTCACTATGCTCTGCTTGACCAAGTTGCCCTGCAGCTTTCCACAGTAACCCCAAGCCCCTATCCCCCAGGCTGGGTTTTCCTTATGCACCAATACCCCCTCCAAAAAGCAGCTCACAACTTCCCAGAGGTCCAAGGTCCACAGTGTGAAAACAACTGCCCTTGTCAGCACCAGGCATGTCACTAGAACAACGTCCCCTCTGTTTCCTTGTCATTGATCAACATTTCCCACTAAGCCTCCTGTTCAAATCTTTCCGCAAAAGCACATAAACATCCTTAGGGTACAAGATTTTACTACAGGGGGTGCTGTGGAGACACCCAGACCTCTTTCCTCCACCAGTCAGGTTGAAAAAAAACCAAACCAAAACCCAAAAAAACCCCCAAAAAACCCACAACTGGCTACCATGCCCTTCCACTTTGCGTTTTCAGCTTTCAGGAAGGCTCCACTGAAGTGTTTTCTCTATTCCTCTTAACTGCTCCACATCTTGGCACAACAAACAGCTCTGAAAGAGGATCAGGGACTTAAGCATCAGCTCAAGCTTGTGATGCAATAGCTGAGCCCTGGAGGGACACAAAGGTCCCACCTGGCAGGGCTGAGGCAACTGGTGGCTCTACAAGGCTGGTGTTCCCCTTGGAAGCCAAGATGAATAGAAGCTGGTATTACAAGGAAGACTGGCCTTCTATAGCATTTATAAGCCTCCTCCTCTGGAAACCTGTGCTGCAATGACCACTGTAGCCAAGCATGGAGATTATTCACCAGTAGGAGCAAGAAAAAACATGGCCAACACGTAACACCCATTATATTTTAAGATTAAATCCAATGGAGGATGAGCAAACACATCTCTAAAGAAAACCCATGCAGAACAGGAAATGAAATGCCACATTTTTCTTTATTAGAGACAACAGTCAACATATCAGAGTCCGTTTAAATGTTCCACAGCAGCTTGGCCCATGGATGGTTTTCTCCCAGGCACACACAGAGATGACAAAGCTCCAAAAACATATCAAAGAGAAAAAAACCCAAACATGTCCATCATAAATTAATGCCCTTAAAAAAAACTTCTCTCACTACCACTGGAATGTAATGATAGAGAAGTGAAAACCCTTGCTACACCACTCCCAGCAGTTGTGCTGCCCGCTAAGTGAGAAAGTGCCACCTCACATCTAGGATCAGCCCACATGGGTGGAGGGAGAAGCAAAAAGGAAGGAGAAAAGGCACAGCCCCACTTACCCTGGTTTCCCTTTCTCTCCTTCCCTTGTGCTGGGGAAATGAGATGTTAGCTACAGCTTTTGGCTGGCCCAGAGGCAGCACAACAGGGCTGCACAGAGAGCCAGGGGGACTCATGGCACTCAAAATCTCAAAGTCTCTGCCTAAAGGTCAGGCCTTCTCTTCACAAGGCTTCCAGTATCTCCTCTCTAAAGATGGGATATTTCCCTTGCAGTTCTAAGGCGGCTCCTCCTGGCGCCTGAACAAGGACAGAGTGTGCAGGACTGCCCGCACATCCTCAAACAGCACATTCAATTATTGTCCATTGCAAGGAGTCACAAAAGAAGAGGACAATGGAAAGGAAGCTCATGCAACTTTGCTGTTATTCCCAGGGATCTGTTTGCCTCAGGCAAGCACGTTCTCCTGAGCATCTCCGCCGTGCAGGAGGGCTCCTTCCTAAGTCAGGACCCTGCTTCCTGAAGGAAAGGGCAAAGCCACCTCCTGCAGGATTCTAGCCCTGAGATGTAACTATGGAGTGTGCAGACAGTGGCAGCTGTGCAGGGACTATGAGGACAGCAGCCAGGGGAAGAGACTTCCAAATCTTTGCAAGCAGGGCTGCAGCAGCTCAGCATGCCAGGCAACTACTGCCACCAGCCCTTGCTTTGAGAGCTTCCTTGGCCGGGGGTTGATCAGACCACCACCGGTTCCAGGCATCAGCTTGGACTTGCTCCTGTTTCTTAAGAACAGTGGCGCAAAGAGCTGGGAGTGGTGGGACTGATCATCCTACAAATATTGGTATTGCAGCCCATGGGGACAGAGGGAAGAGACAGAGGAAGCTTAAAACAGGCCTGAGAATGGGAAGCTTGAAGACAGCGAGCAGTGGGGTAAAGAAAAGAATGCCAACACTCTCCCACAGCACAGGGGCATTGCTGAGTGAAACTAGCCCCTTCTGCCCTCCATTTGTTTTGCCATGCATAATCAACTCCAGATGTTTAGCTGGCTTCCGCGTGCCAGGGGCACTGGTGCATCCCACAAACTCAGCAATGTCCTGTCTGTACAGTCACATGGCAGTGTTATAGGGGATTTTCCTTCCCATATCTAAGTACTCAAGTGGGGCAGCAGAAGTCCCCAAAGGAAAAAGGAATATCCAGGCAAACAAGCAAGAAGAGAAGAAAGCAGAGGCTGGTCCCAATCCAACCAGCTACCCTCACCCAAAGCAGAGGAGGAATCCCAGGCTAGAAACACACATAAAGTCACAGAGGACAAATCGCCACATGAAACACATGTTTTTATAGCAGTCTGCAAAGTCTTTCCTCTAGCCATGCTGGCACACTCAGGCATCATCAATGAGCTTTTCATCATTTGCATCCTCTTTCCTACTACCCTCTCTCTCGCTTCCTTCTTCTTCCTCTTCTGCCCCATCCGTGTACGTGTCCTTTTGCCCATAGTTGAGAGTAGTGCGGGCAAGGTCCACCTCAATGGGAAAGACATCTGCATCTCGGAGCACGGCGTAGCAGTCATCGTAGTACTTGGACATTGTGGAGACAAAACGCTGGAGCTGGAACACAATGTCTTGCACTGCAGAGGAGAAGTTGGGAATAAATCAGGTGAAAATCTCCTTCATTCACAAGCAGAGCATGAAAGCTGTGATCAAGCCTCCCTCGCCAGTGTTAGTTACTGTCTCCTGTGCTTTAATCCCTTTTGGCCCTCTGAGGGTGGATAGCTTAGGCACAGCCATGGAAGGGCTCTTCAGCAAAGACTTCTGAGCTGAGATGAAGGCCAAAGCCGTGTCTGTCTGACCCCTTCAAGTGCTGGACACAGCAGTGGTACTCACCGTGTTTCTGGTCCAGCAGCTCTATTTTCTCTAGCACATCCTTCCTCATCTTGGCAAAGCGTGTGCGGGCTTCCTGCCGGCAACGTAGGATAAGGCGGTATTCATAGTTTCCAGTGCTGACCCGGTAGAGGGGTTCACCCAGAGCCTGCCAAACCATGGTGCCACGTTAGAGCGTCCCACAACAGTGCTTGTGCACACAGTTTACCCAGCAATGTGGACTCACAATGACCTTGGGTTATTACAGTCCTCTCAAGTTCACTGGAACTGCAGTCAGGAAGCAGGAACCATGCGGATTGCTGATCCACATCAACAAACAGGCAGTCAATGGGGCTGTTTTGAAGGCCAAATACACACCAACCATGGTAAAGCTTCGCTCCTAAGCAAAGACAGGACAGGCATCCTGCCATGCAGCATGGAGAAGTGGAATGCCTTCTTATCTGAACCATTAAGAGGTGCACTATGAACGAACAAGTCTAGGGTCTGGTATTAATTTACATCAATGACATCATAACAAATTCTGCCCTCCTCTGCTATCTTTGCCCTATATGGACTGTGTAATGTATTATCCACAGGGAACCCTGTATATCTACAACCACCCAGACACAAAGCTGAAAACCAGTTCCTATACATTGTCCCCCAAAACAGACTTGAGAGAAAGTGGTGAGATCTGTCAGCAAATTCTTCCCTTGCACACGTAAACACAACATACATAAAACTCCATGTTACAGACTAGGCACACTGCATGTGCCAAAACCCAGAGATGCTACTCTGCTGGGCAAGACTGGGATTCATTCCTTCCCATGTGGCAGGAAAGATGTAATTACATGTTGTGTTAGGAAAGTTTTATTCCTTCCTGGCACTGGGAATCAGGCATTCCACAAATTCAAATCCCTGCTCTGAGATCAATACCTAGGATAAAAGAAGATATTACTTTCATGCAGGGAAACTGGGCAGACAGGGGACACATTTAGATATCTCAAAAAGAGCTGTTAAGGATTACAGTCATAAAACTCTAAACTCTAAAACCTCTATTTGTCAAGAGAGATCCCTTAAATTTTCTTCAATTACAAATGCAGCTTTCACATGCATTCTGCTGTGAGGAAGCTAAACCTCCGTTTCTCAGAAACAAGTCCTGAATTAATGATAAGCTGTATGCTACACACAAATGTGAAGATAACACCTTAATCCTCCTTACACAAGCTAATATTACTTAAACACTGAGACAGGCAACCATGGAGCAAAAGAGCTCTAGAGGAAATGTCTGGTTCCTCTACTATTCACCAGCACTAGTGATTCATGACAGTTATTGGCAGTGTTTCCCAGGAAGCATTTAAGGATCTCCAGTTTCTAATACACTAGGAACAAATGCGTGCAATTCTTAGGATGCTTTCCCTACATTCACTAGTTTGGGTGCACACAGTCACAGAAGTGCTATTGGAATTACAAGGCATAGGGAAGCTGCAAAACCAGAGTATGGAGTTGTTTTTGCCACAGTACTGGTACTCACAATACAGCTGTACTCTTCATCATCCATCTCCTTGACTTTCAGGCAGTATGACTTCACAGAATTTAAAATTTACAAAAAAAAAAAAAGCAAAACAAGAAGGAAATATTAAGAATTAGAAGCAATTTCACCATCACATACAGCCATAAGGTTATACTATTTCTAGCCGTCCTTCAATACTGCATGTAGGGACACTGAAGAAATCAATGGGATCACAGTACATTAAATATCCCAGGTGGAAAGAAAATCCACTTAGAGAAAGATGGGGAGAGAAAATGGTGATGGAGAGAGAAGGCACTTATTATTTATATTAGATATATTTACATAAGTATAACCTAAGGAAGAGAAAAAGCCTACGTTCACCTAAAGTTTGGGAAAACACAATACCGGAAAAGTATGAGGAAGCAATAAACAAAGATGGGGTGAAAGGAGAATATTAATTGATGTAGAAAGAGATGCTGCCATAGTCACCTCCCTTAGGGCTGCAGCTATACTGGCAAAAGGAAATAGGTTCCTACGGTTATAGAACAGATGCTTTTAACAACCCAACTCTATTTTTTTGGATGTAGAAAACAATGGGTGCATGGAATGGAGAAGGGATGGGAGAAGAAAGCACAGTCTAAATGACAACAAATGTGATTTGACAGTGGTTTAATCTGGCTAAAGAAAGACTATCCAGAACTACCTGAAAAATATGGACTCTGAGGCTGGTGAGCTGTTGAGAGGAGTTCAAGAGCATAAGTTGCATAGGAACACTTTTACAAATAAGTGAGGAAACTAATTAGGTGATGTAGAAAATAAATCATCTGAGTTCCAGGAGATCTCTTACCAGCGAAAACTACTGGGTCAGAAAAAGGTGTCTGAATATGAGTAATCCAGCAATAGACAAAGAGTTGGAAAAAAATAATGCATTCTTGCACGGACTGTGGAAGGATGGACATATGAGCATGTAGGCTATCTGTGGCCCTTCGTCTCTGATCCCAGGAAACTTAATTTCAACCAGCACTGAGAGAGAGAAAAAAAAAAAAAAAAAAAAAAAAAAAAAAGAGTGAGCCACTCACCAAATATTCAAACTTGACATCCAGGTATTTTTTGATAGTCAGCCTTGTGTCAGGAATGGCCTTATTCAGGTATGTATTCAAGTCAGTAAGCATCTGCAAGGCAAACATCCTATTGCTGAATGCAAGACCAAAAAGCATGGCTATAATTCATCAAGTGCAGTCTTCTAAGCCGCACAGGTCATGAGACTGCCTCGAGTTCACTCTTAACTAGACCACATCTGAAAGAAAATATGTGATCTTGACTCAGAATTGCCATGCTTGGAGCATTCATTAGTTACTGGCAAGTGGTTCCAGTGCAAGGAATGCAAGCATCGCTTCTACTCTGAATTCATCTTTCAGATAATCTTGTCTCATTTTCAATTAGTCCTGGAATCCAGGACTAATCCAACATTGTCTATCCAACGTGGTACTGAAAGCGGTGCTCCAATCAACAATTAATCTTCTCTTTACTAAACCAAGTGGATAGATACCCTGGAGACTCTCAGTCGTGTACATCAATTGAAATCCTTAAATTGTTCCTGGACTGCTTATCTAAATTCTTTAAATTTAGTGATATCTTTTAATTATGAGTACCGATATAAGGAAAAGGGCTCTAAGGATCAAACTGATCAAACTACCTCCTCTTCCTCAAAACAACAGGAGAGGAATATATCCATGTGCAAAAATCAAAAAGGACAAGACTGATACATTCACTACCTGACCTCTTAGGTTCTTTATGAAGACAGTTCTGTGAAGGAAATCAGATAAAGACAGTTCTTCCTACAATTAATGATCTTTAAGACCACTCCTTCAAAGACACTTCTGTCTTCGTAGATTCCCCTCCTCTCCAGACCCTTTACTCCTATGGTTAAATTCTTTACCGGCTTAATTGTTTTCAGAAGGTGAATTCCAAACTTCTCAATGTTGCGATGGGCATCAGCAAATTTCACAAAAGCTTCACTGGCAGCTGGCTGTGGCTCCCGTACACCAATGACAGAGAAAACATCTCCAAATGCTGGATGAGGGGAATAAGTACAAAGAGATGACAGAAGAGGTTGACCCTGGAGAAGAATCTTGCCTCCAATATTACAACTCCTTCTCGTAACCTTGCCATTAGCGGGCAATAACGCTACCTATTCTCTAAGCAGCAGAGGTTGGCAGAACATTTCTTCAATGTCTCATGCGAAAGACAGGGTCTCTGTTAGCTGCTAACACCAGGCGGGCAGCCCTTCCCAGCTCATTTCTGCAACACCTAGTTTTCTTTGGGTGAGGGAATTGCACATCTAAGTACTGACTAAAACTCCTGAAACTGGAGGTCAAATAGTTCTGCTCCCTTCAGACTTTTTACCTCTGTGCGTCTGGGATAGCTCAAAGAAAGCTCTGAGAAGACTCTTGGTGTGCTCTGTCAAGCCTGTGATGGAAGCCAGAAAAAACATTTAAGTCATTTGTCTGCAACATAACAGAGTCATCCTTCTCTCCCATCTGGTGTCTGGTGCAAGGCACACATTACCTTTGTATAACTCTGCAGTCCTCTCCAGCTCCTCCAGTCGTTTCACTAGTCCATCTAAATGGAAACACAAATCAGAATCCAGAATATACAACAGTGAAATCCAGAACACAGTTAAGAACTGACCGACTGGAAAAACACTGGTTCAGTTCAAATTTCCCTCACCTTTAATGCCCACCCCCTGGTTCAATCCAAGAAGTTTTTGAAAACTACTTTGCATCTATTTTAAGTGTGGGGTCATCACCTATTGCGACTCAGTAACCAGGTTACCCCTTTAAATTAATTTGACCTGAGCTGATATTTAAACGGCCCAAACGACAGGATACATCACTCAGGAAGAGCAGAGGCCACCACAACAGTGAAGCATATCAGCAGGAATGAATTGTGAAGGAATGATAGAATCGCAGAAGAGTTTGGGTTGGAAGGGACCTTAAAGCCCATCCAGTTCCCACCCCCCTGCCATGGTCAGGGACACCTCCTACCAGACCAGGCTGCTCAAGGCCCCATCCAACCTGGCCTTGAACACTTCCAGGCATGGGGCATCCACAGCTTCCCTGGGCAACCTGTGCCAGTGCCTCACCACCCTCAGTGTGAAGAATGTCTAATCTAAATCTTGCCCCTTCCAGTTTAAATTCATTACCCCTTGTCCCATCACTACTTGTCCTTGTAAAAAGTCCCTCCCGAGCTTTCCTGTAGCCCCTTCAGATACTGGAAGGTCACTATGAGGTCTCCCCCAGAGCCTTCTTCTCCAGGCTTAACAAACCCAATTCTCTCAGCCTGTCCTTATAGCAGAGGTGCTCCAGCCCTCTGATCATCTCCATGCCCTCCTCTGGACCTGCTCCAACAATTCCATATCCTTCTCATGTTGTGGATCCCAGAACTGGACACAGCACTCCAGGTGGGGTACTTGTGTAACATGCAAGTAACAATAAGAAGGTGGTAAGAACAAGAAGGTGAGCATTCCCTTAGGGAAATGTCCTCTTGGACAATACTTACCATTGCAGAGTATGGCCCGGCTCAACCCTAGGGCATCTGCTGTCCCTGAGCTCATATTCTCTACCAGTCGATGCTTTACCTTCTTTAATACTAAAGGCCAAAAGAGAGTTGCAAATCAGGATCAGGGCATGAGATGCGTACTAGCACACTTCACTGGTTTCTCAGTTAATTGAGTAAACCGAACTTAACTCATTACTGAGATAGCAAGTAGAAAAATAATACTATACAAGCCAGATATTTAGTTGAGCTGTTCATAGCACTTCTATCTCGTGTATCTGTTCTCTCATATCCTATATACTTCAACAGAACTCCAGACCTGCCTTTGGAAGACTATTCCAGTAAATCACTTCACTATAAGCTATCTGTCACGACATGTGGAACTAAACTTTGCTTATGCTACTTGCTGGGTTACTTCAACTGAAACCAGGAGACAAGGCTGAAAGCAAGGCAAATAGGATTTCATGCCCAAAGTTATCCCTTCACTTGCTTTTATCTTTTGGATCTTAATTAAACTCTTTTGTCACCCCGTGATGGATTGAATTTCTGTCTTTGGTGGTCAAACCCTGCAAATTACTAGAGACAATTATGCCATTTTTGGAATGAGATGACTCAGTTACATTTATTTAGAGGCAAATCTGAATGGGTGCCAAGTGCCTGCAGCTCCCAAGAACTCCATTGAAACTGCAGCGTTCAGCATCTCTGGAAAAAACAAATACATTCCCTCCAGACTCCTGTTTCCCCAGAAATCCATCTCAGTCCTCACCATTTTTCTGACTCCCTGTCAATTCATTAGCACCTTATTTACTGTGAAAAGAAATAAAAGCAAAAAGAATAGATAGATTTTTTTAGGGAAGTGAGAAAGGCAGACCACATAACGGAGACAGCTTCGTGGGCTTAGTTGAAAATGCACTTTGATTTAGAAATAAAGCCTTTGCTCTCTCCTATAAAATGTATAGTTGTACAAAACTAAGTGTAGTCAGGCGTTTTACCACTGCTTTCCAAGCTGATAAACTCCCATCAGTGTTTCCAGCTGAAAATCCCAACAGGTCAGCAAAACTTACAGATATTAAAAATAAATTCAATTATTATCTAGTTGAGTTTCACCATCCATGCTAAACACAGCACACAACCCACCCCCATCCTGCAACAACAGCCAAGCTTCAACTTAACTTTCAAGAGTATTCCAAGAAGTCAGGGAATTATTTTTTTATACCTGTAAAAAAAATATATACTCTTTGACAGAACCCATTTGAAAATGATTGAGTTAAGAGAAAAAACGGAACCAAAATTTTACTTTGGTTTTAGCTGAGACCAATCTTTCACACACACCCCTCCCCCTCCTCCCCCATCATGTTAAATGCTCTAGGGAGAAAAAACCCAGTCTCACCGATATCCAAAGACTTGCCCTGCTTTGGGTCGGCCTGAAGCTTGTTGTAGTGTATCGTCACTTCTCCCTGTAGAAAGACCAAATCCAGAACTACTGCACTGGAAGCAAGTAGCAGTGGCTTCCTTTAGCAATGGATGATAAACTGAGCTACAACCCAGAAGCTGCAGTGGCCCCCTCCTACCTCTCACCTTTACCCTCTGTATCATCTTGGCCACCTCCACCTTGGTCTTCCCTTTGACAGACTTCCCGTTCACTCCTGTGATTTCATCACCAGCTGCCACGGTGCCATCTAAGGCTGCCGGAGTGTTATCAAATACCTAGCGGAGAGGAGAAAAAACACAGGTAGTCTGTAATTAAGAGGAACAGAAAGGTGACCACAGGACTAGAGAACAAAAAAAGGGACGATTACATTCCTCCTATTTAACTCAGTTGTATTTTGTTCATGGTGAAGTCTCAGATTTTCCCTAACTCAGAGGTGGGTTGATCACCTTGTTCTCTCAGGAAGTTCTTACCTCCAGGATGTACCTCAAGTGCAGGATTTATCATAGAATGCTTTGGGTTTGAAGGGACCTTTACAGGTCATCTAGTCCACCCCACCTGCAGGAGCAGGGACATCTTTAACCAGATCAGGTTTCTCAGAGGCCCATCCAACCTGACGTTGGATGTTTCCACAGATGGGGCCTCCATTGCCTCCCTGGGCATAAAATCAGCCTGTTCAGTGTTTCACTGTCCTCATTGTAAAAACCTCTTCCTTATACCCAATGTATATCTCCCCTCCCTTAGTTTAAAACCATCGCTCCTTGTCCTGTCACAACAAGCCTTGCTAAAAAGTCTGTCCCCATCTTTCGTGTAGCCCCTTCAAGTACTGGAAGGCCGCTATAAAGTCTCCCTTCAGCCTTCCCTTCTCCAGACTGAACAACCCCAAACCTCTCAGCCTGTCCTCATAGGAGAGGGGCTCCAGCCATTGGATCATTTTCATGGCCTCCTCTCAACCTGTTCCAACAGCTCCATATTCTTCTTTTGCTGAGGGCTCCAGAGCTGCAATCCTTGATGTTGAGAATGTCACACCATTCTCCTGTGAATTCCAACTTGCTCTCCAAGGAGAAGGATAATGTCAGAAGTCTTAATTTAATTCTTCCACAACAATTTTGTACTAGAGTAAGTAAATCTTATTGACTGCAAAGTGAGAGGGTGTCTCCCAGTTCGAAACAAATAGATACCACAGGGCTCTCCATGCTTCCCATCTCTCAGGCCAACACCATTTTACAAGGATAGTTTATTCTTCCTCCCCGAGTGCCCACCTGGACAATATAGAGACAGGGGCAGTACTGTGCTCCTCCTCCAATGCTGATCCCAATCAGGTTCTGGGAGTCCTTCTTCAGGGTCACTGTTCCAGGTACAGTGGGGATCCCCCTGGAATGAGAAAGGGGCAACAGTAACTGAACATGGTAGGCAGAGCTGCATGTGTATGAAACAACTCTGATATCTAAGTCAATACAAACTGGAACCATAATGGGTGCTGCATATCTGAATTTACCTCATTATCTCTGCCACAGAGTATGTCAGGATGGGCCAGCACAAAGACTTTCTGGGCTACCTTTTTTGAAACTCCATGCACAGATTAGAGGTGGGAGAGACATCCTCATTCATTGCTAGGCACTGGGGAAATGCTACCATCATAAAATCAGAGTGCCTTGAGCTGGAAGTGACCCACAAGGATCATCAAGTCCAACTCCTGTCCCTGCACAGGACACCCTCAACACTCACATTGGGTGTCTGAGGGCACTGGCTAAATGCTTCTTGAATATTGTCGGGCTTGGCACCATGACTGCTTCCCTGGGAAGCTGCTCCAGTATTCCACCACCCTCTGGGCAAAGAACCGTTTCCTAATATCCAACCTAAACCTCCTCAGCACATCTTCCTGCCATTCCCTCATGTCCTATCACTGGTCACCAGAGAGAAGAGATCAGCACCTGCTCCTACTCCTCCCCTTGTAAGAAAGCAGCAAATGGCTATGAGGTCCTCAGTCTCCTCTTCTCTAGACTGAACAGGCCAAGTGACTTCAGCTGCTCCTCATACAACTTTCTTTCTGGACTCCTCACCAACTTTTAGGGAGTGCTTCATCCGTTCCTAGTGCTGGAGTGAGAGGAAAACTTGCACAACATAAATGAGATGCAAGACAAACACTCTGTGTCAAACCATTGCTAATCTCATCAACCTTCCACTCACTCAGGAAATGCCAGTGTTCTCCCTTACTTACAGACCGAAGAGGTCCAGAATTTCTCTTCACTTCTTCCTGCCTCTTATTATCTGTCCTCTGGCTAAGGTCACTGATTTACAGCAGATCTGTCAGTGTTAGTGTTAGTGACATGGTGTAGTTGACAAGTAGGAGTAGGTGTAGGTGTTGGGTCATAGGTTGGACTCGATGATCTCAAAGGTCTTTTCCAACCTTATGATACTGTGATATTGTGTTGCTTTGCAATCAGAAATGCAGGACAGTGGTTGCAGAGCAAGCAGAAAGCGTTCTCCTTTGTTCACCAGCACAGCAGTGCCTCACGCCCAGTCCCCAGCAGAAGCAAGAAATTGGGACTGAACAGCTAGCCTGATTCTTCAGCACAAGCTGTCAGGAAGAAGTAAACTCATCCATTCCCATTAGGTCTTGGCTGCAAAGGCTACTTCTATCATTAGCAAGAAACAGAAAAAGAGAAGCAAAATACTCACAGCTTATCTTCCTCAATATCATAGTCCAAATCTGCAAACATTGTTTTGGTTAAGTGGACCTTGTTCACCCGAAACTGCTTAATCCAAACTCCCTGGGAAGAAAGAATAAACCTGATTAAACCAGTAGTCCCAATAGAAAACTGCAGAGAAACAACCCATCACCCTTGTTAATGCCCCTCCTTTTTTCTTCTTTCAGAATGCCACATTGTAGTCCCTGTTCTCAGATTGAAAATGAAAAACGTCTAGTGTCTCTGATTCTCTGCTCTGAGACAGAAAACAGCCCTCAAGATTGAACGTCACATGTTTCCAAACCCACATGTGCAGTGTTTCCAAACCATGGAACAAAACATGATCCATTCTGGAAGCCACTGCTTCACACACTCTGCAAGCACCATGGCTGCTACATCTGCTTTTTATCCTCCAAGTCTGTCAAACACCTCCACTTCCTCCTCGACTTCATAACAAGTTACACCGCTTTTTGATGTTTAACTTCTATCTCAGGAGGCGATGCAAAGCCTACCGCAACTCATTTTCACTGAAAGCCTCGTTACTTCATAGACTCATAGAATGGTTTGGGTTGGAAGGCTCCTTAAAGCTCATCCAGTTCCAACCGCCCTCCCATGGGCAGGGACACCTCCCACCAGATCAGGCTGCTCCAGACCTCAGGGGAGGGGCATCCACAGCTTCCCTGGAGGTGTCCAAGGCCAGGTTGGATTTGGAGCAGCCTGGTCTGGTGGGGGAATCCACAGCAACCTGTGCCAGTGCCTCACCACCCTCAGCGTGAAGAACTTCTTCCTAACATCTCATCTAAATCTTCTCCCTTCTGATTTAAAGCCATTCCCCCTTGTCCTATCACTACTTGGAAAAAGTCCCTCCCCAGCTTTCCTGTAGCCCCTTCAGGTACTGGAAGGGCGCTATGAGGTCTCCCCAGAGCCTTCTCTTCTCCAGGCTGAACAACCCCAACTCTCAGCTTGTCCTCATAGCAGAGGTGCTCCAGCCCTCTGATCATCTTTGCAGGCTTCTCTCGACCCATTCCAATACTTCCATATTCTTCTCATGTTGGGGATTCTATTTCATAGGCCAGTTTGGGTTGGAAGGAATCTTAAAGATCATCCACTTCCCAGCCCCCTGCCACAGGGAGGGACACCTCCCACTGGATCAGGTTGCTCAAAGCTCCATGTCCAAAGTGGCCTTGAACATCTCCAGGGATGGGGCATCCATGACTCATCTGGGCAACCTGTGTCAGTGTCTCACCACTCTCACAGTAACAAATTTCTCCCTAATATCTAATCTAGATCTCCCCTCTTTCAGATTAAAACTGCTTCTCCCCACCCTGTCCCTGCAATCCCTGATAAAGAGCCTCTCCCCAGTTTTCACAGAATAAAGGCCAGAGAATCATCAAGGTTGGGAAAGACCTCTAAGATGACCCAGTCCAACCATCAGACCAACACCACTGTGGCTGCTAAAACATGTCCTGAAGTGCCCCATTTACACGTTGTTTGAACCCCTTTAGGGATGGAGACCTCACCACCTCCCTGAGCACCCTGTGCCAATGCTCTTTCCCGTGGGCCCCCTTTAGTTTCTGCAAGGCCCTGTAAGGTCTCCCCGTACCCCACGCACAACCCCTTCTGCCTAATTGCGTTTAAGTTCGCTAATTAATTAGCAGGCAGGGGTTGGCTTCACCCACCCTTGGGCAGCACCGAAGGCGGGGGAGGAAATCACAAACCCCGAGGGGCGCGGGCTTCACCCCCAGCTCACCGAGCCCAGCCTCTCCCGGGGCCTCATTTCGCAGCCCCGGGGTAAGGAGGGGACACCAGGCACCATGGGGGTGTGGGGGGGTCCTAACACAGACCAGAACGGGAGGTTGGGGGGGCTCACCGGAAGTACCGGTCCGGCGCGCAGCCCCGACAGCACCCGCCGCCACGTCAACCGCCGCCGCCAGCCCGGAAGCACCCGGTGGGGCCACGCCCCCTCCACGCGCGTCGCGTTGCCACGGGGACGAGGATCTACGGAGGGAGTGAGCGGTGCCGGCTCGGCTCCGCCGCCATCTTGAGAGCGGAGGGGAGGGGCGGTGCAAGCTCAGTGCCGCCGCCATCTTGAGAGTGGCGGGGTATGGGGGCGGTGCCAGCCCGGTCCTGCCGCCATCCTGAGAGTGGCGAGGCGGTGGGGAGAGGGATCACGAGGTGGTTGTGTGGCTGGTTTCGGCTGCTTTTCTGCTGCTGTTGTCAGCGTTATCGCGACTGACGCTTGAGCTTACATCCTCCTCCATTGCTGTCCCTCGAGCCGTGTTGTCTGGTTTTGGGAAACTTTCAATGGATAAGGATGTTCCCTGCCCACTGCTCCGCTGACACCGAAAATGTTGGCAAATAAACTCTCCAAGAGTCGTTTTGGAGTTCTAGAAAGCAACATCCTTTATTTCAGCACTGGGCACGTGAGGGACTAATTTGCATCAATTGGGTGTAATGAGACAAGAGCTGGGACACAATGCGTTTCCCACTTACATGCAGGTGTATACATTTTCCCAGGAATCTTATGCATATTCTGTTACTTTCCATGGACTAATTTTAATGTTGTTATGAACTTCACAACATCCAAATCTCTGGTAATTGGAGCTTTGGAGCCAGCTCTGTCTGACCTTGCGTTCTAGGCAGGGAAAGACTGCAAACAGAGGTGATTAGAAAATCGGAATCGTTTAGGTTGGAAGGGACCTTAAAGATCATCCAGTTACAACACCCTGCCATGACATCTAATCTAAATATTCTCCCTTCCAATTTAAAGCCATTCCCCCTCATCGTATCACTACTTGCCCTTGGAAAAAGTCCCTGCCCAGCTTTTCTGTGGCCCCTCCAGGTCCTGTAAGACTGCTATAAGGTCTCGCTGAAGCCTTCTCTTCTCCAGGCTGAACAACCCCACTGTCTCAGCCTGTCCTCGTAAGACATGTGTTCAGCACAGGCCATACTTAACACAAGATGTTATTATTTCTTAAAGAACAGTGTCTGGAAAAAACATGCTATCAGAGGGCCATTCTGTCTAACTTTTTAAAAAATACAGTTACTTAAATGAAACTTAACTCTATTTTATCTTAAATCAAAATATTCCACTTTTGCAGAAGTAACTACTTTTTGTATCACCACAGCCTGTCTCCTCTGTCCCTGCCCCACTTCTGTTGAGCACTCCAGACCCCTTCAGAGGCCTCTGCATGTTGGGGGGAGATGGAGGTGGTGGTGGCCCCACTCAGGTGGAACAGGGGACAGCCCTATGCAGGAGTGGTGTTTCACACACTGGGGTGGGTGTTTGCTGTTAGCACATGCATCCTGGGGTTACCAACTCAGAGAGGAAGGGAAGAGAAACATTGAAAACAAGGCTACAAGTGACCTGACTGCTTATTTCCCAACCTGTACATCTTATCACTGCTGTATTCAAACTCTTCCCAGACTGAGATGTTCTTTCATTTCATTCGACAAGCTGGAGATGGGGACAAGTGTTCTGGTTGGGACAGAGACCTGTGGGGGGAGGAGGAGTGGGGTGGTGGTGCCAACTCAGTCCTGCTGCCATTTTGAGAGCAGCAAGCTGAAGGTGGTAGCATCCTGGCTCCAACCCTGCACTTGGGCTGCCCCCAGACTGAGGGGAAGGAGCCATCCTGCCTCTGCCCTGCTTCTCCTCCACCCAGCCATCCCCAGCAGCTGGTTCAGGGAGCTGAGCCGTCAGGAAATGTCTCTTGGGAGAAGGTGTTCTCCCGGTCCCCCCATCCCAACCCTTCAGACCTCTGCATTCACTACTTTGTGTCAAGAGGGAGAGCTGGGCAGCATAGAATCATAGAACCACTAAGGTTGGAAAATACCTGTAAGAGCATCCAGTCCGACTGTCACTCCAACACCACTGTGCCTACCAAACCATGTCCTGAAGTGCCATGTCTACACATTTTTGGAACACCTCCAGGGATGGTGACTCCGCCACTTCCCTGGGCAGCTGTGCCAATGCTTCACCATCCTGTCAGTAAAGAATTATTTTCTAACATCGAATCTAAACCTCCCCGGCACAACTTGAGGCCATTTTACCTCATCCTATCACTTGTTACCCAGCACCCATCTCTCTACAACCTCCTGTCAGGCAGTTGTAGAGAGCAGTAAGGTCTCCCCTCAGCCTCCTACAGGCTAAACAACTCTAGTTCCCTCAGTCGCTCCTCGTAAGCCTTGTTCCCTAAACACTTCACCAGCTTCATTGCCCTCATCTGGACTCGCTCCAGCAGCTCAATGTCTTTCCTGTATCAAGTGGAACAAAACTGAGAACAGGATTTGGTGCAGTCTCACCAGCACCAAGTACAGGGGCGCAATAACTTCATTGCTTCTGCTGGCCTTGATTTTGATCCCAGCCAGGATACTGTTGGTCTTCTTGGCCACCTGGGCGCACTGCTGGCTCATGTTCAGCTGGCTGTCCACCAGCACCCCAAGGTCCTTTTCCGTCACGCAGCTTTCCAGCCACTCTTTCCCAGGTCCAGAGCACTGCGTGGGATTGTTGTGACCAGAGTGCAAAATGTGTCACTTGGGCTTGTTGAATCTCATACAGTTGGCCTTAGCTCATTGATCCAGCCTGTCCAGGTCCTTTCCAACCTAAACAATTCTGTGATTCTGAGGAGACAGAGTCTTGGGGCTCAATGAGTGACTGAGGGAGAGTGAGGAAGAAGTATGCTGCAGCAGCAGCTGCAGAAGAGGATGGGAACTGCTGAGCTGCATGCATTTAAGGGCTTCATGGCACAACAGGAAACTGCAGTGCCATGGCTTGTCCTACTGCTGTTATTGGTGGATTGTGGTGAGCTATCAGCTGTTCAGTGAGCAGGAGGGACACCCAAAGCGTGCCCACTTCAAGGCAAAGATGCTGTCTTGTGCTTGTCACTTGGAAAAATACAAAAGTGTTACCTATGGAAGGTGATGCACCCTACACAGATACACCTGACACTGGCCTCTCATGGAAGAGAGTGTTTCAGAAAGGCATTTGTGTATGTGAACACGTCCCTGACTGATGATTCAGATGACAGCGGGGACACAAAGGGCTTTGAAACTGGTTGGCACAATTGCTCCTACTACTGGCAGGCCAGCAGGAGCAGGGGCCTATGGAAGCAGTGTTTTGGAAGCCAGTCAGCACAGCTGAGTGCAAAACCACGACACTGCCATGTGCACAGCAGAATCGCCAAGATTCCACGTTTTTCTCCTCTGCAATGTATGTGCGGGGGTAGTTGTTAGGTGTTCAAATGAATTTTATGCCTCCATCAAGACAACACCATCACTGGGAGAATGCTTTACTTTCCCAGAGGACTGCAGTGGCCAGTTGCATTATGAGTGATATCTTCCAGCTGCTGCTGGCTTCTGAGCAATTATCAGGCGCCAAACCTGGCTTCTTGATGGAGATAAAAAAAAAAAAGCCCTTAAAACTCCTCCACAACCAGGAACAAGTACTGGCCGATGACAATGACCTCTCTTGCTGGGTGAGAGGGTGGTTAGTGTTTGCATTGTGCAGCCTCATGAACCTCTCAACTTCATACATCCAAACGCTGACTGAAGCCACCCACGATGCTGGAGTACAAGGGCAGGAGCGTGTTGTTAATAATCACTTTGAAGTCCTGGGTCTAAGAGATGATTTATTTATGAAGGAAAGCTGAATGAGAAATGCAGTCCTTCAGGTGGGAGCTCTCTGAAGAGAAGAGGCTGACATCCTGACCCTGGACACTGACAGGAGTTTTACATCAGTGAAACGCTAGAATTGGCAAGCCAGGCCCTGATCTCTATGCGTGAGGAGCTCACTGGGTCTCAGTGGTACAACAGCACTTGGTTGAGGATGATAAGAGAAGAACAGAGCCAGTATCTTCCCAAGGCTTTTGCAGAGCAAAAGGGAAGAGGCAAGGGTCACAGGCTACAGCATGGAAATTCCAGTTAGATAAAAGGAAAAGAATTACTATAAGGGTGGGCAAGCACTGTTGCAGCAACCCAGAGAGGTGGAGAAATATCCATCCCTAGAGATGGCGAAAATTTAACCAGACAGATTCTGTGATGCTGTGATCCTGGGAAAGACCCTGCAACATTTGGAAACATAGAATCACAGAACAGAACCATAGAATAGTTTGGGTTGGAAGGGACTTTAAAGATTATCCAGTTCCAAACCCCCTGCCATGGGCAGGGACACCTCCCACTGGATCAGGTTGCTCAAATCCCCATCCAACCTGGCCTTGAACGCTTCCAGGGATGGGGCATCCACAACTTCTCTGGCAACCTGTGCCAGTGCCTCACCACCCTCACAGTAATTCTTCCTAATATCTAATCTAAATCTCTCATCTTTCAGCTTAAAACCATTTTCTATTGTCCTATCCCTGCACTCCCTGATAAAGAGTCCCTCCCCAGCTTTCCTGTGGGAGCCCTTTAAGTGCTGGAAGGCTGCTATGAGGTCTCCCTGAAGGCTTCTGTCCTCCAGGCTGAACAACCCCAACTTTCTCAGCCTGTCCTTGTCTAGGACATGCTCCAACCCTCTCATCATCTTTTCTTGTGTAATTCTCCTTCAAATTCTTGGATGAAAACAACTCTCCATAGCTTTCTTCTTGAATATTTACTTCAAAATGCATTTTTTTTAAAAAAATTGTCCCCTGTAGTCCTCACAACATATAACTTTGCTACAAACAGTGGGAAGTTAACATGTTTGTTAACAAATACTGTTACATTGCAGTCCCCGCTGAATTCCAGCCCCTGGCAAGCTGGGCACTGCTGAGCACACAGGAAACCTTGCATAACCTTCCCCAAAGTAATAAAGACAGGAGATAATTAAGCAAATGTCACCCAGCAGATCGTCAGCAGAGGCAGAAGTTGGGCCATCTGTCTGTCCCACACCAGGGCAGGACTGCTCCCTGCAGTGCGTAAGGGGTCTGAGAGCCCCACACTGTCCCTTTGCTGTTTCCCCCTTGTTGACCATGGGCTTTGCCAGGTCTCCCCAGATGAAGGTGGCCACTGTGCCGGCCAAACTGGGCTTCATTTCTTAGAGGGGAGCTCCACCGTGTGGAAGTTGCCAAGAACTTCTGCGGCAGGAAAGGGGGATTGGATTCAGGCAGAGTGGTTTTGCAACGGTAGAATGTTTGGCCTCTTTAATGGAAGGGGGAAAAAACCATAGGCGAACACCTGCATAGCATAAATCTTATGGTTGTGCCCAAGAGTACTGTTCAGAGCCTCGTGCATCGCTGGGCAACAGCAGGTCAAAAGAAGTCCCAGGACCCAATTTCTCCTGAGTCCACTTTTGCTACTAGACCTTCAAGGGGAAAAATACAGCCAGTGAAAGTCTCCTTTCTTGGCAGATCCTGCCATCAGAAAGAAGAATAAGAGGCAGAACTGCCCTGGGATAAAAAAAAAGGCCTGCTGACACTGGCAAAGCCAAAAACTAGGTCTGATGTGCCTTGTTTTTGAGCTGCTCCATTGATTTATGCAGGTTGTATATGTCCAGTATGTTCCTGAAGCATCAACCCTTGTACGTGTGTGCTGACTGACCCTGCCTTTTGTGTATGGTCACTCCAATGTGTCCAAGATCGATGGGATTCTCTCTGTGTGAGATGGAGAATGAACCTGCCTATGCCCTAGAGCCATGTCTTTCTCAGTATTAGAAATCCAGCCAATCACCGCCTCCCAAAGGGATAAGTAATTAATTATTACTGAAAATGGCAATCTAAAATACAAAACCATAAGGCTAGCCAGTCCGTAAAAAATCCCAGGAAGCTGTTTGTTCTCCAAAATGGGTCTGATTAATTCTATA
This sequence comes from Neomorphus geoffroyi, assembly GCA_033558235.1. Taxonomy (NCBI): domain Eukaryota; kingdom Metazoa; phylum Chordata; class Aves; order Cuculiformes; family Neomorphidae; genus Neomorphus; species Neomorphus geoffroyi. Next base: position 18,288,913 of record JAUMJM010000021.1, on the reverse strand, counting down.
AAAGTTTGAAATGCAGTTTTATCCAGAAAAATGGGCTCCCTGCTTACTGTCTCCCAATACAACTTGCATCAAGAGGGCTCAGTTTGCAAGTACAGGCATTTTTCCACCCTTAAATTGACAATCCATGAAAAATCAGCCCAGGGTCTGAGAGTCAAAGTCCCTTCTGCTTGTCTTTCATCAAGTGTAATAAGGAGTCTGCAAGCAGATCACACACTGCATGACTGGTTGGCTTCTTAGTACATAGACACATTTCTCTGAATTGGGTCTGTGCTGAATCTCGTGTCTGCCTGCTTTTCTACTACTGTTGTCAGCACCAGCATGACTGACGCTAAGCTAATGTCCTTCTCAATTACTGTCCCTCAAGATGTTCTCTGGTTTTGGGGAACTTTCAGTGGCTAAGTGTATTCCCTGTGTGCTGCCCCACAGCCTGCCTCCTCTGTCCCTGCCCCACTTCTGCTGGGCACTTCAGACCCCTTCAGGGGCCTCTGCACAGTGCAGGGGGGAGATGGAGGTGGTGGTGGCCCCACTCAGGTGGAACAGGGGACAGTCCTATGTAGGGGTGGTTTTTCACACACTGAGGTGGGTGTTTGCTGTTAGCACATGCATTCTGGGGCTACCAACTCAGAGAGGAAGGGAAGAGAAACATTGAAAACAAGGCTACAGATGACCTGACTGCTTGTTTCCCAACCTGTACATCTTATCACTGCTGTATTCAAACTCTTCCCAGAGTGAGAGGTACCTTCAGTTCATTCTGATAAACTGGAAGTATCCTTCCCTGTGGGTGCACCAAGCTCTGAGTGCTTGCCCCGCAGAGTTTCAGCAGAACATATTATCACTGTCCTCCTTTGGAGTTCAGGCTGATTGTTTGAATGGTGATATCTCACTTTTTTGGAGTGAAACTCAGTGTTTTGGTGCACTGATTGTTTTTTTCCTTTTTTACTCCCCCCCCCGCCCCCTCCCTCCCAGTTGTTGGAATTGTCCTTCCCCTTAGATTTCCTGCATTTAGGATTATTAGAATATTCTCTAGGGGGAAGAGACCTGGTGAAATGGACAACACTGTGGTAGATGCGTTGTATTTCCACACGCACCAAACACATTTCATTCCCCCTTGACTTTATCCCCATAGATTTCTCCTCCTAGTCAAGGAAGTAGAGCTAAGGAACATCTGTTCTTACCTCCCACTAATATCCTGCTCAGTGCTGACCCCCAGAAGGTCCAGCTGTTACCTATATCACAGAATGATTTGAGTTGGAACAGACCTTAAAGCCCATCCAGTTCCAATGCCCCTGCCATGGGCAGGGACACTTCCCACCAGACCAGGCTGCTCAAGGCCCCATCCAACCTGGCCTTGGACACCTCCAGGGATGAGGCATCCATGACTTCTCTGGGAAAATTGTTCCAGTGCCTCATCACTCTCACAGTAATAAATTTCTTCCTAATATCTGATCTAAATCTCCCATCTTTTGCTTAAAACTGTTCCCCCTTGTCCTGTCTCTGCATTCCCTGATAAAGAGCCCCTCCCCAGCTTTCCTGTAGCCCCCTTCAATCACAGGAAGGCTGCTAAAAGGTCCCCCCAGAGCCTTCTCTAGGCTGAACAACTCCAACTTTCTCAGCCTGTCCTTGTATGGGAGATGCTCCAGCCCTATGATCATCTTTATGGCCTCCTCTGGACTTGCTCTAAAAAACATTACATGCAAAGATAGTACTTACAACCTGACAAAATAGTGACTTAAAGCCTAATTGGTTTTCTGAGGTCCTGCAGGTAGAAAGCATGAGCCCTGGCTTGGCTGATGATTTTTATAATAATTTATTAAGCAACATTCAGCCTTTCCACACCAGGGGCATGACCACACACTGTTGTACAGTTCAAGACTGCTGATCTGGTGAGAAATTAGCAAAGCCTGTGGTCCCTGGGTTGAGCCCTTGGGATGTAGAGCCACACAGTGGAATAGTGATGGGGCATATGGGGGACCACATCTCATGAGCAGTGGCAGAGTGAGGGGTGGGAAACAGGCAGAGTCTTGCCCTCATTATGCATGGGTATAACATGTCCAATTACCCCATCCTCTCCTCACCTCTGCAATGTAAAAGACTCTTGTTAAGAATGGTCATAATTCACGGTGAACACCCTACCTCCCCCCTTACTCCATTCACACCCGCTGCTCTCCATTTTCCTTCCAGAAAAAAATGTCTTTGATGAAATGAAATGGCTCAGTCAAAGAACCCCTCAAATGGTTGGGGACCCCTGCACTTGGCCACCCTTGCCCACTTCCCAGCTCTATTTCTGGCTGAGTTTGGAGTTTAAGTGGACTGACCTTGTGCCCCGACTGCCCCAGGGGTCAGTGATGAAAGCGGATGGAGGCTTCACAGTCAGGTCTCTTGTGTGTGACTCTTTTGTTCCCGGGACAGGGGTGTGCAGTGCCTGGGACAGTGCTTAATTGTTCGGGGGTGCCACTTTACCCATCATGCCCTTCCCTGAGTGGCCCCAGCCCTTCTTGCTCATGCGTGGGAGGGTAGGCAGCTTCCCCACTTGGGGTAGGGAGAAGGAAGCTGAGTCTGAGTTGCTCAGCATCATTTCTGGCTGCTTATCAATCTATGTAATAAATTTTATGGAGTGCCAGAATGCCAAAAAAAAAAAGAAAAGGAAAAAAGGACTTCCTGGCATTTATTAAGCTGAAAGAGGGCAGATTTAGATTAGATATTAGGAAGAAATTTTTTACTATAAGGGTGGTGAGGCACTGACACAGGTTGCCCACGGCAGCTGTGGATGCCCCATCCCTGAAGGTGTTCAAGGCCCTCCTAGATGAGGCTTTGAGCAGCCTGATCCATTGGGAGGTGTCCCTGCCCAAGGCGGGGGTGTTGGAACTGCATGATCTTTAAGGTCTCTTCCGACCCAAACCATTCTATAATTATATGATTCTATGGTTTTGTGACTGCTTTCTGTCACTGGGTGTATCCTCCCTTGTCCTGCTGTGCAGGCAAGAGCAACAACACCTAGCCTGGGCCAGCTCCTGGGTCCACCTGCTGTGCTCTATGTAATGCACCCTGCCACCAACTACTTCTGCACTTCTGCAGGTGTTTAATGAGGAAAGCCTGTTAGGCCTGAGGCACTGGGCTTAGCCCAAGCGGAGGTGATGGGTTCGCACTAGGGAGTGCAGAAGCTTTGGGTTGGGGCATATCTGCTCTTCTCTCTGGTGACAAATGATAGGACTCGAGGGAATGGCAGGAAGACGTGTCAGAGGAGGTTCAGGCTGGTCATTAGGAAAAGGTTCTTCACCCAGAGGGTGGTGGAACACTGGAACAGCTCCCCAGGGAAGCAGTTACAGTGCCCAGCCTGACAATAGTCAAGAAGCATTTGGACAGTGCCCTCAGACCCACGGTGTGAGTGTTGGGGCTGTCCTGTGCAGGGACAAGAGCTGGACTGGGTGATCCTTGTTAGTCCCTTCCAACTCAGGACATTCTATGATTCTATTATATCAACAAAGCCAGGTGATATTCTAGGGTAGGAATCCTGAGGCTGGAGTTATTGAGGCTCCTAGAAAGCTTTGCTGGACCTGAGCTGATCACCCACACCTGACACTGCCCTGAGGACATGTGGGTGGCCGAGCCAGCTCTGTTTGCTGTAGGTATGCACGGGCAGGGCACAATGTTGGACAACTTGTGGGTATGATGATAGAGTTGAAGGTTTCCAAGCGTCCACGATGGATGTAGATTGGTAGAGTTCAGCATAAGCATGTGGGAAGCCTTGTACCACTCCGTACCTCTCTAGCTGCTGTCTCAGCATCTTTCTTTTCAGAGTGAGTCCTTCCTGTGCTTTACATCTTCATCACAGCTGGAGGCTGGGGCAGGAGCCTCCACAGCACAGCAGGCCCTTCCCTCTGCTGTTTTGGGGAGTGACTGCGCAGAGGAAACGGATAAAAGGAGCTGAGGGTCAGGGTTTAATTACCCCATTGTGTGCAGAGACCAGTGATGGACAGAGACTGTCAGTGGGCTGGGGATTAGCTGCCACGAGCAGATAGAGGAGGGGGGAAATGTGATGAGCCCTCCGGGACAGACCAGTGTCGGGGAGAGCTGTGAGACATGGATATGGCAGCTCGTTATGGGCACACTTTTTCTTTTAGTTGTTCCCTTCATCCTTTGTCCCTCTTTTTGTCCCAGCTGCATCAGGAGCCCTGTGGGCTCAAAAGCATCTGCTGAGCCTTGACTGCTTCACTGGCCAGGAACAAGGGCTTCTGGGGTGGCAGAAGCCCTGGGGGGATAGAGAAGAAGGTGGGACTTCTCCTGCCAACGGTGCTGAGCTTTTATCTCCCTGTAGGGAGGTGATAAGGAAAGACGAGGGAGGGAAGAAGGGAAGGAGGAAAGAAAGCACAGGAGAGAAGGAAAGGAAGAAGGCTGAATGAAGTGGCTGATGGCTGGTGAGGTGTGATACACACACAGTGCTCCTCTGTGCAGGTGTGGTCTCCTGCACAGAGATCGGCCCAACCAAAATGGAAACCAGGCTGCTTGTCTACAGCCCCGCGCCTTACCACTGCCTCCCCTGGACAAGGCCAAATGCCTCAGGTAATAGATCTCTCTCCCCATCATATTACTAGCATCTGTTGGCTCTGGGGCTGCAAGAAACCAGGATTAATCTCTAGGCAGATTCATTAACCTGGGTTAGTGTAAGGAGAATACAGAAGTAACAAGTTTCAGGAAGTCTTAGCTCTTCTTCTCAACCCTTTGGGTTACTGTAGGTGCTACCTTCTCCTTTCCTTCTCACACTGATATCATGCCCCTGTTTTTCATTCCATCATGCAGTCTCTGAACCCAGACTCCCTCTCTTGTATCAACAACTTGGTCCACTCTTATCCTCGACCCTGCTCTTAGTCCTGCCACACAACGTCTCACCAAACCTTTTTCCGTCAGTCTTGTTACCCTTGGTCTCAAAACTCTTATCTCTTCTTGTTTTCCCTACAACTCCCCTACACATCCATTCTTTGGATTCTGCCCTTCAGTTTCTAAGTCTATCAACAGTTGTCCTGCAAGGTCCCCTCTCCCTATTGCTCCTACCCTTTTGTGTCTCTTTCTCATCTTTCTTCGCTCATCCTTTACCCCTCTTTCCTGTCCCCGTCATCCCTCATCTCCCAGGGTTGTTTGCATGAATTGTCTCTGGAATCATGAGATCACTATTTTTTTCTGTCTCTGTCAGTGGGAACATCTCATTAAGGAGCGTGGATAAGTGACCGGGGGCCATTGGGGTGACTCTGGCACCCCTTCTCCCCAGCCTCCCTACCCCCTTCTTCTTCTGTATGAAAGGGAGCTTTGTTGTCCAAAAGCAGAAAGAGAAAAGCAGATAAAAAGGCGGAACATGTGATCTCATTGGCTTTATTTAGCCACCCAGCTCTCCCTCCTCTCTTTTCTTGATTCATCCAAAATTATCTAAGTAAGAATCCATAATCCATCCTTGAGCATCTTATCTGTAAAAGAGATGGGGGTAGATTCTTTTTTTCCAAAGAGACTTCAGCAGTTGACCTCTTGGTCTCCACTGGGTGCAAAGGTGACCCTGGCAGGGCTCTCCAGGCACTGTAATGTCTTTGACTACAGTAGTCTCCAGTGCAGGAATGTAGGATCCCACCCTGTGAAGGGGAGTTGGAACCAGGGAGAAGCAAATCCTTTTCCTTTGTTTCACCATTGCTAAATGGGGGTTTCTAAGAGGATCCAGGAATCCATTTCTTCATCAGGAGCACTGCTTGGTGAGGAGGTTCATATTTTTAGCATTAGACACATAATGCTTGAATTAATGCATTTCTGGATCTTGCTTTTTTTGACCAGGGCAAAATTCTTCATCTCAGGGTGCCTGTCCCTTGTGATGGAGATGTTTATCTGGAGTGTTTATCTGCTAGGGCTAACTGTACACTCCTGGTGAGCACCCTGTAGAACAGAAACACTGTGGGAGGAGTGGGGCACAGCTGAGACTGCAGTAAGGATCTCTGTGGCTTGCTTTGGGATTTATTTAGGTTGTTATCTAGCCAAGGGGCAGGAAGAAGATTATTAGATAGTCATTAATTATTACATTTTGGATGGGTTTCATGTTTCACAATGAAAACTGCTCTGCAGGTGGTTTTGAAACAGTTATGGTTGCCTTAGCAGAATTCTTTCTTGTGAGCACATTCATATGAATATAAGGAGTTGGTCAGTGCACCATTTTCATGATGTTTTAACCAGCTTGGTTAAAAATCCACCAGACAACAAGTCCTTCTAATGTGGGAATATAATGGCCCTTTTATCTGTATAGTCCATTCCCCTTCTCTACAGGAATAAAAATTCTCCAGATAACGCCTTACATCCACAGCTTTGTACGCGTGTGTGCGGGAAGTCTCTAAGGCTGAAATTTAATGACCACTTCAAGGGCCTTCCAAAATACTTAAGACACTGAATGGGAGAAGAGAGCAGAAAGCTTGGCAGATGGAGCCAGGAGCTTATGCCGTGTTCACCTAAAGCACGACACGGAGGGAGATGGACTTGGAACAAACAGTAGCCAGAGGAGCAAAGAAGGTCAGTAGAGAAGATGAACAGAAAGGCAGAAACAGCAAGATTTTCTACATATGAGAAAGAAGAATTAGATTTTCTTGCAGAAGGCAGTATCAGTGAAGGATATACCCAAATGCTCAAAAAGGTAGGGAGGTGGGAATTTGGCTGGGAAATTGTTTCTGTTGCAGAAAGGTCATTGTGCAAGTTGTAGTGACTTTTAGCATCATGTGAACTTTTACGCATCTACATATGTACGTGTAAAATGACTCAGTGGAGCAGTATGTGCAAGGACACTATAGCTAGAAGGATGTCTGTGGGAATGCCTGAGGTATCATTTCAATGGGCTGTGGGAAGCTGTGATGTCCGTGGGGATTTGCCACAGCTTTTCAGTGGTGGGAAATCATGCACAAGAGGGTTTACAGCAATGGTACAGAGAAACTATACAACACTACAACTCATCTGACAAAGAATGTCAGCTCCAGCTCACAAACAGCTTAATCAGTAAATGTGGAGGCAAGAAAGTGGCTTTTTTGTGCCTTTCGTGTTTTTTAATAAATGCAGAATTCCTATAAAAACCTAGACCCATTGAAGCCGCCACTGGATTCCTGCCAGTTCTAGGTCCTCATCATTTTTTTTCCTGAAACAGGCACCATGACTCCATTCTCAAGACATTTCCATTAGCATGTTGGGCTGATTCAACTTATATCCTGCCTTGTTGTGTCTGACTAATTTTTCCCCATCTCTAGGAGAAGCCTGAGGGAAGGCAGAGGGCCTTTCTCATAGATGCTCAAGGTCTCTATCAGATAATAGCTGAAGAAATATTTGCCATGACCGAGCTATGGTCATTTTTTTGCCATTCCTTAGTCACTTGGCAGCCAATGGAGGGGAGAGGCAGTGCTGGGTGGGGGAGAGTAAATGAGACAGAGGGACAAGAACAAAAGATTCTTTTGTGGTACAGAGAGAGAGAAAAGGGAAAGCATCACCAAATGCCCAGAAGCCATGTTTGTAACAAGAGACCTATTCTCTCAGCTACTTGGAAAACAACTTGGAGTAAAAGGCTCTGGTTGAATTAACCCTTCATGGAGGCGACTTACTGAGTGTGCAGGAAAGAAGTATGGCCATGGGAGGCATAATCTTTGTGGTGAGATGGTGGCAGTGCCTCTTTGGTAACTTAAAGCAAGGATTGGTTGTCTGGGAAAAGGAGATAGGGATGACCTTTGGTGGTTTGACCATAACAACGTTTTAAAATGTCAGATGTCCTTTCTTCATGGGAGCTTTGATTTTGGCAAAGATCACTGAAAGGGATTTTGAAGCATATGAGGTGATAACTCTTTTCCATTGACAATTTTTTTCTGGGGATACTGGCACCTAGGACTGTAGAGAGAGAAAGGAAAACACCACCCCTAAAAAATATATTTTACTGCAGCATAATCTTGTACCATCGCAGCCTCTGTGAATTCAGTTCCCATTGTTGGCCTTCAAAAACTCCATTCTCACAAAATGCATCTCTCTTGCTCATGTCTTAGGCCTCCCTTTGGCCAAGAGGAATAATTTTACTGGAGTTAGGGCTTCTCTATAGAATTGAATTGGAAATCCAACCCAAACCATTCTATGATTCTACAATGTTATGATTTCATTGTGAACACTCTTCCTTAGCCTCCTTTCTGTCCTTTCTGAGGCTTTCTTTTCTATTCAGTGGATCATTGCGTGAAACGGGACTTCTGCGATGACAGTTAAAAAAAAAATTTCTATCCAAGGAAAGAGAATCTGCACCTATTTGAAAATCAAATATGGGATATTGGCTTATGCCAGGTTAGTTTGTATCTCAGCGTGCTTCCAGGTGCTTCACAATTGAAAGAAGACAACCAGATCTGAAATAAATCTTTTTCTTCCCACAACAGTACAGAAGCATCCTACCTCTGGAGCCTCCTCACATAGTGTCAGGCAGAGAGAAGCAAAGAACAGTTTGGAAAAGGAAAGATGGTCCTTCTCTCTGCTTGCTCACCTCGCTAGGACAGGAGAAGTGTCCACCTATCATGGGTCACCCATGCCCCTTGGCTCAATGGCTCAGATGAGGAGGATACAGTGAGTGCCCGCACAGCCCGCAGTCAGGTGAGCTGCTGAGCGGATGCGAGATGCACGTAACATGATGGCTGTGCTTTCGTAAGTAAGCAATCACATGGGCCTTGTGTGCGTATGTTAGAGCAGTGCTTTGAAAACAGCCAGGAAAATCATGTGGTAACAGAAGTCTGCAGGCTTCTGGCCCTCCCCCACTACCTAACCTTCTCTCTCCCTTTCCTCTCTTTTCTGTCTCTCTCTCTGTCTTACTGAGGTGGTAGCCATAAATGCCGGAGCTGAATTTTGCTCTTGCTATCCTCATCCTGGGCTTTTGTGTTGGCACTTGGACTTGGTGTGCCTCCTACCTGTGCTACTCAGACCACCTGTGCTGTGTCATGTCCCCTGCAGTCCTGTCAGGGACATTTGCAAGTTCAGACTCCTAGAGGGACTGAAGGACATTTACCCAGAAGGGATGCTAAACACAATTAAACCCATTGCGCAATGGGATTTTCACTATTGCAGCTTTGAGTCTGGCAGAAATTGACTTTTTAGTCAAAAACAGGTTTTAGTGCCTGACTGGCACTTACTGGAGTCACTTTACAAGAAGAGAGCTCCTCACTGCTCCCTCACACAACTCATTCATAGCACAGAAAGGCAGACATCTCAGAGCATTAAGACCTAAGCCAAGCTAAGCACAGGTGCCACCAAGTGCCCACCATACTATCAATAAATACGTGGCTTTGAGCCTTGACTCCACTAATGGCCTTCTGTTGTAACTAAGTTCTTACATGTGGGTGGCTACTGACTTTGCTGAGTGCAGGGAGCTCAAAGACTCCCAAAGGAACTGAGGGATTTAATGAGGTTTGCAAAGTGAGGCTCAACCTGTCTGCTGTCCTAGTACTTTGGTGGTGCTGCTGATTACATTTCTTCTGCTGTATTTCTTCCAAGCTGGCCTTTCCTACCTTAGAAACTCAGGATCTCAGTCTCAAGTCCATAAGGCCTCCACATTTTCCTACATTACATGTTCCTCCAAATGCATTTGTGCTGATGCAATTCTCCTCTCCTCTCCTCTCCTCTCCTCTCCTCTCCTCTCCTCTCCTCTCCTCTCCTCTCCTCTCCTCTCCTCTCCTCTCCTCTCCTCTCCTCTCCTCTCCTCTCCTCGCAAAACTGTAAGGCACAACATGTGGGAGAGAACTGACGAATTAATGTGTCTGTATTGGTATGATATGCAGGGCGTTTCAAAGTTAACAGTGGTATTAACCTGTTTGACATAAGTGTCACAAGCTCTTAAAGCCATGGTGACCTCTGGAAGATCCAGACATTTCTACCTGAAAACACATATCAAGTGTCTGAGAGCTGAGCTTCCTTGCCTTGCAGCTGACAAGTCCTGGGTCACTGCTTTACTGGGTTAGACTTTGAGTGCAACTGGACAGGCCAGACTACAGAAATATAGAATGCTTTGGGTTGGAAGGGACCCTTATAGGTCATTTGGTCCAACTCCCCTGCAGTGAGCAGGGACACCTCCCACTACATCAGGTTGCGCAGAGCCCCATCCAGCCTGGCCTTGAACACTTGCAGGAATGGGATCTCCACTGTCTCCCTGGGCATAGAATCAACCTGTTCCAGAGTTTCACCACCCTCATTGTAAAAAATTTCTTCCTTATATTCAGTCTAAATCTACCCCTGCTTAATTTAAAACCACTGCTCCTTGTCATTGCTGAAAAGTCTGTCCTTATTTTTCCTGTAGGCCCCTTTAAATACTGGAAAGCAGCTATAACGTCTGTCCAGAACCTTCTCTTCTCCAGGCTGAACAACACCAACTCTCTCAGCCTGTCCTAATAGCAGAGGTGTTCCGGCCCACAGATCATCTTCATGGCCTCCTCTGGACCCATTCCAGCAGTTCCATGTTCTTCCTGTGCTGGGACTCCAGAACTGAATGCAGCTCTGCAGGTGGGGTCTCACAAGAGCAGAGTGGAATGGCAAAATCAGCTCCCTCAACCTGCAGGTCGCACTTCCTTTGATGCAGCCCAGGAATCATTTGGCCTTCTGGGCTGCGAGCACATGTTATTGGCTCATGCCCAGCTTTCCGTCCATCAGTAGCCCAGCAATTCTCTGAATGGAGTGCAGCTTGAATTTGTTTAGAATGGCCTGGGCATGGCTGGCTTGGCCTGACTTGCGCTCGCTTTGACCCAGCTGAGCTACCTTACATGGACTGAGTGCTGCCTGAATGTGGGTTTGAGACAGCAGCTTGTGACAGGCGGGTTCTGGGTCGGCTAGACTTGACTGTGTTAGGCTGCGCCTTAGCTGCCTTAGACTGTGTTGAATCTGGAGCTGAAAACTGGTCTGGTTTGGACTGAGTGAGTATTTACAGTGGATGGGAGTGAACTGATGGGAAGAGTTTGCCTGGATACAATACTGCTGAAACGGGGCAAATGACTTCACTGTGGCTGGTTTAAAAGCCTCATTTCGCTTATATTGGAACTGTTGTCCTATCTGGGAAGCTGTTTGCTGGACCAGCTTTCCATGGATAGGAAAAAGGTTGTTCAGCAAGTGCTGAAACGGGATCCCCAAAAGGCTGACAAAAATCTTTGGTCCCTCAGTGTCCAACTGTTCGAAGACTTCTCCTTCTCCCACAAACCTGTGAGTGGTTCATGCCAGAACATTTGCATCTTCTTCCCAATCTGGTCCACCAGGTCAAATCTGTTCATCACTCAGCCTTATGAAGGAAAATCCTCCTGTCTGAGAAGTTTCCCAACTAGGGATAGCCAGCAGTGTTTGAAGTGAGGGAATAGGACCTGGCAACCTCACACATGACTTCTTTTTTTGATTACTTGGTTTCCTTGATAGCACAAAATTTTATGTAGTCTAATATTGTGTGTGTAGTACATTACTACTTATTGAGGAGATAAAATAAATACAGAACTTGGAAGCAGGATTAAGCCTTAGACTGTTTCCAAATAAACACACTGGAGGTGTTCAAGGCCAGGTTGGATGGGGCTGTGAGCAACATGATGTAGTGGAAGGTGTCCCTTGCTCACTGCAGGGGGGTTGGACCAGATGACCTGTAAAAGACTGTATCTGGATGACGTGGCAAATCAGAGTAGGTGACAGTGCTGCCAAATCCCTTCCCTCCCCACTTGTTCTGGCTCTGTTTTTTTTTTTTAAAAAACAGGAAGAAATTTGTAGCAATGGATAGGAGATGGTGTGGTCCTGGGGAGAAGCAGAGCCCCATCTCCTTACACAGCGAGTGGAGCAAGAGAGCGGAGGGTAGCACAGCACTGTACAGCTGCAGGGCTGTTCACAACAGGGCAGAGCTCCCAGATAATGTGCTCTTTGTTCCCTGCCTTTAAAGGGTAAGAGAAACACTTATGCATGGCAAATTAGCCCAAAAATGTATTTCTCTAAAACACCCGATTGTCTGGCCAGCTCTGCAGCTGCAGGGAAGTTCCAGGGAGAGAAGGGGGAGGCAGCGGGAAGGAGAAGGAGGGAGGCAGGGAGGGAGGATTTCGATAGCTGGGGGGGAAGGCAAGATGATTGTGCAAATGAGGGAGAAATTCTCATGCCTTGATTCAAACAGAGCTGACCAGTAAGAGAGAGGACCTCTGAGAGAGGGGCCACGTTGGTGGCCAGGGGACCACGGATGCTGTGCGGTCTCCTGGGGGCTAGAGAGAAGAGGGAGCACATGAGACAGCTGTGCTTCAGGCAGTGCGGGAGCAGGCACTGATGCAGCCGGCGGTGCCGGGGAGTCCTGCCACCAGGCAGGTTCAGCTGTGCCATCTGGGTCGGGATACTCAGCGAGCAGTGCCATGCTCCTCTAGTCACGGTGTCGCATGTCCTGGGGGGCAACAGCCTGTTACTGCTTTCCTGCTTCCGAGCAAATCATGCAGGGTAGGACTCTCTGTGAAGGTGCAGGACCCATACTGTTCCCAAGAGGTGGCACTTGAGTTTAAAAGGTACCAAATACACCTCTTGATTAGAAACTTGATCTCAGTCTAATGCTGATACCCATTTGAAAACTCCTAGGTCATCCCTGACACATAAGGAGTTCCTTGAACTTTCCTGGGATTTGGAAAGAAAAGTCTAATGGTGAAATTCTTGACAACTGCTCTGACTCCAAGGTTCGTGGTGAGTGCCACAGTCCCATCCCTGCCCTGAGGGATGCCTGTAAAAGCAGAATCAGGCACACCGTGAGCACAATTAAGACTTCAGTGTCCAAGAAGCGCCTCCCATGCTGTCTGGGATGAGATACCCTGTTCATGTGAATTATGAGGATTTATTTTCTATTCCATTATCTGCTGCAATGGAAGGTGAGGTACTGCAAACTACAGTGCTTTGCAGGCACAGCCTTAACCTGACTGGTCCTCATTACTGAATGCTCTTGGGGACATCTGTGGTGTGATTCAGATGCTGCTTTCACAGGAAGCAGCTCTACCTAGACTTTGCCTTTGATGACACTCAGGAGTGCACATGCCTGCTATAAATCCAGGTCCCAGCACTCTGTCTTTTCTGTGACATGACATGATGTACTCTGGGCAGACAAGAACATCTCCTTCAAAGCCATCAGTGCCACCTGCTGTGAGGGCTGATGAGATTGGTAGGTAGTCTTAGGTTAGGCAAAGCTTAGACTACCCATGAGGAAAAAGGAAGACATGAGAGTCTTAGAAGGGGTATGGCTTCAGTATTCTCCTGTGACTGTCCAGCTCAGCTGTAGAGTTGATGTTGCCATCAGTTCAAGTTGGCACAGACAAACTGCGCTCTGTTTCCAGGTTGCTCCTAAACTCACTGTGAAACCAAATTTTTCCAATCAAAACCCTATAGCTCTTTGGGCTTGTAATCCAGAAGTCCTATGAAGTCCCTGCTCACTGGACTGGAGGACGGGAAGGACGAGTGGACCTGGATGTTTTATCTGAACAAGTAGTTATACCAATGTCTGATGGGAATTATTCATTCTTCCTTTTTAGATATTAGATGAAGATCACAGTATCACAGTATCATAAGGTTGGAAAAGACCTTTGAGATCATCGAGTCCAACCTATGACCCAATACTTACACCTACACCTACTCGTCAACTAATATACTTTGGATGACATCAGTTGTGGAGGTACCTGTTGGATACGGAGCAGCACCTGACTGGGGGAAGCCAGTATTAGGTTTGAGAATCTTCTATAGTGGAGAAACAGATCATGCTTGGAGAAGGAGTGTGATGTGCGGAGGAGGAGGTTTGGAGCTGAACCACTCTTGAAATGGGAAGCTGTTGATGACTGTATAACCCTGTTGTCACTACCTGGCACATCTCTATTTGGTCACTGGGATGGTTGACTCTCATTTTGTGTTGACATGGAAAAACAGGGTACAAAATGTGTTAGCTTTAATCAAGTCAGATCTTTTTCTTACCTTTGGCACATTTCATTTTTCACTCAGGTGAAAAGACATGCCTCTGCATCCAATATCACACACCCCTCTGATAATAGAGAATCTATCCTCTCCCCTTCTCTCCTCCCCTCCACTTCTACAGCTTCAGACCTTCACAGCATTACCACCCAACTCTTCATACGTCCCTTTAGAAACACCTTGAGCAGCAGCCGCCCAAACGTGTGACTGCATTGCATGAGTTTAAGCCTCTAGTTTTTAAGGTCACAGATCTACAGCTGTGTCAGTGCTGGGCTTCATGCTTGACCTTCAGGGAGTGGGTGGCACAGACTGATGGCAGACCTGCCATGAATCCTGAGGTCACTTGGAGCAAGGTGAGAATTGGGGAAACCAAGAATCCAGGCACATTCCAGCACTTAGTGGAGACCTTGAGACCTCCCACGGATGGCAAAGATGTGACATTATCTCAGAGTGGGAATGACTGGTACCAGTGAAGAACTTACTGGTAAATAATTTGCCAAGAAATGGTACTTTAGGGGAATGAAACCATTTGCAGATTCAGATCAAATTCAACAAGAGCTTTTGGCTGGATAACAAGTGTGGGAGGGGGATTTTTAAAATATCAAAACATTTCATTTCAAGACAATCTTCCTGAATTATTCTGTTTTCTAAATGCCAAAACATTGTGAATAGACATTTTCAAAGGGAATTTCTGACATTTCATTTCAAACCAGCATTTTACATTTATAAGTTGACCCAAGTTGAAAGCTGAGAGGTCAGACACAAGAGCCTAATAACCACAAAATAAAACCTGCTATTTCAAGTTCAGCAGAATGTTTCAGTCTCTGAGTTCTGCCATTCTGAAAAAGAAGTCATAGCAGAGCTCTTCTGCTTGCCCAAATCAACGTGCCCCTACATGCTGCCTCTGAGGTGATGGAGACACTGGAGCAGAAACAGCCGGTGCAGGATAAAACCAGCCAGGAAGTGGCCTGAGATGAACTAGAAAATGCCCTTGAGCATCCCAAACAGAATTCCATTCTTATCTCAATAAATCTCAATAAATTTCACTCTGATCTCAGTAAGGCCGTTTATGGTAAGATAGGCACCTCTTAGGGGTGCTTGCATCAGTTCAGCTCCATGGGCAGAGCAATGATAAACAGCTCTTGTGGCCCTGGTGGTTTTATCGCGTGGTTATCTAGCTTTAGGCTAAGTGGACGATGAAAGTTCCATCATCTTCCAGCACTGGTCTGCTGATCTTTATGAAAATCAGAATCATAGAATCATAGAATGATTTGGGTTGGAAGGGACCTTAAAGTCCATCCGGTTCCAACCCCCCTGCTATGGATAGGCTGCTCAAGGTTCTATCCAACCTGGCCTTGAACACTTACAGGGAGCGGGCCTCCACAGCTTCCCTGGGCAACCTGTGCCAATGCCTCACAACCCTCGGTGTGAAGCATTTCTTCCTAATGTCTAACCTAAATCTTTCCCCTTCCAATTTAAAGCCATTCCCCTTCATTCTATCACAACTTGCCCTTGGAAAAAGTCCCCAGGTTTGTTGTAGCCCCTTCGGGTATTGGAAGGCCACTATAAGGTACCCCCGGAGCTGAACAATCCCAAATCTCTCAGCCTGTCATCATAGCAGAGGTGCTCCAGCCCTCTGATCATCTTCATAGCCTCCTCTGGACCTGTTCCAACAGTTCCATATTCTTCTTATTTTGTGAATTCCAGAAAATGAGTTGACTCTCCATGGGTATGTGTCCATAGGCAGTTGCAGGGGAAAAAATGGAAGATTTAGGCACAAGGAAATCTCTGATAATTTGAGAAAGGGCTCTGGTACTTCTCATAACAGGTGGGTAGTTTGGAGGATGATGACCAAGTGGGATGAAGGACACTGGCAGTGCTTTGAGAAGATGCTGTGCACCCCAACTACCTTTTCTGTACAAAGGCAGGTTCAGACATGAGGTATGTGAAGAATAGCTTTCCTCCCCCTCCTGGTTCCCTGCAGCCCCAGCCCCTGACTCCCGCTGCCCCATCCTCTCTGCAGTGTGCACGTGGTCCTTGCTGGCCATGAATAGAGTTGGCACGGGTGGGATCAGCCCGAGCCGCTGAGGCTCCCGACTCTCAACCTGAATAAGCAACATAAAGGCACAGAGCAGCCCCGTCGCGGCTTCGTCCTGACCCATCCTCTCCAGCTGCGACAGCATCCGCTGTGGGCCCAGACCGGCCATTCTTACCCAGTCCTTCTGTGTCGTTTGTCTTTCCCTCCCTCTCTCATCTCCCCCCGCTTCTTTTTTTTTTTTTTTATTTAATCCCTTTTTTTTGAACATATCATTACAGGAGCAACAAAAAAGATGGGACAATACGGCCATTGATGAACTGCTCTCGTCCTCCTGTCCCAGTCCCCCCCCACTCCCTCCCTCCCCTCCTCTGGTGCGTGCCAACACTCTTTCCACCCGCCCAGGGCTGGAGCCAGCGCCAAACAACCTCTGCTAATAAACAAGAGGAACCAGATAAACCAGGAACACAATAGAGGGATTTGTTGCACTTTAGTGATGGTGGGAACAATGTCAACTCCGTGGCGCAGCTGCATGGACCCCCTCCCATCCTCTCCCCCCACTGCCTCGCGCCCCCTGCGCACTTGCAGCCCAACACTGTGATTTATGAAAGGCCAAAGGTCACCATGCATTAAAAGGCTCCTTTCTTGCATCATTTATTAACCCCTCTATGACAAGGGGTGCTCATTGTGGTGGTGGTGATGGCAGTGGCACAGGGAGCGTGGAGAGAGTGGAGGAGTCCATCACAGCAGCACTGTGCGTCTCTTGGAGGATGCTGAGATGCAGATCTAGTGTTTAAACCTGGTTTTCCACTGACCTGATGTGTGTGGAGAGGAAGGAAAGCTTTGGTGAGATGTGTTTTGGCTATCAAATGCAATTTGTGCACTCCAGCAAGACTCCATTCACATTTCACACAGGTAACTGTCTGCCCAGCCTGCGCTCACTGCCAGCCTGGTGAGCTCAGCACACAGTCAATGCTGCAGCCATGCACACACCTAGGGCTGACCCAAAGGGTTTTCCTGAAGACCCCATAGTCCATATGGTAGGGTTGAACACTGTGCATCAGTAAGGCCTTGAGTCAGCTTGTGCCACGAGGCACAGTCATGAGAGGCCAGGCAGAAAAGAGATGAGTTGGTCACGGAGCAGGACAGGCCCCTCCAAGGTCCCTTTCTCAGGCTAGTAGAGATGTGACCAAAATCTCTTTTTGTCTCACTAGAACTGGTTGCCATTACACACAGCATTTTCAGGCTTCCCTGTGCAGCTGTGAAGCAACACTGTGAAATGCAAGAATGGCCTGTTCTTCTCCTCCTGAAATTGCAGAGATCAAAGTCAGTCTGGGCAAGACAATGCAGTGCCAAAGGCTTCAGCACTGAACATTGTGGTCTCCTGAGCTACCACCCCATGTCCCTGGCCATGATTGAGAGCTCTCTGGAGATCTTCTCTATGGGCAAGATTCCTTGGGAGGACAAACCCCAAGGTCACCACAAGCTGGGGGTAATGGTTGAACCCTGGAGAGAGGGTGTCCATTGGAGTTCACATCCACTGTGGGGGCAGTGGGGTTGTGCTGGCGCCTGGTTGCCTGGCCCATCCCTCCCAGTTCAGCAGAGGAGAGGCTGCAGTGTTGACAGGCTGGGTGGGACATCTTCCCCCCGGAACAAAGTGATGGGTAACAAGGGATGCGCTTAGGAGCTGATGGGAACCCTTTGATTACAGGTGTTGGGGTGAGCCCCTGCCCAGGGCAGAGGGGACATGAAGGCTGGGGTGAAGGGTGAGACGGTCCCACCACCCGAATGCCAGTTGGTAACGCTGGTTACCAACCAAAATGCTCCTGCCCTGGCTTTGGTGCCTCGACCTCAGGCCGTGCTCCCTCGCTCGCTCTCCCTCGCATTCCTCCGGGAGCTGATCAGAGCTTGAATGACACCCCAGATGACTCTTTGCTATTAATTCCTGTGAACAGAAAGGGCTCCTTGTTCTCCCAGTCCTACTCTCTGGAGGAATTACAGGGGCCAAGGCAGCAGGCTGAAGCCTTCCCGACTTAACCCTTCCCCCGGCTCCCCAGGAGCCTCCCTGCAGCCAAAGGACTGGCAGAGGTGAAAGTCACCCCAGAGCCACCTCAGCCACCACTGAATGATTCCACTGGGGTCACCCAGTGCTGCTAAGTACCACAGGTCTCATTGACAGGGTCTCCTTTTCTGGTTATTCTGCCCAATCTTGTACAATTCCCTTCCTTTTCCCTCCAGGCATCTCTCCTCTGTTGTGCAGACTGAAAGCACCCAGTTCCCTCCATTACATCACGCTGGACATGCCAGTCTCCATCCGAGAAAAGACAAAACCAGTCCCCTGCTCCCTTGGCTCCCCATCCCTTTGACACTCATTTTTTCGGGTTCACTTTTTGGAAGTACACCTGGCCTCTCCAGCAGGAGATGAGGGAGTTAACAGCCATGGAGGCTCTGTGCCACCCATAAAAGCAGGTAGCTGACAGACATGCCTGCCCCATTCCTCTTTGATCTTCCCAGATCCGAGTAATATAGGAAAATAGTCCCATTTAGCAATTTCAGGTTCTTCCGATGTCCATGAAACATTGGGTGGGCCAAGACAACAGGCCAGGGGGTGCTGGGATTCTTTTTGATGCTCAGAGGTGATTCTCCCATGCCCTTTACATGATATTTTCCATATACCTCCTCTCTGAAGCAGCTGGCACCATAATCCACTGCTTTAGGGCGAAAAGCCTCATGCTTGGTGACATCAAGGCAACACATTGAAGCAAGTTTCCTGCACCTGTAGCAGCCCTCACTGTGCCTTGGAGAGGAAATGGGGTTCTACTGCCAGGTGGGACTCTGCAGCTATGTCCCACCCTCAGTCCTCAAAGAGCTTCCTGAGGTCTTCCAGCGTGATCAGGGTGCCGGGCCATGTGCCGATTGGTGCTCTGTCAAAGGGTATGGCCTGGTCTTGAGGCTGCTATCAGTCATGTCCCATGATGTCTCACGAGTGAGACCAGCTGCAGACCCATGTATTTCCCAAGCATTATGGGGGCCTCTTCCTTTGCTCCTCCCTGCTTTTCCTTGGAGCATCACACTCAGGAGATCTTCAAGTAAAAAGAGTAACCATTTGAAACTTGGCTGCTTTTTCCAGTTGTTTCATGACTTCCTCTGTGGATGGTTCAGATGGTCACCTGGCCATCCCCTCAATAGCCTCCACTTCCTCCCAGGACTGAGTAATCAGCTTCTCAACTGTTTTATGCTCATGGTGATGAGGTATGATAGAGTCCCGTAGCATGTCCACACCAAAGGAGACATGTCATCCTCACTGAGGATGTTGGATATACTTTTTCTGTCTGGGGCAGTGGGCCTTCCAGTATGCCTGCCATCTGCAATCTTCTCACAGCTGTCTGGGTTGCTTAATCCTCTCTCTTTTTCTTTCTCCCTCCTGGGACACCATGGAACCGATTAAATGCATTCAGATCTCCCTGCGCCACATCTTGGGAGGGAGACATCTCCCCTTTCCAGCAGGAGGCCTGCCCCCTTCCACTTCCTCACTGAGTCCTCGCTTCCAGGTATGGTTGGACTAGCAAGCCTCATACCAACAGTGATGCAAATACCACGTGGGAGCCAAGAAGGGTTGATATGTTGGTTTTGGCACAGGAAATGTGGCTCCCCTTCTTGGCAGGGAGAGAAGGGACTTCTGCACCCCCCTCCCCAGAATGATGTTGGGATGTTCAGCCCCTGTCCTTCCCACTGCATCAAGGCCAGGTTGTATGTGGTCTTGAGCAGCCTGGTCTCGTGGGAGGGGTTGGAACTGGATGACCTTTAAGATCCCTTCCAACCCAGCCCGTTCTATGATTTTGTCACAGGGCAACGTGGCCACTGCAAACCCACACAAGCCTGCCCAGCGCGGGCAAGAAGGCAACAGGGCCAAGACTCCCTCCCACCACCAAATCCCAAACCTTTCCCACCGCCACCCCTCATTGCCTTGCATGCCCACCTCCATGGGAAGGGGATTTTGCAGAGAGGCAGTGGTGCCTGCTTGTCCATCCCAGTGGCTGTCCCCATCCAGGCCACCGCCGCTGTCTTAGCTCCTCCTAAGTCGGGTCTCCTCTCCCGTCTTTGGGTCTGGAGCAAGCTGGACGCTCTTAAAAAGCTTTTTATGTGTGCGTGTGTGTGTGTGTGAGTGTGTGTTAATCACATGATTGTCGTTCACCTGTATCCCGAACAAAGACGGTGCACTGTTTAAGGCCCAAACAAGAAAGCCGGCAAGGGAAGCGGGGGGGGCGGGGGGGTGTTGGGAAAACTGAAGGGGCCGTTGAGAGAGCGGCCATGCGCTGGAGAAAAATCCTTATCAAACTCCCAATTCATGCGTCTCCCTTTCCCTCAGCACACTACGGGTATTGTTTGGCTAGGGGTGTGTGTGTGTGTATTTTTTTTGAATGTCTGTGTTGTCCCCCCTTCACTCCCTGGCTCTGGCGCTGTTTTACTGTATGGAAAGATTTCACTAGGAACC
Organism: Neomorphus geoffroyi; assembly: GCA_033558235.1. NCBI lineage: Eukaryota > Metazoa > Chordata > Aves > Cuculiformes > Neomorphidae > Neomorphus > Neomorphus geoffroyi. The sequence continues at coordinate 18,268,424 of JAUMJM010000021.1, read as the reverse complement.
CCTCCCATTTTCCCAGGCAGTCCTGGGACAATACCAGTGCTGTGCCCCTGAGCTGGGCAGGGGACAAAAGCTGGCCCTGGCCCTCGTGCTGGGGATCCTGCTGCTCCTTTGCTGTGGACAGACTCTCCCCTCTTACTCCTCCCTTGCAATGGGTGCAAAGGATGGGTATCATCTAGCAAAATTCCTCCTCTGCAATCTCCGTGGTTCCACCGTGGTGGTGGTGTCCCACTAATATAGTCCCCTCAATGAAACCCCACTGAGCAAGTGACCCTGCCTGCCCCTCTGACGATGCATCTTTCTCACTGAGCACCCATCCAATTGTTCTTGGGAGCAGTGTGGATGCAGGGGCACATAGCATGGGACATCTCCATTTCCCACTCAGTTTTACCCATTGCTCTCCTAACACACTTTTATGGTGGAGAAGGGGCATCCTTTCACCTTTACATATTGGGGACTGAGGCCTAAAGAAAGCATGTCACTGATGCGTCACACAAAACATGTGACTTAGCAAGGTCTCTGACTCATGAACCACCTTCATTGGTAGATCCTTCATCTGCAAAGGACTGTCCCTTTGTATGGACCTTGAGCACCTCATCCATTGAAACATATGCTGTGAAGAAGGGGTGGAAGTCTGCTGTACAAGCATTTCCTCAGGGATTAGTCATTAGGAAGACTTGCATTTAGAAAGACCTTTTCTGCAATGTTAGTTAGCTGCTGCGGCCAGCGGTGGCTCTTGGAGGGTCCTACTCTCTAAAAAGGGCTCCCAGTGGACACCGAAGGAAGAGACATGCCTTCTCAATGACTTTTGAAACAGGTGTGGTCTTTTCTCCTTCCCCTCTGCCTATCTTCTCACGGCAACTGAAAAGAAAGCATCACACCTCAGCCTGCTTGGGCAGATTTTCTACAGCTTGGTCTCCTGTCTCTACCTTTTTGTAGGACAAGAAAAGAAATGACACATGGAAGAGACTTGGAAAAAGATATACGAGCCTGCACTTGCATTTAGTGCTGCAAAGCAGGGCTGGAAACATGAAAAGAGATGCTACAGCGAAAGAGATTTTAGAAAGAGGAGGCAGGACCAATGTAGATAAAAAGTAAGAACTAGAGAAGGGCAGAATGAAGGAAGAACCCCCTTTCCCTGCCATTCAAATACAAGGAGACACTGAGACTGCGGGCTGCAGAAACTCTGTGGCTGGCACATGGTCTTTTGAGGATATCCCCATCTATGGCTGAGGTGTCCATAGGTCTTTCAACACTGCACAAATGAGACCAGTCTCCTGTCTGGCAGAAGGCAGTAGCCCCTGATGGGGATTGTGACCAGTGGGACAAACACCAGTGCAGAACCATGTGGGTTACTGAAATCCTTTCTCAGTTTGATCCCTTTCTTACTGCAGTTGAGAGTGGTGGGTCACATTCTTCTGCTCACCCAGACCCTGTGGGCATGCAGGAAAATGCAATCCCACCACTCACTGTCTTGCTGGGGTCAAGTGTGGTCTTGTTCTCCCCGCAAAACCTGCCAAGAGGCCACTGTGGTTGGGGTATGAGCTGAGCAGGCTGTGAAGCTCGTCTCAGTGCCCTGAGGGGCTCCTGATTGGGGATCTTCTCCATTAAACCACCAGCAGGACACACTGCCTCTCATTCCCTACCACTTTGTGCCCAGCACCTTGTATCCCAACTCTGGAGGGCCATGAGAAATCCCTTCCCTGTCAGCTCTTTACCGTGAAGTCCACAGGAATCATTCAATTGAAGGAAAGGCAAATAATCATCCTTTTCTGCCTGTTTTCTGTGACATCCTTCCTCCTGCCCTAGCACAGAGGTTGACTGCAGCCAAGGAACAAGCAGGACATTTTTTCTACCTGGTGGCTATCTCCCCATGGGACAGAAGACCAACTTTCCCCTCCCTTCAGCTCTCCCATACCTTGTGTACAGGGTCTCTGAAGCTTGAGGATGATCTTTGCTGGCTGCAGGAAGATGCCATGCACTCCACAGCACTGATGACTGCATCCAGTGGGCTGTGGACCTCTTCGTACAGCCCCAGTGGAGAAGTGATCTTGCCCCATTCGTTTTCATTGGTTATCTGCCTGCCAGAAGGAGGGTGAGCTGCCAAACTGCCCCTCTCTGTGCTGTGAGACCCTTCTTGTGACAACACAACCCCGCTCAGGAGCCAAGGTGTGTCTTAGTGAAAGAATTCGTCCCATACTCTAAGACTTGAGATTTACCAGCTGCTGCTTTGGTGGAGGAAGCAGAGTCTTGATCCTGCTTCACTAGGATCTCCATTGTGTTTTCTTGTCATCCAAGAGAAAAAGGCATCATGTACAGAAGAGTATCTAAGCCTATCTTTTTCTGGAGCAGGTAATGCTGAAGAAAGACAAGAAAGGCTAGAGATGATCCCTTGAGAGATCATTTTAAGACATGCAAGACTGCCACAGAGGCACCTTTAAGCAGCTCTTCCTGTTTAAAGCCAATGTCACATAGCCATTCCCCCTCTTGGCTCCATTCAGTAAAGACTTCTCACTGAGCTCTAGTGAAGCCACTGAAGCCCTGAAGCCACTCTAAGATTTCAGAGCTTTATTTACCCCAGGCGATGGCAGATGTGAAGGGAAATGGCCCTACCCTGTCAGCTAGGTCTGCAAGGGCAGAGGCCAGCCCCACAGGGCCCTCAGGGCTTTAGCTCAGGTGCTCAGCATCATCCTTGGGACTGTTTTCCTTATGCTTCATGTGGTACCAGCCAGTGGTTTTGTTGTGTGTTTCTAAAATGAAGTTCCTGGAGAGTGAGTATCTGCTACAAGGGTCGAAAATGTTCTTGAAATTCCTTGAAGCTGGTTCTCTGGGTCACATCTATTCATCTCTGTATTTTCTGACCTAGCACTGATGCATCTTCAAGTTGGCTCTCCAACAAGAAGCTGGGGCAGGAGCTAGGTTTATTTCATTGCTAACTGAGGACGACCTCGGAGGATCATCAGATTTTTTTCATGGGTGATCTGTCATAGTTACAGGGTTGGTATTGGTCTATACCAGTCCTGGTGATGAAGAAAACAGAAGAAGTCAACCACTGGAGACACCTGGGAAGGGAAGTAAGCTAGAAAATGAAGATGTGACGGAGAACATCCTAACCCATCGACTGCCGAGATCCTTTACATGTCCCAATTCATGAGCAACAAGAACGAGGGTGAGTGTGATACAGTCCTTCTCATCAGGAGACCTCGCTTTCATCATGAAAGATGCCACATTTGCCGGCAGGAGCAATTCACCATGTCAGAGGAAGCTGAGCCTGCTCATCTTGGCAAGACCCCATGGAGACAAACATGTTGTGACAAGTCCATCCCTAGGGTGCAAAAGTTCAAAGAAGGTTCAAACTGCTATCTACTCTGCAGCAGTGTGGCATATCCCTGGACCTGATGTCCTCCATCCTCAGGACACCTCTGACCTCCTACATCCGCTTCCCTACCCCAGAGTTTCTGGTCTGAATGAGGGTACCCTTTGGCAGTATCTTGAGCCTGAGGTCCCAGACCAGCTTGTTGCAGCTCAGTAAGGTTCCTGTGAAGCTCTGTGATGGAGACCAGGGACTCACTGGGCACATGAGAAGCATTGAACCCGCAGGAACGTCTGTGCTGGCTGGGGAAATGAGAGGCATCTCAGCCACGATGGTGCACATCCATCTCCCCAAACTACCCCAGACCCATTCCAGCACCGAACCACCCCAAACACCCCAGGGCTGAGTCCTCCAGCACCACCTCTGGGGTGCCCATACTGCCATGAGCAACCCAATGCTGGTGGCTGTCATGAAGAAGCCGGCAGTGGGGAAAAACAGGGAATGTGCTGATGGTTGAGGTGGGGTGGGGGGCTGCCTGCATCCCCTCCCCACAGCCCCTGACTGACAGTATTCCTGCTCTGAGGAGTGCTTGGCTCCACCTTCCGCTCTTCCCTCCCTCGGTGCTAAGCGGCAAAGCCAGCTAGAGACATCCAGCCAGAGTATTAGTAAAAACCAAGCCTCCCTCTAGGAATGGCACTCGCCTGAGAGCCTCCCTGCGCTGCGCGCCCCAACGCCACTGGGGTTGGCAGGGACAACAGGGAGCCTTATTGGGATACAAATCACAACCCTCGCAGGATCTATCCGGCACACCAGCCAGCAATGTAAGTTTTCCTACCTGAGTTTGCTCCCGCACATGCAGATGTTTGCTCAGGCTTTATTCCCTCTACTTTCTCTTACTTTTTTTTCAGTTTCCCCAGCGAGGGTCCGTATCACCCTCTGAAGCCAGGGGGACAGCAGCCCTTGCTCTGCATTGGCTCTTTTTCAGCTAAGCCAGAGGCATGCTTTTCTATTGCTTCTTTTTTAATGTATTTTTTCTTTTTTTATTATTTATAGAGGGTTTTACTTTTTTCTAAAGGTTTTTTAAAATTATTTCTTTATTCATAGAGAGGCTTTTATTTTTAGAGTGTTTTTTTCTCCAAGTGCGGAACTGCCGCACGGCAGCAGAGACTTTTAGAGGTGACTGGAGACAGAAGGAGAGAGAAGTGTGTGGGGCAGGCAATGCAAAGCCTTGGCTTGTTCAACTTCTTTGTGTTTGTATCTGTATATGCATATGGATGTGCCTATGTATATACATACATGCACATGGACAGGCGTACGTGTGGGGAAGCAACGGAGATGTACTTTAAGTCCTTGGTTTATGAGCTACAAGAGGAGGGATGGAGGGAGGGGGTATCCCCGTAGAGGTGCTTTCCCACAGCCAGGATCAGGGTCTCCAGGTGCAGATCTGGGGGCCCAGGCTGCTTGCCTGCCCAGTGGTGCTGGCCACTCACTTTCCCCAGTAGCTGCGATATAGGTCCCTTCTGGTTTATCAATATGGTGCTGGCGCTCCCTCTCCTATATCTCCCACTGGGCACCACGCTGGCATTTCACTGGACACCTTTGAAAGAAAGGAACACTTTCCCACACAAGTTTTGTGGCTGTTCCCCCATTCTGCTTCCCATGGAGAGCTGTGCCTGGGCAGGACAGTCCTTGTCTCTCTCCTTCCAGGTTCCCAACTCTCTATATCCCTCTTGCTGCAGGCCCCTCCGCACATGTCAGCTCCAGACGACTGCAGAGATATGGAGCGATATCCCAATTAATCAGGGGCCCTGACCCATCCCCACCCCCATGGATCACGGGTTTTGTGGTGTGCACGGCAATTGCTCTGCCTGCGTTTTTATGGAGCAGTCGCTGTCTCGTGATGAGCTCTTCAGAGACCTTGGAGTCCCTTTCAGATTTGGTGGTTGCTTCTTCTTCTCTTTCCCTCCCCTTTTTCCTTTCTTTCCTTTGTTTTTGTCTTCCTCCTTCCCCTCCCCAGTGAGAAGAAGGACACCAAGAAGGAAGAGAGAGAGGGCTTGAGAACAACGATGGCTGACGACCAAGACCTTTCAGAGGTGGAGATGAGTCCGGTGGGCTCTGAAGACCACCACTGCCTCTCACCAGGACCATCCATGGCACCAGACAACTCTCCACATCTCTCCAGCTCTGGAAGTGGGGAGATGGGGAAGGTCAAGAAGGAACAGCAAGACTCGGAGGCAGATGATGACAAATTCCCGGTGTGCATCCGCGAGGCTGTCAGCCAGGTGCTGAGCGGCTATGACTGGACCCTGGTACCCATGCCCGTCCGGGTCAATGGAAGTAACAAGAGCAAACCCCACGTCAAGCGGCCCATGAATGCCTTCATGGTCTGGGCACAGGCTGCCCGGAGGAAACTCGCAGACCAGTACCCACACCTCCACAATGCCGAGCTCAGTAAGACCTTGGGGAAGCTCTGGAGGTAAGAGCAGGTGGGTGGAGGGGGAGCACAAGGGCTGAGATCTGGAGGTCTCCTGGAGAGGACTGTGTAGTCATGTAGAAGGATGGAGACTTAACAGGATGTAAGGGGTGTCCTTCCCTACAGGGAGCCCCCTCACAGGAGGCATGGTTGGTGACTTGGGGCGAGAGCGATGACTGGACGTAGTGAGAGATTTCTCACAGACTCACTTCCATCTTGGGCAGCAACCCTTTCTACATGTTCCCCACTAACTTTCCCTGTTGTTCCTGACCAGGACATTCTCGTCCTGGTCCTCTCCTGCTTGACTGCCAGGGAAGATCTTGTTTTCTTGGCTCACCCTCTCTGTTGGGCCAAGTTGTGCACTAACAGGAGGTGGGCTGCGCTCCATCCAACTTAACTCACTGATGGGTGTCTCAAGCCTGCTTGAATTTGGGTCCCATCAACAACAGGCATTGTTTTCCATGCAGTGCTGCAAAGTAACTGGGAAACGAAATTATGGCCCAGAAAGGTCAGAGGAAGTTAGCTAGGCGGTCAGAGCCCTCCACCTATCATTCCCATGATGGTATCAGTTCTGGCAGACCACACAGGTTCAGTGAGACGGACAAGGAGAAACGCTGCTAGAAAGGGGGACTGAGGCTTATCAGAGAGACCCGCAACAGTCCCAGACTTAGTAGGCTCTCTTGCAACATGTTGGCTCAAAACAGCCCCGTCTTCCTTTGCACACAGAGATGCCCTCCCTTCTCGTCAGCGTACACACACTTGTCCTTCTGGCCCCACCAGTTTGTTGCGCCCAGTTTCATTTTGCCTTCGTGCAGATCCCAGGGTCCTTTATGTACCCTTCCCAATCTGCTCCTTCTTCCTCCAGCAGACTGATGGGCCGTCCCAGTTGACCGCTGTTGTCCCCAGGTCAAGTGTGTCAGGTTGTCTGTGCCACTTCTTTCCCATCTGACGGTCTCTGCCGATAATTCCATCAACCAGTTACAAACACTTTCTGTCGTAAGTCCCCAGCACCATCCTCACCCTCACCATCCTCCCTCTCACCTGTCACCAACCGATGCAAACCAAGGTTCATGCAAATGAGCCCTCTCATTCTCTCTCCTGCCCTGATGGCATTTTGTGGAGGAAGCCCTCAATCTTGGGTCGGCCAAGAGACATTTTTCCAAGCAGAAGCAAAACACATCCCACCCAGCTGCTGATATCCAGGTCTCCTGGCTTTAAATCCTACTTACAAGGAACTGAGCCCTTGGGCATTAGCTTCTCCCTTAGCCTATTTACCCCAACCCATCAGTGTTTAGTGCAGCCCCAGCAAATGGATTTCTTTGGGAAGTCGAAGGCAGGGTGTGATTGTGGTTATCTCATCTGGTTCTCTTTCCCATTTTGCTCCCTGTAGTCTTCCCTTCCCTTTATCATGGCACTTACTCCACCTGGGGCTTTGTTGCCAGCCTGTGGACTGTGAAGCTGTGCTAGAAGGGGAAGGTGTTGAGGAAAACTCACCTTTTTTTGTTCCAAAAGTGCTATTTCAAGATATCACTCCTTTATTACAAAATAGTGTGAGATTTTAGAGCAACAGCCTCCCTCTGGGCACTACTTTTCCCTCGAAAATAGAACAGAGCAGTGAAACCCTCCATAGGTATCTCACTCAGAGCACAGGGAAATACAGCCCGTTGCACATGACTGCATTCATGGACCCAACTCTCTCTCTGCTCCCAGGGCACGACTCCTGCTGCTGGCCTCATGGGACTCAGAGAAGGGGGATGCTGCCATCGGAAGATGGTCAAGATGTCTGGGTGTTTCTTAGGGCACTGTGCAGCCAGGGAGCGTGGGTCAGGCAGAGAAGCTTGCAGGATCAAGCCTAGGATTGTGGCGTGCTGCTGGGTTTGCCACCCAGCTGCTTTGCTTGAACACATCTACCCTCCGAGTGTCCCTAGTGCAGGCTGCAACTCTCTAAGGGAGTAAACTGGGTTAAGGGGTGCAGTTTGTGTCTGATCTGGGTGGGACCATGTGTGCTGGTAAAGCTTCTGTGAAGCTGGGGAGACATATGAGCCCAGAAAACTCCAAGGGACTTGTCCCAAAAGGTACCAGGAGAGTAGCCCGAAGTCTCGCCTTTCAGGCACAGTACAGTTGGGTCTTCTTCCATCGAGGTTCCCGCTGCCCTCATCTGTGCTGTCCCTGCGGTATAGCTCCTATATGCTGGTACAGCTGTGAGTAGGTGGACTGAGCTCTGGATGGCTTAGTCGCAAATATTGGAACAGCTCTGGCTGTTGGTGTATCGCAGTCCTTACAAGGTGGCCACCTAAATCCTACTTTCCATCGCTGGTTATTTAAGAAAATGAGTGACATTTCCATGTGAGCTATGTAGATGAAGGACACGTTAGGCAGAGACAAGCGCTGGTGAGCACAGAGACTGCCTGCAGACCACCATTAAAGCAAGCATGCTCCCAGTGATCAGTGCTGGGTGGAAATGACAGAGGCTGGGAAATCTTCTTGAAAGGCAGCGAGCAGTTTGAGCGATAACCCCAGCGCCACCTCATGTGCTCCTCTGTAAAACTCGCTGCAATGGCCTGGGTTTTTCTTTCATCTGGTGTTTGCTCCATCTCTGTGCCACTGCCATGTCCTCCACAGGCCCAAGTCCTCATTGGAAAGTTTCAGGACATGGCTTGATGGCTATGGTGGCTGCCTGACCCCAAGTGTGGTGCCAGGGGGCTCACAACCCCATCCACCTCCATTTGTTCCCATTTGGGGTGCAGCTGATGAACCGAATGTACTAAAAAAGAAGAAGGGAGGGGTTGTGCTCAGTGGTCATGAAATCTTGCCTTGGCTTCTTTCCTTGTCCAGGGTGGGACAGGGAGCAGCTCTCAAATGGAGGCTGGCAGCTGAAAATGTCAGCATGATTCTCAGCCAAAATGCCAGCCAGCACCACCTCCGGGGCCAAACCAAGTGGAGTATGGGAAGAAACGGAGGAAGATTTGATGGGGAGGAGCAAGAGATGGAGGGATCTTTGCATGGGGACATCAGCTCCCAGGGAACAGGCTCTTGCCTACAAAATCTGGGGCTATTGACATGTAGGAGAGCCCATCTGGCTGGTTTGTGCTCCCAACCAGCCCTCGCCTTGCATCAGCCCTACTGGGTGATGCCCGACCCTATCACCACACTGAGTCATGGGCAGCTGAGTCTCGGCACAGGGTCAGCCAGCCACCTGGCACCACGTGCAGTGCAATGCCAGGCAGCAGAAGGGGAGGCTGCAAGAGGCAGATGGAAAGATTTTAGCCCTTCTTTCTCCTCCCGGAGTGAGGCGCTGGATGCTTGCCCCTCTCCCCTTGGCTCAGGGGTGAGCATTTAGTGCCGGGGCAGGTGGCGAGGGCTCGGTTAAGCCCCATGAAGGGCTTTGCTCTGTGATCCGTAACTTCTCTGCCCGTGCGAGATTCTTTGCGTTACGGCCTAAGGAGCATGGGGGGCAGGAGGGGGAGGGCAGGAAGCAAGTGAAATCCAAATCCTCCCCAAATCTCCTGGCCTTTGCCTGCTCGCACCAGTTTCACTTTGCTAAAGCCGATTTGAGCTCTGATCCCAGCAGGAAGGAGGCGGGAGCAGGCAGCCTTGGAAAGGAGAAGGCAAAGATGCAGGGAGTGGACTTACCACTGTCTTGCTGGTGGCACTGTCCGCGGGCTGCTGTCAAGGGTAGAGAAGGTGAGGCACTTAGGCACAGCTCATATGGCAGGCACCTTATGTCTGCATAACCTTGAGCAGCTCTGGTTCACACTATCAATGAGAAGGATCTAGAAGGTTGAGCTTCAGTCTCCATGGGAAGCTCTGCTCCAAGCTCAGCTTGTAATACGCCCTGCAGATCAAAGCTGGCTGTGCAAGCCTACACCCCTCTCACTCTGAGAGGAGCCCACATAGACAGAGATTTTCACTCCCAACCAAAGCATCTTATTAACTTTGGCATCATCTGGGCTGGGAGTGCAGGGCTGCCTAAGCCCAGCTGCCTTGTAGTGAAGTGTCCTGTGTTGCAAGGCTGCAGGGCTTGCCTTGATTTCTCCATCCCCTGTGAACATGAGGCATTCTGCAAGAATGAAGGTTTTGCCAAGGCAAAGTTGCCTCCCAGTCGACGATGCCTATGCGGGTTGGCCAGGCTGTCCTTTTGGACCCCTTGGAGGGCTGTCTGGAGCAGTACAGGCTGAGGGATTAGAGCCGTCCAGGACGTGTGTGTATGGTGGCAGGAGGGAGACAGGAAAGCTGGTGTTGGATTCACGGTGGCTCAGTTGCTTTAATCTCCAGGATTAAGGCAGTGGAGGAATGTGGTGTGCAGCCGCGACCTGCTCAGGCTGCCTGGAGTGAACCCAGGTCAGCAACCTAACGGGCTTCAGCCCGTGCCACACACCTTCTGGCTGCCAGCTGGGAGGGATGTGCAAGGAGCAGGCAGAAAGGGGGTGCTCAGAAACCTACCCATTTCTTGTTGGTGACCCCTTTGATTGCCCACCAGATTTATCTGTGGGCTCCTTCAACCATGTCTCCTCTTCATCTTCAGTTTTTCAGGCCAGCTCAGGTCTTCCTCATGGCCTACAGTTTAATGGAATTGGTCCATTTTAGTGCTAAGAGCTTCAGGAACACCAAGGTGCTGCCACAACCCCCACCTCCAGGTAGTTCTTTTGTTGAGTGGAAAAAGATGAGGACATCTCATAAATGGAATACTTTTTGCTGTTTGGGACAGTCCAGCCATTTCTAACGGCTGTCAGAATTGCAAGTCACGGGAAGGCTGGTCCCTTCTGAGAGCATTGGTTTCTGGCTGGAAACAGGATGACCTTGAGTCACAAGAGTATTTGAGAGGGGAAACCATAAAATGAGACTGAAGTGCTTCCAACCGAGGCGCTGCTAAAGGCTTGAGTGATGAGGCTGATCTCATCTTCAAGAGCTCTGAGCCATCCTGCCTGGATACTTCACCATTTCCTCGAAGGGCCTATCTTAACCAGAGCAGCCCTTGATCTGGCAGGAATATAGAGAACGAGCTTACAATTCTGCAGAGCCTTTCATCCCGAGACCAAAGCTCATCTATTTCTACAAGGCTAGCAATGCAGCAGCTGAGTTTTTTACAATTGCTCAGCTAAGTTCAAGAAGGGCTGGTCCTTTGTGCTTCAGCCTTTTGCATTATCCATGTCTAAGGCGAGGAGGAGCTCCAGGAATAGCAGAATACGCTGTTTCTTCCCCTTCAAAATTTTCTTTAATTCCCTTCTAGGGCATTACAAGATGCCTTAAGGTCCAGCAAGATCCACACAGCAACATGGGTACTCTGGAGCCAACACTAGTCACTACCATTTGCGCTCAGTAGACCCTTAAACTCAGAGCAGAGCCTATTGGAAGGGTGGGAGGTTAAACTGGAATAAATAGTCTGGGGAAAAGTAAGAAACGTGCGGGAGGCAACACTATGGGTAGCAAGGGTGTGCCACACTGCCTTAGTCCGAGGGATGATCCCAGCTGCCCTTCATTTGCCCAAACTCTTGGAAAGCAGCTTGTCCAGCTTTATTTTACATGGCTGTGAAAGGCTGTGCTTTGTCTTTGGGGCTTAAACTAAAATGTAAGAGAAGGTGATGAACTTACTGAGATGAGAAGGATCATGCAGATGGGGAAGGGGGACCCAGTGCCAGCATTGACCGGTAACAGGGTGTCAGGGCCTAATAATTAGTAAGAAGGAGGAAAACATTGCTGTCTCTGCTGAAACACTTCCAAGCTCTCCTTGTTGTTCTGGGAAATACTCCAAGAGGGACAATACCCTGACATCTGGATTTATATGATATGTCCCACAATGCTGTGTATGGATGAGCTTTTTTCTGACATTTCTCCTCTTCTCTTCTCTTCTCTTCTCTTCTCTTCTCTTCTCTTCTCTTCTCTTCTCTTCTCTTCTCTTCTCTTCTCTTCGCTTCGCTTCGCTTCGCTTCGCTTCGCTTCTCTCTTCGCTTCACTTCCTTGGCTTCTGCAGGTTGTTGAATGAAAGTGACAAGCGGCCCTTTATTGAAGAGGCAGAGCGGCTGAGGATGCAGCACAAGAAGGACCATCCTGACTACAAGTACCAGCCCCGTCGGCGGAAAAACGGCAAGGCCACGCAAGGCGAGGGCGAAGGCCAGGTGGAGGCAGAGGCTGGCGGAGCTGCTGCCATCCAGGCTCACTACAAGAATGCCCACTTGGATCACCGGCATCCCAGTGAAGGGTCGCCCATGTCCGATGGTCATCCAGAACACTCCTCAGGTGAGTGCCAGGTGTCCATGACCCTACTACACGGGTTACAACCAACTCAAAAAAGACAAGACACCATGGTGAAAGCAGCCTTAGTGATGTGGCTCATACCTTGCTCATGACCCAAAAACTTTGCTGGAGTCAGCACTACAGGGACGTGCCTGAGTTTCATGGGCACCGGCATTCCTTTGGTCAGGCAAGATATTGTTGCATCCTCCCTCTTTCTCCACAAGATGATATCAAAAGGTTTGGTTTTGACTAGCTATTTCTCTCCTTCCACCGAAGTCTCCAGCCAGACAATTGCTGGCATATGGGGAGGAGCGGAATTTGGCTGTGTGTAAGGCCCAGGCACAAAGCAGTAACTCATCTCTTTTCTCTCTTTCCTCCTCAAAATGTTTTACATTGCAGGTCAGAGCCATGGGCCCCCCACACCTCCTACCACCCCTAAGACTGAGCTGCAGGCAGGCAAAGCCGACTCCAAGCGAGAAGGGCGTTCCCTGGGGGAAGGGGGAAAGCCACACATTGACTTTGGCAATGTGGACATTGGGGAGATCAGCCATGAAGTCATGTCCAACATGGAGACCTTTGATGTCAATGAATTCGACCAGTACCTGCCACCCAATGGACATGCTGGCCATCCAGGCCATGTTGGGGGCTATGCAGCAGCTGCTGGCTATGGCCTCGGGAGCGCCCTGGTTGCAGCCAGCGGACACTCTGCCTGGATCTCCAAACAGCATGGAGTCTCCTTGTCCACTGCCACCTCATCGGTGGTAGACTCCAAGGCCCAGGTGAAAACGGAGGGGTCCACCCCTGGAGGTCATTACACCGACCAGCCCTCCACCTCCCAGATAGCTTACACATCCCTGAGTCTGCCCCACTATGGTTCGGCCTTCCCCTCCATCTCCAGGCCCCAGTTTGACTATCCGGACCACCAGCCCTCGGGACCCTACTACAGCCATTCCAGCCAAGCCTCTGGCCTCTACTCTGCCTTCTCCTATATGGGACCTTCCCAACGTCCCCTCTATACTGCCATCTCTGACCCTGCACCCTCTGTGCCACAGTCCCATAGCCCCACACATTGGGAACAGCCCGTGTATACGACTCTCTCCAGACCATAGGGAATCAGGAACGGTGACCGAAGCAGTGATGGAAAGGCTCCGAAGAATCAGCACAGGCAGAAGAGCCTCCGAACTCCGAGGTCACTCAGTGCCATCCAGCCACCAGAATCCACTGAGCATACAGAAGTGCCTTTCTTGACCCTGGCTATCGTTGGCTCACCCGCCTAGAGGAAGGTTTTTCGTCCTTTCGCCCTTTACCAATTTCATGCAGGCCATGCAACTGGCTTGCAACACCTTATTGGCCTTCTAGATGAGGAGGATTCTAGAAATGGAGTGACTGGTCTGTGGTGGGTTTTGTTGTGCACACCCCGGACTCTATGATGAGAGAGACTGTCCTTCGCTTCCCCTCCCCAAACTGCTCCAGGGAGTTAGCAAGTGTTTCCAATGGGCCACAATGGCCAACACTTTGTCACCTGCTGCAGATGAAGGGTGGTTGCTCAGCCTTGGTGAACACATTATGTGAGGAGCAGCAGGGAGGACAGCGTGGCGGCTTCCTTGTGATCAGCTTCCTGCAGCAGTGCTGCCTAAGATTCACACATGCATGAATCTTGAACCCCGTTGGAAGACCAACCTATGCTTGCTTCGCTGCTGATTTCCACAGCTGCATCCTAGCTTTTCTCCCCACCTCTTCTCTCCATTCTGTCTCTGCTTAATCCCACAGTCTTTCCTGCATGGAGATTTTAAGGCTTGCCTGAACAACATGTAGGACTCAGGAACTGCACTGTCGGTCTTAGTGTTACTCATATCACAGTCTGTGTTCATGTACAGAGGTGCAGGAGAGATGGGAAACGATGAGTGAATCGTTAAGGTGCTGTGGGTGAATCCTCTTTTCTTACAGTTACTCTATATCGTTCATTTATGTCTGGAATTTCTGGCATCTCAGTCTTTTCTAATCTCTTCTGTACCCCAAACAACCTCTGAGCAAACTTGGTCCCTGCTCTTCCATGACTGACTGGGCCTGCCTGAAACAAAGAAGCACCAAGAAAGCTACTATGCACTTGCCAACACCCCAACCTGATTCCACTACTCCCTTTGAACCCCTGCTCCTAACTCAGGCTGATGGGGTGTGCATCCTTGCTCATTCGTTCATCATGTCTTCCAGTCAGTCAACACCTTCCTCCTACCTACGCTGAGGATGGAAAGGTATTCCTGCAACTTTAAGCAAGGTAAATACACACCTAGTCTTGGATGAGTGTAAAAGAAAGAAGTCTATTACGAGCAAAGGAATGTGTTTTCCCCTTTGGGTTTCAAACTGGAAGTGGCCAGCTCTTGCAGTCAGATCAACCTCCTTTTTTTCAGCCCAATACCTGAGGACAGTCTGCTCACTTCTCCTTTGTCACCTCCAGGAATGGGGTGGTTTTTCATGCCAGGGAGTGAACTGGCACAAAAGTTGCTGCAGGAAAAGATGACTCCTGGCAATTGATCGCTGAGAAATGTTGCAGGACCTTCCAATGGGTATTCCAATCTAAAAAGACAAAGCATCTTGACCAAATGTGGACTGTGACCGGTGCCGCTGTATCCCTCTGCTGATATGACTGTCAGATGCCCTTCCTGCCTCCCTTAGCTACGGATGACTTATCCTCGTGGTGTCTGAAAAGATCATGTAGAATGTTTGCTCCTTGTACTCATGTAACTTCTTCCAGCCCTTGCCCCCTTATTTATGCAAGTAGCACCTTCCTCCCCCATGTCCCTTTTCCCAGTCTCTACACTGTCCTAGCACCATTAACTCTGCATTAAACATATGGAATAATAAACTTAAAAGTTTCATTTTCATGTGTCTGGGGGGTTTTTGTCCTCTTTCCTGCAAGCATCTGTTTTTTCCCCCATTAAGTGTGTGATGGGTCACACCCCCACCACACAGATCCTGGGCACAGCCTTCCTCTGCCTGTCAAGTGGAGGACACAGGTCGAACTCCTGGCTTACCAGACTCCTTCATGGAGATGAAACTCATCTTCTGTTCATACCCCAGCTCCAGTCATTTCTTTGGTGAGAAATTTAGAATTGTAGAATCACTGAATGACCTGAGCTGGGAGGGACCCACAAGGATCATTGAGTCCAACTCCTGTCCCTGCACAGGACACCCCAACACTCACACCATGTGTCTGAGGGTGTTGTCCAAATGCTTCTTGAATATTGTCAGGCTTGGCACCGTGACTGCTTCCCTGGGGAGGTATTCCAACGCTCCACCACCTTCTGGGTGAAAAACCATTTCCCAATATCCAACCTATACCTCCCCTGGCACATCTTCCTGCCACTCCCTCGGGTCCTATCATTGTTCACCAAGAGAGATCAGCACCTGTTCCTCTTCCTTCCCTTTTGAGTAAGCAGTGAACTGTAATGAGGTCCCTCCTCAGTCTTCTCTTCTCCAGGCTGAACAGAACAAGTGAATTTAGTCACTCCTTATATGGCTTCCCTTTCAAACCCTTCACCAAGTTTGCAGCCCTCTGCTGGACACTCCAGCAGCTTTAGAGTAACATTGATTTCTGTTCTTCAGTTAAGGTTCAGCACATGCTATTAACAGCAGCACTGGTTTGCATGTTCCCACGAATTTCTTAGTGTGATTGTTAATGCTCTCTACAATAGGACTGTGGGGCTTCTCAACTTGGTTCCTCATCATCAGGTGGAAGATGATGTACCTTCAAATAAAACTTCCCCACATACGCAGACTTGCGTATTTTGGATGCAACCATTAATTTCTCTGTAGAAATTCAGCCTCCCTAGCCTCTTGCCTTCCACAAGCAAGAACCTAAATACAAACACTTACACACACAGAGTATCTTCGAGAATATAAGTACACACCTTCTTACTTGTTGAAGAAGACATCATGGCTGTTGTCAGGCTATCGGAGGATGTTTAGAGAGAAAATGTACAGCAGATATTGCTCCGCTTAAGAATATCTCTCAAGGTCAGTAGTAGCAAGGTAGGACCCCAGTTGACACAGCAACTCCACAACCATTATAAATTGATTCCAAAGAGTTTCAATGCTGACGCGTATGATCAATCCATTGAGTTTGTGTTCATTAAACACTTTATGGGTGAGTAGAGGAAGCAGGACATCTAGGAACTATGGAACATGTTCAAAGCTTTTTAAAACACACAGCACTATTTGGATGAAGTCCTATACAGGTCCAAGAGCATCAGCAGCAGAATGGCTTAATGGATCTAATAAAGGTGACACCAGCTGAAGAGCTTCACGCAAAATAGGACTGTGGTCATGCACTGAAGCCAAGAAAACTCTACCCCAAATTGGAGGCTGTGGGAAGCGTCCAGAAGGGAAGTACTGCACTGCTGAGCAGGTCAGGAGCATGTGTGGGGAAGAAGGAGTTAGGGATAGGAGAGATGATCACAGGGGTGGGAGAGAGAAGGAACATGGTGTGGACATACAGAATAGCAGGAAAAGGAAGTTCTCTAGAACACACAAGTAGCCTTCCCCAGCTCTTCAAAAAGTAAACTTAGAAAGTGAGTGGGCTGTGCCTCAACCATTCTCTGTTGGAAGGGGATGTCTCCTCTCATCTAGGAGTGTCCTCACATCTAAGACAGGACTAAGAACGCTGCTGGTAACAGAGGGGTTAATCACTGCTCCTACATTCTAGCAGGAGCTGGCCCAGCATCCTTCCCTATCCCTTTAATCGTATCTGATACAGATGCAAGGCTGGGGAGGGGAGTTGGGCAGGGAACAAAGAAGCCATTTAAAAAAAAAAAAAAAAGGGACAAGAAAACGACCCCTGCGCTCCATGGCAGACGCCAAAACCATTGCACAAAGGCACCATTTCAGGGCTGAAATTTCACCGCACCAACGTGATTAAAGGATTCCATGGAGGGTGGGGGGAGAAGGCTGAAGGCCACAGTGCTGCAGATTAACCTTTTCTTGGTAAGCATGGGCTGGACCAGGAAGCACTTGTGCTCTCACATTCGACCCCCTTCCCACACCTGCAAGAGTCTCCATGCTCCCTTTGACCTGTCATTTTTCCCAAGGACCCATTCAGCTCTTACATTATCGTCTCCAAAACCAGCCCCTCCTGTGCACACCAACAGAGGAAGGATGGACTGGAGCTTTTAGAGGGAGCAAGAAGAGAATGACATTCATGGTTAGTTATATGAGCTGAATTCCCAGGCAGGTGGAAATAGACTCCCTTTGGGACATACATGCTCATGTGCAGGCACCGACCACACATGCAGTGTGGAGAATGCACACTTTATATGTAAGCACAAGCTTTAACACGATTGTCTTGGAAATGCTCTTCCAGGACCAGCGCAAAGAAGAAAAATAATGTAAAGCAGAAACCATAGGTGTGCCTTCCCCCTTCTCTTTCTAAAATAAAAACAAAAATTCCAAGACCACTTTTTAATAAGATAACTGAGAAAGACTCAGTGTGACTTTAAATCAGAAGGGGGAAGACTCAGATTAGACATTAGGAAGAAATTGTTCACGCTAAGGGTGGTGAGGCCCTGGCACAGATTGCCAAGGGAAGTTATGGATGCCTCCTTCATGTAATTGTTCAAGGTCAGACTGGCTGGGGCCTTGAGCCTTGGTCTGGTGGGAGGCTTTAAGGTCCCTTCCAACTCAAACCATTCTATGATTCTGCCTGAGAGCTCAGATCTTCCTCTGTGAGGTGGGTGATGGGTGCAGAACTTTGCCTGTGGTTTAGGAGTCTCCCCTATGCCAGACAATGACTGGCATGTATTCCCTCTGTGCTCAGCGCTGGTGAGGCGACACCTTAAGTCCTGTGTTCAGTTTTGATCCCCTCAGTGCAAGAACAACATTGAACTGCTGGAGTGTGTCCAGAGAAAGGAATGAGGCTGGTGAACGATGTGCAGCACAAGTCTTATGAAAAGCAGCTGAGGGAATGTGGATTGTCTAGTCTGGAGGAGGCTGAGGGGAGACCTCATCACTGTCTACAACTCCCTGAAAGGAGACTGTAGCCAGGTGGGTGATGGTCTCTTCTCCAAGTAGCAAGAGATAGGATGAGAGGGGAGGTTTAGACCGGGTATTAGGACAAATGTCTACATTTGCTCAGTGAAGCAGTGGAGTCACCATCCCTGGAAGTATTTTAAAAATGTGTAGATGTGGTTCTTAGGGACATGTTTTGGTGGTGGACTTGGCAGTGTTAGCTTAATGGTTGTACTTGATGATCGTAAAGGTCTTTTCCAACCTAAATGGTTCTCAGTCTATGATCAAGACATGAAAACCAGGTAGTGGCTGGCTGGAAGCCCTTGCAGACTGTAATGCATCCACCCAACTCTTAACTTGAGCATGTAACCTCCCCGCACATCCAAAGTCAGAATGCAGGTACTCGCATAGAACAAATGACTTATCTTTCATCACACTACAGATTAAATGAACTCCAGGATTTAACTGCTGTTGCGCCACCACAAGAACCACCAGAGTACATACAATCAGGATGGCTGGAGCGCAGCCATACACCCAAGACCATCAGTTCCATCATGTGTTAGAGAACGGCAAGTGTGGCAACAACTCACAACTGCCAAGCTGGTGGGACTGCAAGTGGCGACCGCGCTTCCGGCTGAGGCAGTGCCACTGAAAGAGGATCCCAACTTCTGATAAGCAGCAGGAGCAGTGAAACAATAGGTGATTTGATGAGAGCTGCTCTATGATACTCCTGAGAAGCCCCACAGCCAGCCCTGGCCAGAGAGGAAATTGAGGGTTTCCACAGCAACCTGCTCAGGGCACAAAGGCTCAACTGTCTAGGGGAAAGGAATGGAGGTGTCCCAGCACTCCTGGTTTAAGAAGGGACTGGGCTGGAATCTTTCTGATGCCAAAGTACCTGCAAGAGCATTTCTGTGCAGCCTGAGTTTAATTGGCTCTCGGTCCTAAAGCCAGGGAGGAGCAGTGCTAGAGGGGGAGGAGGCAGTTACTGCAATCTTTAGCCTTGCTAAAAGGCAGGGCCCTTGGAGGTGAAGAATAGCTGCAAGAAAAGCATGGAAAGCACAATACTTGGCTCCTTGATCTTGCTAATACAGCTCATAACATAGAAAAAATAAGGACCAAGGTGGTAGAGCAATGTAAGAAAGTCTTCTCTTGGTCATTTGGGACTGATATGAAAGAGAAGGAAGGAAATGTAAGGAAGGAGGGGCGGGAGGAAAAGATAAAACCAAACACATTTAACTGAAAATGGTGTGGGTTTTAATTTATTTACACAAATATAAACAAAAATAGAAACATCTCTGCAGAAGGAATGAGCCAAAACAATGGCAGGAGGCTGATCAGTCTGTGATAATCAACTCATCCACACCCCAGTCTTCATAGCTCCCATCTGGTAGGTAACGCCGGATGATTATGGGGATCTTCCGTGCTCTTGAAGAGAGGACAGAGAGGTGAACAGAAATGCCATAGCCCTCATTACACCACTCAGCAGGCAGTGGGAACTGAGGTGCTTAGAGACTTCAGTGAGCTCATCAGATTTAAATGAGATCGCTCTAGCACAGTGACTTGGTATTACACAGTAGAGAGAAGCCCCAACAACCTTCTCACTTCTGTAGCTGTAGAATACCCTTAAACTCCAAACAATGAAAGGTCA
This sequence comes from Neomorphus geoffroyi, assembly GCA_033558235.1. Classification (NCBI taxonomy): domain Eukaryota; kingdom Metazoa; phylum Chordata; class Aves; order Cuculiformes; family Neomorphidae; genus Neomorphus; species Neomorphus geoffroyi. The sequence continues at coordinate 18,248,759 of JAUMJM010000021.1, read as the reverse complement.
GCCCTCTGTTTCTACTGCAGGAATTAAGCCTGGTGATCTGAACCCACCATGAGATAATAACAAGCATGTAACACAGATATAAAGGGGAAAAAAATCAAGGGACTTGAAGAACAAATCCACTTTTTGTTTTATGGAAGATTTTTCCCAACAAGACTCTACAAAAGTGGCAGAATTTGGAGAACCTTCGTGACAAACTGATATTTACAGAGTATTTTGTTCCCTGAGAGCATCAGTTACATTTTAAGGATGGGACTATTCAGGTACCAAACCCTGGTACAGATAACATCTGCTAACATCACTCCCAATTAGAAAGTAGGAAAATGCTGAACACAATTTAACTCAATGGAAGTACATTTAAGTCATCAGAACGTAATCAGACTGACTGGAATCTAACCAGGGCATCGGGTTTCAACCGTATCAGACTTGAAAAGTAATCCAGCTTCTTTAATGATCGCATTCATGGCCTTTGTTTTTCCAGCAGCAAAGGAGCTCCCTCATGCCAAGAATCACAACTGAATTTTGGCACAGAACAGGATGCCAGCGGTACTCTGTCACACCCTGATTTACTTCCTAGAGCTTCTGCTCAGTGACAAGAAGCAACCCAGATTGAGCTTGGAAATATGACAGGAACATCACCTAAGGAGCTTGTGGCAATGTTAAAGGGAGCAGCAACAGATACAAAATCTTCAAGAGCAACTGCAATGCACGTGAGGAACTGGGGAGCAGAGGGACAATTCAGTTCAAGAACACGGAGTTCATCAGTAATGGAGTCCAGTTGCCCTGCTTGATGGACACCTGTGTGTGACATCGGTCACCCCCTAAGCAAGCAAACTGTGGGCCAGCAGGGAGCTCTGTTGTGGGAAGGTCTGTCTGGAAGTGGTCATCCAAAAGCTGCCTCTGCTGCAGGCAGAAAGGATTTATTTACCTGTCCATAAGCAAGTCTGCAAGAGTGTGGGAAAAGAACATTCTTATCAGGTTCTCCACACCACCAGCCTGACCCTTATTTCATTTTTTGCCAGTACTGCATTTGAACACAGGTCTGTTCAGACAGCTGCTTCAAACCAATTCCATCCAGGGAATTGATTCCAGAAAGATGAGGACCTTGGGTTCTCATCATACAAACAAAGAACCCTTGGACTCCCAAGCAGAAGAGCTCAGAGCATTGCTAATCATAAGTACTTTGCATGAGCAACTAGGATGGGAGAAAGCAGCTGTGGAGAAGTCCCAAGGTGAAAAATGGGAAGGAAACTGTTATTGAGGGAAGAGACAGTTGTCTTGAAATAAGCTGCTAAATGCTGGCATGAGGAGAGGACTGCTGGCTTTATGGAAACTGATATGCTTACCACCAAAGTCTCGGACTTACTTTAGTTCTTTCATGGCAATCAGCAAGGGATCTGTCTCTCCTTCCAGCTCCACCATCACAGGGGCACACATCCTGGGACAGAACATCAACAATCACTTCAGTGAACGCACAGAGAGAGAGAAGAGGGAAAGCTAAGCATATGCCCACCCAAGTCACCTGGACAGCAGCCAGGGTGCGCCATCCCCTCAGCAAATCTGATTTGCTTTCTTACGTACTTCGGGAAGAAAATTCCCCCAAGTGGTTACAAACTGAGCTTTTAATCAAACGTTCTCCTTGCCCCATCCCTCAGCCTCTGCTGACCAACTGGTGCACAAGGGCTGGCGAGATCCACATCCTTTTGTTCACCTTCTGCTAGACTTAAACTTGAGGAAAAGTTTTTCCCAAAATTAATCCATAGAAAAGGGTGGAACCACTCTAAAACAAGCACACCTCCTACAACTCCAGCATGTTCCAATTGGCATAAACTTTCCAGGGTTTTGAGGCAGGGGAAGCAAGGGGCTGGATTTGTGATGCACACTCCCCTCTAGGAAGGAAAAAGTAAGCACTTTGCAGAGGGTTGCAACAGCAGAGTAATGATGGGTGACAATGTCTACCCATTAGACAGACAGCGGCAGCAAATGAATTTCTCGTTATGCATGGATAAGGCCACTGGGGGCTGCTGCTGGCCCAGGCTCAGCACCGAAGGTGAAATATGTAGGTGATGCAGAGCGTTGTGGATTAAGGGATTAGTGTGGGCCCGTCTCACCTCCCCTGTTTTTCTGGCCTTCCACCAGCCAAAAGAATGTGCACAAAATACCTTCACAGACTGAGAAGCATGTAAAGAATAGCTCGAAAAAGTGATGATTAAGGAAAGATCTCATCACCACCTAGGAACTTTTAAATGAAGTAGATAAAAGGCGATTCTGCACTCTACTCCACTCTCGTGAGACCCCACCTGGAGTGCTGGGTCCAGTTCTAGAATCCCCAACATAAGAAGGATATGGAAGTCTTGGAACAGGTCCAGAGGAGGCCACAAAGATGGTCTCAGGGGGCCGGAGCACCTCTGCTATGAGAACAAGCTGACAGAGTTGGGCTTCTTCAGCCTGGAGAAGAGAAGGCTCTGGGGAGACCTTGTAGCAGCCTTCCAGTACCTGAAGGGGCTACAGGAAAGCTGGGGAGGGACTTTTCACAAGGGCAAGTAGTGACAGGATGACAGGGAACGGCTTTAAATTGGAAGGGGGAAGATTTAGATTAGACATTAGGAAGAAATTCTTCACACTGATGGTGGTGAGGCACTGGCACAGGTTGCCCAGGGAAATTGTGGATACCTCCTCTCTTCTCCAGGCTGAAGAAGCCCAACTCTCTCAGCCTGTCCTCTTACCAGAGGCACTCCAGCCCCCTAATAATCTTTGTAGTCCTTCTCTGGACCTATTTCAAGAGTTCCATATCCTTTTTATGTTGGGGATTCCAGACCTGGGCACAGCACTCCAGGTGGGGTGTCACAAGAGTGGAGCAGAGAGGGAGAATCCCCTCCCTTGACCTGCTGGCCACACTTATTTTGATGTATCCCAGGACATGATTGGCCTTCTTGGCTGCAAGTGCACACTGCTGACCCATACTGAGTTTCTTGTCAACCACCACCTCCAAGTCCTTGTCTACAGGGCTGCTCTCACTCACATCGTCTCCCATCCTGTACTGAAACTGTGGATTGTCCCAACCAAGGTGTAGGACCTTGCACTTGGCCTTGTTTAACCTCATGAGGGTCACACAGGCCCACTTCTCCAGGTCCCTCTGGGTGACATCCCATCCTTCTGGTGTGACAACTGCCCCACTCAGCTTGGTGTCATCTGCAAACTTGCTGAGGGTACACTTGATCCCACTGTCAATACCATTAATGAAAATATCAAACAGTTCTGGTCCCAGTATGGACCCCTGAGGGACTACATGAGATCCAGGAGTTTTTAAGGAAGGAGGAAAGCAGCTTTCACTGGGAAGGGAGGAGAAGCTGTGACAGCACTCGGGATACAGGGTGAGATACTCACGCTATCTGGAGGGCGCGGGTGCCCAGGACCCTGGCTCGCTCATACTTGGTCATGTAGGGGGTTGTGATCCGCTTCTGGTTTGCCTGCTGCCGCTCTCCCGAGGGGAGGATCTCTACGTTCTCCTGTCCCTCCTGGAGAAAGCAGAGCAGCGCTGCAGCCCCTCCGTGCTGGGGGAGCCCCCGACACCTCCCCAGACCCTGCAGGGCACCTACCTCCTCCGCATTCTCCAGGTCGTCCAAGCCCTCATCCTCCTCCACATCATCGAAGTCATCCCCGTCAAAGCTGTGGGAGGGACACGGGCGTCGCACACTGGGCTGGGCTACCCTTGCCACAGGGTCTCCCTCGCCCGAACCGACCCAAACCGAACCGAACTGCCACGACCCGAGCTCGCTGGAACGGACCCGAGCTCGCCGGAACGGACCCGAGCCCGCCCGAAGAGACCCGAAAGGACCCGAAGGGACCCGAGCCCACCCGAAGGGACCCGGAGTGACCCAAAGTGATCCGAACCGAGTCAAGCCGAGCCGAACCAACCCGAAATGATCCGAACGGACCCGAAGGGACCCGAGCCCGCCCAAAGGGACTTGAATAGACTCGCCACCTCGACCCCCACTCCCACCCCCACTCGGGAGCGCGCGCGCGCTCACTTGTCCTCGTTGTCCGACATGTTGTCCGCAGCCCCGCCCCGCGGCCCTGCCGGAAGCCAGCTCCAGCACCGCCCCCCCGTCATGACGCTCCCGGAAGTGCCGTGGCGGCGCCGTTACTGGGGCGACGCCGGGACGCCGCGTTTCCCTCTCCTCGCCCCCGCTCCCCATTTCCCTCCGTTGCCGGGGGCGCCGCGGGCGGCTATGGAAACGTCAGCAACCGGGCCGACTCGGTACAGCCTGGCCACGCGGGAGCTGCTGAGAGGTAACGGGCTCGGGGGGAATCGGAGGAAGCGGAGAGGAAACGGGGGAGCTGGGGGAACCGGAGAGGAGTGGGGAGAACCGGTAGAGAACTGAGGAGAGAGGACGAGGGGGGAGAGAGAGGACGCGGAGGGGAGAACCGAGAGAGGACGGAGGAGAGGGGAGAAGCGGGAGAAGAAGGCGGGCAGAAGCGGCAAGGGAGGAGGGGGGGGACGAGGGAGTGGGGGAAACGAGGGGAATCGGGCGGGAGCGAGAGGTGCCGTAGGGATTTGGGGGAAGCAACGGAAGCGGGAGAACCGGGAGGGAGCGAGGGGGGGACCAGGAGGGAGCCAGGGAACCGGGCAGGCCCGGTGCTGGGGGCAGCGCCCCAGCTGAATCTTCTAAGCCAACATCTTGCCCGCTGGATTTGGGCTGTGAGGGTGGGTGGCTCCGGGTGGGCTCCCCATCCTGTGCCTGTGAGTGGGAGCGACCCTGGGTGGGCTACCCATCCCGTCCCTGTGGAGGTGGGTGACCTCAGGTGGGCTCCCCTTCCCGTCCTTTTCAGGGTGGGTGACCCCGGGTGGACTCCCCATCCCGTTCCTGTGAGAGTGGGCGACCCTGAGTGGGCTCCCCATCCCATCCCGTGCCCACTGCTGCCGGAGGGAAGATCACCTCCATGTCATGTTTTTCAGTGATGATGGAGGAGTCGAAGCTGACGCGTTTCCAGAGGCGATCCCTGATGGACTGCGTGAAACGTGAGTGGCAGCCCTCTCCCACTCACTGCTGTGCTGTGGTGAAGAGCTTTTGAGCATAGGGCATTTGCCCATAGCCTGCTGGGATGGCCAGGTTCTCAAAGCTGGTGAAGGGGCTGTAGGACAAGTCCTGTGAGAAGCAGCTGAGGGAACAGGGGTTGTTCAGCCTGGAGAAGAGAAGGCTGAGGGGAGACCTTATTGCTCTCTACAACTGCCTGAAAGGAGGTTGTGGTGAGGTAGGTGCTGGTCTCTTCTTTCAAGTGACAGGTGATAGGACAAGAGGAAATGGCCACAAGCTGCACCAGAGGAGGTTCAGATGAGATATCAGGAAAAAAATTCTTCATTGACAGGGCTGTCAGGCACTGGCACAGCTGCCCAGGGCAGCAGTTGAGTCACCATACCTGGAGGTGTTTAAAGGACGGGTAGATGAGATGCTCAGGGATGTGATTTAGAAGTGGACAGGTACAGTTGGACTCAATGATCTCCAAGGTCTTTTCCAACCAAGCCATTATATGATTTTTAAAACAGCAGCGCAGCTGCTGCTGACATGCAGGGACATACGGGGTGAGGTGTCCTCAAGGGTCATCCAGGTAACAAGATGCAATGGCATGACCTGAACCACAGCTTGTCTCTGGTCAGCGTGCACCAATAGCCAGAGTGAGACATCTGTTCTCATGGTGCTACAGTGGATAAGCACGCAAACCTTCTGCTGATGGTACCCCAAGGCCATCCATCCAGGCTCCTCTTTGTCTGACTTACTGTTATTTTCCATTTGCTCTCAAGGAGGAGATACCCTGCCCCTCCAGTGCCACCCCACATCCAGCAAAGAGCCAGCAGCACCTGCTCTCTCCCCACCAGTTCATCAGCTGAGCAGGCTTCCAGCTAAACCGCAGCTCCGACCTGCCAAGGTCTGCCAGGCAGGAGATGCCTACGTCCGGGAGAAATTCAAGCCACTGCCAAGGCGTAAGTCGGCAAACAGCACCAGTAAATAAATAGTGCCACCTGGTCCCTCTCTTCCCCTTACACTGGGGTGTCAAACTCATGGCTCCCACCGTTCTCCTGCTCCTGCAGCAGAACACACGTGTGACCAGCGCACTGGCAAGAGCGTAGGGGCAAAGAGCTTGGTACTGCCACTGGATAGAAACAAGGTGCCAGGCTGGATAAAACAAAGTGGAGGGCCAGATTTGGCCCATGGGCCATGAGTTTGACATCCCTGCCTTACAGCCATCCCCTGTCTGCAGTCTCAGCAGATGCAGTGGGTGCCTTCATTGCTCTTCGTCCTCACTCTTTCTGTCTTCAAAGGTGCTTTAAAAATGGGTCTTTGGAGCACCTGCTGTAGGTGCTTACTGACTTCTGCCCCTGGCTGGGGGGTGATAGAGTCCCACACAATCCCATGCAATTTTCTAGCTTGTAAATGTGAATCAAACCTCTGATGTCATCTTAGTTGGCTCTTCACCACAGATGCTCCTGTGCAGTGCTCGCACCATTCAGTCTGGGGAAGGGCTGTCCTGAACCCAGTGCTTCCTCTGGCATCATGAGCCAGGAAGTGGTGTGACCAGGCTCCGCCCTGAGGAGACAGGCTGATAATAATTTCCTCCCCCCCCCCCCCCCCCCCCTTGGCATTCACAGGAGATTTGGAAAGGGAGAAAGAAAGGCTGCAAAACATCTTAGCAACAGGGAAGGACGTGGTGGAGCACGAAGTGAAGCCGACACCGGTTCGGACAAAGGAAGAAGAGATACCTAAGCCTGACCGGTTTGAGGAATGTACGTCTTGACGAATCACTGGGGAAGGCAGGCGGGGAGTCTGGGAAGCCAGCTCCCTCGAGAGCTGGGATGGCAGGCTGTGCCACCAGTAACCTGAAGCCCGTTGCGGAAGGAGGCACAAAGCCCAGTTTCCAAGAGAAAGGACTTGTTGCTCTGACACTGTGATCCAGCCATCCTCACAGAGTTCATACTGCAGAGGTTTGCTGACAGATTCGAGCTCCTCAGGCTGCCCACACCAAACTCTGCTGGCAAGGGAAGCCTCCAGGGATGTGCAGAGAGACCTGGGCAGGCAGCCCAGGTACGGTGGGTTCTTTTCCCAGCCTGTGTAACTCAACATAGACTGGGATGCCTGCCAGCCTTACCACGGCTTGGGCTCCGTTTTGTCTCACTCCAAGATCAGAGCAGCTACATTAGCAAAGTTCAGCTGTTGAGTGGGATTTTAAGAAGTGATGGACTTTGGCCTGCAGAGTATTCTGGGATGGCAGACCCCTACCTAATACCTCTCTATGCCTGAATCTTCAGTGTATGTGCAAATCCCAGCCAGCCCTTCCCTTACCAGAGCAGCACAAAGATGGAGAACACTAGAATGTGTACAGAAGGGGTTTTTAAGACCCTGCTGCAGGGAAGCCAGGGCAGCTGGCTTCATGCATGCTTTGTATTCTCTGAAACTTGTTGCAAGCTGAGTGTTGTCCTTGACACATCTGAGATGCTCATGAGCTTTGCACTGTGGTGAGATTTGGACCAGCTGGCTGGAGGTCTGTGCTGCAGTGGCAGCTGACATCCTGTGCCTTTGCTGGTTATAGAATCATCGAATGATTTGGGCTGGAAGGGACCTTAAAACCCATCCAGTTCCAAACCCGCTGCCATGGGCAGGGACACCTCCCACTGGATCTGGTTTCTCAAAACCTCATCCAGCCAGGCCTTGAACACCTCCAGAGATGGGGCATCCATGACTTCTCTAGGCAACTTGTGCCAGTGCCTCACCACCCTCACAGTAAAAAATTTCTTCCTAATATCTAATCTAAATCTCCCCTCTTTCAGCTTAAAACTGTTACCCCTTGTCCTTATTGCTGCAGCCCCTCATAAAGAGCCCCTCCCCAGCTTTCCTGGAGGCCCCCTTTAAGTACTGGAAGGCTGCTACCCTGGATGATGTGTGTCAACTAATGAAGCTCAGCTGCTTTAAGCAGGTTCTGTCTCCATCCAGAGTTAATTTGGGTTAAATTGCCCACAAGCAACACAGAATTGTCTGTACAAATACAACTGGAAAGTTGCCGTTCCTGCAAGATGGATAGCAGTAGGAAGATGAGCAGGAGGACATTTCTCATTGCGTAAGGGTTTCTGAGGTATCCTAACAACACGTGCAAGACAAATCTTGCAGCACATGTCACCCTTGCACTGGTGGGACTGATGTTCAAGCAGAGCTGAGAAATGTAGGGGGTTCAAATCTACACAGAAATGTGTTTTCTTGCCTTTTGGTTGAATCCTGTTTCCACAGTGTTTTCTCTCATCTGTCAGTGGTGAATGAGGTTCAGGAGAGGAGGGAGTTCCTGGCAGAGATGGAAGCACTAGGACAGGGCAAGAAGTATCGAAGCATTATCCTCACTGAAATCTCACAGGTATGTAAGAGTCCCAGTGGCACTGGCCGTAGATTGTGTATGGGGAACCCCTGGTGTCAGAAACCTTAAAGCGGAGTCTCCTCCAATACCTGAGCAGGGAAAGGGGCAGAGAACTGAGTTCCCCTTCATGGCATGGGATGGGTGTGAATTTGGGGAATGCGGGATAGAAGTTTTCAGCCTTTCTTTGTCTCTTGGCACGTAACTCAATCAGGGAAATAGAACCTTTGTTCTTGGGGTTGGCAAAAGAAGGGGAAAAGAAGCTGCCGTCTTTCTCCCTGCTCAGCCCTTCCCCTTTGAACTTTGCAGAAAATGCACGAGATGGAGATCATTGACAAGAAGAGAAGTGAGGCAGTGAGAGCGATCATGACAAAAGACTTCCCTGGTGGGACCAAATCTGATCCTCACGACTAGGCCAAGGGAAAAACACAAGCACAGTTTGTTTCCACCTCATCTCAAGGGCTGGTCTGTGCCTGTGCCCAAAGAGGGGACAGCACCGCCTGGTGCCTGAAGCCAAAGGGCAGGAGCGATTTGTACATAGCTGGTAACAGAAGAAAGTTGTTGTGAAGTCCTGCCCGTGTGCTGGATCCCTTCTTGCTCAACGATATCGAAGAGATGAAAACACAGCAGCAGCTACAAAAACATGACAAAGCAGCGCCTCCTTTTGCCTATGCAATGCCTCGGAGTACAGCAGTCCACCTATAACAAAAACCCACTCCTTTCCATCCACCCAGAGGTGGAGGTTTCTCATGATGGTACAATGGTAACACACATTGCTACCCACATCTACGACCTGATCCTGTCCCTGTGACTCTGGGAATGGCTGTGCTGGCAGATGGCAGGGAGGAAGATGCAGCTGCGTGGCCTTGTGCAAGCAAGAGCCTCGGATGTCACTGCAGGTCAGCAAGAGTGTGTGCATCAGCAAACTTCTTAGCTGCGGCTGAACTGGGCAGGCGTCTGGAACACAGCTGAGGAGGGAGAGGGGATTTCAGCCCAGCGCATGCTGCTATTCGCTGCTGGCTTGCTGTGGGGTTTTTTTGGTTCCTGAAAGCCTGCTATGCAGAACAGCATTTGGCTTCCCACAGAGCCTGGAAATGGCTCCTCTCAGGCATAACCCCCACATCTGTCCTCCAGCACACTGAAGCATGATGCCCTCCCACTCCTGCGTAAATCCTGGCATAAAGTCCACCTCCCAGTTTCCTTAAAATCCCATCTGCTTCTTAGCAATACGCTTGTCAGCCACTACCCTAAGCCAGGCAGTGTTGCCCTGTCCCTGGGACAGCATGAGTGTACAAAGGAATCAGAAACCAAAGCTGCCATCAGTTTTTAAATTCAATGTTTTTTTTATTTCTGTTCAGGTGAATGGAAGTCACAGAGTTAGTACAGTGTCACTTACAAATCAGAGATCTGATGGGGCACAGGGCCAAGGGGTGTCAGGCTGCAGCAATCCCAATGGCCTTTGGCAACAGTGACGTGACAGCAGGCTCTAAAGTGGATTTGGTTCTCCTTGTAGAAGAGTTGTGCTTTGGGATCTCCCCTCCCTTACCACTGTTCCTCATCACCCCACTGGGGTGAAACAGCATCCACAGCACAGGGCTGAGCTTGCCACCTCCCAGCCACACTGGGATCGAGGAGAGGCTCGGGTCCCTCAGGTTTTGGGAGTTGAAGATCCCTTTCTGGAATGCTACGCCAGCCACGTTGCAAGGCACTGCTCCAAGAGCGTTTTGGCTAAAGCCCGTTGGGTTTGTAGAAGGGACTGAGCAGTGTGCTCGGGGCTGGTTATACCAAGTTTGCTAATGAGAAGGCATGACAAACAGCTGACCAACCAAACACCCATGAAACTCTAGTTCAAACTGATCCAACAATTCAATAAATAGCTCCTCACCTTGGAGGAGAAAGCAGGAAACAAAAAGGGAAGGAAGAAGGGATGGTTGGAAGAACAGAGGTCCCCTCCATTCCCTCCTCCAATGACACACATGCACACACATGACAAATAAAATAAGGGAGTTAAAAAGTTATAGGGTGGGTTTGAATTCATCTGGTAAAGGAGGTGTAAAAAAAGAACCAGCCAATCCCTGCACACTTGTAAAGCATCCAGGGATGAAGCTGGGTAAAAGTCAGTTGTGACTGCGTCTCTTTCCCCGGCCGCTCAAGGGTGGCACTGGTGAGAAGGGGCATGAGCTTAGTGCCCCTTGCCGGCACTGAGTCAGTCTTGAGCTTTTCTGCCCTTGCCTGGAACAGGAATGTTCCCCCCGAAGGCAGCAGAGTCAGCGGTGTTTAGCAGCAGTGGGGGCAAGATGTCCTGAGTAGGGCATGTGAGCTACATCTCGCAGCTGTACACTGTCCCCTTAGGTCCCCTCAGCCCTGTCATGGAGCCCACCGAGCCCGGGCGCTTGAGAGAGGGGACAGCTCAAAATAGGGCACCAGTTATTTTTTTGGCTGTGGCTCTAGAACCTTGTGATGTGGGAGTGGTTTCCTAACGTTTTAGTTTAGCCCAGTAAAACCCAAAGAATCCTGATCCTAATGCCAGAGTTTTCTCCTGAAGTTAAAAATGGGACAGGAAAGGGACAAGAGCAGGTGGGCAGGGAGGGCCAGGCAGGCCCACTCCGCTCATGGCAGAGGTCGGAGGCACGTGGATCTGTCACAGTTAGAGCAGGAGAAGGGACAGGGGGCAGTTAGTGCAAGTTTTCCCACAACACCAAACTCCTTGGCTTGCTTCTCCATTAATAACAAGAACACACAATGGGGTAACGTATCCAAAAAGTGAATCCATCGTCTCCCCGCCTTGTTAGCAAGGCTTCACAGAGGGGCTGGTCAGGCTTCTCCACAGCCTCAGGAAGGGGAGTGCTTTGGTTGGACTCCCCCACTCCAGGCAGAAGGCTGGTGCCTCCCAGGGGCAGCAGCTCCAGTTGCTGGGGAGGGAGTAGGGGGAGAGGCAAGGGGAGTGGAGGAGACGAGCTCCCCGTCCCGGCAGGCATCCCAGCGAGTTGTGGGAAGGCCAGGGCAGTTGGACAGCACATCCCTCCCACCGCTGGTGTACCCCTGCTCTAGCTCTTCTCCTTGGGCGACTTGCTCTTGGAGTCATGCTTGTTGCTCAGCAGCTTAAGCACCTTCATGGGCTTGAATTTGCCTTTCTTCTTGCTCTCGGTCTCCATCTCCTTGTGAAATTCTGGGGTTGCAAAGGGAGGTTGTTACTGCTGGATGCTGACAGTTGTACACACACACACAAGTGACAACAGGGGCAAGGGTGGGAACCATGGATCAAGGCCCTCTACTGCATCTCTTTCTGATAACAGAGGTGCATGGTACAACTGTGCCCCAAACTTTAATGGCTTTACAGGAAAGTCTCCACAGTTTAGATGGAATAGATGCAATCTCTCCTTCTGCATCCGATTTCATGAATAGCTTACACTGCCCCTCACTGGGGTCAGCAGTGAAAGCATTACTCCAAGAATGTTTCCAATTTGTTTCTTACCTTTCCTTTTAATCATGGCTTCCAACATTTTATCCTCCTCCTCTTCTCTGAAAGAAAGAATGGGAAAGGTCAGCAATTCAGCCCTGAAAACAGCTGCTCCATTGTTTCAGGCTAGAGAACCTCCTACTTAGAAGCCATGGAGAGGCAGATCAATCACTGTCTTGTGGACATTTCCTACCAGCAAGATAAATTCCACATGCTGCACACGCTGCCCTGTCTTCCCACTCAGGCATTCAAAGAGAGAAGGACTGGGAAGCCTGGGAAAGATGCCAGCAACAGGAACATCTTGGGACAATCCTACAAGCTGTTTCTATGTCACACTTTTCTTCCCCAGCCCATCCCACTCCTTACTCACCTCTGCCGGTCCTCGTCCAGGCAGTTCACAATGGCATTCCTCTGCTCAATGATGGTCACCAGCTCCTGCATCAGCACCTTCTCCCTCCCTCGGTCCTCGTCGGTCCAGTCCTTCTCTACTCAGCAAAATTCCAAGGAAGGACATGCAATTAAATGGCTGAAGGAGCTCTGAAATTCAAAGCTTTGGGGCAGAGATCCCCTAGCAAGATCCCCTGCTCTCCTGCCATGTTCCCTGCAGAGGGGAAACCCTGCACGTGGTATCCCATGGGGAGAAAGGAGCACATCCCTGCACAAGGCTGGGGCATGCAATCAGAGGGGGCAGCAGCTCTAAAGTCAGCTGATTGCACTGGCATCCATAAAGATCTGTTTCTTCCTCTGAGACCCACCTAGGGACAGGGGAGATGATGCCCTAGGGGGAATGGAGGTAACTGCACCCAAAGCGATGCTCTACCTGGCTTGTTAAGGAGGCAACGCAGTTCATATTCCACATCCGACTGCCGCTGCTCCAGGTTCTGCTGCTTGAAGCTGCAAGGGAAGGAGGCATTGCCAGGAACAACTGCAAGGCTTCAGAGAGGCAGAACAACATCCCAAGGTATGAGGTGAACTTGGAAAGAATCACCAAGATGTTGTCTTGTAGCCAAAGGGCCAGGGAGCCAAGTGTCAGCAGGGATCAGCCCTCACTGCTCAAGGCCTTCCTGGAGGAGATGCTGCAGGGGCTCTGGTAACTTGCAGTGGGTCAGTTCTGAGTGTGTTTGGGGACATTTGTCTGCTTGCCCTCTTTCCCTCCCTTTTCCAGGCAAGGAGGCTGTGTCAGACTGTCTTGTAGAAAGGGAGTCTCAGAAGGGCTGAGACACGGCTCCCTCCAAGAAGGTCAGAGCCTCCCCGCACACTTGCACACACTTACATGTAGATGAGCTCAGATTCGTGGCGCACCAGCATGTGCTTCTCATGGATGAGTTTGAACCAGTCCACCAGCAGGCTGTCCTCAGGGCTGTCTGCCAAGTGAAGGGACAATTCAAAGCCATCCCCAGCCCTGCAAGATCCCACCACCCTGCAGCAGGATAGGCTCTGCCAAACCAGGAGAGGGGCACTAGGCTAGAGCCCACCTGACAGCCTGTTTCTGTGCCCCAGAGAGACCCTCTCCCACCTGTTTCCACTCTAGGGACATCTGCACGTCCAGGGCATGGCTGTGACTTTTCCTGGAGCCCAGAACAGCTCCTTGTGCTCTTCCAGTCCCAGCATCAGCAGAGAGGAAGTCATTGCCTACTATCTCTTTGACTGGACCCAGGGCAGTCAAAGGGTCCATCCTGGCCCACACCCACACAGTCCACCCACGTACCATTCTCAGCGCTGCGCAGTTTTTCCTCCAAGGCCACCCCACGGTGCTCCAGCTGGTCCAGCTGGTGCTCGATGGCATCCATCTCCCCATAGATGTCTTCCTCGGGGATGTACTGATCTGTCTGCACCTGCCAAACCACACAGCAGAGACTGCCATTACCATCAGCCTCCAGTTTCCAGGAGTAAACCTAAGGCTGGTCAACACTAATGGGGGCAGGGGCACAACAGAATGCTCTAGCTAAGTGTGGATCCAAAATTGCCCCTGACTCTGGACAAAAGGGAGACCATGGTGCTGCCATCAAAGAGGTCCAGCCTAGACACCATCCTCCTCACCCACAGCCACCTGCTGCAATCCCTACCCAAACGTGCACCAGTGGGATGCATATGGCTATGGGCCTGGAGGTGCTGGTTGATAAGAAGCTCGACGTGAGCCGGCAATGTGCGCTCGCAGCCCAAAACGCCAACTGTGTCCTGGGCTGCATCAGAAGAAGCGTGGCCAGCAGGGCGAGGGAGGGGATTCTGCTCCTCTGCTCCACTCTTGTGAGATCCTACCTGGAGTGCTGTGTCCAGGTCTGGAATGCCCAACATAAGAAGGATATGGAAGTGTTGGAGTGGGTCCAGAGGAGGCTACAAAGATGATCAGAGGGCTGGAGCACCCCTGCTTATGAGGACAAGCTGAGAGAGTTGGTCTTCTTCAGCCTGGAGAAGGCTCTGGGGAGACCTTATAGCAGCCTTCCAGTAGCTGAAGAGGCTACAGGAAAGCTGGGGAGGGGATTTTTCCAAGGGCAAGCAGTGATAGGATGAAAGGGAATGGCTTTAAATTGGAAGGGGGAAGATTTACGTTTGACGCTAGAAGAAATTCTTCACGCTGAGGGTAGTGAGACACTGGCACAGGTTGCCCAGGGAAACTGTGGCTGCCCCCTCCCTGGGAGTGTTCAAGGCCAGGTTGGATGAGGCCTTGAGCAGCCTGGTCTGGTGGGAGGTGGCCCTGCCTATGGCAGGGGGGTTGGAACTGGATGGGTTTAAGGACCCTTACAGCCCAAACCATTCTATGTTTCTGTGACAGCACAGAGCTGGCTTTTGTCCCTCTGCTTCCAAGGTCTCTTTTACCTTGCGTTTGATCAGTGGGAAGCCGTGACCCGGTGCAGGAGGACGCACTGGTTTGGAGCCCTTGGCAGGTTTCTTTGCGGAGGGGGAGGCAGCAGGCGACGGCTTCCGGTTGAAGGGGTTCTCTTTGCAGGAAGACTGGAGTCAGGGGACAAGAAGAGAGATACATGAGGCTCTGGGAAAGGCACGTGATACAGTATCCCAACAGCCGGGACCAACACAGGGCAGCCCTAGAGGAGCAACACAGCAGCAGCCCAGCCATGAGGCAAAAGACAGCCCTCCTCCTGTTTGGCGCTATTTCCCCAGCCCCTCTCTAACAAGCACGCTGAGTTACTTCCCTTCACAGTTCCCTTCCTATTTGCTGTGAGCACATGACATTCTGCCTCTTCTCTAGCTCGTGGGGCAAGCAGAGCATGAGCAGAGCCACCATTAATGGGCACATGCATGACGCTTGCTTTCAGGGGGTCACCCCTCAAACCTACCTAAGGGGCAAGCTTGGACTCATGATCCCCACTGTGACCAAAGCGATGGATGGGGAAGAAAAGCCCCCTGTATCTGGATGAGCACAAGGTCTCACCTTCAGCTTGGGCGAGGAGGGGGTCTTAGGGCTCCTAGCACCTCCATCAGAAGCCAAGAGGATGGGCGTTGGGCTGGCCCCCGCAGGAGGCTTGGGGGGCAGCTGGCTGGGGCTGGTCTTTAAGCTGCCACTGGAGACGCTCCTGCTGGCATGTGGGGTGCTGGGCTGTGCCTCCACACTGAAGCTGGCCAGCTCGCTGGAGGAGGAGAAGGAGGAGTTGGTGGACAGGCTGGCTGGGGCAGCAGGGCTTTCGCTGGAGGAAATGCTGGCCAGTGGTGTGTCAGTGCTACAGGTCTTGGTGGCTGTCGGTGTGTGGACAGTGGGCTCGGAGGAGCTTTTGGGCACCGAGGCCTCATCGGCGTCACCCAGCACCTTGGCTGAACTCTCAGAGTTGATGCTCTCGAGGCTGAGGGCTGGAGATGGGGTGGAAGACGATGGCTCAGAGTGTGACAGCCTGGAGATGGGGTGGTGGGCTGCAAAGTAAAGGGAGAGCTCAGGGAGGAACGTGGGGACAACCAGGAGGAGAAGGGGAGAGTGGTATATACTGGGGGTGGTTGCACCAGTTCCTGTCTCTCTTCAGAGAGGACAGATAGGACCCTCCAGAGAAAAGGTCTTGCCTGTAAACGCTGCGCTCCAGTGCATGAAGAGGACATGGCTAACATAAACCCCAGCAAACTGTGTAAAGGCTTGGCCTGCCAGGGTGATGCAGAGGTGCCCTGGGAAGGAGGACCCTCCAGAGGGCTGCACAGGGGTTGGGGAGGTGGAATAAAGGAGTGGGAGGGGAAGCTCACCTAGTGGGGAAGCACTGGGGGCTCGTGGAGCTGGCCGCTTCTTAGTTTTCGGGCTGCTGGTGGGTGTGATGCCATACCAGGGGTGGAGAGACTTGGCAGGAGCCTCGCTCTGCTCCTGCTGAGGCGTGCTGGTTTGGACAGCAGTGCTGTTCTCTTCTTCTACATCCTCTTCCTCAAAGGGGTTGTATGGCTTGGGCTCTGGGGCATCAGACTTGCTCTCCTCGCTCCTGGCCTTCCCTACCTCCTCCCCATCCTCCTCCTCAGAAGTCCTGCTTGGAGTCTCATGGCTGCTGCCCGGGGGAGGAGGGGGAGCCGGCTTCTTCTTGGGCTCTGCTTGCACTAATGCCATCCACGGTGGGTCCTTGGCTCTTGCAGCAGCTCCAGCACTGTGAGAAGAGAGAAAGAGAGATAGAGGTGGCAAGGAGAGACAATCCAGGAGGCACAGGAAGAGGGACTTAGCCCTCAGGGGAAAGCATGGATGGAGCAGGATGTCTCCCATGCAGAAGGAATTCTCTCATCCTCAAGGGTGTCTTCCCCAGACACAAAGTGTCTCATTCTCTGTGGGCAAACCCATGGGCCTGAGGGAAGAACAGCCAGCCTGACCCGCCCGCTGGGCCCAGCATTTTGATTTCTGAACATTACAGCCTTCATCTGCAGCGGTAAAGGGTGAGCTTTACGGGCAGAGCTGGTCTTCCCTCCCCAGAACCATTCCCACACCCAGGTCTGCTCCCCAGGCTGTGCATGGAGTAGGAGCTGAGATCAGACACCTGCCCTCCCTGCTCACACTCCCTTCTCACACTTTTTGAGGGCTGCCTGTCACCTTCTCATCCAAACATCCCAGGAACACCTCTCCTCAATAACTCCTGCAGCAAAAAGTGGCCACAGCTCAGTGACTCAGTGCTCACCAGGAAAGCAGCCATCACTTGCCGCATCGACCTGCTCCTTGGCCAGGGTGGATGCAGGGTGCTTGGGCAACCTCTGTCCCAAGAGCAGGCAAGAATGAACCGACGCCAGCAGCTCCTGGGACAGAGCCCAAGACATGTAAAGGCTGCAGCAAGGCATGAAGTCTCTGCACTGGACCTTTCCCAGGACAAACCCTCCACAAGGCAGCCAAAGGCCTCCTTCTCAGCAGCCACAAGCAGGGCCATTTCAGAAAGCGCTGGGCAGTCTACACATGCCACAGAAACGCCTTTCTGAAGCCCTCAAACTCTTTACAAACCCTGAGAGACAAAGACCCTGGGAGCTACTGACAAACACTTCAGCCTGACTGTACCAGACTGGCACCCGTCAGGGAAGGGACCTGATCAGAACTTGTACCCTCCCAAGAGCAGGAGCTGATGGAGGTGGGAGAGAAGACCACAGCTGAGTCATCCCCACAGCTCCACCCCGCTGTGGTGTTTGCAGGTCACCTGTGAGCAGAAGGACATACCGATCAGAGGAGCAGGGTCTCCCTCGGGGTTTTGGGACAGGGGGGCTGGGTTCAGGTACCCTACCTAGAAAGACACAGGGTCAGACTGTCACAACACCAAAAGGACATGAAGAAAGAGGTTAAATCAACATAAGACACCTCTTATGCATCTCCCCACAGGAGGATGGCTATCCCCACTCTCAGGGCATTTCTCCACAGTCAGTCAACTATAAATATTCCCTTTGCCTTTTTTTCCCCACCCTGGGAGCTGCACCTGGAGAAATGATGTGCCCCTCTGTCCCCACACCTTCAAACTGCTCTAGCACTGCCACCTTTCCTCCACACTGTCAACACCTTCTGGAGAGCTCTGGAGAAATATACAGGAGCAGGCAGGCATAAAACCCAGTGCTGCTCTCTCCGCAACAGTGTTTGAGCCCAATTTCTTCAGAGGCAGAAGGGTGTTAGGCTGCAGAGGAGCAGCAAATCACCTGACCTGCAGCTGACAACCTCAGCCACTGGGGAGGTGGAGTGTAACCCCTGTCACCACTGTGCTCCCTTACCGTTCACCATGCCAGGCCCACACTCGCTGCCCTCGCCTTGGAGGGTGGACCTGGGCCGGGGAACAGGGTGAGAGGCTGGAGGGGAGAGGGCTGATGCTTCAGTGGCCCTCCTTGGGGCCGGGGTGGGCCGCGTGTCTTTGAGCCGTCCATCCAGCGAGTTGGCTTTATCCTGGGAGAGCACTGCAGGCTTGCTGGGAAGGGGAGGTCTGGGAGGAGTCTGGGAGACAGGCGCCCCGCTGCCCGCATGGGCAGGGGGCATTGCTGTCTCTGCTTTGCTGGGCACGCTGTCTTTCTCTGCTGGACCAGCTGTCACCTCTGTAGGCATCTTGGTCTCTGCTGTGCCCTCCAGGGAGTCATCATCATCCTTCCCCACCTCTGCTCCTGTGGGGAGGACATCCTCACCCACGCTGTCATCCCTGGTTTCAGTTCTTAGCTCTGGCGACTGTTGAGCTGGGCTGGGCCTCCTCTCTGCCTTCCCACTCACAGCCAGTTTACCACGATGCTGTGTGCAGACAAAAGTTCCTGCCTCTGAGCCGGGCTTGTACGACCCCGGGAGCAGCGTGCTGGAACACTCTTTACACCTGCCAACAAGAGAGTGCCGTGTGAGATGGAAGATGCCATCCTGCCCCTCATGGAGGGCAATGCACCTGGGAGATCCTTGCTGTGAAGTTAGTTCCCACCCCTGCTCTTAAACCCTAGTGTGGTGTTGGGGAAGTCATTCAGGAAAGGGAAGGAACAAAGAAACGTCACCACACCATTGTGTGAACCCCTGGGGAGTTGGCAAATCAAATACTGCATGCATTTGGGTTCCTCCTTCTACTCAGAAAGGATTTAATCCATGTGGAAAGGTAACAGTTGGTATTGGGATATGGCATGGTTTGCAGACCTGGAAAATCGGAAACCCACAATTTTCCTGGAAAAGATGCAGCTGGCAAGGGACAGGAGAGAGAGCTACACGATCTGGTCGATGGGAAGTTGAACATGAGCCAGCAGTGCCCTGGCAGCCAAAAGGGCCAACCGTGTTCTAGGGTGCATCAAGCACAGCATTGCCAGCTGGAGAGGGAGTGATTGTCCTGCTCTGCTTTGCACTGTTGTGGCCCCACCTCGAGTGCTGTGGGCAGTGCAGGGCACCACAGTATAAAAACGACATCAAGCGACAAGGCTGGTGGAGGATCTGGAGGAAAAATCATATGAGGAGAGGCTGAAGTCACTTGGCCTGTTCAGTCTGGAGAAGAGGACACTGAATGGGGACCTCATCGCAGTTTGCTGCTTCCTCACAAGGGAAAGAGGAGGAGCTGACACTGATCTCTTCTCTCTGGTGACCAATGACAGGACTCGAGGGAATGGCAGGAAGATGTGACAGGGGAGGGTTAGGTTGGGTATTAGGAAAAAGTTCTTCCTCCAGAGGGTGGTGGAGCACTGGAACAGCTCCCCAGGGAAGCAGTCATGGTGCCAAGCCTGACAATATTCAAGAAGCATTTGGCCAGCACCCTCAGACACACGATGTGAATGTTGGGGTTGTCCTGTGTAGGGACACGAGTTGGACTCGATGATGCTTATGGGTCCCTTCCAATTCAGGGCACTCTGTGATTCTGTGAAGATCACAGGTGGCCCTGGGAAGGGATCAACCATCCACAGACATGAAACAGACAGTATCAGCTGGAATTAGAGAGCAGCTGGTTCAGAACCAGCATGGGGGTGCTGCCTTACAGGGGTCAAGGATCCAGGTGGGTCTGAGAAATGTCAGACACATTTGTATGGGAAAAAATAAAACTAAAGAACTCCAAACATGGAGCACTGACCAAAACAACACCACTTCCCACTCAGGAAATCCCTACTCTGGGGGCTTGAGGAGTAATCAGGAGAAGCAACACACATGTCCAGCCCAGTCTCATGCTCATCCATGATGCTGCCGAACATGGCCCCTCCCAGGGCATTTAGCTGGAAGGACCAGGGAACAATACAGTAGGGCCGTTCCTACACTTACTCTGTCTTGCCTTTTGAAACTGGACTAACAGCTTCCCCATAGAATCATAGAATGGTTTGGGTTGGAAGGGACCTTAAAGATCATCCAGTTCCAACCCCCCTGCCATGGGCAGAGACACTTCCCACCAGACCAGGCTGCTCAAGGCCCCATCCAACCTGGCCTTGAACACTTCCAGCAAGGGGGCATCCACAGCTTCTCTGGGCAACCTGTGCCTCACCACCATCATCATAAAGAATTTCTTCCTTATGTCTAATCTAAATCTTCCCCCTTCTGATTTAAAGCCATTCCCCCTCGTCCTATCACTACTTGCCCTTTTCGGAAAAAGTCCCTCCCCAGTTTTCCTGTAGCCCCTTCAGCTACTGGAAGGCTGCTATAAGGTCTCCCCAGAGCCTTCTCTTCTCCAGGCTGACCAAGCCCAACTCTCTCAGCCTGTCCTCACAGCAGAGGTGCTCCAGCCCTCTGATCATCTTCATGGCCTCTGCTAGAACCATTTCAACACTTCCATATCCTCCTTATGTTGGGGATTCCAGACCCGGACACAGCACTCCAGCTGGGGTCTCACGAGAGCAGAGCAGAGGGGCAGAATCCCCTCCCTCGCCCTGCTGGTCCTGCTTCTTGTGATGCAGCCCAGGACAAAATTGGCCTTCTGGGCTGCAAGCACACATTGCCAGCTCATGTCGAGCTTCTCATCACTCAGCACCCCAAGTCCTTCTCTGCAGGGCTGCTCTCATTGTCCCCCATCCTGTATTGATACTGGGGGTTATGCAAACCCAAGTGTAGGACCAATCCTTCACTGTCTGCCACATCTTCATGGATCATCCATTCCTTCCACACCAAACCCTTGAATCCTCCCTAACAAAGCCCTTCAGGCACAAGCGTAATACACTGCACTGGGAACCCATCAACCCTTTCCACCTGGGAAGGGAGGAGGATAGCATGCAGGAATGAGAGCCAAGGGCAGGGGCTGATCAAGCATTCCCATGAAAAGCAAGCTTGTTTCTTCTTGTCTGAATGCCTGGCACTGACAGCAGCTGGCTGCAAGCAGATAATTTTGGTAATGAATTCTGCTCTGGGTGTCCAGTTGACTGGGATTTCCTTTGAAATGTGGAACAGAAGTTTGAGGACATGGGAGCTCTAGAAAAAGGGGTATGATGCAACAAAGAAGTGGCAAATTCGGACAAGGTGAGAAAGAGGTTTGTTTTTGTTTTACCTCCATCAAACTACAGAAAACGCTGCCATAGGACATTCCCAACCAAACAGTGCCCATGAATTAGCAGAGAGAGGGGAAAAAAACACAAGAAAAGTATAAGGAGGCAAAAAATTCGGGATAAAACTACGTGGATCTCACTGCTTAGTCTGTGCCAAAGCAGACAGACACGGCACCTCTCCTATTCCTGGACCATAATCAATGCCATATCTGCACCCCAAATCTCCGTCTTGTGCCCCAGCTGCAGATGGGAAGCTTGATGGACCTCAGCTCAGTTCCCCTCCTGTGACACTGTTTCTATGACACATCCTCAGCTGGCTTAGGCAGGAATTGTTTATACAGGTGAATGAGACCTCCTGTATCTTCCCATAGGCTCAACATGTCTGTCCTCAGATGCCAGCTGCCCACTTGTAGGCCCTTGTCCTGTGACCCACAGGGGAGATCTCATACCTCCATCATCAGAGAAGGGAAAGCAAAGTGAAATGACTTCATGGGTGCTGCAGGTAAGGACCTGCACCCAGAGAGTAACCGCAGAGCTGCTGACGTCTAATCCCTCATTCCTCAATTTGGTAACAGTGTGCAGCTCTACACATGCTCCCCTGAGAGCTCAGCTCTGCCGCCAGCAGCGTGGGAGCCTGTATATCCAGTTGAGGACATGGAATGTAGGTGGAAGGAGGTCTGTAGGATGATGTCCTGGCTTAGACTTCATTGGAAGGTGGTGGTGGGAGTTGTGGGTAGGCAGGTGGTAAAGAGGCAGAGCAACCTGATTTATGGGTAGATGAGTTTCTGAAGGACATGGTTTAGTAAGTGAACAGGTACAGTTGGACTCAATGATCTCGGAGGTCTTTTCCAACCAGATGATTCTATGACTCTATGGAGGTGGGAGAAGCTCAAGGGGCTGGGATCCCAAGACAGTGAAGTGGGAAAGTGCAGAAGAGCAGGGGAGGCAGGGAATAGGGTTGGGGGAGCACAGGGCTGGACACAAGGGGTCAGCCAGACCTCTGGGACAAAGGCGCTGGCAGGCAAACAGACCCTTTGCAGTATAATTTCAGGCACTGTCATCAGTGCTCCGTGTTGACCAAGGACACGGGCACACAAAGATGGGGTGTAGGTGACCACAGACCTTCGGTTTGCCCAGAAGAGTGACTGCCCTGCCAGACCTGGCCAGGACATACCTAAAGCACTGTCGGTGGTAGAGCTTGCCCTCAGCCAGGTAGCGCTGGACCAGATGGACGTGCTGCTGGCAGGCTGCGCAGGTGCTGCTGAGTGTGGTGCGCTGGGACCGCTCCGACAGGTCTGAGAGGGCATCATCCTGAGACACAATGCACAGGGAGCTCTGGATGGGGGCCACCAGCTGCTCCCCAGCCCATGGCTCCTCCACAGCAGCTGCTCCCCATGCAAGGCCCATTGCTGAGTGCTTGCAGCACAGCTCGGGGCTGACCTCAGGGGCTGACAATGCACAGAACAGCTGCCCCTGAGTCCAGGCACCAGCAGGCTGCCTCCTCCCAAATTAGAAGGGGCCACTCCAAAAGGTGCCTTGCCCGTATCAAGGGCTGCAGGGCTGTGGAAGGGACTAATGTAAATCCCAGTCAGCAGGGACCTGCAAGAGGAGTCCTCTCTCTTTGGAAAATGAACCATCCCAGACATCTGGTAAACCTTGAAATAAAGGGCCAAGAAAGAAAAAGGCATCTTTTCTGCTCTTCTAATCCCACATTCCTGCTTCTTCCTCATCTACAGGGTTATCCTCCTATAGGAAGGAAGCTGCTTATGCCCTGTGTAGCTCAAAGAACCATCCAGCACCAGTGCCCTCCCAAGCTCTTGCATGCTACAGATTTCAGACCACAGACCCCTAGAGAGAAACCTTTCTCTCAGCTGGGTTCCCCCAGGGCACCAAAATCCCAAACACCCAACCCACCCCAAGATACACGGCCAGCCTTCTGCACAGATCCATCCCACCATGAGAGGGCTCTCTCCCACCTCCTCACCTGCAGTGCAGGGATGACCGCTGCCTCAGGCTGGCTTTGAATCAAGGAATGTGGTACCTGTGGTCCTGGGGGACTCTCAACCTCAGCCACAGGCTTCTTGTGGGATAGCGGAAGGGGCGACAAGGCAGCAGCTGAGGGCTTCATAGGCAGAGGGACTCTGGCTGGAGGCAGAAGGCAAGGACGATCAGGCACAGAGAGGAGCGGTGACTCACGCCACCCGTGGGGGGGGGAGGGGAGGGGAAAATGGAAAAAAAATCATCCAGCCTTGTGACACAGGATGGGACTTGCTGCTCCTGACACTTCAGCGCCTATTTTAGGGGGAAGAGACAAACATTATCTAATAATGGGTTGGCCGTGAGGCTGCCAGAGAGCTTGGCCCTGCTGTGGATCCTCTTGTGTGGGCCAGGGACACCAGCCTCTCTCACTGTGATGTTTACTCATCAAATCACTTGGCTTCCTCATAAACAACTCCCTAAGCAATGCTCAAAGACCAGAGCACCCTGGGGAGCTGCTGGTGTATCGTTGTGATCTGCTGGGCCCCAGGGCTTCCAGGCTGTCAACAGGTCTCTGAAGCATCTCTTGTCCATCAGGGTTGGCATTCACACGCCAGTCCTTAGCAGAAGTCCTCGGCTGGGAGGCCAGCATTCCCGGACATGGATTATGCATGCAGACATATGTACGTGGAAGACATCACAGAAACACAGAACAGTTTGTGTTGGAAGGGACCTTAAAGCCCATCCAGTTCGAATCCCTCTCCCATGGACAGGGTCACTTCCCACCAGACCAGGCTGTTCAAGGCCCCATCCAACCTGGCCTTGAACACTGCCAGGAACAAGGCATCCACCACTTCCTTGGGCAACCTGTGCCAGTGCCTCACCACTCTCAGTGTGAAGAATTCCTTCCTAATGTCTAATCTAAGTCTTCCCCTTTCCAATTTAAAGCCATTCCCCCTTGTCCTGTCACTACTTGCCCTTGGAAAAATTCCCTCCCCAGCTTTCCTATAGCCCCTTCAGCTACTGGAAGGCTGCCCTAGGTTCTCCCCAGAGCCTTCTCTTCTCCAGGCTGACCAAGCCCAACTCTCTCAGCCTGTCCTCACAGCAGAGGTGCTCCAGCCCTCTGATCATCTTCATGACCTCTACTAGAACCATTTCAACACTTCCACATCCTCCTTATGTTGGGGATTCCAGAACTGGACACAGCATTCCAGGTGGGGTCTCACGAGAGCAGAGCAGAGAGGCAGAATCCCCTCCCTCACCCTGCTTCTTTATCTGAGATTGTGGCTAGACAACAGAGACCTGGAGCCCTCATCTCCACCCAGCAGGGATTCCTTGGAAGAGCTGTCTCAGAGCAGCACTCAGCTCAGCCTGCAGTTGCCAGCACAGATGAGCTGATGTAAGACACTCCACCCTGGCTCCCCTCCCTCTGTCCAAGTTGCTTTAATTTACTGATATGATAAAAATTAGCTGCAGTAGGCAGGTGCCTATCCAGTTTTCTTCCATTTTAGTGGGTTAAAACAGGATCACAAAGGGGTCTGATTAGCACCAGGGATGGTGGCGCAACCCAAGTGGCAGGAATGCAGTGCGGAGGGAGGAGAAACAAAGCATTCCTCATTCTGAAGCCTGAGCTGTTAAGTCACTCACCATCTCTTGTGAAACTTCGCCTTACTACATTCCCTGTTCCAGGCCCTTCTCACCAGCATTGGCAAGATCCAGGAGAAGCAGGTATCAGCCATACCTTTCCCCAAAAACACATGCAGCTCCCATTTCCCACAGGAAGGAGGAAGCACAAGAAATACAGGGAACCCAGCAGTACAAGTGGGAGCAAACTGGAAGCCAGAGCAGTAGGAGGACACTTACCCTGGCTGGGGTTGTTGAAGTAGTTGTAATACTGAGACACGTAAGTCATGATGCTGAGGCAGTCGGGGACTTTCATGGAGACCATGTCATTGGGATCCAACAGGGCTGGGATGCCCAGCTCCCGTTCTGCCAGTTCGAAGGCCTGCAGGAACAGCAGAGAAAGGCACTAAGGAGAAAAACCAACGATGTCTGAAAAATAACAGGGAAATCCAGTCGGAAGCACCCTAGGGAAGGTTAAGTAGTAGCCTTTGGCAACCCTGACAGACAGAGGCTCTCAGACGGGCCAGTTAACTGAAAAGGTGGCATCAGAAGCAAGGGAACAAGTTGCTCAGCTGCCCTTTCCTCCAACTCAACTGCCTGTACCCCTGCAACTTCCACCTGAGGGATCTTGGCATCCAGCTGCTGCACTGGGACAGGGAGGGTAACTCCCAGGAGGTCTCAGTTTTCAATGGAGTAAAAAACCACTTATTTCAACCCACAAAATGGGCACACCACCCATGTCCTCACACAAGAGCCTGGTAGAGCCTTGGCTGGCACTGTGAGGGGCTGAGCGCTGGCAGATACTTCCCAGCTACACAACGAAACACCAGCTCTACCACACAGTGTCCCTGGCCACCCCAAATGCTCACCCTAAACAACCACTGGCTCTGCCCATCCTTTCACGCTTTGCAGTGCCCCATCTTCCCCTCCCACAGCAAACACAGCGATCCCGGCTCAAGAACCAGCAGCCTGCCATGCACAAGCTGCTTCAGTGCTTTTTTGTATCTCAGCATTGAGACTGTAACAAGCAGCACACAGCCCCTACCACTGCATAGAAGGCTGCTTGAAAGGAAGGGGCAAAGGAGGAAAACAGCTGTTTGAGAGCTTCCCGCTTGGTGGTGTATGTGGACTACTGGCTTTATGCTGGTCCTCTTGCTATTGTGCCAAGGACAGTGTATCCACATGGATCTCCAAGGGATGGTTGATGCAAGACTATGGCAGGGACCAAAGAGAAAGTGAGTCAGGAGGGAATGAGAATGGTGTGAGTACTGAATGGTGAAGTACCATGTGCAGGGTGTGGGTAAAGACTGGAGATGCCTGGTCTCTGAGGCACAAGATGCTGTGCAGGGTGTGGGATCTAAAGAAAAGGAATGGAGAAATAATTGAAAATGGGTATTTGCAGTAATCAGGGGTGGAAAACGCTCACTGTGTACACCCAGCTCTGCTTAGCCCGGATTTAAACTGATTTTCTGTATTGAGCCTTGCTGGTCACGAGACTGCAAGCAGCAAGGAGCAATGAGAGACCCCAGCTTAGGCAAGAAGTCTGTTGCATGGCTCTCAAATGGGAAAAAATAGCTGCTAATGGGAGGAAGGGGCCAATTGGTCTAGGAAAGGGCATAGCCAGGACTCAAATGGAGAGCCCTAATCCCCAAACATAGAATAGAATAGAATAGAATAGAATAGAATAGAATAGAATAGAATAGAATAGAATAGAATAGAATAGAATAGAATAGAATAGAATAGAATAGAATAGAATAGAATGATCTGAGTTGGAAGAGACCCACAAGGATCTTCAAATCCAGCTCCTGTCCCTCCATAGGACAATCTTAACACACTGTGTGTCTGAGGGTGTTGGCCAAATGCTGCTGGAGTATGGTGAGGCTTGGCACCAGCTCCCTGGGGAGCTGTTCCAGTGCTCCACCACCCTCTGGAGGAAGAACCTTTTTCCAATATCCAACCTAAACCTCCCCAGCACATCTTCCCGCCATCCCCTTTAGTTCTATCATTGGTCAACAGAGAAAACATCAGCACCTGCTCCTCCTTCTCCCTTTGTGAAGGAGCAGCAAACTGTGACGAGGTCCCCTCTCAGTCTCCTCTTCTCCAGGCTAAACAGACCAAGTGACTTCAGCCGCTCCTCACACGGCTTCCCCTCTAAACCCTTCACTAGCTTTGTGGCCTCCTCTGGACACTCTCCAGTAGCCTGATATCCTTTTTGTACTGTGATGCCCAGAACTGCACACAGGACTCAGGTTGAGGCCGCACCTTATTCCGCAGAGCAGAGCGGAATAAGGACATAGACAAAAGACCTAGCTCAGCTCACCTTGGGAAAGTGATAGTTCATGTCTTTACATGGACTATTAGATGGATCCTGTGGTAATTAGGTCTTTCTTGCAGCAGAATAACAAGGCTACTGCTGCTCTGTCCTACCCCTAGCCCCTGGCATTGGCCATCTTCCCATTCTCCACTGCCTGCTTCAGCTGTCCCAAGCAGGAGTGGAACGTTGTAGACCAGCCAAGGTCCACCACGACCTTCCTTTCTTCTTATGTCTGGAGTAAAACTAGCTTCTTGCTTCCATTGCCTGCAAGTCTTGCACAGCTGAGGTCAAGATGTTGCGCCATTTTAATCTTCACCTGAGATCTCACCTTGGTAACTGTCAGGATAAGCATCTTCTCTTCAGTCCAGGCTAGAACATGATGTTTCAGATTCCCTTTTGTTTCCAGAGAACCTCCTGCCCATTGCTTACAAACACAGATTTTTCTCACTCCCTCACCACTGTCACGAATTCCTCCCACACTACATGGCCTCCCTCGAGTCGTTCTAATGTCCCCTTCTTCCTTTTGGGTAGAGCACAATAGGGACTTACCAAGCGGTTATTCTCATAGACATCATCCTTGGAGAGGGAATCAAAGTCACTGAAATGAGAAAGAACAAAAAAAGCACATGAAACCTTAAAGCCCATCCGGTTCCAACCCCCCACCCATGGACAGAGTCACCTCCCACCAGACCAGGCTGCCCAACTCTCTCAGCCTGTCCTCATAGCAGAGATGCTCCTCTGATCATCTTTGTGGCCTCCTCTGGATCTGTTCAACACTTCCATATCCTTCTTATATCGGGGAAATGCTAAAAGGCTGCAGGAATAGCAGGGCCACATTCTGATTAGCACCGCATACTGCTGCACCAAAGTATGCAAATCACCCCATATTTGCCCCTCCCAGGCCACCAGCACAATAGCAGAAGGATGGGGAAGCAGATCCCTCACCCCAAGAGAAAGAGCTGCCTGCACAAGATCTCTCCCTCCTATGAGGGTCCTTAGATCAACTGCCCTGCACCACCTGGAGGGATTTGAGGTCACCACAGGATCTGAGGTGACACAAAAGGTTATAAACAGCACTTTTGTCCTTGCTTGCTCCTCAACACTTGCAGACCACAATAAACCATCCTTGGCCACAGCTTTCATAACCTTGCTTTCAGCAGCAGATCCAAGCCTGAGAACGTTGAGGCATTTCACTTGTCCCCCTGGACCTCTTTTGGAGATCAAAGCAGCCTGGCCACAGGAATTGAGTAGCTGCCTTCATCAGAGAACAGAGAGGGTCAAAGCGGCCCTCAAATTTTTAATAGAGGGAGAGAAATACAGGAAGGAGTTAGTTATGCTTTGCATGTGTGTGTGGGTATAATGTGTGTAAACAGCATCACACTAAAACAATTGCAGCCCCTTCCTGCCAAGGGGCTCAGCTGTGTTACCAAAAAAAATCACCCTCATGCAGCAGCTTGGTGTGCCTGTGAGCTGGATTCACACAGGAGGACACAGCCCAGAGAGGTTTAGGGTCAGGCAAAGCCACCTCAGTGGCCCAGGGAGAGGTGGCTAAGCTCAGAGAGACCAACCCAGAAAAAACAATTCGGATTGAAGGGGGAGAGTGTTCCCCTCAGGGACTTTTTCCAAGGGCAAGTAGTGATGGAACGAGGGGGAACAGTTTTAAATTGGAAGGGGGAAGATTTAGATGAGACATCAGGACAAAATTCTTCACACTCAGGGTGGTGAGGCACTGGCACAGGTTGCCCAGGGAAGCTGTGGATGCCCCGTCTCTGGAAGTTCAAGGCCAGGTTGGATGGGGCCTTGAGCAGCCTGGTCTGGTGGGAGGTGACCCTGTCCATGGCAGAGGGATTGGAACTGGAGGATCTTTAAGGTCTCCTCCAACCCAAACCATCCTACAATTCTAAGACAGTGAATCCTTAGCCACGCATCTGAGGAAAATGGGGTCTGCAGGAGCTTCCGTTCCTCCATCCCCCTTTGGATTTTATTCCCTTTTCCTGTAAGGCTGATCTAATTCGCCCTGGCGCCACACGGCAAGGCAACCAGCTCCTTCTTGAAGCCCCTCATGAGCCTTTCTTGGTGCTGCAGAGGAAGCCTATGATGAGCTCAGGAAGATTCTCCCAGCTGCCTGCACCACCATAATGTTATGCTTCCTCCGTTCAAAAGCCAGAAGCTGCTGGTGCCATTTCCTCCCAGATAAATGAAACCGCAGCCTCTCGCTCCTGCAGGACCAAATGCACACAGACAGAGGATGGGCTGGATGTTCAGCTCTCGGTTAAGTACCTTTCTGAAAGCAGACGCAAAGACATGCACAGAACTCAGCCTGTTCAAAATACCACAGCTTTTTCCTCACTAAATGCTCGTGAGAAAAGGCTTCAACCGCAGCCTTCACTTTGATAGTGCTTTTTTTGTATTTATGACTAGTTTCCACTCGGAGATGTTTTTTCCCCTAAGTGTTTTTTCCCCCCTAGAGAACTCCTCTAACCTTGCTGCATTTTTTTTAATACCTTTTAAAGAAATACCAGCTTGGGAACACAGAAGAAGAGATGACAGCACAGTTATATATCATCTGCCCTCTAAACATTCATGACCTTCACGTTGAATGCCTTCACTTTCAGGATATGGGAGTGGTGCAGCTGGAAGCTCGAAGACTCCTTGGTGGCCTGGGCTGGGTGAGTATTTTTGACAGACAAAACATCATATCCATTCTACCCTGCCCCAGCAAACCAGAGCCGTTTTGGTAAACCAAGGCAAATCTGCCTGGGAAAGAAGATGCCAGCAGAGAGGATGTGAAGCTCAAAAGCTAACAGGGGAGCTGATGAAGAAAATAGGAATTTAGAATCATAAGTTTAGGTTCTTATTAAGTTCACTAAGCAACATAAGCTTTACATAAGGTCCTTTGTACAGCCTCTACCATGACTGGCTTAAAACCCAGTTCAGCTGAATCAATAGAGGCCAGGTGCGTCAATAGAGCAGAACAGAGCAGCAAATAGCTTAAGACAGGGAAATAATAGATAAAAAAAGTAGTTAGGGTTAGTATTCTTAACTTTCTGAGTCTTCTTAGAATTTCAAGAGGTGGACCATTTGGAAAAAATAAGACACTGTGGTGACCAATCAGCAGTGAATGGCGACTTCTAAAGAAGAACTGAAATGAGACAGTAAAGAACAGCTGGCTTAAGAAATGGACTTGACACTTTGTGGAGAAGCGCCAAGACCTTTCAAGAAGATTCCGATGATTACTTAATGCTATAGTTGTCCATTGCGAATTGCCTTTGCTGCTCACTGAGGTGATGGCCCAACTCTGAGTTGTTAATGAAACAAAACCTAGTGACACCCATTGACTGGCAAAATTCTTTAACAGGAGCTCCCAGGCAGCAGGGGAATAGAAGATTTTTTCCACTAACATAGGATTCCAGATACTCAACTTTTACCCAAGATACTAAGGTCCCTCAGTACCAGGCCCCAGGGATCAGGCTGCATTTTCCATCTCTCTCTCCGAACAAACCGAGTAGGTCTGTGTTGATCTCCATCACCCACAACATGAGCACTCCCACATGCCACTCTATCACACAGCATCCCCACGGCTCTGAATACACTCCCTATATCAATGCGCAAGGAGCGTGTCCTACCCAGACATGGGGGAAAAGTCATTCCAGGCATTTCCCTTTCCTTTCCACAAACTGCCTCCTCTGCCGAAAGACCAGAACTTGTCATCCCGTAACTCTGTAACATGCGGCTGCACGTCACATTGTTTCCTTGCCCTGAGCTCAGCAGCCTTTCATCCAGCCCCACTCAGGCTCCTCTCCTAAGAGCCAAAGTGTCCAAGGGATCAGATGTAAGAATAGGTGAGGCTCTGGCTATCCTAGTTGAACAACTGTCTTGACTCAGCAAACCCCAGCATCGTAGCGTATCCTGGAGTAATATTTCCATGCAAATAACATCCCAACCGCTTACCTAATTAGATACATACAGAGCCACCAAGCACTCCAGGCTTTAGGGCAGCTGCCAGGGAGCACAAGCAGACCCAGGGAAGGGGGAAGGGTGCCCCATACAGCTAAAACCAGAGCAAATTCCTGGATTCCTCAAATATAAATCATGAGCGCGTCAACAGCGGCGCTGCAAAATGAGCCCTTTGGCTTTCCAGGTCTTGTCAGGGAAATGCAGGCAGTACATGGGAAGGAACAAATGGGATTGGTGATCTCATCTGAAACAAAACTAGGGCTCTAGGGACACAAACCAGCATTTCTAATGCATGGCTCTCATCTCTTGTTTTCCTCAAGCTTTCGTCTCTCTCTCAGCACTCGAAAGGCATGTGCCATGTTCTCTTCTTGCCTCTGAATGCCAAGAGCCTCCTCTGAGCTCCAAGGAGGCCGCACAGCTTGGGAGGCTGAAAGATGCTTTTTGCTTCACTAAGCTGCAGCAAATGCCTTGTAAAACACTCACTTCGTGCTCTAGATTTCTAGAGCACCAAGCAAACAAACTCACTAAACCCCACCATCCACTGTCAAAATGGCCTGGATGCTTCCAGCTTAACTGATCAGGGAAAAGAAGAGATTAAATATCTCACCCTGAGATGACACAGACAGCAGCTCAGTCAGATGCACAGTCCGGGTTTCCCATTTCCCTGATTGGAAGAGGGAGGCAGTGAAACCCAGCGAGGTGCCTACAGTACCAGAGCTAAAGTCAGGGACCTTCAGCCTCACAGTTAAGCACACAGACACATATGTGTCATCCTTGGTGACCAGCTGAAGACACCTTTGGCTGGATTCAGCCTGGTCTGATGGGAGGTGTGCCTGCACATGGCAGGGGGCTTGGAATTGGATGATCTTTAAGGTCCTCTCCAACCCAAACCATTCTATGATTTGGTAGACAGCGGGCACTTCCAGCTTTGGTTGCTTCTTTCAAAAAAATCTCTAGTGTTTGCAAGAGCCCTGCAGGACCTGGCCCAAAGCTCTTCAGGGAAGCACCCCTTCGATGCCACCTGCCTCATCCCAAGGGGACTGTGTTGAAAACAGGGGTCATGTGGAAAACTGTCCTCAGCCTCACTGATCCATGTGGCCTTTTCCAACAGCCTCTTCCCCAGTGTGTCACCTACCAGCCCAGCAGCGCAACAGGGGGGCATCCAGGCAGGGCCAGACAACTGGGACAAACAGCCATCATGGCTGCAAGGAATGTCTGGAGGATCAGGGTATCAGAGGAGCAGCATCACACGAGGACATGAGAGCGCTCCAGGTCAGCTCTTGTATGGATGTGCTTGTTTCTCCCCTCTGCAACCCAAGGGGAAGCCAGCAGGAAGCGGTGAAGTCGAGTACAGATGAACATCAGCATTTGGGGAGCAGCACAGCCATCTCACGCAGGGCAGCAGAGCCCCACACAACAGAAAACCACGCAAGGTCGGAAATGTGCTTGCAGATCCCTGCCAAGTCCCATTACTGGGCTGACTGAAAGCACTTGAGAAGAAAAGAAGGGCAACTGCTTTTCCTCCTCCGTCAGGAGATTTACTGCCTCTGATCCAATCTTCCCATTTCCAAATTGGGACAGGATGAAGCTGGAATCAAATGAAACAATGCTACTCTCCTGACCACCCTCTGAAAATCCTTCTACAACATGCCATGTCCTTGTAAGGCCCTGGGCTTTGTCTCTACCACGCAGCTTGTGCTGAGGACCTGTGAAGCATTTAGTCAGGACATCTGCCAGGAGCAGATTTAAACCCACTGACAACTTAAGAGCAGCAGCTTCTGCTTAATGGCAAGGGAAATACAGCCAAAGGGAAACCATCAGGTGGCTTTAGTGGTGTTTATTGTAAGTTTTTGCTGAACCTCTGCTTTGTAGCTCCCAGGTGCTGCGCTGCTCACAAAAAGAAAAAAATAAAAATCCAGAAACAGAGGAGTTTCTGGTGTTCCTGTCCTTAATCTGCCTATTCCCTCTCCGGTAGCCTTGTGACCAGGAGAGTTTTCATAGGCTCTGTCCTAGTTTGTCAGAGCGAGCTACACCACTCGTGAGCTGCTGGGACACGAGACTAAGTTCCCAAGACCCAGAGCAATGCAAAGCCACCATACGTCTCTGTGGCTCCTGATTGCCGCACTGAGGGTTTTGGGCAGCAACCTGAAACGCATCTGGCAGCAGTTTGGTTTCTGACTTACCTGTTCAGCTTCTGCCTGCGGGGCGGGGAGATGGGGCTGTGTTGCCCCCTTACGGGTACTGCAGCTCCACAGCGGCATCACTGTCAACCCTCTGGTTGCCACCATGACAAAAGACTGTCCCAGGGCCAGCTCAGAAAGGATTTGGTCAATTCCAGCAACCTCAGAGGTAGAACCACCCACCCTGGGGCAGAATGTGACAGGGGATGGAGGCAGCACCGAATTTCCCTGACAGGCGCAGAGCGCATATACATGGGAGGCACAGCAAGGTGGGGCGATGCACTGCGAGGGCTACCAGAGATTAGAGCAGATGGAACGCCGGGACAAGCAGGGTTACGGCGGCAGGTCGGGGCAGATTCCTTCCAGTGGCTCAGCCAGTTTCTCCAGCGTGCCACCGTGCCCCCAAGCAATCCCAAACTCACCAGCTGCCTCTGGAAACTCACATTCCCCCTCAGAACGACCCGCAAAAGGGAGGTTGATGAAGGAAACTCAATTCCAAGCCACTTGCTGGGGGGAAGCTAGCAAGGCTCCATATCCCTGCCAGAATTTGCTACTTCCTTTCACTGCGGCATTTGCAACAAACAAGCTGGAAGCAAATGCAAGAAGCGACTTGGTCCAGGGCCGTGCATGTTTTGGAGTGGCCTTTGGCAGCTGAGAATGTCCCTGTGCTGGACAGAAGCCTGGCCCTTCAGAAGTGGCAATGTCCACCTCTCTGCAGAGGTGAAACACTCCCACGCCCAGATGCCAGTGCTGCGTCTCTGCCTAAGCAGGCACCGCTCCCAGTTGGGCATACAGCAGCACCAGTGTGCCAGCTTGAGGCCACGTCTGGCCCACCTCCATGCCCTCCTTGGGCTTAAACCACACGACCCCCGCTCACCCTGGCTTTGATGGGTCAGGAAGCCCCTCACTAACAGGCAGCATCCTTCATCCCAATCATTCCAGGAGGCAACAGAGCTCCTGTCCCACTTTCTGCTCCCAAATAACCCAGGTTCCAAGTGCTGGGAGACCCTGTCCTTCACTCCAGCCAGCCTGGAACCATCACCTCTAGCTCCCTCTGAGTACCCCACCTGTGCTGGTGGCCCCCTGGCAAAGGGGCACAGACAGCTCAGCCCCTAAAGGAATGGGGCTCCCGGGGTGAACGGGAGCTGCCAGGACTTCCAGGGCTCCCGGTGCTAATGGAGCTCCTGGGGATAACGGGGGTCCCGAGGATAATGGGGGTCCCAAGAATAACGGGGGTCCTTGGTGCCAACGGGGCCCCCAGGGACAGCAGGGCTCCCGGTGCGAACAGGGGTCTGAAGATAATTGGGCTCCCGGGGTCAGCGGGGATCCCGGGGCTCCAAGGCTCTCGGCGATACCTGGGAGGGGTCTCAGGGATAACGGGGGTCCTGGGGCTCTCGGCAATAATGGGGCTCCCCGAGCTATTGGAGGTCCTGGGGATAACGGGGCTTCCGGAGCTAACGAGGCTCTCGGGGACAACAGGGGTCTCAGGGCTTAAAGGGGCTCCTGGGACCTCCGGGGCTAACAAGGCTCCCGGGGCTAACGGTGGTTCCGGGGACAACGGCGCTCCTAGTGCTACCGAGGCTCTCCCCTTCCCCCCCCCCCCCCGCCCCGGCGGGGCGCGGCCTGCACTCACAGGAGGTCGGGCCGGTGCCGGTGCAGGATGGCGCAGAAGGCGAGGCCGTCGCGGAAGGAGGAGCTGAGGTCGCGGATCTCCACGCCGCAGTAGCCCTCGCACTGCCGGCGGCACCAGGCTTGCAGCGCGCCCCTCGGACCCGACATCGGCACGGCCGCTACCGCTGCCACCGCCGCCACACCGGGGGGCGGGGCCTAGAGAGGGGCGGAGCCTAAGAGCGGGACGGGGCTGCGACACCGGGCGGCTGGGCTATGCTATCGGGGGCGGGGCTTGAGGTACCGGAGCGTGCGCTCACGGGGGCGGGGCGGGGCTTGAGAGCACAGGGGACGGGACCTGTCCTCATGGGGGCGGGGCTTCAGCTATCAGGGGCGGGGCTTGAATTACCAGAGGCGGAGACTGCGCTCAGAAGGACGTGGTCTGCACTCATGGGAGGCGTGGCCTTTGCTCAGGCGGCGGGCAGGAGTTCACCGGGATGGAGACTACACGCCCGGGGCGGGGCCTATAAACCAAGGGGCGGGACTTGTGCTCATAGGGGGCGCTGGCTGTGCTCGTGTGGCGGGGCTTGCGAGCAAAGGGCACAGACGTGTGTTCATAGGGGCGAGGTCTGTGCGTCCCAGGGGTGGAGCTTGTACCCCCAGGGGCGGGATCTGCGCTCTCAGGGGTCTGTGAGTCAAGGGGTCGGGGCCTGTGCTCACATGGGCGGGGCCTGCGGGGGCAGGGCCTCGAGGGCCGGGGCTCGAGGGGTTCCCTTCGCTCTCCGCACCGATTGCAGTTCCCCTGGCAGGGCAGGAGTAGCACGGCCTCTCCTGAGGAGGAGAAGAAGGGCTGGGAAGCAGGTGGTGGAATCAGACCCTGAGCAGCCGTAGGAAAAATTCTTCACGGAAAGGGCCGCACAGCTGCCCAGGGAGGTGGTGGAGTCACCATCCCTGGAGGTGTTTAGAAGCCGGGTAGATGAGGTGCTCACGGTTACGATTTAGCAGTGGGCAGGTACGGTTGGACTCGATCTCAGAGGTCTTTTCCAACCAAACAATTCTACAAAGAGAGGAGAAGAGGAGATAGAGCAGTCCCCAGGAAAGGGGAGCTGAATGCTCCAGGGAGCTGGGACAGAGCCCAGGGCTTTCTGCCTCCCAGTGAGGAGCACAGCACGATGGGGAGACGCATCTGCTCCGTGGATCTCGGCTGAGGGGAAAAAGCTAAAAAGCTACCACGCAGGAAAGGGCCTGGGGGTGTTGATGGACAGCCAGCTGAACACGAGCCAGCAGTGGCCCAGGTGGCCAAGAAGACCAACAGCATCCTAGATTGGATCAAAAATGGTGTGGCCAGCAGGAGCAAGGAAATGATCGTGCTCCTGTACTCAGCACTGCTGAGGCCACACCTGGAATCCTGTGTTCAATTTTGGGCCTCTCGGTACAGGAAAGACATTGAGCTACTAGAGGATATCCAAAGGAGGGCAATGAGGCTGGTGAAGGGGCTGGAGAACAAGTGTTATGAGGAGCAACTGAGGGAACTGGGGCTGTTTAGCCTTGGAGAAGAGGAGGCTGAGGGGAGACCTTACTGCCTGAAAGAAGGTTTTAGCGAGGTAGGTGCTGGTCTCTTCTCCCATAAGACAAGTGACAGGATGAGACGAAATGGCCTCAAGTTGTGCCAGAGGAGGTTTAGATTGGACCTTAGGAAAAAGTTCTTTACTGACAGAGTAGTGAAGTATTGGCTCAGCCTGCCGAGGGAAGTGGTGGAGTCACCATTCCTGGAGGTGTTCAAAAAATGTGTAGCTGTAGCACTTCTAGATATGGTTTAGTAGGAACAGTGGTGTTGGAGTCAATGATCTTATAGGTCTTTTCCAACCTTAACAATTCTATGATCCCATGAAGGCTGAATTCTCAGAGAAAAGTCATGAACAAAAGTTGCAGCCTTTTTTTCCAGTCTCCAAAGGAGGGGGAGGACCGCAAGCAGGAACCGAAAACAGTTGGGAAATGAACTCAAGTTTAACTTCAGCTAAAGAAAAAAAACATCAGGCGACCTCATTTTGGGATTCTTCTCAGACTTTGACATAGGTTGCTCTAGGCAGAAGCAGTTCTCACAGGGGCATAAGCCATGGCAGTGGAGGCCATGGACACATCAGTGGGACATAAGTGTCGCCCAGGGTAGGCACAGGGCCAGGGCAGGCTTTGAAGATAAAGACATTTGGAGTTGCAGGCAGCACTTCACAGGAAGCCCTGGAAGAAGTAGAGGAAGAGTGCAATACAATCTCAGGAACCCTTGACACTGAGGAGATGGATTGTCACAAGAGCTTGCTTGCATGCTTAGTTTGAAGGACTGACAAGGGTGCAGGAAGCACAATATTGAATGTTAGTTTATTTAGCTAAACTTTTTTTTCATTCCCAATTAGACAAAGAAGAGCAATAGCTACCTCTGTGGAAGATCTATCCGTCACGCAGATGTTGAGCTTATTCCTGCCGGTCCTTAATCCATAGGATTCCCCTCTCTCCATTATTTTAATGGGCTCTATATTCCCCCCTCATCAGATCTCACACTTAGCAACCTCCTTCCACTATTTCACTGCTTTGTTCTATTGCTCCACAGCCCCAGAACTGTAACAAGTGAGAAACAGGCTCTCTTTGAATGGCTTGAGCAGCCTCCCCCTTCAGTGCCTGAGATAAACTGTACTGTAAATCACTGGAAAATCTACTGTGTAAAGAAAAAGGAAGTGAAATATTGTCTCTGCATTGTAACAATCAAGCTGGCTGCTCAGCATCCCCCAGACCTGCCCGACAGCGTCTTCCTGATGTATCCTAAGGGACAGCAGGATCAAGGATGTTTTCTTGACTGTTTTTCCTAGGGTCCATAATCACACTTACCCCCTTCCTAACTACAGGTCAGACACAGAGACACAGAGTAGGTAATCCTGCGGTGTGGTTCCCTCCAATAAAACCATTTTGACTAGAACTGCCTGAGGACACTTCCATTGAGCCAGGGGTGTCAAACTCACAGCCCACGGGCTGAATCCAGCCCTCCACCCCGTTTTATCTGGCCTGGCACCTTATTTCTACCTGACAGCAGAACCGAGCTCCTTGCCCCTACAGTCCTGTCAGCATGCTGGTCATGTGTGCAGCATGTGATGCGTGTTACGCTGCAGGAGCAGGAGAATGGCAGGAGCCATGAGTTTGACATCCCTGCACTAAGCAAACCTTGCTGTGGAAGGCAAGGCTGGAGCTGTGGCACCCACCCCACCTCCCTGCAAAGCGCCTTTCCAGCAGCAGTGTGCTCCGTTGATGCAGCTGAACACCCTGCATTCCTCTAGCTTCAACCAGTGCCAGGCACTGCAGCTCACTAAGCCCGTCTTTCGGCCCTGTGTGGGAGCTGCAAGCTCTTCCTAGCTTCGTTCCACTGAGTGCCAGTCCCACTCATTTAACCATCAGTGGTCCCTCAGATGAGGCATGGGGCCAGGCAGACTGACAGCCAGCAAACCTCTGCATCCTCTGGAAGCTTCTTTGCCAGATAACACCTCTTTGGAATTGTTCAAGGCCAGG
Organism: Neomorphus geoffroyi; assembly: GCA_033558235.1. Classification (NCBI taxonomy): domain Eukaryota; kingdom Metazoa; phylum Chordata; class Aves; order Cuculiformes; family Neomorphidae; genus Neomorphus; species Neomorphus geoffroyi. Next base: position 18,210,349 of record JAUMJM010000021.1, on the reverse strand, counting down.
CTGGATGGAGTCTTGAGCAGCCTGATCTACTGGGAGGTATCCCTGACTATGTCAGGAGGGTTGAAGTTGGATAATCTTTAAGGTCCCTTGCAACTCAAACCATTTTGATTCTTAAAAGACAAGCAGCAGCCTATTTACATACCTGACAAGAGCCTGTAACCATTGGAGGGTTTTAAATGATACATCGTGCATTAAAAGTCTGCAACTCCAACATGCCAATCATAGGTTAAAAATGGACTAAATCCCAGTAACACATTGGATTCCTTCATTATACCATAAACTAGGACTTATCATGAAGATACTTTCCCTACCATTTATCATATCTTAGCACATGTTTTGTGACAGATTTAGGCTTTGGATAACAATAAAGTAGGAGGAGAGTTGCTGTTGACAGCTACGCTCACTGTGATGCTGTTGGTAAATACACAGAAGCAAAAGCGACAGCCCTAAAAATAAGGAGCAGATTCTCTTGGTACAAACCCAGCTCCCGTGGGCTGCTGCAATGCAGTGGCATCTTTGTCCTTTAATTTATTTAATGATAAGGCTGTCTCAAACCCTTTGGCACTGGGGGGTAGTGAAGTTCTTAGCACAGAACCACAGAATGGTTTGGGTTGGAAGAGACATTAAAGCCCCTCCAGTTCTAATCCCCTGCCATTGGCAGAGACACTTCCCACCAGACCAGGCTGCTCAAGGCCTTATCCAACCTGTCCTTGAATGCTTCCAGGGAGGGGGCAGCCACAGCTTCCCTGGGCAACCTGTGCCAGTGCCTCACCACCCTCAGCATGAAGAATTTCTCCTAATGTCTAATTTGTCTACCCCCCACTCATTTAAAGCCATTCCCCCTCTTCCTATCACTACTTGTCCTTGTAAAAAAGTCCCTCCCCAGCTTTCCTCTAGGGTCCCTTCAGGTACTGGAAATGGGTAACACTAACAGCAGTAGCTCAGTGGCCAGCAGGAGCTACCCATTTAATTTCACTCTGTGCTGCCTGCACCCTGCCCACCTGAGTCACACAGCTTTGTGATGGGAAATGCAGTTTACTTTTGAGCAGTATGTGGGACACTGGAAACTCAGCCCTCATCCAAACACAGCGAATAATCTAACAAAGGCTCATTATTCCTGACTTCTAAACAGAACCGCATATGAAGCCAAGCCAGACTGCCAAGACCCCTCTCTCAGTGGAAAGGAATGAGAGGGAGGGGTACAGAGGCAGATGGTGTACATGAAGATGCTTTGTTTAGCTTTCCTATTACACACACAGGTTGTTCTCTTGCACCTGTTTCTACTACTCACACACCAAACTATTTAAAGACAGCCTGCAAAAGGAGACAGGAGAGAGGGTGTGGTGGCTAAAGGAGATGGGATTCATTCTTTGCGGTTTCTTCCCCAGTATTTACAGGGCCTTGATGCCCCTTTAGAGGGTGAGTTTTCAACTGCTTTTCCTCTTTCAAGGGACTGCAAGTTTGCCTTGAAGAACAGGCTGAGAGAGTTGGGCTTGTTCAGCCTAGAGAAGAGAAGGCTCTGGGCAGAGCTTACAGCAGCCTTCCAGTATTCAAAGGTGGTCCACATGAAAGCTGGGGAGGGACTCTTTATCAGGAAGTGCAGGGATAGGATGACTGGGAATAGTTTTTAGCTGAAAGAGGGGAGATTTAGGTTAGATATTAGGATTTTTTTTTTTTTTTTTTTACTGTGAGGGTGGTGAGGCACTGGAACAGGTTGCCCAAGGAAGGTGTGGATGCCTTGTTCCTGGAAGTCTTCAAGGCCAGGCTGGATGAGGCTTCAAAGCAGCCGGATCTAGTGTAAAGTGTCCCTGCCCATGGCAGCGGGGTTGGATCTGGATGACCTTTAAGGTCCCTTCCAACCCAAACTATTCTATGAATCCAAAGCAGCTGGAGAACTGAGAAAACTAGCATTTTAAGTTTTTTACCTATGGAACACCCTCTGGAAGTTTTATGGAGGAACTGAACTCCATTAAATTAAGCGCCAAGACTTGGAGCCCACTTGTGTTAAAATAAAGCAGACCCTCCAGCAAGGACATAATCAGATGACCAAAGTTAATATTAGTTGAATGTTTACAAGAATTTTTCCCCTTTCTTTAAAAACATGTCAAGCCACTTTGAAACATTTGTGCTTCAAAGCAACTAAAAAAAAAGAGTGGGAAGGTAAAAATGCAGCCTTTTAGGAAAGCAACTACAACTCCAGTCATGGTGCAAGAGCCAAAACAAATAATATGAGTTTGCATCTCTTTCCATATCCTGTGGAAACCTTGCAGAACTGCTCATTTTCTCCCTGTTAATCAGTTCTGCAACCTTCCATGTTTGCTGTGGCTGTGCATTTACAGAACATGGAAAGAGATCTGCTCGGTTACCTGCAACAGCAGAGACCAATGACAACACAAACCAACAGCAGCAGCCCACGTCTCGAGATGCAATTACAATCTTCCATAGAGGAAAAATAAATGAGCACATCAGATACTGAACGCTCACCGGGAAAATTCCACTAATTTATTAGATGTCTTGTCCTTTGTAGGATACTTTGAGCCAACGAGTCTTCTTATTTAAGTACAAAATACCTTCAGATTCACAGGAGATTCCAGAAATGCCAGAACCCTGAGCTCCCCTCCCTCACCACAAAGAGAAGAATCTCCCCCACCCACTTCTCTGCTCAAGCCGATCACTGAATCCACAAAAGTCTTATGGTCTCTGACCCATCTTCTTCAGGGTTCGATTCAGCTGGAAGTTAAGGAAGCAAAGGTCAGAAAAATACATGGTGATTAACATACACTCCTGTTTCCCTCAGCAGCCTTTATCCTTCCTCTCCCACTCACTGACAGAAAGAGCTCTCATGCAAATGCAGGCAGCATGGAAAGTAGAAGGGGAACTAGTAAAACTCCCTTTTCCTCTCCAAGACAGCAGAGGAAGGTGTGGGGAGAAGATGCAAACTCCCAGCAGCGGTATCACAGTTCTATATTGCTCAAGCCCCAAATCCTAGGATTTTGCTGCCTACGTTTCCAGTGTGCAGCAACCTCTGTGGGCAGAGCAGAGTAGTGACTGCATGTCACCTCCATCCTGAGCAGAACGTTGTCATCTGTGCTGAGGCCAGCTTCTAGAGCCATAGTTATGAGGGCAGAGATATGGTTTTGGTTGGCTACTGACAGGAACACCACAATTGTCTATAGACAATGCAGTTAGTACCCTTGGACAGTAAAATCCTCCTCCTTTCTCACTGTGGCTCAAATGAGCACTTCTCACACAAAAACATACCCTTCTTCAAAGGCCAGCAGCTGCTGCTTAAAACACCTGCCTTTGCCTTGCAGAGCTGGAGCTCACCCCAGCAAGGCACTGCATAGCTGTCTCACACAAGCGTGGCTCCTCCAGGGCTTGCACAGCCCAAAGCTTGCCCCACCTTATGGCTCTCTCCTGCCCAGGCCTTACCTCCTCAAACTTATGGATCTGGCGAATGAAGAAGTCCCCATAGCGTCGAGCAACCTTTGTATCCGCAATATGGATCATGTCCTGGGGAGGGAAGGAATAGCATGAGGTCAGGAAAAGGATTGTGCTTGCAGAGAGACAGTAAGCACTGTCAAACGTTGAGAAGCAACCGAAGAGGCTTCACTGCAGCCCTGGTTCAGCATCACATATACCTGACCTGTGCTCGTCCCACGGCAACCATTCAGTTCTCTGTGGCTTGCTTTCCCTACACCCTTGCCTGGGATGGGTCCCAAATTCACACTCCATTCACTTCCCACATTCTTGCACACTCAACCTATTTTTGTCTCTCTCTGGAGCAGTTTGATAGTTCTAACCCCAATCGGTGCTCTGCTTCCCTCTACCAACAGCTGAGTTGTGTTATTTACCAGGAGAGCAAGGCTGCGACATAGCATGAGACCTTGCAGGAAGAGGTCTGCTCTAAGGACCAAGAACAAGGGGCAATCTGTTCTCCTTCCCAGCAACAAACCTAACCGTTACTGCCACCTTCTTTGAAAATGAAGTTCTAAAAGCCTCTTTGCTATGCTTCCTGCTGCCTGGAGCTCCAGGGCAGGATAGGGACAGGATCATAGCTTGCGTTTAGATTCCTCCTAAAGCAGACAAAGCTAAATGCTGCTCCAGTGACAAATGAACCTGTAACATGACCAAGCAAGATCCCTGGTTTGTCCAGAAAAGGAGAGATGTGGGGGAGACCTACAAGGGCTGACAATTCCTCCTGTCACATTGACAGCACCATCTGTCACCCAGCTGCAACCTCCTGAGAACACTGACAGACACAGTTCCCTCTGTCCTGGGCAAAACATTTAGGACTTTTGTTTCTGTGTGCAACAACTGCCAAAGCTGTCTGAAACATCCTGTCACTGGTTATCTACTGAAACTTCTATTAGGCAGAGCTACAACTTCACCGTGGGCCCCCAAGCACTTCACATGGCAAAGAACGAAGGGATGTTTCCCACAGACTGGAGCAAAATACAGAATTTCCTGGGTGAAGACATTTCCTGGCCAGCAATGGCAGATACCAACCTTGTCAATATAGAAGTCAACTTCCGAGGCAGACTGGAACTCTCCATCCAGAGCAGAAATGCCACTGGTCCATACCAGGTTCTTCATCTTGTGCTTGAAGACGAGGAGCTGTATACGAAACTCTTGCTCTGTGAGGTCTAAGAAGCCAGCCAGCTTGGCCACAGGCATGGTGGTGTACAGCTTGAGGAAGCTACGGATGGTAGAGAGCTGGGCCTGCTGCTGAACTTCATCAGCAAAGACCTTCAGCTGCTGCAGGAAGGGCTCCTTGTGGTAGTTGGGGTGCACGTTGTCATAATTGGGCACCACGGGGGAGAGGAACTTGGGGCAAGCGTAACTGAAGAGCTCCTCATAGACTTGTGCATCACCCTTCTGCATGCGCAGCATCTTATCCCCATATTTCTCTCGCAGCTGCAGGTGGATGCTCTCATCTATGCGCATGGGATACATGGTGAGGGCGATGGCCAGGAGTGCGTGCATCTGCTCATTCTGCTTGTTGATCTGAGACAGAAAGGAGAACACATTAGCTTGTCAATGCACTCAGGCTTTACAGTGCAGGAAAGACATACGAGCTGCATTTTTCAGAGACAGAGGCTTTATCCCGAGCACTTATGGTCCTAATGCTAGAAGGGGACAGCACAAAGAGACAGTCCCTCTGGCCAAAGCAGATCCATCAGTGCCATTTCATGGCTCTCATTAATGAAAAAGAGGGCTGGACAAGAGCCCTGTTTAGTATCTTCATCAATGACAGATGATGGGATGAGTGCACCCTCAGCAAGTTTGTGGATGACATTAAGCTGAGTGGTGAGGCTGACACCCCTGAGGGATGAGATGCCATCCAGAGGAATCTTGACAAGCTGGAAAAGGTGGCTTGTGAAAACTTCATGAGGTTCAACAGGGCCAAGGGCAAGGTCCTGAACCTGGGTTGGGGCAATCCTCAATCTCTTCATCCTCCAGCCTGTATTGACACTAAGGGCAGCCCTGCAGAGAAGGACCTGAGGGTCCTGGTGGTTGAGAAGCTGGACATGAGCCAGCAATGTGCACTTGCAGCCCAGGCTGTTTCCTGGGCTGCATCAAAATAAGTGTGGCCAGGTCGAGGGAGGTGATTCTGCCCCTCTACTCTGCTTTGGTAAGACCACACCTGGAATACTGCATCCAGCTCTGGAGCACCTCAGCACAGGGAAGACATGGACCTGTTGGAATGGGTCCAGAGACCACCAAAATGATCAAAGGTCTGGAACACCTGCCATATGAAGAGAGGCTGAGAGAGTTTGGGTTGTTCAAATTGAAGAAGAGAAGACTCTGAGAAGACTTCATTGTGGCATTTCAATACTTAAAAGGGGGCTTATGGGAAAGATGGGGAAAAACTTTTTACCAGGGCCTGTAGCAATAGGATGAGCATTAATAGTTCCAAACTAAAAGAGAAGAAGTTTAGACTAGATATTAGGAAGAATTTTTTTTGCTGAGGCTGGTGAAACACTGCAACAGATTGCCCAGAGAGGTGGTAGATACTTCATCCCTGAAAACATTCATGGTCAGGTTGGATGGGGCTCTGAACAACCTGGTCCAGTGGAAGGTGTCCCTGCTCACTGCAGGGGGGTTGGAGAAGATGACCTTTGCGGTCTTTCCAGTCCAAACGATTCTATGAGAAGAGGAAAGTACAGACTGAACACACACAGTGCCATACAGAACACGGATGGCCAGAAGCAGGTTTGACTGCTTTGGTACAAAGAATTGCAAGAGAAGGGAAGGCAGGAATGTTTAACAGCCACCTCCTGCCAAGGAACAGTTATCAGCGAGGCCAGTGAAGAAAAGACTGGGAAGGAAGATTTATCTGAGCGTAGGATGAAACAGACAGCTGTGTGGCTGAAACAGACATACTGAATTTTTTAAGTGTCATGGAATTACCAACACCAGGATTTGGCTACGCAAAGTGTGTAAAATGAATCATAAGGATGCAGAGGAGACAGCACCAGCAGGGTTTAAAGACTGGCACCAGACAGACAGCTTAGGTGGAAAGAGAAAGGAGCTTTGTTTCAGCCCTGCTGAATTAAAACAGCCTGTGAATGACTATCTGATAATGGAAATCTGTTTGACAATGGCAGTAACCTGAAATGCAGGACTGGACAAGGCACAGGGCTGAGTCTGAAGCAGCATCCACAAGAATATCATTAGTAGCTGACATTCATTAACAACACAGCCTAGAGAGAGTGCAGGTGGAGCCAAGTCAACTGCATGATGAACAAACAAACAAAATGGCGACACAGCTAAGAGAAAACATTGCCACACATGGCAAAAGAGTTGAAAGGATCCTCAGTCACCTCAACCAGCACGGTTCCAGGAAACAAAAGCAGGACTATTAGATGTAGGTTATCAGGTGACACAGGAGGGGCAGGAAAGAAGACAGCAGGGACCGCAGGGACAGGATGAGAGGTAACAGTTTTAAGCTGAAAGAGGAGAGATTTAGGTTAGATATTGGGAAGAAATATTTTCATGTGAGGGTGGTGAGGCACTGGAACATGTTCCCCAGAGAAGCTGTGGATGTCCTGTCCCTGGAAGTGTTCAAGACCAGGTTGGATGAGGCTTTGAGCAACCTGACTCAGTGGGAGAAGTCCCTACCCATGGCAGGGGGGTTGGAATTGGATGATCTTTCAGGTCCCTTCCAACCCAAACCATCCTATAATTCTATGATTTTCTTTTGGAAGCCTAGACCTGTAGTATCTCTTACCATCTCGTACTTGTAAGTCGTCCTTTGAAACATACTCTTGGTCCTCTGGATGTAGAGAAGGATGTTGGCAAAGACACGGATGGCATCCTGGTAACGCCGCATCATAAGGTACGCAAAGCCCACATAGTAATAGGTGGTCACCTGGCACTCAGGCACCCGAGAGTACATGCTCTGAGAAGGAAGGATCAACGCGCCACGTTAGAGGGGAGACAACAATGAGCTGTTCGGTCTACACAGCTCATTACCGAGAATCCAGCCACATCTGCCATCACTCCTGTCCCACAGATAGAAAGGAGAGGGTTAATTCAGGACACCTCATCTCCTGCACATCCCTGCAGCAGCTTCCTCAATGTTTATTAGATCAACTCATTTCCTATATTTCTGGTTTCTGCTTCCTGCAAGCAAAGGACTCCTGCACTGTGCCTAATACTGCTTTGCCCACTTCCCTTCCCCTCTATTTCACACCATGTCCTGTGCCAGACAGCGCATATTCTGCCAAGCCTGTATTGCAGCTGGACTTGTTAGCTGCTGTTACAAGCAGCATCCTGTTCTGGGGCAAAAAAAGGCAAGGTGGGAGTGGACACAATAGGAATGAAAGTGGAAAAAAAAAAAAAAAAAAAAGGAGCCACTGACCAAGGTGGGAACAGTGTGTCCAGCTAGCTAGCAGTTCAAATAATGTTCCCTGTAACAACACTGCCTTGCACAACACAGCAAATCTCCTAAAGAACCAGCCATTTGTGCTGCAACAGCATCAGCCATTATCATATGGCCTGATCCAATACCAAAGCTCTAGCTGTGTTCAACTACAAGCTCCTGACAACTGCAACAGCTACAAACAGCTCCTCAGCTGGAATATTCATTATTGCCTATTTTAACCAGCATGTCTGAACAGAGGCACTGGAGAAATTGCAACAGAGGGTTTAAAACGTTGTATTACCTTCTTGTTAAGCTCGATGTTTTCCAGAACCTTGATTGCTTGGTAGTAATCCCCCAGCAGAGAGTGCAGACGCAGGAGCCCAACTAGGCTGAAATAGCCCAGCATCTTATAGAGAGAGTGGCGACCGTATTCACCAGCCACGCTCTCAGGGTCACCTAGGAAAGAAAAGAACCACAATGCTTTCCTCTTCCTTCAATACCTCTATGTTTGCAAGCAAAGGTAGCAAGACCTCAAGAGTAATCACCAGCATTTCTCACTTAAGACCAACAGAACTTCTACCCAGCCAACCCATCCATTGATTAACGCAGAGATGTCAAACTCACAGCCTGCAGGCCAAATCCAGCCCTCTACTTTGTTTTATCTGGCCTGGCACATTGTTTCTATCCAGCTGCAGAGCAAAGCTCCTTGCCCCTACGCTCCTGCCAGCACACCACTCACGTGTGCAGCATGTCTAACACTTCATGCTGCAGGTGCAGGAGAACAGTGGGAACCGGGAGTGTGACACCCCTGGATTAAGGGTTTGATCCAACTTCCAAACATAGCAAACCGAACTCGGTCAAATCAAAGCAAGGCAGCACAGACACCAGTCTTGCTTGGTGTCACTCAGCTAGTTCACCTCCACTTGTATAGACTTCCAGCTGTCGGTTGATGTTGGATTTGTCCACCAGGGAGTGCAGCACATTAAGGACACTGTGGACATTCCAGATCTTGGGATTGGAACGAAGGAAATCAATTTCCTCTTCAGACTTCTTGGCTGTCTTGCAGCGGTATTGGCTGAAAGACTGGAACTACAGGAAAAAGCAGAGAATTCAATGATAAGAAGCTAGTTTGGAGATGTTCAGCTATGCGCAGTAAGCTCACAAGTTTGATCACACAAATGCATTGCAAAGAAAGCTAGAAGTCACATGAAAAAAAGAAACAGCTTCATCTGAGATCACCTGTCAATCAAAGTCGCAAATAACACCACCTTTAGAGCACAGGGGAAAAAAAACATGATGCAGTGCAGAAGGAAAAGGACAGAATGAACAAAACCGAGAAGGATCTCTTGGACAAATAGGACAGGCAGCTAAAGCTAAATTTGCTGTCTGAACAGGTAGCAAAGAGAATGACCAAGTCATAAGAGGTGTCTGCATACACACACGTTTTTTGCTATGTATGCACATGTACTTTTTCATCCTCAAGCTTGGAAGACTACACTTGAGGAATTCTAGACAGCTCTATAATAAGAAGGTACAGTGAAGCAATCTATAGCACTCACATTCTGGATTGCTGCACTCGGAACAAAAATTGGAAATATATTTCCTAATGTCAAGATGTTGCATCACAGATTATTTAAAATCAAGTCAGCAATCTCTCAGTGCAAGCATAAAGGCCCTGTTGATTAAGAAATACAAAACTGAAGCGAAGCCATATTACACAAAAGAACTAGTTTGAACAAGTATTTTCATAACGTTTTTGTGGTTATTGCAGACTTTAGTGAGGCAGAAATGAACGTGAGTTAAAAAAATCCCCTAAGCAGCAACTGAAACAGAAATATCAAGAGAAGTCCAGGACTTCTCAAACAGCTCCATGTATCTTAAAAATCCGTATGTTTACAACTACTTCATTGACCTGGTGACCTAGGAGTAACAGTGCTCACCAAGTTTTTTGACCTGCAATGGTACCCTAGCTAGGAAAAACACAGAGACAGAGCAGATGGAAAAATTATAGCACTAACAGAAGCAAGGCCATCCCAAAACAGCGCAGTCTTATAGTCATATACCTGGTAGATGAATTCATCAATGATATCCCAGAGCCACTGGTTGGGCAGTTCCAGAGGAGCAGGGCCATCAGCATCTGCACAACATCATAAGTAACAGAGGAGAGGCTTAATACCTTGGCAGAATTGGAGGAACAGACAAATTAAAGAACAAAATTTCCCTGAGGTGGGAGACACAGCAGCAGGTGAATGAAGCTTCTGGCAAGGCAGTGATAAGTAGCTTCAGCTACCTCAAATGCCTTCACTTTTAAAGAATCCAAGCGTTTATGGGGTTAACCTCTGGAATGAGACTGCTCGACTGCAGGGGTTATCCTAACTGATCCATTCTCTATCAGAAGTCTGGCAAGGAGTCACAAACACTAAAATTTGTTCCAAAGGGAATCCATAACAAGCAGCTGTGAAACACTGCGAGTTCTGTCTAGCTTCTGGCTTCATTTTGCTTTTTAATAAACATAGGTGAAGCAGTTCTCAGCAAGACAAGAAGCTAAATAAGTTTTGTTCTTCATAGTATTTCATAAAGCACTGGAAAACTGTGCTTTCTGTGGTTTTAAATGCACGGATGTAAACTGTTCTTCATTTAACAAACTCAAACATATGGAAAACTCATGGACTGCTCCTCCCTATGAGATCTATAAACATAAATGCCATGGTTCTTCTGACTGCTTTCTCCAGCTCTGCCCCCTCGCCATCCACTCTCCCTTTCCAAAATTCACAAACCAGAAACAAATTGCACCAACTCACTGAGGATGTAGTTGAAGAGATTGCAATAGTTGTAATAGGATTCAAACCTCTGCTCCAGTGTAGGCCCCCCCTGCAACGAGAAGTCAGTACAGTCTGCTTAGTTTCAAGGCCATGGATCTGTTAGAGCGAGTCCAGAGGCCACAAAGATGATCAGAGGGCTTGAGCATCTACCATACAAGGACAGGCTGAAAGAGTTGGGGTCGTTCAGCCTAGAGAAGGCTCTGGGGAGACTTTATAGCAGCCTTCCAATACTTAAGGCCAACCTACAGGAAAGCTGGGGAGGGGCTCTTTATCAGGGAGTGCAAGGACAGGACAAGGGGAAATGGTTTTAAGTTGAAAGAAGGGAGATTTAGACTAGATATTAGGAAGACATGTTTTACTGTGAAGGTGGTGAGGCACTGGAACAGGTTGCCCAGAAAACCTGTGGATGCCCCATCTCTGAAGGTGTTGAAGACCAGGTTGGATGAGGCTTTGAGCAACCTGATCCCAGTGGGAGGTATCCCTACCCATGGCGTGGGGGTTGGAACTGGATGATCTTTAAGGCCCCTTTTCCAACCCAAACCATTCTATGATTCTAAGCCTGGCAGGCATGAGTTTATGGACAACAGCATGTGAAGGACAGTCAATAGTCTCAGCAGTAGAGGGTCTTCAATTTTAGAACTGTCAGAGCCAATATTCAACCAAAAGACCCACCAGCACCACCCAGATAACCTTAAATTTTATCACTATTGTCCCATAGAATAGGGCTGACTTTTCATATACAGATAGCTCCTCCCAGGACAACCTGCTCCTGTGAGTAGGACACATTAACCTTCCTTGTACGCCTCTCTGCTGTCCAGACTTAAGAGCTCCCTATGACTTTCAACAGCTTTCCTTCCTTCTCCCCTCATGAGAGGCCTTATCACACCAGCAATTCTGCTTCTGGACAGTATTTCCAAATGCTTTTAAAGAGCAGTAAACACAATAGGGAATCACTCTCTTCCTAGAATCACCTTCCATAATTCTCCCAGAGACATTCGTGGGCAGTCTGAGAATCACAGCTTGAGAAACCAGCCAATCCTGTTAAAGCCTAACACACTTTAATACAGTAGCCTTTTTAAAGTGTCCTTTTCTCCACCCCCTAGTCCACACCAAAACTGCAGTTACCACTTATTTATCCACTTAGTCACGCCTCTGTTCAGCTTCTTTCCTTGAAGGACCAAAAACTACTGTGTTTTTCTCACTGACTTCAAATTAGCTTAAGAAAAAAAGTGGGGTTTTCTTTGTTCTATAGGATCATGGAATCACTTTGTTTGAAAAGGCCTTTGAGATCATTGGGTCCAACTGTTATAGGATGTTACTTCTTACAATTCCTTCTCCTTTATCCTTTATGGTGCCCATGTTTCCCTCTTTGCAACGCACTCAGACCTCATGTGGTTTTTTTAATCACAAATAACGCACCTTCCTTTTGTGACACCTCCTCTCACTCATCTGCTAATTTGAGGAACAGAGAGCCACAAAGAAACACAAATCCAACAACAGATTTGCAATTGATCCAACAACAGATTTGCAATAGATCTTGCAATTACAGCTCTATCAAAGAGAAAATTCAACTACCTTCCAACTCCTCCTTCCTCCCTAACTCACCAGCCACTGCATTTGATGTCAGCAACAAACTTTTACATAGCAGCCTCCTGAAAACTCAGATCAGGTCTTTGGATTCAGGTAAGCTGCCAGGGAAAGCTGCACATTTGTTACAACCAAGCTGGAGGAGATAGCTAACGAGCCTCAGAAAGAGTCAAGTCTGTCTTGCCTTTCAGCAATCAGTGAACCATTACTAAATTAGTAAAAGGCAAGAATTTTAAGCTTCCCTAACAGCAGTTTGACTTATAGCTCATAAACCCATCTGATCCCATCTTGCAAAACTTAAGGAACTGCTAATACTGTGGTGGCAGCAAGATTTAGCAAGTTTTAGGGCATGGAGCCCTAAAGAAGCCAGCATGCGACCAACAGGCAGACACAGGACAAACACTCACACTGACTTTGGCGTAGATGTGTCTATAATACAGCTCCTTGTATAGGATGAGGAAAACAGCATCTGGAAAAGATGACAGAACTGGACATTAGCAAGACACAAGGCCTATGCAACTGGATCTCTGCAATATGCCAGCGGTTCTTCTCCTGCCTTGAAGGAGCTGCCAGAGTGACCAAGCTGACTCAGGCAGCAGGGATGTGGTGCACCTGCTCACTCATGTATCAAAAGTGATTCAGTTCCTTCTCTCTGACAAGAAAAACAAAGTAAAAGACTTACCGTTTCCAACCTGAGGGGCAATGGCCTCAGCCTCTGGCCACGGGGTATTCTTAAAAAACCTTTCTGTCAGCTTTGTCCAGCTGAAAGATAAGACACATATGTGGCACTAGAAACCATTTCTCAGTACAACAGTGCTGGAGTTAGAAATCACAATGCAGAGGCCTTGGAACTGGATGATCTTTAAAGTCCCTTTCAACCAAACCATTCTATGATGATTCTATGATTGGACTTGAAAGCAGAAAACCACCACCATCCCCTTTTAGTAACTCCAGTATTGAATCACAGAATCATGGAATGGTTTGGGCTAGAACGTACCTTAAAGATCATCCAGTTCCACCCACCGTGCCATGGGTGCCATCAGGTTGCTCAAACCCCATCCAACCTGTCCTTGAGCATCTCCACAGATAGGGAAGCCACGACTTCTCTGGGCAACCTGTGCCAGTGCCTCACCACCCTCACAGTGAAAAATTTCTTCCTAATATCTAATGTAAATCTCCCCTCTTTCAGCTTAAAACCATTACCCCTTGTCCAAAGAATGAGAATTGTAAAATAAACAATCAAAGTCTTCAGTTTATTCCTGAAGTACAGAACAGTTGTGTATGTTACTTTCACATCCCCTTTATGGCAAGCTGAGACAGCTACAATCATTAGTGCAGTATCTGTAAGGAACTGACAACAATTCCACCTCACAGCTTTCTGTAAACTGCCTAAATAGCACTACCTAGGTCACTCTTTGCTGCCTCCATACCTGTCAGGCACAACACTGGTATTTTCTTTCAGACAAGTCACAACACACCCATACTTACCTTAGCCTAATGGTCTAGTAATACCTGTTTTTTCCTCAGTAATCAAACCAAAACCTCCTGCTGTATTTTAGAGAAAGCCCAAGTTTGGAACAACATAGGTAGTTCTCAGGTTTTCCTTTTAAAAGCAGGGTGCACTTTCATCACAGTTCAAATAGTGATTCCCCCCTGGCAGAAAGGATAGCTTCGCACCTGTTTTCATAGATGTCCTGGATCTCGTACACCTTCTGGTCAATAACATCACTGGAAACACGGCTGGCCTGGAGCTCGTATACCTTCTGATCAATGAGATCTGACACAGTCTTGTGAAAATACTGAATGAAGTTCTTAATCACTTCGGGTATCACCTGGTAGGTCTGCTGCTCATACTGGCGCTCATAGGCCAGGTCTTGCTTTGGGTCTCCTGAGGGGAAAGAGGAGCAGTGAAGGTGGCTGCACCACTGGGCCCGCAGACCCAGCCAGGAACCAGCTTGGCACACAGATCCAGCCTTGTGCCAGCCAGACCCACGGACCCAGCCGGGCCTATAGACCCAACCTTGTGCCAGCTGGGCCTACAGATCCAGCCTGGCCTACAAACCCAGCCTTGTGCCAGCTGGGCCTACAGATCCAGCCTGGCCTACAAACCCAGCCTCGCACCAGCTGGACCTACACACCCAGTTGGACCCACAGACTCAGTCTTGAGCCAGCCAAACCTCCAGACCCAGCCTTGAGCCAGCCTGACCTCCAGACCTAGCCTTGAGCCAGCCAGACCTCCAGACCCAGCCTTGTGCCAGGCACGCTCACAGACCCGGCCTTGCGCCAGGCACGCTCACAGACCCGGCCTTGCGCCAGGCAGGCCTCCAAATCCACCTGGACCTCCAGACCCAGCCTTGCACCAGCCAGGCCCACAGACCCAGCTTGAACTACAGATCGAGCCTTGTGCCAGCCGAACTTACAGATCCTACGGGGTCTACAGACTCAGCTTTGCACCAGCCGGCCCTTCAGACCTAGCCTTGTCACATCTGGGCCCACCGGCCCAGCTGTACTCACAGACCCAGCTGGGGGCCAGCCGGGTCTACAGACCCCGCCGTGCTTTCAGACCCAGCCTTGCACCACCGGGGCCCGCAGACCCAGCCAAAGGCCAACTGACCCCGCAGCCGCAGCCCGGCCCGCAGCGGCGGCAGGCCCGCACTCACCCGTGTGCATGTCATAGTCGTTGGAGTAGGCGTAAGGATCGTACGCGGCCTGCGGAGAGAGGGCGGCTGTCAGTCACCGCTCCCAGCCTGGACGCGTCCCCTAAGTCCCCTTCCCACTCCCCTGGTCCCCCCGACCCCCACCTCGTTGTCGTAGTCCTCGCCTGGGTAAGCCATGGCGGCGGCGCGCAGCACGAAAAGGGCCCCAGGTGGCAACGCGGAAAGAGGGGCGGGGCCAGTGGCGCGGCTACGCTCTTTCATTGGGTAAAATAACTGTCCGTCTTCAGTCCGCAGCGCTGCGATAGGCTTGGCTCGGCCTATGGCCTGCCCCCAATTTCATTGGACAATGCGCCTGCCCGTCGGCCTTCTCTGCGCCCCGCCTCCACCTGCTAGTTCCTCTCACTCCCCATTGGCTTCGCCCTCCCACCCCGGGGTTTCCGATTGGGAGAGAGCGCCCGCTCCGCCCTATTGCTATAGGGACGACTCGTCCCGCCCCCCCTCCCCCGCGCAGCGCCCGCCATGGAGGGCGGTGGCGGGGCAGCAGCGGGGCCGGGCACGGAGACAGGGTTGGCGCTGGGAGAGGCGGTAGCGGGCGCCTCTCTCGGGTACCTGCACGTCCTGTGGCAGCGAGAGGAGCCCGCGGGCAAGATCCCGGCCCGCCGACTGCGCAGGGCTGCCCGCCTGCACCGGCGACTCGGGCCTACGGGCAAGGAGAGCCACGGTGAGGAGGAGGGGGGCAAGGGAAGAGGTACCGTGGGTTGCGGCCTAGGGAGACTCCGGGGAGACCCTGGAGCGGCCTGAGGAGGCTACAGGAAAGCTGGGGAGGGGCTGTTTATCAGGGAGTGCAGTGACAGGACGGGAGGTCACACTTTTAAGCGGAAACGGGAGATTTAGATCAGATATTAAGAAATGTTTTACTGTGAAGGCTGTGAGGCACTGGCACAGGTTGCCCAGAGAAGTCCGGGGGGACCTCTTAGCAGCCTTCCACTACCTGAAGGGGCTACAGGAAAGCTAGGGAGGGGCTTTTTCTGAGAGCAAGTAGTGATAGGATGAGGACTTTAAATTTGAAGGGAGGAAATTTAGATCATACATTAGGAAGAAATTCTTCACGATGAGGGTGGTGAGACACTAGCACAGGTTGTCCAGGGAAGTTGTGGATGCCCCATCCCTGGAAGTGTTCAAGGCCAGGTTGGATGAGGCTTTGAGCAGCCTGGTCTGGTGGGAGATGTCCTTGCCGTGGCAGGGTGGCTGGAACCGGGATGATCTTTAAGATCTCTTCCAAACCAGTTCTATGTGAGGAGGCTCCGACATGGGGAGCTGATGAAGCTTCAGCTTTGCTATGTTTGGGGCTTCTGGAAGGAGTAGGTCACATCTGCTTGATGGGCAGCTAGGGAAGGCAGCCTTGCCCCTGCCCGTCAGGAGTATGTGGGCCCACGGCCAACCTCAACAGGAGACGAGGAGAGCACTGGCATCTTGATCTCCTTCTTCCCATTCTCTAAGCTAAGCCAGCACCAGCTTGGTTTGGGCCCTGCACCTGTGCTCTAGCATCAGGATGAGATGTTTCAGTAGGGTTTCAGTTCCTTTTTCCTTTCTGCTTCCCAATAATTGCTTTCTTTTCTCCACAGCTCTGAAAAGGCTGCGTGAAGCTGCTAATAGCAACGACTTGGACACAGGTGAGTCTTCTGCCAGTCCTACCTTGGACCTCTTCCTGGAAGGGCAGTTTTGTTGAGGACCTTTATTTTAAGAAAGGAGGAAGGTACAGGTAGTTTGCAGACATGGCGCCTTAGATGCTGCAAATCTAGAAACTGCTTTTTCTGTGTCCTTGTTTTGTTCTCTGAGCAGAGTGAGGCTGGTTATAATATTGACTTTTCCACTGCATCTGGTTGGTAGCATTAATTTTTCAACTGCTTCGAGTTAAATCAGCACTGCACTCTTCCAGCTTTTTTGATATGTGACTTTTGCCCAGTTGTAAGCAGCAAGAGAGAAGTGCTTTGGTAAAATTGAATAGTTGTCAAACTCACAGCTCCCGCCATCCTTCTCCTGCAGTGTAATGCACATCAGACACATTGCGCACGTGACTGGCATACTGGCAGGAGCGTAGGGGCAAGGAGCTTGATGCTGCCACCGCATAGAAACAAGGTGCTGGGCCAGATAAAACAAGTTAGAGGGCTGGATTTGGCCTGGGGGCTGTGAGTTTGACATCCCTGGTCCAAGCTATACCCTGTGTGATGGGACCGTGTGACCCAGTAGATCAGAACCAGGACCAGTGTTGGACTCTGCCTCTCACAGTGATTTCAGAGAAGGCTCATGGCCTGTCTGTAGCTCCCTTTCCATCTTTATACTGTATATTGGGTGGAGTTTGATATGAAGTGTCCAGTAGCAATATTGGCCTGTATCATCTGCCCTCATATTGTTTTCCCTCCTTAAGGTATAATGTCCCTCAGCTGTACTGGCCTGACTGTTCATCGGGCCACTCTGTCAACAGAAATGAAAACTAATTTGACTTGTAGAGACTCCCAGTATATTAGGACAGAGGTTTGTCTGGTGTGCATCACCCTTTGGCTCCACATCACACCTTGTTTCATGAACTGATATATAAAGGTTGTCTGTGAGCATTGTCAGTACAGGAAGGCTTGCCTTCAGTTGCCCAGTCAAGGGAAAGAATGGAAGAATCAGGCTTTATGAAAGTCTTGGTTTCAATCCACCTTAGAGTTTTACACCTGTATTTGGTACCTCGGTTCCCCTGCCTACAATCCTGCTGTGTTTTTTGTACTCTGCAGCTTGAAGAATTGTCTGATGAAGAATGTAATCTTCATCAGCAAATGAAAATCTTTGCTGTTCCCTGTGGTGGCATTGAGTGGGAGAGAGGTTATGTAATTTCCTCCTGGCTTTGGGAAAGGACTAGGTCAAGTGTTCTCCCTTAGTGGTTCTCACTGTCAGTTTCTGTGTGTTTCTTCTGGAGCATCAAACATCCCCTGTTAATGCCAATTCCATGTTTTCAAGTGTTCCTTCCACTTCTGTACCACTCTTAAAGCAGTAAGTGTACAGGAAGAAATCCAAATGTGACTATAGTTCAGTCTTTGGAAGCTAAGATGAATTGCGACATTCAGTGGTCTAGGCTATCTAGTTTCTTGTTGGCAATACTGGTCAGTTTTTACTGTTGCAGGATATACTATCAAAGCTCTCAAAATATAGCAAAACAATCAGTATTCTTAATAGGTACAGAATGAGCTTTATTTTACACACTGACTACTATGTCAGGGTAGTCTCAAAACAACAGGAGTAATAGCCCTTACACATAGACTCATAGAATCATAGAATGGTTTGGGTTGGAAGGGTCCTTAAAGATCATCCAGTTCTAACCCTCCTTGCCATGGGCAGTTGCACGTGTTGCTGTAGATGCTACTTTTATGTCCCTAGTCTTTTCAGCTTTTTCTGCTCTTTGCCTTTGTTATACCAAATACTGGAGAGTCATACTCATTTCTCTGTGTTTCTGTGTGAGCAGTTTTTTCCTCCCTGTCTGAGAAGGAGGCAGTTCAGGTTACAGGAAGTGCCAGTGGTGGCACTGAAGAAGTAGCTGGGTGGAAAAGCAGGGGGAGCAAGTATGAGTAGGTGATGGTATGGTTACTCAGGCAGTTCCCTAGCTCACTTTAATAGATTGTCTCAATTTAATAGATTGTTGGCGCTGCTGCTGGTCAGTTGGTGTGCTCGCCTACTTGCTTCCCAAACAGAACCCACCATTAATATGGCAAAACCTAGGAGCTTTGGATGAATCTAGGAAGTGGCATATTCAAAACAGGTGCGAAGAGGTGTTTTCTCTCACTGCATGGAGTTACACTGTGAAACTTCTCACTGCAGTTTGCTGATGATGTGAAAAGTTTACACAGATGCAGAAAATTACTCTGCAAATCCACGGAGAAAGTGCGTGGAGGGGTAGTAAAGACAGGATGCTTGGGAAGTGCCTGAGATGCAGCTAACTAAAGGCTGTGGGAGTTATCCCTGCATCTTTGCCATCTTTTTATACTCTTCTACAGGCTTTTGCTGCAGATTGTCCCAGGAGCTTGAATATTTGGCTAAATGCATCTTTGGGTGTTATAGTCCTTGACTTATGTTTTGTGGCAGTACATGGAAGCTGGTGAAGACAGTGAGAGAGGGAGGAAGGCAACACTGCCTGGGCTGGTTCTGCTGATCAGGGATGCTGCCTGGAGCCAGTTCAAGTCCAGTTGACTCGGTAGCTGGCAGACTTTGTATCTAAACCACAGAAGAGTGGGTGGCATTACACTTTCTGGCTGGGTGCCCCTTCAGCTCACCTGCTTTCTTCTCTTCCTTGGCACTGTCAGTGCAGCAACTCCTGGAGGATGGAACTGACCCCTGTGCTGCGGATGACAAAGGCCGGACAGCCCTGCACTTTGCCTCCTGCAATGGCAATGATCACATCGGTGAGTGGGGAGGGGGAACTCTGCCATCCTACTTCTCTGTGGCAGAGATTTTGAAGGGTGCTCTTCATTTTGGTTCGGCACATGGCAGAGATTGCTGCTTTCTGTGTGATTTGTGGCAAAGTTGTCAGCTAAACTGTGACTCCAGGGCTTGTTGTGTCCCTCTGCTGAAGGTGGAGCAGCAGCTCCCAGCTCTGGGGCTGTACTGCTGCAGAAGGATGTTCTTAGTCGCAGTTCTTCTCTTGCTTGGCTTTCTGCTGGGACCTTCTGCATTGCTGCACAAACCTCCCTCCCCTGTTTCTGGGAGGAAGTTGATGAGCTGAACAGAAACATCTCTAAAGCAGCTGCTGTGTGAACCTGCGGCCCATGTAGGGGCGAAGGGAAGGGACTGACATGGCCATGTTTCCTTGTTTCCAGTGCAACTGCTTCTGGACCACGGGGCTGACCCGAACCAGCGAGATGGGCTGGGAAACACCCCCTTACACTTAGGTAAGTCCCACACAGATGACCTTTGCATGCAGAGAGGTGAGGTGAACACCGCCTCGCTGTTTCTTTCCTCTCCACTTTCCTCTTTCCTGTGCATCCCAGTATGCATCCCCAGCTTTAGTTACCTAGGAGGGACTCTGCATTTCAATTCTCTTCATTCCTCATGAAGGCTTAAGGGTCAGAGTTCAAGAAAATCAGTTTCCCTCCCTCTGTCAGTCCCAAGGAACACAAGATCTGTTCCAGAGGGGTTCTCAGGCTTGAGCTTGACCCTTTGCAGTGGGGCTGTTGCTCTTTTACACGGCAAAGAACCCTTTGGGAAGCTGTGAGCGCCACGCTTGAGCAGAAACTCCTTTGTTGTTTGCTAGTACCTCTGAGTTGTGTGTCCTGTGTTTTTCCCTCCCCAGCTGCCTGCACAAACCACGTTCCTGTCATCACCACGCTGCTGCGCGGAGGTAACATTTCCTTTATAACAGTTACAGCCTGTCCTCTTCCTGCCCTGCCCTATTGGTACTCTCTGGGGACACTAAGTCTTGAAACCAAACTTCAGTTTCCGTCCTTGCTCATGCATCTTGCAGGGGCCAGAGTTGATGCCTTGGATCGAGCTGGCAGAACCCCACTGCACCTTGCTAAATCCAAGCTAAACATCCTGCAGGAAGGACTCTCCCACAGCCTGGAGGCTGTACGCCTTGAAGTGAAACAGGTAAAAGGAAGAATCCCATCTCCTGGTGCAGCCCCAGCAGTCTCCTGCACCCTTTAAAGGTCATAGATTATCGTTAGCTGTTTTAAATACCTGTCTGTAGAATCTCAGCTGCTCTGGGGAGAGTTTGACTTTTTCCTTCTGTTCTCAGAGACCTTCCTTTTTTTTTTCCCCAGCCACTATGAGTTTTTCCAGGATCTCTCTTGGCTCTTGTAGGCCAAGGATGCACTGAATGTCTTAATTCTCAGGCTGTATGGAGCACTCTCTTTTCTTCAACCACAGTGTAAGACAGGTGCCTTGTGGCAGGAGAGGGACCACAGCATGGGGTGGTAGCCATGGCCTACACATTCCAGTAGGGACTCTGCATTCCTAGCACAATCTGTCCTGCTGTGATACCCGGAAACAGGAAAGCAGTCGTGGGCCTGCATTGTGAATGTATGAGGTTTGGTCCTTGCTTTGGAAGCCATATAGAGGCTACAGAGGTTTTCATCCTTGGTGCAGAAGGAGATCCTGCTGGAGTGGGAAGTCCCTGCTCCTCACAATGGGCCATAGAGAAAAGCTTGGTGCTTTAAGGACTATGTCTTGTGCTTCTTCAGCTGGACCTGTTTCTCTTCCATGTTCTTAAACCAGGCACAGGGATCACAAGTAGTCTGTCTGTGATCAACACCTCTGGTGACTCACTGGGCTTTGATGCTCTCTAGTTGCTTTGCTTGCATTCTTGTCTGTGGGTCGTGTACTCTGCCGCATACTGCAGTGTCTTGGCAATTTAACCCTGATTTATTTTTTCCTGTAAAATCATCCAAGCCCAGTGCAACTCTCTGATGTTTGCCTCATGCCTTTTGGTTCCAGATTATCCAGATGTTGCGGGAATACCTGGAGCGGCTGGGGAGGCTTGAGCAAAAGGAACAGCTGGATGAACTCTGCACCAGGTTACAGATGACTAGCACAAAGGAGCAGGTAGGCAGCGTTGAGCTACAGTGGCTCACCTGTTTGCATTTCTGCATTGAGGAGAGTGTAACTGCAGGAGCCAGGTGACATTGAGGACATGGTTATGGAGGTGTTGGAACTGGATGATCTTTAACATCCCTTCCAACCTAAGCCATTCTATGATTCTAAGTGTTCTTGCTCACCTTGGATGAAGTGGGCAAGTTACATCGATGACTTGTGTTATTCCTTTAGATTGGAATTCACATCACTGTGCCTCTCAGCTCAGCAGGGAAGCTGAAGATTAGATGGGCTGAGGGCACAGGCATTTTAATGCCTGTTTGGTTTTTAAACCTGTTTGGTTTTCATTTTTCCTACAAAAGCCTGGTCCTTAGAAACTGGCTTAGAGGAAATAGCCCCAATACCATTGTTGAGTTCTGGGTGATGCAGCAAGATGCTTCTGTTTTAAGGACTGGCTGAATTGTGTGAGGCATAGGTCAAGCATCAACCTCCTGAGGAAATGGAAGAAGCTCCTATTACCTTAGGTCAGGACTTGTTTGATCATGAGGACAGGAGCCCTTCTCCATAATTGTGGGACCAAAGAGATCCTGTCCTAGTATAAGCTCACCATGGGCATTACTGGCAGTCCTTGTGCAAAGGTGGTCCCACTGCGTGAGGGTTGCTTCTGTGGTGGTGGTGAGTGACTGCACAACTGCATTCCCCTGCCTAACCTAATATCAGTTGGATATTAGGAAAAGGTTCTTCACCCAGAGGGTGGTGGAGCACTGGAACAGCTCCCCAGGGAAGCAGTCACAGTGCCAAGCCTGGTGATAGTCCGGAAGCATTTGTACAATGCCCTCAGACCCATGGTGTGAGTGTTGGGGTTGTCCTGTGCAGGGACAGGAGTTGGACTTGATCCTTGTGAGCCCCTTCCAACTCAGGGCATTTTATCATTCTATGATTCTAACTGCCAGCTGTGTTCTTCTGGCAGGTGGATGAGGTTACAGACCTCCTGGCCAGCTTCACGTCACTCAGCCTGCAGATGCAGAATATGGAGAAGAGGTAATGGGCTTCCAAATCATCTTCCTGAAGCAGCAGGAGAAGCCTTAGAGAGAAGAAGAGGAAGCTGAAGCTTGCTTCCCAGATTGCTGAATGAACATTGCTGCCAGCGGCCATTCTGCTGGATCCACTCTCCGGTGGTGCTCAGACTGTTCCTGTTGGTACTGCTGCAGCTGGCTCATGGGGAAGCAGCAGGCTGTGGAAAACAGAAACAACAACGTGCTACAGCTGAGACCTTTGAAAAGAAAGAGCTCTTCTTTTTATCAGATAGGATACCACTTCCAGAGATATTTTGCCTTCTCCTACGCTCTTCAGCTCAATGTAGGTTGTGACTGATGCCACATGCTGTCACCAGCCCTGACTAGTGCACTCAGCAGCTGCCCAACGTCACAGAAATGCTCAGAATGGGCACCTTTTGCCACCTCCGCAGTCACATGAGGGAAAAAGTGGATGCCTTGGACAACAGAAGGCTTTGTGCTGCAAGCTGAACGCGCACTTAATTCTGCGTGCAAGCAGCTGAGCAAACAAACTGCCTTGAGAAACACAAACCGAGGCTTAATCCTCACCTTCCTCAGACGCTGCAGTCAGAGGGCAGAGAATCTGTCTGATCACAAACAGGATGCAAAGTTTTTAATCACTAGTCTAACAGCTTTCCCTGGCCTGGCTTTTTAAATCACTGCTGCAAGTTAGTGCTTAAATGCTACAGTGAAACACTTGCGAAGAATACCCAGGTAGATAGCTAGCAGGTCAGAGCTGCCCTGATGCCAGGATTAAGGGGTAGGGGTGTGATTTAATATTTGTGCAGTTTTAGCACACATCTACATCTTTCCAAAAAATCCACCATAACTGACTTCTGTTTCCTGTTACTGGTGGTCTTGAGCAAGAGGTCCAGTTGTGATAGGAGGTGTTGTGTGTTCAGCCATATTGTTGGGCTGGGATGGAGCTGATTTACGGCTGCCTGAGCAGCACCAAACCCAGAGCTGACCCCATACTATGTTCCTTGCTTGCACTGGAGGGGTGCTACTCCAAGGTCATAAGTTCAGCATGAGGAACGAGTCATGACCTCTGCTGGGAGCCTGAAGTGGTGCAGCTATGAAGAGTGCAGGGAATTAGTTTTGCTGCTGTCTTGCTTCTGCCCTGCTGTGGTTAGTAATGAAGATTTAGATAGCTTTGTTTTGGAGCAGGGACCTGTGAAATCTTGTCAGCAGGGCACCACCAGCAACACAGTGACGAGAACGTGCCCAGTGGCAACCTTGAGTTCCCACCTAAATGACATGGTGGGCTGGTAGCAATACCCATCCCACAGCTTGGGAATCACTGATTTGGGAGCGTTTGTTCTTGGGATTCAGCTTGACCTCGCAACAGCCACAGCCTGGAGTATTTTTCAGAGACTTTTAGGTCAGCATGCTCCCTAGTATCTGACCTCTTGTCCAGCAGGAGGCTAAGTGGACATCCATATTCAAAGCCGAGATACCAGAAATGGGCATGGCTTTTAGATGGGTTCATCCATGGGGTGCTGGAGGCTGGGACAAACAGTCTAGTGATTTGACTGGAGCTTTCCCTGTGAATATTGATAACTTCATTATGATATGCTGGGTAGGAAGGATGCAGAGGGGGTGGGAGACAATCTGACCTTTTTGTATTTTGAACTTCAATAAAATCCTGTCAGCCTTTTTTTGACTCCTCAGCCCAGTTCTTTTTCAGAGCAGCTTGTTCCTCTTTCTTGACGTGTGTTCCAGGCCCCAGGCACAGCAGTGGACTTGGAAACTGCAGCTCACGTACCTGGTACTGAAATTGGAAGCAACAACACAAAGTCTTTGGAATTCAAACACCAGCCTGTCTGCAGGTTGTTTACTCACCTTTTGATCTCAATTCCCACAGCCAAGAAAAGCAAACTTTTAAATCTGGTTAGTTGCTGTGAAACCGTACAGATAGAGGAAGGACAATCTCAGTGGGAATGATTCATGCTGGAAGAAGGGATGTTTTGCAGAGAGGCAAAGCAGCCTTGCCCAGACTGCACTTCTGTGTAAATATGGAGGTGGTGGGGAGGAGGCGGTGGTGGGGAGGAGGCCGCTGAACTTGTGCCTTGCCCCATTCCAGATAAAGCAGCCATGCTGTGAAGGGAGGGCGAGGGGGTAAGGAGCTGGGAGTGGGGTCATCTCCTGGGCAGGGCAGAAAATTTCCAGGGTGGTCCCTGCTTGAGGAGCCAGTCGCCTGCATGTCCAGTCTTTGTTGTTTTGCTGCTTCCCATTTTCACAGCCAGGTCTTGATGTCTGTGTACATGCATCTGCCACCACTCAACAGCTTCGTTGCTGAGGAGACCATTAAGGTGCAGGAAGAACAGGCAGCTGAAATGGTCTTTATCTCTGCAGTTGCCTTAGCTGATGATGATGTCTGCTAATGAGACACTGCTTGGAAGCTTTCCTCAAAATGAGGAATATACGTAGCTGGGGCTCGGAGCAAAGCTTTTAGCCTGAGCGCACATGATGTTGTTTTCCACAGCTCTTCAGCCCTTTGTCTTGCCTGGCACTGGAGTTTTTGTGGCTGCTCCTGACTGTTCATTTGGAGTGGGAATGTTGGGGGTGCCAGCTGGGAGTGTTTGCCTTGCCTCTTTTGCAGCACTGCTCCCACCACAAGAGGAGAGGCAGCACTGGCATTCCATTGGAGACTGGCACAATGAGCTCAGGCAAATAAAACAAGCTGGCTTGTGGGAATTTTGCCACTGGTTTAGTGATAACACAGGTAAGAAAGCAGAGGATTTGGTTTTCAAGGGGAAAAAGGCGTCAACTAGGAATTGCCACAGTCAGGTCTGCTTCCCTGCCTCAGAGCTGAAGTGCTGGGCTGCTGAGAGCTGTGTCGTGTGTTTGGCTCTGGACTGAAAAAAAATTTAGATTTCTTTGTGTCAGCTTGTCATGCCAAAGCCTTGAGTGCCCTGCCACACTCAGCAGCTGTGTCCGAAAAGAGATTTAGATGCTGGGGAGGGAAAGAAGGGGAATTTGACTTCACTGGCACTGTCTGCTTTTAATGCTGCTCCTGGCCCAGAGTTTTTGGCCTCTCCCAGGAGGTTTCCCCCCTGCCCTTGTACCCTGAGCTGCAGATTTCCCTGCACAGCCCATAGGTGTGAGATTGGTAGCAGATTTCTGCATCTCCCAGAGGTGTCTGCCACAGTAATGAAGAAAGGAAGCAACAGCACAAGTTTCCTTCTGCTATTTATTTTGCCATTACATTCAGTCCAATGTCCTCGTTTTCCTTGTGCTTCACTATCGACCACATCTTTCAGGTCCCTTCCTAAGCGGTGGTGCATCCCCCTCTGTGGGGCCAACCGTATCCTGGGCTGCATAAAAGGAATTATGGTCAGCAGGACAAGGCAGGTGATTCTCTCCCTCCGCTCTCGTGAGACCCCACCTGGGGTGCTGTCTTCAGTTCTGGAGTCCTCAGCACAGGAAGGACATGGAACTATTAGAGTGAGTCCAGAGGAGGCCACAAAGATGTTCAGAAGGCTGGAGCGCCTCTCATATGAGGACAGGCTGAGAGAGTTGGGCTTTTTCAACCTAGAGAGGGGAAGGCTCTGGGGAAACCTTATAGCAGCCTTCCAGTACTTAAAGGGGGCTACAGGAAAGCTGGGCAGAGGCTTTGAATCAGGAAGTGCAGGGATAAGACAAGGGCTAATGACTTTAAGCTGAAAGATGGGAGATTTAGGTTAGGTGTTAGGAAGAAATTTTTTATTCTGAGGGTGGTGAGACAACGGCACAGGCTGCCCAGAGAAGTTGTGGATGCCTCATCCCTGGAATTGTTCAAGGCCAGGTTGGGTGAGGCTTTGAGCAACCTGATCCCAGTGGGAAGTGTCCCTGACCATGGCAGAGGGTTTGGAACTGGATGATCTTTAAGGTCCCTTCCAGCTCAAACCATTCTATGATTTGACCCAAGGCTTTTCTCCCCACTCACCACTATCTGGTCTCCAAATAGACTCAATTTCCCCTCCTCATTCAGAGCAAGGCTCTGTAGTGACCTTGCTGAATCTCCAGCTTCCAATCCCAGCAGCAACCTCTGCGGCTGTGCCATAAGATGCAACCAAACCAGCCAGCCTAAAGATCCAGCTCATCCAAGTAGGCAAAGACTGAAAACCTGCTTGTGTCTCACTGGAGACCCACAGCAGAAGAAACAGCCCTGAACAGTTTCCCAGCAAAGCTGCATGGATGCTATTAAGCAAAAGGCCTTTCTCTGAAGCGGCCACTCAGCCATACCAGTGACTGTGGAGAGCATACTGCAGTATGTGCAAACATCAAGAATCTGTTCAATTCTTCAGCAGCAGAAATAATTAAACTCCAGGGTATTGAGCCAATATCTGAACTCCATTACTTCCTCTGCCTTTCTTGCAGACTGCTAGAGAAGCCCCATGAAGTGTCTCTGGCAGAAATCCCTTCCTCCATTCATTCCATGAGCAAGACAGTATTCCTCTGTCACAGAAAGGTGTTTGCAGAAAGATGCCTCCTTTGTGCACTGTGCCCAGCCAGTGTGGGAGAGCAGCCCTGGGCAGCTCAGGACAAACGGGGCCACTAGGTGGTAGAGCCAGCTGTTTTGATTGGGAAGTGGATAAAGCAGGTGCACCAAATAGTGCTCCTCTTTTTTTCTGAAAGCTCCAAGGGGAAGAGAACACGTGGTTGTTGGAAGAATTAAGTTAATCAGCTAGCAACCTGCTAAGGCTGGTCATGGAATAGCAACCAGCAGCTAAATCCAAAAGCAAATCCGCAGAATTGCCTATAGTTAAGAGTGCTGGGTACCCTGACCACCCCCTGTCACACCGTTACCTCTCTACTTGTGAGCTGGCAAAGCTGTTGTGCCGTTGCAGGGCTGTCCTGCCTGCTTGCAGAGTGTCTGTACAAGATCCAAATCCCATGAGAACAAGGGGAAATGGAGCCTGTTGTTCTGCCAGAGAATTAGGAGCTGTCCTCCTAACAGCTTTCCATCTCCCCCAGCCTCACTAGGGCTGCTAGATTTGCACACAGAGGGTGTAAATCAGGAAGAGCTTCTCAGCAGTTGGGTCTGACACCTCCCAGCAGTGTCGGGCTCATGGCACACATGCTGAGGAGATGCTAGACACCAGAAACAGCACATAGCTGGCAGGACAATGTTGCTTCAGAGGGTAGCTGCACCCAGCTTACAGCAGAGCTGGTGCCCACCAGTAAAGCCCCAAACTGCTCTCTCTCACCTCTCTCATTCCCTTTGCCACGTGCCAACTCCTGGTGCAGCTGCGCTCAGCTGATGTGGCAAACTGGCCTCTGCAGAGTTAAAGCCAAGCTCATCAGCCCAAGTGATGCAAATAGGAAAGAAAATATAAGCAAGGAGTCATTAATTAAGATGAGAGGCTGAGAGCAGAGACTGCAGAACACTAATCAGTCTGGAGGGGAAGCTACTTGGAAAGCAGCAATCAAGCTCCTCCAGCTTTAATTAAACCCAGCTCTGTATCAAGCACATGACACCTTTTCTTCACCTCTGTCTTTGAGCTGTGAAACCAGTTGTAGCATGTACACTGTTATTGGGCAGACAGGAATTCCCTGCTGGCTCCAGAGCCTCCCCAAGCCAGAGTCAGCATCTGCCCTTCCCACTCACATGTTCCCCCAAATCAGGGCTTAACAGCAGGCAGATGGGAGCTGGGGCTTGCAGGTGCTTGCCGTGCTAAATGCACCTTCTCCCCCAGGTTTTCTCCCTGTCTGTTTTATTTAGGCTTCACCCAAACATGCAGCAGTCAGTTCTGTTCTGATCCACTCCCTTTCCAAGCTGGGACCAGGAGGAGCAGTATCAGAGCTGAGCAACAGCCTGGGTGCACACAGGTAAGAAAAAGCAGCATCTGGTTGTGCGACATCACTGCTCGTCACCACCATTTGCTTCTTCATTGATGCCTTGGGCTGTGAAGTGGGGCTTCACCCTCAGAAATAATGCAGATATTCATATTCCCTGGATACTGCTTGCAGCCATAGGAGCTGGCCACCAGCCACCATGGCGTGCAAAGGGAATAGCTTTACCTGGGAAGGCAGGCAAAGCACCCTGGACACATTGCCGAAAGGCATCAGCTGCAGAGAAGTGGCAGCCACTACAGAGGAGCCAGAGCAATCAGAAACAGGGACAGGAGACAAAGCTGACTCCAGGTGCAGACAGCAACATCAAACACTTGAATGGAAAAATAAAAACTATTTCAAGCCCAGCACTTTGGTTGGCCTCCACCCTGGGAAAGAGGTGTCCTTGGAGCTGAGCTCTAGCAAGGCGTGCAACAGCTTCAGTGAGGGCTAGAAATACCGCGTCACCTGGGAACTTTATGAGCAGGCAGGACAAAACAATAAGGGAAGGTTTACACAAGCAGAAGCAGGGGATGGAAAGAGAACAGAAATAATGTGGGGCTTGCTGGTTTAATTAGTGAGAAAGCAAGCAGGGCAGTCCCTGCAGGTTTCTAGCCCATGGAGACTACCCTAGCACCAATTCTCCTTATCTCCACCTGGAAAGTCAGCCTTTAGGGCTTTGCCAGGAGGGTTATCCCCATGCACATACTAATTGTGAGCAACAGGGCTGGGGGAAGTGAAAGGCAGTGGAAGGTGAATGATCTGCCTCAATCAGGGCAAATGTGGCCACTCTGAAACCTCCTGCCACCGTAGAATCATAGAATGGTTTGTGTTGGAAGGGACCTTAAAGATCATCCAGTTCCAGCCCCATGCCATGGGCAGGGACACTTCCCACCAGACCAGGCTGCTCAAGGCCCCATCCAACCTGGCCTTGGACACTTCCAGTGAGGGGGCATCCACAGCTTCCCTGGGCAACCTGTGCCAGTGCCTCACCACCCTCAGCATGAAGAATTCCTTCCTAATGCCTAATGTAAATCTTCCCCTTTCCAATTTAAAGCAATTTCCCCTTATCCTATCACTACTTGCCCTTGCAAAAAAGTCCCTCACAGCTTTCCTGTAGCCCCTTCAGGTACTGGAAGGCTGCTATGTGGTCCCCCTGGACCCTTCTTTTCTCCAGGCTAAACAATCCCAACTCTCTCAGCCTGTCCTCATAGCAGAGGTGCTCCAGCCCTCTGATCATCTTTGTGGCCTCCTCTGGACCCACTCCAATGGTTTCATATCCTTCTTATGTTGGGGATTCCAGAACACAGCACTCCAGGTGGGGTCTCATGATGATCTGTAACTGTTTCCCAGCTTCAGCATAGAAGTCTGGAGTGTCCCACAATGTCACTGCTTTCACTAAACACTTTCTGCCAAGCTTTCCCTCTTCTACCTGCTCTTACGACACTGTGAGTGAAGATCTGCTTGACATTAAGAATTACACACTTGGGAGGCACACAGCACTAATTAGATGCCATATTTAATTAAGGAAAAGGAGAGCTGTTGAAATCATGTAAAGTTTGCTGTAAATATTGAGCTGCAACAATGGAAGGTTTGTGAGTGAAACCTGCGGATGAGACACCCCAGTGCTGGCTGCAGGATGGTGGAGGTTACTAAGGAGCTCTGTGGGGCTTGAGCTCAGTTTTATGGGTCTGAATGAGCAACAGAAAACTGTCTCAGTGGGGATAAGGTGTGGGCCTGGTGATCCTAGCTGCTCCTGGATGAAAGTGAAACCCCTGGGAGGCAGTCAGCAAGTGTGATGTTAATGGCAATTTCTCCCTCAGTTCTCACCATGGAGGTCCTTCCATGGGCTGGTCACTTTCCTTTCCTCAGGGCTTGCCTATCCAGCAAAAGCAATTCCTTTCCCCACTCCCAGTCTCTCAGGGGACTTGTCTTCATCCCTTTCCTAGAGCTTCTTCCTGAGGTTGTCCTACAACATCACCAAAAGCTCCCAAGCCACAGGACTGATGCTCAGGGGCCAGGCCTGTTGTGGCAAACAAAGCAGGACGTGTCTGGCTTGCACTCACAAGCCAGGTGGCATCATAGAGTTTGTGTCCCAATGGCAAAGCTGTCTCGTCTCTGCATTGGCCGCAGGCAGCTGTGATTACCTGCGGCACTTGACACACTGGAGAAGCTGAGTCCTGGCTCAGTTCCTCTCCTCTCATGTGACATAACCGGAGCTGTGTGAAGTCAGTCAGATGCCCGGGGCCAACCTCTGCCAGGCACCATGGCAAACCATGGCACGGCAGCCGTGTAAACCCCACCGGCTCCCTCCCTCCCATGTGCGCTTGACTGATCAAATGCCTTCCTTGGACGGTGTTTTTCAGGGCTTCTCTGGCAGCCTGACCATGCAGGAAAATGCTGGAGAAAGCTGCTGTGGGGCTGGGGTCCAACACAGCTGAGTGATGCTCACCCCAGCATGACACTGCAGGGGTGGGGAGAAGGCTTCTGCCAGCCAAGATGCGGGTGCTCTGCTGCCACCTTGTTTCTCACCTCCCTCACGTCTCATTGTCCTCCCTTCCTTGCTTCTAACCCCTCGCTTTGCCCTGCCTTCTCACTGCCATTTTTTGCTCCTGCACAGGTTTATCATTTATATTGCTCCCTCTGCCTGTCCTCTCACCGTCCTTCCTTTTCCCTCTCTCTGCTCCTGTCTGTCCCACTCCTACAACTTTATCTCGGACTGCAGTAGTGCTGGATTCATCTTAAAACCCTCAGCTTTGTTTCTTTTGCACAATTCTGCAGTGTCTGCAAAGTCAAATAAAACAAATGATGCCCTGCCAGTGACTTGGGAGAACCAGACTGTGGCCAGATGGTTTGTACGGCTTCCACTCCACTCAGTCCAAACTGCAGAGCCCCACTCTGGGCAGAGGTTGTATCCAGCACACAACAAACATGGCAGGCAAAGGAAATTACTGGGTTTTATTCAAGTCAAACAGAGGGAGAAATTCCAGCACCTTCTGGTGAACATGATTTTTGTCTGACCCCACCATCCCCATGGCACTTTTCATCCTTCCCCGTGGTCAAGCAAGGGAGATGCTTGGCCCTGCTGCAAGGTGATGTTTAGCTGCTACCACAGCCAAAAAAGCTCCACCATGGCTGCTAAGGGCAGCAGGGGACAGAATGGGGTAAAGTTTTACCCTCGGTTAGAGTTGGGTCCCACAGCTATCTCACAACAGTGGCCACCTTGGAAGATGTCCTAACCTGCTGAGCAATGTTGGCCTCGCGATTTCCTAGAAACCCTCTCCATCAGGTAGAAAGGGGCACAGAGGAAACAGGATTGAACTAAGTGCACACGGATCTGTTTCTTTCCCTGCCTCACCATGATTGTCACCTGGTTCCACAGCTCATTTTGCAGCTTGGCTACTTTCTTATTCATTGGTGGCAGCCATTAAGTCACCCACAATCATCATCATCATGTGGGAAAAACTGCCCGGCCAAGTCAGTAAACCACACACACAGGGCTAATATCAATGAATAATATCACTGCTCAGAGAGCAACAGGTCCTTCAGCCCCAGAAGGAAGGGATGAAACTCTGAATAGAAAGCAAAGATCAAAGAGGAGGCAGCAATCCCTCAGGAATTTACAAAAGGCAAACAGAAAGTAAGAAGAGAGGCAGATCACGTGGAGAAACATGGTGCAAGGAGGTTACCAGGTTTGTTTAGGAAGAACTGGGGATGGCTATCTGGGAATATTTCTGAACTGCAAGTTGTCATTAGAAGTGGGACAGTGTCTTGCTTGCAAGAGCTAAAGGCAGGTGGGACAAAGCTCTGGGAAACATCCTCCCAGCAAGTACTTCTTGCTGGGTGGAAAGAAGATACTGGACAAATGGTCCTTTCCTCCTTGAGGTTCAGGGGAACCACAGGTTCAGAGTGGTGGTGTGCAGAGGTGTCAGCACACAAACCTTTCCGATCTTCACCTGCAGTGGCATTAGTCATTTGAGTGTGACTTGTGTCTGACGCAGAGTTTGCATCATCGAGCTGTCGGCACAAACAGCTGATGTCCTTGGCTGTGAGACAATGTGGCAAAGGCCCTCTGACCTGGATGCAGGGCCAGAGAGGACGATGGAGGTGAAGTGGGGCTGCCCCCAGACCATGGGAAAAGGACATGTGAGCAGCATTTTACCGCTTGGGGCTGGGCACAGCATCCCAGCCCTGACAGGGAGAGAGGCTGCCAGCTACCCTACTGACACTCAGGTCCCCACGGACTCTCTCTACCTTTCCCATGCACACTCTGATGTGCCCTCAATAGCCTGGATTTCCTACAAGGATATTTTCATTTTGTTTGCTCCCCTCTTAGAGTTTCAGGGTGCCACAGAAAATTAGGAAGTTTGGAATATGGGAAATGAAGGCCTTTAAACCTATTGCAGGAGCACCACCCAGGTCACTTGATATTGCATTAACGTGTCTCTCCACTCTGCGTTTGTAATGAGTGGATTGTGCCATTCTTACATGGATCCTGTGGGCCAGTGAGTGAAGGTGGGTGGGAACAATGGGTTAACCATTGCCACAGAAGGTTTTGATGGCTCTGTTATGTCTGTTTCCCTCCTTCCCATTATTCCGGCCATTTGGGAATTGAGTAGTTACTCACAAGCTGGAAAACAGGCTTCTTCACTTTTCTTGTCTGTAATGGACAGTAAGAAAGTCCCTAGTTTCTCTTGGAGGGGTCATTGCTAGGGGATGGCCAGCTGCTGCCAAACTTCCCTTCTCCAGTAGCTCCTTCTGCACAGAGACCATGGTGTCTTGTAGCTGGCAAGACCATACTCTGGCATCATGACTGGCACTTTCAGGGTCTCTCTTCTTGATGTTCTCCTCTGCGACCTGGGTCACCTCAGTGTTGCCTCCATAGAAACCTCTGGTGCCAGTGGTGAAACCTTTGCCCACATTGATGACACGGACTTTCTTTTCAACTCTCCTCTTCTTCTTCCTGGTCTTGTTCTGGAAGAAGAGACAGGTAAAGACCTGTTTGAAACGCTTGCGGAAATGCTTGGATATGAGGGCGTAGACGATGGGGTTGAGGCAGGAGTTGGCATATGAAAGGCAGTGGGAAGCCAAGCGGCAAGCATAAGTGGCTCGGTTGAAGGGGAAGTGGCCAAACCAGAAGCACAGGATGACTAGG
Source organism: Neomorphus geoffroyi (assembly GCA_033558235.1). NCBI lineage: Eukaryota > Metazoa > Chordata > Aves > Cuculiformes > Neomorphidae > Neomorphus > Neomorphus geoffroyi. Next base: position 18,176,822 of record JAUMJM010000021.1, on the reverse strand, counting down.
TGGTGGGGTAGCCAGCAGAGGCAGAACAGGATGGCCACAGCCACAATCATCTTGGTGACCTTACGCTTGGCCTTCCGGGACTCTGAGATCCTTTCTATGGGGTCTACAGAGGTCCACAGGAACTTGATGGTCCTGGCGTATGCCAGGCTCACCACAATCACGGGCAGGAGGTATCCAAAGACAAATGTGAGGATGTCCAGAATCTTTCGGCGCTGGTCCTCCCAGATGGGGATGCAGATGGGCACCCTGTGGTAATGGACAATCTGGTAGTAACTGAGGTAAGGCCCCGCGAAGAACAGTGACAGCGACCAGATCGCTACAATGGCCACTCCCGCATTTCTGGAGGTACGGAGATCCCTGGACTTCAGCGGGTAGCGTATGGCCAGGTACCTGGGGAGGACAGGACAGAGAAGGAGAGACCGAACATAACATCGGTGAGAGGATACCTTGTTGCCCTCCTGCCCTGTGGAGCTGCCGCCCTGTTGCACCCCTTTGCACGTAGCCACCCATCTCTTGGTAGGGAGGGTTGTAGTGAATCACATAGAGATCAGGGTCATCGCAACTGTGGGTCTGGGATGTCTGTCGCCCACCCTGCTGTGCTGTCTCAGGAAAGGCAGGCAGCATGCCTCTTGAACCAGGGAAGAGAAGGGCAGGAGCAGGACCCGGAGGGCTCACTCTTTCTCCTCTGATGCATTCCTGCTCTGGGGTTTTGCTGTTCCTGGTGCCGCATGCTTTCTACTTAGCATGTGCCTGCACTCCTCCTTGCTAAGTCAGGGCTGGGTAACCAGGCCAAGAGCTTGGCTTGGTGCTGGAAGGGGACACGGGGAGATAGGGGGCTGCCTCTGCTGGCCCTGCCTCTGGGGAAGCCCCGCCTGCTTCTTATAGGACACTCAACAGGGTAAGGGCTGGCCTTTTTCCTACCTTTTACCTCAAGTGCAGCAAACATGTTGCCCCTGAGCTGAGGGACCAAAAGGGGAGGAGACACTTGCCTGTCAATGGAGACAGCGGCCAGGGTAAAGCTGCTGGCATACATGGTGAGGTAGATCAGGAAATGCACAGCCTTGCAGGCAAAAGCCCCAAAGAGCCATCCATCCAAGGTGTAAATGGTGGCCTGGAAGGGGACGCAGAAGATGATGAAGCACAGGTCAGCCATGGCCAGGTTAAGGATGAAGAGGTTGGTAGTGTTGTACTTGACTTGGCCATTCCGCAGCAGCACAGCCAGTACCAGCCCATTCCCCACAGTCCCCAGAAGGAAGATGAGGGAGAAGATGATGGGCACTATAATCCCTGCAGCTCGCAGCTCCAGGCTGTCAGAAGAGGCATTCCAACCTCCTGGCATCTCCCCATCTGACTGTGGGGACCTGCACAGGAAGAAAGGGAGACACAGCACCTGTGCGTGGCTGTAGGCAAGTGGCTGCTGCTTGCTGTTGACCACAGTGGCCAACAGAGCTCTGGCTCTAAGGTGCCTGATCCTGGTCTTTGCCTGACACCCATGTTTCTCTCTGAGATGCCAATGCCAGCCATCTGGTTAAATGATGACATCAAGATCCTCATGATGTCACTGGCAAGAATGCTGTTTGGATCAGTCAGCCCACATCTGCCTGGCTTGAGTGGACCTGAAGCTCCTTTCTTCTGCCTGTATCCATGTCCCCACCACAGCACATCCTTTGCTCCCAGCCCCTTGAAGGACCCCCCCACCCTGTCAACTGGCTTCCCTTATATTCCTCCTACCAACCCTAAGCTGTCGAACCTCTCGGGATTGCTTGGCTTGGCAAGTCTGAACCCTGGCTGGTGTTCAACAGATCTCCACTGTTACGCCATGGGAAAGGGGGCTTCCATGGGCTGTGAGTGGTCCTGGCACCCTCACCACAGGGCTGTGCCACCACCGGCAGCAGTGACTTGATGCCTGGGTGACACACTGCAGCAGCAACACTCCACCGCACTCCCATCCCAAGGGAGATTCTTCTCCTGGGACCACCTCTGCTCCCTTTGCAGTAGGCAGAGGAAAGGTAACTAAGGGCATCTCTTCCTGCTGCTGAGAGGTGGTCATGGATGGTGGCAGCTAGGAGAGAATGGGAGGGAGACCGCAGAGCCACCTGAAACACAACATGATGATTATTGCAAAGCAGCATGTTATTACTGCTGCTCAAGGTATTGCGATTTGCTGCAAAACTTCCTCTAGCCTGAGCAACATAGCGCTCAGGCGGGGTGTGCCAACGAGCCTTCCCCGTGTTCTGCTATCATTAGAACAAATTGTCCTTCGCTGAACAGCAACCAAGAGGGAAAGGCACCGTTATCTAGCAACTGTTGACATGCAATTAACCTGGGGTTTGGGTTGTGCAAGCTCCTTCACCCCATGCTCCCTCATCCCTTATCTCATGCCACTTCTCCTTCCCATCAGACTCTATCACTCCAAAAGCTCATCCCTGCCTCTCTGGCTCTGCGGTCCCCTATGTCCTACTAGTAACTATCTGGCTCCTCCATGCAGTCCTGTGGGATTTCCTTGCTGAAGCACAGGATGCCCTCTGAGCATGCACCTTGCACATAGACTGTGGTGCATTTCTGGGCACAAGCTTGTCCCTGCTCAGTAGCCCAAGGCTGCCTCTCAGTTTGGAAAGCCAGCACTCACCTCGGTGAGGAAGGGCCAGCAGCTTCAGTTGTTGCTCCAGGGAGACCTCCAGTCCAGCAGTGATGGCAAGAAGGAGGACGTGGGCTACTGAAGAGTTTATCTAGGCAGCGTCGTCTCCTTTGCTCGCTGTCAGCTCTGCTTTCTCTTCTGGCTCCCACATCCGTCTAGCTCCTTCTGGAGCTCCTTTCCTCTCTCTTTGTCTCCCCCTTTTCCCTCCCTCTGCTCTTGCTGCTGATCCATTGATCTCTGGGTTTTTTTTTTCCCCTCTCCCTGAGGTTGGGTTTGGAGTTAACTCCTCTCTGCCCAGCTTTCCCGTGGGCACAGCTGCTCCCCACGCCAGTGAGGAGGGAGCATTGGAGAAAAAGCTCTCTGCCCTCCGCTGGGAGATGGAAGATGAAGTGGGGCAGAGCCCCATGGACCCTGCTGAACCTCATGGGCATCCCTCAACACTGGGTGTTCAGGATGTGTTGCCCATGAATATCTCACCACAGTGAGCGCGGTTGCTGCCCCATCCTTGAGATTTGTGTCTTAAACCCTCTGGAGAACAAATAATTAATTGCTACTACTGGCTGTTAATAATTAATTGTCAGTAGCACAGCTCTAAGCAGATTGTCTCTCTCCCACAATGTCTGACCTGGGGAAGGCAGGGAAAGCAGGTTTCGGTTTCCATCCACCCCAGATTTGTCCTCCACCGGCTGTTGCAGTGTGGGGCCAGAGGACAAGGCATCCAGGGAAGTCTCCAGATGCTCAGCTCTGTCACAGCTGCCCAGGACAACATGTGTGCTGGCTGATATGCTGAGAGGCAACAGTGACCTGTGCAGCCCTCCTGTCCTGCCACTCTGTCTACCCCTGCAATGGGACCTATGCTGAGTGTAGCAAGACCCAAAAGCCAACAGCTTTCCTTCAATGGGAAGGTCACAGAATCATAAAATAACGAAATGGACCCTTCCTGTCCACAGCAGCCCCAATGCCCCCATTGGCAACACCCATTGGCTCAGTAGGAGGCACATTTCAGCCTCCTGTCCCCGCCTGCCCCTCTGGTGGAAAGGAGCTGGATGTCCCTGCCGGCTCGCTATCAGCCACTGTAACCAGGGAAAAGGGGAAGGCCATGCCTTGTGACGCGCTGATAACCCAGAGGGATGTGCTGGAGTGAGAACCCACAGCCTGGCACATCGCACTGCAGCGATGCTCACCATGGAGGCACCACACCGTGGCTGCATCCTCCTCCTTTTCTGCCTACTCCCACCACTGTGCACCCTGGGACCACCACCATTGCCAGAGGAACGCCGGAAGACACTGCCACCACCATTGGGCACCCCTGACCCTGCTGCCCATGTGCTGCGTGGCCACCCCTCGGCCCCAGTGCGGCCGTACAGCCTCTCGCTCTCCCCTGAGGACTATCACTACTCGCCCAAGCCCCGGCACCTGCGGCCTGGGCGGCTGCGCCGGCTGCTGGGTGCAGCCTTCGACCCTTTCTGGATGGCGGTGGAGGAGCCCTGGAACCGCAATGGCAGCATCCTTGAGGAGAACCTGGAGTCCCTGAGCCGGGACTTGGCAGAAGGGTCTGGGCGCTACCGCCGCAAGCTGTGGCGGGAGGTGGAGGGGATGGAAATGCCCATCCTGCTGCCCGCCAGCCCTGGGTTATCCCCTGAGCTGGCAGGGCTCCTGGTCCACCACCTGCGGCATTGGCTGGTGGAGCACGCTGTCTGCCGTCTCACCTCCACCTGGGTGGATCTGGGTCCCGTCTTTTGGCCCCGCTGGGTGCGCCACACCGCCTGTCAGACCGGTCCCCCTGGCTGCTCCTGGCCCCCGGGCATGACCTGCAGCCCCGCGCAGGTCACCCACATCAAGCTGCTGGCCTGGCACTGTTGGTCACCCCAGCACCCCAGACCCCCGCTCTGCTCCTGGCGCCAGATCCCCTACCCCGTTGTGGCTGCCTGCAAGTGCTCCTGTCGCTGAGGGGGCTGTGAGGGGCTGTGGAGAGACTCCCCCCAACACCTGGTCCTGCAGCCAAACAGCCTGAAGAAGCAAGCAGTTGCCTGGGCTCATCCCTAGGGCCAGCGAGCTGAGGCATAATCTCTAAAAACAGGAAAATAAACCTCTTGAAAAGAAGCGGGAAGTGGCTGCGGGCATTGCTGTTTCTCGCCGAAGCCCCCCAGGTGGAAGGATGCAGCTTCTTCACCCTTTGCCCATGAACACAGGAGGAATTAACACTGGCAGAGGCCCTTGTGTAGCGTTTATCTCTGGCAAAAGATGTGGGATGGGAAAATCGCAGCACCTGACAGCAGGTTCAGACCCCGTTTGTATCAGCCATAGCAGGGGCTGATACAGACCAAGCTGGGGCACCCTCGCCTGCCTGGGCAGGGCTGCGGGCAGGGAGCAAAGGCAGAGAGATGCAGTGAGCAAGGGGCAGAGTGAAGTGGGTTGAGTTCAGGATGGAAACAGCAGCGTGAAGAGGGGCTGGAGTGCATCTGCGGGAAGCGGGGCAGGTTTGGGACTGCAAGGAGGCAGCCTGGTGAGGGTGGAAGAAGGGGTGGGCAGGGACCCAGGGCTGGAAGCATCTGTGAGAGTGGGTGTGAATGGAAATGGGGTGGGACAGGACAGTGCCTTACTTCAAGGTACAAGGGGTGAGATACAGGAATCCCACACCTATCCCACATGGTGTAGAGGGTGACAACTTGAGACCCAGGGAGAAGCCTGGCTGAGCAGCATTCAGGGGCTGGGGTGAGTCAGTGAACCTAGCTGCCACCCTTCAAATGTGACATCTGTCCCTACATCCCACGCAGCAAGAAATCCTCTACTTTCTGGGCTGAAAGATGTAAAGAGCTGCAGATCAGACATAGTTCAGGAGCCTTGAAGAAACAAAGAGCTGGAGGCTTTGCCTGCAAATGTAATATTAACACAGCAGCTGCAGTAGATGGGCACTGCATTATTCATTTCTAGTGTGCTGTGTCTGACCCTTCCGCTTTCCCTGGGCCCCAGGGCTGCCACACAAACCACACTCTGCAGCAAAGCTTGGCCTTGAAGCTGGCGGAGAAGCAGCAGGAGCACATGGAGTCAGCTGCCAAGGGGACTGGGAGAGGTGGAGGGGTGAGGAAGGTCGGGGCTTCTGGTGAGAAGGGGAAGAGGAGGGGGGAGCACATGTGTGCATGCAACTGTGTGCATCGCAAGGGAGGGAGGCTGCTGCTGCCCTTGCTTGCACCTGAGCAGCAAGACACCTGTATGTCTGCTCTCCCATTGAGGGAGAACTTCAAAGCTGGAGCAAGGTTAAACTGCTTGGGTTGGTGGCCCAAAGGTGATGTGGGCTGGGGACAAGCAGGAGGGAGGAGCATGGTACAGGTGTGCACATAGAGGGGAACAAAGGGGTGCATGCACATCAGGCTCAAAACAGCAGTGATTCGGTTTAATGACTCAACCTCCCTGTACCAGATCCCATTCGGCTGAAGTTTCATCCCTTCCAGGCTGCAAAAGAGGCCTGAGGGCAACCTCCTGCCATTTCCCCATTATATTCCCCATTCCTAAAACATTACCCTTTGGTAAGAGGGGAGAGCTTACAGCGCCACGAGGGCCTGACGCCACACATGAAGGAACTCCATATGATACTTTATCAGCAGGCTGAGCTGAGGACCCCGTGAAGAAATAAAATTATATAAAATTGGCACACAGTTGCACCATTAGGTGCTCAAACAAAGTCTAGTGCCAGACTCACAGAAAATTAGTTTCTCCTCTGTCTTTTGCATCTCGTAAAGCACTGCAACCCTGGATTAACTTCTGTACTCTTCTGCAGTTGCTCTGGTCCAGGTCAGGTGAATTGTCACCCCATAGATCGTTCCCTCACTGCCTAATGGCAGGTAGCATTTTCAGAGCAGGGCTTCGCTAACATGACCCAGTGCATCGGTACCCAAGGCCAGTCCAGCCTTTCTGGGCTGCACTCTGGGGCTGCAGGCAGCTGGTACTCAGGTTCAGCACATGGGCAGACAGCAGGACACACACGATTCCTCACCTGGAGCAAAAATGATGCAAACAAAGCAATCCTGAGAGATGCCCAGGATCCATTTGTTCCTACTTGAGTGCTAAATCGCTACCCCAGCACAGCTTGGAAGAATAAATTTAGAGATCCCAGCCTGCTGTGCATTCTCTGCTGCGCGAAAATCACAGCTGATGGGAAGAAAATTACAGGTTTGTGTCATCTGCTCTGCTCCCAGCCTCAGCCCCAGGCCCTCTGCCACCTTGGCTTGCCTGCAAGACAGCCCCTCTATGGAGAGGTGCAGCTCTCAGGGCAGGTTTGGGAGCACCACACAAATGGGCAAAGCCTTAGAGCTGGCCCTTGGGACCAAGCAAGCCTCAAACCAACACTTGAGAGTGAGAAGGTTAGAAAGGAGCACTGGAGCTTTAGCTGGCCCACGTCCTCCTTCCCAGAACAAATTGGCAATGGCACAGGTTGCCAAGGGCTTGGGAAGCCTCCCTGCTTTGGTGGGGAATTAAAAGTGGGCAGATCTGCTGGGATGATGCTGCTGGACCCACAGGAGAGCACGGAGGAAGCAGGTGACATCTGGCATAGCAGCAATGCTACGCATCCACTGGCAGGAGAGATCAGGAGCTGCAGCAGTTCAACATCTGGACTAACGCTTCTGGCGAGACACAGCAGAGTGTCCAGTCACAGCGAGAGAGGATAGGAATGGGCTGCAGCTCCTGGATAAGAAAACAAGAGATGGACAAATATCCTCTGCACTGCAGGACACCTTTAATGACATGAGAGCTGGTTGCCAGCGCTGCTGTCGGCACTGCAGGCTTCGATGTCTTGAGGACGGGTCCTGCTTTTGCTCAGGCCTTCTCCCCCAGCATAGGCACTTGATCATAGGCAGGGAGGGCACTACAGGAGCTGCTGTCTGGCCCCTCAAGGCAGCGCTCCATGTTTCTGTCCCACCTCAGTGAAGGCTTCCACGCAGCGGTCGATATCCTCATCACTGTGCACAGCTGAGATCTGGACCCGGATGCGGGCCTTTCCCTTGGGGACCACGGGGTAGCTGAAGCCAATGACATAAATGCCTGGGAAGGAAACAGAGAGAGTCTGGGCTGGCTGGGAGAGAAGGAGGTTGAGGTGGTACTGGGTGACATAGAAGCTTTCAGATCCTTCCTCCCCTCTCCATAATCATTTCCAGGCTTTGGGGGTTTTCAAGTGGTATCTGCTCTCAAGCACAGAAATCGAGGTTAGAGCCAGTGCTGGGGATGGAGTCCAGCCTGGGAGGACAAAAGGGCTGATGTAAAACACCCCCCACAAGAGAAAGGACATGAAGCCAGCGATGTCTGGAGAAGACCAGAAGGACATTTGCAGCTGGAGGGTGCTGAAATAACAGATTTCATGCATGAATATCCTTTGTAGGAGGGATGGTCATGGTACTGCCACCAGCTGTCCCTTCCCTCATGCCACGTCCCTTCATCCAGAGCTCCCTCCCTGGTTCACCTCTGTTCAGCATGTCATCAGCCATCACGGCAGCCAGCCGAGCATCCCCAAGCATGACAGGACAGATGGGGTGGTCTTTCCCTGATATGGTGAAGCCAGCTGCTGTCATCTTGCTTCTGAACCTGGTAGAAACAACAAGAGGCTGAGTAAAACCTTATCACCCCTTTCCTTGGGGACTGTTGCCTTGCATTGCCCTGGGAGTCCCGGCCACAGAGGGCTGGCTGTCGTTCTGCTCTACCCTGCACCTCCTGTGCAGTAAAGCGATCTCTCTTTTTAGAGTGACCTCCTGCCATTTCCTGCTCAGCTCTATGGGACTGCAGCTGCTTGAGGGGCAGCTGTGTCCCAGCACACAGAGCACCCAGATGTGACACATCCGCCTACACATCTGACAGAGAGGCACATCTTGCGGTTTCCCTTAAGCACCATCCCCAAGTCATGACTTGCAAACTACCCTCACGGGGGGGAACAAATACAAATGGACAACTCATTCCTAAGGAACATCTTTCCCCTGATCCCACCCCAATATGGTCCCCTCACCGTTGGGTCTTGGCAGCCATGGACTGTGCAATGGCATTGCTCTCCATGAGCAGGTCCAGAGCCTTAGATGCACAGCCCACCACAGCAGGAGGCAGGCTGTTGGAGAAGAGGTACGGGCGGGAACGCTGGCGGAGCAAATCGATGAGGGGTTTGGGGCCAGTCGTGTACCCGCCTGCAGATGGAAAAAAGAGAAATGGATAAGACATCTAAGGTGACCTGTTCAGAGGGGAGCCCCTTGATAAGTCAACCTGTCACCTGCAGCAGGAATTTCAGTACAAACCAGGCCTCAAAAATCTCAGTTGATGCCTTTTACTAAGAGTTTCCACCTTGACCCCAAAGGTAAATGCATGGGGAAGATGACAGTGGACAGATCACATGGCAGGACCTTCCATGACTCTGCAGCAGGGTCCTAAACTGAGCCTCATGCCACCAGTAGAAGAGGACAACATGCATTTCTAACTCTATCATTAGGCAGAGGAAGAAAACATCAAAGTGACGCTGAGGAACTCTTCAGGGCAGACAGGGCCCTGGACAGGAAAATGTTTTCACCTGCAGCTCCTCCAAGAGCTTTTCCCAGGGTGGAGTTGATGATGGTGACTTTGTCCATTACTCCCAGGAGCTCATCGGTACCCCTGTAAAAGAAAAGGAATGTCACATTATCAGCTGTGCCAGCACATACCACTCTATAGCTCTACACCTGAAAGGAGGTTGTAGTGAGGTGGGTGCTGGTCTCTTCTCCCAGGTAACAAGTGATAGGACAAGAGGAAATGGACTCAAGTTGTACCAGGGGAGGTTTAGACTGCATATTAGGACAAATTTCTTTACTGACAGAGTGACAAAGCATTGGCACAGGCTGCCCAGGGAAGTGTTGAAGTCACCAGCTCCAGACGAGTTCAAAAAACCTGTAGATGTGGTCCTTCAGGCTTAGTAGGCACAGTGGTGTTGGGCTAATGGTTGGACTGGATGATCTTAGAGCTCTTTTCCAACCTTAATGACTCTATGGTTCTACTTGATGCCTCAAGAGAAAGAGAGCCACCTGCCAGGTCCCTGGTGTCCCCTCTTCGGGCAAAGGAAGAACAACCCCCTGTGGTAGTTCAACCCAAGTGCTGACCTTCCGTTATTCAGCAGAAAGGCTAAACTGCGATTTCCCAAGATAAGAGCATGGGTTCTTCATCTTTTGCAGATGAGAGAGTGCTCAAACTTCCCACACAGAATTTTAATAGTCCAAACAGAGCACTAGCTGTCCATATAGGTCTCGCACACACCTCTCACATGCTACACTGTTAGCACACACCAGGGTAAAAACAGCTGCCTGGCTACAGTAGCGATGTCCTCTGAGGTGGGCTGTGCAAATCTCTGATGTGCTGCCCCAAATACACAACGGCCTAAAGCAATCATCTCAAGGTCTATGCTAGTGGAATCAACCAGATGTGGCAAACGTGCTCTGCAGCTTCACATCCTCCAGCCCAAAAAGGCGGGACAGGGCATGGCCACCCAGCTGTTGGCTCTCTTGAAACCTGGTATTGTAGACAACAGCATCAAGTTCATGCTGAAACTGCACAGCTCATGAAGCACTTCCTCTTCCTCAAGCCCTGTGCGCTTACACACCTCAGTGCAGTCAAGCAGTTGCTTTTGCAGCTGGTGGGACCACAGAGCCTGTTGGGATGGAGTGACAAGGTCTACCTCAACACACAGGGCAGCTACCATGCCACATGAAAGGTGACAAAGAGACCATCCTATGATTTATTCCTTATGAAGGCTTAAATTTGAGAAAGCTCAGTACAGCTACAGGGTCTGAAATATATCAAAGCTCAGCATGACCACCTCTCTGATTAGTGATGAATTGCCACCAGGGGTGGCATCCCTTCTCTTTATTTAAAAGATGTCTCTTGCACCATCATTTTGATCCAGGATGAAACATCTGCCATGGCCTTTGTGAGAAAACGAGGCAAGTTTTCTTGCTGAAGTCTCACTTCTCACCCATTTTCACAGTCTGATGTGGAATTGCCAGCTTTCCACATGAGATCTGTCTAGAAAGGAGAGAGCTGGGAGGCCTTCACAGAGCAATTTTTGGCAATAGAACGCTGGGTGCTCACATGCCTGAACAAAACAAGCACGTGAAGCATCTTTTCTCAGCAAACACCCACAGCAAGTGCACTGCTTGTCACCTGGAGTATCTCCAGGGGATGGAGGGAAAAGCTGCCCTGAGGGAATTAACCAATCACAAGCTAACTCCACAAAACCCCCAATACCCAAGCATTTGAAATTAACATCTGACAGGAGAAGGATTAAGGAATCAGAAAGTCCAGCTGCTTGCCAGAAGAGGCAAATGAGACCGTCGTCGCACCACCCCTTACACACTGAGAAGCAGCTGCCACGTTGGGATGGGTCATTGCTAAAGTATCTCACTTCCAACCCCACAGGTGCCCCAAAGCTGGGGTACAAAGCCTTCAAGATATTGTCACTCCAGGAGTCCTCACAGAAAAAAATATGTTGGTCATCAGCACCTTTGGCCTTGCTTGAGAGGCAGTCATGGTCAGGGGGAAAGAAACAGGGTTGAAATAGCCACTTACCGGCCATTGGGTCCCAGGAAGCCTGTGGCATGGCATTCGTCAATGAAGACCAGGGCATCATACTTCTGGGCCAGCTGGCAGATCTCCCTCAGGGGTGCAATGTCACCATCCATGGAGAAGGCACCATCGGTGGCCACCAGCCGCAGACGATGTTTCTGTGGGAGGAACAGGGCATCCCCAGGTTGAAGAAGTCATCCTGAGGAGAAGGGCTGGCAAAGGACAGCAGGAAATAATCCGGCTCCTGTAGGGAGCGGATGTATCTAACTGAGATGGGGGGTTGCGTTGCAACCGCCTGCTTCCCCACATTGCCAATCCATGTGTCTACCTGTGTCTATCAGCAAAAATGAAGTCTATTGCATGGACAAAGGCAGAGCTCACCCTCTGGGTAGCTAAGTGAGCACCCTTGTGTTGGGGAGGGAGCAGACCTCCTTACCTGTGCATCCTGCAGCTTGGCCTCCAGGTCCTGCATATCCATGTGCTTGTAGCGGTACTTGTTAGCCTTGCACAGGCGGATCCCATCGATGATGGAGGCATGGTTCAGCTCATCTGACAGCACCGCGTCCTCTGGGGTCAGCAGCGCCTGGCCACACCAAACAGAAAGGGTCATCCTTTGGCTCCAGGATGTCGATTCACCGAGGTCTTCCAACATCTCTCAGTGCAGAGGACATGGCTGCATCTGACTGCAGCTGCCACGTCTCTCCTGGCACCACTAAACTTTCTACTTTCCTTCCCAGTCACCTTATCCCCCAATTTCCTTAAGCCGGGCTCTTGCTTACGTCTTCTGAGCTCAAAATCTCCCTCCCCTTCCCTAGCAAGTCAAAGGGTTCACCTCTTCCTCCTGGCTATGCTTCAAGGGAGAACACAGACCTCCCAGGAAATGGGAGCCATCCCCAAAACCTGGACCTGGCTGAGGGAGGTGAGGGATGATTAAACAGCTCTGCATGGCTCTCCAGATTCAAAGGCATCAAGTCGAGGTTCTCCATCACCAGCCTATACCATCTTCTCTGCAGCACAAAGCTTGCATCAGAACCTCTGGAAAGCACGGCAGGCGCATCACTGACACCTGCCTCCTCCACACACAAAGTAAGGAAAGCCCTACGAACCTCAAAGATACCCGCATTGGCATCAAAGCAGCTGGCATAGAGAATGGCGTCTTCACGCTGGTGGAAACGTGCGATCTTCTCCTCCAGGTCCTTGTGTATGCTCTAAAATCACGAGAGGAGCAAGTAAGCATCACCGGTGGGGCAGCACAAGTTCTCGCTTGCCCGCTGCTGTTAGACGCTGGCTGCAAGTGGAGCAAACAAGCAGATTTTATCCAGAAAAGGTGTGTGTGCATGGGAGAAGTTAGTTGTGTTCAGAAAGTGTTTGCAAACGTGGCACTAAAATGTGGTTATGGGTTTAGAAGCCAAAAGCACAGCAGGGAGACTCCACACTCGCCACCCAAGGAGAGCAGCTCTGAGTTTGCTCTGCCCTTCACCAGATGGGGCTCTGCAAAGGCTCCAGTGGGGATAATTCAGGGTGAATTTGACAGGGGCATTTCGAATCTTTAAACAGCTTTAAATTGGAAAGGGGAAGATTTACATTAGGCATTAGGAAGGAATTCTTCACACTGAGGGTGGTGAGGCACTGGCACAGGTTGCCCAGGGAAGCTGTGGATGTCCCCTGCCTGGAAGTGTTCAAGGCCAGGCTGGATGGGGTCTTGAGCAGCCTGGTCTGGTGGGAGGTGTCCCTGCCCATGGCAGGGGCATTGGAACTGGATGGGCTTTAAAATTCCTTCCAACCCAAACCATTCTATGATTCTAAAACACTCAATCTTCATGCTAGCCCTGCCCCAGCTTAGGGACCCTGTAACGCCCTGCTCATACATGATGGTGGCGCCTACAACCAAGAGCAAAGAGTACAGGCTAAGAGAGTTGGGCCTGTTCTGCTTAGAGAAGAAAAGGCTCCAGGGAGATCTCATAGTAGCCTTCTAGTACTTAAAGGGGACTACAGGAAAGATGGGAAAGGGCTCTTTATCAGAGAGTGTATCGATAGGATGAAGGGTAACAGTTTTAAGGTGAAAGAGGGGAGATTTAGATTAGATATCAGGAAGAAGTTTGCTACTGTGAGAGTGGTGAGGCACTGGCACAGGTTGCCCAGAGAAGCCATGGATGTTCCTTCCCTGGGGAATTGCTCATGGTCAGGCTGGATGAGGCTTTGAGCAACCTGATCCAGTGGGAGGTGTCCCTGCCCATGGCAGGGGGGTTAGAACCGTATAATCTTTAAGGTCCCTTCCAACCCAAACCATTCTATAGAATTACAGAATCACAGAATCATAGAGTCATTTGGTTGGAAAAGACCTTTGACCATCGAGCCCAACCGTACCTGACCGCTACTAAACCATATCCCTGAGTGCTTCATCTATCCTATGATTTTATGATACTTAATGATTCTATGATACCCCATGATTCCATGATACCCTATGATTCTATTAGGTCAGGCTCACTAATTTTGACCCTAAACAGGGAGAAAGAGACATTCATATTCATAATCAAAAGGGCTGCTGTGTTTCTTTGCTCTCTGAGGAGCTGCAATGGTTTCAGTTGGCGTATTTCCAGATTTTTGGCTAGCAGGGACTCGCCAGGTGGGTTTTTTCCGCCTGGCCACGTGTACCTCAGCGCATGCCAGGGGCAGTGTCAGCAGAATTCCTGAGAAAGGCTATCTTGGAGCAGAGGATGCTGCTCCAATGCCTGGTACCTGGGTACCGCAGATGAAGCGAACGGAGCTCAGGCCGGCACCAAACTTCTCCAGGGCCTCCACGGCAGCACGGATGACCTCGGGGTGGCTGGAAAGCCCCAGGTAGTTGTTGGCACAGAAGTTGAGGATCCCTGCGGAGAGAGGGAGTGAGACAGACGGATGGAAGAACCCCAAGAACCCCTTCTCTGATGCTCCATACCTGCCCCTCCGCCTGCCAAGCGCAGGTGGGGGCCCTGGCGGGAGGCGATGACCCTCTCGTTCTTCCAAGTGCCGGCCCCTCGGATGCCATCCAGCTCGCTCTCCAAGCGCCGCCGCAGCTCGGACGCCGCCGCCCCCGAAGCGAAGCGGGGGGTTCTTCCCTCCTCTGCCGCCCCCCCGCAACGCAGCACGCTCCCCGCCACCCTGCGCCACATCGCGCTCGCCCCTCCCCACCCCCGCCGACGAGGGGGCGGGGCCTCGGCGCTCAATGGCTACTGGTCACTGAGGCCCCGCCCCCTCGCCGGCGGGGGCGGGGCGGGCGGGGTGTAGGTGTAGAGTGGCTTGGTTCTTCTCCAGGCCAAAAAGCGCCAGTTCCCTCAGCCCCTCCTCAGGACACTCGATCTCCAGCCCCCTCACCAGCCTCGTTGCCCTCCTCTGGACACGCTCCAGCACCTCTGTGTCCTTTCTTGTAGTGAGGGGCCCAAGAGATTTGCACACCTTCTCTGGGAGGAGTTCAGACCATTCTTTTGAGGGGAAAAAGGCTCTGCCCCAAGGGGATTAGACCCCAAAAGCAAGGGATTTGGGACTTCTGGAGTCGGAGGAATCTGGGGGAAGCCCAACCAGCAGGGTGAGTCTCTCCTTCTACTCTGCTCTCACAAGACCCCACCTGGAATACTGTATCCAGTGATGGAATCCCCAATATAAGAAGGATATGGAACTCCTGGAACAGGTCCAGAGGAGGCTACAAAGATGATCAGAGCACCTCTGCTATGAGGACAGGCTGAAAGAGTTGGAGTTGTTCAGCCTGGAGAAGAGAAGGGTCCAGGGAGCACTTAGGGCAGCCTTCCAGTACCTGAAGGGGTTACAGAAAAGCTGGGGAGGGACTTTTTCCAAGGGCAAGTAGTGATAGGATGAGGGGGGATGGCTTTAAATTGGAAGGAGAAAGGTTTAGATTAGTCGTTAGGAAGAAATTCTTAATGATGAGGCTGGTGAGGCACTGGCACAGGTTGCCCAGGGAAGTTGGAGGTGCTCCCTCCCTCAGAGGTGTCCAAGGCCAGGCTGGATGGGGTCTCGAGCAGCCTGGTCTGGTGGGAGGTGACCCTGCCCATGGCAGGGGGGTTGGAACTGGATGATCTTTAAGGTCCCTTCCAACCCAAACCATTCTATGATTCAGCAAAGGTGACTTGGATCCTCCCAACTAGGTCATTTATGGGTGACCACCACAGGGGGTATTGAAACAAGGATCTGTAGGATTTGGGTGCATCCAGCTAAGGTGACCAAGGATCTTTTGGTGTGAGGTGTTCAGGACCTACCAGCTGAAGGAGATTAGATACCTGAGCCCAAGGAATTTGAGTGCTTTTGGTCAAAGAGGTTTGTTACCCACAGACCCACTAGGTTTAGACACAAAGAGTCCAGCTGGATCAGGCATCTCCTGTTACTCAGGGATCCTGTTACTGCAGTGGTTAAGACCTCTCATGTCCAAGAGGATTAGGCACCAGGGTCTTCAAAAGGGTTTAGGGTCTTCAGCCTAGGTGGTCTGGATGATTATGGTCCAAAGGTCTTAGGAACAAGAGCCCTGAACTGCACGATCTGGCTAAAAGCCTCAGGCACCATCTCCCCAAGTGATTTAGAAGCACGAGGCCAACGGTTCTGGGAGCTACCATCTGGGAGAGAGAAGATCCTGAACCCCTCAGATTTAGGTACAGCAAGCCCAAGGGGACTGGGATCCACAGTCCCTGGGATTTGGAGCTTCTAGCCTAGGTGGTTAGGGAACCTGACATCCAAGGAGTTTAGGCATGTCTAGCCAAGGGGAACTGGGCACCTCCTGCCTGAAGCTTGGACCCAGCTGAGCCCTGGTTGTCAGGACCTCCCAGCCCTGCCTGGAGAGCAGCAGGGGCCAGTCAGACCCTGAAGCAGTGCCCTGGGCACAAAGCCAGAGCTGCAGGGTGATACCGGGGCGGTGCCCAGCAGTCCTGCCTCACCAAGTACTGGCTGCCCACCCCAGCGTGCCTGCGGAGCTGCCCAGTGCTGTGCTCAGATCCCTTTCATCCTATGGAGCAGAGCTGCTCGTAATTGTGTTTGTCCTTTCTCCCTGGGAATCAACCCCTTCCCACTTGCTGAACACCTCCAACTCCTTGAGAGCAAACATGGACAGACCTTGGCCCCTCTCCACCTTCTCTGTCCTGTCTCTGCCCCAAGAGTCCTTGCCACCACCCAGCCGCGTGGCTGCAGCTCCTGCAGGCAGGCAGGCCGCCTCATCACCCACCTGTTATCTCCAGCACCCAGCAGCTCAGCACACCTCCCTTGGCTCCACAGTTAAAAGACAGGATGGTAGATGAGAAAGCAGGGAGCTGCTTTCCCTTCACCCTTGAAGGCCATGTTTCTCACACCCATACATTCCTGCTTCCCCTCCAGCACAGGCAGAGCCTTTGCCTGGCCTCAGCCAACACACAAACCCCCAGGAGCTGGGGCAGGATCAGGAATTGTCATCCTTTACAGCCTCAACAGCCACCCAGAGCCACCATCACTCCCAACACACATCAAGCAGCCCAGTGTTAAAAAAACCAAGATACATATGTGAGAAATTTATGAGAAGACAAAATAAAAAACCAGACCAGAAATTCTTAAAAACTGGAACTCTCTGTACCAAAGATGTTCCTTTTTTCTTTCATTAACTGCCTTGTTTTAGCTGTTTCCAGACAAGAATAGATCAATTCTTTATAAAACACACTAAAAAGGGGTAAAAATAAAGGCAAAAGCTATTTACAGAAACCAACAGGGAGAGCACCGAAACGCCTCTTGACTTCTCACTTCTTCTTGAGTGATTTCCGGGCACTGGACTTGGCTTTGGGTTTCGACCGCTTTGCCTTCTTGGGCTTGGATGCCTTCAATGACTTGGCCTTAACAGTCTTTGGCTTCTTGGCTTTCTTTGGGCTGGTCCTTGACTTCTTCTTTGCTTTCTTGGCGGCAGATTTGGGTTTCCTTGATGGTGACTTGGCTTTCCTTGGTTTAGCTGCTTTCCGAGGCGACGTGGATTTCCTGGCCGCCTTCTTCTTCGTCCTGGCCAGGGATTTCTTCCCCTTGTCGGCTTTGGCCAGGCGGAAAGAGCCTGATGCACCGACCCCTTTGGTCTGCTTGAGGATGCCAGAGGCGAGCAGGCGCCGGATGGCGAGCCTGATCTGGACGTCGGCGTGCTGGCCCACCTTGTAGTGGCTCTTCACATACTTCTGGATGGACTGGCGCGAGGAACCACTCCGGCTCTTCTCAGCCCGGATGGCTGCCGTGATCATGTCTGAGTAGCTGGGATGGGATGGCGGACGCCGTGCCACCCGGACCCGCTTGTGTTTGGTGGGTGAAGACGGCGCTGGAGCTGGGCTCTCTGTCATGGTTGGTGCTTCTTCCCAACTTCGCTCTTTACGGTGGGAAACCTGGAGCCCTTGGCCCGGGATCCCCGCCCCAAGGCACAGTGGGGAACTAAGCACCCGTGGAGCCGGAGCTGGTGCTGCTGCTACCGGTGCCACTGCCGCTGCCTCTGCGGCCGCGCCCACCAATTCCGGTCTTTTAAAGGCACGGTGCGGACCACGGGGAGGACTGCGCCACCCGCCCTCGAGTGTCCCCGAGTGTCCCCTACTGCGCCTCGGTCCGGGACAGGGAGGGACACTGCGGGGGGCACTGGGTGGGGACAGGGAGGGACGCTGAAGGACAAGGAGGAGCACCCGGGGGGACACTGCGAGGGTCACTGGGGGATACAGGGTGGGCACTGCATGGGGACAAGGAAGGACACTGGGGGGATACAGGATGGGGACAAGGAGGAACACTGCAGGGGGCACTGGGTGGGAACAAGGAGGACAACCTAGGGAAGGTCACTGGGTGAGGACAAGAGGGACACTGGAAGGACACTGGATGGAGACAAGGAGGAGCACTTGGGGGGGCACTGCCGGGGAAAATAGCTGGACAGCAGTGGGACAACAAGGGACATTGAGGGGGCACTGAGTGGGGACAAGGAGGAACACCTGGGGGAACACTGGGTAGGGACAAGGAGGGATATGGAGAGGACAAGAAGGAGCATTTTGCAGGGGGACAGTGGGGGGATCACTGGAGAATGAGGAGAACTTGGAGGAACACTGCGGGGGACAACAGTAGGACAAGGAGAGGCACTGTGGGGGGCAGTGGGTGGGGACAACAAGAGATACAGGGAGACAAGAAGAAGCACTTGAGGAGACACTGGGGGGGTCACTGGGGGACAAAGAGGGACACTGGGGGAATACTGGGTGGCAACAAAGATGGACACTGTGGGTACACAAGGTGGGGACAAGGAGGGACACGAGGGGACGAGGAGCACTTGAGAGTGCACTGGGTGGTAACAAGGAAGGACACTGGGGAGTCACTGGGGGACAAGGACAAGCACTTAGGTAGGCACTATGTGGGGACACTAGGGGACAAGGAGGAGCATTTTGGGGGATACTGGGTAGGGACAAGGAAGGACACTGCGGGGACAACAGTAGGACAAGGAAGAGCATTTGGGGATCCACTGGGTGGGGAGGAGAAACATCGGGAGGGCATGGAGGAGACAAGGAGGGGACCTTGGGGGGACACTAGGTGGAGACAAGGACAGACAATGGGAGGGAACTTGGAGGGACACTGGGAAGCCCTTAGGGACACTGGAGACAGGAAGGGACATGGCAGGGACACTCAGAGCAATATCAAGACACATAAAGGGACATGGGAGAAACATCAGGGAAAAAGGAAGGGCACTGTGGAAGATATCAGGAGCACAAGGAGGGACACTGGAGGGGACATGGCAGGGACACCAAGGAGAAAATGGGAGTGCTGGGCTCAAGATAGGCTCAGCAGCAACACCCCACAGCGGAGTGCCTCTGCCCTCCTCTCCTCCCTGCCTCGCTTCCCACTGGGTGCTTTGGGGACACCAGCTCAGCCCTTGTGTGTATGCGGTCGGGGTCACAAATAACAGGCTGTCCCCTTTTTGGAAACACACACAACTCATTGTGAGGGGACAGAGCAGGGACATAAAACAGTGACAATCATCCACCCTTTGCCAGCTGGGTGAGCGGTTGGCTGTTCCCAGGTGATTAAATGTAGCCACTATCAGCATCTTGCCCATAGGATTTAGATTATATTTCCCCCCTTATTTCTTACAAACATGCGGGCTCAGCTGCCTGGTGCCCACCAATGTGCTGTGTGGCACTTGGAGGTAAACCCTGGTACCTCCAAACCCTCCGGCACTTCAGCAAGGTGTTAAAATACGCAGAGAGTGCCTTCCTGTAACCTCCATGAGCCCTCCGCGCCCAGGGGCATGAACAGCACTGACCAGAGATACACAGAGGTACATATGAAAATAGATACAGATGTATAGAAAGAAATAAAAATAAATACAAATATAGAAATAATAGGTAGAAGAAATATAAAAAATAGAAGTAGAAATGGAATCATAGAATCATAGAATGGTTTGAGTTGGAAGGGACCTTGAAGATCATCCAGTTCCAACCCCCCTGCCATGGGCAGGGGTACCTTCCACTGGATCAGGTTGCTCAAAGCCTCATCCAACCTGGTCTTGAACACCTCCAGGGATGGAGAACCCACGACTTCACTGGGCAAGCTGTTCCAGAAGCATTTGATGTCCCCTCCCTGACACACACACATACTATGTGAAGGTGCAGCATACCCCTGCCCTTGGAGGAGGCACTTGGCACCCAGAAGTGTCATCAGCACATCCCACCATGTACATCCCTTTGTGCCTCCCTTGCTGGTACCACTATTTCATGTGTCCCACTTGATCTGGAGAGCAGGAAATTTCACAGCACCTGCAAACAGCTTGATTTTATTAAGAGCAAAAAGATCCTAATTACAGAGGAAAATAACCACCCTCTCACCTCCCCATGTTTATTTTTTGCTTAAGACCTAACAAATACTTGGCTTTCCATCCCATATAGAGTGCATGAATGGCAAGCTCTGGTGGCCTTTGTACAAAGCTTTGAGCACCCAAAGGACCTCTTATTTTGGGAATAAACCAGCCCTGATGGTTGCCTGCACACAGGCAACCCAGGTGTGTGCGGATAAGGCACCATCTGCTTTTATTCGCATCCAAGTTTTTAACGGTCAGGAGTGGCTTGCTGTATGCTGGGCTCTGAGTGGAGACAAGGAGAGAGAGTGCAAGCATCGTCCTTGAGCCCCCAGGGTTGGCACAGTGCCATGGGCCAACCACAGAGCCTCCAGCCTTAAAAAACAGGCAACCATTATCAGGGCAGCACAGTGACAGGGAGGCAAGGCAGGGGTGGTGGTGGTGGTGGGGAGGCAGGAGGGCTGATGCTTTACCTAACTTTAGGCAGCTGAAACTTAGGGGTCTAATCTCAGCTGGTCACCTGGGCAGCTCCTGCATTGACCGAGGCTGCTCATCCTCCTCTGATGGGTGCTGCTGCCAGTGGGCAAACACCCTCTCCCCTCACTGTAGGATTCTGACCCTTTCATCCAGATCAGCTCCCTAATTTTTAGCCAGTCAAAACAGGGGGAAGACTGTGCTCCCAAGCAACTCAGTGGAGGAAAGGTGCACGGGTGGTCACAGTTCATTAAGCTGCTACTGGCCGTGGGCATGGGAGTGGATCCTGGTAAAGGTAACCTCTAAGAGTCCTGCTTGATATTGGAAAGCACCCCTTGAACTCTGCACTGCTACACTGATGCACCCTTGTGCACGCTGGGATCAAAAGGGATTTTCCAGTCCTTGGTGGGATGCTGGGGCTGGAGGCAGGATGCAGATGCTGCAGGGCCATGCAAGCCTCACTCACTGCCTCTGGGAAGTGGAGTCCAATGCCACCAGCACCCCACCACAGGCAGCATAAGAAGAGCTCATCCAGAAGGAA
The DNA here is from genome assembly GCA_033558235.1 of Neomorphus geoffroyi. Lineage (NCBI taxonomy): Eukaryota > Metazoa > Chordata > Aves > Cuculiformes > Neomorphidae > Neomorphus > Neomorphus geoffroyi. The sequence goes on along the minus strand of JAUMJM010000021.1, from coordinate 18,155,810 downwards.
GAATTATTCCCACAGGCTACTCAGTCCCCTGTGCCCAGCCTGGGCTCTTGCCTGTATTTGTGACCACAGGAATTTGCCACCATGCCCTAGGTGGGGTGGGCTACTCCCTGTACTCCTTTTCTTCTTAAGGAGAGCTACCCAACTGCTCCAAACCTCCTGTGCCTTCTGTTTCTGGCATTAGGCAGCAAAGACTGGGAAATACTGCTTCTCCAATGAACTCCAGAAGGCAGAGCCTGGCAGAGGAATCCTTTCCGTAATTCCATTTACCTTCTCCTCCCTCCCTGTGCTGTGTTCAACCAGACCCCATAGAAATTTATGGACTTGTAGCTGTTGATTTCATCTTAAATAATAAAATCATGTCTATTGTGGACATGCTACAGATCCACTGGGCAACAGCCCCCATTTTGTAGGGAGCAGGATGGCTGTTCATTGGTATCCGAGCATTCTGGGGCAATTCTGGCAACTAATGCTAACAACAACAACATCTTATTTTACTCCATTTCCATTTTCAAAGAGGATCAAAATCTCCAGCAGTGGGACTTGGCCTCACTGGCACTCAGATCCAAGCTTCAGTGCTGTTTAGTGGCAGAACAGGGAAATGAGCTGATCCTCCAGCTGTGCTAATCAGAGCTGCAGCCCTGAGCCCTCAGTGTGCAATGCAGTCAGCCTGACATGGAGCTGCTCAGCCAGGCCACTGCTAATGGCAAAGGGGGCTTTAACAGTGTAAATAAATGGCAAAGGGGCATTGACTCCAGCTGCTGGACTGATGACCACTGTTTTAAAGGATTTATGAGCTGTTCTTTTAAGGGCAGGCTCCTTAAACGAGCTGGGATGCTGGCTCTCATGCAATCAACGTCCAATAGAGCTGTGGCTCTTCTCCATGCCTGAGAGCCTGGGATGTTTCCCACAGTCACAAGTCACCTATAAGCAAGGGTATGGGGCGCAAGCATTGCTTCGGGATGGGTTTTAGGCTCTGTAAGGTGCAGTAGAGAACTGGCCTCCCTCCGGCCATCACTCCTGTTGCTTGAAAGCATTTCAGTCACCTCCTTCTCAGCCTCCCGCCAACCCAGCTCCTCTGCATGCAGGAGATAGTGATGTGGAGACGACGGGGCAACTGTATCGGCCCGCTGCAGGCAAGACAGGGGCTGCCTGATTAACGCCACGCCAGTTTGGGAGGTGGCAGTCCCTCGTCACCCCAGGATGACAGGACACTCCTATCCAGTTGCCAGCTGATTTGCAGCTGCAGAGCCGCGAGGAGGGGCAGCTCGACTGCATGTCGGGCACCCGCACATTTCACCCGTGCTTACACAACATGGTTATCAGGGACAGCAGTCCCTGGTCAGGAAGGCAAAAAAACCCCATCATGCCAACAAAACAACTCAAATAAACACAAGGTTTAACGAGTCCAAATGCTGGGTTCTGCACTTTGGACATAACAACCCCATGCAGGGCTCTAGGTTGGGGACAGAGTGGCTGGAGAGCAGTCAGGTGGAAAGTGCTGGTGGAGTGCTTGAGAGTGCTGGTGGACAGGAAACTCAACATGAGCCAGCAGTGCGCTCAAGTGGCCAAGAAGGCCAATGGTATCCTGGCCTGCATCAGGAATAGTGTGACCAGCAGGACCGGAGAAGTTATCATCCCCTTATACTCGGCACTGGTCAGGCCGCACCTTGAGTACTGTGTCCAGTCCTGGGCCCCTCAGTTCGACAAAGATGTTGAGATGCTGGAGTGTGTCCAGAGGAGGGCGACGAGGATGGTGAAGGGGCTGGAGCACAAGCCCTGTGAAGAGCGACTGAGGGAGCTGGGGTTGTTTAGCCTGGAGAAGAGGAGGCTCAGGGGAGACCTTATTGCTCTCTACCACTACCTAAAAGGAGGCTGTAGTCAGGCAGGAGTTGGTCTCTTCTCTCAGGTGACTGGTGACAGAACAAGAAGACATGGTCTCAAGCTTCATCAAGGGAAGTTTAGGCTCGATATTTGGAAAATATTCTTCACTGAAAGGGTGATTGGTCATTGGAATGCGCTGCCCGGAGAGGTGGTGGAGTCACCGTCCCTGGAGGTGTTTAAAGGGAGACTGGATGAGGCACTTAGAGCCATGGTTTAGATGATGAGTAGGTGTAGGCGTTGGGTCATAGGCTGGACTCAATGATCTCAAAGGTCTTTTCCAGCCTTGTGATACTGTGATACCGTAAAGATACCAAAGCTCTCAGGGAAGGGGCTGGTGAGCAGTGTACCAAGCACTGTGCACACCAACAGTCTGTGGTTCACTCCTTGCTCTTTCTCTGCTTCCCCCCCGTGTCCCATTTTTGGGAGTTTCCTTCCCCAGGGGTAGGTACGACGAAGCAGACTGTTGTTTCTCCAAAAAAACATGCACACATTCCCCAGGTACACTACACCATGCCTTAAACTTCACCTTTTTCCCTCCTTTCTTGCTCCCTACCAAGCCCCCATGGCAATATCAAGCCTTGCAGCCTGGAAGCAGTTTCCCTGAGCTGCTCCATCCCCTTTTCTTCTCATCTCAGCCCACAACATGCCAAATGCTTGTCCCATCCTAAACTCGAGGGCAGCACCCAGGTTCTGCTGGGAGGCAGAGGGAAAAGCCTGAACCTTGGGCACTACAGGGGTGGGAGGGTTTCTAAGCTGGAGGCTGAGCCCCAGCTCTGTGCAGGTGCCATGAAGAGCCAGCTCCTGAGCTCAGCACCTGACCTTTTGCATCATCCACTGGGTTGCTCAAGGGCCTCATGCATATGACAAAAGCCTGCAAGCCAGTTTTACCAGAATTTGTGACTTACTGGAGCGGCTTCCCTTACCCAGACAAAGCCCATGCAGCTGTGCCCATGGAAGACTGGGTCTGCATTTGCCTTCACTTCTCCATCCCAGAGGCCACTCAATACTGCAGCAAGGTTACCACGTGCAGAGCAAAGGTGTGCTGCCTTAACCCTCCCACACTGCTGCTGTCACCATGTCCTTACACCTGCTCCCATCCCCGTCTCACGGTTTTCCAGCATCCCAGTTCATGTATTCATCACCTCCAAGGTCTTCCTTGATCCTTTTGCTTGCCCTTTTCAAATCATATGTCCAGCCCTGGCACAAGCCCACAATTAGGGCTCCTCTGTTATAGCCAGCAGCCCCTCTGCGTATCTCAATGAGCAGTCACCCCCAGGTGGTCCTGCCAAAAAAAGCAAATCCTTTGAGACCCCTCTGATCTTCCCCAAGATCTCTATACACCGTTCACTCTGCAAGTAATTTGCAGTGCCATCTGTTCCCCCCAGTACTGGATTTCCTAAGGCAGCCAGGCACAGCTCTTCCTCTGTAGGGCGGAAGGTCCACGTGGGATTTTCAAAGTGGTGTGGTGAAGTAGATTATTTCCCCCCTAAACCCAAAGGTGCAGCAGAGAGATGGAAATGGCACTGCAGGGCAGTGCTCTCTCTGGCCTGAGAGCTGGGGGTCCTCCACTGCTTTCTCTCCCTAAATCCAGAGGGAGGGAAGTTACAGATCAGGATGCCTCAAAATCACACAGGAACCTGGAAAAATGACCTCCCACCACTGCCACAGTGAGTTAGGGACACATTCCCCTTGATCAACACATTTTTCTCAGTGAAAGGGGAAGATTTTATTAATTTAAAAGTTGAAGGGTGCAGCAGAGCAGCAGCAGCTGCCACCTTGGAGCGGGAGAGTGTTGGCAGGTGCAGTAACAGCCTCACAGCTCCTCTTCCCCATAAAGAAGAGACCCCGAGGTTCTGGGCTCCTGCCAGTTTGGGTTCTTGAAGGAGCCAAAGGACAGTCACGGAGAGAGTTTGATCATGCGCACTCTTGCCAAGGTCTCCTCTTTCAAAAGTCCCAGGCAAGCATGTCCACAGCAGACTGCCCCAGCAGTTCCCTCCTATGGCTTGCGTGTCCTCTTCACAGGGGTGGTATGGGGTGGAGGGGGAGCATGGTCTTTGCCGTCAATCCCAGGGGGACTGTGGAGACATTTGGAAGGCAGGGAATACGTGCCAAAGGTGAATGTGCAGCCAGGAACAGCAGGGCTGGGGAGGAGTGGAAAACCAGATCCTCCTCAAGGTTATAAAAAGCTGGTGGTGTAATAAAAGGTTTCCCCCTCTTCTTCCCCTTCTTCCTGGGGGAAAAAATTCCTCTATAAAATATAATTTTCACATATAAAATCCTGAAGAAGGTGCATGTAAGGAGCCAGTCCAAACAATGTGCTCAGGTATGCAGGCAAAGGGGGTTCATCAAAAAAGCTTTGGGAGAGGAGTGAGGAGGTTGGGGGTGGGTAGGATTCCTCGCCAAGGCGATGAGATGGGATTCAACCTCCTCTTCCCTGCAAGTGAGGAACAGAGCGAATACAAAACAAGAACAGATAAACAAACGAAGAGCAGACCTAGAAGAAGAGAAAACCAGATACGGTTTAGAAAGACTCCACTGAGTGCAGAAATGCTGTCCCTTCTGCTCCCCTGGGAGATGGCTGTCTGGTGACCTGCTACAGACCCACTCGTCTCAGCACTGCTCAGCATCTACTATCAAGTGCTGGCAGAGATGGATGACCCCAACCCTGATGGCCACAGCATCCAAGCAAGAAGCAGAAGTGCTCTGGACAAAGAAACACCCTCATTCCCATCACCCAGCTTCCCTCCCCAGATGTGGCAGGAATGCTCCATGGGCAAGTGCGGAAGAAGGGCTGAGTCTAGTCAAGGCTCCTTTAATACAGACACAATATTTCTGCACTGTGATAATGAAACCACTTCAAAGGAGAACACAGCAGAAACATCAGCTATGTAGGTCACGCACAACAGCCCCCATGCTGTCACCAGTATGTGGCCAGCTCCCACCTCAGCCTAGTTGAGCAGCAATTGGTGCTGGCTACAGAGGCACCAAAAGCAGCACGGCAAGAAAGGGGCTGAAGACCCTGGGAGAAAGTTAGGGACATCTTTGTTCCAGGAGCTGTGGGATAAGAGGATGCAAGATACAGAGAAGGGAGAGATTAAATATAAGTTCCAGCACCGAGTGGAGCAGGAGGAACCAGCAGCTGCCATCCCCCTGTCAAAGCAGAGCAGCCACTCTCAGCAACCTGCGCCTGCGGGGATGTTACGGTTCATCCTCCAGTGCTCACCGTTACTCGCCAATGCTGTTGCACAGTGACTCCTTCTCCTGCAGAGCTGCCATGGCCAGGCGCAGGTGCTCCTTCAGCTGCTCGATCTCTCGCTCCGAGCGCACCTTAATGTGATTCAGCTCTGCGTAGACATCCTGGTATTTCCCTGAGGCAAATCTCTTATCCTGCCAGAGGAGAGGTCAACAGGTTCTAGGGCTGATATTAAAGAGGGGGGCAAGGAGAACCCAAGCAGGAGAAGGGCCAGTAGGTGAGGAGGGAAATGCCAGCCCTGTATTTGAAGGCCATCCCAATTCAGGTCACACAGAAACCATTTAGAAGAGCATGGGAGGTGACGCTTCCCAAACCCCAGGCCAGAGAGGAAGGCAAGAGCTGCTGTCCCACAGCAGCTGGGATCTGCAGCTTTGGATTGAGGAGGTGATATGGGCTTTACCATGGCTCGTGTGGGTTTAGGTCAGATGCACGGGAAAAATAAAATCCATTAGAGACACAGGGATGGTCCTGGGCCACTTACGCAGCAAAAAGCTTAAGCCAGAAAGTCATAAATTCCTGGAGCATCACAGACTCTCAAAGCTGCTTTCAGGTTCCCCTTTGGTAGGGGTTTTTGAAAATCCCTCTGAAAGAGTTGCTGCCAGTGGAGGGAGCAGCACACCCAGCAACAGCGCCCAAGGTAACACATCTACCCAGCGAGGTGACAATTAGGGTACAGAGAAGGTGGCTGGCGAAGCAGAGTGCCAGACAGGCTTCACTCGGGCTTCAATCTGGGAAGGAAGGGTGCCTGCCTTGTCTCCTCTCATATATATTGTGATGAGGTGGGTGCTGGTCTCTTCTCGTAAGTGACAGGGGAAAGGACGAGAGGAAATGGCCGCAAGGAGGTTTAGACTAGACATTAGGAAGAATTTCTTCACTGACAGGGTGGTCAGGGATTGGAACAGGCTGCCCAGGGAGGGGGTGGAATAGCCATCCCTGGAGATGTTTAAAAGACAGGTAGATGAGTTCCTTAGGGACATGGTTTAGTGGGCAGACAGGTACAGTTGGACTCGATGATCTCAGAGGTCTCTTCCAACCTTATGATTCTATGACTCTATGATACGTACATACATCTGGGGAAAGCAGCAGAGAAGTTCCCATGGCATTTCCCTCGTACAAGGTAAGTCTACACCAGCCCGTGCTGCTCGGAGCATGTGGCTGCTACGTGCTTGGGAGCGAGCAGCGATAAGGAGCACAGGTGACAAGAGGGTTTGGCCTGAGCATCCCATCAAACCAAGACAAACCCTGCTGACATGCAGCCATGGGGCTCCATTCCCTCCCTTGCCCGCTGCCTTCCCAACAGTTCACAGAAAACACCAACCTTTTGCACCATCTGCAGCTCTTCCCGGAGGCACTGCACCTCTTTCTTTAGGTACTGGAGCTCATTTTCCTTCACCCGCAGCAGCACCTGTTCCGGGAAGGGAGAAGAGGAACCAGAGGTGACTGAAGAGCCACTGCCTCGGAAAGGTCAGTGGGCTGCAGCGCAAGCGCAGAGGTGAAAAAGGAAGGAAGGGCCAGGAGAGCCAGGGCAGGAAGCAGCTCAAACACCCCAGGAGAGCAGCAGAGGGGAAGCTTGCGTACCTCCTTCCTGCACCAGCACCACTGCTCCATCCGGCAACGCCCTCCCACCCACTCCAAGCCAAAACTGGCACAAGGAGGAGACCCTGGCATGGGGTAGGGATGGAGAAAGTGGGGCAGCCTGGAGGCACCACTGTACCTCCAGCTCACAGGAGCTCCGCTCGTTGTGTGAAGAACGGTCCCCAGAGCTCCGTGAAGAAATAAAGCTGCGCAGCTTCCCGATCTCGTCTGTGAGGCGAGTCTGCAGCTCCTGTGGGCAAAACCAAAAGGTGTCATGGTAGCTACAACACAGGCCTTTCTGCTGTTCTGACCTCTCAATCTTCATGCCAGCCCTGCCCCAGCTTAGAGACCTCCTTGTAACCCTCTGCTCATACATGATGGCAGCACTGTCAACCAGCAGCAAAGAATACAGGCTGAGAGAGTTGGGGCTGTTTAGAAGAGAAGTTGTTCTAGAGAAGAAAGGCTGTAGGGAGGGGGCTACAAGAAAGCTGGGGAATAGCTTGTTATCAAAGGGTGTAGTGATAGGACGAGGCCTAACAGTTTTAAGCTGAAAGAGGGGAGATTTGGATTAGGTATTAGTAGGAAATTTATTACTGTGAAAACGGCAAGGATCTGGAACAGGTTGCCCAGAGAAGCTGTCAATGCCGCACTCCTGGAGGTGTTCAAGGCCAGGATGGATGATGCTTTGAGCAACCTGATCCAGTGGAAGGTGTCCTTGCCCACAGTAGGAGTGGTTGGAATGGATGATCTTTAAGGTCCCTTCCAGACCAAACCATTCTATGATTCTAATACACCTTTGGTATTTAAAGCTACAGTTAAGGCAGTCCCATCTAAGGCCTCGAACTCTTTAAACAGTTTTCCTTCTGATTATGAAATCTCAGAAAGGAAGAAATATGAACAAATAAGGGAGTTTTAACAGAAGGAATGTGTTGTGCGATGGAGGAATGTACTCCATGGTCTGTGCTGGCAGAGAAAGCTCCTTTCTTGCCTGGTTTTTCCGGAGGAGTTCCTTCCCCTCCTGCTGACAGCGCTGCAACGTCAGCTCCCGCTCCTCTGCCTTCTGGGTGAGCTCCCCGATTTCCAGGCACTTTTGGGAATACTGCTCAGAAAGCACCTGCAGCTCCCGCTTCAAGGAATCCACATCCAACCTGCCAAAGAGACACAAGCTCATCGCTGACCCCCAATCCTGGTCACAGGCAGCACCTTCCCCACCCTGCCACAGGCAGCCTCTGCCCACATCAGTCATTGGCACAAAATAATGTCCCCTGTGGACCAAGGCTTCAGTTCCCACCCTCCTGAACTGAGCTTGGTGCTTCTTGGAGCTTCAAGCCATGCAGGAGAAATGGAGGAGCTTTCCATAAAGAAAATGAGGGAAGAAGCTATAGGGAAAACAGAGGTGCTATAAAAAAAAATCACCAAGCAGGGAAAAAACCTCCCTGCCCTAGAGCTCCAGCAGCCCTGGTAGTCACTGTTGGGCACCCACTGGCCCCAGGGAGGTGGCAGAGGGAACAGCTGGTGGTCACAGCTGCAGATGGGGTGCAGAGACACCCACAGAGGGTGGCAGCATCAGGCAAGGGGAGCAGGAGAGGTGATTTCTTACTGGTGCTGCTTCTGGAGGGCATCTGAGATCGAGCCGCACTGCTGGAAGCTTCGTGTCCTGCCCAGCTCCTTATTCATCTCCTCCCGGTGGGCTTTCTTCAGTGCCTCAATGGCTGCGGAGGGGGACAACAGGACATGGGAGATCAGACTGCCTGGCATATCTGGGGGAAACCTAGCCAAGGAACCTGTCACACTCCCAGACTTGTCTTTGCATGTTCCCCCTCCATCCCTTCTGCCCCTGAGGCATGCTCCACTTTCTCCACATCCCAGGATCATCCTGATGCAACAAGTGCTGCCAAGGAGATTAACATAAGGCAGCGTGGTACCTCCCTGCCACCTTTGCCAGTCTTGCCTGCCTACAAGAAGGTGCTGAGCATCAACCTCACAGCAGGCTCAGCAGTGTGGCTGCAGAAGACTAGGATGACTGGTTTCTCTCAGGAGATATCTGGGAGAGGCGAGAGGGACTCGAGCAAGGGCATGACTTAGTGTCCACTCTTACCTGCTGCTGTCGCTGCAGCCTCCTCTGCCAGGAGCCTCTCCTTCTCATGCCGCAGCCGCTCCAGCTCCCGCTGGTGATGCCTCTGGAGCTCATCCATCACTTGCTGGTGGGACAACTCCATCTCGGCCAGGCTGCGCTCGCAAGCCTCCTGCCAGTTTGGGGAAAGGAGGGGTGAGGGACTCAAAGGTCCTAGGCATGCAGAGGCTCAGGCCACGACAAGCACCTGGCTGGGCTGACATTTAGCTTTGCAAACCTCACCCAAGTCCAGGGCCATTTTGACAGAAGCAAGGAATAGGAAAAGACCATCCCGGAAAAGTGAGGCAGCACTTTTATCACAAAACACAACCATCTGACAGGGCCACACATCTTGCAAGCCCCACATGCTTTAGAAATGTTCCTCTTACTCTTCTAAAAACTGAAGCAGCAAGACAGTAATGTTTCTCTTAGGCCAAGAGCTGGGAATAATGTGCCCAGCAGCCCAGCCCAGCCCCCTCCACCAGGCTGCACTGCCTGGCTGAAGATCAACAGTGGGAACCATGTCTCGATATCTGCCTTTTACATGAAGCAGCATCCCCTGGAATCAATGAAAACTGAGCCTCTTCTCCTGAAAATCGACACCCTGCACTGCCCTGCAGCGCACCGCCCCAAAGCATAATGGTCAGGGATCCTCCTCACACAGCTCGACCTCCTTTCTGACAGTCCTGAGGCCAAGTGCTGTGGTTAACTGGTGTTACAGCAAAGCAAGCACTTCCCACCTTGGAGCTACACCTCCACTCTCCCTGTGGATCCTGACAGCACCGCCCCAAGCTGCTTGGGAAGGATTTGTTACCATCAAACTGTGTCAGAGTATTATTTTAGAAAGCCACGGTCTTTAAGTTGTCAGCAAAGAGCCAAGAAGCCACCGTGTCCTCCAACAGTCCCTCGTCATCCCATTCCTTCCCCTGGTACTAGGGCAAAGGCTGACACAACAGGTGCTGCAACACACTGTGGGAACGCGAGTCCTTGCTGTCTCCCCCTCCATACTGAGATGGGGAAGCTATGAAGCTTCACAGATCAGCCAAAGGAGAGGAAAAGGTGAGGGATCGATTTGTGATCTGCCCATGGGCTGGCTGCGAGCCTCAGCAGACTAAGAGAGAATGAGCCATTTGGGGAAAGGCCAAGTTTGGCCTCAGATGTGAAATGCTGGCCTTTTGAGTCAAGTTATTAGGAAGATAAGATGCCACTCCTCCCCACTTTTTTTTTTTACCATAAAGAGGCCTGTGAGTCGTAAATACTAAATCAAGATGACAGAGCACCTGGTAACTGACTGGCCTGGATGCCACAGCACTTTTGGGTTTCTTTCTCTGGGCTAGGTACAGCCAAACTGCTGCAGTGGACTTCACCAGCCCAAATTTCACCCCCTCTTCCTTCCCAGTATGTTTCAACACGTATGGCATACCCTGAAATCCACACAGTGTGGTGGAACGGCAGCCTTCCCCCAGGAAACCCCTGCGGGATGTGACCTTGCTTGCTTTGGATGAGTTCATGGCGGGGGATATAAATAAATGAAGTGAGAAGCTGAAGCCTGAGTGAACTCTGCTTTGCAGCTTTCCCATGTGCCTCCCAGCAAACGAACAAGCGGTGCCATCAAAGTGACCTTCAGGGCTTGGGTGGCTCTGGCAGGGCTGGGAGCTCCCTAGGGCCTGATGGTTTGCTTTTAACGAGAGATCTGGAAGGCCGTGTTAGCAAGAACCGCATGTGGCAAGCTGCAAACTGCTGGGGAATGTGTGGGCAGCTTGGCAGAACCATGCTGACCCACCCTGGAGCAGGAAATAGCTCACACACCCCAGCACAAGGCCAGCATCACACCCACACACAATGCAGGGGGCAGCTCCTACACCTTTCCCCTAACTCTCCTCCTCTCCATTTATACTCTGGCCCCTTTAATTAAGGCCAGGCAACACGCACCAGCCTTTCTGTAATGAACATTGATTACAAACATGCCCAGTTAGGGTCACCATGGCAACCCAATGATTAGCAATACCTGCTCAGCAATGAGCAGAGTCCCTGGCATTTCCCATTTTGGGGCTGGGAGTGACCCCAGTGTCCCATGTCCGGCACCCCACTCACCTGTGAGATGTACCCCCGGGGCACGTGGCCATCTCCCTGGGATTTCACCACCTCCTGAAGGCTCTCATTCTGGGCCCGGCAGGACTCAAGCTGTGCCCGCAGTGACTGGATCTGTGCCAAGGAGGGGAAAAAAAATGCTCTGCCAAGAGTGAAAAAGTGTCACGGCCCAACCAATGTGCTGCATCTGAACCCTAGGCTTAGGGATGGGGAGGACCATGCACAGCCAACAGAGATGTCTGCTTCCCACGGGAATGGTACCCTGCCAAGGGTCCAAATCAGCAAAGTCAGCCCCAGCCTGGTCAGCTCGAGGAGGGAAGGAGACATCCCAACTTCCAGAGGTGGGTCCAGGCTGGAGGAAAACACCGCTGCATAGCTGGGACAACAGTCAAACATGTGGCATCTTTCAAAGGCTGGCAGGTGAAGCGTTTGCAGGCTTGGGGACAGCCAGAGAAGAGCAGCTGTGGATGTGCTCCTGGGAATCAGACTCCACACAAGCAGTGCTACCACCTAGCTTATGGTGAACCACAACGTGGCTGGAGGAACCTCTCCAGGCATGCGAGAGCAGGTCTCTGGCCTCATACTACCTAGCTGCAAAAGCTCCTGTGTACTCAAGAGGTGCCAAATAGAGCCAGAAAGAATGAACATCTCCCTGTACCTCTGCCTTGCTCTTCTGCAGAGGTTCCTGCAGCCAGGGACCATGCTAAGGGGCCACAAGAATCCCAGTTTTAGAGAGGAGGGATACTCTTACCTCCTTTTTCAGTGCCTCGTTGGTTTCTCCATGGCCCCCCTTGCTCTGGTTCAGCAGTGCTGTCAAGGGCACCCGCCCTGTGTCCTTCAAGGGCAGGCGTTCCAGCTCCAGCCACTTCTTCTCTATCTCCTCATTCAGACGAACCCGCTGCTCCTCTGAAAGCGGGGGAATGGGGAGGTCCTGTTCCCGCACCTTGCGGGAAGAGTCTCCTGCCAGACCATCACTGTTTGGGACTCTGCCATCAGGGGTCTCAAACCATTTCCGCCTCTCCTCCAAACGGACAGCCAGATCCCGTTCCAGCTCCTCATGCTTGGCAGTTCGGTCAGAGATTCTCAAGCTCCCTCTTGTCCTCTGTGGGGACCCCTGATTCCCGGGGTCCTGCAGCAAGGGAGACAGCTCCACGTAGTCAAAGGCCTGGCGCTGCCCATCCGCCTTACAGTGACTGCCCTTCAAGTTCACCTCGGAGCCTGAGCCTGGTCGCTGCTGCTCCTCCGTCTGGAGTGAGACCTTTTGGGGGACGCAGTTACGGAAGGAGTTCTCCTTATCGCAATCAGAGAGCCTGAAAGCAGAGTGGTGGCTGGTGAAGGGGAGGCACTGCATGGGAAAGGATGCCAGCAGAGGCATCACCAGCTGCCCAAGGTTTGGCCCTCACTCAGCCCAGCCTTACAAACCCTGCATTGAGTGCAGAGCTGGGCCTGTAGCATCCCATCCCTCAGGGAAACAGGTGGGGAGGACTGACCCCCAGTTCTGGCTGCACCAGCAGCAAAACTGAGCTGAACCAATGTGGTGAGTGCAAGAGCGGGAGCCATCAGGCTCTCAACCCTGCTACTGGCTGGTGTCTCCAGGCCTGATTCAGGAGAGGAGGGGAGGGGGACTCCTGGACAGGCAGGGCTGATCCAGGAGTGGCTGGATTTCCAGAGGGACCTTCCTGGTCCCTGCCTGCTGGGGGGGCAGCGAGATGGGGAAGAGGCAAAGCAGCACAGGGTAGCTCTTACTTAGTGACATCCGGAGCGCTGACCGGGCGCACATTTTTCCTCAGGGCCTCAATCCAGTTGCGCCGGATGCCTGAGGTCATTGCTGACAGAGTGAAGACAGCATCCTTCGTCTGCAACAGAGGCAACGGAAGTTCCCTCAGCGCCTGGTGGAGGTGCAAGCAGCTTCCACTTTCTCCCAAAACCCCTGGGGAACCTGCTCACACGGGTGGTGGACAGTACTAGTCTCCCATGCTCTTGAGGGTCTGGTGGAGGGGTGGGAGTGGAAGCACGCTCTTTGCGAGAAAGCCCATTACACATCCTCTGTGAAACCATCTCCAAGCAAAGGCAAAAGAAACTCTGACAACACATTTGGCTAAATGTGAGCTGGTGCCATCCAGTCATGCAGGTGCTGGGAGCTGGGCACCAGTGCTGAGATGGGAAGGGAAACCCAGACCTCGAAGTGACCAACCCTGCACACCCACTGGCTTTTGTGCTACCTCAACAATGATCCTCCACTGCTCCAGCAAGCAGCCAAGGACAGCATTGTACTGGGGCCAGATCCAGGGTACAGGTTGTTACTGAAAGCACAGTCAGCCAGGCTACGCTGAGATCTGCTGTGCTCACCACTCCCTTCCCGCAGCTCCAGAGAAGCTGCCTTGGCTAAGTAAACACTCCTGGCGTTTAGCTTGGCTCCTGGGCTGCCTCCAACACAGCCTTCAGCCAGCCCTGCAAAGCCTCCTCCTCCTCCATTTTTTGTGAGCAGGCAGCACTCGAGTCTCTGAGCACTGCCACCCACATGCCACCAACCAGCCCTGCTGGGCCACCATTCCAGCACAAGGCTTGCACAGCTTCCCTTTTGACGTCTTGGCACAGGGAGGGAACACACATTCCCATCCCATGTCCTTGGTGGTGCTGCTCTGTGTCCACATGGTGCCAGACACTCACATGGATCTGGAAGCCATAGTTGCGCTGCACCGCAAATTCCGTCACATCTGTGCAGGAGCGGAGGTCGATTTCTCCATCGAGGTCATCAGCCTGTAAGCACAGCCACCCGCTAGGAGATCAGTGCAATCCCAGCTTTAAAAAAGCCCCCGGCACCTGCCAGCACCCAAACCAAAGCGCAGACTGCCTCTGTCTTCAGAGCTCTCCAGGAGCCAGTCTCAGCTCCCTGGCACAGTGTGGCCTCTTCTAACCCAAGGTGAAGTCAGCAGCATGGATGGAGAACATCAGAGATGCCCAGCCACAGGACCAGCCCTTCTCCTCACCTCCCACCGCTTTGTGACCCATGCTCTTTGTGACCCCTTGACAAAGAGCAGATTGCCACCTCTGGCACCTTTCAGGAGGAGAGGACGCTGCTGCTTCTCCTGGGAGCACACCAGTCATGCCAGGGCTGTGCTCCTTCCTCCTCTGGCTGGGAAGGAAGAGAGAGCTAGGGAAAGGCTCGCTGTGCTTACCTCCTCCGCATTCGAGTCTCGGTAATACCTCAGGCTTGAGTCAGTCAGCACAAACCAATGTTTCTTCCACTGCAGGTGGATCAGGCAGGGGGAGGGAAGGGAAAAGACAGGAGGGAAATGGATAGGCAGTTACCAGGGGAAGCACAGGAACAGGGAGGGACGCTCTACACTGTGACCTCTCAGCCTTCTCTTTCCCCTCCTCCACGTCCCTTCCAGCTCCCCATTGTGCCCCTCAGCTGGGAGAGAGGTGCTGGGTGAACCTCCATGCCCACATACAGAGCGAGGCACCTCCACCAAAGGCTTCCCGCTGCCTTTCTCAGCGGGAGCGACCTCAGTGAACAAGGGGGAAAGAAATCACTGAGGGACCTCTGGCAGCAAAGCCTGGGGGAAAATGCAGGGGCTGGGGGAAAAGGCAGACCCCTGCCTCAGGCTTACCTCTCCTGGCTCATCCAGGATGGACATCCATCCCTTCTTGAAATTGAGGAGATCTGGCTGGAGAGGAAAGGACAAAACAGAGGATTATTGTCTGAGAACAACCCAGAAAAGCGCTTTTCATGCCAGGTGGTGGAAGGCAAGTCTCCAGCAGTCTCCAACAAGCGGGAATAGCCTGGCATCACTTTTAGGGAACTCATGGGGGTGTAGGACCTAGTGCCGAAGGAGGACTGGATTTAGCTCTCAGCAGCAGGCAGCCATTCCTGTAAGAGGACACGGGAGATAAGGGAAGAGGTTTAAAAAAAAAATAAAAGGAAAATATGCAGCAGGGAGGTTTCCACAAGGTGCCTCAAAGGTATTTATTCAGAGAGGGGGAGGCAGGGGCAAGGAGAGCAGGCAGAGGGAATGCTGCACTGCCTCCGGTGGGGCTTGGCTCGGAGACAGAGGCAACGTTGCAAAGAACCAGGCACGCCTTGTCCAAACCCTGGCCATCTGTGCCTCAGTGCTACGTCCCTCCAGTAACTTCACCACCAATCACTTAGCACAGACATGAGTAGCTCTCTACAAAATAGCCCTCACCACAAACGTACAGGAGGCAATTCAACAGCTGTGAAAACACATTGCCTATAAATCATGTGCCTCAGGGTAGAGGTAAAATCAGTCACAACCAGCACCTGATCCTCTTGGAGACTCGACCCTCTGGAAGGCTTAATCCTTTCTGAGATTCTGAGGGCTCCTCTCTTACCCAGCTCTTTAAGCTCTTTCCTGCTGCAGAGCCTGCCCTCTCCCCAGCCTCAGCCACAGCTACTGAAGATGAGGATGAACAGAGTTTCACTCTGCGCTAGGTAGAAATTTCCCCCTGCTCCCCACCTCCTCCTAACCTCACAGCACCTGTGTGGCATCCCAACCAGTTTATCTCCTTCCCAAGGAGAGCTGACTCAGCAGAACCACTGTCTCTGGCTTTGCCCTCAGCCAAACAGGCTTGAACTGGTCCTCCTCCCAACCCAGAAGTTGCACCACTAAACAGTTCAGCCCAACGCCTCTTCTCCCTGGGAAGCCACAGCCTGCTGATCTGCCCTTTCTTCTGTAGCTGAACCAGGCAGGGATGGTGCCGGAGAGGTGAAGGTGCCAGAGCTGGACCTCCCAGCAGTCTACACCAGACCTGCCAGCCCCAGGGAAGCCACCAGACATTCCCACATGCCACATCCACCACCTGAGACCAAGCTGGTGAGAAGCGGTGTCTCGGCAAGCCAACAGCCACTCTGCAACCCTAAAAGGAGCCCAGCAGCTGGCCACAGCTGCCTGGCAAGCCTAGTTCTCTGGCTGCCCAGCTGGGCTGAACCTTCTCCTGCTTTCATCTCCCCGAGCTGCTGCTCTTGGGTTACACCCAAGGTTATGGGGCAGTGAGAGCTGAGTACGTGCCGGCCCACCCTGGCACTCCGGCTATTGGTTCAAGCAGGCATGGGGAGTCCCGCCAAGGGGAGGGTCACTGGCTGCTACAGCTTCAGTCCTGGCTAGAAGCATCAGACTGTGGCTCCAAGCCGCCTGGGAAGGGAGGGAAACCATAGTGAAAGCGCAACAGGGGACTCCCACACCTCATCTCCTGCCAAGGTGATGGGTGCTGCCAGCAGCTGGGAGACAAGGGGGACACATGCATCCCAATCCCTATGGACACAGACAGCCCAGCCCAGCTGCTGCCTTGAAAAAGTGCCACAAAATTAATTCCTTCCCCATGGCAGCAGTTCCACCCTTTTTCCCGTTATCCCTTCCAATCCAGTGACTTCAGCTCCGGCTCTGAACTGGGAGCGGCGGGAGGGAAGGAAAGGAGGCGAAACGTCAAAGCGCAACCTCCCCCTCTCCCAAGGCGCACGTGCACTCAGCAGAAGAGCCGGACAGGCTCCACAGAGGCAGAAAAACAATACAGGGAGAAAGGGAGGGACAGGACTCCTGGCTGGGTTTGTTGTATGGATCAGCTGGGTCTTCTCCTATTGATGATTTACAATCCCTAAGCATTAGGTGCCAAAATAATGAACATTTATGGGATGTCTGCTGCTGGGAAAACCAGCACAAAGTCCTGCCAGAACTGCTGCCCCTTATGCAGTGCTGGGACCAGAAAATTCCCCCAGACGGGTTTTCCCAAGCAGGTGAATGCACAGAGCTCCTGTTTTCCCCATCAGCCCTGTTTTCCAGATGTGGAGCCACAGCTCTGGAAATGGCTTTGAACTATTCCTGCCATAGAAGGGCTGGTACCATAGGATGAGGCATCAGTTGATGCACAAAAAGCCTAAAACCACTTTTGTCCTTCTCCTCACAACCAAATCCAGCTTCCTCATCCAGCATTAAAGAGCTCGGGATACAGGCAGAGAAAAGAGCAGGGTTCAAACCAAACCCCTCCAGAGGAAACGGCCTGGCAGGGGGAGGAGGAAATGTCCAGGAAGGCCAAATCGCTAGGAGAAATCCGGAGATGCAAGGATGTGGCAGGATGCATCCTTGGAAAAAATGCATGGCCCTCCAACACAGTTCAAGGCTGCGGATAGCCAGGCTTTGGCTCGGGAAGCGGCAGCATCTGTACCCACCACAGTCGTATGTTTAGCCAGGTAGAGGCATCGCAGGGAGTCACAAGCAGACAGGGACATAGGTGATATCTGGAAAGGCTGGTTTACAAGAGCAGGTTAAGGAGAGGCAGCTGCCTGCTCTGGCTGAAGAAGGGCTACAGGGGAGGTGATAACAGCCTGCAAGTATCTGAAGAATGTAAACACCAAAGAAGGAAAGGGGACGGAGGGAAGGAATGGCTCCTGGGTGGTACCGAGGCACCAGAATGAAGAAGCAGACGAGACAAGGCTGTGTCAGGCTGAGAAAGCTCAATGTCCAAGGGGAAAGATAGGACAGTCAGGAGTGCTCCTTGCATTGCCAGCCTCTGCCATTGCCGTGCCTCCCACCCTTCCTACTCTCAAATGCTCCTCAGGACTACAGGTCCTGGAGCACTGCTTCCTCTCACCTCTGAGAGATGGTGTGAGGGGCTCTCGGCCGCCTGGAAAGCACAATGTCTCCTCTGCTCCAAAAAGGGAACCTGCTCCACAAGGCGTGGGCCCCAGGCCAAAACACAAAGCAAAACTGCTCCAGCTTATTTTGGTGGAAATAAAAATTGCCCCCAGGCTGGAGCACATACGCGGCTCCCGAATCTATACGTGCTGCAAAAGCAAGCGAGTGACAGGCTCTCCCTTTCCCACCATCCCCGTGTGAAACGCCGGCGGCACAGCCTGGCCTGTCACCTCCATTACCCCATGGTGCTCGACAGCCTTCATCTCAGGCTGGCAGACATCCACGCCAGAGAAAGACTCGCTGCAGGGGTGGGACACTCCCTGCCCGAAACCGCATCTGATTCCCACAGGAGCTCCCCATGCCCAGGGGGATGTGGATTTTGCATCCGAGTGTGGTCATCAGTGTGCTGAACTTGGCAGGCCTCAGCCTGGTCCATGCTTACATGTCATGTTACCCATGTCTATCTGGGTGGGGTGGTGCCCACCACTAACAAAGTGACCCTACCAAGCAGCGACAGGGAGCCCTGGAGGAGACCCCAGCAGTGATGGGGAAGGGACACAAAGCAATGGGAAGCTGTGGAGAGTGGGAGCCTGGCAGTGGTGAGGAAGGAAGGAAAAGCCACAGGAGCCTTGGAGGGGACCCTGGCAGTGATGGGTATGGGAGTAAACCCACAGGAGCCTGGCAGTGATAGGGAAGGGACACAAAGCCATGGGGAGCCCAAAGAGGAGCCTGGCAGTGATGGGGAAGGGATACAAAGCCATGGGGAGATCAGAAAGGAGCCTGGCAGTGATGGGGCAGTGAGGCAAATCCAAGCAGTGCCTGGAGATGAGCCTGGCAGTGATGGGAAAGGGAGGCAAACCAACAGGGAGCTCTGAAGAACAAGCCTGGCAGTGATGAGGAAAGGGTGCAAAGCCATGGGGAGCCCTGAAGAGGAGCCTGGCAGTGATGGGAGAAGGAGGCAAAGACAAGGGGAACCCTGGAGGAGACCCCAGTAGTGATGAGGCAGGGAGACAAACCACGGGGAGCCCAGAGAGGAGCCTGGTGGTGATGGGGCAGGAACACAAAGTCGTGGGGGGCCCAGAGAGGAGCCAGACAGCGATGGGGCAGAGAGATAAGGAGGCACTGAGCCTCCACCAGAGTGCGGAAGGGTGTCCGCACCCTTCGGGGCCAGAGCCCCCGCGGAGCAGCAGTGCCCAGGAGTGGAGGGACCCTGCGGTGACAGCTGAGGTCCTCCCACCCCCCTGTCCCCCCCGTCCCCCTGCATCCCCGCGGGGTCCCACGTTGCCACCGAGGGGGGAGCGGAGCTGCCGGGAGGAGCCCCCCCCTCCCGCAGAGTCCCCAAGCCCCGGTCCCCACTCACCGTCATGGCGGGGCCGGGGCGGCGGGGCCGGGCGGTGGCAGCCAGGGCGGCTTCAGCAGCCGGGCGGCTCCGGCAGCCCCACCATGCCCGCTGCCCGCTCCTTCTCCAATAAAGAAAAAAAAAAAAAGGAAAAAAAGAGGAGGAGGAGAAGAAGAAAAGGAGAAAAAAAGAAAAGGAGAGAAAGAAAAAAATCCCCCAAAACACTAAACCCAACCCAAAAAAACTTTTCTTTCCTCCCCAACAAACTTCCTGGGAGGGCCCGGGCTCGCCAATGGCAGCACCTCCCCGCCCGCGGCCAATGGAGTAACGGGAGGGGGCGGGAGGGGAACGAGGAGCTTTGCCCTCCCTCCCCGCTCGCCCGGGCAAAGTTGAAGCGCTGGGAGGGACGGGCTGAGCCGTTCCTGCCCCTAGAAGGGACAGCCGGGAGCACAGCCCTGACCCAGGTAGCGGATGGGGAACGGGGATTGTTTAGCCTGGAGAAGACGAGAGTGAGGGGAGACCTTACGGCTCTGTACAACTGCCGGAGCGGAGGTTGTAGCGAGGTGGGTGCTGGTCTCTTCTCCCAAGTGACAGGTGATAGGACAAGAGGAAATGGCCTCCAGTTGCACCAGGGGAGGTTTAGGTTGGATACTAGGAAAAAATTCTTTACTGGCAGAGTGGTGAAGCATTGGCACAGGCTGCCCAGGGAAGTGGTGGGGTCACCATCCCTGGAGAGGTTCAAAAACCATGTAGATGTGGCACTTTGGGACATGGTTTAGTAGGCACAGGAGTATTGGGCTGATGGTTGGACTGGATAATCATAGACTCACAGAGTGGTTTGGGTTGCAAGGGTCCTTAAATCCCATCCAGTTCCAACCCACCTGCCATGGGCTCATAGCCTCATCCAACCTGGCCTTGAACACCTCCAGAGATGGGGCATCCACAGCTTCCCTAGGCAACCTGTGCCAGTGCCTCACCACCCTCACAGTAACACATTTCTTTCTAATATCTAACCTAAATCTCCCCTCTTTCTGCTTAAAACCCTGAGCCCTCATCCTACCCTGCACTCCCTGATCAAGAGCCTCTCCCCAGCTTTCTTGCAGGCCCCCTTTAAGTACCAGAAGACTGCTATCTTTTACAACCTTAACGATTCTATGATTTTTTTCCAGCAAGGATTTTAAGCAATCCTGAAATGTGAGCACGCAGTGGGATCCTCGCCTTGGTTCCTGAAGATGCTCAGTTTTATCCTCCCTGAAATGAACCCCAAAGCAATGATTTGCAATTTTGGCAGAGGTGGTAGCAGGTCCAAGGAATGTACCAGTCCTCTTGGAAAGCCAGACAGCATTGGGAAGAGGAATTGCCAAAGATGGTTCCAAAGCAAAAGGGGCAGGGAGCTGCACATCACAGAATGCCAGGCTCTGCTGCACAATGATGCCAAGGTGACTGTGTCTTGCCGCAAGCCAAAGCAAAGTGTCCAAACCAGAGCTCAGCGCCAAAGAAACCTGGAATAGGTGGGGTGAAGCAGGCCCGGTTGTGCAGGGAAAGCTCAGGGCTTTGGGCTCCCCTGTGTCCTGAGGCAGGAAGAAACATTACCCGTTTTAAGTGTCAGGTTGGGAGCCTCCTGCCCAATGGCAGTTTGCCCTGGTATAAAGCCAGGCCCTAAGCAGGGCACAACCTGGCCAAGATGACTGACGCACACAGAGGGAATGAATGTAGCTGCCAGTTATATGGGCTCCCAGGACACTTTGTGCAGCCCTCCAAAGCTGCTCTTGTGCCATTTTTGGTGTCCTAGGAATGCCAACACAATTGACTGTATCTTCTTTCATGCCACTAAAGCCAACTTCATGCCTGTAAAACCCCCAGTACAGAAGAAAAGGAGCTACACTGAGAGTTTAGTCCCAGGTCTACCACTTGCCCCTCTCTGGCTTTAAAAAAAAAGACTCCGTGCCTCAGTTTCCCCACTTCCCCACCTGAGAAACAGGTGAAGGACAAAGGGAAGGTGGGTATTAGTGAGCATGGTGCCCAGAAGGTCATAGGAAGGCAAAACCTTCCTAAGTCTGCTCAGAATGAGCACAGAAGACCCAGGTGTTGTCCATGCTGACCTCTGGGAAAGGGCAGCTGAACTTTCTCACCATTCCCAGGGCCTGACCCCTACCTTTTTGCGCTTCTCATTGGCATTCGAGTATGGCTGCGAGCTTCCTGAGGAGCTGCTTTGTGGTGGGAAGGTGCCTCCATTCATCTGGGACTGCAAGGACAGAAAGCAGGAGCTGAAGCCGTGGCAATATAGTCCTTACCTTGATTTCCCACATCCAATCTGCTATCTCCCCGCACAGCCAAGGGAGGGAAGCATCATTCCTCGTCCCAGTGCTAGGCAGGCAGTGTGGCTCCCCTGGAGAGTAAGAGGATCCAGGGGAGCCAGAGTGCTACCCAGGGGACCTATCCGCTTGGTGCTTGCCAGTTTTGTGCCCAGCGGAGTCATCATCTCTGGCTCCTGCTCTACTCACATGGTAAATGAGAAGCCTCTTGTTCCCCCAGTCACTTTCCAATGGCTTCTCTGGGTTGTTTGTGTCTTGGGTGTGCTCGGGACCCTTCCAATCATCCTCTAGTTGCTGTGCTGGACTCTCTGGCCTTTTCCAGCTGTCATCAGGCTGTAGTCCTATGTCTAGACATCTACCGGGGCTTTTCCAGTCCCTTTCCAGCTGGTGCATCAAGTTTGCATGGCACATGGACTTCTGTTGGCGCTTCCAGTCCTTCTCCCACGCCTGTGCTTGGTGGGCTTCCCTCTGACCCCTCCAGTCTTGCTCCAGTGGTTGTGTTGGGCTTATGGGGCGCAGGGGCTTGCCTCGGCCTTTGCAGGTACTGCTAGCCACCTTTCCAGGGTGGGAGGGTGGCAGCTTTTCCTGAAGGCCCTGCCAGCCGCATTCAGATTGCTCCTCTGGCTTCAGCCGTTGCCTCACTGCCCCCTGCACTGGGCTGGGAGGGGAGATCTGCTTTTGCCTTCTCCACGTGCTCTCCGTGTGTCTCCCAGGACTAAGGGACCGTGGTGGTGGCGTGGTCTCCTTTTGGCTTCTCCACGTGCTCTCTGTATGTCTCCCAGGACTAAGGGACCGTGGTGGTGGCGTGATCTCCTTTTGGCTTTTCCATGTGCTCTCTGTACGTCTCCTGGGACTGAGGGACCGCAGTGGTGGTGAGATCTCCTTTTGGCTTCTCCATGTGCTCTCCGTATGTCTCCCAGGACTGACGGACTGCAGTGGTGGTGAGATCTCCTTTTGGCCTCTCCAGGTGTTCTCTGTCCGTCTCCCAGGACTGAGGGTCCGTAGTGATGGCCCTGCATGGCTCAGCCTGTTGTTATCTGAGCCCTTCCCAAGGCCCATGGGGTACAGGGAGTCCCCTCGGTTCTTCCTCTCTGGGGCTTGCCCTGTACCACCAGCCTGCCTCGTGGCTGGGCCCCTCTCTGAGTCTGGGGGGCAAGTGGGCTCCCCTCGGCTCCTCCAGCTTTTCTCTGAGTGCCAGGAAGGGCTCACAGGCTCCCCTGTCCTCCTCTCCAGCCGGCGGGTTGGGCTTGCAGAGCGCGGGCTCTGGTTGCCTCTCTCCAGTAGCCAGCTGGGGCTGGCAGGGCGCGAGGGGTCTCCCTGGTTCCTGCTGGACTTCTCGAGATGCCGAGCTGGGCTACAGGAACGTACAGGCTCCTTGGGATCTTTGCTGCGCTGCTCGAGGTGCCAGGAGAGCCGCTGACCCTAGAGACACAGAGGAGAGAAAGCAGAGAGTACTCTTAAAAACTATAAATGCCAATGACTGGAACAAGGTGGGATTAGGGCTGGGAGATGCTTAGGTTAAATAATTCCCCAGACAGCAATCGCAGCCCTGTGCATGGAGCAAGCCCATACTGAAGAGCCCATACTCTTGCACTCCAAGGGTGAAAGGGCTGCTGCCATTTAAAAGCCAAGTGTCCCAGTCCACAGCAGGGGAAGGGGGAGGAGAGGAATGGAAGAGAGAAGCACTTGGCAGAAATAGAGGAAAATGCGGCAGGGAAAAGCAACTCGGTGAGCTGGGATGGGGTTGTGCTGTGCAGCCAAGCCTCACCTCCCTGGGCAGGCTGGAGCTGGACTGCCTCCGAACTAGGCAGCCTTTGCTGGGTGGCACCAGGGTCTTGCCATCCAGCCGGTCCACACGGCCTTCCTCCAGGGCCTGGAAGGCCTCCAGGGTCTCCGATTTCCTGCAGGCACACACAGTTTGTTCAGCTGCTGCCTAGCTAAGCTTGAAGACAGTGCCCCTGCGGACACTGCTTTACCGAAGCCTGACTCTGCAGACCTCCCAGATGCTGTACAGTGTAGCTTCTCCCTGTTCCTATCACTTCAACCACCCCAGGTTTCATGTTCTGCTGCCCTACCCACACCTTCTTCACACTTTTCCTTAGGCTTTCCTTCATCTTGTCTTTCACATCCCACCCACCTGCCCAGGATACTTCCCTGGTCCCCATTTAGATCTCCTCCTGCCCTGTGCCACCAAGGCTGGAGCCACTCACACTTCTCCAGCCAAGACCCGGTCAGTACCAGGTACTTCTTGGCATCCCTTGTCCTTTCCTGAGTGGCTCCTACACTGGATGCTGTATCCCTGGGGAGCTACTGATGCGGGGAGTGGGGACCAGATTTCCTTCCCCCTTTCTGTGGCTTGCCCTGCTCCGCAGTACATTCTGCATCTTTGAGGAGGTGACTGAGAATGAAGAGGATGGGCTGCTTCCTCTGCTTCCAGCGGTGCAGCTTCCCTCCACCTTTCCAATGGGCTCAGCCGTGTGTGTATCGCAGTGGGGGATCCCCACAGGCACTGAGCCTAAACCCAACCCTTGCTTTAGGGAAAATTTAAGCACAGCTGAAAGCTGAGCTTTGCCGTCTACTCCTGCTTTCTCCCTGAGGGACGGCGATTCAGAGGTGGGAGCCCCTGACAGCACAGGGGAAGTAATCCTCCACCTCTGACCACTGTGGAGACCCATTGCCTTCTTACCTGCGTTCGCAGCCAAATATCCTCTCCACCTCCACCCGGCCAGGGCTGAGCGTGCGGGAGCTGCAGCGGTTGACAGCATCCCGCTGGCCGAAGCGCTTGGGCTTGGGCAGGTCTGCCAGCACTGTGTACTCCTGCCTCTCCAGCCCTTGCCGCCCTTCCGTGCCTCCACTGCCAGGGTGCCTGCTGTGCTTCTGAACCTGGGAACTGGCAGGGTGCCCACTGCCACCCAATGGGTTGCTGCGGGCTGGTGAAGAGCTGGTGGAGGCACGCGGCGGGGTGGATGCCCAAGGGGGGTCTGTTTTCTGGCGCTCCAGGGAGAAATAGCCGCTCTCTATGCGGTGCTTCGGCCAGCTCTCCTTGGGCTTCTGGCTGGCAGGACGACGCTCTGGGACGGGGAGAAGGCCATTACTTGGGGAGGCATGAGCAATGCGGGATGCCACCACGTCCACGGCAAAGCAGGTCTTCGGAGGAGAGCTAGAAATGGTCCAGGAGGGCAGAGATAAAACCCAGACTCCCTCCATGTGGAGTGGGAACACTGGGACACAGCACTGCGAGCAGAGGGCACACCAAACCGTGCAGACAAAGAATACCCAGGAGACCCACAGTTCATGGTCAGCACACACAGAGATGCCATCTCATGGACTCTGGGCCTCATCCCCTTCATATGGTGCCCACAGAGGTGTTGAATGCCTCCTGGGACCAGAACTGGGTAAAGAGATGCTAAATGTAAGTAGAAATCTGCTGTGAATTTCAGAGAACACCAGGTGAATAGCGAGCCAGAAGAACTAGGATCTCACATGGGAGCAAACCAGTTGTACCTGCTTTCCATGGGCAGATTTCTTCCCTAAAGCCCTGGGGCTCAGTTCTCACCCAGGATCCTGAGGGAACGGGCTGAGCCCACCTGGGTCTGTCTGCCTGCGGGGCTCGCGGCCGCATCTCCTCCTTGTGGCCTACGTAGCTCATCATGTTCTGTTTGCCTGATCCCAAAGTGTTGTCCCACAACCAGGTCATTTCCCCCTCCTGGGAGATAAGATAGGGCAGATCTCTGCAATGGGGACCTGCAGCTTTCGTGGGCTGGAAGAAGGTAAGAGCATATATAAGAAGTTACAGCCTGTTCAGCCCAAAACTGCTGTTAAAAAGGAACCAGGAGAGGAGCTGGGTGAGCATAAGATGACCCCAGCCCAGCATCAGTGGGCACAGCAAGAAACAATGGAGGGAAGTCCACATTGGGGAACCCAAGAGCAAATCTCATGAACTCTTTACGAGGAGAGCCTCCTTTGCGGGGAGTAAGTCTCAGCTGATCCCCCCTTGCATCTCAGGACCTTCTGAATGTGCCTATCAGAAGTGGCACTGAAGAGCCAAGGGAGCTGGGGAGACCAAAATAACCCAAACCACGAGAGAGCCCCCATCTCACCCTGGCAAGCGTGGAGTTGGCTTCAGCACAGGTGCTGGGGTCGGTGCTGGTTTCTCTGTGCTCACCCTCAGCTCCAGGGCTAAGTGGGGGATATCCCCTGCTCTCGTGCCAGCTGTGGGGCAGGGAGAGAGGACAGCTGGTGATCAGCACATCCCGCAGAGCCCAGGGGTGGGTGGCAGCACTGGCAGACCAAGCCACACTGGCTCTCTCTCCACTGGATGGGCAATGGCTGGCAGAGCCCATCCTGGGACCACCAGCCTCGCTCTAGAAGCAGTGAAGAGGAAGGAGACTCTTTGTGGGCCCCTGACCTCTGCTGGGACAGCCAGAAGAACTCGGCTAGGGGGCATGGTGTGGGGATTGCTCAGACCTTTTTCCCAGGCACTGGTGTGCAGAGCATCAAGGAGAAGCCATCTGATTTCCCCTTGCTTGGCTTCCCACTCCCCCTCATCCATTCTTCCCATCAACAGGGCTCGTTGGAGCAGCACAGCTCCCGGCTGGTACTCACCTCTCTGTCTCCTCCACTGGGCCCACGGACACGTATACCTCGCACTGCGGGGCTAAAATATGGAGGGCGTCCCAGGGCCTGCCTGGGTCTGCATCGCTGCCAGCATCGTGCCCTGTGACATCCACGGGATTCTCCTGCGAGGAAGAAGGTGATGGAATGGTGCCCTCAACGTGTTGAGGATGAGAAGGAAGGCTGCCCTTTGGAAATGCCAGCTTCTTGTACCTCCTCTGAAAGCAGCCTGGCTTTCTGGGCTCTTGATGCTGCTCCCAACACACCCTTGAGATTTTTCTCCTACTTCAGGGGGCCACAGAGACCCACCAAGCTCTTACTTGATGCTGAATGCTGCAGGCATCCCAGAGAGAACATGTGGGGATGAAAGCTCAGAGAAATTGCTCCCCCTACATCAGCATTGATGCTGCTGGCAGCCACTCTCCCTCACCACCCGGACAGCCCAGGGAGAAGCAAAAAAACCAAGAAAGAGATTTTTGCAGAGAAGGCTGTAGCCCCAGCTCCTGCCTCTCTCTGTCAAGTCTTGCATGTGTCTCAGCATCCTTCCCAGCCCCGTTACCTGCAGGGCTTATAAGCAGCAGAGGGGGAGGCTCCAGGAAGCTGGCTGGCTGTGTTGCCTTCCCTCCAGCATCTCACCCACGCCGGGATTCGCTCAGAGGCAATGGCTCTGAACAGATCACTGGCGAAGGGCTGAGGTAACATTAGAGGGCCCAGGGCCAGGGGGAGAGAAGGAGAGGGTGAGAAAGAGAGAGGGAGGCTCATTATTATTTCATCATCCCAGGCCAGTTGCTCCTGGAGGACGCCAAACAACACGAAACCCTCCGCGAACATGAAACCAGCTGTCACCTGGTCAGAGGCAGCCAAACGGCTTGTGCATCCAGCCCTATGCCGAAGGACCGTATGGGAGTGAGGTATCCAGAGCCCAAAGTCCTGTGAGATTCATTCCCCTCCTTTCCTTCCCTCCAGGAACAGCTTGCTGCAGCTGCCCCAGGAACAGGACTCAGCACCAGCTCTAAGCCCACAGCCAGGGTGCACAGGGACATTCAGCAGGAGCATATTTTAGGTGAGGCAGGCTGTAAATGCCAGGAGGCATCAAGCAAAGATTAATCCGGGGTGGGTCCCCTGCTCTGCCAGTCCCTCCATCCCTTCTCAGAACTTGGCATCTGCAATGCTCCTGCTTTCCTTTCCAGGATCTATTGAGCCCCTTGTACATGGTGTCCAGCCCTTCCCTGCTAAGTGATGGATTCTCATGCCTGGGAAGACTTCTTCCAGCAGCGTTCCCCCAAAGCCAAGATGAGCCTTTGTGTTAGGGATTTCCATCTCTACAAAGGCAGGTGGAGTCCCAGCTTGGAACAAAGGGACCTTAATGAAGTATTCATAGCCCTCAGGCGGGAATGAGGAGCTCACCTGGATAGCATGCTGGTGAGCCCCTGCAGCTCGGAAACAGTGCTGGCACAGGCTCTTTGCAAATATGTTGGCTTCAAAGTTCATGCAGGGCACGTCATCTACCGAACCAGACATTGTCCAGAAGAAGGGATGAAGATCTTTGGCTGCTGGGCTGCTGGCAGGGAGCAGCCAGGAGGAAAAGGAGGAAGGAAGAGCAGCAGAATACCAGAGCTTTTGGTTCCCAGCCTCAGGCTCCTGTGGAAGCAGGAATGTTATTCTCAGACTGAAGTTTGCTAATCTCAGCTGTCAATACCGGAATCAAAGGCCATCCAGGTGCAAGGCCATCAGTATGATCCACATAATTATAAATAATAAAAGGCTATGCTCTGGCAGGCATTGCACTGTACCCTCAAATGACTGTTGACACCCCTCCAATTCGGGAGTCTCTGCAAACACATGGAATGATGCTATTTTGTTTGGTGGAAGTTTTCTTCCCTCAAGCTCTCTTAAAAGGCACAAAAAGGAAGCCTTTCTTCTAGACTATATTGCTTATAAAGGGATACCTATAAGCAGCTTTGGAAATCTGGAAACCCCCCATGATTTTTCCTAGGCTTGATCCCACTAAAGTTTCTGAGACCTGTAGGACAATAGATTGCAAAACAGTGAAGAACAAAAAGCATTTCTAGCACAACAGCTGGGCTCCACAATTCCATCCTGTTTTTTTGCAAGCATCCAACCCACCACCACCTCTTCTGTCCCCCAAGATTTGAGAATGAGTTGTTGGATTTGAGGATGTGATCTGCGTTAGGAGGGCTCCACTTAATTTGTCCAGAGGAGGCACCAGGAAATCAGTATGGGATGAGTCCAGCGTTCCTGATGTGAGTATGCCACTGCTCCCCTAAACATGGACATTTAAGTTAGCACAGCAGATCAAGGCTATGGCTGCCCACTAAATGACCAGGGCCAACTATGAATGCCAAGCCCAAGCTATTATTTTTGTTTGTCAGGGCACTCACTTGCAACACAGCAAGATCCACTAGTGCCAACCTTGCAGCCTCTATCCTCATGCTGGGCCATGTTCTCTTGACTCATTCACACCAAAAGCCAAATGAGAGCTTAAGCACTCACCTACCACGGATGGAGCACAAAACAACCCAACATCGCTGCCCACCCACTGCTGGATCTCATGGCACCCCAATGCCTGATGGGCAAATCATTGTTCCTCACATCCCTTGGGGTCTACTGCCAGGATAATCATAGAATGGTTTAAGATGGAAAGGACTGAACACAGTACTACAAGTGGGGTCTCGTGGAGCAGAGGGGCAGAGTCCCATCCCTCGCCCTGCTGGCCCCGCTTCTTCTGGTGCAGCCCAGGACACGGTTGGCCTTCTGGACTGCGAGCGCACGTTGCCGGCTCAATAATGCTGTGATCCCCAGGTTCTCTGGCACACACACATCCATGCATGAATGCATGCAGCCAGCCAGCCAGCCGTGCCCAGTGCTCCCAATGCCTCCCGGTCCCCCAGTACCTCAGCTCCCCTATGGCTCCCAGCACTTCGCCGCCCGCCGAGCTCCCAATTCAATGAAGCTCGCCGTGGGAACCGCGGGGCGCGAGACCACGCTCCCGTGCCCTCCGATTGGCTGCCGCCCAGCGGTGATTTGCATACCGCCCTCCGATTGGCTGGCGGTGGCGCAGGGCCCGCGCGCCGGGAGCGGCGGGAGGGCGATCGACCCGGCCGAGCCGGGCTTGGTGACCCCGGGGCGCCGGGGGAGGCTGGGCCTGGGAGGAAGCACCGGGCTGCAGCTCACCCCCTCGCGTCTTCCCTGCCCTTCCCATAGGATGCATGCTCCCGGGACCACCGCATCGCCTGCCGAGGGGCTGCCCCATTGCCCTCCGGAGGCACCACCTCAGGAGTTAGTTGACCTGACCCATGGCAGGGGGGTTGGACAGGGATGATCTTTAAGGTCTCTTCCAGCCCTAACCATTCTATGATTCAATTCACCTCCACGAGACCCCAACAGTCCTTGTCACTCTCCCAGTACCTATTTTCCTCAGTTCATTTCTGGAACAAAATGCTGGAAGCAACAGTAGGACTGTTCCAGGTACAGCTTTGAGCTTGATATGCTCCTCAAGAGCAATAAATACAGTAGAATCATAGAATGGTTTGGGTTCAAAGGGACATTAAAACCCATCCTTTTCCAGCTGCCATGGGCAGGAACACCTCCCACCAGACCAAGCTGCTCCAGACCCCATCCAACCTGACCCTGAACACTTCCAGGGAGAGGGCATCCACAGCTTCCCTGGGCAACCTGTGTCAGTGCCTCGCCACCCTCATCGTGAAGAATTTCTTCCTAATGTCTCAACTAAATCTTGCCCCTTCCAATTTAAAGCCATTCCCCCTTGCCCTGTCACTACTTGCCCTTGGAAAAAGTCCCTCCCCAGCTTTCCTGTAGCGCCTTCAGCTGCTGCTATAAGGTCTCCCCAGAGCCTTCCCTTCTCCAGGCTGAACAACCCCAACTCTCTCAGTCTGTCCTCATAGCAGAGGTGCTCCAGCCCTCTGAGCATATCCATGGCACCCTCTGGACCCATTCCAACAGTTCCATATCCTTCTTACGTTGGGGATTCCAGAACTGGACACAGCACTCCAGGTGGGGTCTCAT
This sequence comes from Neomorphus geoffroyi, assembly GCA_033558235.1. Classification (NCBI taxonomy): domain Eukaryota; kingdom Metazoa; phylum Chordata; class Aves; order Cuculiformes; family Neomorphidae; genus Neomorphus; species Neomorphus geoffroyi. The sequence continues at coordinate 18,125,929 of JAUMJM010000021.1, read as the reverse complement.
GAGAGCAGAACAGAGGGGCAGAATCCCCTCCTTCGCCGTGCTGGCCACACTTCTTTTGATGCAGCCCAGGATGTGGTTAGCCTTCTGCGCTGCGAGCACACATTGCCAGCTCATGTCGAGCTTCTCATTAACCAGCACTCTCAAGTCATTCTCCAGAGGGCTGCTCTTGATCATGTAGTCTCCCATCCTGTATTGAAACTGGGGCACACTGATCAGTATACTGATTATCATACAGCTCATACACATGCTACAATCATGCCTCTCTCCTTTGCACTGTGTTGCTATTTTTCCCCAACTGTCCGACCCTTTTTGCTCCCAGCCTGGTTTTGATCCTCTGTAATCCCAATTATATTCTGTGTATGCATGTGTGCACAATCGTAGTCTAGCCAGTGAATGCTGTCATGCATGGAAAGCCCAGTGTGGCAGCCTATGTCAAAGCCTTGCATCTCTCCGTGTCAGCCCTCGGGCGCAAGCACGAGTCACACACAGGTGCCCGAGGTGGCCTAGCTGCATAGCCAAGCGTGAAAATTGCATGCATAGGCATGGAAAGGGGAGCACATGCGGAGCTGCTGCTCTCTGCTTTTCCATTTTGGACCAGTGGCTGTGTCAGCACATCAATTTTTGCAGGTACCTTACAGGAAGCGGCTTCCTCCTGAACATCTGGAACTTTATGAGCAGCTGAGGGTGCATGTGTGTAAAAACAACAAAAACGCTCGAATCCATCTTGAAAACAAGAGGAAACAGCAAACAAGAATTTAAAGTCACAGGCTGGTATGAGCTGCGATGTGTCTGGCAAACGCTTAATGTACTCAATTTGTGTGTGGGAGCTCACTTCCTCCATCCAATATAAGCCGGGATAGCGACTGTGCACCCTGTGCATAACAAAGGCAGCAGGCTCGGGCTGAGTCAGTAATTTACATTACAAAATAAAGCTTTAATCGATCAAATGGAGAAATCAATAGCATAGCGAACAATCCCGATGGATAACACTGGATAGGATTTAGCAGTTCTGTTCTCAGTTTTTCCATATGCTTTTTGTTTAGTTGGTTGTTTACCACTTCCAGCAGGAACTGGAGGTCTTCAGAGCATAAAAGAGGCGGTTGGAGGTTTCAGCTGACACTTGAGAAAGGTTGAGAAGTTATTAATGCCAGGGAAACAAACTAAAAAGGACATTCTTCTAGATCACCTGGCACTTAAGTGCTATCGAGGTCACTCTTAACATCCTAGTAGGATTATAAAGAGGCAATCCAATGCTGTCCCAACTGCCATGCCAGGCTGTCTACAGGCTGCAGAGAGCAATACAACCCACAGTTCACACTCCACACTTCGGCAGATTTCACAAACACACAAACTGTACATTTCCGTAACAGCAGCCATTCCAACTGCAGAGCAAACTCGGGGGCTGGGGCAAGCGCAAGTCACTTTCTGCCTATGGCAATCTCCAAGGCAGACAAGGGAACCCAGACCATGGGTGTCACACAGCGTCCTTCAGCTTTAAGCCACAGCCACCTCGATGCGGTGCACCACTCCAAACAGAACTTCCCTCTCCTTCCCTCCTCCATCCCTCTCAAACCAAATAACCCTCAGATCAGCTCCAGACCATGTAACTCCCAAACCAGAACAAGGAACACTTTGTTCTCCAGAAATGGCACCACTTGGACACTTCGTATGCATCTGACTTCTGGCCTTGCCCCCACGTTTTCTGCAGCTCTGAAACACCCAGCACACAGAGGTGAGACAAAAAGATGGGCAAGGTCATGTATTAAACCCAGTGAGCTTTCTGGAGTGGCCTTCAAAGCAGAGAAAGAGATGACTACTGAAGGAGACACAAATGCTGCGCTTTCATGATGTGACCAGGGTTATTCAGAATCAGTGCCAGAGACCACCAAGCCTCAGCCTAGGACAGGACTTGTGTCCAAGCACACGAGGCACCAGTGGCACAGGGAATAACAGTGTCCACTTCCCTGCCATTTACTGGCTTCGGAGGAGAAAGGGAGGTGCAAAAGGACCCCATTCCTTACCACAAGCATTTGTGTCATACAGCTCCCTCCAGAGGAGCACGCTGTAGCAGAAATCGTGTAGCTGCCATCAGTGTTGAGATCAGATCCCTCCCCAGCATCATTTGAATAACTTCTGTATGTTTGCATGTGTATGCTGTAAGAAACAATGAGTTGCATCAGGCTGGTGGTTAGCTTTAGCAGCTGCTGGCCATCAGCATTGCTCTGATGTTCCTCCGTGAAGCCTCAGGCATTGGTTTACTCTTCCCTCCTCCCACTTCTGGCATGAGGAGTCTACATACTCATCCATTGCTGGGGTGCCAATTTTCTGGTGTGGGTTTTGGCCACACAGGCCTTTTCTCCCTTTTGTCATTTCATTACACATGCAGCAAGGGAGGAGGCCTGGCTGCCAGAGACAGAAGAGCCACCATTTCCTACAGATACTCCAGGGCAGAGGCCAGTACGACTGGAGTCACTCCCAGTTCTGCCATCAGTATTCTTCAACCACGCAAATGTGGGTTTTTTCTTTCCTCCCTTGCTAAAAAACATATACCGAGGTCCCAAGAAGAAAGGGAATGAACTGCTGGTGACTGCAGCAGCCCTGAGGTAAAGGGCAGCCTCTGCCACTCCCATCCCAGAGAAGGCCACACACATACAGCAAGGGCATTAGGGCATTTCATAGACCTCTGAGCTATCGCAATTAAGATCAGCAGAATCAGCAGACAATGGAATGAGCCATTCCTGCTCTGGCTGGTTCTGTATTACCACAGAAATAGCTCCTAGCTATTCCCTTTTCCTGAGCACCACTGGATTTCAAGGTCCTTTAAGCAACAGGAATCACCTCCCCTCTTCCCAGTTCATACTGGCGTTAGCACAGTTGCTGCTATGCTTCAAGTCAGTCACAGATATTTCCCTCTTAGCAAAACAACTTCATGAAGATTTATTCACTAAGTTACCAAATATTCACTTGGCATGGGTACCAAACAAAAAGCACCCCTGCATTCAGGTGTGGCACTGGAGAAGAAACATGAGCCACGATGACACCGTGTCTCCATGGAAAAAGGATTTACTGCACAGCAGAAATGCCCCGGCACTGACGCACGAGTGGAAGCAGAGCTCTTCCTAGCCATACATATTTCCCTGAGGATGTGCCTGTTGCATTCAGCCCCAGATACTCTCCTTTGATAAAGGATCAGCTCTGGAAAGGGAGGCCCAGAGACAGAAAGGTTACGCCAAACAGAGAATCTGATCCCTAGCAGAAGTTTTTAGAGACTCTGTGACACCCAGACACGTAGCTGGATGGAGATCACTGCTCAGGAGGTGAGAGAAGGCCGAACTGAACTCACTGCTGGTCAGAGAGCCAAGTAAACAAGGCCCTTGCCCACAATGAAGAGCTGCAAAGAGCAGCAGGACAGATGTGGAGTGCTCTCCCAGCTGCTGGTCTGAGCAGTAGTTTCTCTGTTAATCTTGGTCGCGGCCAATTTTGCCTGTCAGCTTCCGACGCTGAGTCTTAGTGGTCCGCCTCGTGCTGGTTTTCTGGATTTTCTTCCGTGGGCCTTGCCCATGTTGGGATCTCTTTCCTTTCGTCTTTTTCTTGCTGTGCATGTGCAGTGTGGCAGTAAGAGAAGAGATCCTGTCCAGGGCAGGAAAAGAGAAATGTTTGTGGACCAAAGTCTGCAGGAGCAAGGCAACACCACAGCAACAGCAAGACAACAGCGGGAGAGTTATGTGTGGCTGAGCTGTAGTGGACACCGGCCCCAGTAAGACCCAGGGAATTCCAATGGGCTGGGGATGATACTGACAGGGCAGGAAACTTCTAAGTCTACAAATTGAATTTTCTGAGTAGTGGACTGCCCGGCCACTAGAGAGTTAAGTCAAATCCTCAAACCATCTGTAAATCCTGGATACTGAAAAATGTGGAGAATGCCAAAGCTTTAGGGTCTTTTGATCTTCAATCCTACAGACAAACTCTGCATCCTGCAATACACCCTTTCCCTGCAGTATCTGGAAAAAGATTATGTCAACAGTTTAGGACAAAGCCCGCCCTGCACTGCATCCTCCTCTTCCTGCTGCTGCTGCCACCAGGGATCAAGGCGATGGGAATGGAGCAGGCTTGTGCTCTGCCAGTGCCCTCTGCTGGCTCCTGTCCACCGGCGCCCAGGCAGCACAGCATTCCCTGCCTGCAACCACATGGTGAATCTGGGAACCAAAGATCCTCCTCATCAGCTTGCAGAGCCCAGCAGCAAAGAGTTGAATGAATTCATACATACTTTTCAGATAGGAAGGGGTTTCTGGACTTCTTGGGCATTGCTGTTACGGGCTTTTTCACCACTTCTTCCCCTTTCTCTTCTTCTGATGCATCACTCTTTCCCTTAAAAAGGAAGCAAAAGAGAAAAAATCCCCATGAACACATTTAATCAGGCAGTTTCGTGATTACAGTGTTTATCCTGTTTAATGAACCATCTAGTCATGGATGAAGGTGGTTTTTTTTAATTCTCGATATCTCTTGCTGTCCAGATCTCAAGGTTTCTTATTGTAGCCCCTAAGAAAGGGACAACCAGTTACATGTCCTACAGTAATCCACCCTAAGATCCAAAAACTTCAGCATAACCTTAATGGCTATGCAACTGAAGCCTAAACTGTAAACTGAAGGTTTCAGCTTTTTTCTTAAACTATCAAAATTTTCACACTAGAAGATGACCTTACAAATAAGAGACTAAGGGAGGACCTCACAGCCATCTACTGTTCCCTCACAAGGGAAGGAGGAGGAGCAGGTGCTGATCTCTTCTCTTTTGTGACCAATGACAGGACTCGAGGGAACGGCATGAAGATGTGCCAGGGGAGGTTTATGCTGGACATTAGGAAAAGGTTCTTCACCCAGAGGGTGGTGGAGCACTGGAACAGCTCCCCAGGGAAGCAGTCACAGGGCCAAGCCTGGCAATATTCAAGAAGCATTTGGACAGCACCCTCAGATACATGGTGTGAGTGTTGGAGTGTCCTGTGCAGGGACAGAAGTTGGATTTGATGATCCTTGTGCGTCCCTTCCAGCTCAGGTTATTCTGTGATTCTATGAAATGTAAAAGGTTAACACAGAGACTTCCTCAAAGAGCTCAAATCCAGCCAAGAGTATTGAAGATCAAAAGGATCAAGTCAATCAGTGCCTAAAAGCTTCCATGAAACAAATATGAGATCTCAGCTACAATGTCTTTTGCGAATAAAAGTAACAACCAGAAACTGAATGGTTTCCTTATTTGTGGTCCAAGCACAGGATCATGGAGAGAAATCCCTCCTCATGCTATAAGTAATTTTTCCTGGGCAGGACACAGGAGAGAGTTTGAGAATAGTCCATGCAGCAAAGTATGAAATCTTGCTGTTTGTGCTGTACCTGCTTTTAAAATACTACATTTTCCCCATCCAGCCCTGTGGCACCTTTCACTTACACCAGGTCAGGTGGGACCAGCGAAGGATGCCAGGAAGCTTTCAAATAAGCTGTTCACAGAGGACATTTCTTCCTCTTTAGAGGCCCAATGTAAGTTTTAGATGAGTGTAAAGTTACGAGTTTCTCTTTTCACCCCTGCTCCCAGACAGCTCCATGTCTTTGGGCATATTAAGGGAGTACCAGCCCTACGCAGAATTCTTACAGCTGATTCAGTCAGAGAAGCAATAGGAGGCTTTACCGCAGGGGCTGTGAGTCCCAGCTGACGTGCCCCTGAGAGGTCCAGATCACTGATGGTGGTCACTGTTACAATGTGGTTTGGGTGGTCAATGTTCACCGACTCTGTCCGTGATGTCACCAAGTGCTCCAGCTCATCAGCCTCCTCTGGGGAGACAAGAAATCCCGCACTGCAAAGTGCCCAGCTTTTCACAAGGCATGGTTGCACTGCCACACTGGGGGTGGGAGACCCAGCCTTTGCATGCAGGGTTAGAGGGAAGAGGGGGTCTAGTTAGGAACTTGGGAAAGTCCTCCTGCTTGTTCCTTTCTGTACAACCCACTTGACTTCATTCCCACCACGGACAGAGGGCTGAGGGGATCACTGCTCAGGCTGCAGCCCAGTTTCCCAGGGGGACACTCAAGGGGTGATGAGTGAGCATCCCTGTTCCATTTCCCCTCACCTAGCCAAGGCTGCTAGGCCAGGGATGCCCACCTCCCACCTCTCCTGCTGCCAGCACGTACCAAGCGCTGCCTCCCTCTCGCTCAGCATCTTCAGGTACTCCTGGTGCCGCTGTGGGAGGGAAACTGGTCACAGGGGAACCCCCAAGTCCCTTCTTTCCCTTCATTCTTCTCCACTCCCAGCCTGCCATGGTGGGAGGTGGAGGGTCCCAGTGTGTGTGTGTGTATGGGGGTACCTCCTCCTTCATCTTCCTCTGCTCTTCCTTCAGCTTCCTCTTGATCTCATCCAGTGCTGCTTTCCTCCGCTCCACCTTCCGTTTGTGGAAGCCAGTCAGGTACTCCCTTGACACAGAACCACACTCTGCTGGCTTTTAGCGATCCCCATCTCTGGGGATGCCGCTCTACCATCACCATCACCCCCACCCCGACACATAACCTCTCTCCAGCTTTTAGTGACCCCATTGCTGGGATGCCTCCCTACCAGCATTTCCACCACCACCACCCACCACCATTTCCCTCAGAGCTACCACCACCCATCATTCTATCCCCCAGCGCAACACCCAACACTACCCCTCCCCACCTGCACCCACCTGCACCACCAGCTTTCACCACCGGTATCACCAGCAGCACCCAGCAGCACCCAGCATCACCACCTAGCGCCCACCATCTAGTATCACCACCCAGCATCACCCAGCACTCACCACCACCCAGCCACTCACCACTACCCCAGCACCCATCAGCATCAGCACCACCACCCAGCACCACCACCCAGCACCCAGCATCACCACCAGCACCCAGTACCTACTACCTAGCATCACCACCACCCTCCAGCATCTGTACCCACCAGCACCACCAGCACCCACCGGCACCAGGGGCACCCAGCATCACCACCGGCACAGTACCCTCCACCCACCAGCACCCAGCATCACCTCCGCCTCTCCTCGTCGAAGTTCACCACCAGCCGCCCCTCGCGGCCGCCCGAACCCTGCTTCTTCTTCTTGCGGCCCATGGCAACACCCCTACACCATGCGGGAGGCCGTGATCCCGTATCACGCTGCTACCGGTGCCTCCGGCCGCCCCTTCCGCCCGGGAGGGACCGCCCCCCGCCCCGCCTCTCGCCTTGTGTCGCTCCCTCGGCGAGGACGGCGGTGGAGTGGGACATGGGCGCGCAGTGGGTTCTTCATCAAGTCCGCGCCGCTGGCTGGAGGAGGGAGGGGTGGACCTGGGGTGTGGGAGAGCCCCAGTTAGACTGAGATGGAGGGAAAGAGAGAGAGAGGGAGAGAGGGAGGGAGGGAGGCCGGGAGGCCAGGTTGGAAAAGGCTTTGGGCAACCTGATACAGTGGGAGGTGTCCCTGCCCGTGGCACGGGGTTGGAACTAGAAGACCTTTAATGTGCCTTCCAACCAATTCTATGGTTCTATGGATGGCTTCCACACCCCCCTACACTCCCAGCCAGCCACACACACAGACACAGACACCCCCTGCCTCTGCCACACACAGCCTGGAGAGAGAAGCTGCTGTGGCGGACCTCGCAGGCACCTGCTGCCAGCTCTGACAGAGTCATAGAATCATTAAGACTGGAAAAGACCTCTAAGATCATCAAGTCCAACCATCAGCCCAACACCACTGTGCCTGCTAAACCATGTCCCCAAATGCCATGCCTACACACTTTTTGAACACCTCCAGGGATGGAGACTCCACCACTTCCCTAGGCAGCTGTACCAATGTTTCACCACCCTGTCAGTAAAGAAATTTTAACTAATAGCCACTCTACCCCTCCCCCCCCCCGCACAATTTGAGGCCATTTCCTCTTGTCCTCTTGCTGTTTCCTCCAGCCTGGGGTGGGCAGGGGGCTCCTTCAGGCTTGGGGGCCTCCAGCTCCCGCTCCTCTTCAGCTCCCTCCTGGCAGACAGCTCTCATGGTGCTGCCTTGTGTGGCCAGCGTAGCATGGATCTCTCACCTTCAGACCTGGTCTGCCACTCCTCTGAGTATTTTACATCTGCATCACTTTGATAAAGGTTGTTCCTCCAAATATTTAACAGCTGCATTTTTTCAGTTGAGATCTGGGAGTTTATTTCAAGCTATTGTCATTGCTTAGTGTCAGTGGCACCTGTGTTCCTCTTAGCCAGGGAAGGCAAGAGCAGAGATGGATCTTGGCTCTGACGCTGAGTCTCCAAGATGCAGTACCAGGCTGAAGAAGCCTCATCCGTGTAAACATTCAAGGTCAGGTTGGATGGGGCTCTGAGCAACCTGATTTAGTGGAAGATCTCACTGCAGAGAGGTTGGACTAGGTGACCTTTAAAGGTCTCTTCCAACCCAAAGCATTCTATGAGTCTATAAACAGCCATGGTTTCAGTAGTCGATGGTGAAGAGAAGTACCAGCATGAGTACTTGTGGGCATCAGGACGACTGTGTTCTTGGCTGATGGCTTGAGTCATTTTGGCTGAACTCTTGAACTTTTTTCGCCCTCCAGATCTCACCCTAAAAATGCATGTCATGCTTGTTTGATGGCCAGCTGACTTTGGTGGAAGCTCCTGAAGTGCTGCGGGGGCAGCCAAAGCCAAGCTCCCCAGCCCACAGAGCATGACGAGCCCTCACACAGCCTGGCAGCCGCTCATCCAAATCCGCCTCGCCTTTATCAGCTCTCTTGCTGCTTGCCCTCTTTTCCTGGCCTGTCCTTTCACCAGCAGAAATGCGGAAAAACCAGTTCTGTGGTTAATTGCCGCACTTCCCTCCACGCCCATGGGGTAGGTCTCCTCCTCCTCCTCACTTGCTCCCTGGGTGCACTTGAACCTCCAGCCTCTTTGGCCCCGCATGTGCTCATCTGGCTCAGGTGCACCGTCAGGCGTCCGTGCTCCTTCCATTAATCGTACGACTTCTCCTGCCTTCCTCTTTTTCTTCTGTCTGCAAGAGCTTCTGGCTCTCTGGTGGCCCCTTCTCCCTTGGGCAATCCACCGGGTTGGCCCACAGGTGCAGAAGGTGCAGGCAGCTGCCAGCCTGGCCCTGCCCTGCCCAGAGGGATAACGTTTGGACGTGATGGCTGGAGGCAATGAGAGGAGCGTGAAGGCCCTGAGGGAGGTGTGGAGAAGAGCAGAAAACTCTTTGTGTGCAGACTGCGGGAAGCCAGGTGAGTCCCTGAGGGTTGCTGGAGGAAAAAGTCAGAAGCAGGGAGCTGAGGCTGGTCTCTGGCAGCAGTTCGGTGCCACCTATCTGGACTGCACTGCAGCCTGGGGTGGGAAGGAACGAGAGGCATTGCTCTGGATATTTGCTTCTTTTCCCTGGGGGTGAGTTGGCAAGGGAGGAGGAAGGAGGTGCTGCCACAGCACTGGTGGGAAGAAGGACCAGGAGAGGGTAGTGCCAGATGAGCAGGGGCTGTGTAGCTGCAGCACTGTGGGTTGTAGTCATGTCAGATCTCAAATACAAATCAAGGTCTTGCCCAGTCAGGACCTGACAGGAAAGTTCCTGGGGAAATCCTAACTGTTCCCGAAAGAAGGCATGATTCAGGAGGGCATTGTCTCCTCTGTGACTCAGCTCTGAACTGACAACCTGACACAGGCTCCTCTGAGACTTCTTTTACGGAAGGGCTTCTCCTCTTGAAAAGGTGCTCAATTTGAGGCCCTACAAGCAATAATAAAAGTGCCCATTATGTTCTTCCCGAAAGGGGCACGTGGAGTCCAAGTCAAATTAAGGCTGAGATAATTAGTACTGCTTTACCTTCTTAAATTCTCCCTGGAGAGTTTTGGATTCAAGGCTACTTCCCACTTCCTGAGCTAAATACTGTGGTGGGTTTGCTGTGCTGCACTAAACAGCTCCTGGAGTCTTTTCTCAGAGGTGGTTTCAGCTTCATCTTGGGTGACCCCTTATACAAAGGGAGTTTGCAGAGCACTTGAGAGCTTTTTGCAGTTCAGGTCAATGGAGGAGGGGGTGAGGGACTAATAGCTATGCTTTTTCCAGACTGTACCTTGGGTGTTAATTAATCAGTTCAGAGGAAACTGTGGTCACCTCGCTTTGTGTTTCTCCCCTCTGTGTTCTCAGTTGAGGTATATCTTCCAGAGCATTTACAACCTCTAGTCATGTTCTTTTTTTATATCTTCAGATCCTGACTGGGCATCCTCTACTTTGGGTGTCTTCATATGCCTCAGCTGCTCAGGAATTCACCGCAATATTCCTAGCATCAGCAAAGTTAAATCCCTGAAGATGGATCACTGGGACGATGCTCAGGTGCAGGTGAGATCTTTATCCCCACTAGTATGTTTGGTGGGTTGGGTCTAGGCCACACACTAACATGTCCTGAGAAAATCAGCCCTTTGGACTCACAGTGTTGGAGATTAAATCTGATACGTAGTGCCTTTGTTACTCATGCTCTGGATACACAAGCAGGGATAACTCCCCATAAGCCACTGGGAGAGGGAGGTTGCCTTATGTTTCTCCCCATGTCCTGCTACTTTCTGGCAAGTGCAGAGCTATTTCAATAGGCTCAAGGTCTTTGTTGCTGCAGGTTACTTCTTTCCAACTCTCCAGCATCATCCAGCCTCAATGTCTCCTCTTGGTTTCAGCACTCTGAGGGGAAAATCTTGGGCAATTCCATGCTCTGAGAAGAGTTTACAGATATAATGTGGCCTCTTGAGAAAAATGGCATTTATGGAAACTGGAATTCTCTCTGTTACACCCCCTCAACCCATTAATCTTCAGAGGACTGAAAAATAATTCTGGAGATCCAAAGAAAATAATCTGTATCTTGCTGCTCTTTGGAGAGGAGTGAAGACATTTGGAATGTCCTCCCAGATGGCATTGCAGAGCTGCCATTGAATTTGGTCTCCCCAGAGAAGTGGGACATGGCAGAAAATCCATGGAATGCATGTGCACCCAGTCCCACAGTAGTGTTTTATATGGCATTCTGTCGGTTCAGGTGCAATCAGGGTAGCTTCTGAGAGCACACAAGACCTTCGAGACCCACCTTTCTGTAGCCAGGCTTTGCTGGGATATGACAATGAAGGGGGAAGAGGCTGATCCATTAGAGCTTGATGCACATCTAGCCCTGTAGTGTGTCAGGAAAGAAAAAGGTCCAACATGAATCCACATCAAAGGGAAGGCACTAACACTCCGTCTACCTCTGCAGTTTCTGGCAAAGCATGGGAATGCTGTGACTAAAGCCACATATGAAGCTCACATCCCTATTTACTATTACCAGCCAACCTACCATGACTGCCAGTAAGTTGCTGCATGCAGAAGAAAAGGGGGAAGGGCAGTTTGGTGTTCCTCTAGCTTGTTTCTGAGCTACCTGTCATCTCTCTCCCCAGAGTGCTGAGAGAACAGTGGATACGGGCCAAATATGAACGCAAAGAGTTCACTGAGCCAGGAAAACAGCTGCCATATTCCGATGGTAAGACCAGAGCATGGCTTCAGAATATCCTTCCTGTTGCCTTCGCTGGAAGCTTTTGAGCACCATGAGAAGAAAGCTTATAGTGTCAGTGTTGCAAACCCCACAGGTACTCCTGAGAGCCTAGGGAGCATTGTTTTGGGGAAGTTTAAATTGTGGGCAGGTAGGCTGGTGCTGCTATGGATTGCTTCCAAGTCTGATATAACTACCTGGCATTGTTCAAAGGTGTTTTCTGTCCTGGTGGAGCCAGGCCTCTGTGGTAAGGAATTTCTGTCCTGCTGCCTGCCACCTCCTCCAGCCACAGAAGCTGTCTTTGAAATGTCGCTGCCAGGGCTGTGACACAAGGCACCAGAGTTCAAGAGCCTGTAGAGTCAAGTCGGCAGAGTTCTGGTCCTGCGCCGATGCCTGTATGGGCCATGACTTTGATGTTTACCAGAGAGACTGCTCTCATTTTGTCAGAAGCAGTAGTGGGAGCTGGACTAGGAGGTGGGAAGCATCCGGGAACGGGGTTTTTTGTGTCTGTGCTGCAAACCTAGGAACAGCACCATCTTCAGTTGTAAATCAGAGATGGTCCGCTCCTTCTCAGATGTTTGTTCTCAGCAATAGTCCATCACATGTGCTTTGCCCCAGAGGTGTGGCTGGGACTCCAGGCTGCATGCAGCTCTCTAGTGCCTACCTACTGTGCCAGTGGTAGATGCTCTTAAAAGTGCTCTTTCTGCTCCCAGGGGTGAAAGAAGGCATCCTCTGGAAGCGAGGCCGAGATAATGGGCAGTTCCTGCCCCGCAAGTTCCTCTTGTCTGAGAGAGAGGGATGTCTGAAGTATTTCACCAAGCAGGATGTGAGTATGGTGGTCAACTCCCACCTCAGTGCGTACCCCACCCAAGGAGATGGCTGTGTTTCCCATGGATCTTTCTGAGGTTGCCTTGCTCATCCCAGGCCAGGGATGATAACAGGAACACATTACTGAGGAGACGGGTCCCCTTCCTAAATGTCAGGGTGACATTTTCCCCACGTCTTCCCTTTATGCTTCCCTAATGCTGATAAAAGGACTGATCTTTCACTTCAACCCTATCCATTTGCATGGCTGTGTAATCCTGCACCATCCCTGGAACCAGCCTTGCCCCACTGTGAGTCAAATTGGCAAAACCCCTGCTGTTTGGTTTGTATTGAGGAGAGCTATGCTTCTGCTAGTTCATCTTCCTGAAATGAATGGGACAAGTGCTAAGACACCGTCGCAAGGGAGGGGAAGGCTCAGGGTGAGGAGGAGCAGGAGCGGGGTCTCTGCTTGTGAGGTCAGTTAGCCTTTAGATTGACTCAGCTGCAAAATCAGATGCACTCAGTGTCTCGCTGGCAGTTCCAGAGTAGGCACAGCTCAAATTTGTACTGGCGAGGCTGGGACACTGTTTGGGCTCAAGCACGACATGCATTGAAGGAGTGTGTGCTAGAATAATTTTGTTGTGAAGTTAATACCTTTAAACACCTCTGACTGGTCGTAGGTCACTAAGTCAGTAGTTCTGATCTCTTTCCCACTATGATTGCTCATGGGTGACAAATGCCTTTCTGTTCTCAGGCCAAAGAACCCAAAATCAATATTAAAATAGATGTCATCAATGCTACGTTCCAGCCAGTGAAGATTGGAAACCCAAATGGCTTGCAGATCACCTATCTCAAAGACAACAAGACCCGGAATATATTTGTCTACCATGAAAGTGGAAAGGTATCTTGTTTTAGCATCAAACCCTGCAAGGCAATTGAGATGATTTGAGCAGCTGCTGGTATGAAATAATCCAAGGCGTTGGTAGGACAGGGAGTGTGTGTATGAGCTGCTGTAGGTAACAGAGTGGGGGTTCTGACTCTGCGTTTGTGTGTCTGTGAGAGTGTGTTCTTGCAGGGAGCAAGGCAGGAGCTCTGGGTGAGTCAGTTTGTGTGGGAGGAGCTGCCGTAGATGTGCAGATGTGCTGCCTGTGCATGCAGGGAATGGGGCAGCTGTGCTGGCTCTGTGTGTGTTGGGTGCGTCTGGCTGAATTTAGATGGCTCACTGTTCCTCTGGCTAAGCTTTCTCTCCTGTCCTTTTCCATTCTCAGGAGATAGTGGACTGGTTCAACGCCATTCGCTCTGTGCAGTTCCATTATCTGAAGGTAGCATTTCCCATTGCCAGTGATAATGAGGTAAGGCAGCACTAAAGCACGGTGCAGAGTCTCCTGCTGGTACTCGATTGTGAGATAAAAGAGCCCATTAGCTACTATTATATCCCCAGGTACAGAATTGGAAATTGCAATGTTTAGATAGAGAGATCAGAAAGTGTGTGTACAAGGGCCTGTGATGACCAAAGAACATCCAGTCTCTGCTTATTTCTGGGCACTTTGTAGACAGAAGTGACACCTGGTTAGGCAGTTCTGCAAACATGAATTTAAAATGCTGTTGGATTTGGGGGAATAGAAGGAAGGGCAGGGGATGAAAGCAAAGAAGGGTGGCTAAGTGAACGTTACTCTTGCCTTTTTGTCAGATTAAAAATCGGCTAACAAGAAACTTCCTAAAAGAGGGATACATGGAGAAGACTGGTCCCAAGGTGAGCTGCTGTGGGAGCAAAAAAAATCTTTCAGGGACTTGCCACAGACGCACTACCCTTCTCTACTTCAATGTTTTTTTCCTGCTGTTTCCTCATTCCCCCTTGACTCTTTAGACTCCCGTGGGAACAAACAGTGTGTATGCACCAAGGGAGGGGAGAATAAAAGGAAGGGGAAGGACACAAGTGAAAGTAGATGGAGCCAAAGTCCCTGCTTTCTCCCAGAACAGGAGATCTCTCTGAATGTGTCTGTATGTGCGTGACCTTACAGGTATTTAGTCACTAGATTTCTCCTGTCTCAACTCTGGGGTCCTTCACAGATGTCCAAGAGTTGGGGACAGCAGTTGGGACTGAAAAATTGATCCCCACTCTCAGCTCAGGAAGGGTGAGGAGGAGGAGGTTGCTTTTAAGGCAGGGGCTTGGTTCAACTGGTTGGGGTGAATTTTGGGTATCCATTCGCACCGCTCGCTGCAGAGGGCACTGTCACCTTACGTATGTCACCTCTTCCCTTCACAGCAGAGAGAGGCTTTTAAGAAGCGCTGGTTCACGCTGGATCACCGCAGGCTCATGTACTTCAAGGACCCTTTGGTGAGGAGGAGATCTGACCTCTGGCAGCTGCAGGCAGCAGTGCTGAGGGCAGGGTCAAAGTGCAACCAGAGTCTCGCAGGTCCCCCAGCTGCTCTGGATGCACTCTAGGTCTTCCCCTTTCCATGCCATCACATCCATTGTCTGTTTGTTTCTCTGCCTGTGAACAATGGGAACAGGGAGGGCAGTGATATAACGGTGGAGATGGGGAGGAGAGTGAGGAGGGGTAACATGGAGAGACAGAAGCAGCAGTTCCCCTCTCAGACCTCTTGAGATCTGTGCTCTCAGGTTTTCCTTTCCACCTCTGCCTTTGAGCACAGCCTCCCTGCTCTTCTGAGTCCCCTGACTGCTTTAAAATCTTTTTGCAGCTACATCCCTAGTCCTCACCCACTCTTCTCCTGTCCTTAGGTGCACTGCTTTTATTCCCTGATTCTTCTAGGATTCTGTCAATCCCTTTCTTTCCCTCCTGATGTGCAGGATGCCTTTGCTAAGGGTGAAGTATTTGTGGGCAGCAGAGAGAATGGCTATAGTGTCCAGAAAGGATTGCCTTCAGGGACACAAGGCAACTTCTCTTGGCACTATGGCATCACCATTGTCACTCCTGACCGGGAGTACCTCTTCACCTGCGAGACAGAGATTGACCAGCTGGACTGGATTGCAGCTTTCACTAGTGTCATCAACCAGGCCATGACACCACAGGAATATGCGAGTAAGTGTCTGGATGCTGTTTCCTTCCCTTTCTGCCACTCTGGTTCAGGATACTGCCCTAATGCAACGTCTTTTTCCTTCACTACAGTTGAAGCCTACTTCAAGTTTAAATCATAGGAAACCACGCGAGAACCTCACTATGACTTGACTCTACCTGGTTCTGTTGGGTGGGCTGTCGGAAGAGAAGATACACGTCAGAGAAACACAGTGCTCTTGAAGCACCCTTTGAAGCACTTTTTCCCCCCATAGATGGTCCACTTTGTTCTGGGGGCCTAATTAAGCTGCTTCCTTTCAAGTGCAAGATTCTGTGAGTCTAAATCCTCAGTGCAACCTGTCACTGTTAAACTGCTGTGATCTGACTGCACATCGACAGGCCTTGCCTGTCAATCAGGTCTTGAAAACTTGGCACTTGCTCTGTTGGACATAGGACCTAGCATGACTCCTGCATGAAACTGCGGACAGCCTTACATAAGAAAACAGCTGCCTGGCTGGAGCTACACCCCAGTGGGCTGGAGAGGCTGCTGGACTAGAAGAGACTGTTCCTTTACAAGAAATAGCTTCTCTGCTGGTGACAGAGATGTGAAACCTCTAGATATTTAACCAGTTAGAACTCTAGTTGAGAAAGGTCACTTAAAAGATGTAATCTAACAGACGAATGTGAGGCCTGTTTCCTCCTGCCGTGTATAGGCTTGAAAGTTTCTTCAGACATTTGTGTGGAGACCTTCCTTTGATTGCTACAGAGAAGATTAAGAGATTTGCTTGAAACAATGTGTGTGTATACATGTGTATGTGGATACTGGGTGCACATAACAAAAAGTGGTGGGGAGAGGAATACTGGCCTAGGGAAGATACTGTGAGAGATATTCATGCCATGGAAGTTCCAATGTCAAATTTGAGTCTCTAGGCAAACCAAGAACTGGGTCCTGTAGAGAGCAGCTTATGGTGTGTGATACAGAATTCAGACTCTCTGTTGTCTTTGCTAGAGCCTAGGGGTTGATGTCTGAAGCCAGTAATACTTGAATCTCTGCTCCCTCATTCTCCGTGTGTCAATGGCCTAGCACTTTCATTCTGCCCTATACATTACACGTGTATATATAGATAGTATTTTTGTTCAGTAGTATAACAGGTAAGCCTGTATGATTATGTCCTTCTAGTAACAGTCCTAACCACGAAATCAACCCATGATTCACATCTTAAAGATCATCTCTTAAACCTCTCCTGGGATAGCTGTGTTTCACATGCTGGATGGGTCACCTGACTTCTGCTGATGACTGTAGAACCTGATGTGTCTGCAGTTTTACACAGGCAGTGTGAGAGTAGGCATCTAGTGTGTTAAGAGGAGTTAACTGGAATTAACGAGGCAACCACTGTTGTAATTAGCTTCTAAAGAAATTAATTCAAAAATCCCACTGAAATTTATTTTAACTTCCTAAATGAGCTGAGCTGTTAAAGCATGAGGTTGTTTCTTGAAAAAAAGCACAGACAATTAGAGCTAGGAGCCATGGCTTTTCATTGCATATCCCAGGGCATGTGGACTGTGAGTCTTCCCATCAGAGCCAGATGGGCAAAGGCATGGTCTGCCTCTGCTTCTCCGGGGTCTCTTCTCTATGCTGAGACCACCATAAACTGTTGGGAGCATTGACTTCCTGGATGAGAAGCAACATCACTTGTTCTTCTGCTGTGACACAATGGACCTTTCCATCCAAGTGTTTTTTCACTGCAGTTTGCTGATCTCTCCCAGTTTGGAGCATGACTGTCCTAAAACACGAAGCCATTGCAAAGCTTGTGTTACAAAATGAAGTGCCTCTTGGTTCTGATAATATGAAAATGGGGCAGTCCATTTGAAAAAAAACCCAACTCATCTCCATCTGAACAATCTGCACCTTCAGTTCCCCTCTGGGAAGAGGAATTGTGAGAGTAACGTAGACGTGCCAAGATCTGACAGAGATAACCCAGGTGGTGGCCTTTCAAGTTGCCTCCATCAATGGTCCTATATGCCCATTACTATGGCACGGTCATGCTGAAGCTTTGGCATGCAGAACATTGCTTGGGAAGGTGCTTGGCTCCTACTGCAGCGAGGGCACTACTGATGAGCTGCTGCCTTCTCTTGTTTGCTGCTGAGTTATCACTGCTGGAGATGAGTGAAGGCATTTGACTCAGCCACAACAAAGCTAATACAGTGATGATGCATAAAAGTGTGGCTGGAGTGGCCTGAAAACCGCTGTGAACTAACAACAGAGAATATTTAGCAATAGCACATCTGTCTGTGCTCTGCAGATTCTGTCCCAGCACGTCTGTTCCCTGAGATGAGTGAGACTCGGATGTGAAGAAAGAGCGAGGTGGTGTTTGGTGCGGAAATGTCGAGCCAGAGGTGCCATGCAGTGATGCCCCATTAGAGGGCACCGGTCTGCTCCCTGCTCTGAGGTGAAGCAGTAGATCCTAGGGGTTTGGGGGAAGAAGGGGGGAGGCTTACAGAAGGAGGATGGTCTTTGGGGAAAGGGAGGAAAGAGTGGGTCTAAAACATCCAGCCTGTTGAGTCTCTAGAAGCTTGCTGCTGGCTGAGGGACAAGGGTGGAACAGGGCCAGGTCATAGAAAATGGGAGGTATCTTACCATCTGGTGGGTTTGCTTGCAAACCAGATGCTGCATCTATTGCCTGCGCCTCAAGGGATCTTGATGTCCTTGGGAGCTGGGGACAGGCCCTCTCAGCCTGGCTTTGGTAAGAGCCAAAGAGAGCAGTGTGACAGCTCCCTGCCTGTTGTGCTTCCAAGGCTGGCCCTTGTTTCCCTTCTAAAGCCACGGAGCGATGCTTTTCCTTCCTGCTACATTAGGGAGTCTTGGCTTTCAGCTATATCCTCTTCCAAATGAGGAAAACTGTGTAAGGGGAAAGGAGAAAAAGAAAGGGAAAAAAAGAACAAGAAGGAAGAGGGAGCTGGAGGAAGGCACTGGGGAAGGAGATGTCTGCAGGAAATAGAAGGAAGCCAGCATGGCTTCTCAGCTGTGGCTAAGAACCCGGTATAAACTGGGACTGTGTTCGCACTGGTGTGTGAAGCTGTGAGTCAGACACATTCCTCTGTGCAGTTGGCAAGATGACTCTCCAGGGGCTGGTTCACGGGGGGAGAGCCCCCCTCTGCAGAGTTTCTCTGAGCTGAGAGGACACAGATCTGGGAGAAGGAGCAATCTGCCTGTCCACTGAGTCTGCTGGTTTCCATGAGCTCAGCGAATGCCGGAGAAGCAACAAGCGAGGAACTGGTGAAGACCAGAGACATTTCCTCCTGGCTGGCGGAGGCTGTTTTGCACCTCTTCGTCTTGAAGGGGAGAGAGGTGTTCCCTTCTCAGACCTTTGGTGGTTAAGGAAAACTACTGCATGGAGCTTGTGATGGACAAGATGGACCGGGTGGCTGGAGGTGAGGAATAAACTTCCCTGGAGACTGCTGAAGTCTCAATATTCTTCCTTCTCATGTTAAGGCTAGACGTGTCCCACACTGCGAGGAGGGAAGAAACAGATCTCTGACAGCCTGCCTTGCTCTGCCTTGCCCTACGCAAAGATGTCTTGTGATCCTTCCCCCATCAGCACAAGACTTGGAGAGGATCCTGAGGGTGGCAGTTTCTCAGAGGAAAGCAGTGGTGGTGATGACAGTAGTGTCCTGGGAGGGGACAGCCCAGTCACGGTGCCGCTGGGTGCAGTGCTGCTGGTCATGTGCCTCATTGGGATGGTAGGGAACATCTACACGGTGGTGGTGGCTTCTGGCAAGCTGGCCGGCCGCTCAGCGGGCTCCTTGGAAGTCTATGTGATCAACCTCGCCCTGGCTGACCTCCTGTACCTCTCGACCATCCCCTTTGTGGTCTGCACCTACTTCGCCCATGACTGGTTCTTTGGGGATGTGGGCTGCAGGCTTTTGTTCAGCCTGGACCTCCTCACCATGCATGCCAGCATCTTCCTGCTGACTGCTATGAGCTTGGAGAGGTACTGGGCAGTGGCCAGGCCATTGCAGGCAAGACGGGCCAGCAACGCTTACCGCAAGCTGGCCAGTGCCATCCTCTGGCTCCTCTCACTCCTGCTTACGGCCCCCATGATGGTGATGACCCAGCTGCGGGAGGGGAGTGGCCCCCACAAGCGCATCTGTGTCCCCACCTGGACACCGACAGCTTTCCGGCTGTACCTGACAGTGCTTTTCACCACTAGTGTCCTCGCACCTGGCGTGATGCTGGGCATCGTCTATGCCCGCCTGGCCTGGGTGTACCAGTCTTCTGCATGGGGATTGGGGCTGCCAGCGTCTGGTCGTGCCCCTGTCTGGTGGCTCTTCTCCAGGATCTCTGCCATCGTGGTGGCCTACTGGTCCTGCTTCATCCCCTTCTGGTCCTGGCAGCTGGCCGGGCTGTACTGGGGCGAGGGGCTGGGCATCAGCCCTGTTGCCCGGGCGTACCTCAACTTCGGCATCACCTGCCTGGCCTACAGCAACAGCTGCATCAACCCCTTCCTCTACACCCTGCTCGCCGGCAGCTACCGCCAGCGCCCCAGCTGCAGTGGGATAGGCACAGGGCAGCCCCTGGCACCTTCCCGGGAGGCAATGGAGTGCCCAGGAAGAGGCTGTGGCTTCTCTCTGGCTTTTGGGGAGTCATTGAGATCTGTGGGGGAAAGCAAGGGGTAAGCAGTGTCCCAGGTTGGAAACATCTCCCAGCTTTGAGCTGAGGTTGGACCTACAAATAAAAATGCATCACCTTCCATAGCAGTGTGCAGTGTCTTCCATTGTTGTTGCAATGCCTTCAGCTTCAGGCTCTCCCCTCTGCAAGGCTGCTCACCCTCCTCAGCTGCTGGGAGGATGCTTGTCTTGGTGATGCTGCCTCCATCCTCAGGTCCTTCACCTCTTACACACCAGCCTCCATTTACGCAAGGCCAGGGAGTGGGTGGATGGGAGCAGTCAGCCTCGATACATCTAAATTATACAGCTGGGGAACCCTTGCCACCCATCACCTCCTTGCTAGCAACAGGTCAAGCCATAACAAAATCAGGGCAACAATGAGTCACGGATTTCACAGGACCAGTGAGTCACTTCAAGAAGCAGCCACGCTAGCAGGAGACCTGAGTAAGTTTTATCTTCTGTGGTAAAGCTTATGCTCAGATTTCTTCCCCCACCCTCCACAAAAAGTCTTTGAAGAGTCTTTCTAAAAAAAGACTCCCAAGTGCAGTTAAGAGATGTTGTGAGAATGCCCAGAATTACAGCTTAGGGACGTCAGCGTATTTGCTCAGCTTTCAAGAGCAGCCCAGCAGAGGAAGCTGCAAGAAGAGAGTTTCACTGTGTCCGTTATCACAGCTCATGGAGGGGGCCCTCAGCAGCACCATGTCCCTGCTGTTGTTGAGGAAACTCCAAAGTCTCTGGCCTACCGAATGTACCCCAGTCTGCCAGGCTAGAGTGTCAACGACACTACATAATCCGGGCCAGATCTCTCACCTTAAGGCCATCTAGCCTAGCATGGCTCACTTCCATACAGCTAAATTCTCGTCCCCAGAAAGGATGGCCTCATCCATATCACTCTATAAGAAGAGTCTCCAAGCTATGCTGTCCCCCAGCCACACCTATGCACAGGGTGGCAATGTTAGATGTTGTGTTTGCTGTTATAGATGGAGCTCTAAAGAGTGGGACGTGATCATCCAGAGCAGGCTGGCTTGGGGCAACATGAGGCTTCAAGGGAGATCCAGCTGCAGAGCTGCAGTTGCTTATGTTCTTTGTATTTGTCTACAACTTGTCTCTCTCTTCCTCCTCAGCTTTCCAGTTCCTAGCCAAGGCTCCCTCTGCATGGGTACCCGAGACACAGGACCTAGCAGAGCCTCATGAATTTTAGAGCAAGAACAGGAGGTGCCCCTGATGTAGGAGAAAGTTCCTGTGTTCCAGCTGCTCTGCAGCTGCTTAATGGGAGGAACCAGCCCAGCCAGGCCTACAGGGAGTCCTTGTAGGACACCAAATTGTTTATGCTTCATGTTACTTATGGAAGTGATGACCTTAAGATTGGGTCCTTCCATTCCAGGCCTACTTGATAACTGCTGTGCACCGTGGAAAGGGCATCTCCCACCTTACCTATCCCCACCAGGCACAGGTTGCCCAACAGCAGTCATCATCGCCACTGAAATATCTTTAGACTGGGAGAGCCCCCCCAAGGCAGCTGCTGACTGACATCTCGAGTAATGACCCACAGGCCAGTGAGAACTATGCTGTAACATCAAACATGCCTCATGATCTTTAGACTCCTCAGAGGCTACCCCTCAGTTTAGCCTGAGAAGCGCTCAGGCTCATTTGAGCTAATATGAGTAAAGGGATTACAAAAGCACAGTGGACACACCCTTAGGCTGCTATCTGTCCCAGCTATAGATGGACTAGGCAAGTTACACAGGGCAGTATAAAGCCAGACTCCTCCAGGTTACTGCCCTCAGGTGCTACATGAGCTATGGTCCTACAGTTCTTCTGCAGCTACTGGAAGAAATGATTTGTGCAAGGAGCCCACTGCATACTTTGCCACACCCAGCAAGGCATCTTTTTCTACTGTTATCCTCATGCAGCAGTAAAAGTGCCCAAGACGACTTATGGTACTGCTGTGTCACGAGTAGGATCAGCCTCTACAGCAGGGTGCATAGCAAAGCTAGTACAATTGAAGACTTTCCCCTCACTCTATGCCCCCCTAGGTTTATCTAGCACAGCAGCTCAAGGCTCTCTAAATGCAGATAGTATTTATTAATACACTTTACCCAGGCCGGGTAAGGTGTCAGTCTAGACCTCCATAGTGGGTGACTGCCTAAGGGACCATTCTCCTCTCCTCCTAGCCACATCTAGGCCCAGTGTTTCCAGCAAAGACTCTCCTTGGGACTTTCGCCTTCCCAGGTTTATCTTCATTCTCCTTTCCACCCATGACTTTAAGGGTCAAGGCTGACACAATCCCACCTGCATATGGTACTCGAGCAAAGTTGGTTACCCTCCTCCCCTCACCCCTGCAGCAAGGTGACCAACCCATGCAGACTTGCAGTATGAAACAGATTAGATTGAGACTGGGTAGACCAAAACTCTTTATTGATTGCTTTTTCTGTATCTTTGAGATAGAGGTGTCAGATGAAGTTATTCCCAGCTAATGGACTGGAGTGTGAAGTCCCCTTGTGTATCAAAGTAGTCAAAGGTAGCGAGACCAAGCCGGTTCGGGAATGTAAACTGGTGGCCTGGCAGGTGGACTGTCAGATCATTTGGGTTGACAGCAAAAGTGATCTGCAAGACAAATGGAAAAGTCAGAGTTTCCATCAAAGATACCTTCAAGCTTTCCCCCTTTGCAGCATTGCTTTGCCACCCTCTGCTTTGCAGGGTGAAAATGCTCAGCAGCATAACCTGCTCTTCAACAGCACAAACATTATTCTGGTCTGCTAAGACATGCCTATTCCCCACTCAGTTCAATGGTAACATCCCTTTGAGCCAGATGGAGCTTACATGTTTCATCTTCATCACAACTTACAACCCTGGAGGTGCTTGGCTTCTGGCCAAGCAGAAGCCAAGCACCTCCTGTACAGAGAGTCCCAAGACAGGCCCTGCAGTTGGGTGCCCTGTGCCAAACACCCTCCCTTCACCAGGGAGTATAGAGTGTGTTCAGGTTCAGTCCTCACCTCTGCTGTGCCCCCCTTCTGGAAAGGGAAGGTAGACTCCCTGTGCTCAGCACCCCACTCTTCCACTTTCTTTGAGTTACACACGATGGTGTTCACATCACCATGAGCATCAAAACGGGGGTTGAAGTGAAGGCCAAGGTTGGAAGCATCCTTTCCCAGATTCATCACAAAGCTGCAGAGAAAGGAAAAATTAATATTACAGAAGAATGTTGCTCATTACAATGAGCATCTCTGTTGCTTCAAGCCCAACTGAAGGTGTCCAAAGAGAAACCATTTGCTAAATGCCCAAGAAGATAGTGCTGTGTCAGTAAGGAACATTCTTCTGCTGGGGTGATGAACGCATAGAGCCATCCTTGGCGGAGACACCATTTAGTTCCACTGAGCTTTTAACAAGAGAGAGATTCAGCACTCAGAGCTCTGAACGGGGAGTTATCCTGCACTCAGACCAGCTTCCAAGGAGCCAGTTGCTCTTCACAGGTTTCCTTCCAGCCCAGACAGTTAGCTGGTGCTGTACCTTGCCTGACAGCTGCTGCCTTCTCCCCACCCTGCAGGCAGCTGAAATATTAGCATGTCATTAGCTATCCCAAAGCATTTGCAAGGACAGCTCAGATGAGGAGAGAGAAGGTATATTATTTGGCAAGAAAAAGCCTAGGAGGCTTCACTCCAATGCAATCAAACTTCAAACACACTGGGAAGAGCCAGGACTTGTTTCCTGGAACACTACTAGTGCTGGTACAGCAACTATGGGCTCCACCTTATCCACCAAGAGGCTTCACCAGCCACAGACCTGCACAAGGGCTAGGGGCTGCTGCAGAGGCTTCCCTGGGGGCCCGAGCCACCCTGATCCCTGCAGAGTTAGGAGCACAATTCTACTTACTCCCACCTACTCACCACTTTCCCTCCTAGCACCTGACAGGCACACTTCACCAGCCTGAGACCCCCTGCTGCAACATGCAACCCTTCCATTTGCACCATTAGCTGGAGCTGGGGCTCAGAGATTCCAAGGCCTCCCAGCTGCCTGGGCTATAATCCCCTCCTGCCCAGTGAAGCAAGGCACTGTAGTAATGTGCCTGTTCCAGGGCCATCTTCATGCAGGAGAGAGGATGTGGCTGTGGAGATGGTCTCAACCCAAATCTCAGTATAGAGGCAGCTTCCATTTCCTTTACCCTGTGCTAGAGAGGATGTGGTCACTGCCAGTGCATGCAGCCAGAGCTTTACATCTGCTTTGGCTTAGCCCCTTGGCAGCCGGTGCCTGCAATGTGCATTAGCCTGTGACTCATTGGGAAGCTCTGCTGATGTTAACCCTTTCTAAAGCTGCTCCTCTCCCTCCCAAGGGAGACATTTCTTCTGTCCCCCACCAGTATAAGACAACTCAGTGTGTTGCCTTGACTATGCCTAGACAGCACAGAACTTACCTCTTGGCATTTGGTGCAATTTTCCCCTTGACAATGAGGCGCTGGCCAGGCTTGAGACCCAGGTTGGTGCACACTGGTCCCTGGGGAACACAGAGGCAGAGACATTAGCTCAGTACCTGCTGGCTCACTTGCTCTGACTTGGCAGTTTTCCCTACTGCCTTGCAAGACAGTGCATTGCTTTGGATCACTGGAAAGACAGGGAAGCTCCCTTCCCCTGGGGCATTGCACCAGGGACATCCCAGAGAAGTTAGTCCAGTCACATGGGACACGTGCCCGATTTCCCAACCTTTCTCCTGCTGCTTTCATCGATATATCTATATTTCACTGCAGTGAAGTGTAAGTACCTGCAAGCTCCCATCACACCCACCCTGTCGTAAACACACCCATGTACCTTGTGGGTCTCATCATCCCACACAAGCTTGGCTGTGCATGGATGGAGCCTCAACTCCCTTCTCCTGGCTTGGATTTGAATTTCAAGCCTCACCCAGATCCAGGGGCTCAGACACGTTGCTCCCCAGCTCCCAAGGGCTTGGTGGTTTGTTTTATATGCTCAGCCTTTGCAAAAGCATTCTCCTGCTCTATGAAAACAGCTTTCCCCACTTTCTCTCAAGAAATAAAATACCCCAGTGAACCCCTATGTACTTATTTAGTATAGTAGAAGGAAGACCCAAGAATACCAAGAATCTTTCCCTTATCTCACTTTAATAAATAAACCTGCACTTCAGACACTCCCTCAGTTTAATAAAACTAATCAAAGTGCAATCACTCTTCTGACACCAGCATCTCCCTGGCTGTCCTTGACACTCAGAGTAGGACACTTCTGTATTGCGTATTTCCTTACGAGAAAGAAAGGGATAAAGATTCAGTGACTCAGGAAAACTTCAGCCAGGAAGCAAGCAGCAAGGTTGCCCAGAAGAGATGTTCAGAGAGCAATAAATAGTACTGCAGCAGTTTCCCCAGAACAGAGCTGCTGTAAAACAGGTAACCCCAGCTTGAAAGCCAACCTAACAAGGATCCCACCATGTACCTCCACAAAGGGATCCTGCAAGGAAAAAGACAATCCTGTCAGAACAAGAAATAGCAGCCACTCCTCTGTAATAGGTGCAGCAGGGACTCTTCCTTCCCAGCTGCAAGTACACAGCTCTACCAGTCCCTCTGACACCAGGGCAGATGCACAGATGGAGGAGGATAGCACAAGTACCCTCACACCAAGCCGACACATTCCCCACAGTCCCACTCCATCAAGCATCACCTCCAGCAAAGCCACCGCACCCCTTTCTCTACTCACGCAAGACATGGTGCTGCTCTGACAGGCTAATGCTCCCCTTCACCAAGGTGCAACAATCCCAGTCAAGTAGCTAAAGGGACCCCACCCTTGCCTTTAAATAGATGGAGAGCTGAGTTGTCCCAGCCCTTCTCCACCCCACACACCAATCAGACCGAAGAAAGGGTGGGAGGAGCTGGTTTTGGGGAGAGGAAGGGCCTATCAGGCAAGACTGCTTCTTCCCACCCTCACCCAGGCTCCTCTCCAGGATGCTAAACCCAGCCCTTCCAAGTAGGCTGCTGGCCGCCCCAGGAGGAGATCCAGCTGTGCGTGGCCATGAAGCCAATGGAAAATAGTTTTACCACGAGTGTTTTACTATTCAAGGCTTTTATCCCACATGGAAAATGGTCGGATAGATTGAGACTTGGCAGGAAGGGTCAGGGAGGAAGGCTGGGTTTTCAGCTCCAGCTAAATCAGAAGAAATGCCACTGAGTGCGCACAGTACCTCAGAAACTCTTAGTGGTCCATGTGAAACCCCAGGAGCAGAGGACTGAAGCTGGATCTGGGTCACCCAGCTGCGCTATCAAGCCTTGATGACACCAAACACTGCCCAGCAGCTGACCCAGCCCTGACTGCCCACTCTTGTAGGTTCAGGAACCAAAGGAGGGAAAAGAGTCCTTATTGTGCAGAACCCCTGGACACTTTCAAAATCATGCAGCTTGTCTTGGCTGTAGGTCACAGCAAGCAAGGACAAAGCTATCTTGGAGCGATAGGGAGGAATTATGCAGGAAAGCTCAGTGCCTGGCTCGTTCACCTACCCTGGGCCCACCTAGGGGGCTGAGGAACAAGGGAATGCTGGCAAAACTCTCTATCTCAAGTAGCCATAGCATCTATATGACTTTTATCTGCCTCCACGTTCTTTGGTGGCAAGTATGATTCACTCCGAGTGAAAGGATTCCTTTGGAAAAAGTTACCCAATTACTATAATACATGGCTCAACTGTAATTACAGTGAAAGAGGAGGGAAAAAATTCAGGCAGTGGGCCAAGCCTGCGGCTTAAAGCTCTCCTTGTCTTGCATATTTGTCTCTAAATCACAAGACGCTCTGTGATTTCCTTAAGAGGCCCAGAACTGAAACTGGCTGAAACACTTTCTTCTCTCTCTATGAGGCCCATCTGTTCCCCATCTCCTGAGGACGTGATAGTCCCCATACCTCTTACCCCCACAAAGTACAGCTCCAGAGGCTGTCACTCCTGGGTGTTGCCCGTTGATGCCATTGATGCCAACAAAAGTAGCAGGGAGGACCTCCTGCCTGCTGGAGACAGGGAGGGCCTGGAAAGGCTTCAGCTTTTGGCCAGGTCACCGATCATCCTGTGACACAAGGGGCCTGGAGCAGAGGCCAGAGTGCCCTTCTTTGCTCTGACATGCCCGCTCCCTCCTTACCCCTCTGGAAACCTGTCTCAGGGTTTAGCCCTTGAGCTTGACACCTGCTGTGTGGTGCAGGACGAGGAGCAGTGCTTCATACCAGCAGGAGAAAAAGTAACTGGAGCCAGCTTCCCTCTGCTTGGGATGCATGTGTAATAAATAAATCATGTGAGATTTTGTGAGAACAAACCCCTGTAAAGGACCCCAGACATCTCTCCAAGGAGACGAGCTGCTGCTGGAACCACGGTTTAGCAGGTTGTAGGGGTTGGATTAGGAGGGGCCTTTCCCTTTCAAGAAGTGGTGGATAGGGAAAGGAAATGTGTAAATATTTGCTCCCTTAGAGCTGGAGCTGGAGGCAGCCATTTAAAAGGTCAGGAGTAGGTTCTGTGTTTGCTGCAGTGTTTCTGGCAGCTGGCACTCTAACCCAGCCCTAGCAGCCACCAGTTCCTTGAGTCACACCTGTCCAGGGCCCTTCCTCCAAATGCTGCCCAGAAGATCAGAGACCAGCTCATGGATAGCGAGTGATAATGAGGGAGGGGACAGCATCCAGAGTTAGTGCTGGAAGGGTTATTCACAACAAGTAAATTCATCCTTCAGGCTTGAGACTACCTCAGGCAGCCTGTGCTTGTCTGATAGAGGTCCTTGGTGTATCCACTGGCTTTCAAGGAGCCTTGAATTAAATAGCATTAGCGGGACAGGCTAAAACCACAGGCAAGGAGCCTGAGGGGTGTCCCATTACCTGCAGGCCATGGGCTACCTGTGTCAGTACAATGCCACGTCTCCCTTCCTACCTTTGGGTTGCAGCCACCATAAAGAGGTGACAAAATCTAAAACTCATTGTCCACAAAAGATATGGCTGAATTCAGGAGGGGGAAGGTCCCTGCTCACCATGATGGTGCACCAGACAGGGATGGTATCCCCAGCCACACTGACACCTGCACCACTACCCTGAAGATGCAGAGGTGCTTGTCCGTTATTTTCAGCATGAATGTGGTGCAGGAAGAGCCACTGTGGGCTGAGAAGGGCAGAGCCAGGCTGGTTAGAGCTGGCAGTCCTCATGTCCTGTCACCTCATTCCTTATCAGTGTGTGGTGGGTCAGCCAGCTAGGGCATGTGCCAGCAGGTTATCAGCCATCTGCAAAGGATGGAAATGAGGAAGATGAGAATAGATCACAGCAGACCTTGGTGGCAAGGACTCATCCTTCTGTGTGGGAACTCAGCAGTGGGATAGGGCTCTTCTCTTCCACCCTTCCAGCCAGCCTCTTCCTCACCAGGAGAGTTCTCCTGCATCACATTGCAAATCCTTACCTTGTATTACAGGAGAGTCACTGATCTGCATAGTACGTTGGGAAGCAAAAGATCTTCTTTGGCCAAGCCAAAGGGAGTGAGTGGACCTGATGCTGTTGCTGCAAATAGTGTCCTTGACCATGCCAAGCTCTTGGCCAGAGGGAGCTGCAAGTGTGGAGAAAGGAGCAATGTGTGTGGGATATTACTTCAGCAGTGCCATATTTCTGGTTATGAGGGTGAGGCAGGTGGTGTTTCCATCTGCACCTGCATTCTACAAACTAGGATCGTGTGTCTCAGGCAGGATGGGGCCAGCAGAGCCAGCTGCCATGGCAGAGGCAGACCAAATTCACAGCCAGCACAGGTATGCAAGGTCCCAAATCATAGCAAAGACCCCACCAAGCATATCCTGTGCCAGGGGTCAGGTATCCTGTTGAGGTCCTGAACCTGGGCACTTGTCCTGTAGCCTGCACTCTGGGCACAGGTGGCTCCTGGTAGCAACTCGCCGTCCTCTCACTAGCCTTTCCTCGAACCAGTCCCTGTTTGCTTACTCCTCCTCAGAAAGTGCAAGTTGCCCTTGTATGGTGAGCAATCCCAGACAGTCCTCAAAGAACTGCTACTGCCTTTGAGGCCTGAGCTCATCCCCTGGTGCTGGCCAAGACCCATCATTCCTGTAGAAGGGACCAGACACCCTCATCTGTTGCTAGGCTTGCCCATGATTTTTTTGTACCTCTTCTGCCAGGACTCAGACTTCTTCCTGCACTCACCTTGATAGACAGAGCCCATGCTGATCTCTCCATGCTGATCTCTCCATCCTGACATGGCATGATTTCTTGAGCCCCTGGCTTTTCTTGTGGACATCCCAATCTCTCCCAGCTGCCAAGATGTAATTCAGCTTAGGTTGAAGAGGGAAAAATGATTGCTAAGGGTGAGTTTCAACATTGTGAGTAGCTTTGATATAGAGCCTACCTTCTGGTCTAGCTGATAGGCACTGGTATGGTTCAGCGTACCCAAGCTTGTCCTGTGTGCTGAGAGCTGGAGTACAGCTACTGCACGTTATCGGGTTGGCTTGAACTGCTGGGCTGAGCTGTTGGGGGGCTCTAACCAAGGTGGTTTGGCAGCCGCCAGAGAAATAGCCCAGTCAGGCAAGTGTCTGAAAGAAAAGAGGGAAGATCTGCACCCAAATCTGCCTGTAAGGGATGCAGTGGTAGACAGGGCATTGTGAGTCATGACCTTGGAGGACTGTGAAAGGGCCTGGCTGAAAAGCCCATGGACTACGTGACCAAAGTCCACCTGTATACCTTGCTCTTCAGCTGGCAAAAGCCTGTTTTGGCTACAATTACTCCTTCAATGATTTGCAACATCTTTCCACTGAGAGAGTGTCTTTGTACCTGTTCAGCTACTTTGTGTTGTGTGGGTTGTGGTGTTTTAAATTCCGGTGCACTAAACTCAGATTCATTATCTCATGGACACAGAGCCTTACATCAGGAATGAGCTACAGCAGGATCTTCCAAGCTTTGCCTGCTGAAACATTTCCAACCACATCCAGTTTCCTTTATTAGAAACCATCTACAGGGCTCCAGCTCCTGCTGACTCCAGAATCTCTGCTTTCATTAAATTAGTATGGAAATATGTTCCCCAGTGGCGAAGATAATCCTGTAAATGTTATCAAAGGGTACCTGGACAATGTGATTTATCTGAGTGAGTTTGAAATTACAGCTTAGGAAAGTGGGAATGACTCCTGCTCATGCTAATGACACCAAGATGTGTTAGATGAACTTCAAAGAGCATCCCGTGAGCTCCTCAAATTCATGCTCCTCACCTCCTCCCTTGCTCCTCTGGCTCCTCATGTTGGGCTCCATCTCACCTCTGGGGTGTAAACCCTCCCCAGGCACAGAGGGGAAGAGAGTGCTCCTGGTCCACCAGCCAGAACCGCGGGACGGGCACAGCATCCTGGCCAGGAGGGGAGGGAGCTGGGTGCTGAGTAGCGGCCATGGGCAGCATGGACCAGGCTGTGTCAGCCCACGGAGATGGTTGGCCCAAGCCATTCAAGTGTTCTTCTAGCATGTGAGAATGGCAAGAAGCCACTCACTGATCTGGGTTAGCTCCTCTGCCTGGGTGATAGGCAGTAGGGCTCTTGAATGATGGTGCTAGAAATGCTAACAGCACAGCAAAAAATCACCAAGCCTTCGATTAACTTGGACTTGAATGATCCTTACTGTCAGGCTGGAGCAGTGGAGTCAGCAGATATGTAATCTCAGACAGGTTGAGAAGGCTTTACGCCATTTGCATTTCAGTTTAAAGGAACGTGGCCCAGGGCAGCACAGCAAAGGCAAATCAAGGAGGTGCAGCCCGATAGTTTAGGAAAGCATGTTCTTAGTTTTGACACAGAATGGTTGCTTGCAACTACACAGCCTGGACTGAGTAGTCACTGCATGTAGAGGATTTCCAAGAGCTCCAAATTCAGGTTAAGGAAATGCTTGCAGTGTATCAGGCAATTGCTGCTGAGCCAGAGGGGAACAGCAGACCAGGGAGAGCTGGAAGGTGAACGGAGTAAGGCTTAAGTTCTCCTGTAGGCAAAGTACCATTACGGACCTTCTACAACTCTGCCACTCAGTTTGAAACTGACAGTATTTTTCTCCTTTAAAGAAAATGGGAAATTGACTTCTGACCAGCGGTGTAAATTTCCAATTGTCCTGAAATAAATCAAGTTGAAGAAATAGAAAGAAAGAAAAAAGATAGAAGTGAAAATGAGTCGGGGTGCAGCATGCGTTGTTCAGGCACTGCAGGCAAGGCTTTGAACTTAACCTTTAAGAAATGACATGTTTCGAAAGCAGAGCTACAAACTCAGCAAATGTTGGCTAGAGAGGGAAAAACATTGCCACTGCTTGTCTGGACGTTGGCTAATGACTTCCAGAGGGCCTACAACGTAACCCCAGTGCCACCACTGCAACATGGTGCTAAAATATGATGCTAAGGAATATTCCTGGGCTGTTGCTTAGGGCTGGGAGTTCAAGGGCAAAGAAATGCAGCTCCAAGTGGAAAGTTGAGATGTTTCAGCACCAATGTGCCAGAGCAAGAGAACTGCAGGCTGTAAACTGATTGTACCCACTGGCTCTGCAGGTCTGTAATACTGAAACTAGTGTCCTTGCAGTGCCTTAGAAACCTGCCATTTATAATTAAGCCTATTTCAAGCCTAGAAATAACCTGCTGAAGCATATTCCCTGTCCCAAGTTGCTGTCTATTAAAGTGACTTCTGAGACGTGCTAAGCAGAGGTTTGTTTCCTGTACTTAATATGCAAACTGTAAGTAGATGCCATGTTTGAACATGTTACAGCAACCCAGATGCTGCTTTCGGCTCTTCCAAGAAACAGTGCTCGCGACATGTATGCTCATGGAATACAGGCACGTTCTCCTGCAACACCCTTGAGACCGAAACTCAGCCACACGCTGTTTTTCACTGAGTGATGTGTGTAAAAACCAGTCTGGAATGAAAGTCCTGAACAAAAGGGTTGCCTTGAATAGGTTTTGCTGGCAGGAATGACAAAGAAACCTAAACCACCCGTTTTTTTGGTGCATGCATAGTGGTACCTAGGGTGTGGGATGTGATATTAGTCTCCACACACAACAGAAACACCATCAGAGTTGCTTGGGAGGTAAGGCTGGCAGGGAGCCTGGAGCACTTCAGGTTTTTCTCACTGAGATGTACTCTGCACGGGCCATTGCATCTGCTTTGGCAAAGGCGTTCATCTGCAGCCAGCCCACGAGCCAGCGTTAGGGGCACATCTCACGCCTGGAGAGTCTCCAAAGCACATGGGACCACAAGGCATCAGCACAGCTGAGCTGAAGCCAAGGCAGGCGAAAGGCCAGCTTGGCCTTTCCGAGGGGCAAAGGGGCCTTGCTGGGCAGCAGGAGCTGGAGAAAAGTGCATTGCCTTGAGCGAACATGTTCTTGTTGTCCTTTGG
This sequence comes from Neomorphus geoffroyi, assembly GCA_033558235.1. NCBI lineage: Eukaryota > Metazoa > Chordata > Aves > Cuculiformes > Neomorphidae > Neomorphus > Neomorphus geoffroyi. The sequence continues at coordinate 18,093,594 of JAUMJM010000021.1, read as the reverse complement.
GGGTCTTACAGGTGTTACACCTCATCATTCCCCAACAGAGACACATCCTCATGGCCCCAAAGCCAGAGCAACCCGAGGACTCCCCTCCACTTCTTGACTGGGGACTCCTTAAAAAGTCCCTCAGGAGTTTCAGCTGCATGTGCCATCCTTCCCTTGCTGCCCCAGACAGTTAGGTGGTACTGAGCCCTGTTAGGCAGCTGCTGTCTGCCACCCTACAGCCAGCTGGAACAATTATCCTCTCACTAGCAAGTTCTCTGTTATCCGCCAGGATCAGCTGCTGAAATGGGAGGGTGTTTTGGCAGGGCTTGGCACCTTCCCTTCCCTGAGGCTTGTACTATTTGGGGAGAGACAACGCAGGGTGCTTCTCTCTGATGCTATCATGGTTTGGAGGCAGGGGAAAGCACTGAGATGTGTCATCCCTGCAATTCTGTTGGTTCCCACCCCCTTGTGAGGGGGCCCAGCACTCTGGGGCTGGTAGGTACCTGCCTATCACTGCTGTGGTGGGGCTGCATTGCTCTTTTGGGAGTTTTTGCATTAGGATCTTTCCGAGGAAGCTCTTTGCAGAAGCCATCTCTACCTCTGTCAGCAAGCATGCCCACCCATCATCATGACCCACAAGAGCTCATCTTCCTCACCTCTAGTTTCTCTGGCTTGCTCTGCTCCCTGGGCAGAAAGCAGCTGCTGAAGCACCCCATCAATGCCAAAACTGGGCTTTGCTGCCTGCAGTGCTCAGGAAGGGCCAGTCTTGGGTGCCCAGTGCAGTCCAGGTGGCAATTGTCCACACCTTACGACAAAAGATACAGTCCACACTTGGGATCTCGTCGGTTCCTTTCTCCAGATTTGGATCTGGAGCAGGTTCACAGCAACACCCACGGCTGGGGTGGGAATATACGCTGTTTCATCAGGAGCACAAGCTCACTCCCCCAGCACTGGCAGCACTGATGTACTCTCCCTATCTTCCACCTTGTTCTCCAGGGTTGGGCTCCTCAAGCCTTTCCCAAACAAAGGACAATCATTTTTCTGGAAGAAAGCCAATGACCAGCTCACATCCCAGAAGAACAGGGTGGCTTGGGAAAAAGGAGGGAAGTATGCTGGTGTGCTTAGCACCCAAGTAAACAACATCGCATTGTTCCATGAGACTGTAGTCTTGCTCTCATTATGACCGACATTGAGGCTGAGCACTGACAAACTCCTGACTTTGGCTGGAGGGGTAGATCTTGACATGCCAAGTGACAGCATGGCCACATGCATGGGTGGAGGGGCTTTTCCATGGGACGGCTTAGAGGAAGCATTGTTGGCCCATGTGCTGCCAGTTCAGGGATGTTTCGGTAGAGAGTAGGATGAGGCAAGGGGTTCATTAAACATAGTATTAGCTTCTGCTTAGCCTCTTCACAGCAGGAGTCTGGAGGAAGAGGGATGGGCATTCACTTGCACCATCTGTGTGCCAGGGATTTGGTGGCAGGTGCTGCTTGCATGAGCATGAAGCCTACTCTTCTCTCCCAGCACGGAAGGTAAAAGAGACTCCACCAGCCAGCCAGGTATTTTGGGATGTATCCTATATATCCCATAGGTAGCCAGTGTGTGGGATACGCGTTGTGGGGCAGGTCAGTGCTGTCTGTTCAGCCCACAGCAGGTTCACTAGGTACACTGTGAGGCCAAGGGCTGTTGCACCAGCAGGAGGCTCAGCCTTTACACCCTAGGGTGCTGATCCTGAGACTCCTCTGAGCTAGCAAAGGCATTAATGTGTTTAGCTTCTCCCTTGGCAAAAGTTAAGTAAATGGCTGCAAAGGAGAGCAGTCCAGAAGGGGAGGACTGAAGGCATGAGGATGGCGGAAGGCGCTGGGCTCATCTCTGTGGGCATCACAAGGCAGAAACATTGAGGAACAGAACTGGGACCCCTACAAAGCTCCCTCCAGCATTTATCACTTCCCCTTGGCTCCAGCTACCGATGACGGTTACCCAACAGGGTTACTAAACCTGCCTGACTTCCCCTCCCACCCCAGACCCCAAGCTGATGACAGTGTTCCAGAGACCACACTGACATTGCAGTGTTCCTTGAGCCTCTGGCTCTGGAGGCTTTGTTCACACCCGTTCATCCTCGCCCCAGAGGTCCACAGCCTTAACTCCTGCTTAAGGGTTTTCTTGTGCAGGGTGGATTAGCTTCAAAAACCCCGGACATCTGAGAGGTACCAGCCTCTAGGACCTTGGGCATTTACTCCAGAAGCAGGAGACAGCCGGCGCGTGTCATTTCTGTTCCCACCAAAGCAAACAAGGAAAACCAGGAAGGTTCTTCTGGTCTCTGAACTGGCTAAATTTAGTCACGCACGTTGAAGCTATGATAATAATGCACCTCGTCTCATTCAAAGGTAAGATGGGGAGATGACAGCAGTCCCCAAGTCAAGCCCACAATAAGGAGGTAGAGTGAAAGCAATGTCCCTACAGGGTCTGCTGTTGTATAAACTTGCCTGAAAAGGGACAGGCCCTTTGCAGAACCAACCCTAAGACAAGCTCTGGGACAGGCGTCCCCCAGCCTGGGCAGGTTCAGCATCGTAGGCTTGTTTCACTGCTCTGCCATCCATGAGCTCCTAAAGAAGCAACCCAAGCGGCCCTGCTGGGTGCGGATGTTGGGTTAGAGCAGCATGAGCTCAGTGCTGGGCAGCTTCAAGAGAAGGCCACTTCTTTTGAGTTCAGTTTTGTCACCCTGTGGGGTGCCTGCCAACCCAGGGGCACATGGAGAGGTCCAGAAACAGGGGCCTCCCTGCACACCCCTCGGCGAGTGCCAAGCTAGTGTCTGTTCAGGATAAGAGCCGTCAGCAAGGGAAGTCTCTCTGGCCAAGCAAGCATCAGGCGTGACTTTCCTGAAGAGAAACAAGTATGGGGCAAAAATTCGAGCTCCCCACAAATGCACCCCTTCTTAACAATAGCTCTGTCAGCAAGGACTTGTGCTGTATGGCAGGGCTCCCAGTGGTCCTCAGGGACTTATCAAACCTCTGACAAGATGCAGGGAGACGTGCCATCCTGACAGTCCTTCTTGCTTTGGAAACAAAGGCGTTTGTCTCTCTTTGTGGCGGCCTGTTTATTTGGGGGAAAGGGCAGGAAAACCATCAGAGAGCAGAACAGGGCCTTACCCCACATGGTGCTTTATTTGGTTGCCCTGGGGATGTGAGCTCAGCTTTGTGGGCAGGGAAGGTTTTACCTGCCAAGCAAGTTGAGGACGACCTGTGCCCATAAGTGGGGATGAGCAGTGCAGGAGGCAAAGCAGCAGCTGGGAGACGGATCCATTTGGGCTAGTGGGGCGGGTGGCTGGGGGCCAGCCCTACAAGTGGACAGGATCATTTCTCCAGCTGTGAAGGTTTGAGTCCAAAGAGAGTGGCCAAAACCACAAGTGGCCTCCCCAAAACTGCTAAGGCATTCATCGTTCCATATCTGTCTCTCAGCTGTTGATACGAGGTTGCCCTACATGGCCCAGGTGCACAGCTCCCCTTCCTTAGGGATTGGTCCTTTCTTCCAATGGCCCAGCTACTCTCTCAGCTTGGACATCTGAGAGAAACCAGAGCTGCTGCTCCCCCTCTCCTCCTCTTCCTTCTGCTGTGCAGAAGGCTGCAGTGGTAGGATTGCCTGCTTTGCCTCCCCATGGTGCTCAACACTCCCAGCTGGTGGGCGAAGGTCTGGGACTTGCTTGACAGGTAAAACCTTCCCTCCTTGGGAAGTCTCTACCTGAGTTTATGACTGCCTGCCTCTGAGCCAAGGATGCCTTTTTGGCCGCTTCCAGGAGTGGGCTCGGCTGGGTGCGGAGCACTGTTTTTCTCCAGGATTTTATTACTTGCTGTGTTTCTCAGGGTGTCTCAGTTGGAAATCCTTCAGACTCTCCATTGCTTCATCATTATCTGCTCTCTTCCTTCTTCCAGCCCTGTGGACCCCATGCATAGCAAGAAAACCACAGACGGCACTTGGCACCTCCCAGAAACTTCTCTGGCCAAAACACCTGCAACTGAGCTTCACTACAACCTTCACATAGACTGAGCTATGCAGTATCCTTGTGACCGGCAGGCCAGGGAGGACTTGTGGCCTAATGCATCTTCTGCTGAGCTCCCATCTCCACCTGTTCTCTAGCTGTGCTGGGAGCCCATCACACCAGTGTGACACCATCTCTTGCTGGGCGATGGGGCTGAGCCTCCCACCTTGGCACCAGGCTGCCTAGCTACATGTCCTGGGCTACCTGTTGCCTCTCCTTCTGCTTCAGGGTTCCTGCTTGCCTGCAGAGATCCCTCAGGGCAAGGTAATGGACTGAGCTCCCTGGGTCCATGCAGGACCCTCCAAGAAGCACTACCAAGGCCAGTGCACCATCCTTGCTGCTCAGACTCTCCAAGCACAGCCTTGGAGCTGAAATCAGAAAGAAAGGAGCAGAGAGCTCAGGGTTCATCATCATTTCCAGATGTCTTGGGCAGCCCTCTGGCAGGGCAGATTGCTGTGCTACAGGGATCTGGTCTCACTGAACACCAGCCTTCATCTCTTGCACTGTGCAATGTCCATCAGCCTGAGGCTTCCTGAAAAACACTTTCTTGAGTTCCCAAGACCAGCCAGAGAAGCCCTGTGAGCAGAGCTTGGACTGAGAGGATCTTCAGGTACTGCAGGCTGTTAAAGAATTTGCAAAGATGCAAAAGGGGATGAAGCAACAGCAGCCTTTCTTGCTTTGGAGCAACTCTGTCTTTTGGGAACACCCGACCTGTTACTCCTCAGCCCTGTGTGTATTGTGGCCTGAAAAAGACCAGGATCTGTGCTGGGACTGGTTGCCAAACCTTTGTCCAGGGGAAGAGCCAGGCCAGGTTGCTACAATCACTTGGTTAGGCTGGAACCAGCTGCATGGGGTGGTGGGATGTTGGAGAGGCTGTCAGGTGTCTCTGACCATCTGCTCCCATAGATCCCCAAGCCTATTGGGCACATAAAGGGATTTGGGATGAAGACTAGAAAGTGCACTGCTCCACCTGTAAAGCTGCTAGCCGTCATATGAAGGAGACAGCTTGCAGAAAGCCTGTATCTCCCCAGAGAGCAATGACTATTTCTGATAAGCCATCACACCGCATGCTTTGAGATGCAGGAATGGGGGATGAAGAGAAGTGGCATTCAACCCTGGAGAAAAAGATCCATGGAAATGGGGTAAAAACTTGTCCTGAGAACAAAAGCCTCCTCCTTCCAGCCTTATAATAAGCCCCTAGTCAAGCAACCGTGCTCCCAAAGTGTGTCTGTGCCGCTCTGTGGTGAAGCCCAGGGCACTGGGACAGCTGGAGTTGCCCTGCCAGAGGAAACTTAACCCCTTTGCACACATACCCACTTTTGGGGATCACAAGGTTGTTGCAGTTTGGGTTAGACTACCTTCAAAACCACCAGGCTCAGTAGGCAATGTAAGTGAAGAGCATGACTGACTAAAGCTGGTGGGCTAAAGCCACCAGAGTGATGCTCTTGAGGACTGGCCCTGGATGCTGACCAGCTCCCCACCAAGTTACAATTTCCTCGTTGGAAAACCGATATTCTCCTGCTGCAGAAAGGTCAGGCTGTGCCCATCACATGGCTGCATCTTCCTCAGTTGGGAAATCAGTTTTACCGCTCAGAGTGAAACTGAGCCTCTGGGCTCTGTGCTCCTGTTCCCAGAAACAGAAGCGGGTGAGGATGCTCAAGCAGCAAGCTGGCTGTTCCTCTTGCAGGCAGGAGGGTGGCTGGCCAGTGGCTCAGAGCAATATTCCCCATGGGGAAACGGGATGCTTTCCGAGAAAGGCAAGCTCTTGGCAAGCTGCGTGCCAGTAGCGGGGGCAAGAGCTGCTAGACATGGTGTGGCCCAGTTTGCTGGGCATGTGCTTACCCTTCTCAAGAGAGAGTTGTAAATGGCTCAGAAAAGTTTGCTTCTTTGGGGTTTTTTCAGCCTGGCATGTGTCAGCCCAAGGCAGAACAACACCCCTATGTGTTCGCAGGGCTTCCCTCTGCCCTCAGTGTCCAGGGAAGGGTGTCTCAGCTCAGCCTCATAGAGCCCTAGCACCGTTCCAGAGTGCAGGTACCTGCAATGAGCAGGGAAGGATGAATCCCAGGGGAAGGAGGAAAACAGGACACCCACTACGGTTCACAGCCAAGCTTTTCTTTCCTTTTTAAACTATCTGAGGATATTTCTAAAGATGAGTTATTCTTTGGTCCCTCCAAGAGGCTGAGATATGAAATGCAGTGTTTTTCTTTATTGCTTTTTTCTTTTAATGCAATACTGTTCAGTCTTCTGTGTTGTGCGTGCATGACATCCACTAAGCAGAATCACTCAGCACTGTAAGACCATGGATCAGGCCCCAGCAGCACCAGCAGACCTGATGGAAATGTGTGTGACCCAAGAGGCAGAGGCAGAGCTGGCCTGGCCAAAAGGAGGGAGGATGGTGGCCGAGCAAGTGGTGCCTTGGAGATGAGAATGGGGATCCTAAGACCTCTCAAGGCATCTCCTCCCCAGGGACTGTACCACACCGCCCTTCTCCTGCCTCCAGTGAGCTGAAGAAGGATGCTCAGGGTATGCCAACACCCGCCACTCCTTTTCCATAGCCACAGCATCCTCCCCAGTTCTGGGTCCCCTCACCACCCCCTAGCGCAGTTTTGAGTGGATGTTTTGCAGAGTGCTGGTACACCGGCCCATTATCACAACAAAACTGGGTGCCTGGAGGAAGTTCCTGCCTCTCCCTGGCATCTTGTGAATACGGCTCCCTAAGCTCTCACCGCTGGTAGCATCTCAATGCCGCACTAGCTGTGGGTGGACCGAATCCTTGGCCTCCTCTATCTGAAACCAGGATAAGAACAGACAAGCCACAGCTCCCCAGCACGCCTTTGCCCTGGCCAGGGTGCCGAGCCTGGCTTTGCTGCTGGCTGTGCCTGCAGGCCATCTGGTGGCAGCCCTGGCTCCCTTAGGTTTGGGCAGGCTGGACATGCTGTGGTGGCAGCCTTGCTGGCGGGGCAGCTGCCTGGCTGTGGCTGAGCATCTGTGGCCTCCTCCTACTGAAACTTCTTCCCTCAGAGGCAAACCAGACAGACACCAGCGAATGAGCCAGGCTGAATGTGAGGGCTGCCATTACAACAGCGTGCATTAGCAAGGCTGTGTACGTGCAGCTTCCCAGCACCACACAACCACCGTCCTTCCCCTCTGCCTGGCCAGGCTTGCATAGCTGCAGAGGAGAAGGAACACTACCTGGCTGTGCTGTGACAACTGTCTGCTCACCCAGCTGCCATCAATAACTGCCCTCCATGTGGGTCCAGAAACAGGCACAGCACATCGATTTGCTGCGCCCCTCAGAAGGGGCTGTAGATGGCTTGCAAGAGCCAGTCTGGCCTTTTTCTCCATCCCACTGCTCCAGATTTCCAGTCTGATTCATAGAGATTTAGGCACCTAAAACTTCTGCTAAAGGTTTTACAGCAGGGCCTGAAGAGATTGGGTCCTCCTTCACTTTGGCTTGGATAGGAAAAAAGATGTGCCGCAGGCCTGGAATATAGAAAATGTGATTCTTGCAGTGGTGCAGTGAGCAAAGAAGCGAGCAGGGTGTCTGGCATTCATCAAGGGAGGATGAAGAAGTGCGTAAGACAATTATTGAAGAGAGGATAATGTGCAGACTGGAAAACATTCATCTATAGCATTGAAACTATAAGGCACAGATGGAGGGCATGGTCTCACTAAGAGCAACTGAAATCATGGTCAGAAGATGCCAAGCAACAGCATGGTGCAGCCCAGCACAGAAGGAGCTGATTAAGTGTGCACAAAAGGGAGTTGTGACTTGGATGAAGACTGCAGGGCTGTCAGCCATATTGTGTGCTCTTTGTCCTCCAGAAGACAGCCTTTGCTCTACAGCCACCAAGCTCTTCTGAGCAGAGAATCTTGCGTGAGCAAGCCACTGCCGACCAGAGCTGTGGAGGGAAACAGGGACGAGCTGTGATGAGAAACATCTCCAGAGTTGAGATTTACAGCTGTGGGGTGGCTGGCTGCACCCAGGGTGCCAACAGTAGTTAATGGCCCCATAGTGTTGACAACAGCTAGTGAAAGAAGCCGATGCCATGAAGAATGGCCAAAACTGTCTGTGGTTGTAAATCTGTCTTTCCAGCCCTCGGGAAGGAAGCTTGTTCAACAACTTAGAGGAATGCAAGTTCTGAATGTGTGAAGGGACAGAATAACACTCTGTTTTCCCAGCCAGCTGCCGTTTATCAACTCATATTTCCATGAGTGAGCTCACATCGGCAAGGATGACACCCAGAACCACCCCATCCCCCTCTCCAGCCTTCAGCTGTTTGCCCCTGCCTGGCATACCTGCCTCTCTTGTGGTGAAAACATTCCTGCTGCTGAGCATCAAACCAATGTGAAAAAAACTGAGTTCTTTTACAGACAGCAGCAGCCTACCTTGGGTTTGCAGAGCTATGGAGCAACTCTGATACGAAACATCCCACTCCTTCTCCTCTACTGAGACTGAGAGAGAACAGGGAAAGCAAGGCCTGCTGGAAAACACTTTCAGCTGCACTTCTTTCTGCCCAATTGTGATTTTTCTTCTTACCATGCCTAATAATGAGGCTTCTAGATATTATCCACTTGTGTGTTAAGGACAGGGTAACAACTGGTGCTTGGTGCGGTGAGTGGGGTGAGGATGCACAGCTCACACTGTGCAAAAGGAGCTGACAAGTAGTAGAGCTCCTGGTAGTTGAAATGGAAAAGAAAAAAGGAAAGAGAAACATTCACATGGATGTTATGGAATGTAAGAGAAGTCTGGTGCCAGTTCACTCTGGGCAGCGCAATTGGAACACAAGGCAGAAGCCTCCTACTTCCAGATTTATTTTCAGCCTAAAGAACAGCAGTCCAGGAGATCTGAGAATGAAAGCCCTAGACAGAGGACTTACAAGAGATGCTTAATTTACTTATTGAACCTGGCACAGTTCAAGAGACATGGTACAGATCCTTTGTGGGTACTTTACTCTTCTACATTGCAGAACATTGCCAGGGCAGGAGGAGGAAATAGAAGTAGAGGACAGGATGCCTCCATATTACTGAGCTTAGAACTTTGCTGCCAGAAGTCCTAGGGTAACTCACAAACTACTTTTCCAGGAAGTTGTATCTCTTCCTAAGTCACTAAAAGGGGTCAGATAGATTTCCGTGCTGCTGTTTGTGTTAATTGCTGGAGATGCTGTTCTGGAAAGCTTGCAACACACCAAAAGAAGTAATGGCAGAGGTTTGTATTGCATCAGCAAGCAGTGCCAGGGGGTCTGCCTCAAGGTCCTAGCACTTAATAGATGTGCCAGTTGGGACTATATGCTACTTGCAATGATCAGCGATGTCCATCCTTGGACTGACCTCAGAAACAAGTGTGCTCTGGTAGGAAGGACTGTGCTGCTTCTGCTGGGCCATCAGCAGGTGACAAGTGACATTTGGGATATGGAAGATCACTTCTGTAGAGAGTTGTTCTGAGCATGCTTAACATCAGGATGCCCAAACAGATAACTGAGAATAAACCAGCTCAAAAACCTGCAGCAACAGATAGATTTTCAGCAATAGCTCAAGGACATCAAAGTTGCCTGTGGCCAAACAGGAGTCAAACACAGTATGGGATTGCTCAATGAGGACCTGTCTCATTTCATCCCTGAAATTGTTGAGAGACTGCCACTAATGAGAGTGCAGTGGATTACAAAGCAGTGCACATAAAATCATAGAATCATCAGGAAGCTCAGCCTAAAAAACAGCCTAAGCTCTCTACTGGAGGGTGATGGCCACCTCATCTCATGAGATGTGTCGAAGTCCAGCTTACCACGGCTGTGCAAGCATGTGGGCCCCTGGTTACATTGGAGTGTTGAATGGAAGCACACTGCCATTCTTCACACCTCCACCCCCAAATTCTATGAGTGCACAAACAGGGGCTGGCACTGCTCCACACTGCTCCAAGGCTCTGCACAAAGTCGGCTGAATCAGCAGACTCCGTGCATCAGGACAGAGAAGGACATTAAGACAGGAATGCCTCTCTTCCATGAGGAAAGGGCACCTTGCCAGAGCCACAATCCTTGCTGTCCTGGCAGGTGGGAGATCTCTAATCCATAGCCCAGAAGACTCAGTTTCCTCTGACATTTGTGCTGCAGAGAACAACTACTTAACTTGCACACAGGCAGCTGTAGTACAACAGCAAGCAAAGAGCACCTGCAGGAAACAGAAAACTCTGAGTTGTTTCAGGTTACTTGAAACAGGTCAAGTAGGCAAGCAGTTCCTTTCTTCTGGATTTTAACAAGGTACTACTTTCTGTGCATCTTCTGTTGGAGCCAGGCTAAAGGTTCAGCAAAGGCTGATGAGCAGAAAGGCTGGCACAGGGCTTTGGGCAACCTGATCTACAGCATGATGGACAATGCTGCCCATTTAAAGGACAGGTTTCTCTCACCCATAACAAGTAAGACAGCATCTCAGTGCTCAGCAATATCCTGTTTACAGAATGGAAACTGCTGTTTGCTGGAGCTGCACATCTAGCAGACTAAATCACAGGGCAGAACAACCTAGATGGTTGCAGGCAGCTGCCCTGTGATCTGGGAATGTTCCTGGCATCCCGTCTCTCTTGTCTCCTTGTTGAAGGCTTATAGAGCTGACAATGCTTTGCTGCGGTGGAATACTGAAGCTATGAAGACCAGTATAACTCTATAAATTTGTGGAGTTACTAATGACTTTTAATTGCTCTCAGAAGGTTCAGCTTTTCAGAGTTTCCCAGGGATTATATGGAGCATCATAATAGCATGTCTACCAGGAGCACTTCCAATACATTATCTGCACACAATTCCCAGGCAGAGAGTCCAACAACACAGCATCAGTTCCTGGATATGCACAGCCACCCAAGTCTCCTGGGCTGCTTGGCAAGGTTGCTGGGGTCAGGGTCCATAGAGCAAACAAGGCAACAATAATGAGGGAGAAAAAGGATAATGATATGTGAGATGGCAAAGGGGTACCTGAAACCCCACGCTGAGGGTTCAAAGGGCAATGCTTTATTGTAAGGAGTGAGGAGAGGGAAGCTGTGCTGTGGAGGAAGGACTTCTACTCACACCGCTACTGGAGGAAGAGCAAACACTGGCTGTCTCCCCAAGGCAGGCAGTAACAAGCTGCTGCTCCTCACCTTCTCCTCCTCCTCCCTGCTCCAGCTGCTGCAGGACAGGGTGGCGCCAGGGGTGCCTACCTTGGCAAAGGGCGACTCTTACATCAGGTTGAGCAAGAGTTCCTAGGATCATGATCATTTCTTGGCTCTGGAGGCACTTTCCCATGCAAAAAAACCCCCTTCTCTGTCCTGCCAGTCCCAACACCTTGCAGATCCTCCCTGTTCTTTTACAATGTCATATGGCTGAACACCAGCAGATTTCCAGTCTGGTTGATCATTAGTTCCTCATATTAAAGTCATCTACTCACCAATTAATGTCTTTGTTGTCTTCCTGAAGTATCAGTCACTTAACCAACTTGATAAACTTGTATGACGACATGGCTGGCTTGGTAGATTGAGGGGAGAGCAGTGGATATTGTCAGAGGACCCTGACTTCGATACGGCCTTTGGCAGTGTGTCCCATAACGTACTCATTAGAGAAACCAATGGAAGTATGGGCTGAGTGATAAAACGGTGAGGTGGACTGAAAACTGGCTAAATGGCCAGGCACTAGATGGTGAGATAAAGTCTTGCTGGAGGCTAGTAACTAGTGATGTACCCTAGGGGTCAATACTGTGTCTGATCCTGTTTAGCATCTTCATTAATGATCTGGGTGATGGGACAAAGTGTACTCTCAGCAAGTCTGCTGATGAGACAGAACTGGTAGCAGTGGCTGATATACTAGAGACACATGCTCCCACCCAGAGGGACCTTGACAGGCTGGAGAAACGGTCTGGCAGGAACCGTGAGAAGTTCAAAGAGGAGAAGTGCAAAGTCCTGCATCTGAAGAGGAATAAACTCCAGGCACCATATATGCTGGGGGCTGCCCAGATAGAAAACAGTTTTGCAGAAAAGGACCAGGTTGAACACAAACCAGCAATGTGCCCTTCCAGCAAAGGAGGCTAACAGTTTCCTGGGGTGCCTTAGGATGAGTGTTACCAGCACATCAAGGGAGGTGATCCTTTTGCTCTACTCAGCGCTGATGAAGCCACATCTGGAGTGCCGTGCCCAGTTCTGGGCTCCCCAGTACAAGAGAGACAGAGGCACACTGGAGAGAGTTCAGCGAAGGGTAATGAAGATGATTATGGGACAGTAATGAAGATGATTATGGGACAGGAACATCTCTTCTATGAGGAAAAACTCAGAGAGATTGAACTGTTCAGGCTGAAGAAGGCTCAGAGGGCATTCTATGAATGTGTGCAAATACCTGAGGGAGGGCACAAAGAAGACAGAGTCAGGATCTTCTCAGTATTTCCCAGAAACAGAGGCAATAGGCACAAACTGAAACACAAGAGGTTTCTTCTGAATGTCAGAAAACACTTTTTTACTGTGAGGGTGACTGAGCACTGGCCCAGCTACCCAGAGAGTCTGTGGACTTTCTGTCCTTGGAGATAGTCAAAAGCCATCTGGGCAGTCCTGATCTGCTGGGGCAGGGAACCCTTCTTGATCAGGCGGTTTGGATTGGAGGTCACTTCCAAGCTCAATCATTCTGTGAGTCTGTGAAAGGGAAGAAAGCAGCATGCTTGAGAAAGAACATAGGACGCATGTGTTACAGTGCTGGTCTCAGGAAAATAGCATGATGAACAATAATTCAAACTAGGGGACATCAGGCTGCCAAAGCCTCGGCGCCCTAGAAGTCAGACCGGTGAGAGAAATACAAAGCAGTAGTTTAAAGCAGCAGCCAGCCGTGGAGGAACACACAGAGACTGTGTCCATGTCACCTGCCATCAAACAGTGAGCACTGCACACAAACAGGAGCAGTATAGCTTGGTCCACTACAGCTCAAGGGATTGCTTCTTATGGAAGTGGGCTCACCTACATATATGTCTATCTGTCCCATTTCCACATTGTCCCATGCTTCCGAGAGCCCAGAGAGGCTTCTTGCAGCTCTCTGCCTCCTCCACCTGTCCATGCCCAAAGGTAGCTGGAGTTGGGAAGGCAAGATGAAGTTACCTCTCCCCCAGCCAGGGGAGCAGAGGCATCCCTAGCCTCTCCTGGGGCCTTGAGCAGAGCAGGCAATGCTCAGCAGGTTGCCACTTACATCATCCAGCCAGCAGTTGCCACAGTAACTGCATTTACAGATGAAGGAAAAGAGGTTCCTGGGGTGATGGAATGACTGCCACCCACCTGGGTGTTGTCTCTGTTGCACGGCAGGAAAAGACAATGCAATTTTTTTAAGATAAGAAAATAAATACCCTTCCCCACACTACACCAAGCTGGGCTTCTCATCCACTCCACCCTCCCATGTGTTGCCGCAGCTCCACTCTCCACAGCTGTGTGCTCCGTGGCAACTGCACTGCTTCCTTGAACACTCAACCCAAGAAGAAATGCTGCTTTAGACAAGAAGAAATCAGCCCACAGCAGACAGGAGCTATCACTTTTTTCCATTTCAACAGCACATGTGCTCTGTAGCCCCACCAGCCCCATCCTAGGGGGAACCAAGGCCTGACCCCAACAGGGATCACAGACCACTTAATGTCAGTGCTTGAATTTAAGCTGAAGGGCTTGGATGGAGAACGCAGTCCCTCAAGAACCTTTCCAGTCTATTTTTTTTAATAAGATCTGCTCACACACACCTTCATTACGTGCAGTAGTGACAGTAGTAGAGAACACAAAACCAAAGCCTGGCAGACCTGATGGACCCCTCCAGTGCTGCTCTCAGCCCCATTCAAAGCAGGAGCAGCCCCATGGCAAGAGGTAATACTTATCCCTCTGCTTCCATCATTGGGGAGAGGAAATATTTACAGGTCGCAGATCACCCCTCAGCTACATGAGAAGCCAAGGGAAGACCAGGTAAAGCCTACTCCCCGTCTGCTCCAAGTCCACCTTCATAGCAAAGCCTGCAGGGCGAGGTGCACCAGATCAGAAGAAGTTACATGGTCATAAGAGATAGGGATCAAACCGTTGCCTCTGCTGACCTCTGTTTTCAGTAGTAGCCACATGAAAAAGAAAACCTAGTCTGCAGGCTCACCATTTGGGATCCAAAGGACAAACTCCAAAGTCTCTTTGGAGAAGGCCCAAACACAAACTGTTATGGTGTGATTAGCTGCTGGTTTCCCTTGTGTTTGCTGGTGTGGCAGCCTGAGTGACCACAGCCTCCAAAATCCCATCTGCTGGCCTGGAGAGCTGGAAAGGACAGAGCAAACAAGGCAGAGAGCACAAGAAGGACTCGCCCCCAAAGCACCCTAGAAAAAAAGGGGGCATCTCCTGGGGATGCTTTTGCTGTGCACTGTCTCCTCTGTATACACACATGTAACCAGCTCAGCCGATGCAATTTGCAGCTGTACTGAGCATTCCTAGCTGTGGCCCCAAGTCGTAACAACAGCATTCTAGTTTCAGCCTGATAAAAGAATTGAGAGCCAGGTTCTGAGTATCTCTAATTGGGCTGCCAGTCAGCAGAAACATTAGGTCTTAGTCTTGCCTCTCCATGATGAGAGGTGTGGTCAGGCGCTTATTAAGGGAGTACCAGTCCTCTGGTTGTCTAATTGGAGACAAGACAGACAAAAGGGAGAGACAGTCACATTCAAAGGGGACCAATTAAGACAACAGCCAATTTTTAGAGAGCTCTTTGGATGTTCTCTAGTTTTAGAGGACCATTTCCTAAGTTTTGCGGGGAGGGGAAGACACTCAGCACCAATTATCCTAGAGCCAGTAAGTTGCATCTAGTTCTGCCACGAGCTGACAAAGCACTAACTTACACTGAGGCTGGTTGTTCAGCTGAACAAATCATGTCTCAAGCAAGAAAAGTAATGCGTGGTTACCACCAACGGCCGTTAAAGAGGTTGAAGGAATTGGCTCCCAAAGGTACTTTCAAGAGATTTCGAATGCTTTCCTTACTCAATCTGTTTTCTCCCTCCAGCCCGGGATTGCAGCCAAACTCAAAGGGAGAGTGCAGGGCATGGCAAGCTACAGTCCAGTGAAGGTCACCCATCCCCTCTTCACTCAAAGCTCAGCGTAGTCAAGAAGGGTCACCGCAAACCCTTACCTGAGCAGTTCCCAGCTCTCTGCAAGCTAGATGCGGGTGACAGATTGCACCTCACCCTTACTACCTGAAGAGCCGGAAACCACTGTGTTAGAGTCCACTTGACTAGCAGTGGGCAGACATTAGGCACAGCACAAGAAGTCAACACTCCCCAGTGAGGAATCGCCCATGCTGTGAAATGCAAAGGCAGCAGGCAAATATTGCATTGCTCACTGCTCAGATTCACACAGCTGGACCCTCCACCCTATGTCATAGCCCCACTGGCCACCTCCACCCTTAGCTCCAGTTCCAAGGCCCAGGTCAGGGACAGCAGCAAAGAGCATCACATCCATGCTGTCCACAAGACATTGTCCATCCCTCTCTTGTTTAAGCAGCAGCACCCCCTTGAGTGAGGAAAGCTCTTGCCATGACCTCATCTCAGAAATCTCATGGATAACCAGGCCATTTTCACCTTGACGGGACCATAGGCAAAAGAAAGAAGGCCATTTCCAGCCTACGCTCACACTTTATTATATACAGAGACACAGTGAGTGTAAGAACATCAACATGGGACATGGACAGTAAGGGAGGTCCAAAGGCACTGCCTCCTGTCCCCTTGGTGCAACCAGTCAGCATAGTTTATACAAATAATACAATATTTGAACAATAAATAAGTTTGATAAATAAGATCAAGAAATTAAAAAAGACAAAGCAGCAAGGAATGATTTTGAGGGCTGCAACACATTCACAGCAGTGACAATACCACCACTACCTCACCCTCACACCAGCAGCTGGACCACAGACCTCCATCAGCCCTTTTCTCTCACCATACTACGGCAACACCCACTGAGGAGAGGAAACCAAGGGGAGTTCTACAGCTTGCTACCGCAGTGCTGTTGTGGCCTAGGAGCCCTCTCTCCTTCACAAGCCCCTTCAGCAAGGGTGCTTGAAAACAAGGTACAACCACAGTCCCATCGTGTGCAGCCACAGCTTGCCTGTTTGGCACCCAAAACCCCCTCAAACCAGTCTCTTCCCTTTCTATAGTCCTTCAGGTGGACACTGGCACAGTTAACCGAGTTGTGGCATGGGGTGCGGGGGGGAAACATCTCTAAGGAATGGAGATGAGGCAATACTCCTTTTCACTCATGGGAGACAGAGATGCTCACATTCTTCACTCAAAAGCTCTGCCATGCTCCTTTCATGTGCCCTGGCACTGATGTGAGACCAGGTAGGTGACAATGCCAGCCAGTTCCCTGGCAAGGAGGGAGTTACCCCAGGGACTGCAGGGATGCAGCTCAGAAGTTGAGAGTTTTGCAAGGGAAGTAAAAGCAGTAAAAGGCCGCCACTGGTTATCTAAAAAAAAAAATAATAAGACAGCCGGTCCCTAACCCCTGCAGAGGAAGAGGCCACACAGACACACTGATCTGACCCCTGTGTCAACCTCAAGGCCTCCAGCTGTCTCCCAGAGATGCTGGCATCTGGCATATGAGGGAGGGAGAGACTCCATCATGGATCACTTTCAGCAGAAAGGAGACAATTTGAACCCTGCCCCCTCCACCCCACTTTTTGCCCCTAAAGAAGGGCGTTGGAATGTGAAGAAACCTGGACTTGAGGGAATAGGGCAGTGAAAGAAATGGGAACAGATGGAGACCTGGGATGGGGAACCTGACCCTCTGCTCTCAGCTGTGCAGACTGCTACTCATCCAGGCCCGGTATCAAGTCTGCGATGCTGTCCACATAGTAATTGGGCACCAGATCCTTGGCAGCGGCACTGTTGCTGGCCATGTAGGCCTGCGCCTCTTCCAGGCGGGAGACACCTGTCAGGGTGAGGATGGTGGAGAGGCCGCAGTTCTTGCCGAAGAGGATATCTGTCTCCAGACGGTCTCCCACCATGAGGGTGCGGGATGGGTCAACACCGAAACGCTCCACGATGCAATCAAACATGTACGTGTTCGGCTTCCCCACCACTAGCGCCTTGCGGCCTGAAGCAGTTTCCACTGCGGCTGTGAGGCTGCCAGTCCCTAGAGGGGGGAAAAAGGAGAAAAGGACGCAGCTGTGAGTTAACTGAGTGCGGGTACCTTAGCGCCCTCACCTCACCCCACAAGCAGGGGTGCTGGGCGACATGGCCCCATGAGCTGGCAGGGAGGCATCAGGGTGAAACACCTCTCCCAGGTACAGGAGGACAGAGCAGCCAAACACATCATGTCTAGATGGCACGAGCTATAAACAGTCCTTCAAAAAAGTGACATGAGTGGCAACCCAGCTCCTTGCCGTCTTGTGTTTCAGCACCATCTGCGTATATTGCAATGCTGCAACCTCCCATCCAAGATCCATCGAGACTCAAATCTTTTAGTTTGAGGAGGTAAGTACAGCAGGTCCAACAGCCCCATCCTTTCTAATCCCGAGGCATGGGAATGTTGTCCTTACAGGGCACCATCATTCCTGCTGTCTCCTTCTCAGGTAAGAGCTACAAGTCAGTAGACAGTATTGCAGGTTTGGTTGAAAAAAATGATGCTGTATTCATAGAATCATAGAATGGTCTGGGAAGGGACTAGACCTACAATCCCATGGGTGATCCTGGTGGCCCAAGATCTCCCAAAGACTATAGGGAAGGATGGGAAGGGCTGTTAACCCCAAAACCTACCTTACAGGACCTCTGCAAATGATGCTGACACATTTCATAGAAACACAGAATGGTTTGGGTTGGAAGGGATCTTACAAACCCATCCAGTTCCAACCCCCCTGCCATGGGCAGGGGCACCTCCCACCAGACCAGGCTGCTCAAAGCCCCATCCAATCTGGCCTTGAACAACCTCCGGGGAGGGGGCATCCATAGCTTCCCTGGGCAACCTGTGCCACTGCCTCACCACCCTCAGCGTGAAGACTGTCTTCCTAATGTCTAATCTAAATCTTCCAGTTTAAAGCCATTCCCCCTCATCCTATCACTACTTGCCCTTGGAAGAAGTCCCTCCCCAGCTTTCCTATAGCCCCTTGAGGTACTGGAAGGCTGTTCCAGGGTCCCCCCGGAACCTGCTCCTCTCCAGGCTGGACACCCCACTCTCTCCCTTGAAGGCCGGGGTGGCTGTGGGCTCACCGGGGGTGCGCTGGCCGTCGCTGAGCGGGTGCCAGGGGTCGGGGTCGGTGGCCACCAGCAGGCACTGGGGGTCGCGCAGGTAGCCGCAGGCCTGCGCCAGCTTGGCGAAGGTGAACTGGTCGTCGTAGCCCACCAACACAGCCCGCACGGGCTCGGCGGCGTCGGGCTGGCCCTCCCCCGCCAGGCGCAGCCCCGCGGCACGCACCTCCCCGCGGAGCCCTTCGCCGCCCAGAACGAACACGCCGCCCCCGCTCCCGCTCCCGCTCCCGTTCCCGTTCCCGAGGAGGCGCTGCCGGAGGAAGAGCGCAGAGCAGAGCGCGGAGCTGAAGACGTGCTCGGCGCGGACCCCGCGGAAGCCGAGGCGGCAGAAGCGCCGCTCCAGCTCGGCCACCGAGCGGCGGCTGTTGTTGCTGACGAAGAAGGCGGCCTTGCCGCTGCGCCGCAGCCGCTCCAGCAGCTCCGGGGCGCCGGGCACGGCGCGCTCGCCCGCCCACAGCACGCCGTCACAGTCGAACAGCAGCCCTTGCGCCGGGCCCAGCACCTCCCGCAGCCCCGCGCCGCTCAGACGCCGGCAGCTCGCCATGCCCCTGCCCCCAGCGCTGCCGCTGCCGCTGCCGCTGCCGCCGCCGCCGCCGCCGCCGCCGCCGCCACCGCAGCGCGCCCACCCGCCCCGCGTCCTGCCCCGCGTCCTGCCCCGCCAATCACCGCCCCGCGGCCCGCCCCGCGTCCGCCCCACCGCGAACCGTCTGGCCGCGCCGCCATGTTCCGCCAATCAGCGCCCTCCACCCTCCCCGCCTCGCCAATCAGCAACCTCCGCCCCGCCAATCAGCAACCTCCGCCCCGCCAATCACTGCTCTGCATCCCGCCAATCACCGCCTTCCGCCAATCACCGCCCTGCCCCACCACCCCGCGTCGGCCGCGCTGCGAACCGTCCCGTCCCGCCCCGCCGCCATGTCCTGCCAATTAGGGCCCTCTGCCCTCCCCGCTCCGCCAATCTTGTTCTGCATCCCGCCCCACCGCCCCTCCGCGAACCGTTCCGCCCTGCTACCCCTACCGCCAATCACCGCCCTCCGCTGCTCGCCCCGTCGCATCCCGCCCCGCCGCGAATCGTCCCACCTTCCCCCGCCTCCCCGCCAATCGTCGAACTCCGCCCCGCCGTCCCGCCAATCACCGCTCTCCACCCGCTCGCCGCCGTGTCCCGCCCCCGCTCTGCCACCCCGCCATCACCACCCCGCCATCACGCGTCCAGTCCCAACGCGAAACGTCCCGCCAATCATCGCCCGCCCCGCCCCTTCACGGCGTTCAGCCTAGGACCGCTCTCCGCCCGCCGCGTTCCGAGCGGCAGGCGGGGGGCGGCTCCCAAACTGACAGCCGCGCCGTCCTATTGGTTGCTGAGGCGGCGAGGAGGCGGGCGGAGCCTGAGTGCTCCTGGCGATTGGCTAACACCGCCCTCTCCGGCCACTGCCTCCCTGGAGTGAGCGGGCTGTGGCAGCGCGCCCCCTGCTGCTCAGAGGGGCGGTAGACAGCAGGGCAGCCGTCGCCCCTTAGCCCTGCGCCTCCCCGGGATGGGGCAGCCGTGCCCCCCTGCCCGGGGAACTGCCCTTCCCTCCTCCGGCTGCAGCCGCCAGAACCTCTGGCTGCCAGGTGCGCCCTGCTCACACCTGGCTGTGACTAGGACACCAGCTCTTCCAAGAAATCAGTTGATATATATATGTGTGTGTGTGTGTATGTATATAAAATATATTTGTTATTATACATATATTATACATAATATATTGTTATAATATATAGGATATAGCATATAGTATATAATACGTAATAGTATGTATTATATAAACTATATAATAATACAGTATATTATTATATATTATTATATATTTTCAATATTTATATATTTTTATATACGCAACTCAAATTCTGTGTTCGGTTTGGGGTCCCTCAGCACAAGAAGGACATTGCGGTGCTGGAGCACATCCAGAGAAGAGCAAGGAAGCCGGTGAAGGGGCTGGAGAACAAGTCTTATGAGGAGTAGCGGAGGAACTGGCGTTGTTTAGCCTGAAGAAGAGGAGGCTGAGAGGAGACCTTACTGCTCTCTATAACTGCCCAACAGGAGGTTGTGGCAGACTGGGTGCTGGTCTCTTCTTCCAAGTGACAGGTGATAGGAAGAGAGGAAAAGGCCTCAAGTTGTGCCAAAGGAGGTTCAGATTAGACATCAGGAAGAATTTCTTCATTGAAAGGGTTGTTGGGCACTGGCACAGCTGCCCAGGGAGGTGGTGGAGTCACCATGCCTGGAGGTGTTTAAAAGATGTGTAGATGAGGTGCTCAGGGATCGAGTTTAGTAGTGAACAGGTAAGTTTGGACTCGATGATTTCAAAGGTATTTTCCAACTAAGCCATTCTATGATTCTGTATCTGTGTCTGTGGCAAAATATTTTAAGGCAAAATGGGGTAGAAGGGGCTGAGATTGTGACTGTGTGCCCACAAATGGTCCCCAGAACTGCAGAGCACCCCTTCCCCACCCTTTCCTGCTCCCTGGTCTGGGAGGAACCCACGAGGAGCAAGGGGGTAGCTCACCTGGTGATCCAAGAAGTAGTTACTATTACAAAAAATAGAATATTTTGATTTAAGCTAAAGTAGAGTTAATTTTCATCTAAGTACTTGTATTTTTTGAATGTTAGACTGAAAATCCCTTTCATAGCATGTTCTTTTGATAATGTGGTTTTCTTCAAATAGTGTTTCCGAAACACTGTTCAAAGAGAACTGATAACATCTTGTGTTAAGTATGATCTGTGCTGAACAGCTGTGTCTTTTTCTGCAACCATGTCTATTTGCAGCCTTTCCCTGTCTAAAATGCAAGTTCAGACAGAGCTGGCTCCAAAGCTCCAATTAGCAGAGATTTGACTGTTGTGAGGTTCATAGTGACATTAAAATTAGTCCTTGGAAAGTAACAGCCTCAGAATAATTGTACACCTGCATGTAAGTGGGAAAAGCATTCTGTCCCAGCTCTTGTCTCGTTATGCGTGATTGATGGAAATCATTCCCTCACGCGTCCAGCGCTGGAATAAAGGATGCTGCTTTCTAAAACTCTAAAATGAGGAAGTTTATTTGCCTGCATTTTCGGTTTCACTGGGATCAGGGATCCCAGGTGAGAGCTGAGTCCCTTGGGGGTGGCAAGGTCTGAAGCCCAGCCTGGCTTCCTGGCAGGGACATGGTGATGCAGGGAGGAAGAAGGGGAGCAAGGGGAGGCAGGTGGAGGGTCCTGGCGGACATGAGCCAAGGAAGCAAGATGGAGGAGTTGGAGGGGTGTGCTACCCCGCAGGCCACCCCTGCATCTCCACAGTGCCTGCTGGGTCCCAGCAGGACACTGGACCTCATCTCCCTAGCCCACTGATGCTCAGTTCTCCATGGGCTGTCCTGCTGCTGGCGATGTGGCCGGGGGACTTGTTCCTTCCACAGGCAGCAACTGCTCCTCATCCGTGGCTCCAAGGGCACAGTCCATGGCAGCTGCCATGTCCGCCTCACTGGTGGGAGGCCTTGGGGATGGTGGGGTGTCCCGACTGTGGCGGCGTGCTGGCTGTGGAGGGAGTGGCGGTGGGACCAATGGGGCTCGACTGGGTGCCCCAGCCATCCGCCGTGGCCGGGCTTTGGGGCTGGCTGCATGTTCAGGGGCTGCTGGGGCAGGACTGGTGCTCTGGGGCTGGGCCACGGGTGGCGGTGGCATCATGGGTCGTGCTGGAGCTGGGCGCTTGCCTGGAAAGAGAGCTGGGGTTGGCTGGAGTCTCCTCGACTGGGATCTCTCCCCAGGGCAGAGTGGGCTGTGGTGCAGGTAGACTGATGGACAAACTGCCCCTTGTCCAGCTGCCCTACTGCAGACCCAAGCATGCACAGGCTTTTGGAGGCTTTTCCCACCCTTTTGGGAGACATTGCTGGGGAGGGACTTTTTCCAAGGGCATGTAGTGACAGGATGAGGGGGAATGGCTTTAAATTGCAATGGGGAAAATTTAGATCAGATGTTAGGAAGAAATTCTTCATAATGAGGGTGGCAAGGAACTGGCATAGTTTGCTCAGGGAAGTGGTGGACCCCATGGCTGGAAGTGTCCAAGGGCAGGTTGGATGGGGCCTTGAGCAGCCTGGTCTGGTGGGAGGTGTCCCTGCCCATGGCAGGGGGAGTTCAACTGCATGATCTTTAAAGTCCCTTCCAACACAAACCATTCTATGATTCAACCTATGATTCCCTTCCCCTCACAATGGACCATGAGCTATGACACATCTTTGCTGGCAGTGTTCACTCCCACAAGGGAAGACCAGCCACATCCACCCCTGCAATCCACCTTGGCTGGGGATGGAGCACACAAGAGGAGCCAGATCTTGGCCATGCTGCCCTGGTGAGAGGTATTTCCTCTCATTTGGTGGCATTTGATGTCACTGGCATCTTATCATATGGGGAATGGCAGGATAAAGGCAAACCAGAGCAGGTGATGTTGGGGGGGTGTCATCTCCCAAGCACTGCACTGCCTGGGGCACTCTAACCTTTGCGAGCAGTGTCCTCAGTTGTCTGCGGAGCTGGTGGCTCCATGGCTTTGGGAGACAGGGTGGTCACTGCTGGGGATTCTGGCTGAGATCTGGCCTCAGGGTCCCTTGAGGTGCTGTGCAGAGAATGGGGCAAGTCAGGCTTCGGTTTGACATGAGGATCCTGTACCCTGGAGGGTACAGCTCATAGTGTAGGGTGGGATGAAGAGAAGAAATGAGGACCTCCGGCTGGACTTACACTTCTCCATCCAGGAAAGCAGAGGTGCTGGCTGGAGGGAACTCAGGGGATGGCTCTTCCACCGGGGTGACCTCGCCAACTCTACCATTGGCAGGTGGCATGAACATGCCGGAGACATTAAAATCTACCTCTGGGTGGAGAAAAAGGAAGGGACTCTGTGAGGAAGTGCTTGCCACCTGGAGTTTCCCCTGGTGACCCTACATTGGGGAATTGGAGCAGCCCCCTGATTCCCTCCTCCTGGGGATTGAGAAATGGCCCTTTCCCTTCCCCTCCCTTCACCCTGGGCTTCAGCCTCCAGGTGAAGCCCTGGCCCTACCTCCAGGAAAGAGAGCATCCGCATTCTGGATGAGGGCTTCCACCACACCTACCACCTGGATGGAGGAAACGGAGGCCAAGTCCAGTTGTACAGGGTCTCTGAAGAGACAGGAGTTGGGGAGGCATTAGAATAGGCGAGACACTAACCCTTCTAGTGCTCATTCTGGAGGGGCCGAGCCCAAATGAGAGACAGCCCAGCTGAAGGGGGTGGTGGGGTGAGAGGTGGGCCTTATTGTGTGTCCTGGAAACCCTATTTTGGTGTTGGAGGCAAACAGTCTTGGAGGCCATCCATGTTAAAAATGCTCTGAGTATCAGCCTCTTTCTCTGCTACCTTTGCAGAGTGGCTAAGAGAACGCAGGCTTGGTTGAGGGGACAGGAATTGAGGATGAAAGAAGCACATGTGCTTTAGACCAGCCTGAAGGCTGTAGGATCAGCCTTTCCCATAGTGTTAGTGCTCAGGGCACCCCAGCTTGGGCTGGGGAGCTGCACCCTACTGCTCCAAGCCAGGTCTTACCCTGTGCTCTGCTGTGACCACAGAAGATTGGGGCCCAGCACAATGGCGATGTTGCTGGGGGTCATTTTATTCACCTCCTGGTGTTCAGCCAGCTTGGCTAAAAACTTGATCAGATACCTGTGGGTTAAAAGAAGGGCAAGGGGTCAGTAAGTATGGATTCTTCAGGGAGGAAACAGTTGCCCTTGGTGATTGCTTGGGGCTGAAGAAGCCCTGTTCCTGTAAAACACCTTAGATTGTTGTAGCTGTCCCGGGGCAGGCGGCTGCAGGTGTCTTGCAGGCTCTGTACACGGCTGTCAATGTCCTTTAAGCTGTGAGCGAGAAGAGAGAGGAGTGGAGAGTTCAGCCTGCTCCCTACAGCAGAGAGGGACACAGTGTGCAAGGGAGGAAGGCCAGTGATGGCCACCTCATGCAGGAATGGGGATGTCCTGCTGCTGGGCTTTACCGGGCTGCTGAGCCAGGCATCAACAAAATAGCACCCCAAAGGCTTGGAGGGATTCAGAGTGATGTGAATACAGTGCGTGAGTGGGCCTGGGGTCAGCACCACCTTGCCACAAGAAACAACCCTATTCCACCACATCTACAGGGATCAATGACACTGAGACAATCTCTCTAGAACGGCGCTCTTCCCCCTCTCCCAGGATTTTTGCTGTGCCTCCTCCACCACACCTTCCATCCTGAAAGCAAGAGGACAAACTGGACTGGTGGGCTGGTGAGATGGGACTTTCACCATTGAGGCCAAGAGGGTCTTCATAGACTAAGCTCTTTTTGCAATCAAAAATACTGCAGCCTTCCCCCTTGCCCTGCTGTGTTTTTTATTGATACTCCACAAGATTTTGGGCCATCTGGATTTCTGCCAAGCATAGGACAGACCGGACACTGTGTTCTTATCTCTACATGTGGCAAATGAGACGGAGCAGCCCTCCTACAAGTGCTCAGAGGGATAGAGAGTGGGTGGCAGCAGGGCTTTTTTGAGCCTCACCAGGCTTTTCCACCCCAACACCTGGACCCACCTGGCCACTTTGACCCATTCATTGTAGAGCTCGAAGGTCATCAAAGGCTGGGGCAGCTCCCGCAGATAGCATTTCAGGGCACCTGGGAGGGGAGAGGGAGTGGCGGGGGTGATGACTGTTGGGGAATGGCAGGGACTGCCTGATTGTGTCCTTGCATCCTGCCTTGCTGGCACTCACCGGCCACAGCATGAGGGTCCGAGTAGAACTCCTCCAGGGCGTTGGAGCCACTTGCCAAGCTGCTCTTCAGTTTTCTCAGTACTGAGGCACCTGCTGCCAGCCGGAAGAGTCCCTGGGGATGGGGTGAGAGGAAAGGGATGCGAGGGGTTGTATTTTTGGGGGGAGGGTGGTGAGGAGCTCATGAGGGCTGCCTACCTCCTCCCTCATGCCGGAGGCCAGCAGCATCATGACACAGGCTTCGATGGGCAGCGCAATATCCCGGCCCAAGCTCTTGAGGTGTGTCTCTAAGGATACGCCATAATACCCGGCCACCGGAGTGTCTGCAGTGAAGGAAGGCTCTGAAAGAGGGAGGTGAATGTCAAGAGGGATGTCTGCTGCCAGGGCCATCTGGCATCTCACTCCAAGCTGGGGCTGGCTGGCTGGAAGTCGAGGCAGGATAAGCAGCATCCCCAGCCCACATCAGGCTGTGGTCCTCATTTCACCAGCCTAATGTGGGAGGCAGCAGCAGGCACAGAGAGGGGAAATCTGCCTTTCCCAACCTCACCAGCCACACTTGCATCCCCTGGGCTTGGCTGTGGCTCTCCCCAGGCTGAGTGGAGAGCTGGTGGGTACCTGTCTGGTTCTGGCTTTCCTTCAGCTCTGCCAGAGCTGAGTCTAGTGATCCCAGGGACTGCCGGTGGTACTGGGCTTGGATTTCCAGCAGCTGCCAGACAGAGAACAAGCAAACAGCACTCAGTTCATCACCAGTCCTTCTCAGAGAGACCTCCACCCTCAGGACATTGCACCCACATGGAGACAGGGCAGAGGGGGACCTGCAAGAGGACCCCCCTGGGGTTTGTGGGACTGTGACTGTACTGAGGGGTAGAGGGAAAACTGAAGATGAGGGGGTCATCAGGACAGGCCACTCTGCACTCGGTGCTAGTGGTTACATGCACCTGGAGTGCACGAGGCAAGGCTAGTTTGAGGCATCTGCTGGTGCCTGAGGCTGTCCCCTGCCCCGGCTGAAGGGCTCGGTGTGGATGAGGACAAGGCTGGACTTGGATACATCCTGGGAGATGTTCACTTGTGGAAGAAGAGTGTGAAAGAGAACTTACTCTGATGAAGTAGCTGGCGTAGCTGTCCTCTTTGGTGGAGAAGTGGTAGAGGTCAGCCATGTACTCATCCTGGGAAGGGAGACACAGAGAAAAGCAACCTTCCAACTTCTCCCTGGCATCCAAGGAAGAGGAGATGTCTTCACAAAGCCCTCTGTCTGGGCAGTGAGTTGCCCAGACAGGGTCTCTGGGATGCTGTGTGGAGGCAGGCTGGGACCAGGCGGGGATTCCTCCTTGACCCCATTGCCTGCATTTGCATAGTGTCAGGGTCCCTGGCACAAGAGGCTCAGGGTCAAGAGTGGTCCCTGCACTTCCAGCTCCAGCGCACCCATGGGATCTGCCAGACGAGGTTCCAGGCTTTTCAGAGAAACAGTGCAGAATTTGAGAAAGCTGATGTGAAAGTTCCCCGCCACCCAGCAAAGACCCCAGCTTGGCTGACTTCTAGCCTGAAGGGATCCCATGAGCTCCCTGTTCTAGTCCCTGGACCCTCCTCTCTGCAGCAGCTTGTGCTTCAAATCCTTCACTCTTCATCTTTTGTGGGCTTGGGGCATCTCCATATTTCTGCTCCTTGAGGGACCAGTTTACTTGCAGAGGGCAGGATGTGCTGGCTGGCTGCGTCTGCCTTGGCATGGGGTCACCACAGATGGAGCTGCTCCAGGTGAGCAGGTCCCTGGCCCTGGAGCTGCCCCATGGGGGAGAGGGAGTGACATTCTCACCTTACACTGCTCCACCTTCCTCTTTACCTCCTCCTCCTCTTCTTTCAAGATCTCCAGTTTGTTGGCAGCAGAAGATGCCCCGGGTCCAGTGCCAGCACCAGAATTATTACTGGAGCTCTTGGCAGCTTGATTCAGCCTTTGGGGTGGAAAAGAAGATGCACACCTGAACCTTAGCACCAGGGACAATGGGGTGGGGTGGGTGTGTAGAAGAGGTAGAGGGACCATGAGGGATGTGGCAAGTCACGTTACTGCCCTTTGGTGGCCTTCCTAGGCCAGTGCCTTTCGCTTCCTTCCCCTAGAGGAAGATGCTGCTGCACCAAGAGGTGCAACCTAGTCAAGACAAGGAACACTTGGCACCACTGCCTGAAACACCCAGGGACTGTAGGACAATTCCCAAGCCCTCTGCCTGAGATTTTCCCTCCTTTCCTCCTTGCAGCCAAAGGAAGGCCAGCATGGAAATGAGCCACCAGCATCCCACGGCTGCCAGGCTCTCCCTGAGAAACCTGGCACAGCACAGTCTACCCCACAAGAGTCAGAGCAGAGCGATCTCAGCAACACCAAGCAGTAACAGGGCACTTTGCTGCCTTCAACAATGACACTGCCCTTCTCTCCAGTGCCATGGAGCCCAGGGTTCATCTCAGAGCAATTGTACCTGCAGAGAGAGGCTGAGTGGGTGCTGCCAAAGAGCTGTTGCGTCCTTCACTTCACCTCCAACCCTGGGAAATTTGCTCCTGAGGGCAGTCATCTTTCCCTGTCAACCTGGCTAGGGGCTGCACCCCATGTGCCCTGGCCTATCTTAGCTGAGGTGTGCCCCATACCGGCTTTTGATGGTGTTCCAGTCAGAAATCAACTTCTGGAGGGTCTTCTTGCGTTTTAGGATGATGGGAAGTTCTTCCTGTGGGAGAGAGGGGCCAGAGGGTGTTGCAGAGGCTTGGAGATGTGGGAAGGGGAGGTGGACGGGAGAGTAAAGCCAGAAGGGTGGCCAAGGCTACCTCACTGAGTTTGTTGAGTGGCTGCAGGACGTCATGCTCCAGGGCGATCTCAAACTCAGCCAGGATTTTGGCCAGTGAGCTCTGTATGCAGCAGCCCATCTCTAGGGCTTTCCTGTGTGTGGGACAGAGATTAAATGACTGTGGGCTGGACTGTGCCACCCTCTAACCCAACACCCCCTGACCTTATCCATACCTACATGGCACCCTGAGCCAGGCCCTGGCCCCCTCTGCAATTGGAGACTGAAGGCACTGGCTGTTCCTTTCCCTGCCACACCAACGTTTGCCCTGAGGACAGGGCTTGACAGCTCAACTTGGCCATGGGAACCCCTGAGCCCAGACAGTGGCTCGCCAGGGTGTGGCATCTTTGGGTTTGCCCCAACCCTTTCTCCCACCAGCACTTACCCAAGGCTGGACTCTGTGTCCAGTTCCTTGAAGCTCTCAGCCATCGTCATGGACAGAGCCATCAAAGGCAGCTTCTTCTGCACAAAGCCAAGGATTTGGGAAACAGATGGTGAGGTGGCGTGTGGCAGCTCCCTCACCATGAAGCACACCACCATGGCATGGGAGCAAGTGGCCAAACCCTGTGCTCGTCCCACATCTTCCCTTAGCCCACCCAGCCCCCTTGGCCCTGGGGCCTCAGGAAGAACTCTTTGAATGTCACTTCAGCCAAAGCCAGGATCCAGTTAGCCGAACAAGGACCTGAGGCTCTGTAGTTGCTTAGAAAACCTCTAGTCTTCCCTAAAATAGACCCCTGTGTATGACCATGACACTGATGGAGCTCCTTGCTAAGCCCAACCCTGCCACAGGTTCACATGTACAGAGCAGTTTAGTTACTGAGAACAATTAAGCAAAGCTGGGGCTTGTCAGGCTGCCAGTAAAAGAGGAGACCACAAAATCATGGGGCAGCTAAGGAAATCCACTGTTTGCTCCCAGACAAGGGCTGGTGCGAACCATCTAGGAAGAGGGAGGCAGGTTCAAATGGAGGAGAAGGAAGTGGTGGCACCACGTGCCTGGCTGCGCTGTGGTGCTCCTCACCGCAGGGCACTGTGGGTGCCAGGGGTTCACCGGGGTTCAGGAAAGGACAGAGACAAACAGGGCTTTGGAGGGTTATTCAATGCAAAGATGCTGTCTCTGTCTAAGGAGGCCTCAAGTTAGTGATCGATGAGAGGCTTGCCCTGGTCTGCTCTATCCAGGCATCTGCTGGTGACCACTCTTGGAGATGAC
Organism: Neomorphus geoffroyi; assembly: GCA_033558235.1. NCBI lineage: Eukaryota > Metazoa > Chordata > Aves > Cuculiformes > Neomorphidae > Neomorphus > Neomorphus geoffroyi. The sequence continues at coordinate 18,064,580 of JAUMJM010000021.1, read as the reverse complement.
ACCTGAGCTGGGCATTAGGCCACCCTTCAGTAAAGCCTGCAAAGCAGGGTCCTGGTGTTCCCTTTGCTGGTGGGGGACAGGTCTGGGATAAGCACAGGCTGTGGAGGAAGGGCTTTACTCACCACTCGCTTGTCCATCTCGGAGCCGCATTGCCCCTGAAGGCAGGCTTGGAGCCTCTTGGACACACTGTGAGCTGCTCGCTTGGCTGGCTCTATCCTCTGCTCAATCTAGGGGTGGAAAGGTGGGACTGAGGAAACCCTTTTGCCAGCCGTGAGTACTCTGAGGGCATCTTTCCACTAATTAGCTCTGGCATGGGTGAGCCTGTCCAGCATCCCGTCACAACCCAGAGCATCCCCGGTCCAGGGAAAAGGGAGCACAGTTCCTGGTCAGGATTCATCCCCCTGTGAGCAGTTGGGGAAGCCTTTTCTTGTGGCATTAGCCTGCCATTCCCTTAACACCTGAGTCCTGGAGTCGATCCTCAGCATGTGAGCAAATCCCAACCCTTTGACTTGGATGTGCTGGCAGGGCAAACAGCATGCAGGAACGGGACAGGTTCCCACACCCAGGCACAAGTAGGCACATGCTGCTGGCCCAGCCCTGTGCCTCACCTGCAGCAAATCTCCGGGCAGGAGCTCAGTTGCTTCTTGGGCTCTGTGGAGGAAGGAGAAAGAGCCATCAGGAGATGGAGGTGACCTGCACCCAGCCTTCTGGGGAAGGCATGTCCTTATGTGTCTCACCCAACTCTCTTTGGGCTCCAGGGAACAGGAAACACTGGCTACGGCTTGGACCGTGGTACATAAGGCTATGGGCAGAATGAGCCCTATTCTTATCCCAGGAACACCAGGAACAGGGGCAGACAGCCCACCTTGCTGGCTGGTGGACACCTCGTAGAATCAGGGAATGGTTTGGTTGGAAAAGATCTTTGAGATTATTGAGTCCAACCGTACCTGTGCACTACTAAACCATTTCCCTGAGAAACTCATCTACCTGTCTTTTAAACACCTCCAGGCATGGTGACTCCACCACCTCCCTGGGCAGCTCTGCCAGTGCCTGACAGCCCTTTCAGTGAAGAAATTTTTCGTGATGTCTGGTCTGAACCTCCCCTGGTGCAACTTGAGGCCATTTCCTCTCATCCTATCACCTGTCACTTGGGAGAAGAGACCAACAACCACCTCACTACAACCTCCTTTCAGGCAGTTGTAGAGAGTGATGAGGTCTCCCCTCAGCCTCCTCTTCTCCAGGCTAAACAACCCCAGTTCCCTCAGCCGCTCCTCATAGGACTTGTTTTCCAGCCCCTTCACCCATCTCAAAACACCCAGATGTGCCCAGTTTTTTGAGACAGGATGCCTAGCAGACTCACATCATAGGTGCAATGTTTGCTGGTGAAATGTTTTACCACCCATCTCTCCCCTGAAGGCAAATCCAGTGCAGTGCTATTGGAGCCAGGCACGCGTCTTTGCAGGCCAGAGTAGCCACCAGATGTGGGACCATTGGTGCTGCAGCAGGGATATCTTTTCTGTCAAGCTGGGAACTGAGACACCAGCCCTCCAGAAGTGCCTACATGAAACCAACTTTCTGCTTGATTTTGCAGCAGGTGATTAGCAGTGAATCTGCTGAAGGAGACTTCTTGTCTGCAGCAAATTCAAACCCCACCAGCCACCATCACCACCAAACCTCCCTGATGCCTCGAATAGAAGAAACCTCGCTTCATGGCTTGCTGCCATTGCTACGCCCCAGAAACCTGATTTGCTGTCCCCTAGCTACTGCTGCTTTTTCCTCAGTTCATGTTTCTCTCTTTTCATCATCCACCAGAGCTGACATGGGATGAGGCCACGAAGCCACAGGAAACGGGGGCGGCTTCGTTGAAAGCAAGCAAAATCACATGAGATTGTGGCCCACGGAGGAGAAGCTCTGCAGTGGATGAAGAGCTTGCTCTTGGACTGCACAGGGTGCTTGTGACCTCCTGCCTGCCTGCCTGGCATTAAAAGAAGGGAGGTGCATCCAACATGGATGTGAGGGAGAAGAGATGGGAAAGGGGATCATACTCCCCTCCAGAGAATGCAAGAAGGGCAAGAGGCCACCGGGATGTAGGAGCTGCTTTCCTGTGACTGGTCTGCTTGGCTGCCTGAAGGACCTCAGTGGTCCAGGGGAAGTGACTGATTCTCCTCCCAGTTCTGGGGAGCCCATGGAGGTGGCTGTGGGAAAGAAGGAGCTAGGGGGCTGGGAAGGCAGGGCCCAGCCCTGTATTTTCAGTTCTGGGTTTTGCAAGGGGAGAGCTTTGGAAAGCTGAAGAGAAAAATAAGGAAGTGGCAGAGGTGGGATGGGGCCAGAGGGATTTGTGTGAAGCTGTAAGTCCTCCATTGGTCCTCCGAGGACCCCTGGTCCTCTTCTCAAAAGGTGTCCTGGGACACTCGTATTGCCAGGCTGGGTAGGGCTCCACAGGGCATAGAACTGTAGAATCACAGAATCATCTGTTTGGAAAAGACCTTTGTGATCATCGAGTCCAACTGTACTTGTCCACTACTAAACCAGATCTCCCTGAGCACTTCATCTACCCATCTTTTAGACACCTCCAGGGATGGTGACTCCACCACCCCCCTGGGCAGCTGTGCCAGCGCTTGACAGCCCTTTCAGTGAAGAAATTTTTCCTAATGTCTAGTCTGAACCTCCCCTGCTGCAACTTTAGGCCATTGCCTCTTGTCCTGTCAGCTATCACTTGTGAGAAGAGACCATCACCCACCTCGCCACAACCTCCTTTCAGGCAGTTGTACAGCGCAATGTGGTCTCCCCTGAGACTTCTTTTCTCCGGGCTTAACAACCCCAGTTCCTAGCCACTCCTTGTAGGACTTTTTCTCCAGCCCCCTCACCAGCCTCATTGCCCTCCTCTGGACGCACTTCAGCACCTCAATGTCCTTCTTGTAGCGAGGAGCCCAAAACTGAACACAGTACTCGAGGTGCGGCCTCACCAGTGCTGAGCACAGGGGCACAATCACTGCCGTGGTCCTGCTGGCACCTGGCTCTCCTGAGGCACCCTAGGCTCAGTGAGGACAGGTCCCAGCTCGTAACACCTTCCCTGTCACTACATAGCCAAGGGCATGTGGCTGGAAGGTCTCTCCCCGTTGCCCTCACATCCTGGGGAAGCCAAATTCAGGAAAGGCCCATTTCCAGGTGGACGTAGCATCTGTGGGCCCTGGGGGATGTAGCTGGGCTTGCGGACCAGCTACCTGCTGAGCAGCACTAGTGCAGCCTCCCCACTGCCCCATGGGTGCTGGGGAGCAGGGGAGCCATCGCCCCTCAGCTTATGCTGAAGATGCTCTAAACGCAGAGTCATTCCACCTTTGCCCTGGCCACCAGAAATGAAGCCCTGGAAGGTCAGTCCAGCCCTCATGCAAGCCCTTCAGGACCCACATCCCCCTCCCTCCCAGCCCTCCAGCACAGGTAGTGGAGAAGTCCTTACCGGCTGGTGATGCTGGGATGGGACAGCTGTTGCCGCATACGATTAAACTGCCTCTTCATCATCTTGAGAGCTGGGAGAAGACGACGAGAGCTGCTGTCCTTGGCTGTACCCGCTCAGCAACACTCAGCGATGCTTGGCATTGGACACCAGCAGCCCCTTGGCTCCCGAAGCCACTCTGCCCCTTGCTTTTCCCTGAAGACCTCTCCCTCCTTCCTCCTCTCCTTCCTCCTTCCCCCTTTTTCTGCTTCCACGGCTGGTCCCCTCCCTTGTCCCTCCCCAGGGATGCCCTGCCTGCTTTCTCTTCCCCTCTTTTGGACTCCTTTCTCTTGCTCCCTTTTTCTGAGCTTCCTTCCTCCTCTGGCTGCCCCTTCGCCACAGATCAGGTAAGAGCAGTTCAGGGCTCCTGCTCTGCTCTGTGTTCCTGTCACCACCCCACAAGTATAAATAACTTCAGCCCAGCCTTAAAGGGGAAATATTATTACAGCAAACACGTAACAAGGCAGAACAAGCACACACTGCTGCCGAGCCCAAACGAAGGGCCCACGCTCTGTTTCTTCGTCTTTCTCTTGGCTGGGGTGGTTTTTCCCCTCCCTCGCCTTGCTCATCACCAGCTGCCATCAGCCGTGGCCTTGCCAGCTGGCTGGGGGTGCCTGACGGACACCCCACCGCTCCTGCCCTACCTGGTACCCAGACTCTGCCAGCACTCCTCAGGCACCTCTCTGTGCTCATGGGTGCAGCTACAACCTCTTCCTATGACATAAAGCTGGAGGGTGAGCAGCAAAACCATCTCTGCAACCCCTTCTGCACCTCACCCCTCTGTTTTCCCTCCCTGCCATCGCCGAGGCTCTCCGAAGCCACTTGTAAAGCTGTGGTGAAGAGCTACCACCCAGTGCCCCAGGGAGGCCCCCTTCCTCCTTGCACCCACAGCCACTGGCAGGGCTCCTGGCAGGGTGGTTGGGCCAAGTGCAGACTAGCAGCGCCTGCGCATGGTTGCACAGGGACCGCAAACTCCCGGTTCCCAGGCTTGGGTGCTGCCTGCTCTGTGCAGAGCTGCACCAGGGCTCAGCTGTCTTTTTTTTTTTTCAGACTAAAAAGATCCCACTCACACCACCACCACTTCTTGTCCTGACTTTGAGGTGTGAACCTCATCTTATCTCTGGGCTACTTGCAGCTTGGACTTTCCTCCTTCTGCACTAAGAGCAAGCAGAGGTTGCTGTCACTTGGGTTACGTGACTGGCAAAGGAACTTAGCACCCAAGTCCAGATGGGAAGCAGTCAGCTTGTGGGCAAATGAGACAAGCAGCAAAGGAAAGAGGCGGAAGGGCCACTCCACCTGTGCCCCAAAGCCTGAGGAGCAATAACCTGAGAGCTGCTGGGCTCTGCTCCTTGGTAGATGAGTCTCCAGTGTCTTCTTAGCAAAGCGGTGCTAGCAGATGTTTCCAAGTGGGGCTGGGCAACATGGCACTGCTCTCCTGCCTGAAATACCAGGCTGCTCTAAATCTGTGGTGAAGCACACGTGAGCCATGAGGGTGCTCCTAACAGGCATTGTGGTCACCGAAAGCAGGCAAGGGCTTCAAGCACCTATTGCAAAGATACAGAGAAGCCGCCACAGATCCTGCTGGCTGCACCAGGTGACGGCCAAGCCATAGTCTCTTTCTTCCCAAGCAATGTCAGAGACCTGCTCCTAGCCCCAGGGTTAACGCTTACTGGAGCGGATACCCCTCCCCACACCAAAAGTGCTGGGGGAACCACTTCCAACAGCAGCCCTGGGGAAGAGTAGGAAGTGCCTCTGCAGGAAAACAGTTGGAGTGAGTTCAAGCCCTGTTCCCTATGGGCTGCAGGGCACCAACCCCTGCCCACTGTCTCTCCCTGCGGAGGGAGGGAAGCAGGCAGCATCCAGCTCACAGCCTGGAAGCGGCTCTGCTCTCAAACAGGAATTGAGAGCAGCTGGGGGACTTCCACCATCCCCTCTCCCCACCCACAGAAGTGGGGAAAACCTCACGGCAAAGCCCTGGGTGACTGGGGGATGAATTGCAGGATTGCAGGGGCAGGATTTGAGCTGGAAATGAGCGCTCTTGGATCAGAAGATAGAGATCTGATCAGGAAAGAAGTCTTTATTTCCCATAAATACAGCAGATTCTTCACGCCGGGCGTTTCATTTTAAATCTGTTCGTTTGTTTGTTTTCTTTCATTTACAGAATTCTGCACCGAAAATATATACAAGTCTGTTCAAGAACCAAACAAGATCTGCAAAGAAAAAACCCATACAAAACCCTGAAGAGACATGAAAGGGAAGTAAGACACAGCAGAACCATAGCATAAACACCTTGCTTCCCCCTCTCCTCTACCGCTTGCTGCTCCCAGCTCCAAGACACCTTCATCTTCACTGCCCCCAAGACAAAAGTATGAGGCCCCTCGCTCGCCTCCACACGGAGGTGTTTAAAAGACCGGTAGATGGGTTTCGCAGGGATATGGTTTAGTAGTGGACAGGTATGGCTGGAATCGATGATCTCAAAGGTCTTTTCCAACCAGGAATTCTATGATCCAAGATTCTATGATCTTGTACAGGCCTCCTTCAAACTTTGGAACATCAATACAGGGCACAGCTTGCTCTGGCTTTTAAGCCCAGGCCCTGGTAAAACCAGCGTAGGGATGGGAAGCAGCTTGTGTGGTTGCGAGTCCCATGGGGATGGGCATTACTTGTCCCGTGCCAGCCCCTGGTCTCCTCCATGCCTGCAGATCCCCGCTCTTGTGTCACAGTGATCAGGCAGCTGGGGCAAGCCCCTTCCCTGCTGCAGGGAGACAGGCCTGCCCGCGGCCACGGGCGAAGGTGCACAAGGCACAGCTGTACCTCTCCCTGTACCCCCAAGTGCAGAGCTGGGCTCCTAGTGCAGAGCTTAGTGGTGTCCCCTGGTGATGGGCTCGGCTCCAGGCTCTCCTTGACTCCCAGCCCATCACCTATCCCACAGTGAGAAGACACTGAAGAACTGAAAAAGTCCCCTGTCCCCCCACACTCTTCAGCCCAGCCAGGGGAGGAAGGCCATGTACTACTTCCTTTCCCTGTTGGGCAGAAGGCTGCAGGGAGACTCAGTCCCCACCCCAAAGCACACCCCTCAGGGCTGACACATAGGACCAAGTATGGCAGCGCTCCCCAAAGCTTGCTGTGGTAGATAAAGCATGTGCAAAGCATGTGGGCTTCCTTGCTGTGGGGGTGCAATGCTCAGGAGCTCCAGCTGAAGAGAATGGGAAGGCACAGAGCAAGCTCTTCCCAGCCCCCAGGCTCCCACCCCAGGGCCCAGCTCCTGCCAACAGCTCTGCAAGCAGCTAGGAGGGGGATAGGGGAAGATCACTCCATGACCCCCCAAAAGCAAGGGCAGCTGCCTTGCTCTCCGCTGCTGGAGAGACACCCAGTCTCTGTCCAGCTTTGTTCTGAACCAGCTCCAGTGCAGTCCCACCAGACAGAGAACTGCTGGGGCCCAGCTCACAGAAGGGGGCATGGGGGACAAGAGGCAGCACCTCAGAGCCTGAAGCAGCGGAAGGGCTGGAAAGCGCAGAGGGGACAGACAAGGAAAGGGATCTTTCCTTTGCTAGGCCTTGCTCCAGGCTAAAGATGTTAAGCTCCCCATCCTTGTTCCCCACTGCACCTAGGGGGAAAGCAAGGTTAGAAGAGAATATGGACAGACCGGGAAGGGAGTGGTGCCTTTGGAAGAGCAGCGAAGGCAATTGTTCACCCATGCAAAGCTTTTCACTCCACTCCTAGTCCTGTGGGATGAACATCTCCTGGCATCTCTGCTCTCCTCCTCGAGGCACGCTCCCTCTGGCTCTCACCAGGCCATCTGGAGAATAGAGCGTGAGCAGCAGCCCCCCACCCACCCTCCCCATCTCCTCAGGCTGTCCCAGCATCACAGGGCTGGCTTCCCAAGGACTCTGTGGTGTAGTGCCTACAATGTGTGACCCTAGAGGTTTCCCCAGGACTCTGGTGGGGGGAACTGGTCCACATCCCCCATTTCATGGAAAGTTTGCTCTCCCATGGTGAATGTCAGCTTGTATCGTAGTCTCACTTTCTCCTGGAGAGAGGGGAGAAAGGACAAGCAGTCAGAAGTGGGGGGAAGAAATGCACGAGGCACAAACAACTCAGACCTCCAGGAAGTAGCCAAGCAGAGGGAATAGGGACAGGGTAACCAGGCTTTGCCCAGGCAGCAAGACAAGCCCTTGCTCATGCCCCAAGGATGGTGCTGTTACCTTCTGTGGGTTAGCGAGCAGCAGGACTTGTGTGATGGCACTGGGGTGGACAATGGGGTTGAACGCTGGCAGCTCCGTGCCTGAGGGAGGCTGTAGCTTCACCTTCATCACCTAAGGAGAGAGAAGAGCATCACACATTCCTGAGGGACTTGACAGCCTGAGGCCCTGTTCCTATATTTGGGGAACACTGTCAGAAACGATTGTGCTGGTTCCTGATAATCTGAAGGCAACACAACTCAATCTTAGCCCCCAGAGGTTTTTCCACCCATCCTGCCTTTCCCGCAAAGGCAGAATCACCCTTCATCCCAGCCTGGCAATCTCAGCCCCAGCAGCCACCTTACCTTGGGGACAGCCGACTGAAAGACAATGTTGCGGATGGGCTGTGGGGCCGTGCTAAGCATAGAAATCACCACCACGAGCACATCGGGCCTCTCAGGCAGGGCATCCTTAGCAAAGTGGAAGAGGACGCGGAAGCCATGCTGATCATACACTGTCACAGGTAGGATGCTGCCTGTGGGAAAAGAAAGGACAGGAAGCAGTGACCCAGGAGGGAACTGGCCTTGCAGCAACCTTTCCCTATCATCCAAACTCCATACAAGCGACAGAGATACCAGTACACCTTGACAAAATTCAAAAAGCAAGAAGTTTCCTCACATTCTTCCCTTCCATGTACACATGGTTTGTTGCACCATCTTCATACCCTGTCTAGTTGTTTCTTTCCTGATTTGTCTGGTTTCGTTCTAAACCGTCCCCCGCTACCCAAGCTTGCCCCATTCTTTCACCCCAGCTCACTGGGTTTGATTGACTCCAGAGGCACAGTGATGTTGGCCAGCGAGATCTCCTGGGACAGCATGGTGGCAGGAGGCCTTGGCGGGACTGTTGTACTTCCATCTGGTGTGCTCGCAGCTTTTGGAAGTGCAGTAGGGGCAGACAGCTCTGAGTTCAGGGGCAGTGTGGGGTTAGGAGAAACACTCTGGAGCACAGGCAGAGTGCTGGGATTGTGGGCTGTGGTGCCAGCGCTGCTCCTGTTCTGGAGATCCCTCAGGGTAAGTCGGGGCGGTGGCTGTTGCTTCTCCCTGTAGGCAGAGAGTGTGCAAGGAGTGAAACAGGGCACTGAAATGTCTGTGTCCAGCACCCCAGAAAGAAATGGGATCCATAGGGAGAGATGTGAGACTGCACTACTCCCACTTACCATCGCACTTGTTGAGACTCTGGAGGCAAAGACTGTTGCAGCAGAGTCTTGCCCAGGAGGTCCAGGTCATCCAGGCCACTGGTGGCAGTAGAAGGTTTGGGGGAGGATGTGCCAACGTCTGTTTTGACTGGTGGCGTTGCCACGATAGGGGTGATACTGAGCTCATTGCTATCTGACGACTGCAAAAAGAGGGCACAGGAGAGCCACCCAAGCAGGGTTGTTGCATCAGTTCCAGCTATCAGCCTTGGCCCTACCCACCCCATTTGTTGCTTCCACCACCCTCCCCCACCTCTCGCCTCTGCCCTGGCTCCCAGGATGTTACCTGGAAGCTATTCCAGCCACTGCTGTCAGCAGCCTGGGCAGGATGAGGTGCTGGGTCATTCAGGCCTGTCAAGGGCAAAAGCAAACACGTAGCTTAGTTACTAAGAACATTAAACAGGGCCTGAATAAAACACAGAAGAAGCAGGACAGAACCATCACTATGGTCTCAAACTCTGCCCCTCACCTTGCATGGGGTAGAGCAGGGAGGGTGATATTTTTTCTGCCCACAGATCCTCATTTACAGTTTAATTCCTGCTGCAGTTGGCAGAGTAGCAAATACTAGGGGGCTGATGAGCCTGCACCTGGGGGACCATGTGGTCTACTTCATGCTGTTGTACTCAAAGCATCTATCTTGGGACACTTTGTTGGGAAAAGCAGGTCTTTTGAGGTGCCAGTCCTAGAAGATCCCAAAGACTTCCATAAGAAAACTTCTGAAGTCCCATGCATCTGTTGTCAGCTTGTGACTTCAAGTGCAAGAAGTAAACATGACGAGCTGGGGGGGAATCTATCCTTGTGATCCCACCTGGGGAAGGCCATTGCGTCACCCTTGCTTTACCTGCTGGGTCAGTTTTTCCAGAGCAAACCAAAGGGCACATCCCTGCACACTCTCTCTGACTAGTCAGGAAAACACCATGGGACTGAAGTTCAGAATTGTTACAGGGTCTCTCCCTCATGCTAAGTGAAGGACACCTCTTGGTCTTTCATTATTCACCTCTCCCAAAGCTCTCCTTTATTCATGTTCCTGTCACAAGAAGAACTATCCATGCAGATTGTCCAGAGTCAAGGAGAGGATAAAGAGCTTTTGCTCTGTATTTCTCACCTAAAGACATAAGTTCATCATCCAGCAAGGAGACAGAGCCAGCTTGGTCAGGCACAGGGACTGCTGAGCCACCTGAAAGGGTGGGCAAGGCTGGGTAGGAAGGGCCTGTTGATGGAAGATCCAGGCCCGAAAGATCCAGAAGTGCTGAGGTGCTGCCTGCAAAGAAGGAACAGTCTGAGAGACAGAAACCTTACCCAGTCCTTATCCAGTGTGCTGAGGCCAGTTCCCATCCGTCCTCACACCTGGGAGAGGGAATTCCTCCTTCTGCTCTCCCTCACAATTCTCTCTCTCCGTGCTTTGTTCATCTGTTTCCTCATCTCACCATCCCCATTCCGACCTCCTGCTGGTTTCACCTTTACACTTCTCTCAATTTTCTCTTGCATTGCAGGAAAACAGTGACAACATCCCTCTGCTTGAGCTTTCTGTTCCCGTTTTGCAAGTGTACCCACCTCGAAGCGGACCAGCCACTGTCTCCCCGTTTATCTCTTCTCCCCGCACAAGCTGCTTGTAGAGATTGATCACCTGTGTCAGATTGTCATTCGCTTGCAGGATCTCCGCTGAAATTGGAATAGGTGGGAAGTAATTTTGAAAATTGTAAAAAAACCAGAGTGACTTATATCCCAGCTCTGTCTATTCCTCCAAAGCAAGGCCTGAGCAGCTGACAGCAGCCCATGGCAGAAAGCATTTTTGCAACCATTGCTGCAAAACACATCAGGGTGCACTGACTCCTCCACAGCAGTCTCAGTAGGACATGCTCAAGCGTCATTCCTGACGGGAAGCGGAGGAAGGCTGTAACATTGCTGACTGTAGCCACGTGACCCCACTTAAAGCCAGGCCATAGACTGACCAACCTACAGACAGTAGCCACCCCAAAATAGAGCGGCAGCTGCTGCTAAGATGCCAAGCAGCTCAAGCACAGGCTCCCTGAAAGAAGCTGGAGGGAGAAGGGGCCAGAATGAGACAGGCCAGCTACACTTACCCAGGGCTTCATCATTGTCTTCTGTGTCACTGGCGAGTCGGAAAAGCATGGGCCTCATGCGCTCACAGCGCTGAAACAGCTCCTGAGGGAGAGGAGAAAGTGGTGCTGAGGTAAGCAGCAGGATGCTCAGCTGGGGGGGGCAAAATAAGCAGGAGGAACTTGAGAGGATAAGGGTCATTCATCACTGCTAGGCTCAGGGAGGATGCTGTGATGGCCTTTCCTCACCTTCATTAGGTCCTCATTGCTCTCCGTTGTCTCCCCCTTGCTGTAGTTTGTTAGCATCTCTGTTAGCAACTTCACGTTGTTGTTTACCTCCTCTATAGCATTCACCCTCTTAGAGATCTTCTCCATGCGCTTCTGATCCTGGAGGGGAAGCACATGAGGAAGGATGTCCTTGCTCCTGTCTACAACTTGGAGAGGAGGAAGGCTACGCCAGCCAACACACCAGCTCCCTGGACTAAGTAAGGCACACCAACGCTGCCCTCAAAACAGCTCCCAGTCCAGTGCAAAACTCCAGATCATGTCTGGGCCAGCACTTGCCAAACAGGGATGGAATTGCTGCAGATTTAGTGCTGCAGCAGCGCTTGGGCCACAGGAAGTGCCCTGTCCCATTCCTTCAAGTAGCCAATGGACGGCAGAAATCATACAAGGACTCTTTACCAGCTGCTGCTGCAAATTTTGGGAAGTAGCTCCTTATGTCTGCATGATGACAGAGAGCCATGGCTCCCTTGATGCCAATCACTGCCACTCAGACCATGATCTCCCAGCTCCCCTTCTCCCCAGCCGCACCTCCTGAACCATCTCCTTGATGAGCTTGTTGGCAGCTCGGAGGTCCTCAGGATGGGAACTTTTCAGGAGACGAGCCAGTGTCTACAAAAGAGAAAGTATCTTTGAGCCCAAGCTGAGGGGTGACAGCCAGAGCCACTCCTGCCACACTACAATCAGTAGAGTCACCCCTGACCCAGACCTGTATCTGGCAGAGGCAGCAGGCAATGCCAGCTGTTTGAAAGCCCAGCTGTGAGAGCTTGTGGGATATCAGACACCAGGAAGAGAAGTATAACTGGTTTTCCTTTTCCTATTTGTTTCTGGTTATTTAAGACAGGTCTTTCCCTGAAGATCCCCTGCGTTCAAAACCTGCTCCTGCCTGCCCGTTATACACCCCAGAGATCCCAGAGCACACCAAACAGTAGTACTGAGAAAGAAATAAAGCCCAGTTTAATGCAGTTTAATGCCACGGGATTGTAATGGGCTCAGACCTCTTCACAGGTGCAACTGGCGCAGAGGGAGAGCTCCCACTTTCTCTTCCCCTTCTGTAGGCAGTGAGAACTCCCACTGGACACCTTCAAATCCTCATTTGCACACTGTGACCCATGGGGCAAAATAAATTCCCTGCAGAAAACTGGTATCGCACTTCTGCTGCAAAAGTAGACACAGAGGAGCCCAGTATTTGCTTAAATGTATCAGCATTGATAAGGCAGACGTTGTCTGAGCAGTGACAAAATTCTGATGGAAAGGCAATATAGGATGGTTCCAGGAAGGTGTAAGAAGTTGGGCAATAAGCAGATTGCAGTACTGGGGGTGGGGAAGAGATAACAGCAGCAGCATCTGGGGCTGGGATTTAAACCTCATGGCCAGGTAACTCAGAAGCCTGGAGACCGCCCAGCAGCAAGCGTCCCAGAATCTGCTGGGCTAATGTGAGTACCTCAGACTTTGCACCATCCTGCAGCTAAGAGCTCCAAAGGTCAAACAGACCCACATCCCCCACCTCTGGCTGTTTCCTTTGTCATTATTTTGGAGTGGGTCCTCCACATTCCTGTGCCGCATTTTCTGAAGCACAACATGTGGAGCAGGGGCCTTGACTCTTTCTGGACCTCCATGCCAGAAGGACAGGAGATCCTGGATCAAGGAAGACGTTTCCTGCTGTCTCTCTTCTTGCACAGGGCCCTTACCTTGGATTTCTCTTCATCATCAAAGATGATGTTCTTGGGCCGAGGGGGAGGAGGTGGAAAAGGAGCGTCATCAGGCAGTTTTGGGTCACATTTCACGATCCCTGCAGTGGAAACAAAGGCAGAAGTCAGGAGGCCTCACCCGCTAGGGGTTGGCAGTGCCACCTAGGTAATTTCTTCCCTAATGGACCACCAAACCTAGCTGGGACAGAGAAGGTTTGGGTCTCTTCCCACTACCTGTGATCCTGGATTGTGTTTTCACACAAGAACTGACCCTGAAAAATCCAGTACTGACTGCCAAAGAACTCAAATCCTCCAGCCCCAGCCCCTTCCAGTGCCCCATGTCCTGCAGGAGCAAGCAGATATCCCGTCCAACCCATCAAACAATTCAGACCGCCAGCAAATCCCCAGCCAGGATGCCTAATGCATTCGCTCCTTTACCTGTCCCTGCTGCCAAATCAGGCAGATTGATGGATGTGCTAGGTCCAGGCACAGGAAAGGGAGATTCTGTTTTGGATTCTGCCCAGACAAAAAAAATGAAAGGGCAGTGATCGTCCACCTTCCTGTTCCAGAGCACTGCCTCTCACCTTGTTTCTTCAGCATCTGGTAGGCCTCAGAAATCTTCACCTCATGAGGCAGTCCTAATGTCCAGCTGTACATCAGCTCCAGGATCTTTGACTTCACTTTTTCTGATGTCCGGCTGCCAAGATACTAGAGGAAGAGAGAAGAGGTAGCTTGAAGCTGATCTGAGCCGTTGCAAGCCTGGCTTGTTCCTCTCTTCCTCCCCTCCCCCAGGAGAAGTGAGACCGTTCCCAACGGCACAAGGAGGAGGAAAGAGGAAGCAAGTAGGAACGCTCATGAGGACCTTGCAACACATTCTATGCTTGCCTTGTTTCCATCACAGGAAACACAAGAGGTTGCAGAAATGATGCACCACCAGTCTCTCAACAACATGCAGGGACAGGTGGGAAGGCTTAGGTGGCTCTCTGTCACCTTGTGAACGAAAGGCTACTGCTTACAGAAGCTGCTGGGCAAGGCTGCCCTTCAGGGTGGCTGGTCTCTTCTGCCAAGTGATAGGTGACAGGACAAGAGGAAAGGGCCTCAAATTGTGCCAGGGGAGGTTTAAATTGGATATTAGGAAAAATTTCTTCACTGAAAGGGTTCTCAGGCACTGGCACAGCTGCCCAGGGAAGTGGTGGAGTCCCCATCCCTGGAGGTGTTCAAAAGATGTGTAGACGAGCTTCTCAGGGATGTGGTTTAGCAGTGGGACAGGTTTGGTTGGACCTAATGGTCTCAAAGGTCTTTTCCAACCAAGCGATTCTATGATTCTATAACTGAGTGGACAACAGGACTGGGAGTGGAAGAACTGTGGGTAACAAACCCTAGGGCAGGGCCCAGCCCTCTGTCTCAAGGGTACTCTCAAGCACAAGTGCCTGGCACTCTTTGGAGACAGGTGCGCCCCAGAGGACCCACAACCAATGGAGAGTTGTCCAAATGTTACAGCTCTCCCCTTGCCATAAAATCATGCATCTCCCATGGGTCTGCTGGGAGCACCGGTGGCAGAAACAGTGCATGTGCCACCAGAAGCCAGTGGCTTAACACAGAGGGCATTCTCCAGGGTGACCAGCAGGAGGACTTTAGGGTGCTGCTGTCACTGTCCCTGGCCATTCATCATCACAAGCTGTGACTGGCAGATGAAGATTTTCCTTAGTCATAGTTTGTTTGTGTTCCCTTAACTCCATATTTGCTGGTGTTAACTGCCTTGGCTGAATGGGAGAGCACGCACAACTTGTTCTGCTGCAGGAACAGCAGCATCAGCAGAAGAGCAGGTAATGACTTGGTGCTTCAGATGGAATCGCAAGAGCACAACTGACCAGGCCTGGGCTTGCCCTCTGAGAGTGTCTCAACCAGGCTGGGACACCCCAGAGAGTCATGGTCACGATGTCAAAGTCGAGGAAGGTTCCTCAGCACATGCAGCACAGACAGGGCCCAAGAGAGAGGCAATGAAAGTGACTTCAGGAACATAGATGAGCTCAGTAGTCTCAAAAGTGCTGGATGCATCACATCTAGCTGGCCCTCAGCTTCCTGCATCAAGAATCAGCCGGGAGCAGAGGGGTGAAAGCTCATGTTCCTGCTGGGATACTCCCTAGGGAATGAGGACTAAATCTCTTACTAGTACTGCTGTGTTTCCCCTACAAGCCAGTGAGTGTTTTGAGCTTTCTGCTAAGCTACTACTGCTTCCCAAAGTGCCGCTGTGGCTGTGGCTCTAGTTTCCTCCAGTACAACCCCCTGGGACCCACCTTGGGTGACACCACCTTAATGAGTTCATTGAGGAACCGGAACTTGCCCACCTCATCGTGGAAGCGTTTGCCGCAGCTCTTCATGCAGGACTCCAGCACCTGGAGAGAGGGACTGGGTGAGCCCTGGCATGGGGTCAGCAGCAGCTTCAAGAGCCAACTTCCTTCTGCTCCCCCTTGCCAGGCACGGAGCCTGTAGTGATTCCCACAGCAGTGCCAAGGGACATCCCCTTTCCCTCCCAGGCAGCCAAGCAGCCTCTCAAAGGAAAGCAGTAATATTTTCCTCTTTGGGGTCAGTTTTTGCAGAGGTGGCTCAAGCCCACGGAAGGAGATACCCTCAGAGAGCTCACAGACATCAGGGTTTCACAGCATGGATACACAACATGATTAAGAATCACAGAATCATTTAAGTTGGAACAGACCTTTAAGATCATCAAGGCCAACCGTTAACCTAGCACTGCCAAGTACATCACAACAAAGAACAAAAAGCTTCCCATTAACTTCAACAGGCTATGATCCTTGCTAGGAACAAGACCTTTCCTACCAGTCACCCCTCCTCTCTTCCGGAACCAACATCAGCTCTTCTCTCACCCAAGGGCTCAGGTGCTCCAGGGCTTTCTCACAGGGAGTTCAAAGCTTCCCATGCTCCTCCAGTCAAACTAGAGCAACCCCACACCCTGGCCCTCCATCTCGTTCTACCAGCCTACAGATGCCCTTACCGTGAGGGCTTGGATAGCTTCCCATTCCTGCGGAGACTGGATCTTGTGGGCAAGAAGTCGGGTAGCAAGTGGAGGACTGGAAGGAGTGAGGGGAAGAAAAAAAGCTGGCCGGTTACTGATGAAAAGCCTGGTACCTGTGTTTATATCTAGGAGTCTAGGGTTGAAAAGCATGTTGCATGTTTAAGGTACTGATAAGGCACTGAAAAACCTGTGGGAACCCTCTGTTAGTGAGCCAGGAACCCCCACCCTGACTCTGAGGGGCATCGTGCCTATTCAACTCTCAGGACAATCCCACTGGATCTCACTGGGTGGGGAATCATAACCCAGGAACAGCCTGCAGAAAGGAAGAAGCACCTACCCCTCCAGCTCCTTATTGAGCTGCTCACAGAATGCATTAATGCCATCCCAGTCCAGGTCCTTGTTCAGAGGGTTTGTTGCTTTGTCTGCAGAAGGGAGAAGGGAATGGTGACAAAATCTCCCCAACCAATACCACTACCACTCCCTCCCCACCTCCTCCACCAGATGCCTTGACAGAGGATGGTGTGGAAGGAAAACCAGGCTTGAGCAGCGCTCTCTGACCCACCCTGGTGAGGAGGCCTGCTCCATGCTCCTGGCCCTCCTCCACACCCAGATAAGCCCACCTTGACACCTCACTACGTGCGACCCCAAGCCCTTCCCCTGCCCACCCTAACACATGCAGGCAGAGCCCTCCCTGGCACCGGCACTACATGTGACACCAAGCTCCCCTCCCTCCACACCCAGGCAGGGGCAGTGCTGACACCTCACCACCTGTGACCTCCATCCACAGCAGGTCCTCCCTGACACCCTACTAAATATGACCCCCAGCCCCCCTCCATGCTCACCTGGGCTCTCCCTGACACCTCATTATGTGTGACCCCCAGCGCCCTCACCACACCCATTCAGAGCCGCCCCATACCTCTCTATGTGTGACCCCAAGACCCCGTCCTCCACACCCAGGCGGGGCCACCCTGACACCTCCCTACATGTGACCTCAAGACTCCCCTCTCCACACTCACATGCGCTCATCCCACTACCTCAATATTTGTGATGCCAAGCCCCCCCTCCACACTCATGTGGGCCCTCCCTGCCACCTCGCTACATGTGACCCCAAGCACTTCCCCTGTCCCTCAGGCAGAGCTCTCCCTGACACCTCACTATGTGTGACTCCAAGCACCCCCCCACCCCACATCCAGGCAGGCTTGTCCTGACTCATAGCTATGTGCAACCTTTGGTCCCCTCAGAAGAAACCCCCCCATTCCCTCACACCTCAACACCCACCCCCCAAGCACCTGTAGCCTCCACCTCCCTCTCCCTCCACACCCAGCAGAGCCCTCCCTCACACCTCGTGATGTGCGACCCCCAGCCCCTTCAGAAGCACACCCTCCCCACCCAGTCCCGTTCCCTCACACCCCAACACCCAAGCATCTGCACCCCCCACCTCACTATGTGTGACCCCCAGTCCCCCCTCACACCCAGGCCGGGCCCATCCTGACACCTCCTGACATGTGACCCCAAGACCCCCCCCTACACACCCACGTGTGAACCCCAGTCCCTCCCCCAGTTCGGAGCCACCCTGACACCTTGCTATTTGTGACCCCAGCCCCCTCAGGCGCATTCCCCCCTTCCCTCACATCTCAATACCCACCTCCCAAGCATCTGCACCCCCCACCTCACTACGCGTGATCCCAAGTCCCCCACCTCTACACCTATTCTGATCTGCCCTCACACCTCTCTATGTGCGATCCTCGGTCCTCTCAAGAGCACACTCCCGTTCCCTTACATCCCATTTCCAACCCTCCAAGCATTTGCACCCACCACCTCACTACGTGTGACCCCAAGATCTCCACCTCCACACTTATCCGGAGCTGCCCTGACACCTCTTTATGTGTGTCCCCCTGCCCCCTCAGGAGCGCCCCCCCTCCATTCCCTCACACACCGCCCCCCCATTCCCCCTCACACACCGCCCCAACCGCCCCCCCACCAGCTCCAGCGGCGTGGCCAGGCCCTGTGGCGCCACGGGAAGCGCACGGGAGGGGATGCCGCGGCCGCACTCACTGATGCGCGCCTCCAGCGTCTCGGGCTCCATGGCGGAGGCCCCTCCCGCCGGCTCCTCAGCGGGGCAACCCCGCGCCTCCCGCCCGCCCGTCCCGGCGCCGCCGCGGGGCCATCGAGCGCGCCCTGAGCCGCCTAGAACGCCGCTCGCGGCCCGCCTCACCATAGAGCGCGGGGCGGGCGGCGGCTCAGAGCGTCTCCCTGCTCTCCAGCGCACTCTGCCGGAGCGCCCAGAGAGCGCACAATGGAGAGCGGCGAGCGGGGGGGACTCCGGGGGGTACACGGAGAGCCCGGCAGGGATGGGTCTGGGGGCGCTCGGCACCTGGCTGGGCATGCGCCAGCAGTGAGCCCAGGTGGCCAGGGAGGCCATTGGCGTCCTGGCTTGGATCAGAAACGGTGAAAGAACTCCTCATGCTGAGGGTGGTGAGGCACTGGCACAGGTTGCCCAGAGAAGCTGTGGATGCCCCCTCCCTGTAAGTGTTCAAGGTCACATCGGATGAGGCCTTGAGCAGCCTGGTGTGGTAGGAGGTGTCCCTGCCCATGGCAGGGGGGGTTGGAACTGGATGATCTTTAAGGCCCCTTCCAATCCAAACCAATTCCATGATTCTAAGATTCTAAAGTTCTATCAAAAATGGTGTGGCCAGCTGGAGCAGGGAAGTGATTGTGCCCCTGTATTTGGCACTGGTGAGGCCGCACCTCAAAGCCTGTGTACAGTTTTGGGCCCCTCAGTACATAAAAGACATTGAGGTACTGTAGCACATCCGGAGGAGGGCAAGGAAGCCGGTGAAGGGGCTCGAGAACAAGTCTTATGAGGAGCAGCTGAGGAACTGGGGTTGTTCAGCTGATAAATGAAGTGGTGGTTATTGCAGAGAGTGGAATATTTTGACTTAAGAAGAATTAGTTTTCTGTAGAATTGGTTTTCTAACTAAATTCAGTTAAGTGATATCAAAGTGGTAGTATTTTTTGAAAATTAGACAGACACAGGCTGTTCTTCTGATAGTCTGTTTTTTAAATAGGGTTGTTCCCAGACAATACTGTCTTTTCTTATTTAAGAAGGCAAGGTCAGACAGAACTGGCTTCAAAGCTCCAATGAGCAGAGATTTGGCTGTTGTGAAGTTCATAATAAAATTAAGATTAGTCCTTGGAAAGCAGTAGAATATACATAGGATTGCTGGGAGAATTTATACATCTGCATGTAAATGCGACATACATTGTGTCCCCAGTTCTCGTCTTGTTGCCCTTGACTGATGGTAACCATTCCCTCACATATCCAGTGCTGAAATAAAGGATGCTCCTTTCTAAAACTCCGAAACGAGACTTAAGAGATTTTATTTACCATCATTTTCAGTATCATAGCCTGGAGAAGGCTGACAGGTTTATCGTTTTCTACAACTGCCAAGAGGAGGTTGTAGCAAAGTGGGTACTAGTCTCTCCCAAGTGACAGGTGATAGGATGAGAGGAAGTGGCCTCAAGTTGCACCAGGGGAGGTTCAGATTAGACATCAGGAAAAATTTCTTCACTGAAAGGGCTGTCAGGCACTGGCACGGCTGCCCAGGGAGGTGGTGGAGTCACCATGCCTGGGGGGTGTTTAAAAGACGGGTAGACGAGGTGCTCAGAGATGTGGTTTTGTAGTGGACAGGTACGGTTGCACTTGATGCTCTCAAAGCTCTTTTCCAGCGAAGCCATCCCGTGAGTCTATGAATAACAACGAGACTCAGCAGCGCCGGAAGCGGCTCCGCACGGAAACCGGCCGGCCCTGCTCTTCCCGGAAAGCGCCAAGTGCTGGCAATGAGGCCACTTCCTGTGAGAGACCGGGCGCTTCCGCCTCGGGGTCGTGTGGGGCGGGGGAGCTGCGTGTCCTTTAAAAGGACACGAGCCAGAATGGCGTAGGGTGAGAGGGTATGTTTGGATTGGGGGTGTCTGGGCCATAGGAGGAAGGCTAACTATGTCTTGGGCTGCGTCAAAAGAAGCGTGGCCAGCAGGGCGAGGGAGGGGATTCTTCATGCTGAGGGTGATGAGGCACTGGCACAGGTTGCCCAGAGACATGGTGGATGCCTTTTGTTATTTGTTATTCTTTCTTTTTAAATAAATGCAGAATCATAGAATGGTTTGGGTTGGAAGAGTCCTTAAAGATTATCCAGTTCTAACCCCCCTGCCATGGGTAGAGACACTTACCACCAGGATGCTCCAGACCCCATCCAACCTGGCCCTGAACACCTCCAGGGATGGGGCACCCATGACTTCCCTTGGCAACTTGTGCCAGTGCCTCGCCACCTTCAAAGTAAGAAATGTCTTCCTAATATCTAATCTAAATCTCCCCTCTTTCAGCTTAAAACCATTCCCCCACATCTTATCACCGCACTCCCTGATAAAGAGCCCCTCCCCAGCTTTCCTGTAGCCCCTTTCAGTACTGGAAGGCTGCTGTAAGGTCTCCCTTAAGCCTTCCCTTCTCTAGGCTGAACAACCCCAACTCTCGCAGCTTGTCCTCACAGGGGAGGTGCTCCAGCTCCCTGATTATCTCCATGGCTTCCTCTGGACTTGCTTTAACAGCTCCATGTCTTTCCATTGCTGAGGACTGCAGAATTGAATGCAGAAGGAACAGAGTGTCTTCTCCCTGTATTGCTTTTGGTTTTGGTTTTTCCTTCTTTTTAAGTAATGCTGGCGGCAGGTGACCTTTGGGTAGCACAGGCTCTGCCCCTTAGAAGAGTCCCTGGTGATGGTGCTCACAGCCACCCTTGGCCCTGCCAGAGCCTCTGTGATAAGAGTGCATGTATGGCACAGCCTATTCAGTCTTAAAGCTGTCTGATCCCAGAGGCAGAGGTCTGAGTGCAAGCGGCCCTATGTTGGGTTACTCATTTACAGTGCTAATCCCGCAGATGGCAGGCGAGAAACTGTGCTGATGTCACACCTAATGTCTTTTCCTTATGGATAGCCATTGTTTTGAGGGGGGATTTTTTGGCCATGAAACGGTGATTTTTGGCACTTGAATGTAGTTCTTTTTTTAACTGTTAGTGCCTTGCATTACAAAGCTTTTATTTTAAGTGCCTTTCATAGAAAATTGCCACATCCTTCCCTCTACTGTGTTCAGGCACGTTTTACATGAGTTATTTTAATCTTCTGAGTCAGTCTTGCCTGTCGCTACTACCTCTTTGATTTTTTTTTTGAGAATCTTAAGCCATTTTTAGGAGACTGAGGCCTAGATATTGCTCTTCTAGGTCATGTACGATCTGCATAGAAGGCACGCACGCATCTCCAACCCACAAAGCAATGTCTCTGAAGGAGTGGGTTTTACAGCTTGGTGTTTCACAGCCGCTTTTTTGCTCAGGTTTCGATCTGTCTGAGTCTCAGGGTTGTTTATTTTCCTCTCTTTGGCAACACTCAGTGGCTGGTAAGTCCAGGATGAATGGAAGGCTGCGCCTCTTTTCAGCTGGTTGCAAACAATGACGAGTGAACTCATGCATAATAGCTGTGTCAGCAGCAGCCTTTCAAACCTTGCTTTAATTTTTCATAGATTTAGGAGTCTCTTTTTCTTTTGAGTGTTGGAACTGGGTGATTTTTAAGATCCCTTCCAACCCAAACCATTCTATCATTCTCTGATTCTATCATTCCCTTTTGGTTACATCTGATTTTCATGTAATGAGGATCCTAAGTGCAACAAAAAAAGAAATCAGAGTCTGAATTTTGCCCCTTGTAGCAGCAGTTAGATGACGTATGAGGAAAAACTTCTATCCCTTGATTTATTTTTATCAACAGCTGTAATTCCTAACTAGGTTTAGATGGACTGAGACGCTCCATGTTGTAATTAACACCACTCCAGAATGAAAGTCCTGGAACTATAATTAGCTCGTGGCCAGTTGCAGAGGAAAGTGATTACGCACAAGCCAGATAGTTCATGTGCCGGCCAAAGGAAAGGTTGTTCTGGTGGAAGGGTGTGGGATCCCGGATTTGGAAGGTCCTGCAGCAGACTGCCCCGCAGAGGGCAGCAGCAGCCAGGAGAGCTCCTGCTAATGCTCTCGCTGCCTGTACAGTCAGGATGAATGGCAAATCAGGCGAAGTCCCCCTCAGCAGGGAAGAGAAAGGAGCCTTGCAGGACTGGCCGGGTCACCTGGGAGAGGAGTTTACAACGGCCAGGTCCTCCGCAGCCAGCCAGAACGGCCCTGTCACCCTTGCTTTGTCCCCAAGTCTGTTTGGCTTCTCTGCCTTGTGGGTTTTTGTGAACCCTGCGATATTTTTCAGATGCGCTTGTGTGTGGCAGCGAGGGTTTTTGTGTGCTTCCTGCTGGGTCTTCGGCTCTGGCCCCTGATGCGAGGTTCCTTTCCCCCTGTCACTTTCCTCTTTCTTTGGCAAGGCGTTCTGTTGGAGTCCTTTCACTTTCCTGAAGTTCAGTACTGCGGTCTTTTGTTCCCTTTTGGTATTTTCCTGCCCTGGCTGACTGCAGAAGCCAGTTCCTGGGTTTTTGGCTCAGTTTTACCTCTGCTACTTTGTCCTAGAACAGGGCTGGCAACACCTCTACTGACATCACTTCGGACCACGCACATCTTATGCAATCCCCTGGATTTGCAGCCCTGCTATTCCCTGACCTTGGCTAATCGCCTTCCTTTTGCAACGCTTCTAAGCACCTTTCCCAGCGGAGGGTTGCAATTAGAGAGGCAAGTATAGAGTTGCAGGCTTCTCTAGAGAGACAGCAGGTTTGAACTCCTTTAATCTAATAGGAAGTGTCTTCTTCCCTTTCATATGCAGCACTTTCTTGTGGTATGCTGTCATCCACCAGGATTGCTCCCTTCCATTTCTTTCAGTGTTTCCCTTTTCACTGCAGGAAGACTTGTCCCAGCTGATCAAAGGCATCCTTCTACAACTACAGGAGGAGAATGAGGAAACAGGATGCTGGATAAGGGATCAGAAAACCTGCTGGCTAGATGTCTGCAATTAAATATGGCTTTGAGCAAGACTCAAGGAAATGCATATCTGTTCTCGATGCCTCAGTTTCCCTGGTTGTTAGCATGGGGATAATTGCATTGGCTTCCTTTGGGGGATTGCCTTGACCTCTGTATATTAAATTTCTTTTCCACTTTGGTTCTATCATTAGAGCAACTCGCTCAGCGAGACAAGCAAGCAAGAGAAGCAAATATCTGAATTAGAAGTAAGCTGAGCAGCTTGCAGCTTCCTTGTGTTTGTGCCCTCCTTCTAGACTGGGCAACTCCAGAGGTATCTTGATCCCTTGACTGAGCAGGCGGCAGTGCCCCCCAGGCCAGTGTAGAGAGTGGCAGCCTCTCGTTACCAGCCGGGGAGGGCTCAGCTGGATGTGCTATTGCAGGTGGTGTCTTCCCAAAGGAGTCTGGGACAGTCAGGGAATACTCTGAGTACACAGGAACGCTCTTCCTGCTGAGGAACAGCAGGTGAAGATGAAAGAAAACTGACAGGACATAAATCCTGGTTGCAGCCATGGCTTGAGGGCTGATAGGTTATGTTTCTGGGTAGGCCAAAAGCAGGGCAGGGAGAGGAAAACTTGCAGGGTCAGAGAGTGCTGGTTGAATTTATGGGGCTGAAGCGAGCATCGAAGGCCCTGAGCCCACAAGGGGGAGCCTCGATGAAGTCATTCGCCGCATCGCTGATGAGATCAGTGCCAGACTGAAACGGATCCACTACTGATACAGTGCGCTCAGGATTCAGGTGTTGAGGGAGGCACTTGAAAAGGTGAATGGTTTCATCCCTTTCACTCCATCCCTGACTTCCTCTGTAATCATTAGCAGGTGGAGGGGTGTCATTAGAAAGCAAAAGCATTGGGGGAAACGGTGTTTAAGAGCCTGGATTTTGCTGAAGAACACTGGGAGGGAGAAGGAGAGAAATCCTATTGCAAAGGCATTTTTCATGGGCATCCAAGCATGATCCAAGCTAATATCAGCAACACGAAACAAAGCACGGTGGAGCAAATCAGGGAGCCCAGCTGCAGCAAATCCCCAAGCCTGGATGATGAATACATCTCTGCATTGCGGCGACAACAAAGTATGACTTAGTGAAGCATTTGCTGGAGATGTTTAGCGTAGCAGCAGCCTGGGGAGCTCAGAGACACAGCCGTTTGCAGCCTCTCTTTTACAACACGGCACAGGGAGGAGGCATTCACGCTGCAGGGTGCCCCGGCACTGAATGCATGGGCTCTCTGCTGTGCAGCTGCCTCAGGTTTGGCAGCTGGTGAGCTTGAATAGATGGGTTTTGGCCCAGGGCTTGAAAATCCCCCATTGCCAGTGATCCTGCTTTGGCTGCAGCTGCCTCAGGTTCCCTAGGAAACTTCAGTGTTGGCTGAAGTCCGGGCTGCAAAATGGCAGAGGAGGCAGTCTGGTGGCTCTTTTCCTCCAGCCTGGCTGCTCGGCCTCTGCTGCTTGGCACCGCAATCAGCTTCAGCCCTGCTTTTGGCAGTGATGAGGAGCAGCGGGGCATAGCGAACCCAGTGCTGGGGCATGGCAGACGTGGGGTTAGGAATGAAAAGAAAACTGCGACACCAGAGGAGGAGAGAGATATGGAGTCTTCATACGCACTTTTTCCGAGGCTGGACCTGGCCACTCATAGGCTCACTTCTGGTTCCTCTTGTTTTGCCTGCGTTAGCAAACGTAGCGGGAGCAAGGGCCAAGCAGGAGCGCTGCCTCTGCGTGGTGACTGATGCTGTGTGGTTGTTAGCACCCTCCCTGGCAGGGTTTTGGGCTGCGCCAGCAGTGCTGCAGCATCCAGCCACAGCCAGGAGACTGTTCGCAACAGAGCCCTGCTGTCGCCAAGGGTTTAACCCCATGGATGGGAGCTGTGTCCTGCTCCTTGCTTTCAGGGCAGAGAGTGAAACAGCTATACCCTGGGAGCCCAGGTCCCTATCAAGGCAGTCCCCTGTCCCCTGAAGGGCAATCCCCTGCAGCGCAATCCCCTGCAGCCTGCATGTTTACCTGATATTTTCCCACTTTTTCCTTGTCTGAAGATGGGAAATGTTGTGCAACAGGTTGTAGGTGAGTGCATGGAGTGGGAATGTGTGCACCAGACTGAAACTGGGAAACGCTCTGTCTGCTGGGCATGGCTGAATGCAAGGTTGTGACTCAGTGTCTTACACCCTGCGCTATGGATCACTGGCTGCATTTTACCTCCTGCGTTGTGTGTGTGTGAGAGATGCTATGAAGAGATGTTGCCTGAGTGCATGAGGTCATGGGGGCCAGCTCCTGAGTGACAGGCCTGGGCACACACACGCGTTGGAATTTGTCTCTCTGGTTTTCCTGCCTTGGGCAGGCAGAAAGAGGAGCCCATCATGTTGTCCATGGAGCACCTTACTCTACAAGGGCTTCTCATGCATGCACTCCTCTGTCCTGTTTCCCCCCCACCCCCTGACTACGTCAGGTTTGGGAACTCAGACAAGGAGCAGAATGGGGACAGAGTTTGTGTATCCCCTATTTAATGCGCTGCTGACAACTGAGTCCCTCAACCAGGAGAAGGGTCAGGCACACACCTCCAGGTGCATCTGAATGGCCTCTGCCTTGTCTCTGCCTAGAGGGTCTGCGTGCAAGTGGCGCACTGCCATGTTCCTCAGCCCAGTGGGTATTTCAGAGGCATCATGCACATTCTGGACCCCACCACGTCACACCTTTGCTATCCCTGATTTGCAGCTCAAGCGCCCCTCCTCTGTGCAGAAGGAGGAGATGCTTCCGGCAGAAGCTGCTCCTCTTTTCCACCTTCCTCCTGGCACAGAGCAGCTTTGCATCTTGAGTAGGTCACCTCCCCGAAGTGGTGCTCTGGCTGAATTTCAGGAGGAGGAGGTGTGCTGAGGGTTGATGGGGTTAAAAAATAGTTGTTGCAGCCTGACTTAACCTGCAGCCTTCCTAGAGCTGCTGTCACCCAGCTGCCTGCTGTTGTCCAGAGCAGGTGCTAGGCACTCTTCAGCTTATCCTGAGCTGGATCCCTGGGGAGCTGCATCTCTGCTGGAGCTGTTCAGGAAAAATTCCCACACCTTTCCTAATGAGATGGAGTGAGTAATAGAGATGTTCCTCAGGGACGGTGTTGTAAGGAGTGCTACGTGCATGTTCAGGACCAGAGAACAGGTCTCCACTAGCTTTTCCCTGCTGTTGTGCAGCGGACATTGATGCGTGTTCCATCTTGACAGAAGAGATAAACTATCTGCGTGTGATGGGAACTCGCCTGGCAGTTGCAGCCACCGGTCCTCCTCGCATTGTTCTTATCAGATCTCCCGTCTCGGGAAGTCTGTTGCACAGTGAATGGCAACATATTTGGGGCTATTCTCCCTGGGATATGATATGTCTTGTTTGAGTCGTGTTCAAAGTATTTTGTTTGTAATACCCTTTTCCCCTCTCGGGAGCAAGCATTTTCCATCCAGGAATCTGACTGCAATTAAAGCTGGGTGTCTGCTTCACTGCTGGGGGACTCGAGGAGTGCAAAGAAACCAGGATATAGCCAGAGAGGCACAGACAGATTCTGGCCTGGTTGTGTGGCCAGTAGTGAGGATGTAAGGACAGCAGAAAGAGGCATAAACTGGAGGGAAGGGAAAGAGAGCCAGGCAGAACAAATGGTATAGCATATCTACTGGGAACGCAAAATAAACATCCATTGTGGTCAAGTGAGTGCTTATGTGCTACTGGCTACTTAGGAAGGGTCAGAAACAGGAGTAGAGGCTCACAGGAGCAGCCCAGAGGAGGGGCAGGATGCTTATATAGAATCATAGAACCACTTGGTTGGAAAAGACCTTTGAGATCATCAAGTAAAACCGTACTTGTCCACCACTAAACCGCATCCCTGAACACTTAATCTACCCATCTTTAAAATACCTCCAGGAATGGTGACTCTACCACGTCCCTGGGCAGCTGTGCCTGTGCCTGACAACCCTTTTGGTGATGGAATTTTTCTTGATGTCTAAATATGGGGCTGATCAGCAAAACAAGGTGTCCTCAAATGCATGAAGCATCCTTTAGTACTCAATACAGAGCTGGAAAGGGGGATGGGGCGTCCCAGCAGGGCAAAGCAGCTGCAAGGAGCTGCTGACCCATTCCCTGTGGTACATCTGATGAAACATCTCTGGGCAGCGCCATGACCCGGCAGGCTCAGGTGCTGACTTCAAAAGCTCCTTCACCTGGTGGCAACTCTGAGCAAGGCTGTGGTTGTAGCTCCTCACTGGGAAAAGGTATTGTAATTTATGACTCCTCATGGTGGCGAGAGAGGAACCAGGACCTCCTCTGCACTTTGGCTGTCCCTGTAGCTCCTGCGGCAGTTGCAGGTCAGGCCCTCTGTGGCTTGCTCTGAAGGTCCATGAGTTCATATATGTTCCTGGTGCCCTTCCCTCTGGAAGGGGGGAGGAGGAGAGGAACAGGGAAAGTTGGTTGTGTGGGCCCACTCTTTTCTTAGGTCTCCTTCCGATGCTTGCAGTTCCCTCTTTAGAAGCCCATTTCCCACACTAAGTCAGTCATTTTGGGATTTGGATTCCCTTCCTTTTGGCAGCTTTTCTTTCCCCTTTCCATCTGGTTTGGTTTTTACTGTTTCATTTTGCAGGGCCATGAAAGGGAGTTTGTTCAAGCTGATTTTGGAGCAATGGATAGTTTTGACCTCACAACCCCTATCTCAGCAGACCTCAGCTGTAGCCTTAGATGCAGGGTGGGTCACCCCTTCAGACCTTCTCAAAGCTGATGGGTGGCAAGTTGGCTTGCTGCTTCCTAGTAGGAATGCGGGATACTTGGTGTTAGTGATGAAAGCATGGAAGAACAGCACTATTTTTTTCCTCTCCTTTCCATCCCATGAGCTGTTAATTCTTGTGGCTTTTCAAAACTTGCTATTTCTCCCTTAACATTTTTTTCTCTTTCCATTTTTTTTTTTTTTTCCAGTGGATGAGCCACCCTTGGCATCGTGCCTCGTGCGTGTGACTCAGACAAATTCTGCTTGTCTGAAGGATTCCTGCAAATCCTCAGAGTTGTCCAATCCGCCTGGGCTCAGTGCTGGAGCCCATGAGAAATGCACTGAAAGGGAGTCACACAGTGCCAGCAGCCTTGTTCTCCCTGTGCGGGATGGATGGCTGTGTGCAGAGACTCGGCAGTCACTCTTGCTGCATAGCCTTGGTGTCCTGTGGGGTTGAAGCTGGGATGGCTGCTCAGAGCTCAATGGAGGGAGGTCCCCATAGACCTTCTGTGTATGGCGCAATGCTGTGTTTCTTTTTTACTTATTTGAGTTCCAGCCAGTTGGCCTCACTCTGTCTTAGTTGTGCGAAATGGTCCCCCTGAGACAGGGGAGTTGGGCTTGGGGCATCTCAGAAGTGCCCTGGTTTCCACTGTTGGAAGGCATCTGTTCATTTCGAATGCCCCTGGCTTTTAGACTTAATTGGATCCACTGAAGGGCTAATTTTTTTCAGAGGCATTGAATGCCTCAGTACCTCCTACTGAGTGGTGAGAGATCAGCATCTCTGATACTTGAACTGCATTAGCCAGGGGAGCCCACCTTTCTTTATCTTCTAGGACAGGTTTGCAAAGATGGATTATTTATTTATTTATTTAAAAATTTGTCCAAGGCAGCTTTAAGATGAGAATCTAAACAAGAAGAGGTTTTTTGGATGTGAACTTTGATATCTGTGCCTCATTTTCCGCATCTGCAAGATGAGGGGGCTGCCATATTCCTTACATAATGGTAAGATAAAGCTTATAGAGATCTTAATCTTTTGGTGCCAGACGTAAATGGAGCATAAGACTTCATGAAGCTGGTCCTGTGTGGAGAGTTCTTTGGAAGATCCTTTTCCCTTTAAGCTAATAATAACTCATCCAGTAAGTCTGGGTAAAGCTGGGAGAACCCAAAAGTCCTGGAGAGGGGGAAGCCATGAGCCTTATATGCATCTTCTCTTTGCTGGTAGGGAAGCTTTCAACGCAAGTGCATTTTTATCTCCAGGCATGCTTTTGAAAGCCTTTCCCACAACCCACATTCCTGGCACACCCCCATGAAAGAAAGAATTAGAGACATGAAGGCTGGAAATGGAACTGGGTGGCATGTAGTTAGTCCTATGACCTCGCTTCCCCGCCCTCTGCCAGTTAGGTTCATTCTCCTGCCCCTCAGATAAGCTGGGGACCCATAAGATGTGACTCATTTGGCTGCTTGTGTTGATGAAATGGCCCTGATGCCTTATAAGCCAGCCTCCTTGCACATGAGCTTCTTTCCTCCCTTCTCTGTGCACAACTGTCCTATGCAGGGATAGGAGCTGGATTCTGTGATCCTTGTGGGTCCCTTCCGACTCAGGTCATTATATGATTCTATGAATTTGTACCACACAAAAGTGTTTCCACAGCCTTCAGAGCTGCTCAAGAGAGATGTCCTCTGCAAAGATATAAGGACAGAACTTGGCCCTGGGGATGGAAACCATCCATCAGAGTGCATTTGAGCTCCCCGTGGAGATGGGAGATGCCAGTCACTGTGCTCCCACAGTCTGTAGAGAAAGAGATGGACTCTGAGACTACACCCCTTCCCTGTGTTTTTGATCTGCTGCACTGCTTGGTGAAGGTTCCCTTTCCCTGCTGCCCCTAGCCCTGAAGAAAGGTGTTTTTCCACATTTTAGCTCTTCAGCTCTAGGAAGAGAAATTGCACCCTACAGGTGAAAGGGAGGTGTTGCTAGTGGAGACCCTACCAGAGGCTGATGGCCTCTTATCCTTTGCCCCTAAGATCAGAGCATGGATGCTATTTCCGTACTTTCCACAGAGGCTCTGGAGGGAAGGGCTCTCCACTGTCAGGGAGCTGGGGCATAAGGAGGGGCAGGAGATTCACCTCCAGTCCTTCGTTCCTTCCCATTTCTCTTGGTCCGAAAGCAGAGACTTCAGTGCCTTCCCTAAAGGAGCCGTCTGGCTCTGGTTAACCTCTTAGACAGGAGGTTAGTGCTCATGGGCACCAATTCCCCTGTGCTTATCACTGCTTTCTCTTCTCCTGCATCTCCTGGACAATCCTCTCCTGTACACGCCTTCCAGATCCACAGACCTGCTTATCCAGTCTCCTGCTTACCTCAGTATTTGGCTGAGGTAAGTACA
Organism: Neomorphus geoffroyi; assembly: GCA_033558235.1. NCBI lineage: Eukaryota > Metazoa > Chordata > Aves > Cuculiformes > Neomorphidae > Neomorphus > Neomorphus geoffroyi. The sequence goes on along the minus strand of JAUMJM010000021.1, from coordinate 18,034,509 downwards.
TTTTGTTCTCTTGGGCCTCTCCGTTAGGAAGGTGGCTGGCTTTCAGAGCTTAGGGATCGGTTGGGTGAAAGTTGCAGCATTATCTGCTGAGAGGCAAACCAACGCCTCTTGACTAAAGGAGAAACTGGTCTCTTCAAACCTGTGTGGGAATTTTTGTGACTGGCAGGTAGGGGACTGAGCAGCTCAATTGGGAGGTGAGGGAAGCCTATTCTTGGTCCTGTCCTGAGCCCTGGCCCCTGAAAATCCAGAGCTCAGCTTCTTGAAATCCACCCCATAGCTCTCTAAGGCAAGGAGCAACCCCCTAGGCTTCATAAAAGGGGGAAACCAAGGCAGAAATGTGGCTGAATCACAATTGCCAGGAGGAACCACAACCAGGGCCCAGATGAGGTCAGAAAACGTGGTTTAAATCAGGTCACTGCTCGATATTTATTGTGTGGAGTTTTTCTTTTTTCTTTACTCCCGCACTGAAATCCTTCCCCAGAGGCTATTCAAGGAAATAAATAGCCAGTGGAAAGGGACAATAGCTTGCTGTGTAGTACGAATTATATGAAGCAGTAGGAAATAATAGCAGAGTGAGCAGCTGCTACTCCAAGAAAGAATGCATGGTTGGTCTCTCCAGCTCTCTTTGCCTTGAGCAGATACTGATGCCTGGTCTACAGCACAGGCTCCCAGGTGCCTCAAGTACAAAATGGGACAAGCACTTTCTACCTTCTGCAGCATCCTCCTCTGGTGCTGCTTCTTTGGTGTCTATTTAGTGCCAAGCTGAAATTGTAGCCTTCCGTGAGGGTGCTAAGGGGATCTCTTGCCTCTTCTTGCAAGACTTGGTTTGATGCGAGGGCAGCGAAACATGCATCCACGCACTCTGTCTGGCCGTCTTGCCTTCCCCTCTCTCCCTCTTCCCTTCTGGGCTGAGCAGCATGTCTGGTGATGACCCATGTCACTCCTGCAAGGGACTTTTCATAGCTTGTGTTGGTTGAGGATGTGTTGGTTGCCCTCTCCTCTAGGCCTCTTGGAGCACTTCTTCAGAGCACCATTGGGAGGGATGGTGGGGACCATTTTGGTGTGCTGGTGTGGGTTTTGGGAACTGACCCCACCACAAAAGGCCCTGAGAAGCCTCTCGCATCTGGGGTTGTTGGGCTACCTTTGCCAGGAAGTGGGAATCCTGTGGTTTTCCTTAGGGCTTCACACTTAGTCAGCTTATCTCCTGCCCGGGTAAGAAAAATAAATAAATAATGCTGCCAGCAATGGTGCTGCCGAGGATCTTGGCAGCCTGCTGGGGAGGGGTGGCATTCAGTGTGTTCTCAGCAGCTTTTGTGGGCACCCTGTGGTGGCATCTCTAGGCTATGGTACATGAGTTATGCTTGTCTGGAGCCACCCCGAGGCACCTGCAATCCTGGGTTCTCCTAGTGGCCTGAGATCTCTCCAGGACTAGACGAAAAGTTGGGAAGGACTGTTAATCCCAAAACCTACGTTATGGGGTCTCTGCAAATGAAGATGCCACATTTCTGGGGTTGTTTAGCTTGGAGAAGAGGAGGCTGAGGGGAGACCTCATCACTGTCTACAACTACCTGAAAGGGGGTTGTGATGGGGTGGGTGCTGGTCTCTTCTCACAAGTGACAGGGGATAGGACAAAAGGAAATGGCCGCAAGTTGCGCCATGGGAGTCTTAGACTAGACATTAGGAAGAATTTCTTTACTGAAAGAGTGGTCAAAAATTGGAACAGGCTGCCCAGGGAGGTGGTGGAGTTGCCATCTCTGGAGGTGTTTAAAAAATGGGTGGATGAGTTTCTTAGGGACATGGTTTAGGAAGGAGGCAGGCACGGTTGGACTCGGTGATCTCAGAGGACTCTTGCAATCGAGTGATTCTATGATTCTGTGAATTCATAGAACCATACAATGGTTTGGGTTGGAAGGGATCTTACAAGCCCATACAGTTCCAACCCCCCCACCATGGGCAGGGACACCTCCCACCAGACCAGGCTGGTCAAGGTCCCATCCAGCCTGGCCTTGAACACTTCCAGAGAGGAGGCATCCACAGTTTCCCTGGGCAACCTGTGCTAGTGCCTCACCACCCTCATTATGTAGAATTTCTTTGTCTAATCTAAATCTTCCCCCTTCCTATTTAAAACCATTCCACCTTGTCCTATAACTGCAGTCCTTGAAAAAGACTCCCTCCTCAGCTTTCCTGTAGCCCCTTTCAGTACTGGAAGGCTGCTGTAAGGTCTCCCTGGACCCTTCTCTTCTCCAGGCTGATCAACCCCAACTCTCTCAGCCTGTCCTCATAGCAGAGGTGCTCCAGCCCTCTGAGCATCTTTGTGGCCTCCTCTGGACTCACTCCAACAGTTCCATATCCTTCTTATGTTTGGGATATGTTGTTTCATGGGTGAAAGCACTCTACAGAGGACCTGCCCTGCCACCCTTCTGACTGAAGCCGTGTCATTGCATTAATTTCCTCTCTCCTTAAACTACTTTTGTTGTTTTCTCCATGAAAAATTGCAGGTCTGCGTCCTCCCTATTCCAAGCTCAGCTTGCCCTCAGGTTGGGCATGGCCACCACCCTCTCAGCACTGATTGCTTGTTGGATCTCTGCTGTCCCAAGGCGCTCTCTGGAAACACAGCAAAGCTCCCTTCAGTCCCAGTGATATGACCATGGGTGCCCCACACCAGTACAGGCCAACTGCCTTCTGGTCAGGATGAGCATCCATACGGGGCCATGAAGAGGCGCTCCCAGGCAGGTGCCCTATTATACGATCATCTCTCTGGGAGTGAAGGGTTCCTGGATCCCTTACGCCAGTGGCTGCCAGCTTCTTCAACCGTTGCTTGTATTTTCCTCATTGCACAGACCCTCCACCTCCTTTGTAGATGCCCTTTAGCCGGATTTCCTCTTTCTTTGGGATTTATGTTCCCAACATGTCACTGTTCCCTTCAGCTTTCTGCAGTGTCTGCAGGGAAGTATCAACCTGCCCAGTTCACCCTCTGGTCATCCCCAGCACTATCTCCAATTGCACTGGAGGATTTCAGCTCTTCTGAGGTCCAAAAACTCTTGGACCCCTCCTACCTGGGGAGCACATCCCCCTGCATGAGAGAGGCCATCTGCACAGGGCTGGTGTCTGATCATGCAGGGGCTCAGCTCTACAGATGAAGGAAGTTGCCAGCGCTGGCAGAGTTGCTGCCTGGTTTCCCACTATTGTTCCCAGTGGCAAATAAAAGGGGGGTGAACGCCCCTGCTGAGCATTGTAGGAGGGGGGTTAATGTTATCTTGATAAAATTTCATGGCTCCTCTCTGATCAGCTCGTGCCTTTTTCCTGCCTGTCTTCCCTCCGTGCATGTTCTCACATCCATGGTACTTGCAGCTCCACACAATTCTGTGCAGGTAGTTTTCCCTGCTCATCAGACACATGCTGCTATCCCTTCAGGCAGCCTAGCGCTTTGCTGGTGGGATTGGTGGATAAATCGTAGTCAGAGTGCCGTGTGGTGGATTTTGTGGCTGAGAAGCTCAACATGAGCCAGCAATGTGTGCTTGAAGCCCTGAAAGCCAACTGTGTCCTGGGCTGCAGTCGAAAGAAGTGTGACCAGCAGGGCGAGGGAGGTGATTCTGCCCCTCTACTTGGCTCTGGTGAGACCCCACCTGAAGTGCTGTGTCCAGTTCTGGAATCCTCAGAACAGGAAGGACGTCGGCATGTCAGAGTGAGTCCAGATGAAGCCACAAAGATGACCTGAGGGCTGGAGCACCTTCTCAATGAGGACAGTCTGAGAGAGGGGCTTGTTCAGCCCAGAGAAGAGAAGGCTCTGGGGAGACCTAACAGCAGCGTTCCAGTACCTAAACAGGTACAGGAAAGCTGGGGAGGGGCTATTTCTAAAGGAGTGCAGGGATAGGACAAGGGGTAACAGTTTTATGCTGAAAGAGGAGAGATTTAGATCAGTTATTAGGAAAGCTTTTTTCGTGTGAGGGTGGTGAGGCACTGGCACAGGTTGCCCAGAGAAGTCATGGAAGCCCCATCCTTAGAGGTGTTCAAGACCAGGCTGGATGAGACTTTGAGCAACCTGATCTAGAGAAAGGTGTCCATGGCAGGGTGTATGGAACTGGATGATCTTTAAGGACCCTTTTGACCCAAATCTTTCTATGATTCTATATCTGCTCCATGCTGGGCTGTGAGGGAAGTGAGGTAAAGGCTTTTCTGTGTTGCTGGCCCAGGACCTTGGGTCTTGTCTCTTGCTGTGACATTCCTGTCTCACTTTGGCCAGCCACGTAGGACAGGATTTTTCTGACTGAGTTTAGAGTCTGTCTTGGGATGTGATCTTTTGAGGCCTAGAAGTGTTTGTTTCTCCCGACTAGCTTAATGTGAATTCAAGTAAATAACCCTGGTGGTGGCTATGCAAGCAGTGTCTTTGGTCTGCCCTTGCACAGGCAAAGGGACAGCACGTGTCGCTGGAAAGAGAAACTTCTCATAGCCAGTGGGATGCTCAAATACTTTGGGAGGGGTCTCTGGGCTCTCTCTGGGATGGCTGCAGGGGAGCAGGGTGATGGTGCGGGTGGGACACAGCAGCTTGATAGGAAACAAACCCAATGCCAGAAACCGCCATCCTCAGCACCTGCTCATGCTGGCTCATTGCTCAGCCCAGGGTGGTTTCACCAACAGCTTGAATGACCTCAACAGCAAACAAATTTCGCAAGACTACAGTTCTTTATGGCCCCCTGATAATAGGAAGCACCTCCGGGGAATGACTGCTTATCAGCACTTACCTCTACTTGCTTCATGAGCTTTTAGGGAAGGGCGGAAGCTGCCTCCCAGCTGGCTCTGCAGCAGCAGGATGACTGCACTCAGTTGCCATCTGCAGGGCTTGGGGTGGGGGGCGGGCTGAGAGACTGCTGGTCTTCTGAGCCTTAGAATCATAGAATCATAGCATCATGAATTTGGAAGAGACCTCTAAGAACATCGAGTCCAACTGTGCCTGCCTCCCTACTAAACCATACCCCTAAGAAACTCATTTACCTGTCTTTTAAACACCTCCAGGGATGGCGACTCCATCACCTCTCTGGGCAGCCCGTTCCAATGCCTGACCACTCTCTCAGCGAAGAAATTCTTCCTAACGTCCATTCTAAACCTCCCCTGGTGCAACTTGCAGCCATTTCCTCTTGTCCTATCGCTTGTCACTTGTGAGAAGAGACCAGCACCCACCCCATCACAACCTCCTTTCAGGTAGTTGTAGACAGTTATGAGGTCCCCCCTCAGCCTCCTCTTCTCCAAGCTAAACAACCCTAATTCCCTCAGTTTCTCCTTGTAGGGCTTATTCTCCAGCCTCCTCACCAGCCTCCTCACCAGCCTTGACCTCCTCCTAACTCTTGCGCTCCCACTGACTTCTGAGGTCTAGGAATCTGTGGTTTCAATACAGGATGGGGTACAATGTGGTTGAGAGCAGCCCTGCGGAGAAGGAGCTTGGGGTGTTGATTGATGAAAAACTTGACATGAACCAGCAATGTGCGCTCACAGCCCAGAAGGCCAAATGTGTCCTGGGCTGCATCAGAAGTGTGGCCAGCAGGGCAAGGGAGGGGATTTTGTCCCTCTGCTCCACTCTCATGAGACCCCACCTGGAGTGCTGTGTCCGGTTCTGGAATTCCCAACATAAGAAGGATATGGAACTGTTGGAGTGGGTCCAGAGGAGGCCACAAAGACGATCAGAAGGCTGGAGCATTTCTGCTGTGAGGACAGGCTGAGAGAGTTGGGATTGTTCAACCTGGAGAAGAGAAGGCTCCAGGGAGACCTGAAAAGCTGAGGAGGGACTTTTTCCAAGAGCAAGTGGTGATAGGGCAAGGGGGAATGACTTTTAAATTAGAAGGGGGAAGATTTAGATTAGACATTTGGAAAAAATTCTTGGCAATGAGGATGGTGAGACAGTGGCACAGGTTGTCCACAGAAGCTGTGGATGCCCCCTCTCTAGAAGTGTTCAAGGCCAGGTTGGCTGGGGCCTTGAGCAGCCTGGTCTGGTGGGAGGTGTCCCTGCCCATGGCAGGGGGGTTGGAACTGGACAGGCTTTAAGGTCCCTTCCTACCCAGACCATTCTATGATTCTATGAATACAGAATCATTTTTTTCAACCAAATTTGTGATACTGCCTACTGACTGGTAGCTCTTACCTGGGAAGGAGAGAGCAGGGGTGATGCTACCCTGTGAGGACAACATTCCGGTGTCTTGGGATCAGAAAGGATGGGGCTATTGGACCTGTCATGCTTGGCTCCTCAAACTAAAAGATTTGGTTCTTGCTGGAGCTTGGATGGGAGGTTGCAACAAGCTCCCATGTATTGCAATCCACGCAACTGGAGCTGATCCTAGAGACACAAGAAGGAAAGGAGCTGGGATGCCACTCATGTCACTTGCACAAAGGTCTGTTCACAGCTTGTGTCATCTAAAGAGGATGTGTTGGCTGCCCTCTCCTCCCTTGGAGCCCTTCCTCAGAGCGCCATGGGGAGGCATGCTGGGGACATTTTGGTGTGCTGATGCAGATACTAAGGGCTGCCCACTGTTACAAAAGGAAGGAGCTGGGTTGCTTCTTTTGGCTAAGTTGTTACAGGCAGAAAAGAACTGAACATGGTGGTCACACTTCCATGGCCAGTTAGGAAGACACTTGTCCTATACTTGGACTGAAGTAGCACCACTGAGGGCTATGTGTGGTGGTCCCTCCACTGGGAGCCTACTGAGATGGTTTGGAGTTGGTTAAATCTCCTGAAATCCATAATCAGAGGAAGCATATATAGGGAAGCTATTTTTCTGGATCAAAGTCTCCTGCTTTTTAACAGCCAGTGTGGCCTTGCAGAGGCGGGTACAGTGTTAATGTGTAAGCCACAAGGAAGCTGAGGGATGTAAGCTCCTCTGTGTGAAGCGTTTCTGAGCTAAACTGCTGGTGGCTCCCTGCCTGGTCACTCTGCCCTCTGAGGAAGATGTCTGTAAGGGCTGTTGCTCCTGGCTTCTGTCACTCAGGGTCCCCAGATCAGCAAGGGGACCAACGAGCCACAGCTCTCACCATCTACATTTCTTGGGCTGCAGGCGATACTGCCCACTGAACTCTGGGCTGTGCCCCTCTGCTTTAACCCTCTTTGTACCTCTGTTGTGATGTTCTCCTTGTCTTCTGCTGAGGACAAGTCTGTTTTCATCTTCTCTCCCTCTGATGTCTCTTCTCACTTGCTGGCTTCACTCTGCCCACTCTTCACTCACTGAGTGAGAAGCCCATGCAAGACCTCTACCCCGGAGGGTTTTTGGCTGTGAGAGGAACACCAGCTGAGACCAGTAGATGTTCTCCTGGCTGGGGCACCTTCTCCAAGCAGCACTTGGGGTGGCAGGGAAGGAATGGCTGAAGGAGCCCCACAGACTGTTTTTCTCTCTGCCTTAGGAAAAATTTGAAATTCTCAACCTAGATATGAAGACTGGAGACACCCTGAAGGTCAAGGGCAAGATATCCAATGATACTGATGGGTAAGTACAAAGAAACACCTTGGCTTGCCAGGATTGAAGGTGAGCTGCAGAGGGAGGTGGTTTTCCAAAGTTGGCAGGTACAAAAATTTGAGGGCAGCTCAGTATTTGGGGAGACCGTATGCCACCACCATGCAAACTCTCCTGGTTCCAGAGTAGAATGAGGACACAGGAGGCATTAAGTACCTGCAGTGCTGATGGAAGAATTGGATGCAGAGCTGTGTGTAAGATCTCAGGTCTTCCAAGACCCTATCCTGCACATGCAGCTCATCTTCCTCCTGTTCACCCACAGCTTCAGCATCAATCTGGGCTGCAGCTCCTCGGATCTAGCACTTCACTTCAATCCCCGCTTTAATGAGTCTGTCATCGTCTGCAACTCAAGGTGCTCCAAAGCCTGGCAGACAGAGCATCGTGATAGCAACCTCTGTTTCTCCAGGGGCTCCACTATCAAGGTGAGGGATCTGTGCTGTCATGGGGCTGTGGTGTGTGTGTGGTGGGGAGAAGCCCCTGGTTAGCAGATTCCTGTACCCTGCTCCTCCCAGTCCTATCCAATGCCTCCTGCTCTTGCCCAACAGCCCCTCATCTTCTGGGGTTTTGGTCCTGATTGCCATTTCCATTCCTTCTTCAAATCCCCAACGCTTCCTCTGGGAACTTTGTGTGAGCCCTGTTTGTCTCAGACTTTGTAAGTGCTTCCTGCCCCCCATACCTGCCCATCAGGTGAGCACTCTGGAAGCATGTATGAAGTTAAAGGGGGTCTCCAAGAAGCAAGATCTTACTGCTCTCTACCTGATTTCTCTCCCTAATTCCTTCCAAAGGAAAACATAGGCTTTAAAGCAACCCAGGGTTGCGAACAATGCCCAGAAATCTCTCCCTCAGCTCTTCAGTCTTCCCTGCTTCTGGATCCATCTGCCAACCCCTCTCCTCCTGTCCTGGTAGCTGTTTCACTCCATCTGATGTCCTGAGACATTAACAGGGCTGCATTTAGGTGCATTCCTACTTCGATTGCTATGGAGAGGAAGCTTGTTTCCTCAGTCCTGGCTGGCTCTTGGGGAAGGAGTGGTGAGGTGATGGCTTTGAGGAACGATCCCTTTAATTTGCAATGATCAGTGATGCATTCATCTCCTGTCTGCTTGTGTGTGTTCATCGGTGAAGCTCCTTTTTCCAGGTCCTGATGAGCCACTGAGGGCATTGAGGTGTCGGGTTTATTCTGCCCTGTTCAGAGCAGATCTAAGCTATGTGGTGTATAAAGACACGTGTGAGTTTAAATGCTCTGAGTTTACAACCTGAGTAGCTCAAACAGCCCCAGGAGAGATCCTGTCCCCAAGTTGCAGTCTAGATACCAGCTCAGACCCTTGATATCAACTGCTCATTTCCTGCGTCCCCCTCAGCTCAACCACCAGCACCTTGCTTAAGGCTACAGGGACCAGATCTGACCCTCACATGTAAGAGTTGAGCTTTCACTTGGGCGCTCACTTCCTCATTCCTCTTTGTCCCCAATTCCTGCCCTTCCAATCCTCTCGTCTCCCAGATCACCATCGAAATGCTGGCAGACAAATTCCAGGTGAAATTACCAGATGGGCATGAAGTGGAGTTCCCCAACCGACACTGCTACAACAAGATCAGCTACATGAGCATCAAGGGAGGCTTCAGGGTCACCTCCTTCAAGCTGGACTGATGTACGCTGCTTCCTAGCTCTAATAAAAACCCAAGCAGTGTGACACTGCTTGCTCCAGCTGCTTTGGCTTCTGTGAGATCTCTGGCTCTGTGTGAGACCCTGGCAAAGCCCAGGATTTTTCCAGCAACAGGAAAGGAGTCCTTATTGGATGAAAGTAGCTCCCAGGTAATGCCAGGTGCTTTCTAGGTCTGACCAGGACGTGGGGTCGGACAGGTAGTACATAGGGCAAAGCAGGCTGTAGGTGGGGTTCAGGAGGAAGAGGATTTCTTAGGGAATGGTTGTGTAATCTCTTCACAATGCACCATTTCTTCCTGCATCCGAGTTTTTGGGAGGCAAGGAGGGGAACAAAAGCATTGACGTGAGCAATGTGGCATTCAGGGCCACAGAAGAGCATAATTAAATATTAGGTTTGGAAACCTCAGGGGATGGGTTTCATGGGTTCCTCTTGGCTGCTCTCCTATCCAGTGGGCAGGAGGAAGGGGTACCTTGCCCTCCCACAGGAGCGGTACCATGCACAGCGATGGCACCGGGAAGGCAGCACAGGTGTGCCCCTGAGCCAGCATTCCTGCCAGCGATAAGGAGTTGTCTCCTCTGACTTTTCCCCTTATCTCACCTTGCTTACATACTGGCACATTCCAGCTGGGTTACCCATTACTCTGACATTTCCACATTGAACCTTACTCAGTGAAAGTGAGGTAGGGGAAGGCAGTGGGGAGGGTTTGTGTTGGGTTATGTAGCTCAGCACGTCCCAGTCGGTGTCCCTTACATGGGACTACAGGCAATTAGTGCTGATTATCAGATACTGCTGCTCTAATTAAAAAGTGTCTCGCCAGCCTTAAATGAGACCGATGTGGAACAGCAAACATCAGGGCACTTTAGGCTGGATGGAAGGAGAGCAAGAGAAGAAGAGAATCTTATGGAGAGCCTGGTCCAAGGCAAAGTGGCAGCGCCCCTGCCCTTCTGCTGGGCTTCCTCACTGCCCAATTTGAGGGACTCACTGCTGCCTGAGTGTGCGGGCAGAAGATGTCTGCTGGACCAGGAGGACCATAGCCAAACCAGCTTTGGGAAGGGTGCCGATCTGCTTCAGGCTCCAGATGAAACCTTGTGGGGCAGGAGGGGAAGCTTCGCACCCTCCTGGCTGAACAGGGCCAAGTGGATAGCAGATTGCTTTGCATGTTAGCCACAGTGAGTGGCAAAGTACTAGAACAGTTAATCAAAGGATCCCAAAAGTGGTGGAGAAATCCTGCTGAGAGTGAAGAAGACGGGATTTTGTGGTTGGGGTGCTGGCAGACACAACAAGGAAGACAGTAAGTTTGATGCAGCTGAGAGGAGGCACCAGAGAAGAAGTTAGTATCAAAACTGCTTTAATAAGGACAATAATAAGTGCATGGGATACAGAGTGGAAGCAGAAAGGATATTCCACGGGTGTTGGTCTTTGGTTTGGAGCTTGTGTTATGATCTGGGAAGCAGATGGCAGAGGGAGCTTGACCTGAGAGCCAGGGTCCCTGCCCTGGAAGGATCCCGCTGAGTGTCAGTGGCCTGAGCTGGGGACTCCTAGAAGCTCTTGCCTGCCCCAGCTTGCTGCTGCTGGCTGGCATGAAGCAGTTGCCCTGGGAAGCTGGAGGAGATGGACTTGCCCATAACATTGATGGCCTGACTGCAAGTGGCACTCTCCCATCCCACACGCATGCACGCCGGAGAATTTATTCTACTCTGAAGAGCTCTCTGCCAGAAACAGCTGGGCGGTGGGTGAGCCGTGTGGGAGCAGAGCCCTGCAGCCATGGCCTGGCATTTCTCCCCACCGAACACCCCCTCCTGTCCCGGAAAACAAGAGGGGTCCTGTGAGGGTCCCTCCAGTGACCTCAGCCCCCGAGCATCTCGGCTCCATGCTGTGGCACAAAGGCACTTCTGTGAGGGCCAGTTTGCATGCGGAGCAGTGTAGGGGGCAGCTTGTTCCAGGGCAGCCGCATCACCCACGGTCACTTGGCGAGGGGCATTTGCCATCCTCTGTGTGTCCCCCTGGGAAGGGGCACGCTGGAAAGAGCAGTGCATGTGTGGGGAATGGGGAGAGGGGACGAGGATGGAGAAGATGTTGCACAGACCGAGTGGCTGCAGAGTGGGAGTCTCCTTGTTCCGAGCTAGGGGGAAGGGGAGGGATTTTTGGGCTTGAACTGCAGAATTCAGTGACCTGACAACCTCCCCTCTGCCTCCAGCCAGCCAAGAAGTTTCTCCTCTCCATGTTGTGAAGGGGCGGGAGTTGGCAAAGGAGCCATCCTAAGTGATGCTCAACAGGAGGGAATCGGAAAGACCCCTGTGATTATTTCTGTGTGTGCTCCCACCTCTTAAACACTGAGCCTACGGCAATTTTGGGAGGGAGAGGAAAAGAGACAGCCCAGCTATGTGGGGTTTGTTTGCCCCTTGAGCCCCCAGCTGACCTCCCCTGGTAGACAGATGTATTATATGGGAGGGTCTGACATCCGCTGGAGCTGGGGAGACCCCTGTCCCCTATGTGCCAAGACTTGGTGGGAATATCTCTGTGAGGGCACATGGGCCAGTGCAGAGGGTAGTTGGGGGCTTTGGTGGGAAGACAGGACACATTCTCAGATGTGCTGACAGGACCACATTGAGGTATGGGAGAGAGGATGCTGGGGAGAACGGGATGGGGTAGGAAGGGGTTTAGGGTTTCTTTGGCTTATGGGAATGTCCCTTTGGCATCTAATGACAGTGAGGCTGGGAGGACCGTGATGCCTGATACTGCAATGCAACATCCTCACTGGCCCCTGCAGCAGCCCAGCCCTGGAGAGCCTCCTGGGAGACAGGCTCTCCTCCTGCCCCCCCAGGGCCCTCAGCCTGGCAAGGAGGTCGCCCACTGTGTCTGCTGGTGATGCTGGCACCTGAGGGTGGGGGGCGGGAAGGAGGGTGAAGACTCCGGCACTGGTTCCTATGGCAGGGGGCCATGACTGGAGGGATGGCTGTTCACACCTTGACTTCATCATCCTCCTCATCATCGGCATACTCGAAGGAATTGCTGCGCATTGCCTGGGCACCAAGGTACCCTTCCTGCAGGCTGGAGATCTCAGCATCCTCCTCCTCTCCCTGGTTCCAGGTGGCTTCAGGGGACAGGCTCTCCCCTGTCACTTGTGACTGCCATGAGCTGCTGCTGGGGCTCTCCCACCGGGTCTGCGTCCGGGCCTGCCGGGGACCCTCACCCTTCTCTGAGCTCCGTGGGGTGCTGGTCCCACCATAATGGCGTGCCAGGACCTGGGCTGCCCGGTCAAACTCTCCTGCCTCGATGGTGCAGTCGTTCCAGTGCCCCTGCCATGGTGTCCCTCTGGGCACTCCCCCTGGCCCTGAAGCCCAGGCAGGGTCCTCTCCAGCACCCTCGATAGCGTGTGCCTCTCCATTAGCATGGACCGACAGTCCCGGCAGTGAACTGGCCCCTGACAGGTTCGTCTGCCCGGAGCGGTCCCAGAAGCTGGATGTTGACTTGTCCTCTTCATGGGCTGCACCTAATACTGGAGGGACCTCATCCTTGGTCCCCTCACCATGTGGGAGGTCTGGGCCATCTTCCCCTACCTCGTTTCCATTGGTTTCAGAGAAGCTCATCACCTGGAGGAGCTCACTCATTAGGGAGGGCCCTAAGTCCAGGCGGAAGGAGAGCAGGGAGTCTGAGCGGTTCAGATCTTCATCTCCAGGGAAGGTGCTCTCTTGGGCCTTTTCCGAGCGAGGGGCACGAGGGATGGTGCAAAACCCTGACTCCAGCCCTGTGAAGCAGAAGGGATAGCTGGTGAGGGGGTGCACAGCTAGGTGGGAGGAAACCTGCCTGTGGGGAACAAGGGACACTGCCACCGAATTGGGGCAATGCTCCTGTCAGTGGCACTGGCCTCTAAAGGACTGGCCAGTGTCTGTGTAGACATCTCCCAAGCCCAGATTTACATTGGAGGATCTTCAGGTGAGCGCTGGGGTTGGTAAGATGCCAGTGGGGGCTGAGCCAGCAGGTGGGACCAGGAGATGGCAGCATTGCCTCAGCTTGCCCTTCTCTCTGAGCCCAGCCACCTCCCCTGGCTGCTGAAGGCTCCCCAAATCCCCCTCTCTGAGACCCTCTGCTCCAGGCCTCCCTGGGCAAAAGCTGAGCCCCAGCCCAGTGCTGTGAGGCTGGAGAAGAGCCACTCAACTGTCCTGTCCCAGTCTTCCCACAACCCTTCCCTGAAAGTCCCTCCTGGACCCCGGCCAGTGATGTGGGATGTGGGCACAATGGGGAAGGGGGGAACTGAGCATATGGAGATGAAGGGTCTGGCACAGCTAGTGACAGGATTGGGCCACCTGCATGCACATGGGGTGGGAAAGGCTGTCTCATGGGTCCCCTTGACCTTGCTACCTTGGAATGGGCTTTGGTCTGCTGTCACATCACTCTCTTGGGTTCCTCAGGTACGCTGCTCTAGGGAAGCTGTAGGGCTGGAGAGAGATGGGGGGCTTCCCCTTACAACTGCCACACACAGGCTGCCAGCTGTGTAGGGTTATGGGGGAGGGAGAGGAGGAGAAAACATCTGTGCCCTACTTTAAGGGGTACCCGGGGAGGAGATCCTCCAAGCACAGGAGCAAGGACAACAGCTGAAAGCAAGGTTAGGGTAATCTCCTCACAAGGACTCTTAAATGTCCTTTCTCTGCGGAGAGCCTAAAGTTTCTCAATGGGGAAACTGAGGCACAGAACAATGGAGAGGGACTGTAGAGGATGTGCTGTGCCTGGGTGCCAGCCCCTGCCCTGCACTTCACTCACCGTAGACCTGGTGCGTTTTGGAGAAGCTGTTGGAGGCACTTTTGAAGGAGAACTTGCTTGTCAAGCCCCGGCTGCCACCACCACCGTCGTATGTCCCCTCGTTGAGCTGCGGCAGTGAGACGGCATTCTTGATGATGGGTGAGATGGCTGGGGGGGCAGGAGATGCCTTTGCTTGGCCTCCACCACCCCGATTCCTTAGTGGCGTCCGGCGGACATGCCGCAGTGTTCGGGCAAAGAAGTTATTGGCTTTGGCCGTGTCAGCCCCACCATGGTTGCTGAGGAAGGAGGTGTCCCCAAAGACGTCTCCGCCGCGCCCCACATGCATGGTGTGCCGAAAGTCCCCTAGCGGTGGGCTGATCATGTCCGGTGTCAGTTCCGACTTCAGCCGCCGCTTGCCATGGGATCCTGACACCCAGCTGAGCACTGGCAGCTTCCCCAGACTCATGTTGCACCCCTCACCTCACTCCTGCTCCTGCAAAAACCCCAAACCCCAGCCCTCAATGGGCTTCCAGCACCGAGGTGGCCTGTTACATCCCTGGCCTCCCCATTGCTCCTGCTCCAAGGCTCTTGAGGGAATGGCTCACGTCACCTCGGTGCCTTTCAGCACGTGGGGAGGGTACCTGTCCTCCTGCTTCCCTGCACGACGTTGTGCTCATGAAATCACCTGCAGTGCGTATGTGCCCAGGGGTGAGGATGGTGGCAGCACAGAAGTGTCCCCAGGGGAAGTCCAGGGTCCACTCCCCGTGCTACAGCAGCCACTGGAAGCTGAGTCTGGCTGTGGGCTTAGGACTTAATCCACCGTCTTCTGCTGACACTGGATATGAGGGAGATGGTCACACTTGGAGCAGTGGGTAACAGGAGCTTGAGGTGGGGTGGCAGGGCAAGTGCCTCAGTCCCCTTGTTGGCCACCTAAACAAGAAGAGGAATGGTGAGGCCCTTGGAGAGGATTTTCCCAACCACACCAGATGTACCCCCAGAACTGGCTGGGGATGTAAAAGTCTGCATGAGCAACGGTGCAGAGGTTGCTGCTGGCTGTCCCCTCACCTGCCTCTCTTCTTAGGGAGGAAGAAAAAGGCTTTCCCTCAAAACTCTCCTGCACTCCTCTGACCTCCCTTGTTGTGCCTCAGTTTCCCCTGCCTGCAAAGCAGCTCAGCTGGCCCCATGTCACAAACGAACGCTGAGGGTTTCCCTCCCAGGCAGCATCTCCTCCCAGAGTGATGCCCTGTCTGGCTACCTGGACTCCCGAGGCGAGAAACCTCTCCCTTCTTTTTGCTATTCAGATGAACCCTTGGGGAGAGGGTGAGGCCTGGGGACTGCATGCTTCTCAGGGAGGAGGGGCAGCAGGGAAGGAAAATGCAATATTTGTGTATTGGTTTGCTTGTCCTCTGGGTGCTGGGCAGACCCGTTGGAGCAGTAGGGAGATGGGGGTGCAGGGAGGGCAGATGCTTTGCAGGAAGGGGAAACTGAGGTACAGCAAGGCAGGTGATTACTGGAGGTTGGAGGAGAATACGGGATGAGTCCTTGCACTCAGGCGAGTCCCGGAGGTGCTGGTGGGCAGGCAGGAGGCTGCGGCTGAGTGCGCAACAGGAGGGCAATGACCTCTCTGGTCAGTGGGCAGGACACTCAGATCAGCAGATCCCCCATCGGTGTGTGTGGCAAGAGGGGAAGGGCGGGATGGAGAAAGGAGAGAATCTGGGCCATGGGGCACCTCAGAGCATCAATGGTCTGGGTGCCTGCCTGGGGATGTGCCCTTCCCTGGCCCCAGTTCCTGCTCACCGGTTGGGGGAACAGGATGGAGCTGGGTCCCTTCAGAAGGGCTGGCTGTACGGGGCAGCATGCCAAGAGGTGACACAAAAGTCTCGCATCCATCACTCCCTGCATGCCAGGACCCCTATTACTGAATGGTTAGGTCTGTCCCCTCGCTGCTGCCTGCCTCCCCTGCCTGTCCCCAAGTTACCTCAGAGCAGACAGGCTGGTGCCACGGAGGCAAAGCCTCTGGCAAGGGGGAGACCCGGGCATAGAGCTGCTCTCCTGGCTGGCTACACGTGTTTTTGCCTGTCCTGGCCTTGTTTGCTCACCCGGGGCCCCTCTTATCTGCCAGGGGTTAATGCCTGGGAAAAGGAAAACAAACCTCCCCCAGTGGCTCCCAGCACCATTGGCTGCCTCCTGGGGTGGCAGTGGCCAGTGGCATCCAGGACAGTGGCAGGTTGGCTTCCTGCTGGCCCCCAGCTCCCTGGCTCGTGCTGCTCACATCTGCCTCCTGCTCACAGAGGCAGTGCTGCCTCGTAGCTGGGATGGGCCAGGCACGTGGCAGATTTGGGGTGGGAGGACAACCAGGGAGTAATTTCCTTCCTCTGGCAGAAGCCCACCCATAGACACTGGGTCAGCGCCTTCCTGGGCTGCCACGAAAGCCACTGGGGTGGTCCCTGCAGCACAATGGGAGGCCTTGGACCACAGGGAAAGAGATGTGACCCCATTTTAGAGCTGTCCTTGGGTCGCCCAGGAAGGCATGTGACCCTGGGAGAGGGTATTAGGTGAGCTACAGCCCTCACATTTTCCTTTCTCTCTATGCATTGGAGTTGCTGAGAAATCCAAAGTGGGGACTGTGCCCTTCAGCAGTAGTGCCCAAATGATGTGGGATGTGCTGCACCAGCCAGTGATAATCTCAGGTGCCTCCCCAACTCCCCTCAGGTCCGTCTGTCCCCCCCACCTCAAGTCCCCCCACAGCATAGCTGCCCTGCAGATCCCTGCAGGGGACAGAGGCTGGCATCACGCTGAGGACAGGGTTGGGAGGCAAGGGAAAGGGGAACGCGGGAGGAGACCATCCCCCTGCTCCCTGCCAGGAGAACTATTGAGATGGAGAACTATTGAGCTGGAAGCCAGTTTCCCCTTCCTTGTCCCTTGGCCACCGTGGGGACAAGGACACCAGCACCTCCTGGCTTCTGGCTCTCCCTGCCTGCTGGCAGGCAGCAGGCGTTGTGAGAGGAGGGTGGGAGGGAGGCAGCTGGTGTCCAGCCCTACCTAGATGGCATGTTTCTGGCAGGTCTGTTGGACTTTCTCTCCCTCCAATCTCCCCCTTTTTCCTCCTTCCCTCTGTTCCTGTGTCTCCCTGCTGGCTGTGCCACTTTGAGCCCTCTTCTCTGGCCAAGCAGACTTCTCCATGCCAGGCAAACTCGTGATTCTGTGGGCAAAGGTTGACCCCTGCGCTCTCCTTTCCTCCAGTGGGCATGGGGACCCTCCAACTGGGCACCCATCCATCTGGATGCTGCTTTCGTTCTGCAGCCCATTGCTTTCACCAGTCCCCGGCACGGCAAGCCCACAGCCCACCCTGACCTCCCCTTCGCTGGCTCCCTCCTTGCCTCCTTTGGGAAGCCCCTTGCCCTCAAAGCCCAGCCACCAGCACCTCCTCCTCCCACCCTGGTCTCTCCCGTTTCCCCCCTGAGTTCAGCTGGTTTCCACTGGTTTTCCACTCGCCGGGAATGGCCAAAGCTGTTCTGCTTGCTGGGAAGAGCGGAAACCAAAAAGGCGGGGGGGGGGGGGGGGGGGGCGGGAGTGGGGAATAATCCAGATGTCTAGTTGGCTGGAGGTGCTGAAAGCAGCCTCTTCCCTCCTCCTCCTCCCCTTACCCCCACCCCTCCAGGAGGACATACTCCAAAAGAGGGCGAGGAGATGTTTGGGGTGGTCTCAACATGGGGGGAAGAGTGGCTGGAAATGTCTGTAGGCGGCCAGGAAGGTTTTCCCAGCCTTCCCAAGTGCCAAAAATCCTCCCTTTCCCTGGAGGAAGGAAGATAGAGGCTTCCCTGTTGGGTAACTTTGTTCTGGGATGGGGAAAGTTGAGAGGGATAGACTTGGGGAAGGGGAAAAGGGACTCAGCTGGCTGGGCTGGGCCTTTTCCAACTCCCCTGGAGCAATGCCGGGCAGTAGGCGGACAAGCCTGAGTCTGACTCCCGTGCTGCTGGCTTATATATATATTTATATGTCTCTGTATAACAAGGGTATTTTTCCGAGCAGATGCACTGGGACATGGAATTAGGCTGGAGCTCCAAAGGCAGGCAGTTTCTAGCCATCCTTTCGCTGCCCCCTTGCCCAAAAATTCTCCCTTTCTTCCTGCAATCCCCCAGTCTGAGGCATACGAAAACTGCAGGGCTTCAAGGGGTATCCAGAGCAGGGTGCAGGACAGGAGTGCCCACTGCTTTCCCCCATCCTTGGGACCCCCTCCATACCCACTTTCTCCCCTGGCTCCCCTGGCCTGTCTCCCCTTTCCTCACTCCCACTTTCCTTCCTCTCAGCTTCCTGTTGCATTCCTGCCTTCTTCCTTTCTCTTTTTTTGCCATCCTCCCTGCCTCTATTGCCTTGCCACCTCTGCCACTTCTCCCCTCTCCTACCACCCTCTCCAGTCTTTTCCTTCTGCTCCTGATCCACATCACCTCTCCCCACCGCTACAAACTAAGGAATCAAAACTTTCAGGATTTACCTCTTCCGAACGAGAGTTATTAGGTTTTTTCCCCGTCCTCCTGCCGAAAAGTTGGCAGATGCTCCTTGTGGGTTCCCACAACTTTCTCCGAGGGTTACTGGCTCTGTGTCGTGGAATAGGGGGTGGGGGAGAAAGGGGAGGTGTGCCTCCCCTTTTCCCACGGCTGTCCCCCCAAGGCTGGCTCTCCCAGGCTGACGCCCCGATGCCACCGGAGAGAGGGAGCGAAGCTGGCGGGGAGGGGACGTGGGAAGGAGGAGGGCGGGCTGCAGCACCACTGAGCCAATCCTCGCCTGGCAAAGAGACCAGAGAAAATGAGATTTATTCCAACTATCCAGGACAGAAAACTTCAGGAACTTCTCTGCCGCTCCCCCTCCCTCCCCTACTTCTCCAGTGCTATTTCCCGTCCTCTGGCATCGGCATCTCCTGCTCCCGGGCTCCTGCATCAATGGATCTGGGGGAAGGGGGAAGCCCGAGTCACTGGCTAACCTGGATAGGGGAGCCTGGACAAGGGGCAAAGAAAAGTAGTTTGCCCCCTTTGTGTGTGTGTGTGACCGCAAATGTATCAGATGGGGTCATCCCATCCCACGTTGCGTGGAAAGTTCCTAGTGCCTATTGTGTAGCACTGCCAACCAGGAATGGGGTTCAGGGGTGCATGGTCATGCCAAGGACTGTAGGTAGCATTGAATTGCGTGTTAGCAGGATAACAGCCTCACTGAAGGCTGCGTGGGCCAGGTGGTGTTATGGGGTCAGGACAAGTGTTATGGGGTCAGGAAAAATCTCATAGCAGCAGCACAGCGTCAGACCAGGGTGAGGGGGTGGCAGTGAGTAAATTCAAAGAGGTGCTTCTTGGTGACACCAGGGAGGGTTTCTGCCCACACAAGAGACACTGCATTCCTCTGGCATAGTGCCTCATTGCTTTGTCCCTTGATGGTCACAGGACAGAAGACCCTACCAGTGACACTGGGGGCAAACTGCTGGTGGCCACAGCATCACCAGTGCCATTAGTGACCCTCGTGGACTTCAGGCGAGACTCAGTGACTCTCCCGGGGAGCACCTGGCTGGGCACAAGCACCTATTCAGGGCCCCGTGGAGAAGAAGGGAGGTGCCTCTGCTGGCAAAAGCGAGATGAGACTTGTTAGGGTTAAGCAGGGCCTAGCTGAAGGGTTGACAAGATGTCTGCACAGGAGATGTCAAAATGGAGCCTGGCCTCTCACTGTGCTCAGGTGGCTCATAGCGGGGTTCCCAGGCAGGAGCATTTTTATTGCTCAGAGGTCTGCTAAACAGCAGTAGGATTTTGGCACTGTTCTCAGCCTCTCGGCCTCAGGCTTCTCCCCTGTGAAATGGGATGGTTGGGTTTTCTGCCTTCTGTGGAAGTCTTCTCTATTAGGAATTAAGAACACACGGACTGTGCATTTTGATGGTAATTCTAAGTGGGTCTGTGTCTTGGAGGGAGATGAGACCTCAGATCTGAAGGGAGATGAGCTCTGCTATTGGTGGGGAGAGGAGAAATAGTGACCTGCATCCTTCCTGCTTGCCAGAGGTATGGTAGGCATCTCTTCCCAAATGTCCCACTCAGAGGAAGCCAGAGGGGGTGGTGGGAGAGGCAGGAAAACACCCTGTCTTTGGATGTCCTCCCTTTGAATGGCCTGTCAGGGTATCTTCCCTCACAGTCCAAGGGGCTCTCCTTCACTCCCCTCAACCCCCATCCCCATGCCCTGCAGCAGGGGCTGCGGCGGGGAGTGGAGCCCGGGTGACGGCAGCCGCCTCCGCTGGGGAATGCAGAACAAATTTCTTCCAGATGGGACAGGGGCCACACTCCACTCCTTGCAGGGTAGCCGCCTCTCCACCGCCTCCTCCTCCTTGCCCCTGCTCCAAGCATCTCCACGCTCCAGGCCAGGCTCTGCTTCCAGGAAAGTAGCTGGAAATCCCCCCTCTTCAGCACCCTTCCCAAAACCTTGTGGTCTTGCAGCCATGCCAGCTGGGTTGTGACTTTCGCCTTTCGGAGGCTGGCACTGAAGTACCCATCCTAGCTTCTGGCTGCCTGGGTACGAGCAGAGATGGTGCAGCCCCTCTGGCTGAACCATAGCAAGGGCTGCACCCTCCTAAGACCCTCTTGCTTTCATATACTGCCTGGGAAGTGAATCCATACAGTCCTGCCTCCCAGCCTCTTTATCCACCTCGGCTGATAAATGAGAGGTGGCGGTGGGGCTGGACAATGCTGCAGAGCAACTGTACCACCTGTAGGTGCCCTGGAAAGGAACTAATGCCTGGACACATTCCAGCCTGGCTACCTCATTTACCTTCAGTCACACCAACTTTTAATCCCATCCACGCCTCAGGCAGCAGTACCAGTCTCACCATTACAGAGACTGGCCATTGGGCTTATCATGGGAACAGACAAGTGGCCCCACAGCTTTCCTGGCCCAGGATTTGCTTTGATTCCCATAACATCAAAGATGGGGCTGTGCAAATTGTACCCCCTCTTCTTCCCAGTGCTCATCCCTCTGGCATGGGTCCAAGGTCTTATGGATGGCTCAGTGAGATGGGGATGGAGAGAGGGATGGAGGGATGTTGAGGTGACCCAAGTTCTCTGCCCCCTACCTCCAGATGTTCAGTCTTTCCTTCAATCTCACTTTGCAGCACCCGCTGCTTGCAGACCTGATGTTCAAAGGAGGCTGATGCAAGACTCCCCACTGGAGAAGAAAGATTCCCCTTCTCCCTTTCCCTAGTGCCTGGGGAGAGCCGAGGGAAGGTGACAGGGACATGACAGCTTGTGGACAGGGTGCTTGTCTCTGGATTTCTATTCCTTGCCATTTCTGTTTGCTGTGTTCCCTCCTGCCTTCATTCCCTGGGAAATTTCCAGGAATAGGGGTTCAGAAGTGATACTGGAGCCCCATCCTGCAAATTTCCTGGGGTAGGTGGGCAGGTGGGGGGCTCAGTGAGAAGGGGGTGCTTTGCTCAGCCCACAAGAAGCGGATATCCTGTTGCTGCCCAAGGTCCCGGCTCATATTTCCTCATTAACTGGGAGCACCACTTGTTTGCGGGTCACTTCCAGATGTTTCCATTCTCCTCACACTGGCTATGAGGGTGCATACCACATGGATATGGGAATTACTGCCAGCAGTGGTGTGGGGGACAGACCCGTGCCATGATGGGGAGAGAGGTCCATAGGGCTCCTTACCCCACCACACAACTCAGTGTGGCCTCATCCAGCTCCCCATTATCCTGGTGCTGCCAAGTCCCTCCTCCCTATGCCCAGCCCATGGCCCTTGGTGCTGCCTCCAGCCTGCATCTCACTGCCCTGGAGATGAGCTGGAAGCAGAGCCGGTTTTAGGGTGAGCAAGCCAGGGTGGTGGCAGGAGGTGTCACCCTGGGGCAAGGGATAGGTGTGAGGCATCCAGCATCTGCCCACAACATCTGTGGTTTGATGCCAGCTGTGGCTTTGTGAGCACTAGATCCCTCATGCTCAGTAGTTTCTTCACCAGGATGATTTCTTCACCAGTGGCACCTCCAGAGATGTGCTGGACCAAGCTTAGCCCATTCTGGGGGCTGTGCTGAGTCCATACTCTGTGCCCATAGCCTTTGTGATAACAGGGAAGAGGAATGAGACTGGTGCAGTTCCCGGCATTCTTGTGCTGCACCTGGGAAGGAATGCGGGTGGGTTATGGTGAGTGCCACTTGGCAGGCAGCAGCATCGGGTTAGTCTCACTCATGCTAGAAGAGGGTGGATCGACCTCTGTGAAAGCCTATTTCTAATTTCCTCACCAATTCCTTCAGCTTCCCTTCCCTAGAGCAGAGAGAGACTGCAAGAAAAGGATTGACCACATCCCATTTGTGGAGTTTCTAGAGAGGGGTTGGAGGGTGCTTTATTCCCTAGGAGCTGGGCCGGGAACTCAAAGCCTTGGGGTTTGCCAAAGCCCAGGAGGAGGTCCGGATGAGTTCCCGGGCTTGCTGGTGAAATCTCTCCCGCCCTCTGCCCATCTCCTCCTATCCCAAATGTTTTCATCCTTCTTCCTCCTCCCACCCTCCTTGTCTTCCTCCTCATACAGTGGTCCTGTTTGCGGACTGGGGATGTGGAGTGCTGTAGGGATGTAAAGGAGTTGTTGGGGGAGGGAGGATGGAAGGACAGACTCTGGTCCATGCTCTCCCGACTTTCTGCCTGATGCAGAGAGGTGGAAAGGAGAGGGGATTGGAGACATAGCTGGAAGGGGAGAGAGGATGTTGCATAAACCAGAAACAATCCAGGAACAGCTGTCTGTGGCCTGAAAACACCTTTGTGATTCTGGGCACTTGGACAAAAGATGTAAATATATGTATATACATGTATGTACATTAAGTATCCCCGGAACACCCTCCCCCCCCAGCCACCACTTGATTCTCTGGTTCCTTTTCATAGACCTTAAGGAGGTGCAAGAGGGACCAGGGGGGTGCTCAGATATCAATTGCTGCTTGGAGTAACATGTTCTGTGTGTGTGGGCATCTGAAGGTCCGTTTGCCCTCCCCCAAACATGATCCCTTAGCAGGAAAAGGAGGAGGAGCACTTCTGCAGGAATCTAAGGCCTGTGCAGGCTGAAGGGATCTGGGATGGAGATTGCTGGGGTGAAGGAAGAAAGGGAAAGATGGTGAGGGTAGGAATGATGCAGTAGGGAGGGAGAGTGCACAGGGGATGGGAGTGAGAAGCAGGAAACTGAGGGAGGCTGTGGGGGCAAAGAGCCCTTTGGAGATTAATTGCATGAGGAGGTAGAGGAAGGTGCTTTGGGGAAAGGAGGAGCTGGGGATCTCAAGAGAAGGAAGTAGATCCCCAGAGTTGGCATAGAAGAGGGGACTGCCACGGGAGGGGGGATACATCTATGGAGCAGGGATGAGGAAGGGTGCATTGTGCAGAGAGAGGATGTGGGGATATAGGGAACGCAGAGTGGGGAGGAACAGGTAAGTCATCCACGGGGGAAAGGGAGACCATGCATGAGGAACCTGTCCTGGTCAAAGGGAAGAGGTGAAAGCCAGGGGAGTGGTTGCATATAAGGCCTGGACAACATTTTTATCATAATGATTTTGCCTGTCCATCCAGCCTGTATATTTTTGGCCCACGGAAGGAAGGGGGTGGGGATGCAGAGGCAGCTAAAAATAGGGGTGTCCCTGCCCATTCCCCCAAGGCGGGCATCCGTCTGTCTGTCTGTCTGCCTGCCTGCGGGGTTGCTGCGGGATCTGGAGGAGGGGACCAGGACCAGCCTCCTTCTCCATGGCGTCTGGCTCTGCTTTTGTTTGTCTCACAGCCCTACGGGGACAGGAAGAGGCCGCGGGGCTGGGGAACAATGGCTCATTCTCTGGGAGTCCACGCCTGCCGAGGAGCGATAGGGGATGCGGGACAGTGGCCAGAAGTCGGGCACAGCCTCCCAGCACCACTGCCATGGGAGTTTGCCCCCAAGGAAATTATAGGGTCTAGTGGTGGGATGCAGGGGTACCTTCCCCAGCCCAACCCTCTTCTCCAGATCCCAAACCAGGCTCCTGTGCCTGGGCAGAGAGGGGATGAGGGGTCGTCTTGCATGGGTGTACTTTATGGAGGGGATGAGGGAGGCAAAACCAGCGACCTGGAGAGTGGTGGGAGCCTCCCTCCAATTGACACTGGGGAAACCTGTTGTTTTGCAGCCTCTCCTTGAGCCTGTGAAACCTGCAGGGAGAGTGGCTGGAGCTGGCATCCCCTGGTAGGAATGTCCCCAGCTGGGCCTAGGGAAGTATTCACCTGGGAGATGTACCATGCTTCTCTGTCCTGGCCTCTCTCTATCCTGGCCATGACAGTGCTTGCTGAGGTGCTGCCAGTACTGCTTGTATGCTGTCTAGGAGACAGCCAAGGAGCATGGATGGCTGTGCATGGGGGGTGTGTGTGACCTTTTATGCCACCTCTTTCTTCTCCAGAACCCCCTTTTCTTCTCCCATGACCATTTCCTCCTGGGGTGTTAAAATTGCCAACCGGATGGTGGAAATGCATCGGGGAGAGTCTCTTCCCATACTTACCCAGACCTGGTAGGGGTGAGAGGAGGTGGAGTTAGCACCTGAGGTAAGGGAGAGGTGAGGAGATATTTTGCAGGGGTTGAGCAAGGAGGGGACAGAAGAACCACCCTGTCTCCAATCCCCTTTTTTCAAACTCTGGGATGCTTGGGGCTGAATACTTGCCAGGGCTCCTCTTGTTTACTCAGCCGTGGAGCTGACACATCCAAGGTCTCTGCTGACTCCACTTTCCCACAGGCTGCTGGCGGGCGCATTCCAGGGCAGAGTGGAGATCAGCGCAGAGGCATGCCAGAGGTTTCCATCCGGGATGCCGTCCCCCCTCTCCTTGCTCTCCCTGGGCATCTGGCACCTCTGGCCAGGCTGTGAATTGTGGGTATCACATCTGTCTGGCATCCTGGGCTTTTAAAAGCCAAGGCTGGCACAGAGCCCAAGCATGGACTAGAACCAAGGTTGGCACAGAGCCCAGAAATGGACCAGGACCCCAGGGACAGGGATCTGTCTATCAAGCCGAATGCCTGCAGCAAGGCTTGGTTCTTCTCCCTGTTCCCCTCCAGAGATCTTAGTGCCGCTCCCCATGGTGACCCACAGGAGACATGCAGAGGAACAGGAGATAACTGTCTTAGCTTAGTCATCCCCCAGGAAAAGGGGTAGCACCATCCTAGGAACTAGTCCCAGCTTTTTCATCTTAGGATAGGCACCTATTCCTGTGGTTGGGCTTAGCTTACTGAGGGTTAACAGCTCTGGGCTCTGCAAGGGCAACTGTGTGAACTGGAGGAGGAGCTGCACCCTTTTTGTGCAAGCACCCACTCTGGTTCCTCCTGGGCAGCTGCCCCAACCTGGCACGGCTGCCTTTGGTTTTAGGAGGGAAGGCCACAAAGCTTTTAAAAATAAGTGCCAGGAGATAAACAAGGGTTTGGAGAGTTGGCTGCAGGGCCAGGGCGGGAGAGCAGCCCTCGCCCTGTCATTTCAACTGGAGGGTCCTTGTCCCAGCGATGCTCCCAGCTCTATGGGGCAGCTGGCATCTTTGCCGCCTTGGACCTGGGGTTGCTGGCAAAGGACTGCCACGACCTTTCCTCTGCACACGGGGCTGGTCCACAGAGGCCCCTTTACGCCCAGCCCCAGCGTCTGGAAGAAGGGGCCTCGTCTCCCTCCTCAGCTGCCACAGGAAATGTGGAGCCTGCAGGTCAGGGGCCAGCCAGCAGCTCCTCCCGTGGGGGCCAAGTAGCTCAACGCTAGGGCTTCTATCACACTGTTGCACTGGAGAAAAGGGGAGGAGCTGTGGAAGAGGGGGGAGAAGGCCAGGCTTTTCCTGTTTATGTGACTACCAGACCCCCAAGAAAGGGAAAGGACTTGGAAAGCTCGTTTCTCTTGGGTGGGCTCCAGCTAACGTCTGTCTGTGGCTCTCAGCCTGGGGGTCACATCCATGGAGCAGGGCATGACTCCTTCCAAGGGCAAACGGGCATCGAGCTCCCAGGGGATTGGGATTACAGTCCTGGTGCTTGTGAAGATCTGGTCTAGCAGGGAGGCTGGGGATTGCTTCTTGGGAAGTGAGGCATGACTCCTGCTGCACCTCAGGCTTTGATTCTTCCCAAGTTTGTCTCTGGCTTTGGCAGATGCTGGTCTCTGTTGGATGATCTGGAGGCCAAAGAGCCAATGAGGCCAAGCCGAGGAGTTAGCTGGGTATGTTGGCTTTGGGACACAAAAATGGGGAGCTCTGAGAATGCCAGGCATGGAGGAGTGCTTAGGGGAAAGTTAAAAATCACACCATGCTCAGCCACAATGGCTCCAGCACAGAGCCAATGCAACAGGCAGAAGGGCTGCAAGTCTTCTCACATTATCTAGGGACACATCCTGCAGGGCATCTGTTGTGGCCATGGTGGTATGCAGAACAGGAAATGAGATCCAAGGTTATGCTCTTGCCTTCACATCTGGCACCTAACCACTCTGGCTGATGTCACATCTGTACCTGTTTGTTGGATCTAAGCTTTGATTTGTAGCCCTTGGCCCGTGCTGAACAGGGGTCGAGGGGTGCTCTGTGCAGACCCACCTCTGACAGATGCCCTGGAGAACACCCCATTAGGCACTGTTAACAGAAGCAGAAGGGAGTTACAGTCCCTTTGCTGCATTGCAGGTAAGCCTGGCCTGGCTCAGCGCAGCAGCCATCTCTGAGCAGCTGTAGGATGAGGATAGCTGGGCACAGGACAAGAGATGGAGCAGAGTGGGTGCAATTCCAGCATCTTCAGAGTGGAAAAGCTTGGGAAGGGCCTCAGTAGTCAGGAGCGAGAAGCCTTGGCTGGTCTGTGTGGCAGATACAGGCACAGCCCTTGGCTCCTCGCATGCTTCCCTTTTCAAGGGTTCCAGCAGAGGCCATGCTGACCCAAAGCTATTGGGCTCTGCCCTGGCAGTTCCCCCGCCATCTCCTTCCCCAAGCGGTTGGACAGTGGGGTGGTGCCACCCTATGGCTCTGGAGCAGTGTTACAAGTGCTGGTGACACATAGGCTGTTCATTGTCCTCTCCAGAGAGACTTTGCCCTTATTAGCATAAGCTCAGCTCTTCTCCCTGTCTGTGTCCTGGACAGGTTGGAGAAAAGGCCCTGGCCTGGTCCTGGCTCACTGACACCTCAGAGAAGTGTCAGCATGCCTCCTTCTCTTGCAGTTGCATTGTGCTCCCTAGGACAGCCAGGTATTCTTGGGGACAGAGAACAAGGCTGGGGTTTGTTGCCCAAACCATGATCTGCAAGGCCAGGTGCGCAGGAGAACGAGGATGTATCCTCTGACAGTTGCTGCTGGAGTTTGACGGGCCGCAGGCTGAAATACCAACTTGCCCTCCCATGTACATTGCCAGCCCGTGTCCTCAAAGCCCCAACTATTGTAGTAGAAGGTTTTTTGGGGGGACTCAATTTATGTCTGTTGCTCTATGGAGCAAATTTGCTGGTGGGCAGCATCTTCCTTCCCCAACACATGAACTGTCTCCCTTTCCCAAATACAACACATGTTCGGTGTCATGAGTGTTATGGGATGGTATCTCCCCCTCCAGCTCCTCCTCCACCAGCACCTGGCCAGTCTCAGCCTGACAATGACTCTCAGGGACTCTGGCTGCCAGAGACCCTCAGCTGTGCTTGTGCACCAGCTCAGGATAAGAGCCATATGGAACTTTGATCATCTCAGGGAGGAAGAAGGGAAGATGGAAATGGTGTTTTCCGACCTGCTGAAGCTGCGTAAAGGACCAGGACATTTCTGAAGTGGGCAGAGCAGAGGTTCCAGCTAAGTAGCTCATCTCTTGGTGGCAATTTATTCTTCTGAATTCAAACTGCTCACAGTCAGTTTACTCATCTATATGATGGCATCTGAGCTAGTGCTGGTGATTCTCACTGTCTTCAACTTCAGCTGCCCTGCAAACACAAGGCAGGGTTTGCCTTCTGGTCTGCCTTTGCTCCCATCCTAAGCTAGAGTTCATATGGGACAGTGGAAGTGTGCTTGGACTGGGCATCTGGCTAGCTTTGGACAGAGGACCGCTAATGATCCTCTAGTCCAGTGGAGTCTTCTTGGAGAAGAAGACGTCTCTCATCTAGGGAAACCTGACATCCCACAAAGCTGGAGATAAGGCTGGAGCTCTGCTGGTGTGGGAACTGGAGTTTTTTTGTTTGCTCTAACTAGGTGGGTGTCCACGTAGATGATAAAGGGATTGGAAGGCTAGGATGGAAAGGGCATCTCTGTAACTGTTTGAGGAGGTCTAGGGGAAGGCATAGGTAGGACAGAGGGGAGAAGGTAACTGGTACCATGTGGGAGTGCAGAGGAAAGGCTGGCTGTTACAAAGCTTTCTAGACATATTGATTTCTCTTCTGCATGGTGCCATCTTCCCTGTCTGACTTCTAATCTAGACTGATGACCCTGCTCTTTTAAAACATTTGCCTTCCTCTGGCTGCAAGGCAGCCACTCCTTTTATTCAGGTCCCCTGGATCTGTGGCAGACCTCACTCACTGGAACAGACCTTATGCCCCAGGGGAGCTGAAGCGGGGCTTAGGGGGGGACACATAGCTCATTTCCACCTGTTGCTAACAGGGCAGGTCTTGGACTGATGAAAACATCTAAGTGACACTGAAACCAGCAGTATGAAACATGTCCAGAGTGACTGCAGCACTTGTGAGGTCCTGTAGGACCACGGGCAAGCAGCAGGGTCTCAATTAAGAGTGTCTGCAGGATGCTAATTAGGGACACTGTCATTCTCAAGCCTTTTTTTCCCAGGATAGTGCTGAGGTGATATTGTGATAAATGCTTTGAAAGTTGATTTACATGCAAATCTATCCCAAAGTTATGTCTTGAGAGGTGGAAAACACTACCTACTTCACATTTCTGTTTGTCAAAGGAGGTCTCTGCAGCACCCAACAACTGCTGGTTGACGTTGGTGTAGTCACATTGACCTCTGGTGGCTGCAGCCTCAGTGTGCAAGGAAAGCGCTAAAGAAAAGCAGCTGGGTTTGGTTAGCTGTTGCCTGCTGCAGTGAAAATGCAGCTGGGTTTGTTCCTTCTCTGGAATCCCTCCCCCATCGCCTTGCCTCTTAGACAGTCATTTCTCCTCTGCCCAAAGCACGTGTGATCTACCCACTCTTTGTGTGCACACAGCCCATGTAGTTCTCCTCCCTCAGAAACAAATTCTGTTTGCAAGCACACCGGTGAAAAACAAAGGTGGATCCTTTATTGGAGAGATGAGTTCACTCTCAGTTTCTAGACAGAGTGGGTCATACCTGGAGAGGACAGATACTGCTCTGCTGAATTCACTGTGACCTCTGTATGGTCAGTGTCTGGACCCTTCTTGTGCAGTGGAGGGGAGACTTCAATAGTCCCTTTGCAAAGTCTGATGCAGAAGCAGCCAAGAAAATTGGATTCACAATGAGCAGTGAGATGGACTTTCAGTTGGCACATTTTCTGGAGAGAGAGGAAAAGAAAAAGCTGAGACAGATCCAACAGGGATAATGCTTTAATAAGGCAACTGTGAGCAAGGCTGAGGCGAGAGCCAAGCATGAGATTTCCAGGCTCAGCTCTGCTGAGGTGGAGCCTTTGCCACAGGCAGCTTTGGAGCGAAAGAAGCCTATCCTGGTGACTCAAATCCCATCAGCCAGCTCCAAATCAGGTCT
This sequence comes from Neomorphus geoffroyi, assembly GCA_033558235.1. Classification (NCBI taxonomy): domain Eukaryota; kingdom Metazoa; phylum Chordata; class Aves; order Cuculiformes; family Neomorphidae; genus Neomorphus; species Neomorphus geoffroyi. The sequence continues at coordinate 18,004,981 of JAUMJM010000021.1, read as the reverse complement.
TCATTACCACCCTGCACACCTCGATGCCCTAAAGAGGATGAGAAGTGTTGCCAGTACCTTACCAAAAGGCTCCCACACACTTTTGCCTTCTGTAGCTCCAGGCAATGGGTGTGTGCGTGAGGGGGAGGAATGCTGAAGGAAATATTTGCTTGTTTTGCTATCTCGGCACACAGATACATGCATTTCCTTCCTGCTAGGAAGGCCACTCATTCTTTTTTGGGGGAGGCTCATTCCTCCTCTCCTTCAGCAGTGATCACCACCACTATGAAGGGAACAAACCACTGTCAGCGTGCGGGGGCAGTCTTACATCTGCTATGAAAATCACTGGGGAGATGAACAGGTAGTTAAAAGTCCTTGCAGAGGTTGCTAATACAAACAGTGAGTTCGATGAGTGTCATTAGGAAAATAAAAGTGGGGGTTTTTCTGTATGTGTGTTAGCTAATCCAATGTGAACCAGCGCATAAGCCAATTAGATCAGGCTGGAGTCGATAATTCTGTTTCACAACCTCTTTCTTGTTTTCAGCGTTTATTTTTGTTCCATACAGGAACAAAAACTGCAGAGAGTTTTTTCACTACACCAAATAGTGTTGGATGACTACTGCAGGCAGAGTGGAAGTTTTTTAATTATTATTATTATTATTATTATTATTATTATTATTATTATTATTATTAAAGAAGTTGGGTGCTATTTAAAACTCTCTTCCTCGACCTGACTAGGGATACCACCTGGATCTTAGCAAACCTCTCCCCCTAAAACCTCATTGGAAGCTGTAGGTTCTTGCAAATCACTGGGCTGTGAGAAGAACAGCATATTTTGATTGAAAAAAAAAAATAAGTAAGCAAGAAATATATTACTGAAGATGTTCTGACCAACTCACATTATAGACACTGCATAGATAGGAGGTTTTAGGGCAGGTCTGTAAAGACACTGCACTTCCCAAAAGAGAGGGGAGGATTTTACAAAACATCTAAGCTCTCCATCTGTAACTGCGGCTCAAGCTTTATATTGGTGGTGGTTTAGACACACGATTGGGAATTTAATAAATTCCTTCCTGGCTGTTTCCTGGAGGGGGCAAATGATGCAGTGCTGAGGCATGCCCAGCCCTGCTCCCTGCAGCATGGGCTTGTTCACCTCCAAGGGATGCCGCTGCCCTCTTAGCACTGTTGGTCAGAGCCACACCACAAGGTTCTGCAGAAAATCCAGCTGTGGGCCATGTGTGCTAAACCCACTGTTTCCACTCTGGTGGTGGAAACAACGTGTGGCTCACCATTTACTGGCCTGTCATGTATTTCCTGTGCGAGCCAGCACGGCTTGGAAAGTTTTACCAGTGCTACTATTTTGGTTCAGACTTGAAAAAAACCAAACCACCAACCAACAATGCAACACAAAAAAACCCACCCAAACACCCCACTGTCATTCCTAGGGTGAACTCAAGTGTGCCAGAACAAAAATAGCTGCTACTGGTAAAGTGTTTTTGTAAATGTAATACCTGGCTGTAAGCATGTTCAGTCTGGTGGGGCCGCATATCTCACATGAACTTCAGGTGTCTTGTAGGACCACAGATTCCCTCTGAAGGGTGAGCTCTTCATCTCTATGCCTCCAAACCCTGGCCAAAAAAAACGGGGACAGGCCACCTCCTCTCAGGAGCTGTGCGTCTGATCTTTTGGGATCAGCTGCCCAGCCTAGAGCCTTCGGGGGTGGTCTGCTTGCTCCTGGGGTACCTAGCGAGGTCAGAGACCCTTTATGAAGGAGAGTGGCTGATGGTTCCTGATGTGAGAGCTGGTTTGTCTGATGTCTGCAGCTCTGAGTCACAAAGCACCACAGTAGTTTCCCCCGGGGTCAGGGCGGGTTAAGGGAGAGGTTTCCTTGGCATCAGTTTTCAGTTTGTCTCTCTCTCTCTGGGTGAATGAGAGAAACCAACACTTGTTTTGGGGCTTTTATCGTGACTGTGAAGATCTTATCTTCTATCACCACATAATACCCTGCTCAGGAAATATTTTCACTCGAGAGTCACAGAGAAAGAGACCCAGGTTGTTTGTGAGAATAACTAGCAGGCAAAAATTGATATGGCTTGAGTCAGAACAGGTTCCCCGCAGGCAACCTTGCTTGTACTTGCTTTTGATCACTCAAGCTGGAGGACTCTGGCTGGCGGTAAGGGCTGGAAAGGGGAGCTGCATCCTGCTGCTGGTGGTCCTGAGTCTCTCTGTGGCAGAGCTGGGCAGTGCTGGGCTTGCAGGGGAGGAGAGGGCAGTTGGGACCCCTCACAGGGAGGGTGAGTCAGCCGCAAATTCATGTGCTCAGCCAGCACCTGTTGGGACAGATGCCATGCGAGAGGAGGTGGTGTTTGCCCAGAGTCCTGTGTGCACGTGTGTGCCTGGTGTTTGCGCAATTCCTGTGTATATTTTGCAACAAAGAGGCTATGTATCTGTGAGATGCTCTGCACATCACACAGATATAGTCTCAATTCCCAGATGGTGGCTGTGCTTGGTCTTGAAAAGAACATAGCAGCAAGGGGAAAGGTTCCTGCTAAAGCCTCCTGTCCCTCAAACCACCTTGCTGAAGCCAGTGCAGGAGCCCTGTGGGGACAAGAGAGAATGTGTCTGCTATACCCCCTGGAGGACAAGCAATTGAAGATGTTCATTTTTGGGTGCAGCGGGAATCCTTTAGGGCAGGGGTCTCAGTTCATACCTCAAGATTGTTTCATACTCCTCACACTTTGTTTTCTTTGCTTATCTGAGGCAGGAAAGAAAGATTGCCAGGCAGAGGTTTGTCTAGAGCTCCAGTGGTAGGATGCTGAGGGCATCTCCCTTTTGGGAATGTTTGGCGCAAGCAGTGTAGGGCTCTCTCATGTTGTGTCCACAGCTCTGGAGTGGTGCACAGCACTACTACTGGGAATACTCAGGTGTACTCTCATTTCTTATGAGCTTGATATTGCACTGGGCATCTCTTCCACAGAGCCTGTGCTATCTATACTGGCCACTGAGATCTAAGGTTAGACACTGCTGAGAGTGATGAAATGCAAGTGAAACAGGGTTGCTAAAGAAAATGAAAAACACCATAGCCTTGGAGTGGGAGGTGTTATGATGTTGCACCTAAACATGTTGTCCAACTCCATCTCTGCCAGACCCCTCCTAGTGCCAGATTTGGGCAGCTGAGTACATGGCAGGAGTGGAGATTACCCAATGTGGGCTCTTTGGCATGCTGTGTGGACACACAGACTCACTTCTGGGATTGGGTTGAGAGCGGCGAAAGGCTTCCCGGCATCTGCCCCTGGCCCAGGGGACTCAGTGCTTGGTCAGGCTGGCTAGTGCAAGCCCCTGCATGCCCTGGGGTACGGCTCAGTCACACAGCCCCGAAGGTGCCTCCATGCTCAGCTCCACCCACAGACGCTAGAGAGGACTAGGGGCCAAAATTAAGGCTGTGGGACCTCTTCTTGGTCAGGATTGGGCTTCTTTCCACCATCCCCCATTCTGTGATTCTCCACTTGCTAGACTCCTGTCTCCATTCAGAACCAGCCCTACACCTGGGGCGGCCAGGCTACCATTTCTGGAGCCCTCGAGCCAAAAAAATCTCCTCGTTTACTCTGGATAGGGGTGGCGGTCCAGCAAGGGGAGAAAATGGGGGTGGTGGAAAGAAGCCAAATCCAGACGAATAAGAGGTCCCACAGCCTAAATTTTGGTTTCCAGTCCTCCATAGTGTCACTTCTCTGCAGGCAGAGCTGGGGAGGCTGTGCCCTGCCAGGAGAGACGCCCTACCTACCCAAGCAGGGCTTTAGCTGGGAGGCCAAGCCGGTCACCCCGTTCTCTGTCGGGAGGTGAAGCCGGGTTCGTTTCGGAAGAGAAGTGGCTGCGTGAGCCACATCCTTCCGCAGAGCAGCTCCATCCCTGGGCTGGGGAGTGGGAGGAGGGGAGAAAGACGGGACACTCGCAGTGGAAAAATCCTTTCCCTGTCTCGCCCAGGTGAGGAGCACCCGGAGGTTCTCAGAAACCTGGAGAGGCTGGGCAAGGAGGCACCGCCACCCGCGGGGGCGGGCAGGGCTGGGCTTCCCATCGCCCAGGGGGGGGTTGCCTGTTCCCTCCCAGACGTCTGGAGGATGGGCGGGAGGCAGGGAGGGAAGGTGCGGTGGGGTGGGGACAGAACTTCAGACACACCTGGCGGAGCAGGAGTCGAGCGGAGCGGAGGCGGCGGGGATGGAGGGTAAGGGGCGAACCGCTGGGAGAGGGAGACGGGAGCTTCTCCCCGCTGTGCCCCATCTTCGCGATGAGAGTGAAGGGACTCTGGCATGGGTTACCCGGAGAAGCTGTGGATGCCCCCTCTTTGCAGGTGTTCCAGGCCAGGTTTGGATGAGGCTTTGAGCGACCTGATCCAGTGGGAGGTGCCCCTGCCGGGTTGGAACTGGATGATCTTTAAGGTCACTTCCAACCCAAACCGTTCTATGATTCTATGAGGTCCTAAGAAGGCTGCTGCCGCGACGTGGGACGGGGGTTTCACACGGGCTCCGGGGGTGGTGGTGGTGTTAGCGGGGTGTTTGCACCTATTCCCCTCCGCTTTCCCAGTCAACTCCTCGGGCTCCCCATTCCTTTAAGAGCCGGCCTGAAAGGGGAAGCTCTGCCCACTCCCCATCCGGCCCGCAGGGTGGGCGGGAGGAGGGGGACGTCGGGCAGAAGGAAGGGGCCAGCTGCCAGACCCCTCCGCCCCCTCTCCCTGCCGCTGTCGAGCCTCTGGTCGCTGCTTGCCCAGCCGGTTTGGGTTTCTTGGAGAAACACTTTGATTTAAAGGCATAAATCCGCTGCTGAGGAGCGGAGCTCAGAACAGCACAACTTCTGTGACCTGCTGTTGCATTCTTCTGTTGCACATTTATGTCCCTGTAGCGAGCGAGACTGTCCCAAGTGAGGGAGATCAGTTTCTGCAAGAAACACGGTTTGTTAGCTTTATTCAATCTGAGACGAGCCAGATCTCTATCGCTGTTTAGGCTTCTAAGCCCTTTGGTGCTGGAAATCAGACATTCGAGTATCTTTTGTGGATTCAACGGTTTCCTTTTCCCATTATCCTTCATCCAACAGACTCTGAGCCTCCCATATCCCTGCTTGGTAGATAAACTTCTCCATGGCTTTCTCAGCCATCTTCCTGGCTGTGCTAGTTGGCTGTCTGAAATTGCATGATATCATTCTCACCACAAGAAAGAAAAAAAAGCAAACAAAGAAAAGAAAAAAGGAGTGAGAGATTTCCTTCCCTCTTCCTTCATGCAACATCAACCTCTACGCTGCCCTGGGGATGTTTGTGTGGCTGGGATAGGAAAGCTGGACGCGATGCCAGCACTAGAGCAGCAGGTAGCTGTGCACATTGGAGAGGAGAGATGGCTTCTAAGTCTCAGAAGATCTTTGCTGTGCTTTGCCATGCCAGCTAAAATGACTTGTGCTGGCTTGTGAAGCAGGCTTGGTTTCTCAAGTGAAAATAGATAATGCTGGTTGAGTTGATACCCAGCTGGGAAGAGAGCTCTGTGCATATACCTGCTCCGTCACTGCCTATAGGGCTTAATGAAGCAGGTTCACCACTGCTCAAAGGGTTTTTGGTCCATTGACTTAAGGGGTCCCTCTTGCTTTATTTGGTTGACTGAGCAAACATTGCCTTGTTGCTATGCATTTCCAGAGCTCCACACTGATGTGTGGAAGATACATGGAAGATATGTTTCTGTGATTCCCCTTTCGGCTCAGTACCTGTAGCCAAGGTTCTCTGTGGAATGATCCCTTTGAGAACTTTTTGATTTGGTCACTGGCACTTGGGGCATGCACAGGGCAAATAGATCCCCAGTGGAACCCTTCTCTCCTACCCCAAGATGAGAGAGCATGTCCCAGGCTGTGAAAACTCTTGGTCCTGAGAGTTTCTTGTTCTCAGAGATGGGGAAAAAGCAAAGAGGTGTGATAGTTGAAGGGATTTAAGAGTGCTTCAGGGAAGATGAACTCTTCTGTAGACTTCCTACCATGTACACTCCTAACTCTGGTACCACCACTTGCCTTCTGCCTCCTGCATATCTGAGGCCCTAGGTAGACACTCAAGATCCTGCTGGACCGATTTGTATGTAAAACATGAGCCAGCAGTGTGCCCAAGTGGCAAAGAAGGCCAATGGTACCTTGGCCTGCATCAGGAATAGTGTGGCCAGCAGGACTAGAGAGGTTATCATCCCCTTATAGTCGGCACTGGTCAGGCCACACCTTGAGTGCTGTGTCCAGTTCTGGGCCCCTCAGTTTAAGAAGGATGTTGAGATGCTGGAGTGTGTCCAGAGGAGGGCAACGAGGATGGTGAAGGGGCTGGAGCACAAGCCCTATGAGGAGCGACTGAGGGAGCTGGGATTGTTTAGCCTGGAGAAGAGGAGGCTCAGGGGAGACCTTATAGCTCTCTACAACTACCTAAAAGGAGGTTGTGGTGAAGCAGGTGTTGGTCTCTTCTCTCAGGTGACTGGTGACAGAACAAGAGGACATGGTCTCAAGCTTCACCAGGGGAGGTTTAGGATTGACATTAGGAAGAAGTTCTTTACTGAAAGGATGATTGGTCATTGGAATGCGCTGCCCGGGGAGGTGGTGGAGTCACGGTCCCTGGAGGTGTTTAAGGAGAGATTGGATGAGGCACTTAGTGACATGGTGTAGTTGACAAGTAGGAGTAGGTGTAGATGTTGGGACATAGGTTGGACTCGATGATCTCAGAGGTCTTTTCCAACCTTATGATCTGTGATACTGTGATAAAATGGCTTCTGATCTATCTGGGTCCTATTTACAGGATCGTACCTTGACTCATGTTCTCCCATAGCTACTCATGCTTGGTGCTCCTCCATCACTCATCAGACTGTCTCTTTCCTGTTATCCTCCCAGCCCTGGAGAATGCCTCTCTCCAAGCCTGCAGCCTCTCACAGCAGGAGGAGGAAGAAGACACCATCTGGGAAAAGATTGAGAGTGCACGGCACCAGCTGACCCGTTCCCTAAACCCTGCGAAACTCACCCCATACCTGCGCCAGTGCCGCGTGATAGATGAGCAGGATGAGGAGGAGGTGCTGAATTCATGCCGATTCCCTTGCAAAAGCAACCAGACAGGTGGGAGAAAGCACAGACTTGCATTGGATGGGCTTGGTTTGTGAGGGACAACCTGGTTTTGACATGCAGTGGATGCCTCGCAGTATGTGGTATCGTGGCCTCCTGGTCCCTGCCACTGCAGTGCTACCTCAGCTTTGTTGTTCTCTGAGATGCTCTGCAGCCAGACCTCCCTGTCATCTTCTGTGGACCTGCCCCTGGGTGCACACAGATGAGGGCAGTGCTCCCACCCCATTCCCTCCTCCAGCCATTCGTGTTCTTGTGGATGGAAGCAGAACTGGTGGAGGTGTTATTTGGTATCATGAAGCTGGTCTATACTGTTTTCTGTCTGATTTGCAGGGAATTCATCCTAGCTCTTTATCTCTTCTTCCAGGTTACCTGATGGACATCCTCCGGCGCCGTGGGAAGCGAGGCTACGAAGCCTTCCTGGAGTCTTTAGAGTTCTACTACCCAGAGCACTACACCCGGCTAACGGGAAGGGAGCCAGCCCAGCGCTGCTCTATGATCCTGGGTAGGGACAGGTGCTCTATCCCCCTTTCAGTTGCTGCTGACAGAAATCTATGCATATACATGTATAAAGCCCTTGTTCGTGCTGCCTGTGTGCAAGGAAACCCAACAGCTCTGTGCTCTGGATCTGAAAGAGGGAGGGCCATATTTATGTGTGTGGTGAACCATGGTGCTGTAAGCCTGGAGCAAGAAGGGCTGCAAATGGATAGGAGAGCTTGGTACCCCTTGATGGAAAACAGCATTGAGTTGATTTTTTGGGAGTTACCCCTGTCTCAGCAGCCAAGACCTGATTCTCCTTGTCTCCCCCCAGATGAGGAAGGCCCTGAGGGACTAACTCAGTTCCTGATGATGGAGGTGAAGAAGGTGAGGGCTCAGCGGCAGGAGCACCTGCTGAAGGAGCACCAGCTCCAGGTTAAAAACCAGGCACTGGAGCAAGAGCAAGCACGGCTTCAGCAGCAGCTGCAGGAGCTCCTGAAGGTGCAGGAGCGTTTCCAGCGGTTGAGAGAGGAGTGGGACTCCAACAGCGTGGAGCTGCTGAGGCTGAAGGATGAGAACTACATGATGGCCATGCGCTACGCGCAGCTCTGCGAGGAGAAGAACATGGCCGTCCTGAGAAGCCGGGACCTCCAGCTGGCGGTATGGCCCTGGGGAGCATGGGCCATCAGATGGGGGTCTGATGGCCAAGAGGGATGCACATGGGTGTTTGTGAGTGGTGGTCTATGAGCATGAAGGAGCTGACGGCAGGCAGGACATGTATTGGAGTGCATGCCTGTGCTCTTGATGGGCAGCATGCCTTGTGCAGGGCAGAACAGCCAAGTCATGGACATGCCGTGGGAGACTCACCACTGCCCTGGGGCAGCTGGAGGTTCATCACCAGCTCCTGCTGCAGTTGGAGATATGACACTTAGAGGGGCCAGAACCAACTCCTCAGAGGACCTGCCAGGGTGTTGCCATCCCTGGCATCTCTTGGCTCTCAGCCTGGCTGTTGGTACCATGAGATGCCCTGTTTGCTCCTGCTCTGTGCTGCCTGCTCTGTGCTGATGTGCTTCCTGCTTTGCTGATGTGTCCAGGCAGCACAGGCACGCAGCAGTCACCTTGTTCTGTCAAGCTGCGTGTTTCTATTTACTTCTTCCCCAGGGGAGGACTCGCATTTTCCTCTTTCTAGTGAGGGTGGTGGCTGTGCAGCCACCCACACATGGGGCACTGGGTGTGTGCGTGCTGCCTGGAGCTGCCCAAACTGCCTCACTGTTCCTAGCAGTGTTTTGGCCCAGACTCCATCCCCCCCTTGCTGCTCCCCACCACCTCCTCGTCTCTCTCATGACGTTTGGGAGACTCATGCTGCATACCTGAAGGAATTCATGACACCGCACTTCAGCTGCCAAGCTCTCACCTCCAGCAAACACGCACCCATTTCCTGTCTGGGCAAGGACAGCCCTGCCTCGAGCCCACTAATAACTGGTATCCTTGGTGCTCTGCTGCCTCCTGGCATTCCCCCCACCACTCTGGGCCTGGACCTCTCACACAGCCCTGCGTTTACCTTCCATTCCTTATCCTGCTCTGTCAGCCTCCTGATCCTCCCTACCTTTTATCCAGTATTCCTGCCAATGTCAGCTCCCTTGGTCCTCCTCTGAGCAGAGGGGTGAATTGTTTGTGGATGACTGTGGAGTGGAGAAATCCTCCTGGAAGCAGGGTAGGTCACCAGGTCCCACCCTGCCTTCTCCTTCTGGCTCCGAAGTCCAGGAGTGACCAGTCCCTGAAAGTCATTCTGGGTCTTCTGGGTGGATTTGCGGAAGTAATCCAGTCTATAACTCCGTCCTTGGCAATTTTGGCAGTGCTGCTTAGTGTTCAGTGGCTATGATAGGCTTCCTCTACCCTGTTTGCTCTCAAAACTTTATTTGGTTGTGAAACTGGTTCTCTGTTCAACCTTATCAATCATCAGACCTCCCTTACTCCTGAAAGTAACTGACCTCCCCTCTCTGTAGTGAAATGTTGATGGAGAAGTGTGAGAGCAGGCCAGGGTGTGATGGTGCATCTGTGGTATGCTGCAGCCTTCAGCGGCTTGAGCATCAAATGCTTCCCAGGCCAGAGGTGGCCTCCCCCCATTTAATAGCCTCCAGTGGATTTTTCTACTGCAAATTTGTTCCTCTGCTATTCTAGGAGCTGTGAAGCCTTTGAGAGACTCACAGCTGCTGGCCCTGGCAGTGTACCAGAGATCCCTGGTCCACCCATGCTCAAGGCCAGCTGCACTGAGGATACCCCAGGGTACCAAGAAAGTTGTTGCACCAAGAGAGGATCCTGAGACTGAATGAGCTTATGAAAGTGCATCTTCCTCCTTTGCCCTGCAGGGAAAAGCTTTTGTGTGCAGCTGTGCTGTCCTTGCCTCCACAGTAGGACAGTTCTTCCTGTGGTTGCCCAGACCCTGTTTCCCTCCCCTCCAGATCCTTTTTCTGCCCAGCATCCTCTCTGCTTCACTTTCTTGCTAAGGCAGAGATGCAGGCCCCTGTATGTCAGATTATGTCTCTTCCCTGGGTTGAAGGTGGACCAGCTGAAATGCAAAGTGACCAGCCTAGAAGAGGAGTGCAGCCTGCTGCGGAAACAGGTGTCTGTGCCGACCCAGCGAGAGGCAGAGGAGCGAGGCCACTCTGATGCCATATCCGAGCTGCGCGCTGAGAACCAGCGGCTCACAGCATCGCTGCAAGAGCTGCAGGGCATGTTGCAGGTACCTGACAAGGCAGGACAGGCTCCAAGTCATCTCCTGTCATGGTGCACCTCCAGTGCTGGTGACATGGGCATTGGAAAGATGGGGAAATCACTGTCACTTCTTCCGAGCGTATTGCTTGGTTGTGGTGACTGCCGTTACTTGTGGTTCTGGGCAGTGATGGGTCCTCATTTCCAGCTCTGTGATTCTTGGATGTGCTTACAAGTGTAACTTTGTTCCTTGGAGCACACAGTAGAACTAGATTAATGCAGGAGTGATGATGGCAGTTGCACCAATCTGCCTGCATCCCCTGATGTGGAGCTCCGTTGGTGCTTGTGGTGCAGTGATGGTACCCTCTCACCTCCTAGACGCCTGACGAGGGCCCAGTGCCAGGCTCTGAGCAGATCCTGCTGGACATCCTGGAGCATGACTGGAAGGAAGCCCAAGACGACCGTCAGGATCTCTGCCAGAAACTCAACTCACTGCAGAACGAGCTGCAGTGGGCTGAAGAGCTGAGGGATAAGGTAAAGCATCCATCACCGCCCCCATCCCTGTAGACTGCGTGGGGCCTAGGAGAGAGGGGAGGGAGGGGGTTGGGAAGACACAGCAGTTGCTTTCAGGAGGGCTAATGCTCACTGCCTGCTGTTGCCAGTACCTCCAGGAGGTAGAAGATCTGCAGCTGAAATACCGGACACTGCAGAAGGACTGTGATCTCTACAAGCATCGTATGAACACAGTGCTGCTGCAGCTGGAAGAGATCGAAAAAGAGCGAGACCAGGTGAATTGCTCTCCCCTCCAGTTCTCCACCTCCCAGCAGGATCAGGGCTTTTGTCTCTGTTCTGGATACCCATTTCTCCCCCAGTGGATCTTCTCATCCTTGCCAGGAGGGATGGGAGGTGGTGATTAGTAGTGCAGTTCTCTGCCTTTTCTCATTCTCGACCTGGCTTCTTGCAGGCAATCCAGAGCCGTGATGGGGTACAGCTACAGTACTCCCAGAGCCTGATTGAGAAGGACCAGTACCGCAAACGCGTGCGGGCCCTGGAGGAGGAGAGGGATGAACTCTTAAGCAAACTGAGCCAGGCAGAAGGACTGAACAGTACGCTGGAGGCACAGCTGCAGCGGTGCCAAGGCAGCCGCAGCCTGGGCAAGGTGAGGGTGGCTAGAAAGAAGGGAGAACAGAGAAGGTAGAGGGGTAAGAAGTGGTTTCTGGGGGATGCAGCGGGATGATGAAGTCTCTTCTCTCCCAGATGTGCAGCTCTTCCTACTCCCTGTGCTCCAACCTCAGCAGCACCTGGAGCCTTGTAGACAACCCTACCAGCTTTACGACTGGACTTGTGGACGCGCTGGGAGTTTCTGCTATCCCGTTCCCAGGGGATTCAGCTGTTCAGAGCATGGTGAGCACTTGACCATGAGCGGCTGACCCTCTAGCTGAGGGCAGTGGGCACCCACGCTGCTCAAGAAGGGCACAGAGACATTGGAGTGGGCTCATTGTGAGGGAATGACTTGGTGGTGTGTAAGGTGGGAGCAGATCCCAGATGCAACGTTTTTTTCTCTCAGTCTCTGACAAACCAGGCAATGCTGCACCAAAATGTGTAGCACTCAGCTGAGTGAGAAAGAGGGGGAAGCGAAACTCTCTTCATCCCATATGACACACTAGACACCCAACAGCCCCATGTAAGATATTGTCCTCCCCAAAAAACTGTTTAATCTACACGTGCAGGGGGAGAAATCCCAGCTCTTGTGAGTCTTGTAGCAGCATCATATTATTTTTAGTGGTTCTTGGCAATTTCCCTTTGAGTCTTTAGGCCCTCATCCTTGAGAATCCTAAAGTGGGTAGTCCTACAAGTTACTCGCGCCTCTGGGTGTGTGGTGGCTAAAAGTGAGGTACAATGACAAGGCTGGATATTTCCTTCAGCTGCTACTACTCACTGCAAGAAGATGGGGATGCAGTGTCATGCATCTCCATCCTTGCTCTCTCCTTGGGAAGGCAAGGGTGTCTGGAGGCATGTGGAGGATTCTGGAAGAGGCATGCAGTACCCTTTTAACTGTTTTCAGCCTAGGCCAAAGGTAGGGAAGAGGTGGTGCTGGATGTTGGTGTTAATGGGCATCTGTCTTTCACTCTGCCCAAGGAGGTGACTCCTGACAGTGAGAAGGATATCAACCGCCTTTCCACCTTTCCTTTTCCCCCTTGTATCGGTTCCATCCTCCGTCGGCAACGGGAAGATAAGTGCATGCCCTACAAAAGGTGATTACTGGGGTCTGTTTGAGGTTCTGTCGGGATTGTGGGGGTCAGGAAGAGCAGGTTGGCAGAGGAGGAGGGAGCCTGGAATGGCGACTGGAAGTGGGAAGGCTGTCTGGGAGCTGCATGCTGGCTGGCAGGTGGGGGATGGCTGTAGGGATGAGATTTGGAACATGATGCATATAGGCTTTGGAAAAGCTGCTGCCTCATATCTCACCTTTTTGTCTCCTTTGTAGCTTGTCCTGTGGCTCCTTTAGCAGCATTGAAGATACAACAGGTACCAGAGTGCAAGCTTTCCTTCTTACTTAAAAAGAAGTGGCGACTGTGGGGAGAGGGGTTGGACAACTGACCCTCCCTCATGCCTTTGGTTTGTGCAGCTCAGTGTGAGGGCTCTGCATCCACAGCAGGGTGCCATGGACCCACACATCCTGACCCTGCTATGCTGGAAAAGCTGACTTTTCCTCTGCAGAGCAGGTGGCTATTCACATCAGCTCTGTTTAGTTCCTGGAGAGCTGTGTTGATGGAGAAATTAATGTGGAGTTGGGAGGAATAGGTAACAGAAGAAATGTCTTCACCCTGGGGCTGTATTGATTCTGGGTGATGGGTTACAAATCTCCTGGAGTGGAGCTCCTGGTGCTGACAGGTCTTGTGGTGGGTGCTCGTGGCTGATCTCTGGTGGCCCTGACTGCTGCTGCCTTCTGACTGAAATACTGTTGAAGCAAGCAAAGATCTTCTTCTCAGGAGACATGAGAAACCCTTTCCAGAAGGGTGACTATTCAGAGCCTCTTTGCAGCCTCAGCTTCCCAGTTAGTTGTTAAAAAATGCCCAGGAGTGGCGTGACAGACCCTTATCACCCTGAGAATGTAAGCTCCCTGCAGCACTCGGAGAGGTCATGTGCCCTCTCTCTCCCTCTTGCTCTCTTTCCCAGGCAGTGGTTTTGCTAGCGCCTCGCTTGGGGCCTTCTCCTCTTCTTCCAGCAGCACCTATGCCAGAGTGAAGTCGGAGATCTGCTTGTCCACGCTTCCCAGCCGCAAGGAGGTCACTAGAAGGTGACTGCTACTATCTGAGCTAGGCATTCTGAGCCGGCTACTTGGGGGGATGTTCTGCAGTGCTGGGAGGCCACACTTGGGACACACTTCCTTTCTGCTTCCCCCCCTTGTAGACTCTTTCTTTCTAGTGGTAGAGGACAGAAATAAAGAACCTATAGTCCTTGCTTCCTAGCAGGACTCCATGTTTTTATGCTGTCCCATATGTTACGGCAAGGGTGGGGATATTGCCCTGGGTTGGACACACATCTGTCCAGGTAGGGAGAGGATCAAGGGAACCCTGCTTGTCTTTGATGTTGGGGCTGGTGGGGTGAAATGAATCACGGGGGTTGGTTCCTAAGCTCAGTGTGTGTCACCTGGTGATGGCTGTGAATCATGAGCTCTGTACCACAGTGCTCAGTATAATAAACATTTTGTAGCTGGACCCAAGGTGTAGGGGACCAGTTCTTAGAAAAGGCAACAAACTTCAGTTGCTGGACTTGGCATTTCTCCTCACCAGGTCACTGGTGGTACAGCTTAGTAGCATGAGTCACCCCAGCAACCTCTCATCCCAGGAGAAGAGGCTTGAAGAAGACATCTCCATCCTTGGAGGGAACAGAACAGGGATTTATGTCCAGTGGGTTAAGCCTGGCTCATGGGTCGAGGATGCAGGACTGAGGGAAGGGTGCAGGCTCATTGAGGTGAGTTTGGGAGTGGGCTTGCTTTGTGGGTTTACAAGGCACCTGGGGTGATGCAAGTAATGTGGAATGATCTTCGGTGCAAGGTGACCTCTACCCAGCTTGAAGTCCACCTCCATTTCTCTTGTTTCCCAGAACTGCTGTCTGCCAAGAACTTTATGCAGTACAAACACCCATTCAGGTCTTGTGGCACTCAAGTGTACCTGCGCATGTAAAAATGCTGAGACCTTCTGAAACACTTCCTTCAGGAAGGGGAGTGACAAAAAGGAGTCACACAGGTTAAGATGGCAATGTGACTGTATGTCCCTGGAGTTGTCTGTCACCTTGTAGTTTTTCAGAGCGGTTTGCATCTTGCATCCTGCGCATGCCTGTTGCGAAGTGATCAATTCTGGAGTGAGATTTTGCAGGCCTTTGTGACCCCCCTGAGCTACAGAGAATAATTGTTCTGAAGAAAGCTCCTGGAGTGAGGGAAGGGCGTTTGTTTTGGCAAGAATGACACCACTTGAAATACAGCTACACTACTTGAATTAATATCTCACATATAACTGAAAATAAACCAGCTCTTACGCCCCCACTCCAAGGCACATTCATGTACGCACGTCTGCTTTCACAGCAGCCTGGCATCTGGACTGGGTGGTGGCTCGCAGCAGGTGTTCTCTCCTGCCTCCAAAATCAGAGGCAAACTGAGGGTGCCTTGTCCTCAGGTAGAGATTTCCCTGGGCTTGTCTTGCTCTATAAAATCTCTTGTACAACCCCGATGGGTGAGGTAGCTGGCGGGGTAAGCCTGCTCTTCCAGCCACTAGATCTAATGGCATTGGGTCCTTGCTAGCTGAGGGTGCCATCGCTGAAGGAAGAAGTGCTTTCTCTGGAGAACTGCACACGGGAGGTCGCCTACCTGAGCCTGCTGCATTGGGATGAGCCCTCTTCTCTTGTCTTTCAGCTGGACCTGGAAGGTAAGGCCCTGACAGCTGGGTCTCCTTTGAGTTTGAGCTTTCTGCCTCCCTTTCCAGACCCTCCACTCAGCCCTGGAGGTGAATCTCAGTTATTCTCTCTCCTCTCCTGTTTGGTCCTAGGACAACACGTGTGACACAGGGGTTGGCTGTAACTCCAGTAGCTTTCCCTGTCTGGTGTGACATGTGCATCCTCTGAATTATAGGATGGAGGTACAGACCTTTTGTCTGTTTGCCTCCTCTGTAACCCCCATCCCTATCTGTAGCATCACAACTGTGCTAGGGACTTGCCTATGAGGTTGGTGACACTTGTCTCCTGTGTCCCTACTGGTAATCTTTATCTCCTGCTTCAGGATATCAGCCTCTTCGGGAAGCCCTAGAAGAAGGGAAGAAGTTTTCTGGAGACTCGTTCTATGTACGCACCAACCTGTCCCTCCTGGAGCTGTCAGACCCTTACGCGCTGTGTGTCAAGTGTCGAGAGATCCTTCACGTCACGGACACCATGCACAAAGGGCGGCTGGAGTGGTACTGTTCTCGTGTTGATCCCTTGACCATGCGGGACCTGGACAAGGGGACAGTCCCCAACTATAGCAGGTAACCAGGGTGAGGAGGAAGGCGGGGGGGTACCTGGGCTACCTGCCCCATTTCTCTGTGGTGAGCATCCCCTAGGAGTCCTGAGGGATGCAGACTGGCCTCTTGATAATGTGGGCTGTCCAAGCTTTGTATAGCGGACCAAAGCGATAATGTTGGGTGCCCATGAGAGACTGGGAGGTTGAGTGAGGGCTTTGATACATCTGTGCTTCAGCAGGTCTCTGTGGGGTCTGGCAAAGAGGGTACAGCAAGCTATGGCACCTGGGGGCTCTAGTTGCTTCAAGTGCAACATATCTGTCGTTTCAGGGCTTACCAGCTTTTGAAGATCCAGGAGAAGGGCCAGATACCTGGGCAGCAGAGGGGCCATAGGAATAACGTAAGCCAAAGAAGCAGTGTACGTGTGTGTCTATGGCCATCCCACCACCTCGGCACGCAATCTGCCCCACTCTGTTTGCAAACCAGCTTGTAGAGAGGTGGCAGCTGGGTTAGCAAGCAGAGCAGGGGCTTACCAGGCAGTGCTGCTCTGTGGCTACTTTCCTGCCCCCTCCACACTTCCCAGACTTTATCTGATGGATGGCAGACCTGGTCCCATACTTTGTGTATGTGTGCTCCATCCTCTTTGCCAGCAGCTGTTATGCAGCCAGCTCGGTGAGTGCGTGTGTGAAATAGTCTGTGCTCTCAGCCTTATTGCTCTCACTTTCTCCTCAGCTAAAGAAACGGGCCTTGGACCAACTGCGCCTGGTGAAATCCAAACCACAGAGAAGCTCAGAACAGCCCCCTCAGCAGCTGTGGCTGGACCCCTGCTCAGGTGAGCTGTTACCCCTGCACCTGCCCTGTCATCTTTGGAGACCCAGTTGTGCCCTGTGGGCCCTGAAGGGACACTGGCATCTGGGATGCCTCAGTCTCTTTGTGCAGGATCCCTCTTTTAACCCTGCTAATTGGAATTTGGGAAGCCCATGCTCCTTTTCCTAGGCTTTATGAGGCTTTCCATTGTTTCTGTGCTTCCTGGGGACATGTAACATCTGATGAGAATAAACTGGTGTACAACTAAAGAGAGTCCAGGGAAATGGGCAAGGAGGGCTACAGCCATGGTATCTGCAAAGTGTTGTAATCAAGGTAGGGTCTCTCATGGAACATAGTATGGTTGGTAAATGCCTCCATTAGTCAGGGTGAGAGGATGGTACAGGAAGAATAGGATGGTCTGTGGGCTAGTGGCAGCCTCATCTCCCAAGTTCTCACCTTTGGCTTTGCCTTCTTCATCCCTGTCTTCCAGACCTGGACACGAACCTGAAGCCTTACAGCCTGGTGCGCCCTGTAGTGGTTAAGACACCCCGTCCTGTGGTGCTGTCACCTAGCTGCATTGTGCCACGGCTCATCAGGAACCTACTGGACTTGCCCACCTCTCGCCTGGACTTCCATGTGTGCCCAACAGGTAGGCAATCAGTGGCTGACATGTCCAAGGCTGTTCTAAGATCCTGTTGCTGAGTGAGATGAAGTACGCAAGGCTCCTACTTCCCAAGGCTTCTTTCCCCTTTTACCTCCTGCCACTTCTTAGCCATTTGGTGGGAAGCTAAGACGTTGCTCAGTGAGGTCACTTCTGTGGAGGCCATGGTCAGTCCAATCCATGGAAGAAATGCTCTTAGTCCCAGAAGTATGAGATGTGGCCTTATGGGACTCTTGGAGAGGACATGAGGTGTCTCTTCAGCAGCTAAGTGTGGGGGCTTCTCAGTCTTTCCAGACAATACCCATTACAATACCCATTGACGGGTCATCTTTATGGGCTGAGAGTCTGCAAGATCTTCTCTCCTATTTTTAACTGTGTCCTATCCCCTTGGCCCATAGGGAAGCCAACCCTCCCTTATATTCTCCTGGGACACAGGGATCCTCTCTTTACTTAAGTGGGTGGTGGTGGCATTGCCTTGCTGCTCTGGGTGGTTGTTCCCAGAGATGAAGCCCCTGGCTGAGGTGGGATCCACAGGTTATAACTTCATACAGGCTCTTCCTCCTCGGGAAGAAGACAATCCAGCTTTAGTTCTGTCGTCCTCTCCCTTCTACCAGCAGTGTGAGGCAGACACACTGCTGCAGAGGCTGTTGTGGAAAGGGCTTTTCTTCCATAGGGAATTTTTACAGAGAACAGCTCCTTCTTTCCCCCTTCCTTCTCCCTTCTCCATCTCTTTCCTTTCTCTGTGTTTACAGTTCTTCCTTCGCCAGCTGCAGGACTGAAAAATGAGTTGGTATGTTTTGTTGGGGTGGTCGTAATGATGGAGGTAGTGAAAAATCTCAGGTTTGCAGATGAAGGATGGCTCTGCAAATTTTGTTCTCTGAGCTCCTTATCTGAGTGACTTAGCTATATATCCTGCCCTACTGAGCCCTCTGCAGGGTCCTCCTCACATTGCATGGGGACATGCTTCAAAGCCATTACTGTGGCTGGGGACCTTACACCGAACTCTCCAGCTAGTGCAGAGTTAGCACAAGCCAGCCCTCAAAGGAAACAGATGGCTTTGCAGGATCCAGCTCTGTCTGGGAAGTACCTGTGCCACCAGGCAGCGGTAGCAGAGGATGCCGAGCCAGCCTGGGGCTTGGGAGAGGTGGAACATGCTCTGGACCCAATTCGAAACATTCCTTCTCCTAAGTACATTACTTTATTGCTATTTTAGGGGTGAGCAGCTCCTAAAAGCCTTGTTAGGTTCCCTGCTGGTATTTCAGTAACACTATGGGCAGCTGCCTAGGGTGGCATGGTCAGCAGGTAAAGCCTAGCACCTGGCTGCAAAGCCTGTGGCTCCCAAGTGAGGGCTCTGTGTGTGCATTGTCTCGTTTTCTGGTGGGAGTTACCAGGGGCATCTGGCAGTCATTGCTTCAGCCACAACAGACCTGGCTACCTTGCTGTCCTGCCTGCTCTGCCCCAGTTCCCTCCCTCAGTAACACCTCTCTGCTCCTCTCCTGCCTGGCACTGGCTCTGCTACCAGGTGCTGTCATTGTACTTCTGAGCAGGGGGAGGTGGCTCAGGCTGCCACCCGCAAAAGGAGGTTCGGATTGTCCCCATCTTCTTCCCACTTTCCTGCACCAAGACACATGTGCTCCCCTTGCTTTCCCAGCCCTGCCACTCGCTGGAGTCATCTAAGAGCCCATGCAGCCATCTAAGAGCCCATGCAGCCATCTAAGAGCCCATGCAGCTCACAGACCCTGCAGAAAACCTACTTGGCAAAATAAAGTGATTATTTTTTCTGCCATGCTCTGTTATGGAGAGGGTGAAACAGTGTGGCAGGGGGGAAGGGGGGATAATGGCTGTGAGCTGGCTGAGGCTGCTGCAGTACCACAACCCCAGTGCTGCTGTTGCCCTGCAAGGTGTCTTCAGCTGTGATATCTTGCTTGTTCTGTGCGCAGAAAGCTGCAGGAGATCCATGCCAACATGTAATGTTGTATAATTAGACTCCCTCTCCAGAATCCATAAACAGTGAACTCGATGAGTATCAGCACAGCAGCAAATGTGCGAGATCTAAGGTAGAAAGTGCATGCAAGAGGGAGGAGGGGCTGACATCTCCCTTTTTGTATCTCCTCTTGGCTCACAGAGAAGCTGGCAGAAGGGGACTGCAGCGCAATCCATGGTCAGGAGCACCCTGTGTCTAGAAGTGCCCCCCAGGACTGGAGGGAGAGCAGGCGAATTGGCATGATCCGGAAGGCAATGGAGAAGGTGCTGAGCTGTTTGGTGTGGGGAGAGAGGGCCAGGATGGGGTGCCCTGTTCAGATTGGAGGAGAGGAGATGATAACTTAGCAGGGGAAGAGGGAGGGCAGTGTTGTAATAGAGGACTTATTTATTTGGGAGTTGTGTAATTTGAAGGGTGTGACAGGTCCAGATGCTGTGGGGTGGTGGAGCAGCAGATATGGACTTTTTCCTGAGTCTGTGTTGGGCTCAGGTGAAATAAATGGTAACTGGGGATCTATGGGGGAGGCGGTGGGAAATGCCGTACGCAGAAGTGACCTCCCTGCTCTCATATTCCTCATCCTTGCCAAAGTGGCAACAGCTCTGCTCAGGGCACACAGAGAAAAGGGAGGGCTATGGGTTACAATGATGACAAATAGGATGTGACAATGAACTGTGGCTGAGCGACAGGTCTGGTGGGCTCTTGGGTTGGGTTCGCAGTGATGGAGTGGGTGACCCTTCTCTTTAATTCTCCCCTTCCCTCTTGGCCCTGTCCATAAATTCCACATTTAATGGAATTACTATTGGAAAAGCAATGATATTTCACAGTATGGGGTTTGATTTAATCTAACTGTCAGGGGCTGGGGTTATTTTTTCTCCATTTAAATCAGTAAATCTATTCAATTTCCCTTCCAGAATAAACACTGCCTGCTAGAGCTGGGAGTTCAGAGTGTGAGGGATCTAATTAAAAGTGAAATATACCCCATCGTTATCCATGTCGAGGTCACAGAGAAGAATGTTAGAGGACTCAGGTAAGAAAAGATGGAATGACATGGATGGAGGGTATCATGGGATGAGAGAGGAGCCCTTGTCACTGTTCAGAGGGAGAAACAAGGATTGGGATGGGAACACTCACTGTGATGTGTTGGGGTTGGCTGCTGTGAGGAGCAAAAGGGCAGGAAAATTGGCTTTGTGGGCATGTGAGGGAGTTCTTGGGTGTTTTTGTCACTGTGTCTCTCTATGCCAAAGGTAATGCTCATCTCTGTTTTCCCCAGGAGCTTGCTGGGGAAGGCAGGCCAGCGGGACTCGGAGGTGCTGAAGGTGTGCCGCAGCGCGGAGCAGGCTCTCCACACTCTGCCGTGCTCCTGGGCCCGTGTGGAGCCCCACGCCTGGAGTCATGCTGAGGAGCTGCCCAAAGTGGTCCGGGGATGCATTTTCCAGGAGCAAACTCGCTTGCTGTGGATTGAGGAGGGCGATGATTGAGCTGGGGGTAGTGGAGCAGGCACTGCCAGCTACTGTCCCCATGAGCTGTTCTCGGAGGCCCCTGCTTCCCTGAGCTGCTCCAGGTAGTGTGTCCTTCCTCCTTGAGGGGATGCTGGCAGCAAAGGCCCCCAGGGGTAGCCTTTCTGGTCCCCTTGAGACCACTAGGAGCTGGGGAGCAACACATTCTGACACGCCAGTCTGGGCTTTCTGTATTTTACTGGAGAGATGTCTTCCACTGTCATGGTGGAAATAGCCTTTATGGGCTGTGGTCCATCACCTTGGGCTGCCCTTGACACTGATCCATGGTCAGATTGCCAGATCTGGAACGTGTGGAAACTGTGTGGGATCAGGCTGTGTAGAAGCATCTCTCACACACATTTGAAGCCCTTCTCCCATCACCTCTGTCTCGTCTGCTCTGTGGCACTGTGTGCTCCAGGTCCCCTCTTCCCCTGTCTACCTCACCTCCTGCCCCGTGGTGCAGAGAGCACGGCTTCTGTGCCAGTGCCCCTGCATGGCTGGAGTGACACTAAGCTTGCAACCAACCCTTGTTTTATAGGAGCTGTACTCTTTATTGCTTGTAAATTATTAATGGAGCCTTTTATTGGCAAACTGCACATAAAGGAGAATTAAATACCATTCATAATGGGAACGGATGGCAGGCTATGGGCTTGAGTGTTTCTGGGAAGTTTCAGGTGATGCACGACAGGGTATTTTTGGCCTCCTCTAGCTGAGATCCAACTGCCCAGCCTTTCAGGGGAAGGAAGGAGCACTGCTCTTGCTATTGTAGGGCAACAAGAGGTGTGGAGAGAGCACAGGTGGAGTATGCCACAGACTGAGCTCCCCCTCATTTCTACTTGACCCCTGTTTTTCAGTCCCTTGCCTCTCCCTAGTGCTGATGTTGGCCAGTTTGCTTTGGGAAAGCCAGGGAAAAGCTCACTTGATGTGTCTGGCTGAGGTCCCTAGAGCTTCACATCCCTCTGTGCCCTGGTTATCGTGAAGTGAGAAGCCAGCTACCTTGTCCTCCTGGGGAACAACTGTGAGACAGCCCAGCCACACTGCCAGGAGGGTGGGGATCCTCTTGCCCCTCCAATGGGGGCTGGTCTTATCCTGACATGGGACTGAGTGTGGGTTCAGACTCTGGCAGAGGGAAGATGGAAGATTTGGATAGCAGCGGCTGTGTTCACCTACTCTAGCATGGTCCAGACTCTTTAACCAATCGTTGTCATCAGTTCTGCTGTGAGAAAAGGATGCCAGGATACCCACACCATGGGAGAGGAGGAATCTCTGGCTCTGGGAGGCTCTGCGGGGCATGAAGCCAGGCAAAGAGCTAAGCCCACAGATCCTGGGGTCAATGAGAGAAGATGGGCAACTAGCACAGGAGTGAAGTCCTCTCTGTGTCCTCATCCCTGTGATTAGGGCCATACACTGTGGAAGCTCAGAGCAAAGATTAACTTGCTGATTTCCACGGGTCCCCTGTGAGGTGTTATTTCAGGCTCTAAACCAGTTGCCTGTGTCTTTTATGAGGACAAGAGTGAAGGGGGGGGGGGAGGAAAGAAAACGAAAGATTTTAACCCGCAGTCACTAAAACGTAGAACAAAGTCCCAGCTCTGCCCTGGAGCAATGCAGCTCTCTTCCCAGGGAAGGGGGAACTGTTGTAGCACATGGTGCCACATGAAAGCTCCCAGATGACATCCACTCCAGGGGATGCAGGCGGAGCATCCTAGCACAGCCAGCCCCCTGGGAGGGTGCTTGCCTTGCAGGCAAACAAAGTGAGACTTTTGTTGAGCTGATGAGAAGTCCCAAAGCAAGTTCTTATCCACCCTGGCACGGATTTGGAGATTAGAGCCTACATCATTTCAGGGAAAAATGTAGTGCTTGAGTACCTAGGGAAAATATTATGTGTGAGGCTCTCTGATTCAAGGCTTGACAACTCCTCCTGACTCTGCTGGCACCGGGAACTATCCCCAGCCTTATAGTCTAGGCTGAGGCTGGTTAAGAGCAAGCCTCTCACCCCTTTTGGGTAGTCAGGCTGTGCTCCCAGTTTGTTGATTGATAGCCCCCCCTTAATAAACAGGTGTCCCCCGGCACTTCCCTAGGCCATCAGTGTTGTCTGCAGGAAGGGGAGGCAGAGAAAGGTTATGACAGGAAGCAGGTTGGTAGTACCCAGCTCTACGAGCAGCAGGCGGCACTGTCTCCCCTACTTCTGGCTGATGTTGGCCCTCTCTTTATCCCTCTTGTTTCCCCTGAGGCTTTGAAAATCCAGCTTCAACTCGTTCTGGACACGGGTGAGAAGCAGGGCAGAGAGCTCCAAAGCAAACATAAATGACTCCCCCGCTGCCGTGCGCACCCCAGCCCACCTTCTTTGTACCTCTGGGGGGGGTGACTGCCTGCCTGGAGGAATGAGTCACGGGTTAGCTAACGGGCAGAATGCAATTAGCAGACCTGGGCACCTGTTACCATCTCTAACAGCCTTGTGCAGGCCCCTGCAACGAGTCACCAAGAGTAAGATTTCTCCCTCTGGGGAGGGGATCAGCAAGGTGGTTTATGTGTCGCCCTGGGAAGTCGCCATCCCTTTCCATGCTGTCCCCCTGCCCCAGCAGAGCGGCAGCAACATCGAGTCGCTGTCCTGTGCACCCCCCGATGACGGGTCAGCCAGCTCGCACCAGGGCAGGATTTGGCACCCAGTGCTCCCCCTCCATCCCTGGCAACCCAGCAGAAAGGGGTGTTTCAGCACCAGAAGCAGGCTGTGCTCACCTCCCTCATCAGGCATGTTCTGGTTCGTGCATGGTTGGGTCTGACCTGTTCTGCTACCCAGCACCATGCTCTGTACAAGGTAGCTTTGAATCATACTTGTATGCCTTCTGGGGACATCACTAACGGTCCTCTGCCTGTGTACCCCTTTCTCTCCCAGACGACATCCCTGGTGAGGGCTGTGAAGTGCTGCAGGATGCCTGGGAGCAATGGAAGTTGCCTTTACAGCTCCCTGAGGCTTCCAGTGTGTGGCTGAAGCACTCAGAGAGGTTAATTTCTGGTTCAGGAGCAGTGGCTCGCTATGGAAGCAACCCCAGTATTTAGCACAGAGGCAACAGATCGGTTACACCAGCTTCACATCCCTTCGGTAATGTAAGGCCTGAAGGTGAATCCCCTCTGCCCCAAATCAGTGTGAGAAAATGTCGCTATTCAAAGGGATCTAAAAATAAAACCTGCAGGGACCCTCTGAAGGGGTATGGGAGATGCTCTAGAGATGTTCTTGCTTCAGGGAAAGACTAGGAGTCTTGGAGACTCGGAGAAACACATGGGAGAAGTGGATCCAGTGGTTTCTTCCTTACAAAAGAAAAATGTTGTAGCCAGGGCCAGAGCTGGGGTGGAAGCCTGTGTTTCAGCACACAGTTCTAGCCCTGGAGGGAGGCCTTTCCTGTGTACCTGCAAAGTGTCTGTGTCTGGACACATGGTGGGAGCGTGGAACAGAGATACCCTGATCCCTGTCCTGACCTCCTTCTCTGAGGTCCCATGATCTGGCATGTGCACGGTGGGGGGTCTTCGCCACATGAAGCCATGGCCCCTCCACATTTCCCCTGGCTCCCCATCTTATTACTTTTTATTTTTATTTTTTTGGTATGCTGAGATTGAATGCCCACAGCTTGCAGCTCCCTGAGGAGGTGCTCTGATTTCAGTAGCTTATGTAGAGCACTACCATCCTGCTGCACAGCGAAGCTGGGGTGGGGGTGTAGGTATCATCCGCTTCCTGGGCTGGTTCTGTACCCCTCATCTGCTCTGTGAAGTAGCTTAGAGGTAGCATGAAGGGGACCTTCATGGTCATCAACTGAACCAGCAACAACATGCAGCAATCTGTGTGCTGACCCCCAAATTTCCTGTCTGTGGTGGTCTTTGCCTTGGGAGGGGCTCTCAGACCTTTTGATGGTCTTTGATATTCCTGTCCCTGGGGAAAGCCTACATTGTGCAGGACTTGCCCAGCTACTCTCAGCATGTTCTGTGTCATGGCCCCAGACTGGCCTTATTGGCCTTGTTGGCAGCCAGAGGGCTGGAGTAAAGGTGGCACAGGAGAGACCTACAGCCAGGCCTGATGGCAGGGTGGTGGGGAAGGACCTGGAGGTACCAGTTTGCTACTGTGCCTATAGGACTGTCTGGGATTCTCCATAGAGGGAGAGGGCACCCCCATCTCCCACTCCTTCCTTGCCCAGGGAAGAGGAGAAAGAAGCATCATCTTGGACAGCAGAAAAGCCACAAGGGGCAAGATGCTGAGCTCAGCCTTGCTGAGGGAGAAAGGACCTAAGCGAGATATAAACCCAAGGGTGATGCTGAGACATGGACACTGAAAAGGAGATGGCAGGTTCTTCCTCATGGTCTCTGGTGCTGTTCCTGTGAGTGTCACTACCTCTACAGCCACCTGGGCAGCAGACTGTCCTTGGGCATCCCTGATGGGCATGTGAGATAGAGGGGATGGTGGTGGCTGGAAGCAAAGAAAAAGCAGCCTTCAAGAGTGAGAGGATTGGGGTTGTGGCTTGGGGATATGGGAGACTTTGGGGAATATGTGTGTATGTGGGATGGGTGGCAGGGGACACGTGATCCTGCTTTGGGGAGAGAGGGCGGGGTTAAAGGGCAGAAGCAGCAATCCAGAGCAGTGCCCACAGGAAAAGACTGGAAAGGGTGGAATTCCTGGGGAAACATCATTCTTCCCAAGAAGACCTTACACTTGAAGTCCATATCCTTGCCACCTTCCCTCCTCCCACAAAAGCACAGGGCTGGACTGTCATAGAGGAGTGGGCAAGTCACTCAAGCAACAGGTTTGGCCTCCCAGATCAGCTGTTTGTCACCTCGGAGATGTCCCAGCGTGGGTATACCCTGGTGAGGCAAACTCACCGTCAGCCCCAGAGCTCCCCCTTCTCCATCCCCTCCCCTCTATCCTTTTCCTCCCCCCGGGGCTGGTGCCCCGCCCCATGCCCGGAGGCGGGACCAGGGCTGACAGGGAGCAATAACAGCGTGCACAGAGGGAGCAGGTGGAGAGACAACTCTGCAGCACGCAGGACACCCGGCTTCTTCCCTGCAGCCCTGTGCCCACTGCTCGCCTCCTCCCTGCAGCCCCTGGCTTGGATGCGTGGTCTGGTGTCTTCTGGGGAACCGATGCCTTCGGTCCAGACTCCCCACTGATGGCTCTGATCTCCTTTGCTGCCCCCCCCCGACACCCAGCCTGGGTCCCTCGGTCTCTCTGCTGAGAGTGGGGATGCTTACTTTCCTCCTGGCACCTCGCTTTTCCTCCTGTGCCACCCACCTGCCTTTCACTTCGGTATATTTTCCCATCACGTGTCCATGCCTCGCTGGCTCATTGAGCCCGCTTGGTCTGTGAAAATCCCCCCACCTTCACTGGTATCCTCTGGGGCTGCTGTCTCTGTGGCTTTCTGGTCTTCACCACCCCTGTTCCTTGGCCACATCGTATTCAGACATTGGTCTTAGATGATCCTGCCCCTTCAGAGGCTTTGAGAAGAGTGGCCGTGGAGATGCGAGCAGAAGTTGCCATTGTTTGATAGGATACTGGCTGCAGTGGGAACAATTTGGGAGCCATGCGCTGTCGGCTCATCCATGGTCTCTCTGGAGCTGCAGTCTTCCTTGTCAGTGTGGCTCTCCTCTCCATGCGGCACCGTGGGTCTCAGGAAACAGCTTGGTATCCGGATCTCAGCAAGAGGATGCCAGAGAAGCCAGGGCAACGCAGCAGAGCAAGCCCAGAGGATGCCACAGGAGGCATGGGCAGGGGGCAGAAGGACCTGCAAGTCCCCGCTCTGGAGGGATACAGAACTGAGGGAAGCCTGACCCTTGGGGACATTTTCATAGGTGTGAAGACAACCAAGAGATTTCACCAGAGCAGGATGGAGCTGCTCCTGGACACGTGGATATCTCGAGCTAGAGAACAGGTGAGCAAGTCGATTTGGACTAGAAAGAGGATATTTGCTAATGGGGGAAGGACAATGTGTCAGTGGGGAGGCATAAAGGCCAAAGGAAGGGGAGGATGGGCACTGCAGTCCTACCCAATGCTTTGCTTTGTTTTCCCCAATTCTGACTTTTGTTCATGTTGAAAGGAGGATGCTACCCAGCAAAATGTTTCACAGTTCATGGGAAAGGCTGGCAGAGAGGATGAAGAGCTTGTGTGTGCTCTTCCCATGAGGCTGGGAGGATGGGGGCTCTTAGCAGGCATCACATGCCCCTAACCTAAACCTGACTCTTCCAGCTTGAGGTGGAGGGGATTTAATTTCCTTGGGTTTATCCAGTAACACCAGGGGCCTCAAATTGCCTGAGACATGCCAGCCTGAGAGCACAGACCATCCCAGATCTATATGAAATGTTGGGTTTCTACCTGCTAATGCCATGAGTCTACTAGGTTTTGCGATGAGTGGCTCCCCTTGACCCCTCATCAGGACGCCCACACTGAGCCTGGGCACCCTTTGCCCTGGGGCAGTGTGGTGCAGCAGGCAGGAGAGTGAAGCGGGAGGACCTGGAGTGCAGGAGGAGTGTTTGCAGGGATTCACTCCCCAGCACATCAGCACAACCCATGCCTTGCTTCCTTGGGCAGATCCACTTCATGTGCATGGTCTTGAAGTGTTGTGAGTGCATGTTGGATTTTTAAAATATCTTTTTTTTTTTTTTTTTTTAACTGGGTGTCTGATGTTTTCTCCCTTTGCTAAAGTGGAGTTTGAAGAGTTTCTTTCTTGTTAGAGGAACTGATGCGGGGCATCACATTAGTGGTGCCATGCAGACTGGCTTACTGGTGGGTAGATGCACTCCCAAGAGCCCCAGTACTTCTCTCCCTCACAGAGCTGCTACTCAAGAAACAAGAAACCCTGTGGCTGCCCCTAAAGGGTGGGGTTTTTTGCCTCTGCCTGTATGTAACAGATGCCTAGAAGACAAATTCAGGCCTCAGCAAGGAAGGAGGACGGAGGTGGAGGTATTGAGTAGGAGAGTGCTTGAAGCGATGTGGGGTTTTCTGGGTAAGATTGGTTTTCCACTTCGTGGTGCTGCAACTGTCTGGTCTGCTGCGGTCGTCACAGGAAGCCACGTCCTATTTTGAGCATGCTTCCTCTTCTGTTTGTGTGTCCCTCTCAGATTCTGAGATGCCCTCCTTCCTCCTTCAGATGCACTTCTCCTCTCTGCCCAACCTCAGCCCAGCAGCTTTTTAGAGATTCTAAACCCAACTGCATGATTCCGCTGTGAGTTTTTAAGGAGCAGCTCACCTTTCCTTCCCCGTGTGTTTGACAAACAGGCACTGGGCATTCTGCTGATGATAGGAATTAGGGACTAGCATGCCATATTCGTCTGACCCTCTGCTGGCAGGCAAATGATGTCCAGACCTGGCAAGAGGTGCTGAATTTCCCAACAGAAAGCTTCACAGACTGAGCAGAAGAATAGGAAGGAAGGGTAGAGCGGGAGCGTCAGTCATTTTTTAAACAGCATTTTTTTCATTGTTATCAATTTTTTGTTGCAAGTACAGTGTTTTCTTTCCCCCTCCTCAATTTTCCATGTTTTTCTTCTGCTTTTCTTACTAAATGGCCTTGAGGGCAGGGAAGCGGGGGCGGAGGGGGAGGTAAAGAGAAGTATATGAAAGTCAAAAGCCTTTTTTTTTAAAAAAATGATACTGCTGCTGGAGGGTTTTTTTGGAGGTAGGGGAAAGGGTTAGTTTTGAAGAATTTGCAATATGGAAACCTCGCTTAGCAAAAAAAGGTGAGTTTTCAATTTGCAAAGGCTATTTAATTGTTGTGGGGCCGGGGATGGGGCACCATACTTCCTATTATTGACTCTTTGTGGAGAGGCGTAGGGTTTAAGAGTCAGTCTCAGGGACATCCAGGTCTCAGAAGCCCTAGTGTGCAGAGTCTGCCTCATCCTAGGGCTGACCCACTGTCCTGCTGTCCCACTCAAACTTACTCTTGGCTGGAGACCAATTCAGTGGGTCCTTCTCTGCAGGTGGCCAGCAGGTAAATTCTAGCAGCTGGCTGTGCTGCTGATGCCAAGCCTGGTTTCAGAGCTAATTTACCTGCAAGTCGTCCTCCTGGAGGAAACAACCTAGACCTCACAGGTCAGGCTGGATGACTGTAACAGGAGGCAGGAACAGCTGATGGGTGTATGGCTAGGACAGACTGTATGGGAGCCAAATTAACAGTCCTCTATGTTGGACTGTGTCGGGGTAGACAATCAGAGAGAGAGACATTTTCCCTGAAACTGCGCTGTTTAAACAAGAAAATATGCAGGTGGTGGGAGATGGGGAACCTCTTGAGAACTGATCCACAACAAACCTTCCACTGGAGCTTGATGTGGAAGTCATTTCAGCGAAAGGGCTTTTCCTCAGAAAGGGTTTTGTCTAAACAGAAGTGTTGGTTTTGATGATTGTTTAGGCTGGACAGCATCTTGGGAGTGGCTTACATTCTTGGCCACAGTAATTTTGATGGGTATAAGTCTAGGTTTCTGGCCTGAAATGGCATTTTGTTTGGTAATGTAAACTAATTCTAGCACCTCCCCTCCTTTCGAAAACCAGACATTCAACTGATTGAAATGAAACATCCAAATGACCCATCCTGAACTGGGTTTCACATTTTCAGTGTTGTGAACACACCATAGATATTGAGTCTGTTCTCTGGGCAGGGTGCAGTAACAACTTTGCTGAGGTGTTTGCATTTAATAGGGGGGTTTCTTCCTGGAGAAGTGGTACCCTAGGAGCCTAGGAGATGAACATGGATTGTCAGATTCCACATCTTTATTTCCTTTTCCTAGTTTGTCCTTGCTAGGCTGCTTTCCCAATTTGGGGTGAGAAGGTCCAGCATGCCAGGAGTGGTGTAGCCAAGTGTGTGATGGAGGTCAGAGTTTGGGAGGGTAAGAGAAATCAGATTTGCCTAGTGCCTACAATCATAGCCCCCTTTTTCAATTTATTTTGGACAGTCTGGTGTTCCCCATAGTGACAATGTTCCTTCATCCCTGGGTTCCCACAGAAACATGTTGTGTGTCTGCAAAAAAAAACCCATTTCCCACCTTAAATCAAGAAGAAAGTGAGAACTTTGGAATATTTTCACAAGTAGAAAATCTGTGAAAAGATGCAGATTCCTATTTTAAGTTGTTTAGATATGATGTTTATTAGACACATGGTTTCTAGTTGGTTTTCTATCTGTAAGCAAGTCATTTCCAGCAACAATGTCTCCGTTTTGTTTTTTTTTTTGAAAATGTGAGAAAGTTTCGATGGTTTCAGAATTTTTTTCTTAAGACAAAATATTTGTCATAGTGGAAATGTCTGGCTCTGACATACTGGCCAGGGAAATCCCGTGCCACTGATAATCCCTGCCTTGACTGAAGGTTGTGATACAGTCCCCTCACCCAGAGTGACTCCTTTACCTGAGACTTAGCTAACTGCTTCTTGTCCCGTGATCACCTTGAAAGTGGTTTTAACCTGGAGACCTTACCAGTGAGGTGGAGTAGGAATGAGCGGGTTGCTGCAGCTCAGCTGTTGGAGTGTAATTTGCCAAGTTGCTGTAGCACATACATTTGAGATCATGAAATCATCCTGCTGTCTCTGCTCAAGCCAGGTGTTCTCTCAGGGTTCTTCATTGCCTGCCTTTCATGTGCAGAACATTTCTCTTGCCTTGTCCATGTCTCCCAAATGTTGGATTGGTGTGGAGAGAAGAATCATAGAACCATAGAATGGTTTGGGTTGGAAGGCATCATCCTGTTCCAACCCCCCTGCCATGGGCAGGGACACCTCCCACCAGACCAGGCTGCTCAAGGCTCCATCCAACCTGGCCTTGAACACCTCTGGGGAGGGGGCATCCACAGCTTCCCTGGGCAACCTGTGCCAGTGCCTCACCACCCTCAGCGTGAAGAATTTCTTCTGAATGTCTAATATAAATCTTCCCCCTCCCAGTTTAAAGCCATTACCCCTTGCCCTATCACTACTTGCCCTTGGAAAAAGTCCCTCCCCAGCTTTCCTGCAGCCCCTTCAGCTACTGGAAGGCTGCTATAAGGTCTCCCCAGAGCCTTCCCTTCTCCAGACTGAACAACCCCAACTCTCTCAGCCTGTCCTCGTAGCAGAGGTGCTCCAGCCCTCTGATCACCTTCATAGTCTCCGCTGGACCCACTCCAACAGTTTCACATCCTTCTTACGCTGGGGATTCCAGAACTGGACACAGCATTCCAGGTGGGGTCTCATGAGAGCAGAGCAGTGGGGCAGAATCCCCTCCCTTACCCTGCTGGCCACGCTTCTTCTGATGCAGCCCAGGACACATTTGGCCTTCTGGGCTGCCAGCACACATTGACAGCTCATGTGGAGCTTCTCTCATCTCCTTGTCAGAGCATTTGGAGCAATGATGGCTTCTGGAGCTGTTGTCTGCCTGCCTTGTTCCCTCCCAGGTGTTCCGTTTAAC
Organism: Neomorphus geoffroyi; assembly: GCA_033558235.1. Classification (NCBI taxonomy): domain Eukaryota; kingdom Metazoa; phylum Chordata; class Aves; order Cuculiformes; family Neomorphidae; genus Neomorphus; species Neomorphus geoffroyi. Next base: position 17,973,878 of record JAUMJM010000021.1, on the reverse strand, counting down.
CAGCCTGTAGGCAGCTGGTGGAGAGCAACTGTTTATGGCTCGCGACTCCTTTTTGATTTCATGAAAGCTCATTTTCTGCCTGAGGAAAGCTTTTCTCCACCAGCTCTGATCCCTGCCTGGCCCTAAATAGGGGGAGATGTGCCACATAATGGCAGTGAGGGGGATTAGAGAGGCCTGGGGGTGGAGGCAAAGAAGGAGGAGGCGTGAAGCAGCAGGAGGCTGTACACACTTAACACACAAACAGATGTTCTCCTTTTAACCCGAGCTTTCAACCATGGTGCTTTCATTTTACTACCACCGACTCTTAAGTCAGGCCTCCCTCAACCCCTCCCTCCAGGTCATGGATCCCTTTCTCCCTGTTCCCAAGATGGTGGAGAGGAAAAATAAAGCCACATAAATGCATGGTGCATGCGAGAAGCGGAGTACAGCCATCCCTCCACTCATCTGTTGTCTGGGAGGGGGCCATGGCAACAGGTGTAGAGAGGAAGGAGTAGGTGGCCAGGAGCAGCACTAGCCTCAGTCCTGAGAGTAACTTCCTTTCCTTATTTCTCCAGACTTATGTCTTCACTGATGAAGAGGACGAAGCCCTAAAAAGGAGAATGGGTAACAATCTATCCTATAAAACCACCTTTCCCTCCCTGCCTTCAGCCTCTGAACTGTCATGGCTTCAGGAGGGGTTCTGGCACCTATGAACACCCCAAGTGATGATTTTCTGTAGTTGGCTTATCTCAAGGCATACAACCAACTCAAGGCAGAGTGTCATCTGCCTTAAAGTATTTATGGGAGGAAGCCACATGGCACAAGCAGCTGAAGAGAGAGCCCTTCAGCCCCTGCACCATGGTTGGCACTGGGCAGGGTGGAAGTGCGATTGGTGGGTGTCTAGTCTTGGCCAAGATATTTGGCTTTCTCCAGGTTTCATCTCCTGGTAGAGGGAAGGATGGAGCCCACATTACCGCAGGCTTGAATGCCCGTCTAGGGTGACCACAAGGAACCTGACCGTGAACAAACCCCTTTCCTCCTGCCCAGAGGTCCTCCCCATGACTGCACAAAGCAGGCCAGCCCTAAAATACAGCCTTCTCTCTGCTGACAGGTGACCACGTTATCTTCACCAACTGCTCTGCAGAGCACAGCCACCTGGCCCTCTCCTGCAAGATGGCTGCTGAATATGATGCCTTCCTGGCCAGTGGCAGGAGGTGAGGCAGGGCTGCCATGGGGGGAACACTGAGAGCAAGATGCACTTTCCTTATCACAAACCTTTTGTGTATTTATTCCCATCTCCCCTCAGCTGGTTTTGCCATTTGGATGATGACAACTACCTGAACCCTCAGGCCCTCCTGAAGCTCTTGTCCTCCTACTCTGCATCGTGGGACATTTACCTGGGGAAACCCAGCCTGAACCGACCCATCCGGGCCTCAGAAATGCTGCCAAACAACAAGACGGTACAGACTGTGGTGGTGGGGCCAATGGATTGTTTTTAGTGCTCTGACTCATTGGCCATAGATGTACCCCAATGAGAAACAGGTCCAAAGAGCAACAGACAACAGCTGGGAACTCACCGGTCTTGCCTGAACGTGGTTGTAGGTGTTAACTCAATCTGATGTGTGAGGGTCCCACATCCACCTTTGGCTACCTGTCTGACAGGAGTTAAGCCTGCCTTGGACAGCCCACCTGCTGCTGCCAGCAGGAACTTGGCTACTCCAAATATAAGGAGGTCAAAATCCATGCTGCACAGCTGGCAAGTCCTTATTCTGGGCAGCAGTGAGGATTCTGGAGTGACAATAGGGCTGTGTTTTTACTGGCATCAAAGCTGGGTTTCCAACATTCCCATCTCAGGGAGTATGTTATTGTCTGAGCCTCTGTCATTGATTTTCTCTGCTGTTTCTCTCTAGAAATCTGTGCGCTTCTGGTTTGCCACAGGAGGGGCTGGGTTCTGCATCAGCCACAAGCTGGCAAGAAAGATGGTGCCGTGGGCCAGGTGAGCTGTGCAGCTACTGGGTATGGGAGCCTTTGGGGATGAGGAACATGGACACACGTCAGTTCCTGGCAGCATCAGGCCTGGGTTTGTGTATGTGGTGTTTGCAAGGATGTTTGTAAGGATGCAGGGCTATACATCTGCAAGCATGCGGGACTGGAGGAAGGATATAGTGGGTGACTCTGCCACCTGATTAAAAACAGGCAAGAAAAGCATGTCAGCAAACGTGATCATAGGATGACATACTGCCTCCTTCCCAACTCCTTTTGGTTATTTACCTCACACTCCTTACCATCCTGTTCGGTTTCTTCTGACTCTTTTCCTAAGTGCTTTCCCTCTCTGCTTATCGCCTCTTCCCTCAATCTGCCTCTTTCCAACCTCCCGTACCTCCCTCCTGAGCTTGTTTCCCATTCTTTGACTCCAGCCCTCTCCAGCTTCTTACAGTGGCCTCTGTCATTTCCTCAGCTTGGTGCATAGAGAACAGAGGGAGGTCCTGGAGTCTTGTGTTAGCCCAGCCTGCAGGATGATGACGTTTTTAGGGATGTTGTAGGTTTTATCAGCGGCTTTATGTGTGTACACTGATAGGCCACAGCTGTGCTACCCTTAACCAGATCTGTGCATACCCAGAAAGACAGAGCCAATTGATACCAGGTGGCTGGTTTGGCTGAAGCCCATGATATGTATTTTATGGTAGACCAGACAGAAGAATGATCTAGGGGAAAATGGAAGTGGCATGGATATGTAACTCCTAACCTGGCATAAAGTCTGCCACTGCTGTGCTAAAATGCTTAAAAGACATTTGAACTAGCTGAGGGGTGTTGCAGTAGAGAGTGCTTCATGCTGTGTGGCTGCTTCCTGTTACAGGAGCCTTAAAATTGTGTTTAGCCTATCATTAAAGGCTGTCCAAGTATGTGGTGTTACATTACAGTGGAGACATGGATGGCTTATTTAAGCCACAAGAGACTGTTCTGTTTCTTCTTCCTCCTGGTCCAGGTCATGTGGTCCCACTGTTTCTCTTGTGCTGGCTTTTCTGACCTTCAAGAACCCAGTGCAGCTCACCTAATGGGTTGGGTGGAAAAGGGACTGGGCAAAGTCTGCCAGCTCTCTGCATCAGCTCACTGAGGAGCTGGATCCATATCAGGGACAGCACCTGACAGTTGGTGGGATGGCATGGCTGGGAGTGCTCAAAGTGCAGACATATTCCCAAATCTTTACAGATGGAACTCAGGGATTTCTTGCCTAGTTTCAAGATTTACTCTGGTTTTCAGTTAAGTCCTTCATTTATCTCCCACCCAAGTGGATGCCTATGACCCTTTTGCTAACTCACACAGCTCTACTGTCTTCCAGTGGTAATAACTTCCTGAGCACTTCCGAGCTTATCCGCCTGCCGGATGACTGCACTGTGGGTTACATCATTGAGTGCAAAGTTGGCGTGCAGCTGCTGCCCAATGCACTCTTCCACTCCCATCTGGAGAACCTGCAGCTCATCCCCCTCTCTGGACTCTCTCAGCAGGTGAGGAGGGGGAATGGAGTAAGAGGGGGGGTGTGAGGAAGGAGAAGCAGAGGGGAGCTTACAGGCACATTGCTCCGTTAGTGGCACTGATGTGGATTGGATCAATCATATGCTCTTTTGTGGAGGCTTTCCTGACAAAAGCTTCTTTGAAATAAGGAACAGATGTTGCCTGCAGCACAGGTGCCAGTCACAGTGCCCCTGGAGTCCGTATTGGGGAGCACATGTATGAGGAAGGATGGGAGAATTTGAGGCATCGCTAGGGCAACATGACACAAGGACAAACAGAAACGCTGATTGACTGGGGAAATGGCTTTGACATGGAACCATGTCTGCCTTGTCTGGGGAGAGAACAAGGGTGTAGGGAGCTAGAGAGAGGAAAAGACTAGCATGGTGGACCACTTTGGGAAGAAAGACAAAAGAAATCTGGAAGGCAGAGGCTAAGCTAGCAGAGAAGGAACCACAATGGGAACTTCTGTCACCTAAATCAATTTCCTTGCTCCTGAACTCACTTCATCCTTCCTACTCCTTTCTCAACACCCCATGTTGCAGGTCACCCTCAGCTACGGTGTTTTTGAGAACAAACTCAATGTTATTGAACTCAGTGGCCCCTTCTCACCCCAAAAGGATCCCTCAAGGTACGAGGCATGAGTTCTCTGGATATTGTTGTGGTGTGACCCTCAGAAAGTAGGATGGGAAGGGGGGCAGCCAAATGGGGTGCAGGAGTTCTAGAGTGAGGAACGGAAACCTTGCAGTCACATGGCTTATTGGGTGAGGGACACATCAGCATTAAGCTGTTGATGGATGCTTACAAACTTCGCAAACCTTTTTGGATGAGTGGGAAGAAAACAAGTATTAAAACATTTTATTTGGACAATTCCTGAGCTAAAATATTGCCATTTCTTTCACATTTTGAAACTGAACAAGTTAACCTTTTACCTCTGGGACAGGAACAGAAGTGATCTTTTAAGCTCAGGAAAGGAAATTATGCTTCCTTTTTTATTCTGTGTTTTGCTGAGAAAACTGGAGGGAAAAAAAGAAGAAAAAAAGGTTCACTGCAGGCTAACTGCAAACAAAAGTGTCCTATGATTTACCTTCTCTGCTTTGAGTGAACAAACCTAAAGTTGTTGTTGCAGAGTATGGGTAGGAAGCTCCTGGCTGGAGATACCAGAGGTGGGAAGCAGCTAGGTGTTCAAAAGAGCATCAACAGCACCATGTAGAAGGGGCTAGTGCAGTGCTGATCTCTCTGCCTGTGATCAGGGTAAACCATGATCTTTGGCTACCTGGGCAGAGCAGGACTCAGGTGTTGGAGGGAGGTTTGGCTGCTTGGAATTCACTTAGAAAAGACATCTTGAGTTGAACAACCAGTCCTGTAGCTCTGTAATGCAGGTGGCTGCCTGATGTGGGATTAAACATGAAAGAGGTCTTCCATTCTCCGGGTGTGAGCTGGAGTAAAAACTGTCACTTGACCTTCCTTTGCTTTTTCCCCAGCAGGTTTCGATCACTCCACTGCCATCTCTACCCCGACACCTCCTGGTGTCTGCAGGCTGGTGATGCTTGAGCCTCAGCAACAGTGCGTCCTCGTGACATCTGTTCATCTTGTGCTTGTAGGGGTTGGGACACTGAAGAAGCTCAGTGCTCCCAACTTCTCCTTTTCTGTGGTGGTCTTGGAGCTGTGTGATGGCTCTTTTTGTCCTTGCTGAATACTATTGACACAACACAAGAGACCAGATCTGTCCCCAAAGATGAATAATATGGGCTGGACACATGGATAGGCGTCCCATCTGTGCTGGGATTCACGCAAGGGATGGGAGCAGTGTACCTTCCTGAGCAGATTGAAGACTGGATAGTGATTGCTGAGCATCGCGTTAGAGATGGCAACCAGCTGCTGCTCCTTTCTATGGATTCGTCTCACTGGACTAGAAAAGCCCAGGATATGAGTAACCAGTGCTCAACCGAGGATGGCTGACAGTGTGTCATGGCTCCAGCCTCTCCAAGCAGACCCTCTTCCTTTGTATCTGCCTGTGCTTTCCCTACTACACATTCTTCCCAGCCACAGCCCCTTGGCTGAGTCTCTGCTTAGTTGAGGTCTATAGAAGTGGGAAAATGAATGAGTGCTGGAAAAGCACAGTGCTGCTCTGGCAGAGGGGAGATGGTCAGGAAGTATAAAGAATAAGGAATCCCTATCTCTGCTGGGACAAAAGAGAGGATGTGGAGTAGGGGAGGCAGGAGGAGATAGGCCGACAGGAGGATGGTTCCTGCACTGAACTTTGAAGGCTTGATCATGTATAGTCTTGCATTATTCCTTTTTTTTTTTACCTTCTTGATATGAGGTCAGGATAATCTCTCGCTCTAATTACTAACCTGTCGTCTGAGATTAGACTCCAACTCCTACCTGTGAGAGAGGAGACATAAAGGATTAGGAGTGGCTGAAAGAGAGGAGAAAGGAAGAGTTGGAGAAGGAGGGCTCAGGAGGGGATTAGAGGTTATGGCTTTATAATCTTCTCTGTGCCCTGACCATAAAAATTAAGTCATGAAGAAATGGAAACAGCAAGGCAAAGAGCTTTTTATCTCTGCGTTTCTTCCCTCCAGATGCTGAGAGCAGCTTTCTGCCTTCCTGCTGTCCCTGCTGAGCACAACAGGGGGAAGGAGCAGGCCCAAATAGGTTACAGGCTTTCTGGCCTGTTTGTGGAGTACGGAGCCTGGCATTAAAGCTGGGCAATTCTGCCTGCTGGGGAATGAACCTTGGAACCATTTTGGCACATGGATAAATGGCTGGGGAAAAGCATTGCAGGGAAAGCTGGAAGGCAAAGAGACTGGTTTAAATGACAGGTGGTGCCACAAACAGGTATTTCTAATTAAAAAATCTTTCAAAACACACTGCTGAGATCTGTGAAAGATTCCTGTAATCTCCAGATGAAAGGAAAAGTGTCCTTTCTCTAAAGAGCTGCTCGGCTTTGATGCTGCTGATGTGACTAAGCCTGCTGCTGGTGGGCTGGCGGAACCAAGGGCAACTATCACTGTACCTCTACTATTTTGAAAGCTGGCCACCCTGTTGCCTCCTCCCACCCGCCCAAGCCCCAGCATCTCCTACACAGTAGACACAGGGTTTAAAGGAAAGACTTCAGAATGACCTTCCACCTCTGCAAAGGAGGATCTAGAAATGAATGAGCACTTTAATATCTGGAGAAGGAGAATGCAGGAGCCTATGGAGCTGTTTTCCGGCCTGGTCGGTCTTACAGGCATTTAACCAGCTTGTGAAGCAGCAGAGAGTTCTGCTTTCTTCTCTTGCACAACATGTCTTTGAAGTGGAAAATAAAAAGCAGGAAAAGGGGTGAGCTGATGCCGATGACCATTGCCTGAGCCAAGCAAAGCACTTGTCTTGTGCAGACGTGCTAACCTAGAAGCTGTGCGGCTCACAACAGAGACACCCAACTACTGGAAGACAAGTGCAGCATAAAGAAGTCCTTCCTTACAGGACAAATGATTTGATTTGAACTTGACCAGAAGATGAAAAATACTTCTGTGAGAAGTGAGAGTCTTCAAGAGAAACATACACTACCTGGATATCTTTTTTCCCCATTCAAACTCTCAGCCGTGTTGTTAATCGAGTCTTTGAGCCGGTTTTATCTGTAGATGTCCTGGTGACAATCAAAGCAAAATGCGATTCATGTGCCTGGTGAAGAAGAAACTGATAGAGTGGACTCCCTTCCTTGGGGAAAAGCAAGGCGGAGGGACTGGAAACCTGCTTTAAATCCTGTCCTCAGCTGGTCTGAAATGGCCCGGTGCCTTTTGCATGGCTGAAGAACAGATGTTAAACTGGTTGACTCCTTAAGTGGCTGCATGGGGACTGGTTTTAAGACTGGGTTTCGTTGCTGGAGCAGTTAAGTGCCACTTCTGTGGAAAATGTCTTGTCTCATAAGGAAACTGAGAACAGATGAGAAGATGTCTAGGGTAGGGCATCTCTTGGGCTGAAGAGACGAATGACAGAAAAATCTTGTTACGCCTGTGACGACAATGCGCTGGAAAGAAAATAGCTTCTCGGAGTCGACAAAAGAAACCAGGTTTTCACTAAGAACAGAGAGACAGCTTAAGGGGACATTCACCACATGATATCTGATCAATGTTAAAACCTGAGTTAAAATTAGTTTCAGGAATGGTTTCTGCCCCTGGGGCTTGCTGTCAGATGTTGTGGTTTTACTGTCTCATTTTCCTAGTTTATTAAAATGTTTAGCTACTTGGGAAAATGAGAAACAATCTCACATGAAACTTTTCAGAGGAGTGTCTTTTTTTTATTCTCCTTCATGATTTTCTGATGTAACTATTAATGTTTTCTTTTTTTTTTTTATTTCTCTCCTCCCTCTCACACCCCTTTTCTTATTGCAGGAAAAAAACCCATATCCCAAGAACGAAAAAGGATGGAGACATGGTCTTTTTATTTAACTGGGAAAAATGGGGTCAAAGTCAAAGGTGTTGGCATGATCCTGCTGTTGTACAACATGAAGCGTAGTTCAAGGTTTCAAGGAGAGAGACCTGTGCCTGCCCAACACCATAGCAACCAGCACTATTAATGATGTTTAAGCTGTATACTAAAGATTCAGAAAAGGGAGAGGGAGGGGAAGAAAAGCAGTTAGAGTATTTGAAATGTAAAGTATTAAGTGAGGCTTTCATGTTAACAATATCGTTTCTTCACTCTCCCCTTAGCTGTAAAGAATTTTTATAAGGAAACTCCTATTTGACAGTGCAAAAATTGCTAATGACTCTCCTTTCTTTAGGGGGAAAAGAGAAGTTGGTTGAAATACGTGGGAAATTGCAGTTGTTGCTGAAGGCTTGAAGGGGAGAGAGAAGAATAGCAATGCTAGGCAATGCTTCTGTCTCTGGTGCCAATTCCTCTTGGTGCCAATTCAGCTCTGCTGCTGAAGAAAACCAGATTTCTAAACCACTGTGTGATTTACCCACCCTGTACCCAGATCACAGCCTTCAGCTCTCTCCCTAGCCCTCTTGCTAAAGATGCAGCCTTCCAAAGATGAGCAGTTTATTAAACAGAAGCCAAGAGGTGAGAAATAGGAACAAGAAGAAAGGAGATTGGAAGGAAAGAAACCACCATGGGAATTTAAGCTGAGTGTTTAAAGTGCTGTTTGGGAGCTGCCCAGCAATAGTGGGGAAGGAGGTGCTGCCTGGACATCCAGCTCTGGATGTTTTTGTGGTTGGGACAATTGTAGTCCACCAGTGCTAGAAAGGATGCCAGCCTGTGAGTCAGACTTCACCTTGGAAGAGGTGAGATCATGTTGGTTGCTTCCAAACTGCTTCTTATTTTTCTTCCTATTTTTTTCCTCAATAACACTGTAGATAAATAGATGTGTTTCTATCTGACAGTTATGCTCAATTCCTTACAGCAGATTTGGCCTCTTAGTTTTGAGGCTTCCTCTGTACCTTTTTACAATGCAGACTCTTCAAACAGTCCAGACATGGAATCAGCAGCTCTTTACCTTCATTTATTTAACTTCTTTTGTCTTCAATCCCTGAAACACCCTAAAAGACAGCTGGCTTGCCCTTTTGCACCACTGGCCACCTGGGCTCTACACACCTGGCCACACTTCTGGGGTGGATGCAGAGATCAAGGACGGTGACTGGCTCCTCCATTTGGTAACTGCATGGGCACAGAGAGGCATGGACTATCCTCATGTTCTTCCTTGAAGCCTCTGCTAGCAGCTGAGAAACCTGCTCTCATACTAACTGGGACTTTCTTCTGTCCCAAATACCACTGCGCTTATGGCTCCACTGGAGAGGATGTGTTACCATAGACAGAAAAAAGACGAGGAAGAAGAACAGCATTGCAAATGTACAAATAACTGTGCCTGTTCTCACCAGCTGAGGCAGGATTTTTTCCTTTAGACTTTCTGCTTTAACCTGGGAGGTTAAAGGGGTGCAGGGCTGAACTGTTGTTGCTCAGCTGGCATTGCCTCTTTAAGGCTGTTCCTTGACAGCCTGAGATTTTTTTTGCTCTCTGTTTGATCCAGCTTGGACTCCAAGAAAGCTGAGAACTTGTCTCTCTCCCTGTTTGAACTGTATGTGATTAATTACAGACCCTGAGAATGGGCTCCTTGCCTATGTCTTGTGTTTAAATTGCCTTCCAGGATTTTGCAAGGCTAAGGGACCTCTTCAGATGTTACATCTGACTGTGCCTTGGTCGAGTCTCCCTTGGTTTCACTGGGTGCTGCATCTAATTCACAGTGAACTTTGAGAGCAAATAAAACTGGGTGCTTTGTATGTGGATTTGCTGGCCTTTCTGCCAGTGTTTGAGAAAACAAGTGTTGATTTTAGCAACGTAGGGAAAAGAAATGCAGCTCAACAGGATGGGGAGAGATGCTGCTATTCTGAAGCTCTGCTTTCCCCATCCTAATCTCTGAAGTGGGGCATAGAGAGATTCTGCAGCAAGTGCCTTTGGCCATGGTGTATGAGGTGGAGGATATGCCACAAAATATCCAGCATTTGCACTGGCAGAGAATTCAGCAGCCCCGGTTGTGAGCTGAGGCCAGCTTGTGCTTGGTGATGAACAGAGAGAAAAATGCTGCCTACCCTGAAGCACTTACAAGCAGAGGCAGAAGAAGGAGGGGAGGGCTTACAGGATTGATGATACAGAGTTGTTGCATCTAAGCATGGGGAACAAGATGGCTTTTGGGACAGTGAAGGGAAAAGTTCAGGAGCAATGAACCCTCTCCACCCAGAAATACCATGAAGCAACAGATCTGAAGGGTAGCTGATACAAGCACATGGGAAGGGAGAGGTGAGGGATGAAGAAAGTGGTTTGGATAAGAGAAAGAACCACAATAAAATCTATATGCTCTTTGAGGCTGTGTTGCCAACTGGTCAATGCTGGCCTAAGAAGTGTACCTTGGGCTTAAGTGTTCCTTAAGAAGATAGGAAAGCTGGAAAGAATAAGGCAAGGACTGTCTTCTCCTATACACACAGTCAGCGGTGGCCTGTGGCTTTGCACTCACATCTACCCCAGTAGGATGCGGCTTGGGAAAAGCATCAGCCTCTACTGTGTGTTGTGTGGATTCTGCCTGGGGAGACTGCATGTAACTCGGCTTTCAGGAACACCCAGAGAAGCATCAGACTGGGACAGAGAGCAGGATGTATGTGCTGGAAAGACTCTGCCCCTTTCCTCACTGTCCCACCCTCCCCATATTACCATCACCTTTGGCTGGAGCGAGGCTGTCTGCAGAAGCTGGGCAAGCTCTTTCCACTTGTGGTGATATTTTCTCTAGTGGGGAGAGGGGGAGGCTCCTGGGCTCTCAGACAGGCCTGTTTCCCAAACCCATGATATGAGGTGCTGACAGACAAGGTTTCAGTGCAGCTGGTGAGGAGAGCAGGGCCCTTCTATAGCCCCCTCCCTTTCCCTCAGCATTCAGCTAGTGTTGGACGGTGTCTGTTTTTAGAAAAAGTCGCAGAATCAACAGCTGAGCTGATTTTCCAAAGGGACATATAAAACAAACAGCCTGCCATCTGCTCTATTGTCCTGGAATAGCGGCTTGAAGGGTGGGAGAGAGAGAAGGAGGAGTATGAGGGGAATGAGAAACAGAGGTGGGGGGAGAGGGTGGGAAGGAGAGGGAACAGAAGAGAGGAAAAAGCAGAAAGGGGAGGCAGGGAGGTCATGGTAGAGGAGAGGAGGGTGAAGGTGGAGGTTGAGGGAAGAGAGAGAGAGAAGGAGGTAAAGAAAAAGGGGAGCTGTTTGAAAGCAGGGATGTGGTGAGGGGAAAGGACCAGTTACAGGCATGGGGGCAAACAAGGCTTGCTTGGGATAACCCCAGTTGGATCCCTGTCAGAACTTTGGGCCACAGGGGCAGGCACTTCCAGTACCCCTGTCCTTGCTGAGCTAGAGCCTGACTGCAAAAGAAACAAACTGGACTTGGCGGCCTGAATAATCACTCCCCTTCCACCCACATAGCCCTGACTGCTTGTCTACCATATACCAACCCCCCCTCCGCGTTGGCTTTTATTGAGTGCCGCAGGGCAGGGATTGAACTCCAGGTTTGGCAGCAGAGTAAATAACAGCAACATTGGTCTCTCCAGCCTGGGAGGGAGGAGGGCTGGTTTTAATCAAAGGTAAATAACAGTCGGTATTCTCTGATCCTTAATCCAGTTTCCTAGAACCGGAGAATAATGTTCCAATTTAGACACGTGGCAGCGGCCCACAGGAGAGGGACGGCTACTGAGTCAGCCAGCTGCTGGGCACAGAACAACCAAGGAGAGCAGAACTGAGGGAGATGCCACAAGGCAAGTAGTTCATCCCAGCTCGTCTGGGATTGTGCTATTCGGTTCTGACTCTTTCTGGTACATTTTACTCACTTCAGTCATCCTGAAGATGGAACAGCACATCCCCATGAGATGTACACTCAGTTTATTAAAGGCTCCCTGATTTGCTTTGTTGACAGGAGATTTGGGAGCCAGCTGATATTTGCATCTGCATTCATGAAGATTCCTTTCATGGTGACCTAGAGAATGGTGATTATGATGGTGTTCTTGCTTTTATACAGTTGTGGCGGGAATCACTGTGGTTTTCCTTCTACATATTAAGCATGAGCAAGATTTCAGTGTTGAAAATAAATGTTTGTGTTGTGACTAGTCCGGTAACACAAGAATGTGACTGGAGAGTTTGCGCTCTGACTTCCTCACCTATAAGAATCACAGAGAGTAAAGCAGGTGGTGTTATCGAGCTATTGGAAGTTATCTAGTCCTTACACTCCTTTTCTCAGGTGTTTTTCCAACATGGTCTTAAAACATGTTCTGAGCCAGACTGTTGGTGTCAGATTGGAAAACCACGTTGTTGGTAACAAAGCACTGGTACCAGACTGATCTCAGAAAGATTGCTTTTTTCTGCAACTCTGTGCCAACACCGATTTTTAGTGCCCATGGAGCAACTCTGTCAGGCTTGTGGGCACTGCTTTCACCTCTGTGCTGCAGCTGATTTTCAGTTCTCTGGAACAAAAGTGGCCTGGTGAGGCCAGGATGTGTTTGGAAAAAGGCAGAGACATATACTAGAGCTGAGGGCAGAGAGGCCCAGCTCCCTTCCAACCCTTTCTTCTTTGCAAAATTACCTGGCAGTCCACAGCAGGGGCTTGAGCTGCTGTGGAGACAAAGCACCTGCCCACCCTGTGGGTGGATCATGGTTTTCAGGCCACTTTTCAGACTAAGCCTTTTGTAGACCTTGAGGCCATGGAGAGAAACCTCCTCATCAAAAGCTCACTGGTGGCAAATGTAGCCCAACACACAAAGCACTTGTGTGACTGCCAATTCCTAGTCGTATAATCTCGACAGATCTGGTGCAGGTGGGATAGATGAATCTATCCTCCCATCTCAATCTCTGCTCTTCCAATTTGGATGCTGAGAGCCTGAGATGTAGCAGCAATGAGGACAGAAAGCACCCAGACACATCCAGGGCAATGCAGGCTAGGAGTACTGAGAGCCTAGCCCAAGGAGGAGTGGGGTTTGTCCTTCACAGAAAGGGTAAGAGAATGGCTGTTTCTTGCAATGACCTATCCAAACATGTCAGAAATGCAGTTCTGGAGATGCCTCATGTTCATTCAGCTCCCCAACCACTGGCACACACTTCATCAACAATCATCCAGCTCTGCCCTTAGGGAGTATAGCCCTGCTGCTGAAATTATTGGCAGGAGAGAGGAAAGGGAAAAATATCTTTTGCATCTGTTTGACTACGTGTTTCTTTTTCCCTTGCTCAGCTCACTCCAGTAAGCATGCTGCTTTTGTAACTGTTCGAAGTGCCCAGAATGGCCCCTGCTCCCCTGTGCCAGGAAAAGGGCAGGAGGAGAACCTGTGGGGTTGGGAGGCAGCAGGCTACGGTCAGCACCCTGGACAGGGACGGACATGCCGTCCCCTTGCCTTTCCTTGTCTGCCCCGCCCGGCCTTTCTTTGCCTTCCCTTGCCTTTATTTGACTTCTCCTACCTTCCCTTGTCTTTTCCTCCTTTGCCTCATCCTGTCTTCCTCTGCTTTGCCTTCTCTTTCTTTCCCTTGCCTTACCTTCCTTTAGTCTTGGTCCAGGCGGGTGGGCCGCCTCCTGGTATGGCAAGACCCTGCTTTGACTTGTAACCTGCATCAGCCCCCTTTGTTTTTTGCTCTTGTTTAAGAGCAAATACACAGTGCTGTGCCTCTGTATACAGCTGCTCTCAAGCTGTGGCTTAGATCTGGGTTATTTTTTGCAGATAAATCCTCTTTTCTATCAGATTTGACATCAGGCAATCCCTCCAGATCCCTCCCTTTCTCCCTGTCTGACTTCCCCCTTCTCTTTCCTGCTCTGTGTTCTCTTCCTTTACATCTACGCCCTTCCCTCTATATGCCTCCCTCCCCTTTTCTTTCCCTATAGCCAACTCTCTGTGAATATCATTTCATCTGCTCGCTTTCTGCTGCTCTGCATCTCCACATTACTCTTCGTGTCTCCGCTGCCCTCAAATGTATGTATTTTACTGCTTTCCTTTCTCTATATCTTTTTTCCACTCCCTCTCCTGGTTGCTTCTCTGTGGTCATTTCCACAGTGCTTTGAGTTTATCAGAGAGCCCTCTTTGCCCTGGAGTTCTACATGTTGAGATTAGGTGCAAAATACCTAGTATGTGCTTGTTTTCTTGGGGGACTCTGTTGCAGCTGATGGAGCTTGGCATCCTCTACAGGGCACTTAACTGTTTCACACACTGCCCCTTGCTTTCCAGCTAATCTGATGAGAAACTTCCACGGTAGTGGAAGCAGAAAGCAATCACGGAGGAGGAATTAAAGCTACAGTCTGGGAGACAGTTGGAGTCACTGGCTGATGGATGGGTGGATTGCGTACAGCTCTGATTAAAGGCATTTCTTATATCTTAGAACAGCTCTGGTCTTTGTTTCCCTCATGGTCTGTGCCCACACAGAACAACCAGTCTATGAGTGGGGCAGAAGGTTATAGAGACCTGGAGGGAAAGAAAAAGCTTGCAGAGAGTTGTAGTTGGGCTTGTTCCAGGAATACAGTGTGGATTTCTACCTCTCCACTCTTCTCCTCAGAGTCCAGTCTGGGTGGCACAGGAGTTATTCCTGCTTTCTCCCTGGAAGCTTTGCAAACCATGAGATGTCCCTGAATCAGGTCTCCAGCACTGCTACAGAACACCAGTAATGTGCATTGACTTATTTGGTAGGAGCTGGTACCTAGCAGGAAAGAAGACAGGCTGAGGGCTTCAGTGTTACTTGGAAGCGATCCAGTTTGGGATAATGGGATCTCAATTTCAGTTGCAGAAAATCATTTTCATTTACAGGAGCCCAGGGAACTCCCAGCCTGACAACTCTTTAGTTGGGATTTAGCCAGGGGATCATGAAGAATGGGATCCATGCCAACACCTTAGGCATCTAGATTTGAGTAGTGAGGAGAAAGGAAGAAGGTTTTTGATGCCTTTCACTTTTTTTTGTTGCATTTTAAAACAGAAGTCCTTGTTAGAGTGTCAGGCCCCACCGGTAAATGAACTTCAAGAGTTGGGGATTGAGTAGATGGTTCTGGAAAAACAGCAGCTATGTTCCACCTTGTTTGCTCAATAAGCCACGGCATAGCATCCAGAAAAACTCACAAACTGTTTGAAAAAGGAAATAGATTTTGTGTCAAGCTGGAGCTGCCCTCTGTAAGGTGACATTTACATTTTTACCAGACAAAGTTTTTTTTGGCTTGCAATTTTTCAGCACTTTGGGTTAATAGGAGCAGTGGCTGGCTCCGCATTGTCTGTGGCTTGACATTTAGATGACTATCAGAGGTGGAGAGAGGGCAGTGGTTCAGCAGTGCTTAACAAAAAGCTAAGGGAAAGGAAAGCCCAGCTTTTGCTCCACCTTGGACACTATCAGTTTGCTTTTTACACTACTCTAACCAAGGCCAGGGAAGAAAGATATCCACTCACAGCTCCCTCCCTGGCAGAGAGCTGCCAAGCATTTCAAGACCACAAGCAGTCCCAGTGAGGGTGACTGCACTACGTGTGAGTTCTGTGCCGAAGTATTTTGATGTAATGCATATCTAAGCAATTTCAATGTCTTCTTCCAGTGCAGGACACAGCACTGTTCCACTTGCTGAAGCTGCAGAGCACTTTTTTTTTGTTCTTTAAAAACAATCTCCTTCCCTTGCATGGGGCTTTTTTTGGGGGTGGGGTGATGGTGGTGTGGGGGTGGCAGTTGTGGCTTTTTTAGTATCACTGTTTTGTAATATTTATAAAAGGGAGTTCCCGATGGAAGTTCTCACAGGGCTCAGCTGTCTACCACATTTCCTACATGTGGAAAGAAGTTTCTCCTCAGGGACTCTCCTCCACGGCTTTTCTGGGACTCCTCTTTGCTATCTCAGCCCCCCTGGTACTGGCATGTCTACCACCTCACTTCACCTCTCCCTCATAGGCCCCCAAATATCTCAACACAGCACCCCAGTCTCAAACCCAAGACAACTCCCTGGATAAAACAGTTTCCATTACATCTTTCCAACTAACAATTTCCCTGAACAGTAATCAGACCTGGTATTCAGCATTTCTGCAGTGCTTGAGCCTAGGAGGAGCTCAAAGAGAGCACTGCTAATTAGCTCACATCTTATCTGTCAGGTCAGTGTTATCCCTGCTTGAATGACTTAGATACCAAGGCACAAAATGACCAGCTCCTCAGAGGGATCTGAACTCCTTGGATTCTAATCTTACTCTCCTCTCCTCTACTGATATCGATAGAAGGTCACCTCTGTAGTACTGGAGCCCAGAGACAGTGTGTCAGGTTTTCTGCTAGTGCGAATCAGTAGAGATCTACAGGAACTTCAGACCTCCACTCTGTGTACACAGTCTTCATAGATTTCTTAGCACAACCTGGGAATCCATCAGCAAATCTGAACTCAGGTGTCCTGGGATCCAGGCAGAATTATCCCAGCCTTCCTTTTCTCCATGGCAGATTGGGGTAGCCAGAACATAGGGATATATCTAGGGGAGCTCTGTAGGAAAGTTCAGGATGAAGAATGAAGGCATGCACTTTCCAGTGTGATGAAGGCTTCCAGCCACGTGAAGCAGGTGAACAGGCAGGATGTTTCACCCCAGCTCTGTGGGGACTCATTTAAAATGTCCAGACCACCCTCTCCCATCAAACATGCAAACAGCACCAAGTCTCAAGGGAGAGAGTATGCTCCTCCTTAGCCCATTTTGCCACACCTCTGATTTTCTTGCCTCTTGGAGCAAGGGTATAGACTTTTCCTCCCATTTCCCAGTGGGAATGAATCCAAAAAGCCCCTGGGACCCCACACCACATCTCTTGCAACTGCATCTCCTGCATCTCCACAGCAACTGTCTCTAAGTGTGAGAGTGATGCCTGCGCCTCACATACACATCCCCACGTACACAGACCCCGACACTGATCTTTTCTGTCCTGGCTTGCCCATCGCATTGGCTCCTCTGTGGCTGTGACGCAGCACAGACAGAACTTCATGCTGCTTGTGGGCTGGCTCATATGGCTGCTGGAGTGGTGCCCACCATGGTGAGGGTGTCAAGGCCTGGCAGGGGCAAGGCGAGACTCAACTTTCCAAGGGTACTGGGGATGTGTAAGCATTGGACAGTCCAAATAGCCCAGAAATGGGGCCAGTAGAGGGCACTCTGATACCACCGCTCACCCACAGAACCGAACCCTCAAATAGGGAACGAGGCCACCCCCAAAGTCCTATGGCCCTTCTTGGGCTTTGCCCTGGGTATAGGAGGCAATGGGCATCAAGGGCAGCAGCCTGCAGTTCTTCTTTTTTCACTGTGGGAAGGGCAAGGAGCAAACATGTGAGGAGGCTGTAAGGGAAAGATGTTCCTGGAATCTCTCTGCTAGCCAAGTCTGCCTCCATCAGCTCACAGCAGTTCCACCATTCAGACATGGATAGTGGATATTGTGCATAGACCGCTCTGTGTTTTCCCCTCTGAGGTGATGGGTACATTGTGGCTCTGGCTAAGGGCAGCTAAGGGAAGACATTGGCTTCCACTCCTTGGAAGGAATGCTGAGCCTCAGGCTCAATAGCAGGACCCATCTGTCCCTGGTGCCTAATGCTGACACTGTCTCTCCTTCCCCACCTGCCTATGCAAGGTGGTGTCCCTGTCATTCCAATAGATGAGCTCTGGGCAATCCCAGCCATCCTCACCTTGCAGACACACTGCATGCATGTCACCAGGACATGCAGGTGGAAGATGGTTGAGACCAATTCCTTGGCGGATGAGAGGACTGCCCTTAACGGAAAGGACAGCAGCCATTTCAGCACTGCAGCTTGTGGCATGAGGTGGCCATGGCAATGGAGAGGGTTTGAGATATCCTTCAGAGAGGTGCCTAGCAGCAAACTCTTCTTGAGAAGAATATTTTGCAGCAAAACCTTTTAGGAGACTTACTGGCAAACCTTGCAAGAGACTGAGGATCACTGTGGCAAGCCCTTTCCTGTCTCCAGAACAGCTGAAGCTCTTTGCCAGCAGCTCAAGGAATGCTGCACGTCAGTACAGCAGGGATCGCTAGTGCTGCTTCTTAGACATTGCTGGGCTGCAGCCACAAAATCAGAGGTGCCTGAACTGGCGTGCCTGCTTCTGCTTGAGCTGTGGACACTTTCCCCATCATAAAGTAGTATGACAGCTACACAGGAAACCAGGATTCCCTGGAGCTCTTGGGGACAGGAGGTCTCCTGGCTCCTCTGCAGAGATGGCAGGAGCAGAGCACCTTCCTACGTGCTCTGAGAGCCGAAGCGCCTTGCGATTTTGCTGCAATAAATCTGGAGCAGCTATAAATCTGGAGCAGCTGGCTTAAGTTCCTCCAGGGTTCAGAAGAAAACACATCCAGCCTGATGTGTTTTGTTTGCCCACTCACTGTGTTTCTAATTGGAATGTTTGTAGCTTGGGAAATTGCTTCTTAGACTACAGTACCCACAGGCCTTCACTGGCAGCTCAGCATAGTCTGCTAGGGCAAAACAAAACACAGACCTCTGAACTGGGTCTTTCTATACCTGACCTATGCAGGCAGCTGGAGGTCTTCAGTCCTGACCTGCCAGCAGCTGCACTTACTTGGTTCATTGGGAAAAGACTGGTGAGATCAGTGAGTAAGAAATGCAGCTGTGATTGCTGACCTTCTCCCAGAGGCCATTTCCAGACCATGGTCCTAGCAAGCAGGGTCTTCTGAGCCTATTTCTCCTCCATTTCTGCAAAGCACCATCTAGAACTTCTTCTAAATGAACCCTGAAGTCCAGTTTGGGAGAGATCACAAGGCAGAAACAACAAGCATAATGAACCATATTTAAAATGATATTTTTTCTGCCTTTGGAGTTTGGTTAATTTATAATCTATAAAAGTCTCTGCATAATTGTGTCTTGATTAAAATGGTATAATTAGGCGCTCTGGATCTCTCTCCCCTTTCCCTAAGATTATTTCTGTCTAATTGCTTTAATCTGTGTTTTCATGCACCCACTAGAAAATCAAAGCATGCTCCCATGAGGACGCGGGTGAGAGTGAATAAAGCTGACGACTCATTAAGTGCAGCAGAGAGAGGAAACTGCATCTAAATCACCACTACATTAACGAGGTAAAATAAAAAATCGAAACGAATAAATAACAAAGAGATAGAGGATTTTTAAAAAAACAACACAACAAACCAACCTGACATAGATTTTAATATTAATTAAGGACATATTGAATAGCAAATTGTCCGTCGTTAAGGCCAACTTCCTCCATTGTTGATAGAGAGTAAAAGGTCTGGGAACATTAATTCTCCAAATCTGGGGGTGTCTTGTGGAGGGAGCAACTCATGAAGAATACAGACCTCCTAGAGACAGAATAAAGTTCACTGAGCACAAATTGAAGGACCTGGGTAGGAAGGGTCTCTGTCCAACTCACCAGTTTAAGAGCAGTGCCACAATTAGCTTTGCTTTGAGTGAGAACTCGATCAGACTCCAGCGAGACCAGAATCTGGACTAATGCAAAAGGTACTGACTGGCTGACTGCTTTGCTATGGAGGCTTGACAAGGCCCTCAAGAGTGGACCAAGTCCATCCCCTGCCCTCAGATCACAACTTCACCTCTCCCTTCCAGGTGACTTTCTGTCTTATTGTCAATGATGTTCAGGCTACGGACTCTGCCAGCTAGCCCTAGTGACCTAAAACCAGGTCACTTATTTCCCTCCAAGTAAGAAATCAGGAAAACAAGATATTTTTAAAGAGCTTCTGGCTATGTGTATGGTTTATGAGCATCTGCTCTAGTCTGCTGAGGAGAAGACTAAGGTAGTGCTGTCCTCTGGACTCTCTTTGCAGGGGAAACTAACTATGCTGTTTGCTCTTTACCTAGCTCAAGTGCAAATTCCCTCACACTGCAGTGCGGGGAAGCTGATTTCTACCCCACAGCCCTGTTTATTTTCAGCAGTGCTAAGCAGCCCAGGCAAGGTATTGTTTGGGTGCAGCCTCTCTGCTCTGGGTTCTAGAGCTCTTCACTGTGTGGCACAGATGTGGTCCATGGCAAGGCTGGTAACACAGCTGCCCAGAGCATGAGTGAGCACCATGATTTCATCTCCAGTGACCACTGACAACATGATTTGCCCTTAACCCATCTATTCCCTATTCACCAGTATGGAATAGCATGGAAATGTGCATTTATGTGAAGTCCTGTAAAGGTCTTCAGCCAGTCACCTTGGCCAAAAAATTAGTTGATCTCTGTCTCCTTGTGACTTTTGTACTCATTACTACACTACAGTTCATATTTTTTCTTGCCATGGATACATAGGTTTCAGAAAGTGAAGGCAAAATGTGTGTGAACACGGCAAGGCAATCCAGGAAAAGCATTGCTTGAGTAGTGAGTAAGATCTATTTTCTCAGCAGAAAGCTTGTTCCAGCTGCATCCCCTGGACCCTGGCTTTGCCCTGACTGAGAGAACACTTTGCCCTGCTCTATGAAGTGGGTACTTCAGTGTCCTGAGAGGTTAGGGCACATATTTAAATGCCCTGCTGGATCACTGCCTGACAACAGGTCTTGGTCCTCCAGGGTTTCCCTGTCAGCATCCCATGAGAACCAAGCATGGAGAGAGGCTTGATGGTCATGTCAGTATGGCAGCTGACAGGATAATACTGGGAAAGAAAGGAGGATCATATGCTTGCAGCCCTTGTGTTCAAGAAGAGCCTAATCTAATTAAGTGGAGACCACTATCAAATTACCAGCTCTCTTTTAACGTAGCCATTTTAAGTGGCTTGGTGTATTTATAGTAAACGAGTTAGGCAGGGCTTTTCTCTCTCGAGGTTATGATTGTGTGTATGGGAGAGATGTAAAATGTTAAGTCTCCTGCTTTGATTTAGTTCCCATACCCATTCTGGAAAACATTTTGCAGAAGATTTAAGACACCAAAATCTGATCCCAGTTAGCTTCTTCCTATGCTGATGAAAGGAAGTGTCTGTCGGGGTTGTTTCTGAATCTTGCCCCAAGCCAGTGGTACAGAAGTTTCCTTTTGGGATTAAGCTTTCTGTAAAGCAAATGTATCTTGCTCAACTGTCACAGGTCAGTTGACAGCCTTCAAGGGGCAAGAGGAGGGTCTGATTTGCCATGGTCAGAAATCAGCAGCTGTTTTCTGCTGAACTTTGATGAGTGTGGGATGGACCTGTCACTGGTGGTTAGAAAATGAGTGGAGAGGCTCTTGATCCTGTAGCCCAGTGTGGGTTGCTGGTTGATGCAGTGCCTGCACTTTGCCTTCCCCTGAATACTGTTGCTGGCATCCTATACATCCCTCTTCTTACTCTCCCTGTAATTCCATCTCTGGGGGAGCTCCTCTGCAGCAGGATCTGTGTCAGATGATCCCCCAGGCTCAAAGCAGGAAGGAGGTGGGGAATGTTCTTTAGGAGCTGTTTCCATGCATAACAACAGTAATAATCCTTAGCCCTTTATCTAAAGCTTTTTACAAATGTTAATTCATTAACCTCTCACAATCACCCTCTGAGGTGAGGATTATTATCCACAGGATTGGACAGATGGGGAAAGCTGAGATGTGGAGTGCCCAGCCTGAGGCTGTGGGACAGAGGCACTGAGTGCCACTAGGCCCTCCCTTGCCCTCCAAAAACGTGACCCTTCCCTCCTGGTGAGTGGTGGGCTGGCTTCTTCAGGTCAATCTGTCTCTGACGAGAAACTTTGCTGGCAATTTTTGCTGTTAATCTCTGGCTCTGAGAAAGCCTTTCAAGACAAGTCAGAGTAAGGGGCCTTGTGCCATTGCAGGCTGTCACCATGGGAGGATTTGACCTGCATCACAGAGGTCATGCGTTTCCCTTTCTCCAGGTGCTGAGGCCTCAGTGTGTTTCTGTGTCTGTCAGGTCACTACCTGTATTATTGCTTGTAAGCAGAAAGGAAAAAGGAAGGGGGAGAGAAACAGAGAAAAGGAAAAAGGCAGAAGGCCTAGAAATAAGAAATAAGACAAAATAAACTTTTGTCTCCTTCACCATCCCCATCTCCCTTCCAACTGCAATTTCTTCTGCTCTTAATCATGTGTCTCATTCCTGATGTGAAAGATTAAAAACCAAGAGATTAAAAGATTACACAAACTGGATGAGATGGACTTTGCTGCCTCCCTCTCTCTTACTGGGCCAGACCTCTGGGAAACCTCTCCTGCTTTTCCTATCATCCTTCCCCTCCCACACCTTGATCTTTACAGATCAAAAGGCCCTTTCCTTCTGATAGTTTGAGCCATTATGGCTGTATTTGAGGCCACTCTCTGGAGAGGGCAGGTGGAGAAAGAAGTGATATGTGTGAGCTTGGGGGAGCCACTGGCATAATGCCCTAGCTGTCCATCTTCTTGAAGCATTTCTCTTCTGAGGAACTCTCCTTCCCCAGGCAAAGCTCTATGACAAGGCAGGAAAAAGCTCCAAGGCATCCTGAACCCATTGCAATGAAGATACCACCCATGGTGATATGAAGACCATCGTGGGAGTTGGGCATGCAGGAAGAAGGCTGGAGCAGACCGAACTAGTGGTGGGTTCCTTTGGCTATTCCTCTTTTTGCAAGACAGGTGCCAGGCACAGGTGAGGGACCTTCTGATTATATCTTCAGCTCTGATAAGGGATTTTTCAGCAGCAAGTGTGATAGAGCAGGAATTTTCTCCACTTCTGAGGTGTTGGGAGTGTGGAGAGGAACATACTTGTTGCATTTTGGATTGGTCCCTCCATTCTCTGCTGTTCCTTGGGACAACAATTTCTCCAGACTGCCTTCTGTTAATAGGGCCTTTGGGGGCTTGAACTGTCTCAAAGTAGTTCCAGACTAGGACTGGAAACCACAACACCTTTCTGCCCTTCGATTTTGCTGCTCCTTCCTTGCTTAAGTTTGCTGTTCTTTTTGATGACACCAATAACCAAGACAGTTAGGGTAGAATCTGGCTCTCCCTGGGCAATATCTGCAATACCCACAGCCAGGAGAGGAAAGATGTTTGATTCCATGCCTGGAGATGCTAGCTAATCCCAAGAGAACCTCTCTTAACTATGACATGCTCAGAAACCTCACAGCCTGATGGAGACAGCAGTGCACAGCCCTTGCCCCCTCCTCTAGGTCCACAGCTATTAGAGGAGAACCTGGAAGTACTTCCACTCTGGGGGCTCTGAGCAAATTAATGTCCAACACATTCATGGGATGTTATTTCCAGACATGCTGCTCCTTGTAACAAAAAATGAGCCCTTCTTCACTTGGTGAAGAACAAGGCATTGGCATAAAAGTACAGGAACTGCTGATGCTACGTAAAGCATACGCAGTACTTGCCGTCTCCCACAACCATTACAATGTGCAGTCACTCATGCAGAAGGAACCTCATGTCTTCATTCCTGACAGCTGTCAGTCCCTGGAAAACAATCCCTTCTCTCCCTCCTCCTGGAGTCCCAAAGCCAATCTGGGAGGCTGGGAGCACACGAGCAGAGAAGGAAATCTGCCAACTTCATCTTTCTCCCTCTCGCTCTCTCTTCAGCTGCCTGTGAGGGAGGTTGCAGTAAAATAATGAAATAAAAGCCAAGGCCCAGAGAAAGCTGATTCATCCACAGCCCAGGGCCAGCGGCCGGCTCCAAGCAGAGCTGTAAAATCAATCTGTCACTGCTCACCGCAGTATAGATCAGTGGAGAGATTCTGACTGCAGCGAGGGCAGAGCACAGCCTTCTCCTGGGGCCCGTTTTTCCCAGCCATGGGACCCGCTTATACCCCTGGAAGTGACGAGCAAAGAGGCAGAGAGGGAGAAGGGCTGATCTGCTGGCTCCGTGAGCTTGAAATGCTCCCAGTGAGACTCCTGTCCGGGGCAGCACACACCTAAGGCAGTGCAGGCAGACTGCGTGGCTGCCTTCCCTGCCTGACTCTTCCCTCCTCATGCAGGCAAATGGCCCAAGAGCCAGGTAATGGGGAAGGGGGGGGGGGAACGGCTGTCCGCACTCCCAGCCCCTTCTCTGTAGAGGTACCATCCACATTGAACATTACCTGCAGTATTCCCCAGCCTGGACAGAGAGGGTTAAAAAAATCAGTTTTATCATCACCTTTGTGACACGCGGATTCAGGGCTGTTCCAGGAATTAACAGCTCCCTGGCATATGTTGGAATAACACCAGGGAATTGCTCTAATAAGGTCAGCTCCCTTGTTCACTCCTAACGCTGTCTCCAGTCTTAGAGGATGTAGCAGCCCAACAGAGCAGCAGCTGAGCAGAAAGATGTAAACCAAGGCAGTTTTCGGGGCTGCTTCTATCCCTGTTAAAGGGGAAGAGAGATCAGGCCATGCTGGAGGGTGGTGGTCTCAGAGACATCAGGGACATCAGCACAAAAGAATTAGAGGATGAATCTTCTTCTGTAGTGCAGGTCGTAGAGAATGAGGTGCCTCTGCAGCTGACTTAAACTGTCTGTGACGTCCTTAGGAGTTTTTTTCCTTGGTGAAAGTGTTTGTTTTTTTTTTTTTTTATACTTGCGAAGTAACAAACAACCGAGACTTTCCAGGGCTTCTGACAAGGTCAGAGCCTCTGCAAAATAAACATGGAGGTGAACTTCTGTACCTTCTAGATGATGATCTGCAATGGGACGGATAAGCATCAGGCACCTGGCTTTAAATCAGATTGAGGACTCAGTTGTCCCACAACTGCTGGTGATGTGATGCTTGCTTCTGCTTGTCTCTCAGGGCAGTTCTGTTCTGCTGGATTTAAGTATTGTTCCTGGATCAGCTGAAGTATGAGCAAGTACTGTTTGACCCTCACGGGTCCTGGCAGCACAAGAATCCTGCCCCAGCATTTCTGAGTACAGAATGGACCTGTGCCAGCAGGAGAGCCTCTGGGAGACTCATCCCAAACATACTGCAAGATGATCCTGGAAGGATCAAGCAGGAGCAAATTCTGCATTAATTTGGAGTTGGAAACATTTTCTCCTGCTTCAATGCCCTCCAAGATAAGATAGTGTCTGTCCTTGGAGAAGGTACAGAAAGATGGAAGCAAGTCTGTTCTTTTAGCTTTTACCTTCAAAAGGGCTTGGAGGAGAAACCCCACGGTCATAACCCCCCCAAAGTGATAAAGGCAAGGAAACTAGAGTCTGTAGTTCCCAAGACAAGCTTCCTTCTCATCTCAGGTGGAGTGAGTAGCTTTAGTATTTAATGCACTGAGAACAGACATCTATAGATGGTCCAAGGAACATCAAAAAGTGTCCTCAGAGCTGCTCATCTCTTGTCTCTTTGAGGAGTGTGTGTGTGTGTGACTGTGTGTTTTTTCCCTGTGAGGTTTGCAGGTTTGACAAAAAATGGGATACAACAAGCTGTCATACAACGTGTCATTTTCAACAGGGCTGATGATCTTGTGTGTGTGTACCCAGTGGACCAACTTGTTTTGTTGTGCCATCTAGATTGTGTGTGCGATGCCTGGGGCTAGTTTTGTAGATGGGCCCTTTGCACTTGTTGCCTGTGTTTTGAGGGAGACAGCTCTTTCCAGTAAGGCTACTAATTGTTTGCCCCTCCTTGTACAGTGTCTGTGGGTTTGGTGTCCTCTTCCTGAGGCTATTGCACACATGTGAGAAAGCTACAGGTGGTCCCATACTTGCTGGGTTTGGATTTGCATTATGTTATTTCTCTCCCAACAGAGAGAAAAATGTGCAGAGGGGTCGAAGGAGCTCGCTAATCCCCTATAGATATGCAGGTGTGAGATAGAGGGGGTAATTAGATTTTTCTGTGCTTCTACATTGACTAGCAGGATGGAGAGCTGCGCCACAGGTGATGCACTGGGACATCACCATGTAATGTATTTAATAATTATGCTGCTTGCAGTGGTGTGTATGTGGCAGAGTAATTCCTTTACTGTTCTCAGACTGCATGAAGAAAGCAATTGGTTTCCCATCAGAGTTTACATGTGTTTGTACATTTGTATCCATGTACACGTGAGTTCCGCGGGTGACAGGGTTAGGTGTCTGTTTTCCTAAAAACTGTTGCAAGCATGTTGATCTTTATGCTGAGGGAGATGTCTTCATCTAGCTGTTGTGTGTGTGAGGCAGAGATGTAGATGGTGTCTGTTCAGCTGCAAGTGGAGGTTTCAGAGCATTTCCATTTGTTCTTGAAACCTCTATGCATACCTATGTGAAGGATGCAGCCAGCTAGCACAAGAACATGTGAGTGTGAATTGGTCATGAGTAATTGTAGGTGTTGAAGCAGGTTTCTACCATCAGAGTGGTCAGGGGCCAGAACACCTTCTGAGCAGGGAGTAAATAGTGTCACAGTACTAGGATGGACCTGGAGACATTTCTGAGCAAGATTATATGATGTGGTTGCCTGAAAAAGCAGGAAACTGGATTGCACATCTCAGGAAGCCAGCTCCTATTCAATGTCCTATGTTCCTAAGTTTCTTTGCAGCTGTTGCATGTCTGCGTGTGTCCAAGTGAGACAGGCAGTACCTCCACAGCAGCGGTGAGTGCCAGGGATGCATCATGTCCCTTCAGTCGCTTCCCTGGTCTGTGTGGTGTGCAGGGATTATTTATATCTAGCTGTGACGTGTTTGTGCTTTCTGTGAAGCGTCTGGGGAGTAATTTCTTAA
The DNA here is from genome assembly GCA_033558235.1 of Neomorphus geoffroyi. Classification (NCBI taxonomy): domain Eukaryota; kingdom Metazoa; phylum Chordata; class Aves; order Cuculiformes; family Neomorphidae; genus Neomorphus; species Neomorphus geoffroyi. Next base: position 17,947,366 of record JAUMJM010000021.1, on the reverse strand, counting down.
GAGTCACCCTGTGTTTGTTAAAGTGGTTTCCTAGCAGGTATTGCCTGTGTGCAATATCTGGGGTATAAGCTGTGTTTGGCTCCCCAGGACCTGGTGCACATGGATGTTTGTTTCTGACTATGGCCGAGATCTCCATCAGCAATAGCATGTGTGGGTCTGGGCACAGGGAAGTGGAAGGTCTTCTAGTAAGCTGTTGCATGTCCATGAGGGTATCTGGCTGTGGGTGATTTCTGAGAAGCTGTTGCATTTTGGTGTGTGGTGGTTTGAGGAGGTGTATGAAAAACAGTCTCTCTAGAGCAGTCACGTGTGTCTTTATATGTGTATGAAAGGTTTCCCTCGCCTCCTGTTGCATTTTTATATGTCAATTTTCTTAGCAAATACTGCAGGGCACATATCAAGGTGTAGTTCCCAGGGCTGTTGCACGTACCTATATCAGTAGGTGTGTAGCTGTTGCATGCATATATGTGTGCATGTAGCTCTTTGGGAGCTGTTGCTTGTACCTGTATTGTTCCTAGGAGCTGTTGTATTTTCATGCGAGTGACTTGACTCTGAGATAGATGTAGTCTCTGTGTGTGCATGATTCCCCAGCAGCTGGTGCTTGTGTGTGTTCCTGGGAAGCTGTTGCATGTTGTGTGTAGCTCTTCAGCAGCTGTTGTAAGGAAATTGTGTGTGTGTGTGTGCAGTTCTCCAGCAGCTGTTGCACGCGTGCTCATGTCTCCGGTGGATGCCCACCCCTTTCTGCCTGCACCGGAGCGGTGGCTGTGCAGGCGAGGAGAGCTCAGAGCTGGCTCCATGGGAGAGGGACCTTCGCCTGTCACAGCCTTCCCAGCTGGGAGAAGCAGTGCCGGCTCTGGTCCCAGAGCCCTATCAGCCGAGCCTGTGGCAAATTAATCACTTGCGTTTTAAATGCCAATACAGCCCTTTCTGCCTTCTTCCCCCAGTGATGCGGATGCGGCGAAGGCAGCAAATCCTCCGGCTGTGCGTGCCCTCCGTGGACTGCTGCTTCGTCCCCGCCTGTCGTGCTCGCGTGTGTGCGTGGCTGGGAGTGCTGCCTAGGTGCAGCCAGGAATGAGACAGCTGTAGGGCAGGGGACAGCAGAGCTCCAAGGGGTGACCCAAGGTGGAGGATACACTCCCCCAACACACACACATCGACAGGGCTGCAAGTTGCTTGAAGACAGGGGTCTTTTGTGCCTCCACTTCGCCTCTGTCATGCCCCGCGTGGATGCTGGGAGCAATCGCCCCTCCAGAAGCAGGTATGTGTGTGTGTGTGTGTGTGTGTGTGTGTGTGTGTGTGTGTGAGAGAGACACGTTTTCATGTATGTGCAGTCCTTGTGCAGCTGCCTCGCATGTCCTCGGCTCCCTGTTGTCTTCCCTGTCGCCTCTCAGAGAAGCAGCTGAGATTGGAGGGGGAGGACAGAGGGGGGAGAAGGGCAGGATATATGGATTACCCTTCTCCTCCAGCCTGTGCAGGCATTCCCTAGGGGTGGACATCTCTGATCTGAGGATGAAGGTGAGGGGTGAGTGCAAGGCAGATGGGCAAGTGGCCGGGGGGTTGGGGTGTGTGGGGAGAGAATATCCACATGGGGTGAGGGGAGGGAGAGAGGCTTGTAGATAGGTCTGTCTTTCAGTTTGTGTGTGTGCATGCACTCACTTAGGATTGGGATGCTGAATAGATTGCTGCACACAGCTGGGTTTGACTGCCCTGCTTCTATTCAGACCTTGCAAGAGGAGAGGATGCATATATATGTATATATTCACCTGTGTGTGTGTCTTTGTGTGTGTATACATATATATGTATAGGTATATGTATATACTCTCATACATGCATGTATGTATATAAATATACATATATGCATATTGCCTGCTGTTATGGGAGGGAGGAGACAGCCTTCTCCATGCAACAACACCCTGCTCACTGTCTCTTTGCAAACTTTGTTGGGGAGCCTTTGCAAACAGTGATATGTGTGTGTGCGTGTGTGTGTGTGTGTGTCTGGATGTGTGTGTGATGTGTGAACATTCGCCTGGTTTGGATACAGGGGAGTGAGTAAATCTCTGCTGTGCTTCTACACTGCTCTACTTGGAGGCTGACTGGCTGCAGAAAAGTCATTGCGTGGTGTCTGACGGGTGTGTGAGTGTGTGTGTCTGGTGGTGGGAGCTGGATATTTATGTAGGGGTCCAGGACAGCTACTCGAATGCGTACGTATGTGTATATGCATTGCTTGCAGGGTGTCTGCTTGCCGATGTATTCCACCAAAGAAAACATGCTCACATTTTTATGCATAAGGATCCTCCTGCTTTGGGGCATGGGACGGGGACCGGGGTGGGGGTTCGGGGGTGGGGGTGGGGAGTGGGTGGGACGGGACGGACACGGACACGGACACGGGATGAGGGAGCAGGGAGGGGGGGGGGGGTGGGGAGGAGAATCTGAATGAATGAATGGGAGCAAGAGGAGGGGGAAGGAGGAGATGTGGGGGTGGGGGAGAGAGACGAACAGACACATCCTATTCTCATCCCAGGACAGGCAGGAGTGTACAGCTGCTGCTACTGTTCCCATTCCAGAGCTTGGATGTGGCTGGGGAAAAGCAGCATAAATCTGCTCATGCTGCAGCAGGCAGCATATTTGGGAGCTGCTGTGCATGATGCTCTCGTGTGTGTGCTGGTGTGGCTCCCCCCCTACCTCTGCATGCATGCATGCGAGCACACGTGTGCGCCTTACGTGTGTATGTGTGCGGAGGCAGGGGTGGCTGTGTATAAACAATATGCTTGCAAACATCCTTGCAAGCATCCAGAGAAGGAGGTGTTGGTGAAGGGGAGGAGAGCATCGCTCGTGCGCTGCGGGTACGTGAATCTTGCAGCCATACACAGCCTGCGGTCCATTGGCACCAACTCTGGGCTCACACAAGCGTCTGCTGCTGGGGGCCAGTGTGTGCACACAAAGTGGGTGCACATGTGCAGGCCAGATTTAGAAGCTGCTCCCCCTCCTTTTCCCCTAAAGTCTGGAGAGCACAACCCCTCTCCCCACCCTGGAGGTAGGGAGCTATAAACCAAGATATGGAGCAAGGAGATGATTGCTGAGATTGGAGCAGGGGTAAAGATTACGTAGGGAGTGTGTGTGGGGGGTGTCCATGTCCCTGGAGGGGGCTTAGGAGACTAAGGAGCCTGGCTGCATTGCATGCTGCAAGCCAAATAATTTGTCATGCTCCAGGCGGTGGGAGGGAGCACGAGTGTGTGTGATGTGGGGGAGCTGGGGTGGAGAGGGAGAAGGGGAGCTGTGCTGGTGTGTGAGGGGATTTCTGGTGACCTGTATCCCCCCTCCTCAGCCTCCCCCCCCCCCCTCCCCCCGCCTCCTCATCACTCCTGGGTCCCAGGAAGCGCAGCCTGACAGCATCACTAATGTAATATTCAGAGAGCTTCATTTGCATGGAGAATGCATTATTAATATATTTAAATACAGCCCCCCTCTCTCCTCCCGTCTCTGTGCAGACAGTACCAGCAGCAGTGAGGAAGCTGCAGGGAATGGAGGTGTGCCGATGCAGTGCTGGGGGTGAGAAACAGCCACTTATAATCCACTGATTTCCTCAGCCTAAAAACCTTCCTCTACCCCCAAGCCCCTTCCCCACCCTCCTCACCTCATTATTTTCCTTTGGGAGGTGGCTGGCTTATAGGGCATCTAACTCATAAGCATGCAGATTTGTCGATATGAAGCCTTTATTGCTTTTCCCCCTTCAAAAACTATGACACCGAGGGAAGAATCGTGGATGTGTGGCCTTTCCTTCTCTTCATTCAGCTCCAGGCAAAGTGGGTATTTGGGAATATACTGCCTGATTCGTTGCTCTGGTGCAAAGCTAAGCTGTGGAGCAGAAGCTGCTTGGAGGGTAGAGAGGGCATTTGGGAAATGGGGGGGGGCGTATGGAGGTGTAGCTTTTGCTGGGGGGCAGCTTGTGGTTAAAATCTGAAAGATAAAAATCACAGGCAGAGTGGGAAGGCAAGAGGTGGGGAAAGCATAGCTGTGATGATGTCCATGATGTTTGTCCCTACCTGGGTCATGTCAGAAGCCAGATGCAGCTCCAGGCAGAGTGCAGCTGCCTCATCTGACCCTGTTGAAGAGTGGTGGAGCGCACTGCTCACCTGGGAAAAAAGCTAGTGGTCACATCAGGGCCTGTTGAAACCTCCCAATGCTGTCAGCAACTGTGTCAGAAAATATCAGCACATTTGCTGAGAGAGAGAGACCTGGCTGGTCTCTCCTTCATCCCAAATATTGTGATTTTTCCCTCAGTCTCCTGTAAGTGTGGGCCTGGGCATTTCTTGTATTAGTATGAAAGCAAGCAGAGGACATGCAGAGAACACCTCTGTCCTCATACTCTTGTGAGGACAAAGGTGCCCTGCTCTGGAAAAGGGATGTTATGTCCCCCAGATATCAGCAGCCCTCTCCCACACCCAGGTATCAGAGTAGAAGAGGAGCAAATGTGCTCCAGGAAAGTATCCCCTTTTCTGGCAACAGAGGAGCTTTTGCATTTTTCCCTCCATGGAGCAGTAGAGCTGTCCAGAACGGTGAGGGTTGTCAGGCTGCCAGCAGGTAAGAGGAAAGGTGCAGCTTCCCTGGTAGCACTGCAGGTTCTGCTGGTGGGGATTGTCCAGCTGGTCCTGATGCTGAGTTATGACACGTGTTTGAGATCTCTTAGGGGTTCTGCAGGGCAGAGGTCAATGTTACCTGATGATTTTCCATGTGGGAAGAGGAGGTGGGGTTGAGCCACTGAAGGGAGGCAGGCTGAATGCCTGGGAATTGCCTCCTGTGCCGAGAGGGGGTGAAAGCGTCTTTTTGGGCTGCAAAGCTCGGAGACCAGACCAAAAGGCTGTGACCCACCTCCAGCCCTTTCTGTCTGCTGGGTCAGTATGGGTTTCCTTCAGCTGTGAACTGGATGAAGGCTATATTTAAAGCTCCAGATGAGTCAAGCTTGGCACTTTGGAGGTGAAAATGACTGTGGGACTGCTGTTGTTTGCTTCAGTGGCGAGATGGTCTGGCAACAGTTACAGCTTCACTTCAGCAGAGCTGCATTTGTGTCTAGGCTTTCCTGTGCTCCCCAGATAGTATTAGTTTTGTGACTTGCTTTGACATTCCCTGACATATTCTTTAAGGTATTATAGGAGTTCTTCAGGTCTTCTGGGAGTTCAGGGGTACCGAGCCATTGCCTGAGATGAACCAGTTTCCTCACAGGCAGGACTAACCAAATAATTTTCGGTCACCGAGGAGAAATGACCTCATTTACTCAACACTCATAAGCCAAAAGGAAACCCAGTTCCAGCTGACCAGCTGAGTTACAGAAGGAGGGTAGGGCAGTTGTCACTCTTTCCACAGCATTATAAGGGATGGGATGGGAAACAAGCTGTTAGGAGCCAAGTTGAGGTGAATGACTTGACAGGTTTGGTCCCTACATGTTGCCACTTGCAGGGAGTCTTTAAGGTTCCCAAGCAGCCCTGGTTTGGGTAGGCACTGGCTACATGGTGCGTTAGAGCAGACCATCGGGTGCCATGGAGATAGACACAGGATCAAAACCCTGGAGGAGGATCTCTCCAGTTGTTGAAGGTGAGGCTCATCCACCTTCCTGTTCTGACCCAACTGTTCTGCGAGGGCCCTTCCTTCCCATTTGCAATCGCCCCAGTGAGTGCATCTCCAGCTTTTCAGCTATTTGGTGTAGAACTTTGTCCCAGTCAATGCTTTGGGGAGCTGATGACACAACATCAGTTTCTCAGAGGCGATAAGAGGTGTCTGGAGGCCAAGAATCCATGTTCTTCCCTACACAGAGGTATCCACACACAAAGTTAACACCTGTCTAGTTTTGATAAGCTGCAGAGGAAGGGCTGTTTGCAAGAAACTGTGGGTGGTTTTGACTCCTGTGGGTGTCGGTCTGATAGCAGAGAGACAGAGCAAATACCGTTGTGAGGAAGGGTCATCAGATGCGTGGCTTGGGGAGAGGGTGTCATAGAGAAGTAGGAGGCATCCCTTGTTGTGCCACAACTGGCCTGTGGGGAAATCCCTTCCCCTCTGTAGTCCTCAGGACACGCCTCACTTCTGAATGGCTTGGATGATAAGCTAATCACCATGGAAGGCGCTATAGATGTGCAGACTGTGTCTCAGGATGGTGTACAGTCTACCAGAGTCCTTAAGGCAAGGAGTCATATGTTTATATTCATTCTTTCCATGGCTTATGTGCTCAGTCTGTAGAGCAGATGGGTCAGAGCTGCCTGTGTATTTTTAGTTTACTGTGAGGACTCCATGAGCTATCCTTCCTCTGGGAACATTGGTTTATGCATGAGAACATGTATGTTTGTGAACAGGGAGAGAACTGTTTTCTGCTAGGCTTTGCCTGTCCTATCTTCTTGTATGCACAGGTTGTGTGCCATGTCCAGCTGGACGACATCAACCCTTCCTGTCCACATATATTCTTTTCCCTGCCTCTAATAAAGCTGCTTCTTCTTCTCCCTAGGGAGAGGTCCTATGTTTTAAGAGACAGTCTTGAGTTGTATTGCCCAGTGCTACATGTATGAAGTAATTTAGCTTTTCTGACATCTGTGTACTCAAGTACATCCAGAAACACCAAGCCTTGAAGTACAAGGGAAGCCGAATTCCTTTCCAAGGATTTAGTGAAACCAGTATGGAAAGCCTGGCATTTAAACCTGAGTGCTGTGCGAGCTGAAGGAGAGTAAGTTGGACGGAATTCAGAGAAGGGCAACAAAAAATTATGAAAAGGCTGGAGGGACTTATTTATGAGCAGAGATTAAAAGAACTAAATACATAAAGTTTGGCTAAATGACGATATGATAACAGTTTACAAGTATTCAAGGATTGTAAATGCCAAGGAAAGGGAAAGATTTTTTAAGGTGGCAAAAGATGAGCAAAGTCAGAGGTATGGGATGAGGCTGAGCAAAGAGAAGAATATTTGGCTGGTTCACACAAGCTTCTGGAAGCAAGTGCTCAGACTGACTATGAGATAGTCTCGCAGGTTTATGGAGATGTAACACATGGTGGTGAAAAGGGGTGGAGGAAACAAGCGAGACTTGGCTAGTGGTGGAGGTGGAGTGATCTGCAAGGCCTGTTCTTCACATGCAGCATTGCCAGGAAAATTTTCAGAGATGTTTGATTGTCTTTCACCTTTTATTGATTCCCAGTCTTTGCCTGGGAAGGACCTGCAGACGCTGTTGTTGAAGGAGCAGAGACGTGATACAGGAGGGTGCGGGCTGAACCTTCCACAGAGAGCGATTCCTTCTTTCCAGATGAAGATGGCTTGGCATGGGAACAGTGGAGTCAGGAGGATCAGACTTCCCTTCTCTGACTTCCTAGTCACAGATGGTGTAGAATTGGGACAACAAGGTCAGAAGGATTAACACCCCTCCTTTTTTTCCCCATTGCACTCACAGTCTGGGAAAATTGAGTCAGATCATAATAAAAGGATTAGTGTGGAGAGGCTGCCGTGAATAGTGTGATAGACAGGTCAGGGAAATGGAATGGAATTCAAGGGAGCTGGTCCTGTTACAGATGGTCTGCTGAAAGGGCTCTGTGTTTTTCAACAGGGAAAGGGGATTTGGTCTTACAAAGTCTGTAACAAGGCCTTGATGGGCCTAGCACTCAAGCACTGATGTTATTTCCCAGTGGAAGATTCATTCTCAGATGACTGGTTGAAATGACTTTAGACCTCCTTCCAGCTTTGGGACAGAGAGAAGAAGTCATTCTTGGAATGACCTCTGCTCTTTGCTTCATCCACCTCCAATATGATCGAATGCCCCAAAACGATATTGTTGCTCATAGCTACTATTTGCCCATGACTTGTGCATCTGTCTGGATATGTAAAGTGATAGGAATATTAGAAGGACCCTACTGAGCTAGGTCTGAGATTCTTACAGTCCTGTATCTCCAACAGTGGCTAAAAGAGGTAAGACCATAAAGACAGGACAAGTGTGTAGGATTACTTCCTCTGAATATTGTTTTAGTCTCCAGTGATGACTTGCTGAGGGACACCTAAGATCTACTGTACCTTTCATAGGTCTCTATGGATTTGTTTCTTTCCTGAATTTGTGCAGCATTTTTTTAAAGTCAGGTTAAGTATTACCATCCACAAAATCTCATGATAGGAAGTTCTGCACCCGAAACATGTATTGTGCAATGCAAGACCTCCTGTTGTTGTCTTGAACCTCTTACTTTCTGGTTTAATTTCCTGATCTCTCTACCCTTCCTGCATCATCTGTGGTTTTATAGACCTGTCTCATTTTATGGTCGCTATTGTCTCTTTTCCAGTAGCCTTTCACCCTTCTTTCTGCATCTATCAGCTGCCGCTGTCTTGGCTACAGCAGTGTAGCTTTGTAGTGAAAGAAGGACATGGGGCATTGCTATGTGAGAAGTGACATTGCAGAGATTAACTATGCTAAGTCCCACACAGGTGAAGGCTTTTGTGTCAGCTGCAGTGGCATGGTGTAGAAGATGATGAAGAAGCTGGGCAGAAACTCTGAAACCAGTTGAGGGTGCCCTGAGCCATCAAGGGAGGACTGGGCAGGATCCTAGGAAGCTTGAAAAACAGGAAGGGGAGGTCTGAAGTGGACCTTGGGATGTAGGGATAGTTTCTCTGTGCATGAGTGGTAGTGTTCAGCACAAGCAGGAGTTGGGGCTGGTCAATACAGAGAGGGTAAGAGAATTGAAAGGCCAGAGGTGATGGAGTTCTGATTGGGGCCCTGACTGAGGGATGTTCAGACAAGCAGATTGTAGACAGGAGAGTCTTGGGAAAATATAGCCTGGACATTCTGCTGGGGTGACGGGCAGTGAAGGAGAGTGGAAAGAGAAAGTAAGAGGACATGGACTACCTATGAGGAAGCTCTCAGGCCTAAACAAAGCACAGAAATGTCTTGATCCACTCGAAAGAGGTACCTAAGAGTGAGCTCTCAGGTCAGGACTAGACTATTCTAAAGCAGATCGAGAGATTTAGCAACAGAACTCTTGCTGAAATTAAGATTTTCTCATACTTCCTGGCTAGCGGAGACCTTCTGCCAGTTGGTGGAGAAAAGATGAATGAAACATCAACCATCTTGTGAGTGGTCTTCACGCAGAATAGGCTCAGAGGAAAGAAACAGGCTCATATGAAGAAGGAAAAGGCCCTGGTAGGGTGCAACAGCCTTGTGATTTTGGAGGGTACAGGAAGAGAAGGTGCCCCCAGTAGCCCTTATGACATTTCCTACAGAAGATAACTGTTCTGCGTAACCTTTGAGCTAAGGACAGTAGGGGACTGAGGTGAGTGGTGGAAAGCCTAATTAGATGCTGTCAAATGTGACCTGGGCCAGGACAGGCAGCAGGGAGACTGAGGGACAGTATTGCCAGCAAGGGGAGGAGATGAAGGGAGAGGTTTGGTGCTTCATCTCCAAAGGAAGTGATAAGGTGTGAAAGCAGAAAGGCCCAAAAAGCATCAGGAGGGGAGACCAGTGGTGGTGAGATCTCTGTAGCAGCCATTTATGTCTTGATATTTCAGTCTCTGCTCCCTTTCTTGGGTCAAGGAGCTCTTCTTCAGTCCCAGCAGCCTGTTCCTAGCCCAGTCACACCGTGGCAGAATGTTACAGCCTCGCTCTTCCTTACAGCCCAGGGAAGGTGGTGGGATATGCTGTGTCACACCATGTGTGTAAAGCATTTCTGCCAGTAGTTAAGAGTGGAGATGATGAGGGAGTAGGTATATTTTCTGCCTCTCCTCTCATTTACTCCGATTTTCTTTCTTCTGTCTCCTCCTCCATGCTGGTAGTAACCTTTCTTCCCTTCCCTGTCTGCTCACCTAACACCGGCTGCATCCTGTGCCTCTGTTTTCCTTTAATCCATGCAATGGATCAGTGACAGACCCCCACTGTAATTTTTTAAATCAAAGCCCTTTATCTTGAATTGAGCAAGATCAGGGAAAGCATCTTAAGGCATCAGTTGTATTTTCTATCTCTGCCTTAGAGCAACTTAAAGGATGGCTCAACAGGATTAGTAGAAAGCTCAAGATTGGACAAATGGGTTTGGCAGGGGCTGGTGGTGGGCCTGGGGGAGTGGAAGTGCGCTGTGCTGGAAAGTGGGAGAGCTGGGCTCTGCTAAGGGCCTCCATCATTGCCTCCTGCCCACTGCACCTCTGGGCATGTGAAGGCAGCTGGGCTCATGCTGAGCGCTGTCCTGATGCTGTCCTGGGAGAGGGCAGCCTCAGCCTGCAGCACTGCTCTTTGCTAAGCAAGGCTACTTAGCGCCTGCTGGGTGCTTTAGGGCCAAGCCACAAGGGATATAGCTCTGTGCTTCAGGGACCATTGCCCCCAGCACAAGGTTCTCAGCAAAGCCTAGAGGGACATGCTGATCACAACAGAGCTATGTACAGCTAGAACAGAGTGGGTCAGGCCTCAGGAACAAGCAGGGATGCCATTCCCTATGGCTGGCAGGTCCCCATGGCAAGCCTCCGATTCCCTCCTCAACCTGCTGGGTGCCACTGGAAGTGTGAATTAGCAGTCCAGAAGCATTGTCATTAGAGTCTGCTTCCATGGCTTGCCTTCTGCTTCCCTCCTCCCCTCTTATGCTTTTGCAAGTGTAGAAGAAAGTGAGGCTTGCAGGATGACAGAAGGGCTATACGTGAGCTCTCCTTGCACAGCCTGGCTGGCACACTGTTTGGGGCCCTTGCTCCCCCAACACCTCACTGCTGCTGGCAGTTCTCCACGTCTCTCAGCTGGAGCATCTCCTTCCTGGGGAACAGTTGGCTCTGCGTGGAGTGCAAGAGGTTCTGCACTCGTGATGACCAAGCTGATTTGACCTGTACACCCAGCCACCAGCCTGTCCCAAGAGGGGCCCATATGTTCCCAACCATGCAGTGAATCTGCTCAGACAGGAGCTCCAGTCCATTTGTGCTCTGATCCTGCCAGTGAGAGCTTCCCTCCTTCACCCTGCAACCCCTCTATCCTGTACTGTGTTCTCAGTGTACTGGAGCTCTGAGGTCAGAAAGGAGGCTCGTGAGGAACATCTTCCCCTGCTGCAACCAGCTTCTACAATCTTTTTCCCATTGGGCAGACACTACTCCTTGCACATCGTGTCTGACATATGCCCATCGTGTTATCCCATGCGCACACATAAGACAGTGTGAATCGAGCATTCAAGACAATGGAGAATTGCACAACCTTGGCCTTGCTTTCCCAAGCCTCCTAGAAAGATGAGATGGCTGGATTAGCCAGAGACATGGCTGCTGTTGTCAAGCGCAAGGGTTTTCCTCACAGGACTTGCTACACCATCACCCTCTCATTAGCAGCCCGTCTTCTCCTGAGCAAATTCAAACATCTCTCTGGGATCCCATTGCATCCCTACAGCCCTCCTGCACCAGCCTAGCTGCAGATCCCAAGGCTTGTTTTCAGTCTGGTTCACCCCAGCCCCTCAGCGTGTGCTGCCCGTGGGGGAAGTTCATACCGTTTCTACACAGAAGAGAATTTGCATGCGTGGTGGGGGAGAGACAGCTTGGCCTGTTTATTCTTAATGCTTCGTATTATCTCCATTAATAACGCCACCTCTGCCTCACATGCTAATTAAGGCTCGAGATTGTTAATGTAATAGGGAATTTGGGCAGAGACCACACAAGACTGGCTGGATTAAGTTAACCTTATGGACTTTTAATGGATCTCCTGGAGGGGCATTTCTACCTAATGAGAATCCAGCTTGAATGGTAATCAGGGGCTCATTCTCCGCATACCCGGCGGAGCTGGGAAAGCTGACGAGGCCATAGGACAGGACATGGGGAAGGCATCAGCAGAGCTGCTTGTGAAACTGAGGAGCGGGGAGAAGGATGCAGGGCTGGAAGGAGAGATCTCAAGGTAAGGGAAGAGTTGGGGTGAGTGGAGTAGTGACGCTGATGGTGCTGCACAGGAGAAGCCCCAACCAGATGATGAAGCTGGCCCTGTGCATTTTGTAGTGAGCATTTTAATATTAACACAAAGTGCTATTTTTCCAGTTGTGATTGCCAGCAGTGAAAAGGTCACCCAAACTGTGTTAGCCGCAGACAAGGGTTAGTCTCTAGGGAAAGATTCAAGCCTAGCTCCTGGAGACCTGCATTGTTGTTCATGGCTGCTGCTACTACCTGGCAGATCAGAAAGGTGGACTTCCCTAGCCTGTCGTGTTGTACGATGTAGGGAAAACTCTGGGGAAGGGATCTGGCGCTGGGTAAAGATTACATTGCTGTGTAAAGATTACATTGCCTTGCTGGTCAGCAAGGCTGGGTCTCTGGTCAGAAGAACTCTGGGGACAAATTAAAGGGGTCATAACTGATCTTAGAGGCTAGACTTTCAGTGTATAGGGTTGGAGGATGTTTTGGAATATCACAGGTTTAGGAATATTACAGATTGGGGACTGCAGTCAAAACAAAAGAGATGAAGCTTAAGCATTTGGCTTAATTTTCAAGGCAAAACTGTGAGATCCTGAGCTTGGATGAAACTCGGTCTTACTGGGATCCCATGAAAGCTTCCAGGGAAGGTGTGTATAATTTCACATTTGGCTCCTTTGTGCTAGTTTTGTCCTCCAGAGGGAATAGGTGCAGAATGGGATACAGGGCAAAAGGAAAGCCTGAAATGGAGGCCAGTTGTTTGCATTTCAATGTGGGGAATTGAATAATTTAGCTCAGCTCCAGAACAAACATGTAGAGTTCAGGGTAGGGTGTTTGGGTGGAAGGTAGTGATCTACAGAATCAGTTAAAGAAATAGAGAAATGGTTTGGGGGTTTTTTTTCTTGCTCGAGTCCCACTGCCCTAGTAGGTGCTCCAAGTGAGCAGGCTCTGTGCTTTGGATCCTAGCCTGGAGGTCGCTCAGTACATGTGGGATCTGGGAAGTTTTAGCCTTCTGTTGTTGGAGGAAGGACAGAACAGCTACGATATGTTGCTTTGGCTCCAGAGCTGTGAGTTTCAGCTGTGCCAACTGTAATTTGTGAGAAAGGTTTCTTAAACCAAACCCAGCTGTGGGTAACTCTGGTTGAGGAACTGAAAGACAAACAGGTATCACTGTAGCTGCAGGAACCTCTTTATATTCCTAGCTATAGAACCGCTGTGTCCTATCTCTGTTACCTTGAACTGCCTTACCTGAGCTGCCTCAGCTTTACATGGCCCACTTCTCAGATGTGAACCAGTAGTCTGGTTTGTGATGTTCAGAGTCTGGGGGGTGGAAGTTTGTGAGTTTGGGTGGAAGTTTGTGGGTTCTTGATGCAGTTCCTGAGGACTGGAAATGGGTGACAAGGACATGGACAGGCAACAGGTCCGGTTCAGATTGCCCAGTGAGAATTTTCTTCACTTTCTGGCCCTTGATTTGGGAAGATACCAGGGAACTGCAAGGAAAGGAGTTCCCTTGCTGTGAGTTTGTGTGTGGGAGTTGGTTCCTGAGGCAGAGTATGCTGCTGCCAGTGAGAGAGGGGAACTGGGAGAAGGTGAGAAAGGAAAAGCAGAGATCAAGAGAAAAGGCAGTGCAGGAGCCAGATGGACCGTTCCAACCAGAGAAGGATCCTGTCCCTGCATACCTGTACGCACGAAGGTAGCATGTGCACACTTATAGTTCTGTGCTGTACTCATAGCATTGCTTTCAGCAGGATCCTCACTCTGCTGGTGCATAGTAACACGTGGGTGCTGCACAGAGGCATAAGTGCCACACACACACACGTGCAAACACAGAGATCACATCAATCCTGATTTACACCTCACAAATGCACTGGTGCTTTCAGCAAAGAATGGGCTTGCGCACACACTCACTGTTTACCATAGAGTACAGCACTTGGATGCATACATGTGCACATATCCATTCCACACATTGGCATTTGGATTCCATTGCCCACAGCAGGCACATGCACAACACCAACACACAGATGCCCTGCAGAGGTCACACCTTCCTGCACACCCATGTACACACACAACATCATGTTGTGCATTTACTCCCTTTCAGCATTATCCCATGCAGATGGGCTCACTCACAGCAACACTGACAGACACGTGTGTCTTTGTGTCTTCCAGGTCTCCTTGCTTGCCAGCACAAAACTGGCATGTGAAGGTGAGACAAAACATATCTCTTTTTGAGATGAACAAGACGAACACCGCACTGATGTACACATGCAAACGCACATACACATGCCCCTTGGCTCCGGTTTGTCTTGCTTTTGCTCTCCCTTTTTCCTCTGTTTAGCCAGTCATGGTGCTCCTTCCATGCCCCTAAAGCACAGGAGCAGATGGTTTGGAGATCAGTTTAGGATGATGGTTCCCTTTTCCACTAATGGCTCTCTTCAGCTGCTTAGCTCAGTGCTAGGTATCTCAGAGATGAAGAACCTCCTTGCCTATCCACACATGAAACCTCTGTGCTACCTCTCAGCACCTATTAGAAATCCTGAGTCCAAAAGCCTTTTTAAATTGCCCTCATGACCGCACTTTAACCCAAGCAGCACTTCAGGCCATGGTGACTTTTCCAGGTTCAGCAGCATCTGTTAGCTTTGGTGAAATGAGGCAACTCCATCTCCACTCTGCTCTGTACACGTGCCTTGCTGAGACCAAAAATACTCTCTCACTTGTCCCCTTTCAGTCTGCATTATTCATCTTCTGTAATGCACAGTACATGTTTGTGGAAAAGAGGCATGCAGGTACAATTGAGCATAGTGCTGAGGAACACGCATTCCTAGCAAGCTGAAAAATGAATGGTGGCAGTGGTGGAGGTACAGGGGAAGAGGTGATTTGGAGGGTCTGAGGTGGTAGTGGTGGCGTCTTCCCCACATGTTTGTTCTCACTCCTGTCATGCTGTTGCATGGACGTGTGCATGGTGTGTGTCTGGGAGGGTGGGAGCACTGTGAGGGAAGGTGTGAAGTAGGTGGCTTTGGGGAGTGAAGAGTTTGCATGCCTGAGTAATGGTGGGGAAGGTGTACTTCCATGTGCTGGAAGGGGGACTGGGGTTTGATGATGAGCTGTTGAAGCAGGGTCCTGGGGCATGCAATATGTGGGAGGACAGGGAGTTCTTGGAAGAGGCTATTGCAATGTATACTTCACTGACTTACACTGAGATGTGTCTGTATTTGCTTGGAGCTCATACCCATCCAACAGCACAGGACAAGAGCTGGCAGGACTCCTTCCATTTTTCCTGACTTCTCCACGAGTCAGGGATTATTTGCTTGCTCAGGAGTTCATAGGACCACAAAATCATAGAATGGTTTGCATTGGAAGGGACCCTAAAGCCCATCCAGTTCCAACTCCGCTGCCATGGGCAGGGACACCTCCCACCAGACCAGGCTGCTCAGGGCCCCATCCAACCTGGCCTTGAACAGTTCCGGGAAGGGGGCACCCACAACTTCCCTGGGCAACCTGTGCCACTGCCTCACCACCCTCAGCGTGAAGAATTTCTTCTGAATGTCTAATCTAAATCTTCCCCCTTCCAATCTAAAGCCATCCCCCCTCATCCTATCAGAACTTTCCCTTGGAAAAAGTCCCTCCCCAGCTTTCCTGTAGCCCCTTCAGGTACTGGAAGGCTGCTATAAGGTTCCTCCAGAACCTTCTCTTCTCCAGGCTGAACAACCCCAACTCTCTCAGCCTGTCCTTATAGCAGAGGTGCTCCAGCCCTCTGATCATCTTTGCAGAGTTGTCCAGAGGGGTTGGGAAGGCCCATGAGTGTGGCTCTGGCTAGACCACACTTGCAGCCCTTCCGTTGCCTGTGTCCAAGCCACCCCTATGCCAATCCATTTGTGTCTGTGGTTTCTTCCCTTTGTACCTGTGCCAGTGCTCACTGCTCCAGTGATCCCAGTACAGCACTGGACCTCTGCACCCTATGCTTGCAGTTGCACCTGTATGCAGCTCCTCTTCCTCTGCCCAAATTCTAAGCTTTCTCATACCTCTCTAGTTTCCCAGGGGCACACAGGTACATGCATTTGCCACGCTGCCGAACCCTGATCGCTCTCCACCATCGCTTGCACTATCATGCTGTGACACTATTGAGCTTGTTAAACAAGCCTGGCAGAGTGCTTGCTGTGCTGTGCCTGGTGCTAGGCCAATCTTCTCTCCTTCCTTCACCTCTTCTTACCCACCTCCTGCATCTCCTTGTCTCTCCTGGGGCCTGGGGAAATCTGGCACCTTCCTGGCCAAATCTCTGCTTCCCATAAGAGTTTATGTACTTCTTCACCACGCTTAGTTTTTGTAGTCGTGTCCCCTGTTGCCACTATCAGCCAATTTCAGAGCATTTGGGGCTGGTGGGACCTTGCACGCTTCTTTGCATGCAAATTATGCTCATCTAACACCAGAAGAAAGAAGGAAAGGAGAAGGAATGAGTGTGGATGCTTTTACAGGCTTTTTGCTCCGGAGATTTTGCCTGCAGGACCCTCAACATGTGTCAGCAGACAGATACATGGGATTTACTGGGAGATGGTAGAATGGGCAGAATTAGAAAAAGTGCAAAAAGGGAAGATTTCAGAGATGGAGGCAGTTTAAGCAGAATCAATGTGGCAGTGGTACAGGAATGTTTACATGTATACACATGGAGGTTCACAGAATAATACAGCTGTCTCCAAAGCGAGTTCCTGCTTCATAACTTTTAAGAATGTCGTTTTTTTGTGTGTGTGTGAGTGATGCTGTCTGTCTGCATTTCATGTGTAGTTTGTGTTTGTCTGCCTGTGTTGGATGTTGATGAGTATTTGTGTTTTCCATGTGACAGAATATGGCTGGTGTTTGATGATGCTGAGGCTAGATTTTCGGATCCAGAAGGATGGTATGCCACTGTGTGGGCTGAGTTGGGTGGGTAGCAGCGTCTGAGGTGATCAGTTTTTATGCTGCAGGCAATTCGTAAGCATAGTGCATTTCTGTGTGATGTGCAGCCAGTGGTGCTTGCTTGACTTATGTTCCTAAGCGCGTGAGGATATTTTACATGCTTTTGTTTTCTTATAGATGTGTGTGTTGTGATGTGCTGGTGTGCTGTTAGCCCTGATACAGATGTCTGTGTGCGTGTGTGTCCATGGCACTTTTGTTGGTCTTTGATATGGAGGTGAGCTTATTAAATGATGTGCATTTGTGCAGTGACAGTTATGTATAAACGGTCAGGAGGTTGTGGTAGATACGTTCAGGTATTCAGCATGTATTTGTGCAATGGTCAGTATTTACTGTTCTGTATTTAAATGGGTTTGCTCTGTCCTCATATGAGTGGTGGAACAGGCTGGGTGGAGTTGATGTTGTGTGATGGTTGTCTGGAATATCATGTATGCATGTTAATACAGCTGTGAAACCTTGTAGGTGCAGGACATGTAGGTGAAGAAGAGAATCACCTCAACCCTTTGGAGGGACCTTAAATTTTTAGGGCTTATGTAAGCAAGGAAGTGCATGGGGGTATGAAAAGGCCAGTGAGTGTGTGTGGGGGGTGTGTGTGTGTGTGTACAGCATGTGTGTAGCAGTACGAGTGTGAACAGCATGCTTGGGTGATGTGAGCAGGACTGGGAAGCAGCGTGTCTGTGTGCATGCCACTGAGTATGTAGGCACACTTCACCTTCCACCAGTGGGGCTCCATCAGCCCTTTTCCCTGCACTAGGCCTGGTGCTGTCTCCTTTTTGTGTGCAGTGGGACAGTTAGACTCCTAGGATACAGGCCATCCCTTTTCCATCCTTTAAATCTCTTTCCCTCTATCTGTCTGTCTGTTCTGCTGCCCGTGTCCAGTTGTCTGTTTCCATAATCACCGATACAACCCTGACTATCTCACACCCCACACTGCCTGTGGACTCAGCAGCTGTGCATCTCTCCGTCCCTCCCACACACACACACATTCACACACACACACACACTGGATCTTCATCTGTGGTATATTCAGTTGCCATTGGAAACCTAAGAAAGAAGTGAATCTACCCTCCAAGTCTTAAGCTGGTGGTTTTTTTCCTTTTTTTTTTTTTTCCCTCCCCTTTCCTCCTCTCCTCACAGAAGGCGAAGTCGTTCGCAATGAATCCATGGCAGCTTCGATCGAGCAATGAGCTGGAGCACCTAGTCACAGGCCACTCCTTGATGTGACTGAAGAGAGGCCTTTCCAAGCACTCACTGAGGAGAGTGGAGTGCTGGATTTACCTCCCGCACACCCGGGCACCCGCAGCACAGGCACCGTGAGGTAAGCCAACCTCGGCACCTATGTCTGTGTGCCTCTTTCCATCCCTCCCTCCCTCCCTCCCTTCTGCCCTCCCTCTCTTCACTTGTTCCCCAGAGGTGCGAGGGAGGGGAAAGGCAGGGGTTTCTGTTGCGCTGTGAGCAAAATCTAGGCTTTCATCAGGCCCCCACCCCCGCTAATGGAAAGCTGCTCCCTCCCCTCCAACCCCTTTTCCTTGCAGCAATGCATGCATGTGCAGGGAGGGGTTGTTTGCAGGGCAGCAGGGAGAAGTGCTGTGGGTTCCCTACATGCAGTCCCAAGTGTGTTCCTTCCTTTCCCATCCCTCCCTCAGCACACACCTGTCTGCTCTTTCCCCTGTAGGATTTTCCTTCCCCTCCCCTCTTTCTCAGGAGAAGGGGCAGCTGGGCTGACGCTGCTGCAGCGGAGCAGCAGGCTGGTTTGGCCAGCAGGCACGGCTGGGCTCCGTGGCCCTGGCCTGGGTCCTCTCGGGGGTGCAGTTTGCAGCAGAGCAGAAGTGAGCATCACACTACTGGGAGTGGGAGAGGCAGCGAGGGTTCCCCCTCCCTCCTCACCTTGTGGATATTTTGGGCATCCTGATTCCCCACGGAGCGTGCTGGCCTCCATTTCCTAGCCAGGTACCTCCTCTGAAAACCCAGCCCAACTGGCACAGCTTTTGGGGTGATGGGCGTACTCTTCGTCACTGCTTATCTGCTGTCCCCTGGTGTTCCTGCCCAGCTTGAAGGGATGTTTTCCTGCTGGAGACAGTGTGTTTCATAAGCTGGGAACACCGTGTGCCCTGCGCGGGCAGTGAAGGGGCTCTGTGCTAAGCCTGACCCATTTTGGGGTGGAAAGCTTCTGGGAGAACCTGAAAGGGCCTCCGACCCCCTGGGGCTGCCCCGATGCCCCTTTCCCCAGCTCCTCTGCAGGGAAGGCAGGAAGATCAGCTGCACTATATCCATGCCACGTCCTGTGCTGCCAGACTTGCTGCTGCATGGGCATGGGAGGGGAGTAGGGAGCAGCTGTTTTTCCCTTCACCTGGGCAGGCCCAGCCACACCGCCATCCCTTGAGGAGCACAGAAGTGCCTGGAAGTGCCTTTTTTTCCAGAATAAGACCCTAAATCAATGAGCTGTCGGCAAGGCAGTGGGCAGAGGGAGTCCTCAGAGGAGTGGATTTTAAATTGGAGGTCCAGAGGTTTGCAACTGCCAGGCTACGGTTTCAGGCTCTGCACAGAGTCTGGCAGATGCCAAGGTTTTCAGAGTTAGATTTTGGGGTTGCTGCAGTTCTGAGGGGAAGGGGCTGGTAGGGTTTGTGATGCTGCTCAGGCCTGGCAGTGCTGCTGTTGTGGTGTCCCCTGAAGAAGGTGATGGGTTGCTCCACTCCTGCCTGCATCCCGCCTAGTGTTGTCGGCAAGGAGGGTGCAGCTTCCAGTGCATCTCCCTCCTGCCACTGAAGGGCTTTGCTGTCAGCCCTCTCCAATGCCCCTTGCTCCAGCTGCCCCAACTCCTCCCCTTCCGCTCGAACTCCTGCCTTCAGCTTGTGTATGGTGATGCCAGCTGTTTCTCTTTCTCTTTTGGGATAGCCCTGAGCCTTGTTTTTCCCTCTTTCAGTAGCATAGCTTCCTAACTCCCTCTCGAGCACTTCTCATCCCCCATGAGTCCTCAGCACACACTGTGCTGGGCAGGAGCAGCACTGGAGTAGCCTCGGGAAGGTTTGATGTTCCCTGGCAGGATCATTTCTGGATATTGCTGCCAGCTGACAATACTGTGAAGTGATCTTTTCCTCTGTGGTTCACACCCTTCAATGTGTGTGTTGCGGGTGACGGAGTGACTGCAGTGTTGTTGGTGTGTCACTCTTTCTCTTGGCCAGGGCCCGGCGGGGAGCGTGACCATGCAGTTGCACTTGGTTTTGTTATTAGGGAGCTTGCAGAAAGTGAGCTCCTCCCAGATGGAGCCTCCAAAGCCATTTGGCATTGATTAAAGCCCTCAGCCCTCTCAGGACATGGCTTTGGCACTGGCTCAGGGTGGACAAGACGACAAATCCAGCTCTAGGGATCTTTGTGCTGGGTCAAAACTGTTATGGAGCCATGGCTGAAAATGCTGATCTGGTATGAACTAACTCTGTTGCTTCAGATTTGTTTGGAAAACAATGTTGGCTTAACTCTGTACTGGCAAGGTTTATGTTGTGTTGGGTATTATCTGTCTGTACCACTCTAGCTTGATGCTGGCTCGAGCGTTGTTTGTCCTTCCACATCTGGCACACTCTCCGGATCGTGTGTTCTCTGGCTAATTTGACAGATGCAATTGCATGCTGCAGCCAGCCTGGTTCAATCCCTCCTATTGGGCACACTGTTTTGAAAGAGGGTTGAATTACAGTCTCAGCTGGGAGCAAGCCATGTCCCACACCAGGTAGCTGTCCTCCCCTTTCAGGAGTTACAACAGCTCTTCTCCAGTGGGTGCCTTGAGCAGTGATGCACAGCAAGTCATCCAGGCACCCAGCTCTCGGTAGCTTCCTTTCTCCTAGCACCATCCCAGGTCCAGGGACATCCTAGAGAGACAAGTATGCCCTCTGGCTGGTGGTCATATCTCTACCTGGCTCTCTCCAAGGGTTTTTGAGCCATGTCTCACCCACTGCCCTGGAAAGTGTGTATGTGGGGATGGGAGGATGACACCAGCTCAGAGGAAGGCAGGCACCACATGGAAGAGGAAGGGGAGGGAAGTGTTGTCTCAGCAGGAGGATGTTGCTTTCCAGCCCTGACTACCCCACAGCCCCATGGTTAGTGCCTGAGACCCAGGAGAGGTGTTATCGTTGTGTGTAGGATCACGCTGACAGAAAAATGGGGTTGTACCATGGGCTGAAGCTGAGACAGCCCCATCAGAGGCAGGCGTTCACTTGGCACTGAGTATAAGCACAAACTTGTTACATTGTGGGGGATCTTTCCAGATCTGTCACTCGGGTGTTTGTGTTGCTGAAGGATGTAATTTTGTTTGGGGGATGGGCAAGAAAGGCAGGAAGGTTGGCGAGGGGTGGTTTTCCTCATGCTTGTGTGTGGACACATGTAAGGCTCTGGTGGAGGAGGAGCATTTGCTGACCAGGTTTTGCAGTTTGAAGCCAGCTTTACTTTAAAGCCCAGCAAGATGAGCTTTTGGGGGTTGAAGCCAAGAGATGACACTGCTTGCAAAATCTTGATGCTAAGGATGTCTGAATTCTAATTCCAGCGAGATCTCTCGCTAGTCACTTTGCTGTGCCTCAGTTTCCCTTACCTTTATGTGGGGCAAGTGGTAGCCACAAACACTGGGGGAGAGGAAGAGGATGGGTAAGGGGAATGTGGAGGCATGCTTACCATTGGTACAGTGCTTCAGGCTGTGCAGAGGGATGCTGTGGGGAAAGGGAGGTGCAGCCTGCAGACTCTCTGCTAGCATGGCTGCCTCCTGACCTTCACAGGGGTCTGGATGCTGGAGGAGAATCCACAATGACTGGGGTGCTGTGTGCCAGGGCTGAGGCAGTGATTCACTCAAGACTCTGTTTGTTTGGGAAGAGAAAGGGAGTTTGTGGCTTGTCACTTGGGAAACAGAGTGGGGATTCAGTGGCTGAGAGCAGGCTTCTTGGCTGGGCTTCCCCAAACAGCCTCACCATGTGTCTCTGTGTGTGTCAGGGGAGCACAGGAGACCCTGGTACAGGCCATGATTGGCAGCTGGCCAGTCCTGGCCCCCAACACTTCACCTCCCCCCTGCACCCTCTGCTCAGCCACTGCTGAGTAGCCAAGGATAGCCCCGAGATGCACACGCGTGAGAGACCTGTGCATAGCATGCGTGAGGGTATCCATGTTGCTTCGTTCCAGCCCAAGCCAGCACCTGAAGCTGGGTTGTTCCTGGTATGTGAGACCAGGTCACGGGCTGGGGAGTTTTGTTGGGCTAACCTGGCGGAAAATAAAGACCTCTTCCTTCCTCTGCTGCACTCCTCCCCTGTCTCATTCCTGGTGTGCTCCCATCAGGTGTGAGCCCTGCCTTGTTTGTCAGAGGTGGAGACCTGAGGGCAGTGGAGGGAGATATTGTGGAGGGAAAGGGAATTTTAAGCATGTAGGGATGTGGAGAGGTTGGAGGTGCAGATACTAAGAAGGAGGGAAGACCTGAGGAAGAGACAGGTGGAAAGTGAGGCAGGAAGAAAGCAGCACGTACCAATGGGATGTTGAAGTCTCATATAAATATTATAGGCTAGAGTTTGACCTGACCGTAAAGTTATTAAGGTTGGAAAAGACCTCCAAGTTCACCAAATCCAACTACCAGTACAATGCCAACATACCTATTAAACCATGTCCTGAAGTGCCACATCTACATGTTTCTTGAACACCTCCAGGGATGGTGACTCCACCACATCCCTGGGCAGCCTGTTCCAAAGATTCACCACGCTTTCAGTAAAGAAATTCTTCCAAATATCCAATCTAAACCTCCCCTGGTGCAACTTGAGGACATTTCCTCTTGTCCTATCAGTTCTTACTTGGGAGAAGTAACCATGTTTCTACTAGGCACGGAGTTGTCTGAAAAGCTGTGGCAGAAGGACCAGCTCTACACAGGGGACTGCTCATCTTAATCCAGGGAATAACCAGCCTGAGATTCCCTTTTCCTGCCCTAACCTGTCTTCTGTGCAAGTTCCTCTGCTTCAATATGGAGGAGGGAGCATGGCTGAGAAATCCCTCCCCATGTCCTCTGTCTTCCTGGCACTAGCCCTGTGGAGCCAGAGGAGGTCAGTGTGCTGCCCAGCAGTGCTGGGAATTGCCTTGCTCTCTGCTGGAGGAATACTGGTGAAGTCTTAGAGAGAGTCAATACTTGGCTTTAGACTGCTTCCCAGAAATGCTTACGGCCACATTATCTCACTTAGACAATGTTTGCAGGGAATGAATTCAACATGCTACATGAGCAGAATTTTCCCTACAATTCCCATCAACATGTGACATAAGAACTGATCGGCAGCAATTAGATAAGAGGGATTTATGGAAGTTTCTCTTCCTCTTTAATGAAATGTACTTGAGTATGTATCTATCACTTGGGTATTCCAGGTCTGGCTTTGGGTAAGTAGATTTCCTACAGGTGTTCTGAGTGTCTTTTTTGATGGGAGTGTGGCAGTTTGCAGAAGGTTCCCAGAAGCTGGAATGCCAGTGTTGGCTTGCAGACAGGCTTGCTGTTGAAAGTGTACTCCAAAGCCAGTCAGTCATGTGTTCACTGTGGTTTACCCATGGTGGAAACCTGTGTGTGCTTCTTGCCTGTCCTAAACTTCCTTGCTGTCCCTCTGTCATGAGACCAATGGTCCAAGTGGCTTAAAGTCAGTGGCATATCAGGGTCGTCAGGCTGTGCCCTGATCTGAACTCCCATGCCTTTTAAAGCCAGCCAGCATGGTGAGAGCTATCAAGAACCAGCCCAGCACAAAGAGAGAAACACTTACATGATGGGGCTACTTATTTGAGTTCCCTAGAATTTCCTATTGCATTTTATGTCTTGAGGCTGATTCAGTTGAAAGGCAATCAATGGAGCTAGCAGCCCAGAATTGTTCTGCTCAGTTTCTGATTTGCTTCTTTCCATCCTTGCTGGGTTTCATCTCCTCCCAGGTTCATGCATCCCCTAGCACTGAGGTCACTTTCTTCTTTGTGCACCTTAGGCTGTACATAATCAAATCAGCTCTGTCTGTGCCCTGAATCTTCTAGGGTCAAGGTGGAAAACACTGTTTAGCAAGAGACCCAAACAAGTGAGCAAAACTAGCCTGGTCAGTCAGAACAGGGTGGAAGTTATCCAAGAAAACTGGCATTGATCAATTCCAGTCACCTCCTGTGTTTAAAGCGACTCAGTATCTCCATTTTTAGGATGTTGCTGGGGAGCTGAATTCTCTTATGATTTCTTTTATATCTGCTGTCCCTACCAGCGGTGTTTGTGAGATTCTTTTCCCATATCTGCTTAGATGTGGAACTGTTGGAAACCACGCTGACAGAATAATGGGTGCTGGGACAAAGGCAATCATAAAAAAACCCCAAACTCACTGAAAAAAATCACACAACATCCCTGCCTTTCCTCAAACAATAAGTTATCAAGTCCAGATGGTTAAATCTGAGAGTTTGGAAGGAGCTTAAGTGATTGAGCAGCTAACAAAAATACGCAATCTCTTGTGGAAAAAAGCGTTACTGATTCGGGGAATTGGAGAAGACCAAATGTTGTACCTATATTTAAAAAAAGGCTCCAGTGATGATCCGGGGAATTAAAGATCAGTGAGCTTTCCATCTGCAGCTGGTAAACTGGTGGGAGTGATAATTAAAAAGCAATGCTTGAAGACATCTGGAAGATTGTGGTCTGATAGGGCCTAACCAGCGTGGGTTCAGCAGAGGCAAACTGCATCTTGCTAATCTCCTAGAACTCTTTGAATGTGTCAATAAAACAGTGGATAAAGGAGAACCAATTGATATAACATATTTAGACTTCCAAAAGGCTTTCGAGAGATCCTGCACAAGAGCTACTAAAGAAGCTAAGTAGTCAGTGTGAGACAAAGTATTGACATAGATCAAAAACTGAGTAGAACACTGAAAGAATGAGGGGATTAAACAGGCAAGTTTCACCATGGCAAAAGGCTAATGTGGTCTCCAGAATCTCTTCTAAATCCGATGTGATTTACTGTATTGTTTAATGACTTGGAAAGGTGGGAGGAGAGATATGCTGTACAAAAATTTACAGATGAGACAGTTATTAAGTTGGTTGTAGTCAGAAAGGGCTGTGAGAAATGCTGGAGAAAGAGAGCTAAGTTAAATGAATGCACTGTGTTTGGGCAAAGGAAACTCTGTGTTGGTACTTTCAAAGTAATGAGTGTTGCAGTGCAGGTTTGCAACTTTTAGAAACCCTCAAAGGTCCTGAATGAAGGGTAGCAGTCAAATGAAAGTCTGGCTGGCTGTTAGGAACCTCTTTGCAGAGCTCTTTCTCATACTGTGTAGCCCTCAAGCAGGAGAAGTAGCAGTTTGGCTACTGAGGCAGAGGGTAGAGTACTCTCTTTAGAGATGCAAGAAGATGCAAGGCTCTCAGTACACCTGCGGTGCTGCCTCATTAGGAATTGCACACCGACCTGGGGTCAGCCTGTTTCTGAAGGAGTGCTGCAGAACTGAAGGGGCTTTGAGGTTAAGAGAGAAAGCCTAAGAACGCCCACAAGTGAAGAGATGGAGGAGACAGGGATTGCCAGTGTCACTGGACTTGAAGTGGATGTTGGAAGGAAATAAAACTGTGAGACTTGTGAGTACATTTGTCCTTCCTTTCCTCATCACACAGGACTGAGAGAATGCACAGTAAAATTAAAATGCACAAATGAGATTTAAATAAGCATGAGCCCAATTTTGGAGTCTGAACCTTCAGGTTCAGTCTTCAGAGACTATATTAACCTGCAACTCATAGTGGTCAATAGGAAAATGAAGATAGGACCACATTATCTCTCATCTATCTGCTTTGAGTTTTTTTCACCTTTTCCCTCCAAAAATCTGGTTATATCTTTTGAGAGGGTCAGTGTAGACATCTCTCTGATCCGGAATGATTGTTCCTCAGCATTCCCCTTACCTTAATAACACCTGCTGGCACATGAACAGTGACATTTTGTTCACATCCCAACTCTTTCTAGCATCACATGTGTTCAGGAGCATCTTCAAGCTCAGGGAAGTATGGGGTCATATTCTCTCCTAACATAAACTGGCATAATCTTGTCGAAGTCAATAGTAATAAGCAAGGTTTTCAGCCTCTTTGTTTGAACTCAGTTCCAGTGAAAACCAAACAACACACACACACACACACAAATGCAAAACCACCTAAACTTTTGAAATTGCTTGAAATCAGAAACCAAACCTAGAAATTTCCCAGATGTTCCTGGGAGATTGCTCATGCTTCCACCTCCTGCCTGAGCTACGAATGCAGGAGTCAGCACCAGGATAACAGGCTACTGTAGCCTTTCCATTTGCCAGGCCAAGCTGGAGCCCAGAATGAAATTCTACTGGGGCTGAAGGGAGAAGAGAAATTCCTGAGCCTATAGAAATTCACAAACCTTCTCTGATTATTTCCTCCTCTCTTCCGTGTAAGAATCTGAGTCTATAAACACCTCCTCCCTGTCCTACAGTGTTCCCTACCCAGGAGCCTGGTCCCAGTTCTTGGGAGTTCTTTGCTGAATACATGATAGAGGGTGCTGAAATAATTAACAGCTTGGCTAACTAAGCCTATTCACAGAGTCTGATTTCTAGCTATTTGTGTGTAGTATACACAAATCTCAGACTCCTTTTAAGCATGTCTCCTTCCTGGGCAGCCCACGAGGTGTGAGTAGAGTGACTCCTTGCACAGGGAAATGTTTTTATGCCAGGAAAACAAACACTGAGAATCATCTCTGCATACTGCTTTTTGCTGGATCTCTGAGCTCTCTTATATTCTTAGAGCTGTGTTTTGTTTTGGTGAGTAGCTTGGAGCTACGTCCACTGCAGCTGAAGTGGATAAAGTGGGAGCAGCTGGGCTCACATCCCAGTGCTGAGGGGCCTGGGGTCAATATCACGCCTTTCTGTGGGGTTAAAAGCTCCTGTATGGCCAGAGGGAACGTTGACAGTGTCTCAAAGCTGACATCATCACAGCCTCTGTGAACCTCTGGAGTGGAAGTGACATCTACAGCACCTCTCCTGGAATCCAGGAGCTAGGGACTGTGGGGGCTGAGAGACACTTACGTCACCTCTGCTGCGTGCCAGCAACCCCAAGGCTTTGGAGACGGCTTGATCACCACTACTCTATTATAGCACCTAAAAAGACCTCTGGGATTGGAAGATGATTGCATGTCTCTGCTCTATTACAGCAACCAATGAACCTCCAGGGCCAAAGGATAAATGCACCATCTCTGGAGTGTTATAGCATTTAGAAATCTCACTCACTGACTCACAGCTGTCTTCCTCCCGCCACCACTAGCACCACCTTCAACTTGTCTCAGCACCCAGCCACCTTCTCTACTGATTTGTAGCTGGATAGTCCCTGTGCTTTTATAGCATCTGGCTATGTGCAGTGCTGAGAAGAGACCATACTAACTTTTCACTTCTTACGGTACTAGAGAACATCAGCGTGCAGCTCTGCTCCACGCGTGCAGCAAGGAACCACTGCAGTAGATCGTTTCCACACTTGATACAGCATCTGTGAACCTCTGGTACAGCTTGGCTGGGGCAGATGACGTGCTCTTGTCTATTACAGGGTGGGGGCTCTTCTCACACCATTAGGGATGCTTCAGAAGACAGCTCAGCTCTAGGGAATGGCAATGTCATATCAGTAACTGGAGCTTACAGACAGGACAGGGGATACTTCGAATGCCTGGTCAGCTATCCTGGCATTTAGAGAGCATAAATTAATTTCTCAGACACCCTAGAGAGGTGGAGTTCTGTCATGTTATGAACCTGACTTGTAGATTCTGTGGAAAATCCTAAAAGCTTTTGGTAATAGAGGTTTTAGTGAGTTTAATGCCGATGGAATTAAAAGTCTCTAGGCACTCGTTGTGAATGGATTTACATCAGGGAGATTAGAAAGGGGAAAACATTAGTGGTGTCCAGGAAGCTCAGGAGAGCAGCTGTCAGCTGGTTTAGATAGAGAGTTCCCCAGTGGGCATGCATCCTGACAGCCAGGCAGCACGCATGTGCATACCCTGTGGGGTCGGCTCACATGCTCACGAGCTGGGAACACATCCCAGGGCCCACTGCAAGTCATGCCGCACATGGACTCTCACAATGGGATGTTTGCGCTAGCCGGTTTTACAGCCACAATGAACATGAGTGAACACACTGATGGTCTCTCCATTTCAGCTGGCATGCTCTAAAAGACCCTTATGACTTTACCAAAGTGCTGGCCTTTCCCAGTGTGCTCACTCCTTTCACACCGCACTGGAAGGACTGCAAAACAGGCTCTTCTGATATGGATGGACCTTTTACTGCCCACTTTCTTCCCATGAGAAATGTACCTGGAAGGTAGCTATCAAGTATAACTATAAAGTGCAGTTAAAGGGGAGATTGGGTAAGATCTTTATGGAAGAATTTTGCGAGGGTTAGTAAATTCATAGGGACCACGTCCAATTCATTAGGTTCAACTTGTCTGTGAGAGTAACATGGGGAGCCACCACTGTATGTTGACCAAGTTCTTTTTCCAAGCCCTCAGTGTCTGTCACTACTGGAGAAAGCATCCTGGGGCCATATGGCCCTTGCCTGTACCGTTAAATAAGACAGGCATGATCCTGGAGGGTTTTCTCGGACTTCCCTTCCGGGGCTCACTTGCCAAGGCTGTGATCTTTGCTGAGGCATGACAGAGGCAATAGAAGAAAAGACACCATGAGATCTACAGGGAGAGTGAGAAGGGTTTTGGCCTTAAGTACATGAACTGGTTATGCCCCTCTCAGGAAGGCACTGAGAGCTGATTTGTCTGCTGTCCCCCTTTTTATTTTATTTCTCTCCAAAGTCCTCACCACTTGTTAGTGAGTCTTGTTGAGAGCAGAGATCAGGCTTAATTCACCCTGGCTTTCTCCTGAAGTGGGACATCATCAAGCTGAGGACTCAATTCAAATCCTGCTTCAAAGATCTTTATCTCCTCTGCAACCCAGGAGAGCTGACTGGGAGATCAGGCTTTGCATAGCAGGGAGCTCCATGCCCCAGGGAAGATGAGCAGAAGAGAGAGCAAGATGCCTTGCCACGGCAGGGAAGTAATAATCTGAATTTATCAACTAAATGATCACAGGCAAACCAGGGGCAGTTACCTTGCTTTGAAGATAATGCCCTGTCCACAACATACAGCAGAGAGCTGGAATTCATGCCATCCCTTTTCATCACACACAGCATGGTGTCTGCCTATTGGGTCTGGGGTGGGAAGGAAAGGCTACTGGAGTGGTTGACAGTGCCCTCAAGACAAGGTATTAGATACTGAGTACCAGGGGGAGGGCACACACTATGTCTCTAATGTCCTCCCAGTAAGCGGGTAGATTTCATCAAAGGGGTCCACACTGAGGTAGGAGGAGATGGGAGAAAGGAAAGTGCTAGAAAGGAGGGTGAGCACTCCCAGTGCCTCCACAGGGGCCCCCTCTTGTGCTGGCCAGGAGGTGGGGGGAGTGCAGGGAGTCAAGGCAGGGAGGGAGGATGTGCCTTTGAAAGGCTGGCACCCAGCAAGTGGCAAGGAGCAAGCGTGTGTTGTGGCAGATGGCCACTGTCTCTGGGCTCCCATTCATCAACTGGGAGATGCATCTTGGAGAGAAGAGGGTTTTTTTTAAGAAAGCACAGGATTTGGAAGCCAAACCATGAGTACTGTGATAGGGGACACAGCAACACACAGTGAGTGATCAGCAGTGATGTCTAGTCAGGAACTTGTGATACCTCTGGAGGTGCGGGTGTAATCTGTGCTTGGGGATGAAGTAAATATTGCTGTGACTGCTTATCCCAGCAAAGTGCCTGACCTGGTGCTGCTGAGGATATGCATGCCCTGTAAATGTATTGCATCTGAGCTGCTGGGACTGCAAATGCTTGCCTCGAGATGGGTACACAGTGAACTTGAGGTACACGTCTGCCTAGGTTGCATCAGCACCCACAAAGCCTATGTATCTCAGCAAAGGGAGCCACTCCTGAAAGGGCGTTGCAACTGGCATTGCAAAAACCTTTTTGTCCTTCCTGCACTTTGGTTGAAAATTCTTCTAACCCACCATCGTCTCTCTTGAGACTCCTGTTTCTGTTAGTCTGTCCACCAGTGCAAGGAGAACATTGGAGCCGTGCTGGCTGTTGTAATAAGCTCATTCAGGCAGGATGTGTTCACCCCCTGTAAACAGTAGTCATTGTCTATTCCTAGGCAGAACTGTGCTTCTGGAGGACATCTAGCACAACTAACTCATCATGACAACCAGCAGCAACTTCAGGCTGCTTTCACAGAGCTGTTTGTGGAATCACCTCAGCCCTTTAGCACAAGATGTACACTTGCAGGAAGCCCTGCCGCTAGAGAAGAGAGAGAAGCTTCTGGTTTCTGCAAGTAGCGTGTCTCTGGCAAGCGCAGGTCCATGGCTAACGTGTTCATTGCTGACAGCACAGCTCTAGCAGTAGCAATGGGTAAGGCAACTTGTGCTGCTATGAGCTTCTTAGCAGGCGTGAGATGGAAGAAAGGCATTCTGCAGGTCAGTGGGACCACTGACATCACACAGACTTTTCAGCGGTAAGGATGCCAGGGAGCTGTCACCTGCAGGAGAGTGTGGTCTTCAGGCCTTGACTTAGGTGAAGGCAGGCTCATGAACACAAATGACAGGGTGCACTCATCACTTTCCTGAAGAAAGGAAAAGTTATTTGAAGGGCAGCCCCTAGTTAGTTGGTAGGACCTGTTAGTTGCTTTCTGGTGCTGAGAAAATCTGACATTTTCCTGTTGGGACTGACTAGAAGAGATTCAGAGCCCTCTCTCGTTTGCACAGTTAGCAGTGTTTATTCTCACTGTTTTTTCAGGGATTGCCCTGTGTGTGAAATTGTATCCTTACCACGGAGCACTGGGCCGAAGAGAGTGAAGGCCAAGCGCACCTTTGATTTATTGGAAGATTACAACATTGCCTGCAAATCCGCGTGGATGTCAACTTAGTTTATAGTATCTGCACCATGTTACCTTCTCACAACATGTGAAAGGGTGTGAAGGGGCAGACTTTTCATGGGGAGCTGCCTCTGGCCATTGCTATTTTTCACATTGTTCTTGGAGTTGGTGAGCCTGGTGGGTGACATATATGAGGAAATCTGGCACCAAGCTGGAGGACCCATGAGGCTGTATCATGATGTAGCCAAAAAAGTGAGCGGCTTGCTCCTGCTTTGATGTGATCATATGACAGTTTGGTGCTTTATTCAAAGCACTGGTTACAACTTCCTTACTCTTCTTTCCCAAGCACTTCAAGGCCAACCAATGTATTAATAAATTAGAGGGATTAAAATAAACAGTGCTTTGAAAATCATTAGGCATCCCAAAAGCCTGGAAACAAACAGCAGTTGAAGTAAAAATACAAAATGCAAATAGGCTAAGAAATGGGCCATAAGATATTGTAGCCCAGCCCTGGGGCAGCTCTGGAAAGGAAAAATGTGTTTATTCCCTTGTCTTTTTGGGTCTAGACAGATGAACTACTACTGGGGCATCGTGAATGGGGAATAGTCCCTGCCCCAGTTCCTGCAGTGGTACAGAGCCTGCCCCACCAGTGGCTCTACTGGCTGTAGAACAGGGATGTGGGGAGGTGAAGCCACAAGCACCAGCCATGGGGGCTGGAGCTAAGGCAAGATCTGAAGGCTGCAGACTAGAGACCATCTGGGTGAGCAGCTGTCCTAGGCAGCTCCTTCTGCTGCTCTTGGTCCTGGACCCTCACCCTCCAGGCACTGCATACTCAATTCTCTCCTCCTCTCAGCTCATTGCCTTTCTTACTCCAAGTCCAGTTTCTTTTCCCTCTCTGAAGATTCAGGGACTGACACAGCCAATTCACACGGCATCCATTTAATTTTCCCTCAGTGGTACCAAAGCTGGTCCCTCAGCATTGGTGACCACATCAGCAGAAATTCTGTCTGCTGCCAGGGCAATTAAAGACCAAGTTACTCAAATAAACTTTCCTCTTTCTGCATCCTGGCTGGAGTGATGCTTCTATTGTTGTGAACTGCCTTTTTTTGTCAATCTGTGCCAGCTCACAGACACACTACAGCAGCGCTGTCCCATTGAGGAAACACAGTCCCCAGGAACATCACCAGGGGTACAAGCAGTGGATAAGAATGTGGCTGATGATCTGATTGGGTGGTGTTTGTAAGGGGATTACTTGAAACAGGAAATGTTTGAGAAATGCATCAGAGAAACACTCATGTCTTTACTGCATTTAAAAAATGGTGTGGTCCTGCTTAAGTAGTGAAAGTAGTGAGGGCAATCAGTTTCAGCTCTGTGACTGCAGGGTGGTTTTAAGGCCAGGGAACTGCTAAAGAGTCACAACTGGCTGATGCTCCCAGCCCAGCAGGGAATGGGGAGATCTAGTTTCCAGGCAGTGATTGGAGCTCCTGTGTTGGGGAAGGAGAAACTCACCTTCAGCAAACCAAGCAGCCTAACTCTACTCAGAGAAAACTGTGTATTCATGAGGAGGAGGAGGGGGTCAGCTGTGAGAAGTTTGCCCAATTCAGGAATTGCCCAGACCATCTTGAGTGTCTCTTGCATGGCAGACTTCTCAAGCATCACTGGCCAGGGAGAAAACAGTCAGACAAGAAGAGAAAGCTGGCCTAGGAAAAGGCAGAGCCTGTCTGATAATTGAATACTTCTCCCTGCCTGGCCAACATGCTGCGAGTGGAAGGCGTCATGAGGCCAAGTGCCTGCTGCTGCCAAGGGACTTTTCCTCTCCACACAGCCACTGGGATTTCTAATCCAGGCTGGGTAGGACAATGCTGTCATGTTAGTAATGGTATAACTCTCTTAGCAGTCTACCGGTGTGACAGAGTCACAAAGAGAACAGTGTAGGCTGAATATGCACTCATGCTTGCTAAGCCTGTAATCCCAGCTTTGATTTTCTTTCCTTCTCTTTCAATTTATTTTTTTTTTTAAATAATCAGTTCAAACTTAATAAGAGTGAATCACTAGTTGCCTGTTTATCTATCCTTGGCATGGTGTTCAATTTGGATTGCAGAGGGCAGAAGAATTGAGGGGAGAAGAACTGAGAGAGGAAAGGGGAGGCTGGAGAGCGTCCCTGTTTCCTCTCTCCGTGGAAACTAAGGCTGGTATCTTTCTGTGAAACTGAAAATCCTGGCTGCCATTTCCCCCATGGGCAAAAGAGGTTGGTGATAAACTCTGGTCTCCCACCTTTTATGGCTTTCTTAGTAAAGGTTCAGCAGCTGTTAGCAGCTGATGGGAAGTGTTTGGTGGTCTGTGGGATGGAAGGAGGCAGGGTGCATGAGTGCCCTGGAATTGTCTGGACTCTTCTGTGCTTGTTGCAGTTGCACAAGACAAAAGCCAATGATGGACCAAAGTCTTTCCAAGGCTGTGTCTTGCAATTGCATCTGACACTGTGTCTGCACCTCCACAGGGCTGATCTCTTTTCTCTGAAGATCCTAGCAGACCCCAGGATGTTCCTCAGCCCAGGCAGCTGCATGACCTTCCTCTGGGGCTGATTCCAGCACCATAATGTGTTTCTGCACCTGAACCTTCTTGACTCTGTCTGTCTAGGAATCCAACCACCTCTTCTCAGAAGAGGCTTGGGCTGGGCAGTAAGATCTGCAGTTAGGCAGTGCTAAAAAAGTACACAGGGAATTGTCAGATATTCATATGAAGACTTTTGCCCAAGGACCGATGTTAAGAATTGCTTTGCACGGCTCCTCTTGCCCTGGGCAGTCGCTGGCCTGAGTCACCCCTCAGCCAGTCTCACCCCCAGTGCTTCTTTCAGGGTAAGTCCCCTGTCTCTTTGTCTCCAGCAGCAGTCACAGCTTTGCTGTACTGCTCTGGGCTGCAGGTGGCTGTGCTTTTGGCTGGGTGATGCTGAACATGGGAGACGTGGAGCAGGTCATGCGGAATAAGCAGTTAAGTGTGGATTGGTGCACAGGAGAAGAGTGAACAGGAGAGGGCAGGAAGGTCAGAAAATCTACAGATCTGGACAATCATGGAGGACCATTGGAGGACTAGTCAAAGGAGGGTTTCAGCTGGCCTTCTTCCCCTTGGTTAAAAATTGTGTACCCATGACTCACTGTGGCAGGACTAGTCCTGACTCCCAAACAGCTGTGTCCAGATGGTTCATACGTGGTGCTGAGACAGCCTGGCATAGAGAAGGCAGCTCCCTCTGAAGCTAAGGGGAGCTGCAGGGCACTCTGACAGCTTGTGGGGTGGTAAGTGATGGCAGGAAACATGCTGTCGTGCAGGATCACTGCTTCTTTCTCAAGACATCTTGCTTCTGTTGCTCTTTGTGAGTCTCTTCTCACTTCTTCTCATGTGCTCATATCACCTCTCCTTTCTTTCCCTCACTCTCTCTGTGCTTGATGCATGGCCCGGTGAATATAACATAGATAGATAACATTCTATTCTCTTTGCTCTTCCTTGCCATCCTTCTCACTCATCCTTTCTTCCTGTCTCTCACTAACACTCTGTTACTCTCTCTGCCAATTTATTCTTTTCTTTCCTCCCACACTCTGTCCCCGTTTAATCAATCTCAGCACAGGCCTGTTTTCCTCCAGAGCTGCTGTTTCATGCTTACTCGTGTGGAGGGAGGGTGGCCAGGTGTGCAGTTAAGGTGCCAGGTAGGAAGCAGGACAGCTGAGCTAAGACTCTCTTTGGTGGCCAAGGCCAAATCATGTCATACATTCTGTGTCTGGGCTACTTCCCTTTGACATGGGAACGCTACAGCTACAAGTGAATCTGCAGTACTTAAAGGTTGTAGGGCCAAGGCCTGTAAAGCTCATGGAAGCAGGATGGAGCTCTTTGGGTGCCCACACAATGTTTGTTTGGTTTTGGCGCCTAAATAAGCCTGGAGTCCTGTGCCCAGACTGACATATTGGAGGCGCTTTCTCTGCCCTGCCCATTGTCCTAGTCACAAAAATTGCCCCATTCAGTGTCTGATGAGAAATAACCCCATGGAATGCAGTTGACAAGATTTAGTCATGGTGTTTTGACCTGTGGTGATCCAGAGCTTTATTCCTCACAAATCCCTGGAGACCAAGGGCAACTCCTGTTCCATAAGTGCTACCTTTGCAAACCAATTACACAGAGTCCTTGCCTCTCCCATTCCAGCTTCTTTTCTTTTTTCTCTTTCTGCCATGCCCTATGTGTACCTTTGCTTCTTTTCAGCATGATGTGCTTCCACTTTCACCTGGAGATTTCCCCTCCCCACAGCATCATGGCGCTCTGTACCAGAGCCTGACTTGCCTGATAGCTGGTTTGGGTTTGCCCTGAGCTGCCAGATGCTTGCACCTTCTTAACTCTCAGGGGTAGGAGTTGCTATGGGAGACAGAGAGAAAGAAAAAGTGCCTTCCCTAGCAGCTCTCAGAGCCAGAAGTCTTCCATTGAGTGGAGAACACCCCCCTCTTGTACTCCTTCCTCCCCTCAGCCCCCCTTTTAGAGAGTGCTCTGCAGAAAGCTGCCTTTGAAGCCCCTTAATTAGTGTCCCACGTGTCCTGAACGGAGCCCTTCATTACCACCAGCAAGAGGCACAAATTGGCATGTGTTTCAGGTTTGGGCTTAGTG
Source organism: Neomorphus geoffroyi (assembly GCA_033558235.1). NCBI lineage: Eukaryota > Metazoa > Chordata > Aves > Cuculiformes > Neomorphidae > Neomorphus > Neomorphus geoffroyi. Next base: position 17,912,054 of record JAUMJM010000021.1, on the reverse strand, counting down.
CCAGAATTTTGTTCCAGTCCCCTCCCTCCAAACCTCTCCAGCTTCCCCCCTCCTCTGCACACATGCATGCCCACACACACTCACTCTCTCACAGAAAACCGCCCCCCACACACACACACAAGGGATCCTGCCAAAAAAAGAGACATCCCCCTTCCAGCATCTGAGATTTGAGGGGAAAAAAAAAATGGCAAAGGTCACTTTGCTCCCTGCCTCCCTCTGGCTTGCTCTTGGCTCTGCTGACCCTTCAGCATATGCAACTGCAGGTTGGGGGTCATTATTAGCCCCAGAGTATCTCTCACAGCCTGTGGATGTGCTCAGAGGGTGCTAATTAGTGAGAGAAGGGCTGATTAGGTTAGAAATGAAGTGTTTATTTTCTCTTCTTTTTTTGTGTGTACATGCGTAAAAATAGTGGAGCCAGATGGAGTCACAGGGATAATGGGAGAAAAGGCAGCCAGGAGTCGAAGGAGGGGAATCTATACCCCATATCACCTCTCCTGCATGCTCTGGGCCCTGGTTGGTCAGGTACTCTGCAAGCTTGCAGCATTCCTGTGGCACATATGCAGATAGCACACATGCCCTGAGGCTGCCTTGTCCTCCTCGAGATTGAGATGGGCTTCTCTCTGAACAATGTTCTGGAGAAGATTTTCATGCCTGCAGAGCCTCTCATCTCCATCATCTTGTCTTTTCCAGCTCAACCTTAACCCCTTTCTTTCCTCCTTTTTTGCCTCAATTTCCTTCTAGTCACTACTAGCAGAGGCCAACAGGTTACAGGTATCACAACCCTTTTAACACCACCCCCTGCCTTGGCAGTGTCTCAGACCTCATACGCACTGTCCCTACAGACGTATTCCACCTCAGAAGGGTCTTGCCTTCACAGACTGAGGAAATTCAGTCTATCATGTCCACCATGGACTTCACCTCTCCTTTGTGGGAGCTGCAATGCAGGACTCCCAAAGCTGCTTAGGAGTCTGATTTCCAGGAACACCAAGGCCTCTATGCTTGGGAACCAAACACTATTCCTGCCTTGATGTGACTGAATAGCAACTTTGTCTTGCTAAAAGGCTGTTCTGTGCTAGGTAACACCTCTGAATCTGTGAAGGGCAGCTGAGAAGTCTTCTTCCTTTTACTTGACCTTAAGGACATCTCCTAGGCCAGTACTTTAGATGCCTTGGACATTAAACCTTTCTCCAAAGGCCACAGTTTAAGTTGAGAATACTCAGGTCCTAGCAGGCAGGAGGAGAGGGAGGGAAAGAGGCTGTACTTAACTCTGCCGTACAGCTTTCTTCCTGGGGTGGGAATTCTGTTGGCAGACTCATAAGATAGTGGTGTCAGAGTTGGAGGTTGGCATTTGCAACAGGCCAATTTATATGACCTGAGGGCTCACTCTGATTTTTGGAACAGAGGCCATCTCTCCCAAATGGGGATATGACTGTTGAGTCAGGGCTGAGTTTGTTTTGTTGATCACCTTGGGGGTAAGAACTAGTCACTATGACAAGCTGTAGGAATATTTGCAGGGAGGAGTATTTGCTCAGCAGCCAATTAGAGATTTGTGACCTCTTAGCATCACGGCTAACTGGGATGTGTGGACCTGATGGCAGAGGAGATTCTCTGGCTGACACAACTTGGTGGGTCCCAGATGCTTAGTTGTACTTTAGAACCCTATTAGAAAGTATCTGGCAGACAGGGGCTTTTTGTCTATGAAATGAGAAGTCTGGTGTCTTGAGACAGTGGGAGAGTAGCTAGGGGACCCCAGCTCCAGAGGTGTATGTGTGGTAGGAAAACAGCACATACGTATGTGCTGGTGTTTCTAAGCCTGTGAGATGTGACTATGACTGCAGGCATGACTGTTTAGCTGTTGCATGAGAGGAGGGTGTATTTGTCTGGGTACTATTCAGGCCCAATTCTCTTTTCATCGTGACGGTGCTTTTTTACCACGTGGCTCCTGCAAACAGCCGAACAAACAAACAAACAAACAAACAATCACATGGGAACCCAAACTCCCTATTACCACTACATTGCAGATGCAGCTTGATTTGGCCTGTATTTCTCCTGTTGCCACAGCAACCGTAAGCCAGGGAGTAAATCAGAATATTCTCTCTGGTGCTCAACACCCCCATATGGCAAAGTAATAGTGACAGTGTGGAAAGTCTGGTCTGTCTCCCCTACCTCTTCTTCCCAACTCTAGTTCAGCAGAGACCCTCCAGAGACCTATCATATGCCTCTCAGGCCCCTAAGAGATCACAAGCTTCCTCCATGGAGGATGAGGGAACACCATCTTTGCTGTGACCAGCAACCACCCTTATTCCCTGCTCGATTTACTGTGTCTCTCATGATGGGTGTTTAGGTCTGAATCAGTGTTCATGGTTTCAGTTCAGCTGGCTTTTAACAAGATGTGTCCCATCAGCTCCACTAGAGACCTAACAGCATCCAAACCAGACTTAGCAATCTGCTTCTTGCTTCAGCAAACTCTGCTTACAGCTGGGAGATACAGAGCCTTTAGAGAGGAGCAAAGCAATCAGAGCACATTTAGGACCAAGACTCCTGTCCAGCTGAGCTCAGAAATATGCTCGCTGGGACAGCTGCCAAAAGGGCTCCACCAGCTATGCTTTGTGGTGGCCTTGGGCACTTCCAAAGTTGCTGATGTGTTTAGGAGAGAGATCTGTCTGCCCAGAAAGAAGAGTCCTTGGGAGAAAAGGAGGGACTGCTGTCCCCGGAATGAGTGTGGGGCAGTCCTCTGCATGGAGGGAAGAAGCCAGACTTGTATTTTCTATAGCTGCTCTTTCTATGCATGTCCTAGCCTGGAGATTTCCGGGTGCTACTAAAGACCTGGGGGGACAATCTGTGTCCTCGTTTTTGCAGGCAGGTGATTATAGCATATCCATTGCTTGTGCTTTCCCCAGCTCTGGCCACAAACCTTCATTAGGAATCTCACTGTATTCTTTGGCTGGATTTCCCCTGGGAATCCGATTTTAAGGCTCCCCAGTGATTGCTAATGTGTAAATACAGTGTGCTTCAGCACGGCAATGTGATTGCCCGAGTGGATTGGAGCTGTTAACTCTTCAGCAGCTGAAGATCCTCCTCAAGTCTCCCTGCTGTGACAGCCGCCTTGTTTCACAGGGAGATTGTTGGTAGGTGCCCAGCCAGGCTCTAGGCATGCTTATATATCAGTGTGGATGGATGGACCCATGGGCCTCCTCTTGTTTCTGTGGAGAGGAGGAGAAGAAGCAGGAGTGGCCCCCAAAAAAGGCAAAAAGGGCCATTTGATGATTAAATGCTAGAGCACAGCAGCAGTGTAAAAATATACATATATCACAAGCCTTAATTAACACAAGCAAAGGGAAAAGGAAGAAAAAAACCCTACTCTTTAAAGGTTTCACAGAGACTATAAACTGGAAGCAGAGAAAAAAATATAATACATGCAAATTAATGGCATAAATTTAGGGTTACTTAACTTCACAAATGTTAACAAGCTCATAAAAAAAAAGTTATTCTTTCCCAGTTTCCTGTCGCTGTTTGTTTAATTCTCTCTCTCTTTTTTTTCCGTTGAGAAGATTATGTTTTCAGTATATTCCTCTTAAATTAATTCTGCTTCTCTCTTCCTTCTCCCTCCCTCCTTCATCTCTGTCTCTTTCTCCATCCCTGCCTCTGTCTGTTTGCCTTCCTTTCCTGCCTATCTATCATATTTTTAATGTCCTCATCATCATAGTATCTAGTTTTGGATACAGTACTATCTCATTTCTCTTCTTTTTTCCTTTCCTGGCTCTCCCCTGCTTCCACCCCACCCTTCTTCCCAGCTCTCACTCAGCCTTCTCCCCTCTTCTCCTGTTTTATTTTTTTTTTTCTTTTTTCCCCTGTAGCAGTCAGTGTAACTCCAGCCTGGTAATGCTATACACAACACTGCCAATTTCCAAACACGCATTTTTCCCTGCCACCAGCAGACAAAGAAGGCCAGGAGCAAATTAAGTGGTCTCCGGCTGAACTGCTCGTTTATCAACCATTAGAATGCCTGTTTGTTGCCGCAGACAGTATAGCTGGAGGCAGAGGTAAGAGTGCGTGGGCAGGCTGCATTGCTACGCCACAGTCCCACTTTGAAACAGCTGTCACAGTTCCCCCTACACCGTCCCCTTTATTTGAGATTCTGCTTCTGTACAATGGTGGATAATAAAGGGCACGATAGCTCCTTGCTGAGCCCAGGAAGTCATGAGTTCCTGAGGTCACGGTGTCTCTGCTTCCCGCATATTTCTTGCTTTGCTTACAGATAAAACTAAGTTTAGAAAACTCAGGCAATTGCCAGTTTAGCTCTGCCAAAACTAATTTCTGCAGAAAGAGGACATGTGCCTTTTTTTCTGCTTATTTTAAATCCACCAAGGACACCCTAAGTTGCATTACTTGTGACGTAACCCATCCTGTCCGTGATGCTATGGCGTTTTGTTCTCAGGCTCTTGTTCTCATTGCTTCAAGGGAGGATGGTTAAAAAAAAAATCATTTTGACTTATGGACCAGACTGAGTCATAGGAAGACATCATTAAAAAAAGAAGGGGTGGATATCATCATTTTTGGCCACAAGCCATCCCTGGAGCTTTCAAAGTAGCCTGTAAATATTACTGCCAGCTCTGTTTCAATATCAGAGACAGCAGTCCTGGCCAATAGTTTTTCTCCTCAATGGCCCAATTCAATATTTGAGAATACTGGAGAGCAGAGGGTGAAGTCAGTGTTTCATTTAATATAGCAATCTCAGGAAAAGGGAGGTGAAATTACAACCTGGAATCCCTGGACAGCAGTGAAAATAAGAAAATCCAAACAAGCAAAGGGAAAAAAAGGATAAGAGTATATTTCTCAAAGCGAAAGAAATGATGCTGGTGGGTGGGTAACAAAGAGGCTAGGAAGAGGAAGCACAGAAGGAGATTCTGTTGTGTTTGGAAGATGTGGGAACCATCAGCACAGATGTTGCCCAAGAAAGCAATTGAGAAGCTGAATGGGACTTGCATAGGTTTACAGTTGGATACATGCTTAAATATATTGCGGGTTGAAGACCTGAATGAATGAGAAGAAATAATCATACTGGAGTCCCCATGCAGTATCAGTTTCTGTCCAGATCTACATCACAGGCTTTCCCACCGATTTAAACTGTTGCTTTTCCTGGGTAGGAGATGAGTCAGGGTGACTATAGAGTTTAGAGTTTGGCCTATGAAGATTAAGAGGAGTAGTAAGGAATAAATAAAACATGGCATATGCAAGGGTGACTAAGGACTAGAAGAAAAGCGAAGAACAATGTGGGGGAAGGAATAAGGGCTATGGTGAGGAATGAGGAGGGACTGTCAGATTAATTACTTGCTAGGGCTACCTGGAGGGAGATCTGGGGGGGATGTGGCATCACTCCCTGGACATGGAATATATATTACCTGCATTAGTGGGTAAGACATTTATGTGCCCCTGTTAACTGAGTGATACTCCTTTTTTCCTGTCCTTTCAGCTTGGAAACAGTGTGGAGCTGTTTTGTTTGTTTCTCACTGAACATATTTACAGCACCTAGGAAACCAGAAGCCCTGTATCAATTGCAGCCTCCGTGTACTTTGCTATTAACAGCACTGAAAGAGGCAGAGCAGCAAATAGGTGGGGAAAAAAAAAGATTGAAATCTGGACTGAGGAAGAACAAAGAAGAGGGTGGGGTGTTTTTTTAAATTAAGTTTCCCCCTATTTTTGATTGCTTCGTAGCTTGATTTAGCTTTGGCCTACATAATTAAAATGGAGGATGGCAAGGTACCAGTAGAGACAATTATTTTGTTGGGTCATTTGCATAGACCTTGTGGTTGTTGCATGGCTGCTGTAGGTAATGCAACACTATGAGTAGACATATATATAATTGTAGAGAGGGGGGATGAATAAACGTGTTTCAAAGAACAAGGAGAATTCTAAATGTCAGCAAAGGGGTATATGACTCACTCGTTGGGAAAATACTATTATTGGATATGTAAGTAGGACTGTATAAAGCACTCAGAGGAGGGATGCTACTAGAAAAAAAGGAGAATTAATAAGTGAAGGTAGCATTTGGATAAGTGACAATGAATGAATGAGGAGATGTGCTTTAAGTGCCACGAGCCAACACAGGGCCTGGAGTGAAAGCAGAAGGAGAATGCAGGGTGAGGGTGGCAGGGATGAAAAGAGAGAGATCATGTGCGAAAAGGAGGAGCATTAGTGGAGACTGCTGAACGGATGAGTGTTTGTTAAAAGACTCTACTTGGCTTTTGGCAGAATAATGGTGACAAAGTGTTTCTGTTCTACTGAGTCGGGATTAGGGAAGTAAATGAGCTGGAACTTCATGGCAGGAGAGGAAATGGCTGTGCTGAGGAGGCAGGAGGAGGCCCAGGACTCAGCTGGATCTAGCCTCTGCAGAGGTGGGTTATGCTGCGATGGATGAGTGGTGTGGAAGAATACTGCCTTGTTTTTCAAAAAACAAAAGCAATATTTAATTATAACAGATGGTGTTTTATGGATTACAAACATGGTTGAAATGAGCAGTGCAGGATCAAGGCATTTTATGAGTTCAAGTCAGGCATAGACAAGAATTTTGACTGATGCTGCTAGTACATTTGACAACAAAGTTGCAGTTTTCTTGAGTCCAGAACATGTTTAACTTGAAATCTTTTGCTGGGCACCATCGCAGCAGGGCCATTCCACATCCTCACAGTCTGCCCAAGCGGAGCACAAGGAGTCCAGCCTCTTCCGTGACTGGATCAGTCCAGTTTGCAGCAGGGGCCAGGGAATCTCCAGTCTTGGAGGAGATTTCCAGAGCTGATAGTTTGGGTCCAGCGAGGAGCAGCACCAGTTCTTATTTTGGTTTTGAATCCCTGAATTTCCAGTAAGCTGCTTTTTTGGCTGGCTTGGGTTGATTGAGTCGGTAGAGAGACAGATGTAGGTGGATAATGGGGAGAGGGGGTGGTAAGTGGCAGAGCTATTGCCTTAGCGAGAGGGAAGGATGCTGTTTAAGTACTGCCAGTCCCCATTCAGTGAGCAAGTGGTGAGTCAGGGGCAGATACTGAGTCAGCATGAAGGTGGATGGGTAGGTGGGTGGGTAGAGCACCCTGGCTAGTTCGGTACAAACCACTCAGCCACACCATTGCTCTCAGCTCCCTGTGGGAAAATTGCAGGCAGTGGTTCAGGCTGCTGCATCCCTTGTTTCTCCCCTGCTCATGCAATTCCTTGGGCTGCCTTTCTGATCCAGCAGGGCTTCAGAGAGGGCTTTTCACCGTAGCCTCTGGTGTGACAAAGAAAAACACATTTTTTCCTGACATGTTCATGATCCTACTTGCAAACTCTATGAGGGGTGGTAGTAAAAGAAGAGGAATGAAAACATCTGATGAAGGTAGAGAGAGCCCTTCAGCCTGCTCACCCTGAAGATATGACTCGTGCAATCTGGGAGCTGGTGAAAGGTGGGAGGGGAAGAGGAAAGAAAGAAAGGAAGGAAGGGAGGGAGGAAGGAAGGGAGGGAGGAAGGAAGGAAGGAAGGAAGGAAGGAAGGAAGGAAGGAAGGAAGGAAGGAAGGAAGGAAGGAAGGAAGAAAAAGAAAGAAAGAAAAAAAAGAAATCAGGTAGAAAGGAGAGTGTGAGAGAGAAAATATTTGAGAGATGAAAAGAAATTACCATACGGCAGGATCCTGTTATTCAACCTAATTTTCAAAGGACTGCAGCTGTCGCACTGAGATAATCTGTTAATTATAACAGTCATTGTGTTTTGGCAATGGAAGAAAAAAACCCAGCTCTAAACAAGGCAAGGTAGTGGGGAAAAGAGAGGGGAGGCACAGTTGTGTCAAAATGCATGTCAGATGTAAGCTTGAAATATAGGTGGGCGAGTTGGCCGGGAGGAGGGTCCCTTCACAGCAGGCCTGAGCTGTGCTACTGTGCATGGGGATGAAGGATGGAGGGAAGGTGGAAGCAGCCATGTAGAAACATTACGTCCTTTCCAGTATGGGACGTCCTTCTTGTGCTGAATCCAGGCACAGCCAGGGGAAGAGTTTTGGTGGGCTAAAATGCCGCCATTAGCAAGTGCTGCCATGGCATTCCATTCTCAGGTCATCTGAAAGAGCTTCTCCACGCAACCCCACACTTGAACTTTGCTTCTGCCCCACACCAGACAAGGACTGCATCTGCCATATTTCATAGAATCACCCTCTGTAAAAGGCTTCTGCTTCTAGCTGACTCTTCATTTGCAGGAAACCTGAGCACAGGGGCTGCCCCATCTTTTGACATCTTGCAGACTAATGACTTGGGGTAATGACATTTGACTGTCAGAGTGTCTGGGAAGGCCATGCAAGGGTAGATGCTTCCTCTCACTGGAATCATGACTCGACTTCCAGAGTTTTCTTGCTGGAATTGTACTGAGGTAACTGCATGGCCTGCTTGCAGAGAGGTTTCACTGCTGATGATGGAACCTCTCTCAGATGGCTGCTGAGGGGAAGGTTGTCTGGAAGCTGAGAGCACGTTGAAAGATGTTGTGCCCCATGAGAGTCTGCAGAACTGGAGGTATCCTACATAGGATGACTGGCTCCCAGTGCACCTTGTGAAGTGACTGCTGTCTTTGGCCAGCCCAGGACCTATGTGATTTCTTAAGCTCTGAGTCCTTTCAGCAAGAGATAGTGAGATATAATGCAAGGACTAACTCCTTCCCTGCCCCACCTGCAGGGTAGCATGTTTGGGAGCACTCCAAAATGGCACTGCTGGGTTGCTGGGGATGTATTTAGCATTCAGAAATACTGAAAGGGTGCTTGGTTTGAGTGAGGGCATCTCTCACCTAGCTTGTGGATCTGCTGTCCACAGCCAGCCCAGTGGAAGCCAGGAGCTGCTGTTGTATGAAATAGGGCAGGAAGGCCAGCACAGGACAGCAGAGTTGTGATGGTGACCCTGAGGGCATGCGAGTCTTCCCGGTGACATCACATACCACACAAGACCTTCTCCTGGCCTTATACTGGACATGCTACCCTCCTGGCCTTATGCTGGACATGCTAACCTCCCCTGCAGCAGTGCCCTGCACACAAATAGTACCAGTGCTCCCACCCTGCTCCCTAGAGCAGCGCCCTCCCATGCACCCAAAGCTCCCACTCCTGGACTGTTGCCTGCAGCTGCTCACATGCACATTTATGAAGAGTTGTCACTCCTGTCTGTTTTCCCATGACAGCTTACAGAGAACAGAGGTCATTCCCTGTCCCCTTTAGCAATTCCATCCCATGCACACATGCACAGAACCAGCCCTCACACCCTGCTCCCTGCAATGATTCACACTGGGGGACACAGACAGAAGCAATGCTCCCACCCCTTTTCCTACAGCTCTTCTCCCGTACACACACTCTCACAACCATAGTTGTTTCCCATGATCCACGCATGTCGATGTGCAGCCCATGCTCCCACCCTGTTTCCTACAGCACCTCACACACAGCCAGCACACCCACCCCTTTCTCCACAGCAGCTGCTTCATACAAACACACATGCGCGCGCACACACACACACACACAAACACACACTCTCACAACCAGTGCTTTGCATGGTTCCCTGTGGCAATTCCTCCCACTAGGAGTCAGCATGCATTCTGTGCTTCATTAAATGATTAACCCACATACACCCCCAGCCTGCATATCCACCCCATCACCTATAGCATCTCCTCCGCACATACTCCCCCTCCACTTCACACCCCCAGAGCTGACACTGCCACCCCTTTCTCTGCAGTGACTCACACCCATGCAAGTGCCTAGGCTGAGCCAGCCTTGCTGTTGTGTTCCCTATGGCAGGTCCCTACAGACAGTCATACAGAGCCCACGCTCTCTCCCCCGTGCCTTCAGGAATTTTTTCTAAGCCATTCCTCTGCTTTGTGTCTGGGCTGTTGGGATGACAAAAAGGACACTAATGTTTCCCAGGTCCTCCTCTCTCCTGGAGGAAGAGTGATGAAGGTGGCTTTATTGCTGATGATATTTTTTATGGAACCTGTAATCTCTTGACATCCTCTTCTGCTTGGAGAAGACTGTTCCCCAAGCCTAGCCCCATGTGTACAATCCTGTGGGCTGCTGCTGCAGGCTGTCTGTGTGGAGCTGGCTTGATGCAAATCCCCCTTAATCTTCAATAATCATATTAATATAAAAGGTAACCATCACATTAATATAAAAGGTAACCATTTCACTTTCGAAAACAAAGGTGGCTCTCTGGCCTGCCAGGGAACCACTGGCATATGAAAGACCTTTCTGCCAGAATTTATCACTCTAAAATAAGATTTACGCTTCTAAAGATCTCTCTTTTCTTTCATGCTTCTGAGCTGCTTCATTTTCCTCCCTTGAGCTTTCCCATTCTCTCTTTCTTGCTGCCTAACAAATTAGGCATCTAATCGCTGCTGGGGAGGCGCGGTGGGAGAGCAGAGGTTTTGTATACAGCACCATGTTGTTTTTCTTTCATGCTTAGTATTTAAGCTGTCTGGCCCAGCCAAGGTTTGGAGGCAATGCCTGCGCGTTAGCCTAAACCTGGGTGCACCTGTATGGCAGATGGCAACTTCAGGGTAACACCCAAACTCTTCCTATGGCCCAAACTCGCCAACAGGTAAGACTGCAGAGCAGCATGTCCTTGGGGCAGTCCTACAGCCTGTATTTCAGCTCTCTGCCCTTCCTCCATGTGGGACTTCATTGTCACTGGCTGGAATTTGAGTGCTGCAAGCATGCTTGCAGCAGTGTCCTGTGAGAAGCAGCTGAGATCCCATGTAGTTTCATGGGCATAATCACCACAATGTCCTGCTGGGACCCTAGTGCTTTGGGCTTCAGGGACAGCTGGAGTTTGGGAGCTGCAACCCTCCTCCCCACTCATGGCAGGGCCAGCCCAGCTTTCAGACAGACGATTTTTCTCCCCGCAGGCACTGTGGATTTGTATATGTTGAACTGAACCTGCCCAGAGTTGAACCACTAGACTTCTCTTGCAGCAGCTCTCTACCAAAACCTCAGAGTCTCTCATGTTGAATAGCCACCCTTCAGCAAGACCCGTTGATACCAGTTCAACCCTGTAAGGGATGAAGGTTTTGTTTTGTCAGTGACATGAAAACACCTTTTGTTGCATGAGTTTCTAGGGTGGCTCTACAGCTTTTTTTTTTTTTTTCTTTTTATACTTTTGTCTAAGCCAACTCCTCTGTTCTCTATATTTTTGAAGCTACAGGACCAATTTCAAATGAATGTAATGTTGGGACGGATCTCAGAGATGCTGAGATCTTATGTGTTCCATGAAAATAGAGGGATAAATTAGAGAAAAGAGAAAGCGAGAGAGAAACCTTCACAGAGCCTCATTAAAGGAGAGAGTGCTGTGTGAGCTCAGCCCTTGGTGGTCATCAGAGAAGCTGCAGCAGAAGACATCCTCTCACTTTCATACACACATGCAAATGTCTTCCATGTCACAAATCCATGGGCTGCCAGGCTTCCTGCTCCCTCTTCTCTTGGCCCTAAACTTCTCAGGTCTTCGGGAGCACCTCTGGACACAGCCTCGTGTTCTTTGCTGCATGACTTGATAGTAACTTCTGCAATAAATGGGACTATACCTGGATGCAGCATGGCTAAGAGGGAAGGGGCTGCTGTTGTATAAGTGCCACATGTAACCTGTGAGATATGCCCGTGGCACTGTCCTTTCACTAAATCCCAGGGCAAAAGCAAGGACTGTCTCTGGATGTTGATTTGAAGCAGCTGCAGTGATATTCAGACCACTGTGTATTACAGAGACTATGCAGCAGGTGTGGGGTGCCTTCAAGTAAGGCTACAACACCCAGAATCATGTACCTATGGGAAAGGCTCCTTTATCAGAAATTGGTTAGAGAAATCTTGGAATGACCGTGAAGCCAGGAGCCAGGAGGCAGAGCCCCTGGTAGATGTTTGTTCCCTGAGGCCTGCCAGGATCAGGCATCACACTGAGCTGGGAAGAGGGCTGATGCCCAGCTGTAGCACAAAGCTTAAGAAAGCAGCAGGAGCTTTGGCCTGGTTTTGGGGTGTCCCCAGAGGAGCCAAGAGTGTTTGGCAGGTTTTTAATGCATGCATTTCTAATGGGATGCTCTTAGCACCGTTTAAGCAATGGTAGAATTAAGTGCTGGCTTTTCTAGTGCACTGGGCCCCAGGAGGACAAGGTTGACAAGGTGAAAATTTCAGACCCAAACTGCTGCTGTGTGTGGCTTTTCTGGTTGCCCCTTTTACACTGTGGCACCTAGACCTCGTATCCTCCTTCAGTCGTGGTTCTTTCACTCTCTGCTTTTTTCTGCCCCTCATATCATGCCTACCTGCCTTCATACCTGGCCATAGAATCATAAAATCATAGAGTCGTTCAGGTTGGAAAAGACCTTTAAGATCATCAAGTCCAACTGTTAACTTAGCACTGCCAAGTCCATCACTAAACCATGCCCCTAAGCGCCACATCTACGCATCTTTTAAACACCTCCAGGGGTGGTGACTCAAACACTTCCCTGGGCAGCCTGTTCCAGTGCTTGACAACCCTTTCACTGAAGAAATCTCTCCTAGTATCTGATCTAAACCTTCCCTGGTGCTACTTAAGGCCATTCTTGTCCTGTCACTTGCTACTTGGGAGAAGAGACTAACATATATCTTGTTACAACCTTCTTTCAGGTAGTTGTAGAGAGCGATAGGGTCTCCCTTGAGCCGTCTAACTAGTGACTGTATGTCTGTATCACCCACACCCTGTGCCATCTTGATCCCCAAGCCAAAGGGTTGTTTGTGGCTGTCAGGACATCCAGTTCCTGAGCCAAATTTGAGGCTCTGCTTACTCCATTTCACCCTCCCTGATCTCTCCTTTAAACATGGAAACAATCCCTGTGGCCTTCTGCTCTTCTTCAAACAGTTTGCTGCAAAGAAATGCCAATAACATTAAGGCATCCATTAGTAGGGAATAAACCAAAGGGAAATCCTTGAGAGCTCAGAGCTGGTGGGTTGACTTGTGCCAGCCAAGAAGCGTATAGACTGGGCAAAGTGAAGAAGCATTAGAGAGGAAGGTAAAGGGACAGAGATAGTGCAGGGGATTGGCTGTATCTCTGCATGGGGCAATCTCTGGAAAAGGTGGAACAAGTTGGCGGCTGGCACTGAGAAGTATCAGAGTTCCATCCTGTGGAGAGCCAGATGTGTTTCCTATCTAATGCATCAGGGGAGAGAGTGTCAGGAAATTATTTCTCATTGGATTATAAGGTTGAGAAACAAGGCAACAGCCTGTAAAAACTTCTGCCTTCTGTTTCAGTGCTGGCTGATGCAAAGATGAGGCAGCAGCTGGAGGCCATCATATGACAGTCACAAATGGCATGAGCGTGGTGGCCTCAGACAATAAGCTGTGGGGAACAGAGGCTTCCTCTCTGTCTTTTCCATTGGGCTAGCTCTTCTCTCCCTCCCCTTCTCTATCTTGGCTTTACTTTTAGGATTATTGAATATTTAAGTGTTTCTCTGTGACACTATCTCTGATCCCTTAATCCAGCTGGCCTGGTAATTCCACAGACCCAAATCATCTCAGATTTCTCCACAGACGTAAGCCTTGTTCCTCAAGGGTTCACTCCTCCTCCATTTATCTTCCTTCATTTTAATTCTGCCCTTTGTGTCTCTGCTAGAAATTGGTTTGGCTTTTGCAGCAAAAGCTTCAGTGATATCTTTAGTGAGCAGCCTCTCCCTGAAATAAAAGGGGCAAGAGGGGATCTTTATTTTTCATTAACTACGGATCCTTTTCTCTGTTTTTTATTGGTTGATTTGTCCTCAAAATTAAAAGAAAAAAAAGAGAGTGCAGTGCCCACATGTTTTCTGTGCTGTATGAAATTATTTTTCTGTGCTGCCTGAGGACGCTCCTGCCAGGCTCCTGTCTCAGCACAGTGGGAGTAGAGTTGAAGCTGTAGCCAGAGGGAAGGGTGCTCCAGGCTGCCTTTTTCAGTCAGAACCAGGAGCTTGCCCAGAGCCCAGAAATATATTGAAGTAAATGCCACTTTGCTCCTGATTCCTGTAAGGTGTCCTTTCCCACAAAGGGGCAGCCTTCAGAGCTCCCAAAGAGAGTTAGCAAATTAGGAAGGTGGAAGCTGCGCAGCTCTCTTGGGTGAGGAGTAGGTGGGTCATGTCCTCCAGCTCAGGGCTGCTGGAGTAGCTAGGTGAGAGACTGGAAGCTGTTTGACACACTGCCTTACACCCTGCCCCATCCAGCTGGTCTGGCTCAGCTCAAAAGCACTGTCCCTGCACCAAGAGGCAGGAACAATTTTTAGAGCACAAGTGGTTACACGTGGTTTGAATTATTTATCCTTCTTGCATAAGGAAGGAAGGAAACAGAAAAGAAAGTATGTTTTTTAGGGGGAGAGAGGCTTGTCTGCATTTCCCTTGCTTCCTGCATTCTGTGTGTATCATTTTCAGGCAGCCGTGGCTTTGGTTTTACTTGAGGCTTGCCTTTTGTTTACATTAGAAGTTTTGAGCCATCTGCAATAACAGCCTTGGGTTGCCCACTCTCCCTCACCTTCTGCTTCTACCTGCATGCCACTGCCTTCTCCCAGGATCCTGGCTGTAACCACGAGAGCCCGGGTACCCTTCTGCATCCCTCTGATACAAGATTATAGGTTGTGAGGGTTCCCTTCCCAAAAGCTTATCAGCATGGCAGACACCACTCTTCTGCTTTTTGCACCCCCTGTAATGCTGTCTCTTCCCCATCTCCCTCTTCTCATGAAAACTTTCTGTCTGTAGTCTTATCTCAAAACCCCCTCCAGCTGATGCCTCTTCTTGTCTCCTGTGTGCTTTCTTTTCCAGATTCCAGTGACAGATGGATCTCTCTCATGCGCATTTGCTCTTTCACTCCCTGTATTTTTGTTTTCAACATGTTTGATCTGAAGCTCTGAAGCTTCTCAGAGAGAACCTGGGAGAGAAGGAAGAGAAGGAGGAGGAACCGAGGGAGCGTGAGCGACAGAGGAGGCAGCCCTGCCTTGTTCTTCCAAATAACACCGTGGAGGGGTGGGGGAAGAAAAGAGCGGGAAGGACCTGGGTTTGTTTTGGGGTAGGTTTGGTGTGGGTGGGGGGTGGGTGGGAGGGAAGAAAGTGGAAAAGGTGGGCAAGTCACTCATGAGCATCAAAGAAGATTCATTATCCTGGGTCTGAATTTTTGTTTAGAAAAGAAGCACAAGGCGATTCCCTTCCAGACCTGTGATCCATGGTCATAGCTTTTAGGTGTGCTGCAAGAAGATTGCATGTGATCCCCTCTGCTCCATCCTCCTGGCTTGATCCAGAGGGATAGAAGGAACAATGGTGACGACACCCAATAGGACTGGGGTGCTCATGGCCTTCCATTGCTAAAAACCAATTACCGCCCCTTTCTTTTGCCTTTGCCCCTTATTTTCCTTTTGCTGGGGTCCTGAGATTTGGGGTACGGTTTTTTTTCCATCCTGATGAGAGCACCACTGCAGACCATGATGTGCCTGGGGTTGTGGGCAGCTACTCTTCTCTGCTTGTTTTCCCCTGGCACTGTTCAAGCTGACTGCTGGCTGATTGAAGGGGACAAAGGTTATGTGTGGCTGGCCATCTGCAGCCAGAACCAGCCCCCATATGAGACCATCCCCCAGCATATCAACAGCACAGTGCATGATTTGCGTCTGAATGAGAATAAGCTCAAAGTGGTGCTGTACTCTTCCCTCAACCGCTTTGGAAACCTGACTGATTTGAACCTGACCAAGAATGAGATCTCCTATATTGAGGATGGAGCTTTCATGGGCCAGTCAAACCTCCAGGTCTTACAGCTGGGCTACAACAAACTGACCAACCTGACAGAGGGCATGTTGCGGGGCATGGCTCGTCTCCAGTTCCTCTTTGTGCAGCACAACCTAATTGAGCTGGTCACCCCTGCTGCCTTCTCTGAGTGCCCAAGCTTGATTAGCATTGACCTGTCATCTAATCGTCTCAGCCGTCTGGAGGGGAACACTTTCACTAGCTTGAGCAATTTGATGGTATGTGAGCTGGCTGGCAACCCTTTCAACTGTGACTGTAGCCTCTACAGCTTTCTTAACTGGCTGGCACTCTTCAACAATGTCACCAAGAACTATGATCGGCTTCAGTGTGAAACTCCACGGGAGTTTGCTGGGTACCCTCTGCTGGTACCTCGGCCTCACCACAACCGCAATGCCATCACCATCTTTCAGTCCATGTGCAGAGGTGGCACTATCCCCTCCCTCTCCAGGGTCAATCCCACCCCTTATACCCCTGACTCTCAGCGAGACCTGGATGAGGGTTCAGCCATCAGCCCTGGGGACTTCCTTTCAGTCAAGCCTCCAGCCTCCTCCACCACTGACTCCTCCTTCAGTCCCAGCATCAAGCTCCATGATGTCACCATCACCTCAGCCATCCTGATGGTAACCATCCCCATGCCCTACAGTAAGATGTATGTGCTGGTCCAATACAACAACAGCTATGTTTCTGACATAGCAACACTGAAAAGCAAGAAGGAATATGTCACTGTCAACAAGTTGAAGGCCCACACTGATTATACTTTCTGTGTGGCCTCCATCCGCAACAACAGGCGTTACAACCACACTTGCCTGACCTTTGCAACCCGGAGCAAAGGCAGGGAGGACCCTATTTCCAGTACTTCCACCACCACCCACTATATCATGACCACCCTGGGTTGTCTCTTTGGGATGGTCATTGTCCTGGGGGTGGTGTACTACTGCCTGCGGAAGCGGAGGATGCAGGAAGAGAAACAGAAGTCCCTCAATGTCAAAAAGACCATTCTGGAAATGCGTTATGGATCAGATATTGATACCAGTACCATGGTCCATCCTTCCCAAAAGCTGGGTGAACCACCAGTCATCCCTGTCTCACGGATGTCCTCCATCCCTTCGATGATTGGGGAGAAGTTGCCCCCTTCAAAGTCAATGGAGGCTGGGATGGAAACTCCTAAAGTCACCACTAAAGGTAACTACATTGAGGTGCGGACTGGTGGTGGGGATGGGCTAGAGCGAACCCAGCGGGATGAGGATCTGAGGGAGCTTGACAATGGACAAGGCTCAGCTGCTGAGATCTCTACTATAGCCAAGGAGGTAGATAAGGTCAACCAGATCATCAACAACTGTATTGATGCCCTCAAGCTGGACACAGCCTCCTTCCTGGGTGGTGGGACTGGTGTTGACTCAGACATGGCCTTTGAGTGCCAGTCCATCCCAGCCAGTTCCTCGGGTGGGCTAGAGCGGCCCAGCTTTCTTTCCCCACCCTACAAGGAGAGCTCCCACCACCCTTTGCAGCGTCAGCTCAGTGCTGATGCTGCTGTGGCCAGAAAGACCTGTAGTGTCTCTTCTAGTGGCTCCATCAAGAGCGCCAAGGTCTTCAGCTTGGATGTGCCTGACCACCCACCGCTCAGCAAGTCTGACTCCAAATACATTGAGAAGGGCAGCCCACTCAACAGCCCTTTGGATCGTCTTCCCTTGGTGTCTCCGGGCACCATCCACCACTTGGAGGTCAAGCCTTCTTACCATTGCAGTGAGCACCGTCACTCCTTTCCGGCCCTGTACTATGAGGAAAGTGCTGACACCTTGAGCCAGCGGGTGTCATTCCTCAAGCCACTCTCCCGATCCAAGCGAGACTCCACTTACTCCCAGCTCTCCCCCAGACACTACTTCTCCGGCTACTCCTCCAGCCCTGAGTACTCATCAGAGAGCACCCACAAGATCTGGGAGCGATTCCGGCCTTACAAGAAGCACCACAGGGAAGAGGTTTACATGGCGGCTGGGCATGCCCTGCGAAAGAAAGTTCAGTTTGCCAAGGACGAGGATCTGCATGACATCCTGGATTACTGGAAAGGTGTCTCTGCTCAGCAGAAGCTGTGACTCTCCCTCGCTTTTTCCAAGGAGACAATAAAAAACAAGAAGCCCCCTCCAACAACCAGAAATACAATGCCACTTGACTGTGAAAAATAAACCAACAAGAAAATACTCCAGACAAATACAAAATTGACAAAATTGTTTCTTAAAGTTTACAACAACAACAGAAAACTCTGACACACACAGGCACACACAGACACAGACACAGACACACACCGAATTGTCTCTACTGTGTTATGGGGACCATTGTTCTGTTTGCAGATTGTTGGGAGGAGCGTCCTGCTGTGGTAACAACACTTGAGTGCAGATGGGTGGGAATGACGCAGGAGGGGATGGCAGTGGTGGCAGAGGAAGGACAAGGATGGACACTCACTGGGCATGAAACTCAGCTGTGAACTATTGCTCTTTCTGTTTATATTGAAGGCTGCTTTTTCTTTTGGTTGGGAGGGGAGAACTTTGGTTTAGAAAGCTTCTTTGCCCATCTGATACATCTACTTTTCCAAATCTTCCATCACTATTTTTTCCCTATTTCCTTTGGCAGTGGAGGCTTTTCTCTCTCTCCAGTCCCTTTCCAAGACAGATGGGATTTGTTGGAAGAAGTTCTCTTGCTTCTTTTAAGTCTCCTCTTCCCTACCCTTCTCTGTTAGAGCTCCCTAGGCTTGCACTTTCTGTATAGAAACTTCATGAACCTCCATCCTCCTTGGAGGAAGGAGAGGAAGTGCAAAGGACCAAGGGAGATAGGACCTGTCACACAACCTTGCTGCTTTTCCTCTTGCCATTCTCCTGCTGTGTCTTTGCTGATGAACACCAGCAATTCTAGAGTGATGGGCATTCTCCAGGCCTGCTCAGAGCCAATTTTCTACCAGGTGATGTGCTCTTTAGCATGGCAATCCAGGTCCTCAGGGAGTGGTGGAGGAAAAGGCAGGAAGGTCTGGTCTCAGAAGTGTAAAGTATTCCCATCTCTCCGCAAGTGTCACAGATAAGAGGTCTGTCCCTTGAGACACATCCGTGCTCTGGCTTCACTTGTTCAGTATGTTCTGCAGCTCTTCCCAACTGACTTGCACCATGGAGTGTGGGGTGTGTGCGTATGCGTGAGAAGAGCATCACCCATCCTCCTCACTCACAAGTGGATGTGAAGAATAGGATTTCAGTTACTCACTTCACTGGGTTCACAGAAAGGCTTTCTCTTGAGTAGGCCATGCATGGATAGGAGACAGTCTAAGGTGAAGGCAGGAGTGCAAGAAACAAAAGGGATGTAAGAATGGGGCCTGGGAGTAACCCAAGAGGGATGGGTCCAGGAGAAGCTCCCTTTGTGTGTGCGAGCACACTGTGTGTGCTGGGATAGAAGAGGATACCAGCCTCTGGATGGCAATGCTCCTTTGAATACTTAAAGGCCCTCATGAGAGTCAGAGCAACTTATCACCTCATAAATCCTTCACCTTCTCACAGTTAACTGTGACAAAATTTTCTTAGGGATCCTATGATTTCTTGCCAAAAACCCGGTTTCACTTGCTAGGTCCCAATCTCTGTCCCTTGGATAGAAGATCTGCCACGGAGTTGGGAATGAACCTACTGCCCTCTCCACTTTATCCTATTTCTGAGCAGCCCAACAAAGCACAATCTTGACACCACCTCCCACAAAGTTTTCTTGTCAGGCAGAAGTGCTGCCTGCTGAGTGCATCTTGATGAAGCACAGCAGGCCTCGTCTCCATGAGCTGCACACCCCAGTTCTTGAGAATTTTTCACCTCTATCAGGATAAGTTTGAGGGCCTATGTCTGTTGGCTTTTTCTAAGTGTCTATTTCCTTTCTGAGGTGTTTCTCAGTAGACCCAGTGTTTTTGAGGGCCCTGGTAGAAGGATGAGGGTGTAGAAGCCTTCTCTGGGAGGGATTTACATGCTGCCTGCAGAGAACCTGTCCATTATCTCTCAGGTAGTAGCACTGATAGCTGTGAAAGCTGGTTTCTGTGCCACAGGTGACATTACTTCATCTTCTGTAGGTGAGAAACAGCAGTGGGCAGAGCCTGGTGTGTAAAAAACAAGAGTGGGCATCCCCAAAGCCTAAACTTGTGAAGAACCTCCAGGTTCCCTCTTTGTATGGATGCTGATGGTAACAATCCTAAGCTAGGTCTTGATCCCATTCATTACCTCAGCTTCCCCCCAGTAAAAGCATCATTTTGCATTGAGTCCAGAGGTATTCATGGGATGGACTCCACAGTGTAAGAGCCAGTCCAACCCAGAGGAAGGCATGTGTGTGCACACAATGTGTGTACGTGCGTGTATGAGTAGGAGGATGAAGGGAAGTCACATCACTACTGCTAGGTGTCCCTCCCCTCCATGTTGGGACAATACAGCAAATAAAGACAGGTAAATGCTGTGAGAGGTGCTTAGGTAGAGCAGAGACCTCCTCAGCTACCACACAGACCCAGCTGTCTTCCAGCATGGCAGCCATCCAGGCAGGAAAGACTAATGGCTGGGGCACAGAACTGGATAGGAAAAGAGGGGTGACAGGCAAGAGGGGGATGGAATCCTATTTCTCTCCTCACCTCTTCCCTCCCTGTGCTTCTGTGCTCTATGGTCTTTTAATCAGTTCTGCTCAGTCTATACTTTTTGGGGGAGCATTAATCTGCAACGCTTTCTGCTCCCTCTCCTCATCGCCCTGATGAAGCAGCAGAAGAAAGGTCAGGGATACAGCTATCATCAGGCCCTTCTTTTGCCTGTGGTGGGGGTAAGGCTGGGTAGGAGGGGCAAGCCATTTCTCTCCCAACCGTAGCCTCCCACTCCAAACCAATGGGCAAAGTTTGCACAAGACGGACTGTTCTGTGGGAGGAAGAGGGCAAGGGAAGGGAACAAAAAGTCCCACCTTCCTTCCTCCCTCCTCCCTTCTTCCTTGTCCTGCTCCCTCCCCAGGGATGAGGGCTCACAAAGTGATGCCAGCCCTGTTGGAGGAAAGCAGATTTAACGTTCTATTTGCATGACGATTTTACTGTATTTTTCTGAGCAAACACCTGTTGTGTATGTGCCAGTTTGTTGGAATTTAACCTCCTCCTTCCAAGTCTCTTTTGTCCTTGTCCCTGTTTTCCCTCCTCCTTTCATTCACCTCTGATGTGATTTTAAGAGAGACTCCTACCAGTTTGGGAGGGAACACACCCCAAAGAGAACCCAACCCAATCAGCCCCATGAAAAGACATTCCTTCTTTCCATTGTCCCTTTATCCTTGCCCCAAATGTGGTCTCTCAGCTGCTTTTCAGACTCACGTGTGTGAAGGGGGATGTGTTATATACCAAAGGCCTGCTCTTTCTAGTGGTCATCATTTCTGCTAATTATAAAACACAGGAGTGAGGCCATCGCTACCATCCCCATGTCCCGGTTGCTCATTCTCCAAAGTTACAAGCAAGGCTGTTCTTGCAGCAACAAGGAGTGCTTTAGATGCAGAGAAACCTCTGATACAGTGAAAGCTTGATGTGGAGCTGGTTGCAATCACTAGAAGACCTCCCAGTCACCTTCCTCTCATTGATTACAGGGAGTTCTGGATTAGGTCTCTCCTACCGCTCACCTTCTGTGTGTGGCCCTGGAAGAGGGCAAGGTGTGATGAAAACTTTAAGGCCTCTGAGATGGGAAAAAGTGTGGAGAGACTGCCTGAACTTTCTAAGCCCTTTATGGCTTGGCTTTGGCAAGAGTCTCTCACCCCTGCCTTCTCCCAGGGCAAAGTGGGTCCATGGGGCAGAACCAGGTCCAGCCCTTCTTACTCTTTATTTCTGGGTTGGTGACTACTGGCTGGGAAAAACAGGAGTTTAGTTCACATTACTGGAAAGCATGGAGGGTGAGGAATGAGGTTGGGTGGTGACCTGCCCTCTGTCCCCAGGACAGGCTTCGAGGGAGCCTGGGCTGGGTTCCTGCACCCAGAAAAGTGAACATGACAGCTTAGGCATGTTGTTCTCATAGAGCGGAGCTCTTCCCCATCTCTGCTGGTGCTGCACCAGCTTATGTTATGTTGCCATGTTCCCCTCTCCCCCTCCCCACTCTTCCATGCTGAATAAATCCCTCCCGAGGCAGGTGTGAAATATTCATGACTGACAAATGAAGATTTATGTCGGGCTGAGGAGGCCTCTGTGTGTTTGCAATGCTAATCAGCTTGCCTTCCTGGAGGAGGCTCTGCCAGGCAGGCTTCGGGGAAGGAGGGGGAGATACACAGGAGGGAAGGGGAACAAGGAGCTTAGGAAGGAAGAGGAGAAGCAGAGGCAGAGGGGATGTGGAGGGTATGGTGTGAACAGGGGAATGGGGAGGCAGGAAGAAGATAGGTAGAGATGGAGAGGGTGGAGAAGGACAGGCTGGAAGGACCAGGGGAAGAGATAGCTGCAACCGAAAAAAAGGGATATTAAATGGAGAACGGGACCAGCGAAAAAAAGATACGAGTGCAGAAATGGAAGCTCTCTGAGAGGAGGTGGGGAGTAAGTCAGCAGTGCCTGAAGGAAAATGCTGGGCAGACTTCATGATGAGCTGTGGCCCCTCTCTGCAGGGCAGAGCTGAGTGCTACAGGGTGGGCAGCTGCCATGTGGGCAGGAGCTGGACCTAGGGCTCTGAAAGCACATTTACCATGCTTGCTGCTGACGGGAAAGCTCAGCTGCGTCTAGAAGGACACGTGGCCTCTGGGAGCTTGGAGAACATCTTTTCCACTGCCACCACCTCCTTCAGCACAAACCACATGCAAGAAGACCCTCATGGATCTGTATCCTCTTGCTGGAGCCAGCCTGCTGCTGTCCCACCACCCGAGCGGGAGGGAGTCTTTTCAGGATGGCTTGGTGTGGGACGGACACTGAGTGCCACCCTCCACTGGGCTACGGGGTTGTCTCGCAGGACCGGTGAATCTTGCTCCATCTCAGCTGCCCTCTGTCCACCCTGGCTGAGGCAGGTGTTTTTTGAGTCTTTCCCCAAAGAAGGGGCAGAGGGGAGTATCTGTTGCCTCCCCCACTACACACGCACGCACTCCCTCACCCCGTCCCTCCAGCCGCTTTGGCCTTGTACTGTGAGGGGCGTTCTCGATCTGCCTCCCCTTGAGTTCCCCTGCTGCGCGCCACTGGGAGACGTCTACCTCTCCGCGCACAGTCCCACCATGGCAGCTCTCCGCAGGGCCGCCCCAACCCACACCCCCGTCCCCAGGTGGAGAAAGGGCAATCTCTGCCCAGCTTCTCCTTCTCCCACTGGGTGAGCACCTCCTTTTCTCCTTGTCCTTCCAGGAGGTAAATTACCCCTTCCCCTCCTTATAGTCCCCCTTTTCCTGCCCCCCATCTGCGTTTGGCTTGGCCTTTGCCTCCCCCATAACAACCACCGCCACTGTGAGGCCTTGCTCTTGGGTGGCCTGCCCTGGCTGCCTACTCTCCACCTTCCCCAAGGGGAAGAGGGAGAGGCTGGTGAGGTCAGGCCAGATCCACCAGGGCTGGTACGGCTGGTCCATCCACAAGCACAGCACCTGGGGTGAGGGGGTGGGAAGGGGCGGGCAGCTGCTGGGCACAGAGCTGGGGGCATCAACCCTTGAATGTAAGGAAGGGCCTGGGAGGCAGCTGCTGGGACTGGCTCCTTGTGGCCTCTTTGGTGTTCCTCCTTCTGTAACAACCCTGTGACCCCCCCGGTTGTGTATGGACAAATTTGAGTTGGAATTATGTTCTTTTCTTCTTCTTCTTTTCTTTTAGTTTTTCTCTTTCTTTCTTTTTTCTTTCTTTTCTTTTCCTGTTTTAAAACTGAATGGCACGAAATCGTTTTTCCTCAACTCGGAGATTCCTGTATTCAGAAAATCAATTTCTATATTTGCAATAAATTTCTTATTTAAAAAAAAAAAAAACAAAACAACAAAAAAACCCAAAAAAAACAACAAATGAAAAATACGAAAAGCCGCTTCTGAGTCTATTTGTCTGAGCCTCATCATGTAGAGGAGGTGGGGAGGGATGGGAGGGAATGGGGAAAGGGAGAATCTGAGAAAACTGAGTCAGGGTGTGGGAAAAAGATTGTGGATTTTCCCAGGCACCTGGTCATCATCTGCTTCCCCCAAACACACTGTTTTTCTGCCCTTGGACACATCCTCATTTTCATTGAATCCTCAGTTCTACCATGACACTGGTCCCATCCTGGATCAATCAGCACCCAGTTCATGGCTCATTCTGAGCACACATACAGCACTGCCTGGATGCAGGGCAGTGTTTCCTCACCCATCATCTACACAACAGATTCTAAGCTGGTGGTGAAAGACATCATCTGCCCAAGCTCCAGAGCTCTCTAGAGGAATGCACTCCAAGCCAGGGGATTCGTCTATGGTTAATGACTGAGCAATCTGTAGCCTAATCCACCAGCAGATATCCTGATCTCAGCTCTTCCTAAGCGTTAATATTTAAAGTCAAGAATACAGCCAGAAAATCCGTGGCTATTGATGCATTTATACACGTAATTAGGCCAATTTGTGCATGGTGACATAGCAGCTATTCTCTTACATGTTCTGTCTCGTCTACATCCTGTTTTGTCTTGTTTCTAGTTTCTCCATGAATGGTACTGCTGCTTGGCTCAGAGGGTTTCTTGTTTTGTCCTTTCACATCCAGTTTTAATCAGATAGATCTAACCATAGCTTCTGAACTTCCTTCTTAGGTGTGCTGAGCTCACAGCCTCTGCTCCTACTGTAGGGAGGAGCAGGAATAAATGATTCTAGGGGTTTGTGAATATGACAAAACAGTAACTTTCAGCTCATGCATATATATGCTGCAGTAGCTGACGACTCTTATTAATGCTTGAATTGATTTTAGAGCAGCCTTGGGGGCAGATGCTACTACAGGCAGATGCTTCACAGTCTGACACATTCTTCCTTGGACTTGGGAAGAATGATTGAGTGTGGGAAGAAATAGTGCTGGGCTGTGCATCGCTGGGGGATGGACAACGGTGCACAACAAAGAGATTAATCAGAGCTTCATGTGCTTGGTGGAAAGCTGGGTCTTTGGGTCAAGGTGGTGTTGCTGGCATCTGCATCTCTGCAGTGCAGGGATGTGGGCCTTTTGAGACAGGGGATCTCAAACCTTGGGAGGAATTAATGCATAAATTATGAAGAGATGTAATCTAATCAGTAGAGTGCCCCCATGCTGTTTATTTTGTTGCTAAATTTGATTTTGCCTCCATAGTCCCCGCATTTCATCTTGTTGCTCTGTCACAGGGATGCGAAAGCACAAGTGTATTTGCAGGTGCTGTCTAGGAGAAGTGGGAAGCTTTGGGAAGGAAAGGCTGTCAGAGACAAGGTAGTCACCAACATCCTGAAGCCAGATGGGACTATTGGGCTGGGGGGGCGGGCATGGAGGTACTGTAACAAGCCTTCTGGGGCAAATTGTTCTGTGATTAAAGAGTTAAGCAGTAGCTGTATTTAAGCAGCCTTTGTCTGATTCCAGTTGGAAATCTTAGGAGTCCTCTGTTCTGCACAGGGCTGTATGAGCTGATATGTGTCCAGGGAACGGATGAGGTGTGAGCTGCATCTGGGAGTCTGTGGTGTTCTCTCAAGTGCCTATAAACACGACTGTGTCCAACTGACACAATCCCTGCAGCAAGCCACTCTGACCTCTGCCTCCAGGCCTGCTTAGTGTACCATGATGGCTGTGTCATAGAGTCAGAGAAAGGCCCAGTGCTTTGTTGTGAGTGGTGAAGTGGCTGCATTGGATGGTGTGAGGGAAGGAGTCACCTAGGTGAGCTGACCTGCTAAGAAAACCTCTAATTGAGAAGAACAGTGCATCTTTGCATAGCTTGGTGTTTTACACTGTCTGCAGACTAAGTAAGACCGTTTTGTGTTGTCTTTTAGTTGGTTCATGCTGATGTGGTTCTTTTTCATCCCCATGAAGTTCGGTGGCTTAGTCAAGCCATTATTTGCTGCGCGACAGGAAGAACTGACTTAGCCATAGAGCCTGGAAGTCATACAGGACAGTTGAGATCTCTTTGTGTATTGTGTGTGCGTGTACATGTGCATATGTGTTATGAAATGGTAAGCAGGCAACATTGCCCTCTTCTGGACTGACTGTCATGCCTGGAAGTGCATCTCTGGTGGAACTGCAGCCTAGGAGGTGAATCCTATTTCCACTGCAAAGGTAGCATCCTTTCTGACCCTTGGTTTCATATGAAAATCCTGGTGATTTTTACAATAGTCAGGTCAGATTAGGAGATATCACTGCTCTCTGCAGCTCCAGTGCCTGGGGACTCATAGCAATTGTAACTCCTCCGGGTCAGGCCAAGCCTAAGAGAGCAAAGTAAGGACTCTCTCCCCTCCAGATAAAAATGTCTCCAATGGAACCAGTAACCAACAGCTCTGATGGGCAGTGAGCAAATGGATGTGGGTGTGAGGGTCACACTGTGGGAGGAGAGCAGTGCAGGCTGAGGAATGGTCACGTCAACGTCTTTCCCCAGGTCTTGGATGGACTCTCAATTAAAACACAAAGACACGTGTCATGCAGAGCTGGAGGACAGGCTGAGATCTACACAGAATCCAGGGGGATTCAAGAGTGTAAGTGCATAGGACCTGCTCATCCTTAGCAGGGGAGCAGAGTACATCATTAACAACCTGTACATCTCCGCTCTCATCCTTGGAGGAAACACAAGAAAAGAGAAAGCAAACTCGAACAGCCCAACAGTGAAAAGCTTATGAAAGTGTAAGGGAGATGGAAAGAGAACTCATATAGACAAAGAACACATTAGTATATATATACCTAAGCTGATGGATGGATTAATATCACTGATGCTGCTTTATATGGCCAAGTTCAAGGTGCTGCCACAAGCTTGATGAGACTATGGCAAGGTGAAGCACTGGTCCATTGCTTGGCTTCCCAACAGGGATCTGTGTCTTCCCTTCCCTCATCAGCTCCCTGGGACAGGGTCTGTCACAACACGCTTATATGATACTTCTTCCAGTGGGATTGCCAGACTACTAGAGGACTGACAGCTAACATGCATCCTCGAAGGAGGAGGGAATGGCATTGAAAGCAAGTCTGAGGAGCTGTATTGCTGAATCCTGCTAAGCAAGGCAGAAGTAAGCAGGGGCCCAGTCAACGCTACTGTGGAAAATGGATCAAAAGCTTCATCACTTTTTAAATAAGAAACACTTTAAAAAAGAAAAGCATTCAGCTCCATCTCTCTGTATATGTTGCCAGAAAGGGCATCATTAAGAATTCATTGCAACTTCTGCACCCAATTTTCCAGCCCAGTGCCTTGTCCTGCTTGTCTTGCTCCAGCTCCAAAGACAGTGGAGGCTCTGCTATGAGTATCAAGGGACAGACGGGACCTGAATAAAAAGATAGAGCTTGAAGAAAGGAAGGAGGGAGCTGAGGACCTCTGGTGTGAAGTGGCTGAAGAAGGAAGAAGCACAGCCAGACAGGGAGCATGAGGAAGAGCTGAGTTTGCCCACAAACTTGTGAGCAAACAGGCACAAACCTACCCCAGTTGCCTGCTGTTATCTGCTCACAAAGGCCTGAGGATTTCCTTCTACTCTATTCTTTCCCTACTTGAACAACTGGAGTTTATGCAGGGATGAGTTTAAGGGTGGGGATGACTGAGAATTCCTAGCAGCTGAGAACAGCCTATGCACTGTTGGACCAAGTTCCAGGACAGTGAGGCAGCTGACAAAATTGGCCAAGCCAAGCAAAACTATATCGTAAGGCAGATCTATTAGGGCAAGGTGGTGCTAGGCCTAGCAGGTTAAAGCTATAAGGGCTTTCTGTTGAAGCAAAGTGGCTGCTCAGTGTCATGTTATCTCCTTTTCTAGAGGAAAAAGGGTTTCTTTCTGGGCTTTGCTCAAATTGGGCATTGGGCCAGAAGACACATAAGATCCCAGCTTTTCATCCTCTCCTGGTAAGGCAGGGAGAGAGCCGTTGCCTCCGTTTCACTGCAATAGAATTTCTGTCTCTGTCTGGTGTCACCATCATCCACCAGGCTTCCCGCTCATGACTCTCCGTTTCTCAAGTGGCAGCCAGGGAGATAATTGGTATTTTTGACAGTCTGTTGAGCACTTTGTGGCAGGACCTGCCATGAATTAGGATAACTACTGTTAATTATAGGTTTTACAGGGCTATTTTACAACATTCCATGAAGATGGTGTCCTCCTTTCAGGGCTATTGTAAGAAATCGTGCCTTTGAGGCAGAGCAGAAAAGAGGTGTGAGTGTCATGAAGGGTGGTGGCCAAGAAAAGGGTGTTTCAGCTCCTGAGTGGTATTGGAGGTGCTGGGATGGAGCAAACAGCTCAGAAGACTGGGAAGTAAGGCTGGACACAGACTGGAATCAGGCTCTGGGGGGAAATGATGGTGAAAAAAATTCAACGGAAGGGAAAGACCCAGTTCTCAGCACCAGCTGATGGGAGTTTGGCTTTTGCTGTAGCAAAAGCAGTGTCTCTCTCTAAAACCCAGCAGGTAAAAAGAGGCCCTGAGGAGGAAGATCGTATGAAGCTGGTCCTGAGGTTTAATGACTGATGTGGTGGAGGTGGAGGGTTTTTAAAATCCCATGGAGTTGTGGTCTGATATTGGAAGGGAAGCTAGTCTGTAGACCCTTCACTGTTCCTCATTCCTTCTTCCACTGCTACAAGGAGCTGAGTAGGAAGGTAGAATTTTTCAGAGCAATGTCCATAAAAGCTGAAGTTTGAGTGACCTCTGCAAGGTTCTGAAAGGCACTTGGCCACTCACAGTTTCCAAGTGACAACACTCTGGCATGAATATCCTGTTTCTGTAAGAAGGCATCATGGGCCCTTCCTGCTGCTCTGACAAAGTCAGGCTGTCTGTGTCTGAGTGTGCAGTGGAGGAGGGAACAAGTCCAGTGGCAGAGTGTGAGAGGGAGTGAGCTGATTCTCCAGATTTTACTGTCCCCATAGTCCTACAACTGCTCTGTCTGCATCTGTTTCTACTCTGCCAGTGTTGGGTTGTTCGGCTCTGGGGGTGATGAGGAGGCACTACTCCCTTACCCCCACTCAGATCCTTAACAGAGAAAAGGGCGCTAATTTCTCCAGCCTTTTTGTGCTGTCATGCACCTGAAGGTGAAACTGCCTGAGGAAGGTTAGCCAACTTGTAAAAGAGGTTTAGATGACAGCTCTCCTTCCTACTTGCAATTGTTTCTATGCAGGGATGCTCTGAAGAGGTCGCCTTTGCCACTACAGCCTCTCTACACCCCTGTACACTCTCAGAGGAATTAAACAATTGTGTTGTTGCTACAAAGCCTTGGAGTCGTATTATGAGCTCTTTCCACAGCAGAGTATAAATTTCAAGGTGACTACATCTGTGAATTCATCTGGGATATGGAAAAACCTGAGGTACTCAACAATTTTTTGCCTCAGTCTTCACCAGCAGGAGAGGAATTTTTTACAAGGGCACGTAGTGTTAGAACACTGTCTTTAAATTGAATGTGAGTAAATTTAGATTAGATATAAGGAAGAAATTATTCACTACGAGGGTGGTGAATGTACCACCCCTGAAAGTGTTCAAGGCCAGGTTGGATGGGGCCTTGATCAGCCTGGTCTGGTGGGAGGTGCTCCTGCCCATGGCAGGGGGTTGGAACTGGATGGGCTTTAAGGGCCCTTCCAACCCAAACCATTCTAAGATTCTATGATCCTATGAATTTTCACTGTTATAGACCTCTTGGGTCTGAAGAAACTGAAGAACTTCCTTCTGGCTCTGGGGGAAGGCTGGACTTTGCCAGGTCTCTTGGGAAGTCATGTACCTTATCCCCAAGACAGACTTCATGAAGTGTTTTGGGAAACTGGTAGAGATATGTCTTCTTCACTTTCTCTCCACATCACTAAGTCTCAAATCTAGTCAGTGTGGCGGACAAAGGGAGGCAACACACCATGACAACCAGATCGCCAGGCCTCTTCTGCCTGGCCACTTACCTCTGAAAAGCAGCCAGTCAACTGAAGAACTGTCAGAACAGGACACAAATTCTCCTCTCATGACTGCTTTATCCTCTAGGCCATCACCTCTCTCTTTCTTTCCTGCATACAGTGTTTTCCTCACAATTCCCACCTGCCACTCCCTTCACACTTCCCTTTTTTTCTGTTCCTGTTTTCTGTGTTCTCTGCCCTCCTTTACCCTCCCTCAACATTCTGTTCCTTAGGGAATCATGACTCCATCTTTCCGCTCTTTCACGTTCCTGATGCTTTCACTCGCCACCTACCATCTATTGCCCTTTTTCCCTTTGTCCATCTATTTCCCTTCATACAAATCGTTCTGTCTCCTCCCGTACCCACATCTTTTCTTCTCTCATATAATATCTAATATAATTCCTCACATCTTGAGTCATTCAAACCTGAAAGGAAGTGGTTTCCCGCAGGGAAACAGAATGTGAAAAATATCTTTGTTCATCAAAAATTAAATATTGACCATATGGGGTGGAAAAAACCCAACAAACTAGGCAAAAAATATTGCCAACTCATTGCTCAGAAAGGGATGAAGAAAGGTAAGACTTGTCTGAGCAAGTAGTCATCGCTGGATTTTGAGCATTTCTGCATTATTGTGTCACCAAAAGTCCTGCTAAGATTCTCAGCGTGCCATGCACTGCAGTGAGGCCAGCCTGGACTGCACTGGGGTTGACAGAAGGTGGAATGTGAGATGCAGTTGCAAGGCAGTGTCTGAAACGAACTTGGGATGTCTCTTACACACATAGACACACCCCTTCCCCCCTAATCCTTCCCAGTCTTACAGCTTTGTCTTTCTAGGCTGAGTCAGGAAATTAATTTTAGGTAAAAAAATAAAGAGCCTAGTGGACTCTGAATCTTGCACTTTGTTAAACAGTATCTGAAATAGTGAAGGTATAGCCCTTCAAAATCAGAAGAGGAAAAGGGAAATGCAGCCCACAAAGCAGCTGGACGTTTTCTGCTTCATTCACGTCTGAGATGATGTCTCTGCCCAAATTACCCCAGTTGTGATTCTTCCAGAAATGGCCTTGTGTGTGGGGTAGGCAGGGCAGAGGTACACCAATGTTATTCTGGTGCTATATCATGAGAATTAGGAATCTGGTGAACACTCAAAGCATTTCTGTAAAGTGCCTGTATGAGAGATCAGGCAATCTCCTATGCAGACAGTCCTGTCAGGACCCCAAGTCTCTCCTGGTTCCTTATTGAATCTTCTGACTGTAATCAACTTCTCCTGTACCTTAATCCTAGAGAAGACCTAATACAGTGTCTGGGCATCACCCACAGGCTGGAATTTCTTAACAAAGACCATAGTACAAAGGAAGTCGAAGAGATTTGAGGAGGAACATTAACTTAACAGAGGATGGATCCAGCACCACCATAGGTTACAAGCAGAACAAAGAAGAATTTGACTCAAAACATAATAGCTCAGTTAGAGAGTAGCTTTGGTGGGCAGAGAAAGAAAATCACAATGAATCCTTGATTTATTAAACAAACTGTGTCTCTGTGTACAGCAAGCACAGGCTTAATCGCTTATGATTCTGGTATCTGCAGCAGTTTGTTCACAGATAGGGTAACCGTGACTTTTTCTTGCCCCACTTGCGGGAGCCCTGAAGCCAGACTCCAAAGATTCCTAGTAAATAGGAGGATCTCAGGTGAAAATCAAGGTCACTGACTGCAGCAGCGAGAGACACAGATGTCTGATTAAAACAAAAATGTCTTGGGATCTAGCTGAACCAGCTGTTCTACAACTGGGTCTTCAGCTAATTCTCTGTGTGCCTCTATTGCGATCCATCAAGCTGAAGAGGCAAGCATCTACTTTGCCAGTTCCTGACATAGCGCTTCATGTGATAGTGATGGTGATGGGGCAGTCCTGGGCCTTGAAGCAGAGTGAGGCTACATACAGACAGGATACTGGGGAAGATATGATGGCAAAGTGGTAGCAATGGAAAGTGCCTTCTAGCAGAGATCTTGTGAGTGAGTGGTCTTGCTCTGTATGGCTGTATGGGCCAGTGTGGAAGAATTACGCGGAGACTAGGTGATGGACATTGTTCAGGCTTCCCACACTCTTTTACCAAAACATGCTGCAAAAATAACTTCGTTTTTGCTCTAGCCAGCAACTAGAATGTAAACAATATCATGCACCTGGCTTCGCTGTTCAGCAATCATATGAATACACAAATAGTACTTAGGCCAATCCACCACTTGCACGTGCCGATCATGCACCTACCTAACACATAATAGCTAACATATGCTTGCCATGGGTCAAAGCTCGGTGACGCCATGAAGATCTCTTGATTGCTATGAACCTTCACTCAATCATCGTTGGGAAACCCTGGGCAGATTGTGAGGTAATAAAGTCCTATTTTCTGACCTTGTACTGCATTGTCTCTGGGTGTTCCAACCTGCCTTTGGGGGTGCAAAGCCCTCATCCCTTACAATGGCATCAGATCTCTCTCTTTTATCAGGATATCACAGCCCAAGTTAAATGGTACCTTCTGGGACATAGAGTCTCCAATAATGTAGAGGCTGTGGCTGTGTGGCTGGGCTGCAAGCTTGTGCTATTCTGGAGTCAGATCCTACCATGATCAGGCTCTGTAGTGGCAGCAGGGTTCCATGTGTTCCCCATCTGCTTCTTGAAGTTAAGGGGTTTGGTGCACAAGAAAGGATTCCCCTTATGGGTCAGCTCCCTCTCCCAGTCTCTGCTGACACCACTTGGAACAATCTGGAAAGAAGAGGTTCCTTGGATCTTCACCAAAGTTTGTTGGACAGCTCACTTCCAGAAACAGTCCCTGCAGAAAGCCACGATGTCAAGGTAATTCCTCCTCCAGATGGGGCAGCCCTCAGAGCTACTCCTCCATTGCTAGTAACTCAGGCAAAAAAAAGGTCTAGTGGAAGAAGGCACATGGGGTTTTTTTGGTCTCTGTATGATCACCACCAGGTGATCACCAGGCAGATGGGGGTGAATTTATCTGCTCAGTGAATATGACTGTTCATCCAAACTAAGGAAATATTTTGTGGAACAGTAGCAGAAAAATTACCATATCAGCATGAATCAAAGCTGCCTGCAACTTCTCTTCCACTGAGGATCCTAAAATCACAAATGGTCTAAAGAAGGCAAGTAGGGCAAAAATATTGACTATTCCTTGCAATGTGAGAACATCGAGTATCCTTGAACTGATAAGACAGCAGGTTTAAGAGCAAATCCAAGTAAACCTCATATCATAGCACAGAAATAACTTGTGAAACTCCTTGCCAAAATGTTTTAGACAAATCTCTGAAAGTCTTTAAAGTGCTGATAGCCCATATCAGGGCAAAGAAAACAGGGAAGGCTCATGCCCTGTTCTTGCACAGCCAGCCATACCTGTACATCGTCAGAGACAGGACACTGAGACAGATGGACCTTCATGATGATCCACTATATCCATTCTTCTCCTTTTTGCATATCTTATTCAACCTCTGTCAGCTTTTCACCAAGGTTTACCTAGCAAGGCAGTGGTCTGACATGCCTGTTTGCTCTGAGCCTGATGCTAAGATCATCTGACAAATCTAGGAAAACAGCTGCTTCTGAAGTTTCCCAGCATTGCAGCAGTGAGACCTGTGATTTCAAAACAGGGCTTCTGCAGCTGCTGTTGATGATTCTCCTAGCACATACCAAGCACTTGCATAAAATTCCATCCTTGTCACTCTTTGGCATGGACTGAAAGGGCAAGTGGGACGCTTAGGTAGAAAAAAGCTTAAATGTACACAGCAGCATTCAGAAAAATGAACAGGCAAAAGAACTACATTTATCTTGGTCTTCTCATCAAATTAAACCAAGTAAGTCAGGATAACCTAGGAAACATTCTTGCCTTGGGCGCCAGAATTTTCAGTTACCTTGGTCAGCACCTTGGCAGGTGTTGTGACCAAGGCCAGGCACATCAGATGACGTCAGAGAGGGAGAGCCATGGTACCAGAGCAGTGGAATCCTCCTAGCAGAAAAATTTGCCTCATGATGAAAATGCTGATGTCAGTAATTGCTGACACAGGAGTGTGTGTGTGTAATGGTAGCATAGAAGAAATCAGGATTTTTATTGGTGAAAATAGACAAGGAAGAAGCTGGCTTCATGACCCAAAGCACCTCTAAATGAAGATATGTCTTAAGCCAGAAAGGTCTCTGTGGGATTGATCCTGGGAGATGCAGGTCTATGCTAGATGTGCTAATGGTCTTGTTTGCAGTCAGCTTCACATCCTCTCTTGAGCCGATGGTAGACAACACTCTGCACTCCTTGCTTGTGGGACACAGTGCTGAGTGGCTGTGAGTAAGCTTCCAGCTGGGTTCCCCATGACTGTCCAGAACCTTAAAATGGACAAAAATACAAAAGTATATAAGTGGCAAAAGTGGGAAAATACGACCTCACTGCTAAATGG
Organism: Neomorphus geoffroyi; assembly: GCA_033558235.1. Classification (NCBI taxonomy): domain Eukaryota; kingdom Metazoa; phylum Chordata; class Aves; order Cuculiformes; family Neomorphidae; genus Neomorphus; species Neomorphus geoffroyi. The sequence goes on along the minus strand of JAUMJM010000021.1, from coordinate 17,877,922 downwards.
GGCAGGTACCCTGGTGACACAGGATATGGAAAATACTGAGGTATTGAATACCTTCTTCAGCTTGGTCTTTACTTGCAAGATAGGCCTTCAGAAATGCCACGCTGCAAAGGCCAGGGGAATATATGTAGCAACTTAGAGAGAGAATAGTAGTGGCTTTCCATGATAGGGTGACCACATCAGTGGACACGGAAGAAGAAATAGATGTAGTCTGTCTGGGTTTCTGTAAAGCCTTTGACACAGTCACCTACAACATCCTTCTCTGTAAATTGGGAGAGGTGTGGATTTGATGGGAGCACTGTTTGGTGGAGAAGAAATTGGTTGGATGATCACATCCAGAGAGTAGTGGTCAACAGCTTGATGTCCAGATGGAGACCCGTGATGAGGTGTCCCTTATGAGTCCTCACTGGGACCAGCGCTTTTTAATATTTTCATTGATGACTTCGACAGCAAGATCAAGTGCACCCTCAGCAAGTTTGCAGATGATGCCAAGCTGAGTGGAGCAGTTGTCATACCAGAAGGATAGAAAACCATTCAGAGGGACCTGGATAAGCTGGAGAAGTGGGCCTGTGGGAACCTCAGGTAGCAAAGTCCTACAAGTGTGTCACGGCAATCCACAGATTCAATACGAGCTGGGGGACTGAGAACAGCCCTGCAGTGAAGGACTTGAAGGTGCTGCTGATGAGAAGATCAACATGAGCCAGCAATGAGCACTCGCAGTCCAGAAGGCCAACTGTGTCCTGGGCTGCATCAAAAGAAGAGTGGTGAGCAGGTTGAGGGAGGGCATTCTTCCCCTTTACTCTGCTCTTCTGGTCTCTTGTCTCAAGTAACAAGTGACAGGACAAGAGGAAATGCCATCAAGTTGTGCCAGGGGAAGTTTAGGTTGGATATTAGGAAAAAATTCTTTACTGAAAGAGTGGTGAAGCGTTCATACAGGCTGCCCAGGGCATGGATAGAGTCACCATAGAAGAATAGCTCTGTCTATCTACTTGGCTGTGCATTATTCCCACCAGCAAGTTCATCTGCAAAACACTCACAAACTCACAGCAGTTTTGACAGCATTTGTCTTGGTCTTTTTTTATTGCATAGGAGTAGATTACAATCTGTTGATTCTACTCCTCTCTTGTGAGACCCCACCTGGAGTGCTGTGTCCAGTTCTGGAATCCCCAACATAAGAAAGATATGAAAGTGTTGGAGTGGGTCTAGAGGAGGGCTGTGAAGATGATCAGAGGGCTGGAGCACCTCTGCTATGAGGACAGGCTGAGAGAGCTGGGGCTGTTCAGCCTGGAGAAGAGAAGGCTCCGGGGAGACCTCATAGCATTCTTCCAGTACCTGAAGGGGCTACAGGAAAACTGGGGAGGGACTTTTTCCAAGGGCAAGTAGTGACAGGACAAGGGGGAATGGCTTTAAACTGGAAAGAGAAGAGATTTAGATTAGACATTAGGAGAAATTCTTCACTCTGAGGGTGCTGAGGCACCGGAATAGATTGTCCAAGGAAGTTGTGGAGGTCCCTGGAAGTGTTCAAGGCCAGGTTGGATGGAGCCTTGAGCAGCCTGGTCTGGTGAGAGATGTCCCTGCCCATGGCAGGGCATTGGAATTGAATGATCTTTAATGTCCTCTCCAACCCAAATCATTCTATGATTTTAAGATTCTGTGAATACTTAAGCAAACTGGACACAAGTAAGTCCATGGCCTCTGATAGGATGGATTCAACAGTGGTAGGGAAGCTCACTGATGTAATTTCAAGGTAACTCTCAATAATCTTCAAACACTCGTGGTGACTGGGAGTGGCTGCTGAGGACTGAAGGAAAGTAAATGTTACTGTAGAAGGTCTAAGTTTGTGTGAAGTCATGGGAAGGATCATGACAACTGGGAGGGATGGAACTGAAATTTCTCTGTCTTCTTAAAGGTATGTACCTCTAAGAGGTATGATGCTATTGTGACAAATCCATGCACTTCTAATTACTGCCAAGTTGGAACAATGTTGGTGAGGCAAGCTTTATAGAGGGAAATAAATGTCTTTTTCTTGGGCAAACTAAATCAACTGTAAAAATGGACAAGGTCTTCTTCAGGCCTGTTGCCATCTGTCTCCTCCAGACCTGCTTGTGTCCCTGATACGCTGCCTGTTTCTTTCTGCTTGTATCATAGCTGATCATTTTCTACAAACCTTGCCACTCTTACAGTCTTCAGATGTCACACTTAGAACAGCACTGCTGTTAAAATATAAAGTTTTATTTTCACAAATACCCAGCTGTAGAAACAACGTATCCTACAACAATCAGTGAGCTGTGAAGAAAAGGAAGCTGGAGATCAAGGAACTGTTTGATGACCCATTTGAATACCCACTGTGATAACCCACAACTCGAATAAGGAAGAGGATCAGCTGCTTTTCCACATATTTGAATGGCAGTTCAACTGTTGGTCTTTCAGAGCTGGTCTTTACTACTGTATAGCTTGTTTTCACATTAAACTCGCCTAGTGTTCAAGTTAACTCATGCGAACCTGCCACACGCTGGAAGCATCAATTTCTGACAGGTAATGCAGCCAGACAGAGCAGGGTCTAAAGCAGGGTCTCATGCAGCTGCAGATGAAGCTACATCTAGTGAATCCTAGGAACCTGGATGTGTTTCTTGCTAAGCCATAAGGGTTTGAGTTCCTCCTTGAGGAGAGGGAATTGAGCCCTGAGCAAAGAAAATAGTAGTAATATAGCAAAAGAAGTAGTACAGACCAGAACTTATTGAGATATTGTGAACAAAGTGATAAGACAGAGTCTTGTTCCCTGAAACTCCCACCAGTGCCAGAAAAAGAGGCAGAAGAGAAAGAGGTGTGAGCAAGCATGAGCGTGAGGGAGAGAGACTGTGTGTGAAGCAGACACTGTGTGAGGGAGAGTGATCCTATACAATGCATAAGAGATGCACCCTCTACCCTTTGTGTTAGTGTTAGAGCTTGTGTGTGTGAAAGACAGACTGTGTGAGAGAGCCTGAGACAGCTACGGCATGCATGTGAGCAGGAGCGTGAGAGACCAGCAGAAGGAGATGGGTGAGCTGAAGGGGATCCTCTCCAACCCCTTCTCTGCCCAGAAGGCAACTTCAGGGGCCTGGAGCTGTGGCAGGCTGGGGCATTTCAGATGGGTATGCTGAGTTCTAAGAGCAATGTGCTGACCCTTCTGGCTCAAGTCATTGATGCCGGAGCAGCTAGGGAGTTGCAGGAACCTCCTGTCTGTACACATGCCATCCTCTGTGATGGTATTTGTCCTTCATCCCCACCACCTGGCTGGTCTATGGCATGAGGATGGGAACAAGGGATGATGAGATGAATCAATAAACCTTTTCCCTTCCATGTACGCTGCGAAGGTAAAGAGGGCTAGTCCAAAGTCCCCAACAGATTGCAGCTGCTGTCCTCGTCATGCAGCCAGTCCTGCTGCCTCTGTGTTCGTGTTGTTTTCAACCAGAGCATGAAGCAGAGAGATTTCCTCTTGCTTGCAAGAGGCTGCTCTATGTAGCCAAATGGCTGGTGCAGCACAGTCAAGTCATGCATCTGGCCAGATTCTGTCTCATCTCACCACAAACTCCCAGTTTTATGGAGGTGAGAACATCATGTCCCTTCCCAGCACCTGCTTGGCCTGAACACATGAGCTATCCTGCTCCTGCTTTCTCTGCAGAGGGGATCAACTACCATTCAGTGCTCAGGGACCCTTTAGTTTCGGTCAGGGCTCAGTAACTGATCCTTTCCAACCCCTGCAAGAATGAGGGAAACAGATGTGTTGGCAAAACAAGGATTTCTGCAGTGCTCATATACTGAAATGCAGCTCAGCTTTCTGTCAGCTGGAGAGACAGCAGCACGAGCCAGGTGTTGGGGACAGCCTTCCACACTTGAATAGTTATCCTCAGCAGAGAGGAAAGGCTAGAAGAAGGGTATCCCAGCAAGGCTCTGAAAATGAGGGATGCTGCTGCAGGCCCTCAAGGATCTAAAGGGTGAGATTCTAGTTCCCAAGGCCATTTTTTGGTGTGCTAGGGCATCCAAAGCATTTGCTCAGTACTGACAAATATCACATAGGACCAGTGGGAGATATTCTGGAGGAGAAGTTGAAGACAGGTGGGTGACCTTGCACTGAAGACCAGTGTTTGGATTTCTGGCTCACTCCTTGACTGACATCATCTGTGCTAACCCCTAAAACGAGGGACAACATCAGCACTGCAGACTTTCAGAGGTACCATGTGACATCATCTGGCAGAGCTCTTCAAAGCCTGAGTGTTGTCATTACTGCAAAGTCCTGGTGCAGGGCTGATGAGCCCGTTCTTTCCTGGGGAAATAGCCGGTCTTTCCAACACCTTTTAGCTGGCTGTAAATTCACACACACCTTAGCACAGCACAGCAATAACACAAAGTGAGAACATCATGTGGCTTTCAGTGCTGGTTGGGAATATGGCTTGTGAGCTGTATCTTTGATTTGAGATTGTGGTGACATACACAGGGATCCTGGTCTGTGCCATGGGAAACTCTTATGTTGCCCATGTGTGGGTCTTTTGAGCATGTGATATGTCCCAGGCCCATGAGCATTTGTGGTCTGTATCCAGCCCATGGGCTTTAGGTCTCCTACCCTTGCTTTAGGCAAAACAATGAGGTCATGTGTGGCAGCCGGAAGGATGACCATGAAGACAGACCATCAGCTTGACTTTTCTAAGGAAATGAAAACATTGTGCTTTCATTCTACATTGATGGACTGTAAGTAGCAAATTTTAACAAAAGGCAATGATATCACCCACGTGAGCCTCTAGAGACACTGAATGATGTCATCAACTCGTGTAGCAGTCAATTGCAAGGTCAGTTCTGGAGGCTAAATACTGGTGAACCACTTGAGCACAGCGTAATGTCCAGATGACCACTCCCAGTAAGTAGGATGTCCCTGCAGGCACTAATGAACACTTGTTGTGACTACTGAGTCAGAGCTGGCTGGGGAATTTGAGCACATGCCTTCTCACTGTACTACAGGGCAAGTGTCTGAATGCAATTACCAGCAGGAGTGCCACAGGAGAGAGTTACAATGCTAGACAAATGCCTGATTTTAAGCCTTCCAGAAATCACTGGTCTATGTTAAAGCCAAGTGGATGTAGCTCAGACCCAGAGAGCTGTATGTTCCTGGGGTTATGCCTCTTCCATCTAAATGTGCATGTTTCTCTTGTCCGTGGAGTGAAGGAGTCTGTCCTCATCATTGCTCCCATTAGAGAGGAAGAATATCCCTACCTGTCAGGCTGGTCTGTTGGTTAATTCAACTGGGTTCAGAACTTGATGAGCCTCTAGGGGTATGCTACGCTCAAATCCTATGAACAAAAAGCAGGATAGCTCTCTGTATTCAGTTCTCCATAGTGTGCATGTGTGCATAAGGAGGTGAGATGCTACTTTCGGTCCCACCAGGCTGCCCTTATGCAGCCCAGCGCTGCCCTGGGCGCTTGCTGTAGTAGCCTGCCCTTCACAGCAGCTTCCTTTCTTCAGAGCCAAAATGTGAGTTATTCCTTGAATGTTCCCTCTTGTGCACTTGCTCTGTGGCGCCCTGCTCTACTGCTTCTCCCTCAGTCCAGTGTCTCCTCCTTGGTCACATTCCCATGCCCGTGACCTCCATCAGTATTACCTGTCCATCCCCATCAGCGTCTGAGAACTGAGACAACAAACTGACAGGCACGAGCCATTTCTGATGGCAGGGAGAAGATAGTCCCCACATCAAGAGATCCCTCTAAAACCATCCTAATGAGATTCTCCTTAGGGCCCCTGTCAGCTCTGCCTTTCTTTGCAGGCTCCTTTGACAGACGGATGTCAGTTCAGGGAAAGCTGTTTGATGTTCTTCATCTTAATGAAACTGATCCTCAGGCAGGCACTGTCTTCTTTGCCTCTAGGCACTTGTGGTCTAGCAGTGTCAGGCTACTCTGTGCTTTGTCATATTGGATCCTAATTAGTGGCTGGCTCCTGCTGCATCTAAAGTCAACAGGGAAAACATCCCTCTGGCTGCAGTGGAGCAGGAAGCAGAGGATAGGAAACTCAGCATACAGAGAAAAAGCAAAGGTCCAGGTGAGTTCCTTTCTATCTTGTCCAAATATTATTGTCATCTCCTTTCCTTTCTTTCTTTCTTTCTTTCTGCTGCTCATTCAAAGACAGGGATGGATATGTAGGCATCTTTATGCCTACTCCCTGTCCTGCTGACCTGTTGTGAACACACAAGATGCTGCAGGGGAGAGCGAAACAGTAGAGGTAACCCCTGGCCACTCACTTGGGGATAGCTAAGTGCTGAGAAGAGGTGAACATATGGAATGGATAGAGAGACAGAATGGGATAGGGCGCTGAATTCAGAGGAGAGAAACAAGTACAAAGATGTTCTTTGTGCTTCAGGAAGGGGGATTCAGTTCCTGTCCTTGTAGACACTTGGTCAGAGTTTGCACTTCGATATTTCTAGTACTTGCCACCAGCACATGTTTTATTTCATAAGCACTGACTTAGCAGATTCAGGTGAATTCTTTGACTGTAATTAGGAAATACAGGGAATCTAGATAACCTGAGATATAGAGGAGGTCAGGACAAATCTGGGTCCCAAAATTTTATGCTGGGACTGGCATGGTAAAAGGTTCAAGTGGTCGCACATATCTGATGATGGTAGGTGTCATCGCTGGCACCAGCAACTCCTAGCTCCTCAATGAGTGCATACTTTTTGGATGTATCTGTTATGACCCTAATGGGAGATGTACCGTAGGGTGAGAAGAAGTACATGTCAGGATCCCTATTCTAGACTTATGCCCAGACATCGTGTTGCATTTTTGATACAAGTTTTTGGCTGAAGTTCAATCTCCTGTATCTTGTTTTTCTTTAAGGAGGCAAATAAATGATGGATCTGGGAAGTTCTGTGGAAATACCCTCTGTTTCCCAAGGAAGCATGAAGTTGTTTCACTGATAAATCAATAAACTAAGAGGAAATTTCTTTACTGCCCAAAACCCTTTCATCAGGCTGTTCTTCTTAACTTCCTATCTGTTAACTTATCCTCTTACCAGACTGCACTGCTTTCTTTAGCCCTCCCTCAAACACAGCTCTTCTTTCACAAACCAATTTGTTGCAGGAAGTGTTGGGTGTGTATATATAGGTGATGACCACCAATGCTGCATAAAGGAGGTTAATTGTGTCCTGGAACGATCTTAAAGAAAGCCAGCAGCTAAATCTATTTGATTAAAGACAATCGATCTGTTTGTAGCAGAACTTATTCAAAATCCAGTCAGATCCTTCATCCTTTTCCATGAGCAAATTCAGGCTCCCTAGCAATCTTTAAACCTGCAGCATCATCTTTATTCATCCCTGTCAGACATGCACAGCCCTGTCCTGGATTCCCCCCTGCTTTCCCAGCGGGGGTGTGCATACGACTGTACAGTCCAGCATCTCTCTATGCTTATGTGCTTGAGCCCTTTGAGGTGATTGTTATATTGCTAATGCGGCACAATGAATGTGAAGATTTTTTCCACAGTTCTCACTATGACTCCTCTGGGATACCCGACGAACTCTTGGTCCCATTACAGCTTTTGAAGCAAGGTGTAGAGTGAGCTGCCTCACCCTACTGCCCCTATCTGTCAGCTCACTTTGGGCACATGCAGGCTACAAGAAGGCCAAATCTGATTAGGCTGATGATACAAGGCCAGTCAATCAATAGGGGAGGGACTGCTGGACTTTGGGGCTTCAGGTCTGCAACTTGGACTACTGGAGGTGATTGGTAGCACTGCTCTTAAAATAAAGTATTTCTGGAAGTTACTAGAAGGCATAGATGGATAAGCATCTTGTGAAGCATGTGGCACCACAAATAATGTGGTATATTTGAAAGTCTTTAGGTTCATGAAAATGAGATATGCTTATCATAAACAATTTTAAATGATAATTGAATACTTGGTGGTTTTCATCTTTGAGCTTTGTTTGTACATGAGCTTCTTATTGTCAAATCTTCTCAGCTACAGCCTTCGTTCTATTTTAGAGAATCACATATATTTTGTACATAATTCTCAAGAAATTAAAATGGTCTCCTCTACATCTGACACCAGTAACTGACTCTTTAAAGGAGATTAGCCACTGAAAGTCCTGGAAGCAAGCTGCTGGGCTTGGGCAAGGGTGACAGAGAAGAGAAGGGTAGAGAAGATTACAAAACAACATCAGTAGCTGCTGTTTGAAGGAGACGGAGTGGAGAAGGAAGGGTTAGAGAGGAAATAGTTGTCCTTAAAGAAGCATCAAGTCATGGAACCGGGAGCTGCCAGCCCCTCTCTGGAGGGCTCTGCTTGGCTGGGCAGCTTATTAACTGAAATGTGGAAAAAATATAGACTATTCAGGGCAGAGCAGCAGATAGAGGGGCAAAGGAAGGCCTGACTGATGAGGGAAGATTAAACACTAAATGTGTTTAGCTTTGCTAAGTGATGACTAAGAGAATCTGTGATAACCATCTTCCCATCTGAGAGACATGAATAACTGTGTGCAAGTGTGTAGGTGGGGTTATGCTTTAGGGCAGTGACTGACAGGCACAAGGCATTGCAGAAGAGCCACACCACAGCGTTTATCCAGCCACTGCACAGGCTCAAGGGCAGGCAGAGTCATCTCACAGCACCAAAGAACCATCAGTCCTGCTGGGAGTCAGAAGAAGTGAGGGTAGTGGCTTTGGATGGGATGGGAGAAGGAATGGAAAGAAGAACAAGGAAATCTCTTCTACCTTTCTCTGTCCCTACACTTTTCACCGTTTTGTGTTAGTTGCTCTGCCTCATTTAGTCTCCTCATCTCAGGCTTTTCACTCTCCACACCCCACCTTCTCTCTGTGTATTCCATCTTCATTCTTGCTCCCTTTGTTCATGGTTTCTTCCTTATATTTTACACGCCCTTATTCTCCTTGCTTTTCCCTTCCCTTGCCCATCTCTTTCTTCCTCCCCCCTTTCCTTCTCAGCAGGTAGATCTGCATCTGTGATTGAAGGTTCATTTTCCTTTCATTCTGTAGGTGACAAATTCTGACTTCGATAATCACTTGTGAAAAATCAAGAGAGAAAGAGCTCCAACAGCACAAAAACTAGCTGTGATGTTCATGAGGACCGATGGCAGGCAGGCAGGCTAAGAAGTAGGAGAGTGCTATGCAGGAAATGGAGATCTTCTGGTTTCACTTCTTAGGAGGGGAGGATAGAAGAAGGTCGACAAAGATGCTGAAGAGATTTGGGGCAAATGGGAAATCTCTTCTTTGAACAGTTTTGATCCAAGTGAACAAAGCCGAATAGATTTCCTGAGCTCTGGCCTCCCAGAGAGAACTGAGTTTTGACCTTGAAATTGAAAGGGAAAGTTGTTATTTTAGTAGCACTATGTAGAAGCTTGATCACATTGTGAGGTGCAGAGCAGGCCATGTTTGTCCATATATCTGACTCTAGTTTGAATTAATGTAACCATAATCTTCTTATTCAGAGCCCCACATCAGTGCTGTTGGTACACTGTGTTGAACTAAGCATTTGGTGTAGCCCTGCTCTACCCAAACTCTGTGATCATGGGCCTGCCAGGATGTCACCATGCAGGTAACATTCCTTTCACAGGGCACCAGCAACCACTTAGCACCTGCATGAGTGGTTCTGGTGGAGACAGTAGTAAGCAAGTCTGGTTCATGTTCAGAGGACTGACATTGGCAGGGTTATCTTCCCACCGAGCTCATGCTCTGTTTTCCTAAGGAACAGTATGATCCTTCTTTCTAACTTGCATGAACTGAGTCAGTGCTGTTTAAACAAAGCGAGGACGCTCTGTATCTTGTTGTACAGTGGTGATCACAAAAGCAGAGTCATGGTGGTGACACAGGGACTTTCCAATGCTCACCCCTCCCTAGGGAGAACTTCTGTCAGGCATCAGTGTCAGTCAGAGGATCTAGTTTGGTGGTATAACATGGTGAGCCTCAGCACCATCAAATGGAAATACTTCTGCTTGCTTGTCTATACACATAATCCATGTCAAGTCACTAGAAAGCCACAAAGTTCTCAATGTGGATAAACACGCTGCAGTAAGGTGCTCTTGTTTCTCCCACAGCGGGGGAGAAACTTTTTTGCTTTTAGGCTTTGGGGTCTGCAAAGCCACAGATTCACCATCTTTCTGTTGGTGAACAGGAAGGGTCAAGACTGTGGCATTAGGAGACCATGGCAGATCCAGATTGAAAGCAGCCATTGATCCACCCATCTGTCTTTTTCTTGGAAGCTCAGTCCTTGGAGTCTCCAACCTGCAGGCCCCAGTGGTACAACACTTATACTCTCAGCACTTATATTTCTGTCTGAGCAGACATTCCCCTGAAAGAGGAAGCTTTCTTCCTAGGACACAGGGGAACAAGCAGTGAGTAAAAACAGATGGTAGGAAAGGGCAGACCTTGGGGCTAATTTCCACGGTTCCACCTTGACTTTTGTAAGGCTCCTCTCCATGAAATGCAGCATATAGAGAGGTGAGAGAAGAATAAAGGTGTTAGATAAAGAGAAAGAACAATAAGGGAGGAGAAAGCAGCATGATTAAAGGAGATATATGAAGGCACATCTGACAAGGGCTAGGGGTGATGATGGGACTTGAGTGGGTAGGTGTGCAGAACCATGGCCACGCAGAAAATAGAATTAAATGAAACATGGTCATGAGGAAGCTGTGGGGACAAAAGTTAGGGGTTAGAGACAGTCCATCTTGCAACAGAAACAATTCCCTCAACTTAAGAGATCATGCCCTTTGGTCTCCTACCTCCCTCTTATCTTACCCTGACTGCCTACAGTTGCTGGACAGATGTTGCCTGACTTTTCCAAGAGCAGCACACTTATCTGGGCGAAGCCTCTCCAGTCTCTCTTAGGACCAGACCAAGGGAAGGAGTAACTATGTTGTTAAGGAATACATATGTGCATTAGCATCAAAGGCTACAAAGAGCTCCATGTTTGATGGATTCCTGGAGCCTTAACAAGAAATGCGAGTACACAAAACAGAGCCTGTAGGAGGCAGAGGGTGGGGATTGAGGGTGGTGGGAAGAGGAGGGCTAGCTGATTGCAATAGGTACAAGAAAGAAAGAAAGAAAGAAAGAAGCCTGTGTATCTTTGTTCATTCCCCTTATTGGTTTATTAATGACAAAATAATGACTTAGTGCCCCTCTACCCCCTCCAGGTTGTTGACTGCCTAGCCTTCTGCTCGGCAGCCTGCAGTGGCGGGTTAGGACAACACCATGGAGGGTGTCCGGCAAGGTGCTGGATGGGCTGCCCTGGCTGTGTCGTTTTCCTTCACTCCTCCAGCCTCCCTTTTTCATTCAACAATACGGCATTGATCTGGCTCAGTGAGAATTTCCATTTATATTTCAGCCTTGCCTGTGACACCGTCCCTGAGTCCCTGCAGCTCTGACGTGTGCTCGCCTGCTCTCCCAAATGCTCTGCTTCACTCAGCCCCTCCTTCTCCTCAGCCTCTTTGCTATTCCTCTCCCCGACCATTCCTCCCCTCTCCCTCTGACTGTCCACCCATGCAGCCACTGACGTCTGCTCCCTCAATCACTCCATCTTTCCCTGACACATCTCAGCCCCTCTCCCTGTGCTCCCAATTAGCAGAGTTGCCAGGCTTAGCTGGGCAGCTGGCGCATTCAAGTCTGTGTTGTGGAAAGATGGGAATTTCTGCTTCAGAGCAAAGCTGCATGTAGGCTCTCTGATACCTGGAGTCGCTCTCAAAAACGCTCAGCCTTTGGTCTTGCACTGCAGTGAGCAAGTCAGAGCCCTAGCTTCTAGTGATTGGCAACAGGCAGAATCATCTTCCACCTCCCTGTTCGTAGCTCCCCCACTCCACTCCAAAAGCCTGTCCTACACATCCAGGAGCTGACACATCAGGCGTCCCTTGCTCATTCTGGCTGGTTAGGTAATTGAAGGAGCAGAGGATCCCCCAGAGAGCCATAAGAAGTATAGATGTGGGATATGTACTGAATCTGTGTCCCCCAGCTTAAATAGGTTGGGCAGACTTATGCTCCCATGGGTCTTGAAATGCATAGGATATGAAAAAACCTCTGACAGTCTGACAACCTGAGCATTAGATTCAGAGACTGAGGTCCAAAGTTTTGCAAGTGTCTTGTACAAGCAGCCCTGCTTCCACCCATAGCCAAGAGAGCTGTTGCAGTGGTTTATCCTCTACACCCAACATCTGGACAAGTGAATCATCCCCCAGAGGTGGCTACCTGTCCTTCCATCCCTTTGCCAAGCTCCTGTTGCACTCACTGAGGAAGGATGCTCAGGGATTCAAATGAGGCTGGGAAGTAGGTTTTGCCCTCATTAGAACAGAAAATGTAGAACACAGAAAAAGAGGAAGGGAGAGAGGGGAAGGGAGGTGGTAGTCAAATGCTGTTGCTGTTGACAGGGAAAATGATCTTGGTTTTGGGAAGGCATAGGGTCTTCCTGCCCTGCTTCTGTCTCTCCATTCAGCTTAGAGCAGCAAACGATACATACAGGCAGAGCCATGAGAAGAAGAGGAGTGAATCAGGCCATGTCAGCTGCTCCTGGCACAGTTTACACCCAGCTGAAGGGGTTTGGGAAGCACGGACTTGGAAGGGCACAGAGTTCCCACATGCTGCATTGCACAGGGAGGGAGCATGGCAGCATCCCTGATGACTGCAGGGAGCATGGGCCACAGCACGGACCCCACCACTTGCCACCTCTCCCCATCCATCCCTCTCTAGTAGCATTCCCACACCACCCCTGCAGTTATATGCAGCAAGCCAGCACTCCTGCCCTGTCCCTTACAGCAAACTCCCTGAGACAGTGCTGCTCCCACATCGCTCTCTGCATCCTGGGGAGCAGAAGGAACCCCATGGCAAGGCAAATAATGGAGACTCTAGGGGACTCTTGCTGTTTAAGGATCAGATGGGGCTCATGCTGGTGTACAGGAGGGAGAATATCCAGCAAAAACAGAGCAGAAGGGAGAACATTAGGAAGCAACCCTCAGGAGAGCTGGGGTACTTGGAAGATCTCAGAGTAGATGGAACATGGCATAGTGGCAGACACTTCTCACAGACAGTTTAGCCCTGAATGGAAAGGCTTTCTTTGCCTCAGGAAGCAGCCCTATCTCAGACAGGGAGACATTTGACTGAGACTAGAAGATCTGCTGATCTCACTACCTGCAGGGACCATGTATGACAGTGTCTTCCTCCTGGCTCTGCCTCTACCTGTTTCCCCATCCTTCAAAGCAGCCACCAAAGCAGATGAGACTGAAATCTGCAACATATGAAAGTAATTTTCTCTTCCTATCCCAAAACGGTGTTCTCCCTTCCTCTCCCTCTCCCTGCCCTAGCCCCCATACACTCTCTCCAGAGGGTAAGCTTATTGCAGCAGCCCTGCTCATCAGCACAACCAGAGTTTAGAAAATGCCACAGCTGAAATTATGCTGTCATTGTGTCCCTTTGTAGGAGGGTTGACGTCATTGTGCCTGCCAGCAAACAAACGGGCAAGGTGCCCTTCCCAGGCACCCCTTCCACCTCCATCCCTGCTCCAGCCCTCCTCCCTCTGCCGTATGATATCTAGCACAACTTCTTGCTCTATTTAGCCTACCTGCTGTGAGCTCTCTAGGAGACTTACACATTGTATGATTCTCTGTTGCCTTCATTTCAGCAGACATCCTTTGAAACACCTGCAGTGAAATTTATATTCCAGTGCTTCTCCCACGCCAACACATTAGGAACCTCCCCTGCCACCCTCATGTTTGCATCCAGGGGAGGTGAAGGACAGCAATTCTGAGAGCTGCCTGGTAGAGGTGGTGAACTCCAATGCCGCATTGTCCCCAGAGAGAAAGAAGGAGCAGGAATGGCCACCCAGATCTTCTGTTGCACAGGACAAGGCTGAGGCAGAGGCTGGAAATTAAAGGAGAGAGTACTGGTGGTCACATTGGGAGCTGGATACCTAAATCACAGGAGGCTTCTTTTAAAAGCCTCAGCCAAAACACCTCTGTAACTCTGAAGGGAACATGATTACCTTGATTCCGAAGATTTTACGTGGTAGTAACACTGAATTCCTGCTATTCCATTCAGAGTTCACCTGCCACACTGCATCCTTAACCCCACTCCCTGACACCTAAGAGAAGGTTATACTTGAAAAATGGCAAAGATGCAGAGAGTGTTATTGTGATGCAAACTGGAGAGTTAGGTGACTGTGTCACACATACAGGGGCATTGGAAGCTGAGGGGGGTGAGGGATCCTGTCTGCATACACACCAAACCTGGTGAACCATCATTGACTCAAAAGGCAGGCATCTATCAAGCAGGGCTTCTAAACCTATAGGCTCGCTGAGCTCTCACACTGCAAGGCTACTCTTGTACAAGGGAACTTTCACCTGCTCACTGCAAAGTACAGCGTTGCCAAAGGTGTGTTCAGCCATGCAAGTCTCATAGCAATCTCACCTAGGCGAGCAGCTTTTCCAGCAGTTCTTGGGTGTGTTTACTTTGGCTCAGACCTCAACGAAAGCTTGGCCTGGCTACAATCCCTCTGTTCTTCCTGCCTGCCTGGGCTGAGATCTGCAGGGGGTGTCTATACTCTCCCCAGTGCCCCTAAGAAGCTTGTGTCCCCAACAAACCCATGCCCAGAAGAGGAGCGGGAAAAAACTTGACACTTGGTACTTAATGAACCCTGCATCTGTAGGAAAAATTATGTGAAGAACAGAAGAATAATTTTGTGGGGAACATCAAGAAGAAAAAACCGCAGTGGGAACAAACCAGGGAAAATACAGTGCATGGCAGGGTAATCTGGAAAGTCTGGAAATAGAAGATAAAGAAGGAAGGCAGCCATTAAGGATCAGTGGCAGAGAAGGGGATGGGTTTGTGGTATTGCAAAGAAAAGAGGATGGGGCAAGGGGGAGGAGTGGAAGACAGTCAGAGTGTGGGTGAGGCAACGCAGAGTTTCATGCTTGGTGCTGTGGAGACACAGGTAAGAGGGTAGAGTTTAAATGTCGAAAGGTCTGATCCCAGAATGGAAGTAAAAAATTGATTTTAACAGGATTGTGGGATGTTTTGACATTGTTTTACACTTAGATTACCACAGGATAGCAAACACCACCAAATCAGGCAGATACCTTTCAAAATCTTTTCTCCTTAACGTCAGCAAACTAGGCTGAGAAGGGATGAAACCAGGGAGGCAAAGAAAGTGACTGCACTGAGAAAGGTTTAGCTGGATCCCAGCAATGAGATCTCCAGCACTGGCTGCAGCGAGGTCAGAGCCCTGCTTTGAATTGATCTCCTGGAGTCAGTACTCTTCCCTTGAGGAGAGGTAGATTTTGCCCCGGACTTCCTCTTCATTCATTTCAGAGGTAGCCTTTTCTGGGAACTGTTATACTGTCCTGGCCAAGTCCAGCTTGGCACTGAGCATCTAAGGCAACTTGATAGGCTGCTGTTGGCACCACTGACAACTGAGGAGGCACCATCCGTCATGCTCTGAGCCTCCTTGTCCTTTCCCTTCTATTGTCCTCTCCTGACTGAAGGGTTTCCAAGCCAAGTGTTGCTGCTTCTGAGTCTCCCTACAGAATGTCTCTGAACATTTCAGGCAGTAACCTGGAGAGCACTTACATTCTGATTAAAGAGATGGGGCTCCATTACTGGAGAGAGGGAGCAGAATGTGAACAAGAGAGGGAGTCTGCCATCAGCAGAGTCCCTGTTCAGTGCTCCAGGCTGTCCCCTCTCTCAGTGCCATTCATCAATTTAACCCAATACAATGCCGTGCTTTTAAGTGACTCCGGCATTAGAAAGTCTTTCAGGCGTGAGATTTATGGGGTGATGTGCGACAAAGTGGCTTCCTCTGCCAAGTCATGCATTGTGCTCTTTTTCTTTCTTTCCTAGTCTTTGTGGAGCTAGAAAATTGGGTCTTCACTGGCTCCTCCAACTGGTTTGTGAGACTGGAGAAAGGATAAGCATTCCTGCACTGGCCTGAAAGAAAAGAGGGAGGCTCAGGAGGACAGATCAGCGTGAGGAATGAGGGGGTCAGATAGACTTAGAGTCAGGCTGGTTTTAAAGAGTAATCCAGACCATTAGGTTTTCTATGCTCGCTCTCAAGCCCTCTTCCCTATTACCTGCACCTATCCACGAGGATGAACTTTATGCTGAGGCATCAAAGCCCCTTTGGATCTCCTTGGTAGTCTCAGAGCTGTTACTGTTTTCTCCCTTACTCATAGTATGAGGCTCACCAGTGCTATCAGAAGCCTGTTGGGAAGCAGGACCCCAGCAGTTTTCTGTTATAGCTGGCAACCTGCCTGGCTCAGGGGGTTCCAGAGTGGCTAAGGCCAGGAATGCTGAGCAAAGTGTGGCAACAGTGAGGGATGAATGTCGTACTCTCTCAAATTTCTTTGCCAAAAGGTATCCAAAGGATCAGTCCCAGCCATGCTGGAAGCTCTAGCTTTCACAGAATTGTGACTAGGTGCTCAGTGGGGCCATAAAGGGAAGGCACTTGGGAAAGGGCAAGAAGGATGTGGTGGAGGTGGGGAGGAAGATGAGGAGAAATAGAAGATAGAAGGGAAGAGGGGCCTTGAGAAAAAAAGTAAGCATGGAAGAGGAGGAGTGTGTATCAGTAGCACATGAACCAAGAAGTGTGCAGCTCTCTAGTGTTTTGCTTTCCTGATGCTCTTCTGCTTAATGCACTCTGTGCTTGTCCCCTTAGATCCCATTTATGTCTGATTTAGCAGCAGTCCTGTTAGCCTTACACTAGGTAACCAGTTTGTGGTGAAAACAAGAAGAGAGGAGCCCCCAACCACCCCTGGCAGAGCAGCTGTCATAATGGATTGGCTTCCAGCCCCTTGCCAGCTGCCCCCAGCACCGGCTGTCTGTGTGAGTTAAGAGGCTTCTCCTGAGCTGCTGAGAACTGCCACAGCTAGCCTGTATCATTCACAGCATCCATGAGCACAGAGCTGCTGTCCGGACATTGTATGCCCTGCAGCTCCTTGAGCACTCAGCTGGTGCAGAGGGGAAGCAGCATATACTTGCGTGCACGCCTGCACACACATACACACACACTTAGCTGCACAACTGTGCAACGGCAGCCTGGGCTAGCACCTTGCAGGCACAAACCCAGGCTGACACTTGGGCTTCTACAGGCTCACACTGAGCAACTGGGCACACAGGGTTGGTGGACCTACACACATACACAGGGTGAGTGGTCACACATACACAGGGTGAGTGGTCACACACACCCAGAGCCTGAGCACAAGGGCAATGAGAGGCCTGTATGTATATGTGCACATGGCACAGAGACACAAAGCAGTGTCCACATAGTGAACAAACAGGGACAGGCACACCACAAAGTGTCTTTTCCACCCCTCTCATCCAGTCGTTCTAAGCACAGCTTGGTTTCTGTTGTATAACACTGCATCTTCCCCTGCCACACCATGTTTTATATCACACATTCAACTGCATGAAATCACACCAAAATCTCCTGCCACCTATGTATGTACACATGGCTCTGTTCCCCCTCTAGGCTCCTTGTCCCTGTCCTCTTGCCTACAGCCAGGTGTGTGCCCGTGGATGCCAAGGTCTGGCTCCCCAGACCTGGAGTGGGCTTGTTTACTCTTTGTCAACCAAAAGCCAAATTCCTGAAAGACTTAAAAAAATCCTTGTCTGCTCCACTCCTCTCCCTGCCCCACACCCCTTTGTCTCTCACCACGCCTCCTGCAG
The DNA here is from genome assembly GCA_033558235.1 of Neomorphus geoffroyi. Taxonomy (NCBI): domain Eukaryota; kingdom Metazoa; phylum Chordata; class Aves; order Cuculiformes; family Neomorphidae; genus Neomorphus; species Neomorphus geoffroyi. Next base: position 17,860,265 of record JAUMJM010000021.1, on the reverse strand, counting down.
TTTGGTTGCTGCTCTGGGCTCTGAAGACATAATTAACATTACAAAAACCGCTGTCACTTCATACCAGCCGGGTGAAAAACAAAAAGTCACTGCAATTAGAAATCTTTTAGGGAAGCTAGGAGGACACAACACCCATAGGGTGATGTAGAAATAGTGAGCTGCCCTCATTGCCCTACCTTCTTTTCCCTTGCCTCTCTTCTTCCACTTGTCTCTCTACCCTCCTCTTTTCCTTCCCGGTTTGTTTGCCTCCCTGCTGGTGTCCTGCTGTGGCAGTACTTGCCACAAACAGCATCGTTGCACGTTAATTAGGTCCTGCACAGTTCTGCGCATGAATGCTGCTGTCAGCTGGAAGCTCCAGCCTCCCCCACTGCCACACAGGCAGGCTTCTGCTTCCTCCCCATCACCTGGTAAACAGAGCTGTCAGGAGATCATTTATCCATAATGACCCTTTGTGATAGCAAAATTTTGATTGTGGTTGCATTGAGGAGAAAATGGCAACAAAAAATAAGATGTCCCCATTGCAGTAGAAACAACAGCTGTAAACCATGTCAAGTGGTGTCCGTGGGGAAGCTTGGTAGGATGAGAGACATGAAAGTAAGGGTGGATGAAACACAGAGAAGAGCCAGGTGTTGATCTGCTGTACTAAACCTTGACAGACTTTACTGGGACATGTAGCCTTCTTCCCCCAGACTTGCCCTCCCAACCTGCTGGCATCTTCAACAGTGACAGAAGAGGGAGATGACCATGCTCCACTGGAGGGAGGAAGGAAGGCTGGGAGTCAAGGGGGAGAACTCCCAGTGTAAATAGGAGGCAGGGGAAATTCTGGTTGTCATCACATGAGAGGGGAATATAGCGGGTTGTACATGGGACCAGACAAGAAAGCATCAAGGACCTTTTTCTAATCTTAGGCACCTTTTCTGGTATCTTAGGCATCCACTAACTTAGTGAGGGAGTACCTCCTTCTTCCTGGTGTTTCAGCCTGGCAGCTGGTGAAACAGGATAACATTGTGGTTAGTGGCTGGGGACCGTAGATGCAATAATCACAGAATGACCTGAGTTGGAAGGGACCCACAAGGATCATTGAGTCCATAATGCATGCCCAGTGCCATTTTTGGAGGAAAAAGGCTACACAATATGGAGAAACAGCCCCTTGTCAATGATTTTAGGAGAAAGAAGAAGCTGACAGAAACAGACAGAGGACAAAATCACCTCCTGAAAATACAAGAAGGGATGCTGGAACTGGAGGGGAAGGAGGTCTCAAAGCATGTCAGCTAAAAGCATGAGAGACAGAGGGAAGGAAGTAGTGCACTGCACATGAAATGAGGACTTCTTTCTTCCCTTGCTCCCTGATTCTTGGCACCTGGGCCAAGCCTGTCACTGTGCAATTCTATGATGTCTGGCATGGCAGAGCTGGCAGTGACCTACACCAAGCTCCTTGGGCTGTGGCCCTCCCTCCCCACCCTGGCTTCAGCTGCAGACCTCCAAAGGCTGCTGTAACCCAAAGGAGGAGACAGGCAGAGCTACTACAGTGCCTGGTGCAGAGGCAGCCCACAGGGACCCTGCCTACTCAGCAAGTGTTGGGGTAAGGGCAATGTCTCTCCTCCTCTTTGGCAAAAGTGAGACAGCTCCAGCAGCAGGTCATGACAACAGTCTACTTGACATTATGGATGCTTGTTCTTGCTCACCAGGGAGGCAGTGTGTGAGGAAGGATTTCAGAGCTCCTTATCCTGTCACTTCCCTTTGCCTGCCCTGTTTTGACCCAGATACATTACAGTATAACGAATATGTGACTTCCCTTGGGATTTCACAGTTGTTGCTGTGCTGCGTAGCACAACTGCTCACAATTTCACGGTGGTGGCAAAGCTGGCGCTCATGCCCTCCGCCCCTCGAAGGGCCCTTGGGGACAAAGGAAAAGCTCTTTTAGACTACATTTGAGCTTCAGTACTCCAGAGCACTTCTCAGCAATGGTCACGTCACTGCTCTGCGCTGTGCCCCTGTCCTGTCCTGAGTGCATGTGCAGTGATACCACATCATCTGTTCCTGCCTGATGTGGCAGAGCCAGGATGCAGGTGGATGGGGTGCTGTGATACTCTGCAGTCTCACTGGCTTCATTGGTGTAGGATGAGAATACCAAGGGATGTTGGAGCCTGTCTTTGTGGCCCAGTCTAGATGTAGTGTGGAGTCCAACTGAGTCTCACAGAGGAGACAACGTCAAGCCTTCAACAGAGGCTGGTAACACACAAACACACACAACATGTTTGCAGACAGGAGGGGCCCAGTGTCTGCCTTCGTATTAAAGCTTTCTGTCCTATGAGCTGGACAGCATGGAAGACTTCATTTAGTGCCAGTGGGACTGTGAGTAAGATCCCTTAAGTATAACAAACCTGGCTTAGTCAGAGCTAAACATGACCTAGCACAATTATGTGGGAGCACTACTTTTCTTCAGGGTTAAGAGACCTGACCTTGTGTCCTTTGTGCTTTTTAACCCACATTCATCTCCCAGAAAGGATCAGTTTCTCTTTTCAGCCTTTCCATCCCCACTTTGTCCAGATCTCCATCTCATCACACTCTCTGCTTGCCTGGACCACATATCTGACATGAAGCAAGCTACGGTCTGACATTCTCCCTTCCCTGCTGCCCTGGCCGGGATAGCCCTTCATCACAGGCCGAGGACATCAGCCTCAAGACTGCAGGAGCACTTCGTTGTCATGAAATATTGACACAACCCTTTGCCTCTCTGTACCCATGAATTCCCCACCCCTCTCCCTGCTTCTTATCACGCTGACTGTGTTTGTCAATTACCTCTTCATCTAGCCTTTCTTTTCAAAAAGTCTTTTTCATCTCCCAGAAGCATTTTATGTTTTCTTTTCTTCCCAGGGAGGGGAATAGGAAGAGACAGCATGCAGGGAGAGCACTACCTCAGCTGCTGCTAGAAATACAAAGGCAGCTTGTGCAGGGCGCAAATCTTAATTGGCTGCTCTCTGGGACTTCAGGGCCCATCCTCAGTGATGAAACAGAGATGTACAGTTCCTTTACAGCAGAGAACATTGCGAAGGCAGAGATTCCCATTTAAAGGGAGAAGGCGAGGTTTAAGACAATTTGTCCAGAAGGCATAGAGTGACCCCAAGCAAACCCAGCTTCCCTCTCTTCCTACTGCACCGGAGCCAGCTGCTTGCCTTCCTGGGGCTTTCCCTGTTCCAGCCCACACATCTGGTGAGCTCTACCAGGAGGCATCATCATTAAGTGTCAATGTGGGAATGAACATGAGAGGCATTAATTGGCTTGCTTGTATAAACAACCTTGGCTTGAGCTGGCAGGGAAGTTTGGACTCTGCATCTTGAGAACCCAGCACTGGCTTTTGGTGAAGTTAGGGGGGCAGTGGGTCTATGAGGTCCTGTTCCAGATAAATCAGTAGAGGGAGTCAAAGACCTGCCTTTTGCTGCAAATCACCATGACCCAGAAGCTTCTGGTGGTGGACAGAACAGCTCAGTTCCTGAGGTATGACAGATACAGAGAAACTCTAGCTCCCACAGTGGGTAGAGAGCTGCGGTGGGGCAGGGTTTAAGACTCCCTTCACTTGCCATAGGTCCCAGATAAAGACTGCACTGATAATTGATCTGTGTGTTCAGGAATATATATAGCTCCTATTTGGCTGTGATGCAGGGCATCAAAAGCTTATGACAGCTTCCTTCCTGCCACTCATATGCACCTGCCTTTATCTAGTGCCCAAAATCCCAGCAGGGGAGAAGCTGCAACATTGCCTCAATCCTTCCTTTTACTTGATGGGTCCTATGCCCACTGCTACAGATCTGGTAGTTTCCCCAAACACCAAGCAGTTTCCTCAAACCTTCAGTAAACGTCTTTCGGGGAGGTGGCTCCAGCATGAGATAAGAGTTGAAGCGCTGTTTTGGCTCAGGTGCACACCTGAAACAGAAAAATAAGCACTGTGAAGTCCAGAGGACTCCTACCAGCTGAGGACAAGAAGGAGACAAGTTGTGGGGGTATTGTTTCTAAAGGAGGATGAAGTTAATCTGTATGGCAAGGGCTGGAAAGAGGAATTTGCAAGTGGGAAAGGGGGGCTGTGCCTCAAGAAGAGTTGGGATCTGTGAAAACAAGGGTGCAAAAAACAGGTGGGACTTCACACCTCATGGGACCAGGGCTGGGGTGTTTATATCAGCCCATCTTGCCTGGATTTTATTCTGGTGACAAACGTGTTCTGAAAACAAACAGAACATTGAGGAAGAAACTTGTGGAACGAATGACTGTTTTTTTGGTTGCTAAGCCATCTGTTCTGCTCCAGCAGCTCACTGAGGGCTCTGCCATCACTCTCAAACTGCATGCAAGTGGTTTTGCGTGGGTGGCTGGCACTGGCTGGCATGGCAAGAGGGAGTATCGGGGCAGAGGGGAAGATGTGTATATGCTGAGGATCTCGGATGCTTTGAGCAAATTTGCTTGCGAAAGGAGAAGAAAAGCTGGCTGTGGCAGTGTATGCAAACATACATGGCAGAGGAAAAGGTGTGAGGGTGTTTGTAGGGGTGGGGAGGAGGTGAGCAAGCTGTGCTTTCTGTGCGCACATAAGGGATGTGTGCTTGTGCCTGGGGGTCTAGGATCACAGGTACAGAGTAGGGTTTACATCAAGACAAGGAACAACTTCTACACTGTTCTGCAGCTGCAGGGCTTGTCAGTGCATTACAAACCTGCCTGCAGGTGGGGGCAAAGGTGTGTCTTTTTGCATGCCAAGGAGGAGGCATGAAATTATGCTCATGGAGAACATATGTAGGTAGGCAACAGCAGAGTATCAGCCAGCAGGCTGAGAAGGGTGAGGTGGAGGTGCGAGCCAGTGGGAGGGAGGGTGCTGTGTAGCACACACTGCAAACAATGCTGTCAAAGTGCAGAAGGAAATGAAGCCCATGCATGTAGAGAGGCCAGCCCATCAATGTGCAGGAACCCAGCTTTCCTGTCCTTATGCCTGTCCACCCCACAGAAGTCTCCTCTGCTGCCATGAAGACCCTGCAGCCCCAATTGTGCTGCACTGGTGGAGGAGGGTGAAAGATAATGACCAATGCATACTGATTACCCTCAACTAGGCTGTGGAGATCTTCTTTCTCCAAACCCTTTCCCATCCCTGCCCTCACTCTGGTCCTTCCTTGCTCCTTGCCAGACAAGGCAGCGTTGCCATAGCAGCTGACAGCTTCTAGTGTCCTACCTCTCAGGAGGACAGAGAGCAGCAGTAAAAAAATAGGTTGCAGGAAGAGAGCTGTGGCCCGTTTGTGCCTTGTCTCCTGGGAACAGCAGCTGGGATGCCTTTAATATCCTTCTGAGGCTGGTAGGAGTCACCTCAGAGCATCCACGTGTCACAGACATGGACAATTGCTGGTGTACTGGGCTTGTATGGTGCTCCTCACCCACATCCAGCCTTGTCCAGCTGCTGGGTTGGATTCAGTGGTGCCCCCTTCTGAAAGCTAAACTGTGCTACAATAGCATTAAATACAGTTAGTTGACAAGTGGGAGTGGTGTGGGTGTTGGGTCATAGGTTGGACTCGATGATCTCAAAGGTCTTTTCCAACCTTACGATACTGTGATACTGTGATACAGAAGCTGTTTCCAGACCACTCCCAGCTGGCAGTGCAGACATCCTCTGCACTGAATCACACCTCTTCAGGAGTATTAGTTCCCCTCTCTTTTTCATGCAAACATGCCACTGCACTGCAGAAGCAAATGGGGCATCAAGTTCCATCCCAGAAGCACCTGCATTAAAAGATGAGCTGAATGCCACTCCTGTCTGCTCTAAGCAGCATTACTTAGGGAATGCACTTGATTGGTAGCAGTAGAGAGATGATGTTGCTTTGTGCAACAGTTGGTGTTCTCTGAAAGGATGGTGCTCCATTTTAGGGATAATATTTTATATTTACATGTTTTTAGGCATTCTTTCCTTAGGACAAGATTCTAGATCTTTGATCCACCCTCAGACGGTCATTTTTGATATTTTTACTGTGTCATTATGTGCACCTTCTTGAATCTCTTTCACACAAACTCTTGGCCTTTATTTGTGTGGCTCAGGGCCTTCATACAACATGCTTCCCCCACTGAAAAACCCCAAATGCCACAACCCCGCACCCACAACAAAAAGAACACAAACAACCAAGACCTCCAGAAAAAGAAGTATCACAGTCCTGTGGGATTTGGAAGATCTTAGCCTTGCCATAGACCTGTGGAGCAAATCACATACATCTCCTTCATCTCCATCCTCTCCAGAGGGTCCCAGGCTTGTGAACAGGGTATTATTGCATGCACAAATGCACATAGCTTCTCCTTGCCTCCTTTGGACAGTGGTCTCATTGTGCTGCTAGAGACAGACAAAGAAATGAGTGTAATGTACAGTGATGGCACGCCAGTGCTCAAGGCTGGGCTAATCTCAGTGGTTAGCAACTCAGGAACATGAGTGGAAGTCTCCAGAGCCAAAGAGTCTGGCTAAGAGTCCATAAAGCAGAGCAAGCAGCTGGGCATGCTCAACATATTCATGGTAGCAGCAGCAAAAGAGCCTCCTGCAATCTATGCTACAACTCGCCCCAAATTAGATACTCCCTCCACTTTCAATGACCACAGAAGTTCTGCTTTCAGAGTGGAGGTGCCTTTACACATTGCATGACAAACATTTGGGTATGGAACTGCAGCTGATGTTGGAAGCAGTGCTTCCATTGGGACAGAGGCAACCCTCACATGAAGCTTAGGAGAGCTTCTTATTTTCATGCATTAGGAGACCGAAAGGAGGGCCTGGAGAGGGGATCCGTGCCAGTTGTGAGCTGTGTCACTGTCAGGAACACAGGTAAAAGGTAACAGGGAGGAGCACAACTCAATGATGTTAATGGTGCCCTTACTGACTTCATCTCCAGAGGCAGGGACGCAAAATCAGATTTAGGAGAAAACAGTAAGGAAAGAAAATGTTTGGGGAAAAAATGAGAGAGAGGAGGGGAAGATGGAAGAGGAAGAGTTTGGAAGAAGAAAAGTTATGAGAAATGGAGGGAGGCAAGGCATGTGAGAGTTATGGGTTCTTTGTTTAAATGGAAATTGTGGTAATCTCCCCATGTTTAGATCGTGTTTGAGAGAACCTGGTTGGGATTTATTAGAAAATAAAAATGCTGTAATTGAAAGCGAGTGGAGGCAATTTGTATTAATAATGGGAGAAATCATCAAATAATGGAATTGTTTAAAATCTATTAGTTTGCTCCATGCAGTGAGAGGAAGGGGTTGATTATCTTGCAACAGAGCATGTTAAAAAGAGAGCCCAGCCTGCTGGTCCCTTATGCAGATTAAAGATATAATTTATTGAAGCAATTTATTTTCTGTTGGGAAGAAGAGGGGAAAATGGAAAAATATGATAAGAGCTGCAATCAAGTCTTGGATTCTTAATTTGAAGACCTACCTCTTATCTGCCTTCTTTAAATAATTTTTTTAAAAATTACTCATTCCTTGGTTGGATTTAAAGCTGCAGGAGCAGACAGAGTGTCTGGGAAAAATAAAAAAAAGATCTCATGAGGAGGCCTGTTACTCACCTCTTGAGGTTTATATTATTGACAGCAGTTGCCTCAAATCCAAGGCAAATCGACCTTGGGATGCCTGAAGTAGCAGCAGGTAGAGCTTAGAGGTCAGCACTAAGGCTCTGTCTATCTAATCCCTCCAAAGGACAAAAGGAACATGTTTCTAAACTGGAGATTAATTTAGAGCTGTTTCATTCATTCATTCTGTCTGTCTGTCTCTGTGCTAATGTAGCCCTTGCAAACCACAGTGAGGGAATGACAAATGATTCTAGTATTTACATTTACAATCCTTTCTGATTAATGGTGCCTAGTTAGGAATTAGACACTTGATGGTGTGCCTGGTCCCCTTGTCCAGTGATTTGCCTGGCATTCCAACTGAAAAAGTCTTGCAGGTTGGTGCTTTTCTGTTCTTTGGTTTTCTCATATAAAGGCCTAGATCCTTTCTTGCCCATTTTGTCCTGGCTGCACTGTGACCCCCTGACCCAGTATCATGATAGGGATCTGACAAAACTCCACAACTCTTCCTGCTTCCTCCTCCCTTGTGTCATCTGCTCACGTTCTTCACATTGCTGTTTCCAGACATGTCTACCCATCAACATCACCTTGTACCTCCACACTGATCTTGGCTTGTAGGCAATAGGGCATAAATTCCTGCCATTCTCAAATAATCTCCAGCAATCCAGACCCAACAACATTTCCTTCCAACTGCACAATCAAAAGCTGTTGGAAGAGTACCTTTAGAAGGGATCAAATGAGGGAAGAGAACACTCAGAGATGAGGAGATGGTCTCACAGCAATCTCAGTATTGAGGACAAAAAACAGGGACAAAGAGGCCAGGCAGTAACAGTCCTGACTCTATTCTCCATCCTTCTCTGTCCTCCAGGTCTGATTTTACATACAGGATCTACATTGGGTAAGCTGTGGCTTGGGAGAAGAAAATTTCTAGTCTGCCCCAGTGGATCTGAGCACATACATATCCAGAATAAGCATTTCTACGAGTTTTGCAATCCCAGGGATTTTCTGCTTGGTGCCTGAACACTAAGTTGATAGAAGACATTGCAAATACTCGCTCATTCTCCTGAGAGCTGAATTCTGCCTTGAAAAACAATACATAGGGTGAAATGGAGACGTGCAACTGCCGTTTCAGATGTTCTAAGACTATTTGATGATTCAAGATGCACTTAGTACTCCAAAGACTATGGCTAAGAGCCCTGTTCATGAGAATCTGTTATATCCTGTAAAAAAAAAAGATAAAAGGTATAAAAATAAGGAGTAGATGTGTGGTTGGAGTGGGTCTAAAACAGGAAAGATAAAACCAAATGTTTGCTGTCAAGAGATCTGCACTGAGAGGGAGTTTGGGGTGTGGGCCAGAGATGGGGTCTTAGTACCAGCCTATACCAGAAAGCAGGGTTAGGGTTTGTCACAAATGATCATAGAATCATCCAGTTGGAAGAGACCTCTGAGATCATCGAGTCCAACTGTACCTGTCTCCTTACTAAACCATGTCCCTAAGAAACTCATTTACCTGTCTTTTAAACACCTCCAGGGATAGCGACTCAATTACCTCCCTAGGCAGCTGTGCCAGTGCCTGACCAACCTTTCAGTGAAGAAGTTTTTCCTGATCTCCAGTCTAAACCTCCTCTGGTGCAACCTGAGGCCATTTCCTCTCATCCTATCACCTGTCACTTGGGAGAAGAGACCAACACCCACCTCACCACAACCTCCTTTCAGGTAGTTGTAGACAGTGACGAGGTCTCCCCTCAGTCTCCTCTTTAAGCTAAACAACCCCAGTTCCCTCAGCCGCTCCTCGTAGGACTTGCTCTCCAGCCCCCTCATCAGCCTTGTTGCCCTTCTCTGCACACGCTCCAGCCCCTCAGTGTCCTTCCTGTAGTGAGGGGCCCAAAACTGAACCCAGCACTTAAGGTGTGGCCTCACCAGTGCTGAGTACAGGGGCACAATCACCCCCTGCTCCTGCTGGCCACGCTGTGTCTGACACAGGCCAAGATGACATTGGCCCTCTTGGTCACCTCGGCCACTGCAGGCTCATGTTCAGCCAGGTGTTGACTAACACCCACAGGTCCTTCTCTGCCAGGCAGCTCTTCAGCCTCTCTTCCCAAGCTTGTAACGCTGCATGGGGTTGTTGCGTCCTAAGTGCAGGACTTGACCCTTGGCCTTGTTGAACTTCATCCCGTTGATCCAGCCTGTCCAGACCCAGATCTGATAGCCTAGAGTTGCCATTGTATTGAGAAAGCTTAGAATTGCTATTGTACTGGTGCTGGGATGGAACTACCAAAGCACTAAACATTCTGTTAAGAGATATCTATGTGAGATGATGATTTTTCATGCATATGCTTTACTATTGTGTTAGTTTTACATAGTAACTCTTAAAAAAACTTTGTCTTTCTAGGTGCTTTGATGAACACTCATCTCCTTTATTTAAGCTTCCAATCAATCCTTTTTCTTCCATAACTACGGTCCTTTCAGACTTTTGCTCATGACTCTGTGCCACAGCACCTGTTGATTTCTTTTCTTTCTTTGTGCTTCTTCCTTTTACCTCTACTCTGCATAGGGACAATGTGACAATATCGTCTGCCTGTAAGGAGGAAACTTTTATTTCCTCTCTTTCTCATGGTGTCTCCTTAGTATAGCCTGCTAAAATGGGTCCTGGACAGAGAATGTCTTCCCACCTTCAAGAAAACACAGTCCATGGATTTTTTTTTTTCCCAATTTCTAGCATAGCTACAAACTCTTTAACAATCTGTCTGGCATCTTTCTAGACAGTAGTCACTTAAGCACATTTCTGTGTTCCACTGCTTTTTCAGGTAGCATGATTGACAGCCACTTTGATTCAAACTCAGGCAAATATAGCATTTCAGAGATCAAAAAATTAAATAAACTTCAGGCTGAAAACATTTCCCCACCCTTAATTTGCCTAAACTAGGAGCAATAACAACGAGCAAAATAACTCACCTATGCTTTTCAGACCAGACTAGGTTACTGGGTGAGTAGATTGAAACAGTGGTGTCAGTTATACTTTTTTGCTTTGGGCCCAGTAGCCATGCAGCTTTGTACCAGTATACTGATAGGCACATATTCAAACTTCTTCACTGCATACACACCTTAGAATATAATTGTATTACTACACCCATCCCAGTCACAACCACGCTAACTAACAGATTCACCACCATAAACAGTACGTTCAGAGCACAGCATTCGGTGGTATTAATTAGCATCTGGGCCCTGAGTCTACTAAAGAGCTTTGATGAGTCTCACCTGGGGCTTTCACCCACACACCCTCTACCCACAGCCCAGAAGGTCTATTTAAGCTCAGGCCAAGACACCAGCTTTTAGTGTATTGTAGTTGTTTTGCTCCCAGGGGGGTCTGAGAGATGATTTTGTTATCTTGGTTTACCCAAATTTGTTAATAGATCTTGTAGCTATCACTACCTCATCTCAGGTAGTGTGGTATCTCACACCAGTCTAGAGGTTCACTGACTTGCCCATGCTTATGTTACCTTTGGCTTCTGACTCATTCTTTTTCACAGAGCAGTTATGCTCTTGTTGCTCCCTGACAATTGGCATTCATCTTTCTTTCCAGCCATAAAAAAATACATGTTTGCCTTTCTTATATGTTGGTATTACCTGAAAATAAGAGATGGGGGAAAACTTTCAGTATTACAAGGTGACCAGAAGCACATTTATACTTGCTTTACTGCAGACAGCTGGGTATTTACAACACAAACAAAAGTAAGCATGCAATACAATGCTCTCACCAAATCCTTTCTCTATCATTAAGATCATGCCCACACACATTTCCCAGTACTTCCCCACTGAGATAATATAATGCTTGTGGTGTACAGTGGTTGATCTTGGCTTGTCCATGCGTAGTGGGCAACTATTGCCTTGCTTTTCTTTTTCTCTGAACCTCTTTGGTGAGAGGGAAAAGGACCCTGATATCAAGACTAGAAGGTAGAACAAAATGACTGTGTGTGAAGACATATGAGTCTGTAGCAGCCTTTGCCATTTCGTGGTTACACACATGCCTTGGCGCACACAGTCACCCAGCCCAAATCAGAATCCTGATATAAACTTCCTCCTGTCTCTGATGTTTGGCAGCTGCACTGTCAAACAGTGCAGAACAAACTGCACTGCTCCCAAAATCCTTCCCTTTCTTTGCCTGAGGCACTTAAAACCATCTTCCCAGAAAATCCTTTGCAGAAAACACTCTTCTTGCTTGTCCTTCCCTTCTCTTTTCCCAAATACTCTTCAATGTATAGAAGAGTCTGAAGACCCATATACGTAGCCCTCTGGCATTAACCTCTATACCAACCGCATCCAGGACAGTCTGAGCACCATTCTCAGGCTGTCCACACTGCAATTGTTAGCCCACTCCTGAGCGTGGCTGTAGCTTGTGCAAATCAGCAATCTACTATATGAAGTTCATGCCTGGTTTGAGGCAGAATCAATGCCAAGGGTTATTATGCGCCCCCCTGGTCGGGTAGAGGAGAGTAGAGTTTAAGTGTCTGAGTATAGGCTGGTTCAGGCCACTTGGATTTGGCAAGTAGCATGCTGAGTCTATGGCAGGAGAACTGATGCATATAGGGTGAGCTCCATCTTCTAACCTATTCGCAGATGACCACAGCAAACGCTACTCACTCTCTTCTCCTCTGTTCATCCTCTGCAGAGGAGCACCAGCCATCCTGCTTTTGGATGCTTGGTAGTCCAAGCCATTGGAGGGGATGGCAGGGATTGCTTTGACAAGTCATTTGCACAGTGCCTCAAAATCAAACCTTGGCAGAGGATCCTGCTGACCCTTGCAATGCATCCAAGAGAGAATGCCAGAATCTGTATTTCAAACTTTCTCCTTTCTTTGCTCAATTTTTAGTGCTTCATAGCTATTTCTTGGAGGCAGAAGAAAGTAAGTCTTGCTTTCTGTCCTTTGTTAAGTATGTGTCTGAATGTGGGTCCATGTGCATTGAATGGAGAGATACTTTCCTCAAGATACAAAAATGCTTGCAAAGCAGTGGAGTGAAAGATGGCAATGACAGATTTGTTGAAGAAGGGGGTCAAACCTGCAATAGCTGATATTGTCAGTACTGGGAACAGCAGTCAGAATGGACTGGAGAGACAAAAGGAGGGATGGTGGAGACTGGGGCTAGGTATCAGGGAGAGAACAGTCCATGTATCTCAGCTAATGCTCTTTGGCAGAGTAGCAACACTAATGCATATTAGAAGTGTCAGCTTCAAGATTCAGCAAAATGGTACCTCTCCTGATGCATCTCATCCTGGCACACAGAGCCCAGAGCAGAGGAGAAACTAGGGCCAACAGACTGTATGTGCTGAGTACAGGGTTGCCCTTTCCTCTTGTCAGGGAGCTTACTTCTGTGACTCCACATCTCATGGTGACAGTCTCGTGCAGGGCTGTTTGCTGAGAGGATGTCTCTAGGTGGGAAGCCACCCTCCAACACCCACACAGATCTGCTCTCCTCCTCTATGTGAAATGGTACCTTTCCCTTGAGAAGAACAAAGGAAGATGTGACTGTTCCTCAAACAGAAGAAGGAACCTTGGGTATGGAGCCATCTCCCTCTGCCCTGTGGAGTGAGGTGGAGGCATAGCGGGAATGTCTGGCTGCTGGCTGCAGCCCTGTGGATTGGGTCTTTCCATCCTGTCCTGGTGGCAATACCATCCTTAGTCAGACATAACTTGCCTCTCTGATCTGTGGCAGAGCACTGGCAAATGGGTTACTGCCATTCCCCAGTCACTGGAGACCTTCTGTGGAGAGGTGGTGAAAGGAAGGGATTCATCTGACTTTCTCACTGGGCAGATGGGAGACCACTGCCCATGGGGTACCTAAAGGAAAAAGGGAAAAAAAAAGAGCATTTAAACAAAGGTGAAACTATGCACCCTTTGCGAGTTTCACCTACTCCCCTCAATCTGCTCTGCCATCCCTTTATATCTGTGGTGGGTTTCTTTTTGGGACAGCAAGGGTGACAACTGGTGTCTGATTTGAGAGCTGGAAGGGAAAGCTAATGAAGGGGTAAATATGATGTCCCAGCCCTCTCCTGCCAAAGAAAAGACCCAACTGAGTTTTGCCTTTCTACTGCTAAGCAGCCACAGCTTGGCTTGACAGAGTTGGATTCCATTTCCTTCCCAGGTTTTCCTTGGCTGTGTTTTGATTGATCCATCTTTTTGCCAAGTGGCTGACTGCCACGCTGCCAGTGCTGGAGATGGATGCTCTTGCAACTTAGCCAGCTAGGGAGTATCGCCCCTGGAGCTTTGGCCAGTCAAGTTGTCAGTGACCCAAGCAATGCAGTATTCCTTGCAAGCTTGCTCACAGCTGAAGAGCAAACCTCAAAGAGCTGAAGTGTGCACAGAAATGTCTCACACCTTCCTTATGCTGATGTCCACCGTGTCAGATATGGCTACCCTAAATATTCCAAATCACATTGACAAATCTTCCCTTACATTAACCCACATCTCGTTCACTTCCACTCAGGCTTATATTTTTGTTTAAGGGGCCTGGAGAGGGAAGGAAACTAGTTCTGACTCTGTCATAATGGCTAAGCTGTGGGGTTGAATGAGCTCTCAGGGCATGCATCTTGATAGTAGATAAGCCAAACCTGTGTGGCAGGGAGGCAGCCTGATAGTTCCCTGCTCATTACACTGAAGGAGAAGCTATGCTGGCCAAGAGATGACCGAACACAATTCCACCGAAGGGCTCGAGAGAGAGGTAAGGAGTAATCATGGAAAGAGGGAGTGGCTAAAGCCTTTAGAAGAATAGAAAAACAAGGGGGAAATAGGAAGGAAATTACATGTAGGTAGGTTCTCCAGAAAGTAAATCAAACTGTGTTTGTGCTTGTGATGAAGATATTTGTGAGTCTAAACTTCACCCTCTCCGTTATGTGTATTAGGATCATTTCCAGTAGCTCCAACAAGAATAACAGTGTCATTGCATGCAGGCACTGTGCAGCTGTAGTAACCGTCTTACCCCAAAGAGCTTGCAGCTCAGTAGATGAGGCAACTCATGGAGAAGTGAAAGGGTTAGTCCAGTTTAATGTCCCATTTTATAGAGGCAACATAAGGAAAAGGTAAAGATGAAATAGGTACCTCCCAGCAACACTGGGAGGTCTGAGGCTGCACTCTCCGTGGGTGAATTCATTGCCTTCTAATTCAAAGTGAAATCTTGGCCTAAAGGTGCTCAAGAAATAAGGGAGTGAAAAATCCTTCTTGTTTTTAAGAGAGTTCTGAAGGGACTGTTGGGACCTTGTTCCTCCTGGCAGTCAAAACCTGTTTTCATAATGAGCTGGTTTCCTCCTGCCTCACGTTCTATGCTCTGATAAGTGACCAATACATGTTCAGACAGAAATGATCAGGCAAAGGAGGCGTCCACAGCAACACCACTAAATAAATGCAAACACAGGCTTCTCTGGTGTCTGTGTGTGGATCTGCCTGATTTATTCTCACATTTTCCTTCATTTGTTCCTTGCTAAACATTTTCAGTCCTAATCTTGTCCATACTTCTCCTTTCCATCCAGGCCTCCCAGCAGACTCATACTCCAAGTCTAAGCAGGTTCCCCAATCCTTGAACTGCATCACAGTCACGTCTGTGGGACAGAGATAACTGCAGTGCCTGAGCTCTCCTTATACAAAATACAATGAGAGAGTAAAGCAGGAACAGATGCACTGATCAGTTTTCTCAGTGTGCAAGCGCTGCCACCACCTTGTCTTCCTGATGTATAAGCATCTCAAGGTTTTGCCCTTAATGTGTTGCCCCTGCTGCAAAGTCTGGGCCCCACCAGTAGATTTGAGTGGCTGTGAGTTTTTCAGGCCACAGGGTTTGGGAGGAAACCCCAGGCCTTCCCTGGCCTCCCTACTTCTGGGCAACTGCAGAGCTGGGCAGGTAGCACGTAGCCTTGGACTCCCGTGCAAGATGGAAGGAGGGTTCACTTTCACATCCATCCTTATTTGACACCTTGTTTTCTTCCTTCTAGGTATTAGAGCCTGGATGGGGGAAGAAGGCAAGGGGATTAGGGTGTCTGCAACAGCAGGAAAACAGCTTTGCCAAGTATCTATCCTCCAGAAGGCATTTGACTTCCTCACCTTTTCCAGGGCAAAGGATTTAAGAAGAAGAACTCTCTTAAGTGTTTTGCAGAGAAGAAGCAGATCCAGCAGAGCAAATCCCAGCTTCCTGATTACTAAGTGGCTTTTTCTAGAGAAATTTACCCAATGGGAAATAGTGTAGATATCTTCTTTAAATGCACACACACACACACACCCACCCACACACACACACCCCGTGCTCCCCTGATCACAGACTCTTCAGACCCAGTGCCTGCCTGCCTTCTGACAGCCCCAACTCCTGAGTAGTCTTCCTCCCAGATCCTCCTTATTCTGAAGGTATCCTTCCCTGAAGCCATTCCCAGCTCTTTTCCTGGAGCATCCCTCCTCCCTGCTTTCCTCCATGCTCTTTCCTTCTTGTCCCATTTGTCATTTCACCTGTCTGTTCCCAAGCTTCCTTTCCACTTGCATCTGACCCACCTCCCTAGAAACTGCCTTTCTGGCTCCTTCTTCCTAGGGAGAAGTTCTGTCCTGTCCTCTTCAACACTGACATATTCCCACCTATAAATGATGCTTATAACATTCCAAAAAGGAGCAGAGGAAGAAGCCAACAGGTTTGAGGTTCTTGTGTGGGCCAGAGGGGTAAAGCCCCTCTTCCTTCTGTACAGATAGACATTCCTCTGAAGTCTTAGGGCTGGCACACGTACTACAGGGTCGGGGGAGAGGGACTGGAGCAAGAAGGACGTATTGAAAGTATGCTGGGCAAGATGCTGAGCTGTTTTGGGTATTCTGACCACAGAGCATGTAAAATCCCATTACGGTTTTACCACGGTGAGTTTAATACAGTGAACCCTTCCTTGCTCCTGTTGCCCCTGCCAGGCATCTCTGAAATTCACAGCAACAGGTTTTCAATCTCTTAGCAATTCTCAGCTCACAGGAGCAGCCCGTCTGCTCCAGAGGAGACTGAGGAAATATGCTGCAGCTCCCAAACCTGCCAGGAGGACAGAGGCTTTCTTCTCCTTCCTTCCTCACTTCAAAGACCCCATGGCTTTGCTAAGGGCTACAAGAGCCCCATATTTTCACCTGCAGCTCTGAGCGCTGGCTGCTCAGGTAAACAAGTCTGGCTCTGGAGGGGAGAAAGCTGCCCACAGTATAACAGCGTAGCTTGCCAGTATCCCACAGGTAAAGGGCTGGAGTTTTTTCAGAAGCCAGTTATCTGTAGGCTGTGCAAGTGTAGGGATTTGACATGAAAATGGTAGCATTACTTTCTCCTAATCAGGCTGAATGACATGGGATCTTTTAGAAGTATGCTGAACACTTCCTGTCACTTCCTGAGTCCTTGATTTTCCTTAGAGTACATGCTACATCTGCTTCCTTGATGCATTGGCGAAACAGGTATGAGGAGGTATCATGGAGGAGTCTGTAGCAAAGCTGGGAATTGTGGAGGTGTCTGTGGGAAAGCTGAGAAGAGAGTCTGTATCTTGCCCTGTGGCAAGATAAACCAAAGGAACAAGGTATTTTCTATGTGTGATTGCAACAGACTAAGCAGAGCTGCATGTGGTGCATAGATGTTCTGATCTGATGCTGGAGAATGCAAGAGGGTAAGCATTTTGGAGAAGTGTGAGAACATGCCTTACAGCTGCAGTAGAGCTGTCTGATGAGAGGAGTGTGTGGAAATGATGCAAGCTCTCATCATTTTGAAATGAGCATCATGATATTTAATATTTTCCTTAAAAAACCCAGCACCTGGAGTCAGGGGAATCAAATGGCAATTTCAATTCTCATACCAAATATGAAAAGGAAGAAACGAAGCAAGTTTCTTTCTCTTCTCCAGAGCAACAAAATATCCTCAAAATATAACTAGGCAAGGGTCCCTTGGACATACAATGAAAATCTAATGTCTTTTTTAAAGTCCAATCTTATGTTTGGGGAGGTTGGTGATATTTTTGTCTGGCTTGGGAAAGATAAGATATGGTCAAATGCTAAATGGGTATGAGAAGGAACTGTAGAGGAAAAGGAACATGTGTGTATGTGTATGTATTCATAGAATCATGGAATGCTTTGGGTTGGAAGGGACCTTTAAATATCATACAGTTCCAACTCCCCTGCCATGGGCAGGGACATCTTTCACTGGATCAGGTTGCTCAAAGCCCCGTCCAACCGGACCTTGAACACCTCCAGGGAGGGGGCATCCACAACTTCCCTGGGCAACCTGTGCCAGTGTCTCACCAACTTCATCATGAACAATTTCTTCCATATGTCCAATCTAAATCTATCCTCTTTCCATTGAAAACCATTGCATCTTGTCCTGTCACTACAGGCCCTGGCAAAAAATCTTTCTCCATCATTCTTATAAGTCCCCTTCATATATCAGAAGGCCACAATAAGGTCTCCCTGGAGTCTTCTCTTCTGTGGGCTGAACAACCCCAGCTTTCTCAGACTTTCTTCATAGGAAAGGTGTTTCAATCCTCTGATCAATTTCATGGCCCTCTCTGGACCCACTCTAACATGTCCAGGTCTTTCTTGCACTGGAGACACCAGAGCTGGACTCAGTACCCCAGGTGGGGTCTCATGAGAGCAGTGTAGAGTAGAGGGGCAGAATCACCTCCCTCAGCATGCTGGCCACAATTGTTTTTATGCAGCACAGGATACAATTGTTTTTCTGGGCTTCAAGCCCAGACGACATTCAACTTTTCATCCACCAGTATCCCTAAGACCTTCTTTGCGGTGCATCTCTCAATCTATTGACAGCCAAGTCTGTACTGATATAGGGGATTGCCCTGACTCAGGGCATAAGACCTTGTGCTTGGCATTTTTGAACTTCTTGATGTTCAAGGTCCCTCTGGATGGCATCCATTCCTACCAGTGTGTAAACTGCACTACTAAGCTGGGTGTCATCTACAAACTTGGCAAGGGTGCACTCAAACCCACTATCTATGTCATTGATGAAGATATTTAATATTTGTACAGACTCTTGAGGCACATCCCTTGTTACTGGTTTTCTGCCCGTAGTTGACTACTGGAGGTCTACACATATCAATGTGTTGTCTATAATAATGTGAATTTTGACTGCATCAGAGTAAAGGCATCACTGCAAGGGCACCAAGCCACACGAGGTGGAACTGTGCATGCCTGGGTTTTAGGGTCAGTCGGCATTTCCAGGAACCTCTGAGTGCACATCTTCTCCACAGCATGTGGCTCTGAGCTGCTTGCTCCCCCTACCCACTGCCTCCCTTTAAGTCCCTCTAGCCTCTTTGTATACGAAGTACACTTTCTTCTGCTGAATGCCCTCTGGAGAGCAGGCCAAGCAGCATATTAGCTCTTGGATATTGAAATCACAGCTCCAGAGCACAGTGGTGCAGCTGGTGAGAAATGTCGAGGACTGCAGCAAGAAAAAGAGAGCTCTGCGGAGCAGAGCCCTTGTACGCTGTGATAATGACTTCAGGCTTGACAGTCGTCCCTTCTCTTCCCTCCTCTGATACCTTACTAGTTATTATGGGTCTACTATCGGCTCCCATTTTTGTATTTTCTCAGAACTACATTGACTCAAGACCAAGCACAATCATATGAGAGGAAGGGGATCTATGATAAAGATTTGGTGGATTTTCTCTCACTCTGCCACCAAAAGCCACAGGATCCTTTCCACACAGAAAGCAAAAATGTACAGAATTGTATTTGTTCTTCTCCTTCCTCTGAGGGCTGGTCCTGGAATCCCTGCTGGAATCTGGGGTGGTTTTCCCAGTCAGAAGACAGCAGGCAACAACAAAATCACTGTTATATGTGTATCTTCCTTCTCAGGCAGGGCTGTGTATCTTTTTCATTTAGGTAATAACAGGCTTTTGGCAGTGCCTCCAGCACAAACCCAAGCTGCAGGTGAGCAGCAGGAGCTGAAGAGTTTGGCTTTCCACTGATAATAGGAGTTTTTTCCCCAGAGCTCTGCCAAGGCAGACTGAGTCTGTGCAGGGAGCAGGAGGGCAGGAGAGGCAGCATCCGTCATCAGGAAAAAGGAAGAGGGGGCATTTGCTGAAGGTGAGAGGACAGTGGCAAGGTTATGCAGAGGACTGAGCAAAGCCCAGGGGGCAGAAAGCACTGTGGGAAAGAGAAGCCAGAGACAGAGGTGAGATGAAAGGACTCGACTGAGGGTAACTAAAGGGAGAGAATGGGGGACTATGGAAAGGAGCATAAATTCGGGCAAAGTTGAAAAGCAACAAATTTCTGATAATGTCAGAAAATCCCCAAAGTAGTCTTTCTTGAGGAAACGAAATACTAGCTCTCTGCACACTTTATGCTACGTTGGAGGAAAGGTCAATTACAAGCTCCAAGAAATTCCTGACTGTTACATGAATTTTCAAACAGTTACAGGAGTTTATATTTTTTTCCCTTTTATTTTCTCTCTCATGTCGCAACAGAAGATAAATGAGAGAGTGCACGTACACAGACACACACATGAGATAAAGAACAAGCTCAAATTCAGTCATGGCTTAAGTTTGTTAATGCATTGGACTATTTCAAGGTGTCTCTCCCCAACCAGTCGACTTTAAAACCTCAGTTATTTTTTCCTCATCCCAAAAATAATTTTATGTGATTTTCCAAGTCCACATTGCACATGTGCCTCACATGTGCAGCAGAACGGTCATAACTTTTGGGCCTTTTGCTCCATTTGATATCTGTGAACCTCAAAGGACGTTCTGGTTTACCTGTGAATGTGATTCCAATCAGATGGATCTTCACTGTCATTCAGAAGCTGGATGACTAGAAATAAATATTCATAGAACTGATTAGACATTAATTGCATAAATCACCACCTCTTCAGCCAGCCCCAGGAACCTTGCTGCTACCCACCATAGTTAAAGAGGCAGCAGAAAATATTTTTTCTGTAGGTCACTCAAGGCCAGCCTCAGAAAGAAGAAGGGACTGTTAAATGGCTCATCTTACAATGTGCCTTAACGTAGTCACCACAGTCCTTCCCCAGTTTTTACCCCAGATGGATTGTGTTCCCACAAGTGTAGACTCCATTGGGCAGGAGCCCTGTAGTCTCTGTAGACTTCACTGCAGTTTGTCCTGCCTTCTCCTCCCCACATATCGCCTGCTGTCCAAGAGTTGCCCTTCCTTGCTTCTCTGCCACCTCCATTCTTTCCTTATGGATTGTTTTGCCAGGGCCTTTTTGCAAGGAGAAGGCAAAGAGAGCCATTGTGCTAGGATGTATGTAGACTGTGTGTGTACCTGTGTATGTGCAGGTGTGCTTGGGCGTGTGCGACTATGAGTGTGCAGGACACAGCACACACAGGTCTATAGCTGTGTTTGTACTCACATGCAGAAAGGGACTTGTAACCTCACTTATTCAGCAAGGTAGAGGAGCAAAGGCATTCTGTGCTAGCACGTCATGTGGTCCTCTCCCTGCACATGCTGTGCCCTCGAAGGCCCAGATGTGATGGCCACTTTGCACCATCTCCCCTCTCTCCCTGAAGCGTTGGGCTGGCACTCCTAGTGACACTGCTCTTCAGCCCCACAGAAAGACGAGAGCTGCTGTGACATGGAGTGCCCCTTGGTGGTGTGATACAGTGGCCATGGTAAAGGCTGCTGGTTGTTCAAAAAAGATGTCATACCTTACTTGTTCCTGACATTTGTACTGCCCACGCTCTGGAGCTGAGGTGAAAGCCCAGTTCTTGTCATGGCAAGCCTTTCTTTTTCAACTGCCCACACAAGACAGACTCCTCCACCTTCCCAGACTCTTTCCTCATAGTCCCCTTTGTCCTACCATACACAGCCTCCTTGCACTTAGCCCAATAGTACCAGCCTTTGAGAGCAAACTTATATCTGTATACAGGCTCACACTCAGAGAAATGTGATAACCTGAGACAGGCCACATTCATCTTCATCGCAGGGAGGCGGTAGGATTGGAAATGGCATAGCAAGATGAGACAGCTGCACGCTCCTGTCGCAGACACTTAGAGCAGAGCCACTGCAGATGTGACAGCAGTGACACTTCAAGAAGCCCTGGTCAGGTCTCAACCCAGTCTGCCTGGGCTTCCTCCAGCCCTGCAGGCTGGCCCTCTGTCAGGCTGGAGACAGAAGTGAGCCAGAACAAGGAGCAGCAGCAGAGAGGCCTTGAAGCCTTCGAGAACCATCCTGCCCTCTAGCTTTTTCCTCTGGATTTTCTGGTGAAATGCATATACAAAGAAGGTTCAAGGGGTAAGAGGTGCTGCAATGGGTCCCCCACTCTCAGATAATGAGTTATCTTCCAGGCACCAAACATGAGGGATGTGAGACAGGAGGAACTGATCCTGTTGGACCCACAAATCTGATTGCACCATTCAAACCAGTTCAAATAGAGCGGGGCTGTGCTTCTTTCCATACAAATAATTGATTCCAGAGGATATGAAAATTAGCTCCCATCCCTCTGAGGACCTTTAAAGAGCCTTTTGTTTCTTTAGGTTTATGATATAAGATGGCAAACCTATCAACCCCTCTTGGTGCCAATCCCTGCGTTGCTGAGGAGGGCTGAGGTGTGGGCTCACTCGATGTATCACAGAGGGAATTAAAGGGCTATCAGTCCCTCTCCATATAGCCCCATTTAGCTAGAGGAAAAGAGCTGCTAGATTTTTCCTTTGCACTGAAGGGTGTGTGACACACAGCTGAGCAGTTTCAGACCTGCCAGGAATGGACAGTATCTCGAATGGGTGCTCCCACCCCACCACTGAACACTGCTGCTGGTCAACTCACTTGCAGAGTCTTGCCACAGGCATCCATTTGCTCATGAGCTTCCATCACCAAGGGCATTCTCCCCCTGGGAACAGGCAGGTTTCAACTCATGCCCTTTGATCAGCTCTGAATCGATAACTCAGTTCAGTTTGTCTCCATTTGTATATGTTCTTCCTTTCCACTTCCCAGAGATTTTCTCTACTCTTTGATAGATACCTAAGCAGTACTAAATGAGACTGCTGGCTCTCCTCACAGCTGCTCCATCTCTGTCGCTGCAAACTATGTCTAGAAAGCCTTTTTAAAATCCATTAGCCTTCCAGAAAGGAGCTGATAAACAGGGGACAGGAGGAAGGGAAAAAGCAGGGAGGAGGCAGGATGCAGTGATGTCGTCTTTTCCACACATCTGCGGCATTCTCCTCCCAACCCTTTTGTGAAAATAGATGGACATTTATAATGAAAATGAATTACTGGGTGTGCACTGGAGTCCTTAGGCAGACAGGGAATGTCAGTCTTCTGCATATATGTCTGTGTGAGTCACATACACTGCCCATGATGAGAAAGAGGAACACATTTATCAGAACAGGGTCTGTCAGATTTAGTACCTGAAGGGCTCTGTGTGTGCCTGTGTGTATGCGTTCCTGTGTGTGGTGCTGTAGTTTCTCTCAGCAAAGGGGATTTCTGATGGTGGCCAGCAACACATTGACTGGTGGTGCCATTCTAGTTGCACAAGTTGTTCCCATCATAAATTTGCAAGGGCTCCAAACATGGCTGTCAAAATACATGGATGAGTGGAGAGTCAAGTTTTATAGACCTGTTCTGAGACACCCTGGCCAATACCAAACACACTGGTATTCAGCAGACATGAGGTCAGGAATACTTTTGGAGAGTGCACACGTTGTTTTGCTGGTGGGCAACACCATGTACCTTTGTGTTCATTGCACTGAAGAGATCAGGGCATGCTATAGCAAGGAGTTTGGAAATGAATTTGGTGTGCTGGAGCCAAGGAAAGGCGATGGAAACTCAATCTTACTATATCTCTCCCTACCTCAGTCTCTAGGAGAAAAGAAACCCCATCTCCTCCTGACTCTTGTGGTTAGTTTGATAGATGGAAATTACAGTTTCCTGTCTCTGTGCATTGTTTTGCCTCTCATAACTTGTGCTTTCCACCATGTCCCTGCTAGGAATAATTGTGCGCTGCAGTGCATGGATATCAAAGGGAAGAAGGGAGGGGAAAGGGCATAGGTAGCCCGAAGAGAATTCTAAGGATTTGGAGTGAGGAAGGACTGGGAAGATCTTGGGAAGACCCTGCTATCATAGGAATGATCCAGGTAAACTAGAGAGGGCTTAGCCCAGATTCCTTCACCCAAGACCACACTGTGGTAGATGAAAGAACCCAGGCTACATTTTGGGTGCTTTTATCATACTCAGAACAAACCTGAGAGGCACTGCAACAGACATTTCTCACCCATATCCTGGGCTCTGGGTTGTCTTTCAGCAACTGAGTGCATATTTATATTTCTCTTAGCTATCTTGAAGATGTTGCCAAGATAAGAGGTCATATCCTGACTTCTCCTCCCACCTCTGGACACAACCCTGCCTTCTTGCATTAAACTGAAAGCAGGAGAGAATGTGCGTGTGAGCACATGGGCTCTAGAGCAGTGGGCAGAAAACTCACTCCCTATCACATCAGTAACAGATTCAATGCAGGAGACATTTTCAGGCACGAGCAGAAGAAAACCTTCACGTTCCTTTTCCAGAGTGAGCGCGTGCTTCAACTCCCAGATACACTCCCTGCCTCTTGAAATTAATTCAACATTCCAATGGCTTAGGCAAAAATAACTAGAATGAATAATCGGGCTTTGCTGGCCCTGCTGAAGATAATCTGGCAGATAGAGCCCTCTACAGGAACTAAAAACGCAAGCGACTGAGACAGAACCAGTGTTTGCTAGAAGAGATCAGAAAGGTAACTAATGAAACAGCAATAGCTTATCAAGTCCTTTAACCCTGCAGGTGTAATTGCCTCTAGCGTGTCTTTAGTATTTTTTTAGTATTAGTATTTAGTATTGCCTCTGTGCTGCTCCCAGCTCACAGTGTTACAGCTCTAGGCACCTTTTCTCTTCTCTCCTTAACTACTCCTCCCTCCCACTCTGCCCAACAGCTGCCTGCTTGTGCCACACGCTGAGCCTGCCTGCATTTTGGGTGCAGTGCAGAGCTGCAGTGATACTCGGGCTGCTTTGCTAGGCACAGGAATATGACACTCTTATCTCACAATCTCTGCCTCTATCATTAAAATGATCACATTACCCTGAGTCTTAAGCTTGTTTCAAGCACTTTTATTTCCTTCTTTACACAAGAGACAAAAAAATCAGACTCCAGATGTAACCAAATGTGTGAAGATGGGAACCCCTCTGTGTATGCACGCTTGTGTGCGTGTGGTTTGTGTGCACCTCCAGTTTTTCATACCTTCTGACTGCAGGCCTTTCTGACACAAAGGCCAGGCCTCTGAGGTGCTGGGGAGCCATCAGCCAGGAGGAGAGCTAGTGTTTGGGTTTCTTCCATAGGGAGACACAGAGATAAAAGACCCAGAGCTGCTTCCCTGGTCACACAGCCTCCCTACACTCACTTACCCCTTATGTCCCCATCCAACGTCTGTAATTTTCTAGAACTTATGACTCAGCTACAGAGCAGGGATTACAGCCCTAATGGCTATACGAAGAGGTAGAGAGGGCTCTCTTCTGAGAAGAGGGCTTCTTATTTTCCCTTGGCCTCTGGTTTCAAAGTGAGATCTTAAAAATTGGTGACCCCTTCTCCACAACAATTACACATCTATGCATGCTCTGAGAGCATCATCACAGAAAAATATCCAGGCCTGGTTTGATGGTGGGAAGGACTAGAGACATTATGGAGGCATTCTTGTCTCTCCTCAGACCCTGGTGTATGTGTCTGGGGCTACATGGGAGAACCCAAAGGCCAGTTGCTGTTGAGCCTTTATGTTCAGACATGGGAAAAACCATGCCCCTGGTTCTGATAGTCCTAAGTGGATTGCACCCTGCGCCTCTGCCTTCAGTTTGGAAAGGGAAGAAGCAAATTTGGCAAGTTGTCCCATCAGTCATCGTCTTGCCAAGTGGAAGGCAGAGGGAACCAGTGCTCCCACATTTCTTCACTGGAAGAGCCCAGTGTGGGAGGGAAGCTGCCTAACAACTGCATCTTCCTGCCACCAGTGACCAAGTCAGGGCTCAGTTTTTGCTGGCGATCTTTTTCTTACGTGCAGAGACCAGATCATAGAAAGGATCTTGTGTGATGCCGGTCCTAGAAATAAGAGGAAATCAGAGCAAAAGTAAGAGATTTAATGCCAAGGAGCTGCACAAGCAACCTAACTGAACTTTCACAGACAGACCAAAATGTAGGACTGGAGCTCTGCAGACCCACAGCAGAGAATTTAACTGTGACTAGAGATTCTGCCACAATTACTAGACTGCAAACCTTTCTTTCCACTCCCTTTTTCAAGCTCTGACACCCAAATAAACTGTGTGACCCTTTATCCCTGGGGCTGAACAAAGGCAAGCTCAGGACTCCAGTTCTAGTCTCCTCACCGTATTGCCTCAATCCACTCATCACGTTCTGCCGGTGTGGCTGCTGAGATCTTGTAGGACTGATGCTTGCCTTCAACCACCTTCCCATCCCCATCTGTTTTGCAGGCTTTGATCTTCTGCCCTTTGCAGTTGGGGTTGAAGAGCTCAAAACAGTTCTGTCAGAAAGGGAATAGAATGGACCAGTAGGAGAGGACAGGGTGGACCAAGGAAACTATCCTGTCTTCAACCATGGGTGACAGGCTCAGAGAGCTTCCAAAGGGGAGGAGAGCATTGTGTCTCTTAAATGCAACAGAACCTTTCCTTCCTCATCCCAAGAATCCCCTATGAGTTAGATCTCCAGGCTACCCCTCTTAGATAAACAACTCCCTCCTGTGAAGGGCTGGACACTAAAACAGGCATTAGGGAGAGATGGAGCATTAACAGTTACCAGAAAAAACCTTCTGGGATCTGTCACTCTGCTCCACTCACGAAGATCTCTTCCCCTTTTAAGTAGATGCAACATCCTCTCTTCTGCCTGCCACCACATGGACAGAGGGCAATTCTCCCAGAATGCACAGCCAAACGTGTGAATTCCTGGGCAAGATGCCTAACACCACAGCACTGCCTGGTCTATGTGCGCTGTAGCTCATTGTGGACACTGAACTCACAGCTCTTGGTGCAAAATGAGTACAGAGTCAGCTGTGTGCACTCATCTCTGCTCCCCTACACACACAGAATGCAGCCAGCCAAAGGACGGAATCACCTGTTCACAACAGAGCTTCTCTGGTAAAATACAATCATATTCAGATACCACCATGTTTAGATGGTGGGGAGGGGTCAAGGCAAGTTTGGAATGGCACCTTCCCTCCTGAAGAAGAACAGAGTGTGTGCATCCTCTCTTCCTGAGAGCCTGTGTTGGTAGGGTATCAAGCACATGAGACTTACTGGCTTTTTGGGATCATCCACTTTCCGTACTGATAGGTTCTCCAAGGGGATAATGCCCAGAGGCTCTTTGTCCTGAAGGCAAGGAAACATGAATTAACACCCAGCGTACTCTACACATTTATGCTACTATATACAGCCTCTCCAATTTCCCAGATGTGTGCCTTGGTGGAGGTGACAAGGGCAGTTCATGACTGGGAAGATCATCTCCATTTACACAGTTGGGAGCTATTTAACAGGAGATCACAGCAATAGCTGCCGCGTCCAGCGTCTCTCCCCCACAATACCTGACGTGAAGGAACAGCCCAGGAGAGAAGGGAGGCCTGAGTTCAGTCTGGAAGCAAAGGGTTGAAAAGAAGAGTTGCCCCCTACCCACTGGTCCTCCCTGGCCCCTCAGAGGCTCATAACCACCCAGGAGTCCCAGCTGAGAGTTAAGCCTTTACCGTGGTGTACTCAAAGTAGTACAGGCAGTTATCAGTTAGGATGAACCAGCGGCGTTTCCAGGTTTTCACACGTCCTCCTAAAGGCAGCGAGGTTCAAAAGCCGTTAGCCATACACTCTGCCATCCTTCCCACTCCTCCCAAGCTCCAGACAAGCATAAGCAGGCACACCCTCCCAGTTCTCCCTGTAGATCAGCCCCAAGGAGGCAACGGTGATGCTCAGTGCTGATGCGGTGCTGTATGGTGGACTTACACATAGAGGGAGACAATTTAGCTCTGATGAGCCTGGGAATGAGGAGGGGTGAGGGATATTTTCCTATGTCCCCTTTTAAGCAGTCAAGAGCCTGCAGGAGCTGGCTGGGAGGAGAGAGCAGGCGACCGATTTCAACAGCAGGTGTCAGCCTCACCCCACCACAGCAGACAGGAGGGACGGACAGCGAAGATACCGGTGGGTTCTAGGGGGAGATCTGTGGTGGGAAGGCAAGCAGGTCATGGGATTCAGAGGAGCTAGATGAATACTCCCCCTTACCTAGTTTCAGGAGCCAGCCCTCACGGTTAGGGTTGAAGAAAGTATGAGTGAGATCGTTCCCATCATCCTCTGGTATGGAGAATGGCTCGTTCTTGATGCTCTCAAACAGATTCTGCCCCAAAGCATTGATGAAGGAAAGAGAAAGAAAGACAGATTTCTGACGAAGCTTGTACACAGCCCTCCCAGGTCCATCTGGTTCATCACTCTTTACATAGGGGCAAGTGGAAGAATGAGGAAGAGAGTGAGCAATGGGCACTGGAGTCGAGCAGTGAGCAACAGCCCTCAGTCTGCACCTCACAGGGTCTCATGAGGGATTACCGGCTCTTTCTGCATCCTGTGTCGAAAAAAGAGACCCAATCTAGAAAGTTACAGACACAAAAGCGTGCACCCATAACAAGAGAGGCTGCAGTTACCAAAGCCAGTATGTCACACAGGTGCTGCTGTGGGTAGTACTAAAGCAGTGGAGGGGCGCATGATAAGGCAGAGACTGCAGCCTCATTTAGGCCCTGGTTTGGGCGCTGCACTGACTATTTGTATGGAGAGACCAAAACACACCTCTACATGATAACAAGGAGGCACATTTCATAGAACCGAGACTTTTGCGCTGAGGGCACAAAGGGTGGCACACATAACAGCAGAGTGGCAAGGAGGCAGGCTACTAGCTTTCAAGGGATACAAAAATGTTGTTCACATCATTGAATTTGCCATCATTTATTATGTTAAGTCCTAAGCCACAGGGAAAAAAACCCAATAAACCTACAGGCTCCTGGAACTTCCCTCAAATTGCCTAAAAGAAATGACATACTGGAGAAAAATTTAAAGCCTTTTCCCCTGAGGGGATGTTGCTCAGAAAACCCAAGTGTGGGACATAGGCAGTCTTTTTGAAACAAGACAAGTTCTTTTCCCCAGGTTGGCTGGGTGAAGTTGGACACATGCAGGCCACTGCTGCCTTCACTCATCTCATGCCTGATGAGCCTTTGGGAAAACTGTAGCTCAAGATTTGCTAATAGATGTGTCCCCTGTCTCTGTCTCTCCCACTCTGCATCTTCATCCAGTGGGATCAGAGGCACCATGGACCTGCTGAAAGCTATGCCGGAAGAGACCCTGATGCTTGTTTGGCCCTTGTTGGTGCTGTTCACTCAAAGATATGTCCTGGTGCAACAGAGGTCAGGCACTGAGGTCCTGACTGATGTGAAAACTGGACACAGCTGAGATGTTTAGGTATGAACAAGGGAAAGGGTTTCATAATTTGAGTCACAGTGACATTGTCACACACACAGAGATATGTGAGAAACAGATAGTACCCTAAAGGGCCAGGACTCTCAAAGCTTTCCAGGAGAGTCAGGTGCCGAGCTAACTTCCACAGCAGCAAGTGCCCCATTCACACAGCCTCACAGCTGTACAACACAGACATTTGCGGCTCATGTCTTCCTCTCTCACACACTTACCGCATCTGTTCCTCTCTCATATGGACACACTTAAAAGCACAAACTTTCTTAAACCAATACTGCTATTCCCTGAATGTCTCTAGCCCCATCTCTCTTGCTTCATATCCTCACCAGCAAGCACGTGTACAGCCCCTGTCTGAAGCAGTTTCCATGTTTCCAAGCTTTACTTTTGTATATCAAGCCTTTCTTTCCTCACACAGCCCTTGTACATGTACTGCACGTCCGTAGGCCTGTATTACACTGAGACCAGTGGACCTTTGTTTCCCAGTGGTCCCCAAGCCAGAGAGAAAAGAGAGACTGATGGGACAATAGGAGATATCCTTACCTTTAAGAGCTCCTCTGGCAGGTCCCCTCCATTGTCAATGCCTCTGTTGATGGATACAAACCTTTCAAAGGGAGGTTTGTCTTTCACATTAGGGTTGTGCAGGCTGGTGTTAAGCATGATGATAGAGAAGGAGAGTATGTAACAGGTATCTGGCAATGAGAAAGAAAACCAGGGTGGCTGGCACTTGTCTTAGAGGGCAGATCAATCCACATCCTAACCAGTGGTTTTGTTTCCAGTCACTAAAGAACAGCTCCATCCTCTCTGCTGTGGGAGGGAAAGGGAGATGTCCCCTCTGCTAGGAGTAAAAGGGACACAGAGAGCTAGATGAGAGTTGGTCTCCTGTGATGGAGGTGAATCCATCCCCTCCACGCAATGGGACAAGCTGGGTAGATGTGGTCTGATAGTGGCTCGCCAGCAGTAAAATTTCTACAGACCCATGTCTGTCAGTGCTGTCCTTGCTGTGTTGAGGTCTACCTCACGTGGGGCTGGGAGCACTTAGCAAGTCTATTGCCCGTGGGAAATGAGTGGAACACAGAGGCAAAAGGAGGACTGAAGACCTTCAGCCTATTGAAAAACTTCACAGGAACTGGGCTGCCTTCTTCAGCCTAAGGTGAAGCATCCACTCTTCCAAGTGATATCCTCTGTTCTTTGTGAACGAAAAAGGAAGGCTCCTCTCTCAAGCATACAGTGGATCTCAGCTTTACAGGCCACCTTCTCCCCACAACTACCTGTGGACTGGAATACGCCTGGGTTACACTTGCAGTACCAGTTGGCAAAGGCCTCCATCATCCGGTCAATCTTCTGCGCTTCCCCAGGCAGACGGAAGCTCCATAGGAACTGTCTGTCAGAAGCAGCACACCAGGGAGTTAGTCAGATTGGGTGCAAGGGATATTTATCTCTTCCCGTAACCCATGGGTCACCACGAAAACAAAAGAAGTCATCCTATCACACAACAAAGTGCATGAACCTCCTCTCTCTAGAAATTGCCTGGGCTCATCAACCTCAAATACACTAAAAGGAGGAAGCACAACTAAGCATCCTGGAAATCATGGCTCCTTTTCCCTAATGAGTGCCCTGCAAGGCAGCAGAGACCTCAAGAGAGAGTCTTGTGAGGAGGCTGATCTATAAGAAAACAAGATGCCCTAAGACAGAGTCACTTTGTCACTGACATAATGGACATTGTGGACAGACAAGTTTCCTGGTGCAAAAAATAACTTGCCCCATCCCCTCCAAGCACTGAAGCCATGGTGACCAACCTTGTTTTCCCCATCTTCTCTGTATAATTCCAGTCCTTGTCTTGGGGCCATGAAAGTTTTCCCAGGAGAAGGTGTTAACACCTCACAGAGCAACTGTCTTGGAGCCAACACACAGTGCCTGGGGAAGGCCCATTTCATCCCAGTAGAGTGGTGAGACCCAGGAGCTGAGCAGGCTTCTGCTCCATTCCCTGTGTCCTGCATGCTCACTCACCTCAATGCCTGCACCAGGTTGAGGTTGGCAAACTGGTGACATGCCACAAAAGCTTGGAGGATCTGAATGTTTGTAGGATCCCTGGGAAAGGATAGGGGGAAAAGGTCAGAAGAGTGCTTTGAGCCTGCTCAGTTTGGATGTCCCTTGTGTGATGACATGCACCTGTCTCCATCCCAGCCTCCAGTTTCCCTCTGACTAATATGAAGCCAAGATTCATGCTCTTGTGTGGGAAGACTGATCCGATTACAGGTAGGAGGACAGGTAGCCCGTACAGCCAGCCTTAGCAATACTCCAAAGAGCCCTCTCCCTGGGGGTGTACTGCCCACCCAGACCACTGCAATTTGAGGTATGTTCAGTCTTGGCACTTGACTGAGGTCTGACAGGGGTCATCTAAAACATGAGTTTAGAGGGAATAGGCAGGACAGGTCATCCAAAGGTCCTTTTCATCCTGGCTGAGTTGCTCACCTTCCTCCCAGGTAATCCCCAATGGCTGTCTTGTTCAAGCCTTCACCCTTGTGAAGGAATCTGGCGATCTCCTGCAGGTCTGAGGACAATACCTTGTGCTCAATCAGGTACTGGATCCCCTGGGGAAGGAGAAGCAAGACAGTGAAGTAAGACACCTCTGTGAGCTGATAAGGAAGCAGGACCTCAACACTCTGATATCAGCCATCCTTGGCTTTGATGACATTGCTTCCTCTGCTACTCCTCAAGCCTTTCATGGGAGACCACAGAGCCATGTTCCCTTCCCTTCATCTACAATGGTGGGTCAGCCTTACTTCCATTTCATCCCTAGATTTGGATAAATATTTCACTGAGACAGAAACTCAGGCAAATAAAAAAGGGCAACGTAGGTTAGAAGTCCAAAAGGCAGGTAGACTTAAGGCAAAATCAAAATAGTTCATTTTAACATGGTCAGTCTCAGTATTGTCTTCCTAAATGTTATATTTTTCTGAATTAACTTAAAGAAAATAAGTTTGTTTGAAAAAGACATAATAAAAAAAAGTATGCTCAGATGGAAGCATAGGCTTGAGACAACTCACAAGTATTTTTTCCTGAATTTTCTTCTATGCCACAGAACACAGAAGTCTGCAATCTTTTCAGCTCCATACCTCCTAGCCAGTAAGGATGGAGTATATCTTTTATGGAATATAGAAGATCTGAGTTGGGCTGTGAAAAGAGTCAACACTCTGTTTTATGGGGAATTTTCTGACTTTCAAAGTCACAGAAAGTAGAGATTTTGTTCAGATTCTTAGTAATTTCTAATAACACTGCAAGTCTCCAGACCACATTGCAATTCTCCTCACACAATACAATAAAGGAATGAAAATTGTTTTAGATCCATCAAAATGTTCTACTTCAACAAAATCAATTCACTTTGCCTTGTAGTATATAAGAAACTATTTCTAAAATGCCCCAAAGAAAAAGCAGTTTCAAAAGAAGAAATTGAAATGTTTGTGAGATTTTTCTATACTATTTTCCTTTCTTTTTCCCCAGATGAAATTTTGGTAAGTTCAATTTAATTGTTCATAGCATTGCAACGATGATGTGGTTCCATTTTCCAGAAGAAACTGTTTCTCCACAAAGATTTTATTCGACTGGATCCCTAATGCTTACCTCCTTTAGCCTCAGGAACTTGCCCTGAGATCCTGGAGATATGAACTCATTTAAAGCATCACCACTGCACGGGTGAAGTGTAACCTTAGCAAGGAAGGGCAAGGAAAGTTCCTTTGCACTGCAGCACCTATCAGCCTCTCACACGCAGTAAAAGGGAAGCAATAAACAGAGATGTGCTTATCCTAAAGTTATAACAATATACGCACATAGTGTAACATTTTGACCGGGCTGATCAGCATAGAATTAACAAAGCAAAACTGGTTTGAACTGGTTCAGGTATTTCTGCACAGCATGGCACAGTGCCACAGGTAGAGATGCCTCTGAGGTCTCAAACCAACATCACACAGAAAGACAAAATGAAACTTGCTTTCACACAGGCTGTAAGTACTGATATCACTGCTCTGAGATAGCTGCCACAGGAAGAGGGATGTCCAAGGGAATGACAAGCACTCCAGCTGTGGTGTGGACACTGGGAAAAAAGTATCTTGAGGGTCTCAGTAGGGCAGAATCATGAAAAGTTGTCACCCAGACCAGCAGCCACGCAAGATGCTAGATGTGGTGGTTAGCTGAAGATGAGCAATCATTCAGTCGCAGCTTGTGGTTTTCCTTACTGAGCTCAAAAAAATGGCCCACCAGTGAGAAGGAAGGAAGAGAAAACTGTCTTTCTCACATCTTCTGTACTTAAAAATGATGATTTTAGTGCTTTTCACAGAGGTGTGAAGGCTACGGACTCTGGACTCCACTGGTCATAGTCTCAAGAAGTGGAAAACCTGGATTCAATCCAATTGGTATTACCAAAGCCAAAGCAACTTCCAAAACGACAGAGGCAGCTTGTCCTCTTTTGTTCTAAATGAGCCAATGAACATGACACACTTTCAAACACCTCACCTTCTCCTTTCTTCATCTACCTCCATCACACTGTGGCCAGTTCTTAGCCTCTCACAGGCAAGAAGAGCTGGGCTGAAGTATGTTTGCCTGTCTTGCCACACTAGTAACGTTAAACCATCCTTCCTTTACTTCTCTTAGTTTTGAGTTAGCATGGACTGTAGGCACATAATGGCAGGAGGCAACACAGCTTGATCCTATCAGAAGACCTTATTCAGGGACGCGAAGGAGGGTACTACTAACTGGAGCCTTTGAGAAACCAGCCTGTCCCATGCCATATTTCCTTCGGCATGGTATCTACAAGTGGAGAAGCAGCCAACAGAAGCTCTTCTTCCCAGCTTTCCTCTCATAGATGAAACGAGCAAATCCTACCTTTGCAGGGTCCATGTTGAATTTCTTTCGGCCCAGGGACAGAATTTTATCCCTCTGTGATAGTTCGCTGCAAAGATGAAGAAGGAATGTCAAACTTAGGATAAAGGGCCATGTTTCAGTTCATTCACAAGGTAACTCATATCTCAAGGACAGGTGTCTGACTATCCAGGAATAAAGAGTAATCTCAAAGGAGAGAAGGGTATTGATGGCCTCATTTCTGTATCCTAGTTGTGATCCAAATCTCATTGATGTTTTTATTTTCTCAGGATCAAGAGAGAGAGACTTTGTAAACAAAGGAACACCTATGTTGTCCCACTTGCCTGGTTTGCTCCTCAGGATTGTTCTCTGCCTCTTGCCTCTCTGCATTTTGGAAGCACTCAATCTCTGCAAACACTTCAGCAATCTCTTCCTTCAGCTTCTGCAAAAGAAATATCAGGAGAATGAAGGAAATAAGAGGGAAAAACAGCAGACGTGCAGAGCATGTCTTGCTTCTTCTTTCAATCAAAGAAAAAAAGATAGGTCAGATGATCACGACTCGCCAAGGATTTCTATGAAATGGGCACTGCTCTTGGGTGACCCTGCTGGATGCTAGCTGAAAATAATGGGAGAGAGGGGCAGAAGGATGTTCTCATATCAGTTGTCAATCAAGGCTGGTAAAATCAAGCTTAGCCAGTGCTGAGAGTCAGATAACTCACCCCAGTGTTGATTTCAGTTCCTCAAACAATTTCAGATGTAAGACTCATTCCATTGTGCCCATTTCCTTCTAGCTTTTACTTTGCATAGCCCTGCTACACATCCAAGAAAGGGGAAGTGGAACCAGTAACTATGAGGTCAATATGAACCTGAAGTGGCCACAGTGTGAAATATACAGTTTTTAATGCACCTATCATTCAAATACCAGTGAGCAGATACCTGTCTTTAGGTGGGGGGTGAAGAGAGGGGGATGAAGGAAGAGTAATCACTGCCATATTTAAAACAAAATAATTGTAGAATTCAGTTTGTGCATGACAGGCCTTCTTGGCTGGATATTCTGTGTTACCAAGGAAATGGAGATATCTCCTTGTTTCCATCCTGCAGTTATGGTCCCACTCAGAGCCAGAGTACTTCCAGGAATCACCCAAATACTTCCCCATGCAAACCAGAATAGGGAAGGGCAAGAAGAGTTATTTAATGATCTTGCCTCAACAAGGACCAAGGATGTGGCCACAGTATGCACCCAGATAGAGAAACTGTGAAGTTCATCAATATCCCATAATTCCAGATTTCACTTTTGCTCTGGTCTTCATTCTGTTGTGTTTCATCAATCTGCCAGACCTGGGAGCACTCATTACTAAGCTTTAGGCATTGCACAAATGTAATAAAGCTGTGATCTTAGCTCCTGAATTTCAAATGTTTATCAGTTTTGTTATTTTATTCACTGTTGTCTTTCCGCAGTGTAACAGGCAAGTCCAGACACATCCTCTCCCTTCCTCCTTCTCCCTCCATTTGTGTCCACCCATCAGACATCTCCCCAAGTCTTGGTGTTAAATGGTATTGATAGATACTTTCTGAACAAATCCACCTGGAAAACTATCTTTATTTCTAGGTACCCATTCACCTAAACTCACCCTGCTCTGCTGGACAGTGCATACGTCATTGCTTAATGGCTTTGGGATTTAGAGTGTGGGTGTGTGTAGTCTAGAAGCTTTTCTCTGTCTATTGTGGGTAAAAAAAGTAATACTCCCCTTCAAGCATCCTGCCTCCTACAGTGCCTATTGCCTGCTCTGAAAATTGAAGAGATGAGTACCACACACAAGCAAACCACATGCGCACACATTTACAGCCTCCTCTTTGCAAGAAGAGACAAGGCATCATTCTGATTTTGTACCAGAGATGGTTAGTCTGAAAGCCTGAGAAGTGACAGGTAATTTGGCTTAATCCTTTGCTCTACACTAGGAAATACTGCACCTGTTCCCCAGGCATCTGGACACAGGTTGTGGCAAAATCAGTGGAAGGCCAATGATGAAGTGCAACAAGCTCTCCCAAATGGGAACCCTCATTCCATGATGATGGAGGCAGAAAAGAACAGAACAGAAAGTGTATGGCACCATGTGTGACTGTGATGCGGTATTACTGACTAATTTTGAATCT
Organism: Neomorphus geoffroyi; assembly: GCA_033558235.1. Lineage (NCBI taxonomy): Eukaryota > Metazoa > Chordata > Aves > Cuculiformes > Neomorphidae > Neomorphus > Neomorphus geoffroyi. The sequence continues at coordinate 17,824,242 of JAUMJM010000021.1, read as the reverse complement.
ACCACTTTCAGACATTTTAGGAGTCAGTGGAGAAACATTTGGGCCTGCTAGAAGTGAATAAGAAAAGCAAGTTCAACCATAGAAACCTGTGTGGAAGACCCTGCCATCACACCTCTCTAAAGAGATAGGGTCCTTCATGGAGGATTTGTTAGAAGCCCATAAAACAACAGAAGTTTCGAAAAACACAGGAGGATGCAGCAGGTAACTAGGACTGATATGTGACTAGCAGGTAATCAGTAATTAAAACCAATCATAAATGCCAATCCAGATCTTTGCCAGTACAAGTTAGTCATACTATTTTCCTTAATCCTAAATATGCAATCCCTCCTCATCACTCCTAATGAACTGACCAGCCTTTCTCAAATATCCCATTAGGGTAGGTGATGACTCCTGCAGCAGAGAGCACCACAGGCTGGATATACACTGGTGTCAAATATGCCAGGGTAGCTTGAAGGGCGGGTCAGAATTCAAGTTGGATTGTGCCAGAGCAAATATTTCCTGTGCAGGAGCACTTCTGCATGGCCTGGATGGTTATATGAAGATACTCCTTAGTGAGACAGCTTTGAGAAGGCTAGGGAGACAGAAGAAACAAAATGGTCCTTACCTTAATGTCCTCCAAAAGCTCCTGTCTGTGTTGCCTGATTTTCTCTATTTCAGCCTCTTCAGCCTCACTCAAGTCAGATGACCCTGGAAGAGCAAAGAGATGCCTGCGAGAATAGTATTGGGGCCAAAACATCACAGGAAAAACTGCCTCTACCTCTCAGCACCCATCTCTCCTAGGGTCATGCCACAGCAACTGTGATTTCTGTGTTCCAGGATCTATGTTCCCTGCTGTTGCAGCCACTCAGCTTTGCCTTGCAAATTGTTCACAGTTCAGAGCAAGTAGCACAGACCTATAGACCCCTCCTAGCAGCCAAACGCTGTGCTGGTAGCCCTCTGATCTAACCCTGCAGCAACCCACCCTGCCTACTCAACCAAGCTGCAAGCACAATGAAGAGGTCTCACCAGATGCTCTTTGGTGGTTTTTATGTCAGTCATCTTTATATACAAGACCTTTACCTCAGGAAAGCTATGACCTAAATTCTTCATCTACATTCAAACCTCCCATGAAGAGCCACTGACTTCAGGGACTGATCCACCACAGCTAGAGTCAGGAATGGCTTAAGAGAGAGAATCAAGGGTCTTTTTAAGTCTGAGGGCAGGATCTGTGGAGATGAAAGCCTTGCTAAAGAAGAAGCATCTGTGGGAGGCTGTTGTTTTGTGGACTACAGACAATGCAGAAATGTAAGTAGGCTTCCTTGTAATATACAGGAAGCTAAAAAGATAGCAGCAGAGCCAAGGAGACCACAAAATGATTCATAAAAGACTTAGAAGAATTGGGGTGACAGCACTGCTGCTAAATATAATCCAGGTGAAGCACAGCCTCTTCAGCAAGGAGGAAGAGGAGGCTGCAGCCCCAGAGAGGTAAATCGGAGGGTAAGCTCCAGTTAAAAAAAGAGGATCTTCACACAAGTCTGAGAGCACTAGAGCTCCTGGGAGGTCACTGTAGATCTTGCAGTCAGGATCCTTGCTGCACATGAACAATGAGAGACAAAGCTTCCCTGGCAAGCCAGGCCAGGGTACTGGATGTCCTGCTCCACTGTTTCATAAACCAAAATCCTCTGGGCCTCCTGTCTTCCTGGACAAAGCGGAAGTGGCACCAGCTGCCTTGGAAATTCTTAGTGTGGATCTCACATGCAAAACAACTGCTATAAATATGAGTGGGGGAAAAGGGGAAGGAACCAACCAAGACAGACAAAAGGAAAAGGGGACAAGGGAAGTCATCTCAGAGCCCATATGTCTCTTTCCTGTCATGACCACAACAGCTCAGAGACCTGCCTTCTTGATCCTAATCTTTCTCCCACCCTCCCAGCTTTTTTAGTTTCCATATGCTAAGCCTGTCCTATTACTTTTCTCAGGCTGCAGCCTCCCCCTGTCACTCCTCTCTCTGTTTTCAAGCGTTGCATTCCCTGGGGAGAGGCTGCCTCTGGGAAGAAAGCACCAGGCAAGGAGCCATCACGCAGCCAGGGCTGGGAAGGACCAACTGCAAGCAGCCCTCCTTAAGAGCTGAAAGAAGCTGACTGATTGCTAAAGCCAGTTAAGAGGGGAGGAAAACCTGTGGCACCCAGCAGCTCCCAACAGCCAAATCTGTCTGTAAGGGGGAAAAAACCCAAGTAACCAACCAAGAAAACAATCAAACAAAACGTAAACAAATAAAGAGAATCACCACCAACAAAAAAACCCCATGCAGTGGTTTTTGCTGCTTCTTAGGCAGGTTGCAGACTTCCCCTTAAATATCAGCCCTGCACCTGAGCAGTGCCTGGGTCTTGTAACTTACTTTGTGTCACCTGTCATTTTGGCATCTGCCAGAGATGAGCTCAGCTTCTCAGTCTCCTCAGCTTTATCTCCCTCACTCCTCTGGGGTCCGGTAATTGTGGAATCACTGGGCTTATTCCTTGACAAATTATCACTAGGACCCTTTGTCCTGTGTTTCTTTCCACAAAAGCACCACAGCAGGACATACCTGAGGAACTTCCCCTTCCCTCACCCCATCAGCAAAGTCTGTGGTGTGGCTGGTTGCTCTGCTTCAGTCGTTCTGTGTCTGAAGCAACCTAAAGCAGCCTAAAGCACCTCAAAGAGGTGTGAGGCTCTCAGAGGACACTGTCACACCCACATGAACCCCACGGAGCCTTCTGAACATCTGAAACCCCCAACTCCCAAGTGATTTGCCTGTCCAGTTTGTCAGAATGAGAAAAGTGTGGGAAGGACTATGTGTAGGGAGGGTAGGGGAGAAAAAGCATACGAGTCATGAAGAAGGGGAAAGAAGCAAGAGATCAAGAAAAGACGAATAGTAAGCGGGGGGGGGGGGGGGGAAACCAGATCAAACTTTCAGGAAATTTAGATTAAGCTGCAGAAATGGTCCTTGTAAAGTTTCTTAAGTTTAATAAACAATTTAAGTCCCTGTGGTTGTCTTGGAAAATAATTCTGAGGACACTGCCAAGATATTACTCTGCTTCCCAAACAGAATGCCTAATGCTCTTCTTCATGCTTTTTTGAGGGTGTTTGTCAATCTCATTGCACACATTGGGGAAGTGAACACAAAATGCGTGTGTAGGGAACTGTCCACAGAAAGGCACAGAAGGCAGCAAGGGCAGCTGGGCAAGCAGCAGATGAGGTGAGAGCACATTGCTCTGCCTTTACTTCCTCCTCCATGCAGAGAAAAAGCTGAGCAGACAGGAGAGGGACACTCCAAGTGAAGCAATGCCTGGCTCACTCTAGACACTTGCAATAGCAGAGGGAATTCATCCCTGTAGCCAGGGGCTGTGGAATAGCTTCAGCTTCATCAAAGTCCTCAGTACCACCAAGTTCCACTTCCCTCTAGGGCTAAGTCAGGACACAGATGAACCATAGCCCTGGTCAGGGTTCTCTGCACAGGGGGAAATTTCACAATGATGAAGAACACCCAAAGAAAACACTCGCACATTTCAGGGGGATGCCATCAGCCAGACTAACACCGAAATCTTCCAATTCAGACACATGACACACAAAAAATGGCTAGCATTGTCTCCAAAGAGGACATGAAGTTGCTGCCTGGAATTTCTTTTAGAGGACAAATGCTGCCAGGAAAGCACATCAGCATCACATTTGTGGGGCATACACCTGCTCCTGAGGTTGCTTTTGTACTCTCAGGACAGACTCAGATAGACCTTCCAGTTCTTCATAAATTGCACAGGTTTGTATTTTTAGTGCTGTCACTCAAAATAGAACACAGACTTAATTCCAGTTGTGATGACTTGCGCCCTCAGCCCCCTCGTCTGGAGGGCAGGTTTGAGTGACTCAAAAGTCTGAGTACTCATGTGGCCAGCAAAGAGCACTGTGTTTGCTGGTCTCATTTCCCATTGCAAAGGGATGTGTAGAGCCATCCAGCTGCCAAGTGAGCCTTTAATCCCAAGCAAAAGTGTATGAGTAGGAAAGCAGCTTTTGGAGCACAGAGATAAGAGGGAAGTGATCACCCAGGAGAGCTGAAAGGATGGACTGCAGAAACAGCAGAAGGTTATGAAAAACTGCTGCATCTGTAGCACTGCTACAGACCATCCACGTGCTACCCACCCACAGTGTAGCGGCAGAGGTTCATCTGGTCCATTTGCAAGGCAATGAGTGTGGCTGCTAAAGGCTTTGGGTATCTCCACCTATAGCAACCCACTAACAGAGCAGCCTGATGGGCACGTTCTGCCCGGGTGAAGCTGTCTGGCAGAAAAATTTCATGTAAAATTCCTTTCCTTTTTTGATAAGGCTGCTGTGTCACCTCCAGCACAGACAATCATCTATCTACCCAGCCAGATACCATGCTAGTACCAGGCAGATAAGAGGAAGCCTTCCAGCTCTTCGGTTTCCTCCACCTTAATCTGCCTCCCTCCTGCAGCTTGTGTCAGAAGAAATTCAACATGGACCTCACACAGGTTTAATTTCCACATTTCAACTATGTGTGAAGAATTTATGTTGTCTCCTGGTTCCCTTATCCCACATGACAATGTACAGCACGGCTCTCACCCCACACATCCTAGCACATGATAGTGTGGTGGTACAAGCCTGCTTTTCCATGTCCCACGTACCCAACTCAAGGATTTGGCATACTGGCCTTGTAGCCTCACCCAGTCACTAAAGGGTCCTGAGGGAAACTGGAAGAGGACATCCACTACAGTGCAGTCTCCCCACAGACATAGGTCTCAGCTGCATGCAGCTAAGGCAGATATGTATCTACAGGGACCATTGCATCTCCAAGTAGAAGCAACTCCAGGAAAAGGTATACGTGCACCTTTGGCCTTCAGGAAAATCATGTCACAACTGCAAAACTTAAAATGCATCCAGGATTCTAAAGCTCACTGGAAATCTGCCTCTGGGGCAGCCTTGGCTCCCAAGGTAGAGCAGCATCAATCAAGCCCACTTTCCCAGCCAGCTGTGGGACTGAGCATAGACATCGGTTAGAACCAGCGTATCTCTTCAAACATTGCCTGTCTCCAGGCTGTACTGCTACCCAGAGCTAAGCAAACCCACGTTGTCCCTGAGCAGGATCTAATTGTGCTATTGCAGTGTGTAAGTTTTAGGACATAATTAACTCAGTAATACATAGCTCGTATGAATGACCGTGTCAGACAATCAGTTGTGAGAGCCCCAGTTTCTGCGGAATGCACACCTCAAAATAAGTAGCAACTCACGCAGAAGCTTTATTCATAGTTGCTTTCTGGTGGTGAGGGCTGGGTGATATGAAGAGTATTTCCTTTGCCAACATGCATAGCCAGGTGCTAGTGAGAGCTCAACTCCCATAGGTTACACCAATTGCCCTGACAACCAAGGCTGATATGCAGTTTGAGTGTGCCCTTTCGTTGGCCACCCTTCTAGGATCTACAAAGTGCAGAACAGTTGTTGAAACTGGGCACTGCTTTTTCCCTTCACTCTGTTCTCTACATCCTATGTGAAAAATCCTGTGAAGACAGAGGCTCAGAAGCAGCAGGGTCATTGCAAGATGGTCCCTTTTCTTCCTGGCCCTTGTTCAGCTTATTTGTGTTCAGCTCTCCCTATCTGCTGCCTTTGCTCAGACACACACTCAGAGCTTCCTCACCCAGAGGCGAGAAATGCTTAGTCTAGCAGTATGCCTGTCCCTGCTGAATCCCAACCATTCTATCCACCATCTGCCAAAATAGGAAATAAAACCTGAGATCTCTCGCGGTTCCTCAGATGTGGCTTACATCCCCTCACACACATCTGTCTTCTGAGATTACTTCAGGACCAGACAGGCCCACCTGCAGGTTACTTAATGCTGGCAGAACCCCAATACAGTCATGTACCTTTATAATGGACATAAGCAAGAGATGACCTAGTATCACAAGCCTTGCAACCATGTTACCCCCTCCCTGGAGGCCAGGTTGGATGGGGCCTTCAGCAACCTGGTCTGGTGGGACGTGTCCTTGCCCATAGAAGGGAGGTTGGAACTGGATCTTTGATGTGTCTTCCAACCCAAACCATTCTGATTCTATGTTGCCCTGGATACCCAACTGCATGAGAGGCTCTGCAAAGGCAAACCTGGGTGCTGTAGAGAAACACAACTAAGGAGCTTGCAAGCTGTGCCAGAGCTGCATGAAGAGAAGCCAAAGCTTACAGGTGGTCATCCCAAGTGTCATATATAGCCCTGATATCCCTAAGTCAGTTCCCAGCTCAGCTCAGGATCACCACCAACAGACACTCTAAGCACAGAGGTCATTCAAATCAATGGGAAAATTTCTCCCTATGTGAAAGGAGTACAATTAAGGGAAAGCAAGTAAAAAGAAAACCATGCCTAATGCTCTAAGGCTGACAAGCAATTCACTGCATCACCAGGGATCTTCCACCACCTCATTCCTCCAGCCACCAGCCGCAGCATCCACTCCAGCTGCTGGGATTTCATGGTGTGCCCTGCTCGGTGAAAGTGAGTGCACAGCTCTAACAGGAAACAAGGCAAAAGACAGTCAAGGCTTACCAGCAGGACAAAAGTCCATCCTGAAGAGCGCAATGTATTTTCAACAAAACTATTGTTCCTCCTTGCCTTCTGCTTGTACAGATGCTTCACAGAACTGAAACAACTTGGAGCCAGTGACCGAGATAGTAGCAGCATTAGGGGGGCGGGTTACCCTGTGACTCCGCCCTTTCTCTCCTGGTCCCTCGGAGCACATCTCACCAGCTTGCATCAGTGAGGGAAACTGTGTGCACGCCGCTGTGAGATAGGGGCTCCTCGACTACTTGTGAAATGCAAATCCATAAACACGTTTCCATCCCAGCAGCTTTTAGGAGAATATCTGAGCACTCATCTGTGTTTAAGGGGACTGAAAAAAGCCTCTCAGTGAGAGGCTGATAATATCTCGAGGTTTTGCCTGAGATAATCTAAGGAGTGAGGGGGGAAAAAAGGAACTTCTTGATTCAGAAAACCCATCTAATTTGGGAAGTGATTTCATTTTAAAGGAAAGATTCTTCCTGTGTTAATTCTGCAGCAGATGATGAGGGGATCAACACTCCAAAACTGGAGGGTGGTTAGTGGAGCGCAGGAAGAGAGTCTTATTCTTCTTTTTCCTCCCTCAATGTCCACCAAGGGACTTGTACTCCTTTATTTTTTTTCCCCACTAGCAAATTTTTTTTTATTGGGAAATCTCCTAAATTCAAGGAGGAAAAAGTCCTCTCTCAAGGTTTAGTGATATTCCTGCAGTAGGAAAGCTGGCATTAACAGGCCAGATTTGAAGGAACTTGTACTGCATCGTCCATTTGCCCAGCAGATGGAAGCTCTTTTTCCTCCATCTCTTCCACACCGCCTCACTTCCCCTTGAGTTACTTGTATTTAGTTGCCATGTGATTATGTGTGATTGCCTCCTCTGGTAGGACAGAAGCTGAAGAGGGACAGCTCCCTTCCATGCATGAACAATTACCTCTGAAGCACTTTACATCCTTAGCTCCCCACTTGTTGCTGTACTTGCAGCAGGCCTTGAGCAGGATGGCAAAACCAGTCATGACTTCTACCTACCATATTTCCATGAGACAGCAAGGTAGAGTTTGCAAAAGCATTGTATGAGCAGAAAAATAAGAAATGACCCTCCAACTCGTTATGCAGTCAGAGCTGGCATCTGTGTACACTTGCTGCCATTTAGAACAGGCTTCTGTGAAGCTGAAGGTCCTTGACTCACTAGGAAATGAAGAGCTACTACCTTCCCACATTGCCATTAACTGAGTCTGGTCTGAAATCCTCTGGAGAGAATACCTAGCCCTTTAAAAGGCTTGATGCAAAAAGTAGGATCTGCCTGAACACTCTGGCTATGCTCCATTGCTCTAGGGCCTTTCAGTCTCAGGAAGACACAGATTGCCCTCCTTTCAGTCTCTTGCATTTGCTGCTACCTATGGTTATGTTATACGTTCAGTGCTATTATTGGAGGGGACAAGTGCTCTAATGAACTTCCCATGAAGTGTGGGAGATATCCAAACCTTAAGGATGTCAAGGAGTGGCAGAAATCCAGAATGGATCCACACAGGCAGCTGTAGGCAGAATCACGAATAACCTACAATATTTACAAAGAGTCACTGGCAAACATTCACCGCTCACTTTCCATGTTCAGGGTCAACAGTAAAAAAGAAGAAATTAGGAGCTTGAAGTTTATTGGAGGTCTGCTTTTGCATCACAAATTGTCAAGAGCCCACCCCTTGTAAACTCAGTTTCTGCCTTTAGATTCTGGGACACATCAAAGGAGAACTCAATGCCCCACAGCTTGGCCCTCTGTCCCAATTTCTGGTTCTAACCTGTCACCTCCAGTACTTCCACTATTATTTTCCACAAAAAAAAATGTTTCAGCAGTGTTGCAGATGACATCAAGCAGACACAGAAACCTAGAGCACTTCCTTGAAAGACCTGATCTTGCCTGCCTCGAGGGAAGGTGTCATATATAGGCAGCTTGATCAGGGCTGTTCTACATCTATCTGTGGGCAGGTCAAACCACAAGCACCATGCAAACACTAAAATGGATGCCTCTGTGCACTGCAGAAGAACTCCTAGCCACTCCAACAGAGACCAATGCAAAACCTGTACCCATGTCTCTAATCCATACTTGCTTCATCTCTTAACTCCTTGATGCTTCCTTCTTTCTACAGCTTTTCGTGTTTGCCTTTTGGAATCCTCGACTGGTGTATTTTGGGACCTTACCTACTAATTCAGTTCAAGGATGACCTCAACTACTTGCATTTTCCTTTTTTCATGAGGATACACAAGAAGTGAGACAGGATCATATGACTAACTAAGCCTACAGCATCTCTCATTATTTCCAAAGGGCAGAGTATGTATATCTCCCTCTCCAGATCTTTATTCCCCATCCATTCTTGTGGCTCACAAACTAGTTCCATCCCAGGCTTGACCTGGAGCAAAGCAGCCAGTTCCTCTCTTGAGAAAAACTAGACCCAGATGAAAGGTCAGTTTCCTTGAGCATCCCAGACAGACAATACAGATTTGTAGTGAACTTAGGTGGACACCTACACTATCCCAGCCAGCAATGCATCTAGAAATGCGCTTAAGGTAGGTAACATGTTTTGTAGTCCTGACATGAAAATACCATGAAAGGGCTATGACACAACTCTATCATTATTTCAAGTGAAAAAAGGTGGTGGTGAGGGTACATGAAAGGAAAAAGCAAAGATAGAACAAGGGAGAAGGAGAGGAAGGAAGGCAGGTAGGAGGGACGGCAGGAAGGAGGGAAGGAAAGACAGGAAGCAAAAAGGAGAAGAAAGCAGGAAAGCTAGCAAGTACAAAAGCAAGCAAGAAAAAGCAAGTAAACAAGCAAGAAAGAACACAAAAATTAATTACGCCCCAAGGCCATAGCAACATAAAATAGATCCTAGGGGAGATGAGATCTAAATGCTATATAGTGTGGTCAAAGCTAGCCTATAGGCAGTGACTCAGAGCACATGGGTTCTCCTACTGATGTTCTCAATAGGGCTAGCATAGATACATCTTAAATCAAATATAGATTAAGCAGGGAGAATTTGTCGAGCAGCAAAAAACAACTTATGCTGAAACAAACTCAAATTCAGGGAACTGACTCTTACATCGGGCCCTAGTTCTGGCATCTTCCTCCTTCTAGAGAAACTGTGGCTTCTACATTAAAAAAAAAGCCCACTGCAACGGCTGCATCAAGAGCTGGGAAAAGAGCAACCCAGATGAGATCTAGGGCATGTCTCAGCAAGGCATGTTCTCCTTGGAAATGCAGGAGATTGGAAGAAGAACAGTTTCCAGGTGATGGAGATTATTTCAACAAGGCAAAAAGTAGAGATGGGAATGGCCACTCTTTGCTCCAAGACATAACCGGTTAAGAGGTGCAAACGAAGTTCTCTTAGCTGTGCAAGAAGAGGTGTCAGTGAGGGAAAAAAAGCACTGGGTGGAAGGGTGTTGAGGGGCCTACACAATATAAGGGTAAGTGATGGGGACTGGGTCAGGTCAGCTATGACTTGGGTTGGATTGGAGTGGGATTTGGTTCTTTTTGTCCTCTCCTATCATTCCCCTTCACATCTACCACCACACAGGTGAAGCAGTTCTCCTGTGCCTCCAGAGCTGTTTGGAACAGGAAGAAGCAGATCCCTGGAAATCAACACTTCTGACACATGACTGGAGTTAGACACGTTAATTGCTGCTGCCAGTGCACGTTCTTCCTAGCGGTGGTTAGCTCAGGCAGGGGCTGTGCAGGCAAGAGGTGGGAGTGTGGGTAATGGGGGCATCCAAGCTGGACCAGAAGTCCTCATCTCATCAGGCATGGGTAGATTAGGCAGACTTCTGCAGATCAATGCTCCAGGCCGCTCTCTGTGCCACGAACCCTTTTTTTTTTCTCTGAGGATGTTCCCTGACTGTATACAGAGATTTAGATTAGAGAGGGAAATATCTGTTGTTCTGGTGGTCACAAAGAAAAATATCAAACCAACGGGGTGGATGCACTTTTCTACTACTTGATATAGGTTTAAAATAATTGTGTAAATATAAAAGAAATATAAATATTTCCTACTACTTTCAAAGGGATAAAGAGAGTAACAAAAGCCAATGCCAAATATTTCTCTGTGCTAAACGTTAACCATATTCTCACAACTGCCCACAGAGAGACAAAGAACAGGTTTGTACAAATTCAATAGCTCCTTCAGGAGGTTTTGACTGCCATTCAGGTTGGGCCTAGGGACTGCAGGATGTCAGGAGAGAGTGTAACGTTACTTACATGGTATTGTGAGGATTATGAGCTGCACAGGCAGTACATTGATGCGAGGTAAAACAGCAATAGAGCAAAGATAATAACAGGGGTTTTCATCTAATAATTGGAATAAAATAATCCTTGTCCAGTATGAGAAGCAACACAGACTGTGACAGCCAGAGCCGTAGCTCAGGGTGCAAGCATGCAGGCAATAACTAAAGCTACCAATGCAGTATACCTGTAATAGCCTATTCTCAACTGCTTTTACTAATTTGAGGAACTGGAGTCTATTTTAAATGTAGAAAGATGGTGATTATAAAGGGCCACAGGAAAAAAGTCCTCCCAAGCCTCTTACAAAGATTACAAGAGGGTCACTTAGAGTCTGATAAACTCGAATGAAGAGCCAGCGGGATTTTTTGTTGGACTCAGAAGTGCAGCAATATTCAAGATTTATGCCTTTGAAAAAAAAATGGTAGAAGTCAAGCAGAAGATTTTATTTTGGTAGTTCAGGACACATTAGACTTATACAACAGAGTTGCTATAGATTTCCTTCATTCTCTAAGCAGCTCTTCTCATTTCCCTGATACAGCCTTCCTAGAAGATACCATAGCTTACCACATAAAGATACATATTAGGTCTAGTTTTACAAAACATAGCATATCTAACATCTGATAATGTATGAAGACTACTAGCAGGCAGGAGTGTCAAGTCAAGCAACTGACACTCAAGTTATAATTTACATGTTATCTCTAATCTCTGTTACTTCCCCTCCTCAACAGGCAGGTGAAAAATGTTGTTGACCCATCTGAGTACCTCGTGGAAAAGGATGCCCAGTCAGATATTGATCTCTACTTACCACCATTAGGTAACAGAATGGTATCAGTGTATCAGTGAGATGGGAGTTGTCACTGGCTGAGAACAAAATGTCTGTGAGAATGGAAACCAGTAACAGAATCACTGGGGACTTGCAGAAGTACAGAGAAGCAGATAAGGCCAAGCCATAAAAAACCAGTATGACTTAGTCTGCAAACAACTTCTCAATTGAGAGAGGTGCAAGTGTGAATCAGCTGTCCCGAAGAACTTGATGCCCAAAGCTCTGTGACGTGGTCTTCTGCTTATCCAGCTGTGTAAGTGAAGAAGAGGTGGAGGAAGTGAACCTCTTTCAGTGCTTCAGACAGGGGGGTGGCAGTGGGCCTGCTGTTTTGCCCAACACTGGCAAGGCTGAGAGCAGCCACTGCCTGAAGATAGAGGAGCCTCCATAACACAGTGTACCAGGAATGGACCACCTGCCCTTGATCAAAGTAGGGCTGGTGTCCAGAAAAGCCCACGAGTAAGAGAGGTTCCAGACTCAGTAATATCATTTGCAAGTCCAGTTGCTTATGAGTTATGCTGTAAATGTAGGTAGTTTGTGTGCAGTGAGGTGGGATTGGAAACTTTGTTTTTCTCAGTTTTTGCTTAACAGGGTAAATTTAGACTAGAGAAACCCTCTGTATGGCCATGTTAGACCCTATGTAAAGCAACTCCACAACCTCTCTAACAGAGACTGAAGAACATCATGGCCTGAAGTGCATCACTCCAGTTGTGATCTGAGCCCTGAATTCAGGGCAGACTTTTCAAATGAGCATGGCAGGCAGTGAGAAACCACAGCAATGAGGGGAGAGGGGGGCAGCAAGAGCGAGGGGTGGGAGTTTTGGAGAAGAGAAGCAGCAAAGTGAGAACTAAAAGCAGGAGGCAGATGGTATGAATCTGTGTGATTGGGGAAGTGGGAAGATGCAAAAGGGGAATATAGCAAGTGGGGACAGTGTGCAGCCCAGCCAGGCTGAAGCGAACTACTCTATTCTCTGGTGGACACTTAGCACACACGGAAAAGGTCTCATAACCACGCAGGATTGCCTGAGCAATAGCTCACGTAAAATAAATTCTATCAGGGCCCAGGGGAATGAGAATACCTGCTCTGGGCGTGCCCTCTGTGTGCAGAAATGAGCCTCAAGTTCACCCCAGGAAAGGATTTCCCCTACTACTTTGCCAGTGCTGAAGGACAATCCTCCTGCTCAGTTTGTGCCATCCTGTGCAGGGCTGTCAAGTGCAAACATTATTTCTGAAAGAGCCCCTTCACCTTTTTCTCATCTTCCTTAGGGGAGCAAAACCCCACAGAAAGAGGGGGACAGATGGAGTCACGCAAATTCCTCACTGATTTGGATTCATGGGAGGGGGAAATGGTATCATACATTTCTTTCCTTGCCTACCGTTCCATACGGGTGCCATGCAAAGCCAGCACAGATGGGTTGCTCGGAGCTCAGGGCTCTGGAACTCTCTCACAGCAAAACTGTCCCACTGACAAATTCTTTCCTGTTAACATCTTCCTCAAACTCAGCAAAGGGAACAAGACACCCCAGGTGGGTGTCTGCCTTCCCTCAGCCCTGCTGCATGAGCAGAATGACACCCATATCAAGAGCACCTCTTGGTGGTGTGAGAAGACATCAAAGCAGCAACAGATCTGTATGTGCTCAGTTTGAGTTTATGTGCATATTTCCTATGGTTTCCTTTCCTTTGCTGCCGCATGCACAACCAAGAGGTTTTAATGCAGCAGGTGTCAGTTGTTTTCAGAGTGATTACAATATGTTTCACTAGAATGTAATATCCCATTTTTAATAATTTAAGTATGATAGAAAGAAAATCCCTAAAAGATCCCTATCTTTGCTCTACAGAGGCACTGGCAGAGGATGGATGTTTGTGGATTCATACCACAGACCACTGACTTAGACAAGAACTGACTATTCATAGCATTAGCAGGCAATTATCTCCCAAAAATAATTTGCCCAGAAGGAAGATGGAGATATATATTCCAGCCAGGACCATAGCTCATTGTTGGCCATATAGAACTGCACTGTCTTTGATAAGTGGCTCACCTGAACATGGAGTTTCAACAACAGTCCTTCCTCTGACTGATTTTAACTTGTTTTCTTCTTCCCCACTCCTTTCCACGCGGCCAGTTCCACAAGCCCATATGTGACACTACAACGACAAAAGCACGCACTGGCATTCAGCAGGTCAGTGGTCCTTAGTAGTCCTGCCACCAGATCCTACTGAGCTACTGGTCAGTTTTCCATCCAGTGTCCCTTAGCCTGAATATTATCCCTAGCCCCAGTATCTTCACTCGCAGTATAAGTATCCTCACCCATCCTCACAGTATGACTGTTACTTTCTCCCAGGTAAGAGTCAACATATTCTACAGTTCTCCCCAGCTCTTTCCTCCTCAGTTCCCATCTCCACACCCCGCTTCTCCACAGGCACATAAGAGTTATTGGAAACCTTCAGAAAAACATCAGGTAAAAATTAAAATGTTCCTTTGAAGAAGTTGATTCCAAATGTAGTTTCAACAGTGCCCAGAAAGGGGCTGGTTTTCTGCTTGCCTTTGTCAGGCTGCCCGCCCAACCTAGAGCTCCCTGAATCCCTAGGGACTTCTCAGCTCCAGCTCCCTGGGCCCCTCACATATCACCCAGATGTCTCCCACAGAGAGCTCTCAGTGTGTCCAGTTGCCCAGGGAACTGTAATGGGTTTTCTCCATCGATCAGTAGCATTCTCTCGAGCCACATACACCTGCACTCTCTTCTGAGCGAGTTCCTATCTCCTGGCCCAGTATATTCTGTGCCTGCCTGCCCTTTCCATTTCCCGCTGCTGCCGTCCCTCTAGCAGCCTTTGTTATTCTCTCTTCTGCCCTTCTCTGACCTGCATTCCTATGGTCTGTTCCTGCTCTTGCTTGCAGAGGAGTCAGTGGATTTCCTTCCTCCCCCTTCCCTACCACCCACAGAGGGAACACCTAGTACATCTGGTCGCTTTGTACTTCCGAAATAGAGGCAAGACTTGGGAACATTCCATTGCTGAAGGTTTCTGGTTGTGCACAGAACTGAGTGACAGATAGGAGAGCTCTTCTCCCGAGCAGGTCAGTGGCAACAGCCTCCCGTGGCTGCAGCAATGCAAAGGTCATCAGCCTTTACAGAAACAGTTTGCCTTAGAGTTCCTTTCTTCAGGAATGTCCCAGCTGAAACTCAAGTGTTCTTGGTTTAACTGGCCTCCTGACAAAGCCTGGAAATAGTAATTAATTCTGTGTCACCACATCCCTTCTTCTATGAAATGCAGCTCCTGCCCATCCACTTCTCAGTTCAGGCTAGAGCGCACAGATGTGCACACATATGCACCTTTTGGGGCTTAGCAGGGCATGAAGGAGAAGGAAGAAAGGAGGCAGGCCTTCCCTTCAGGAAGGGAAAAGAAGGAATAGAATCTCCTGGGATCTTTCTGCTCCTTGTCTCTTCTTTCTTAGGGTGGTGGCTTCCTCCTTCTTCTTGCTACTTAGCTCTAAAAGTCTGATCTTCTGAGGACAAGATGGACGAGTTCTGACAGCAATTCTGACTGGGTACTTTTTCATGGAGGCAGGGGAGAGAGTGGATACAGAGAAGGTGGTTTGCAGAGCCTCCTCCTGTTCCCCAGCCTTGGCTCTCCTACTGGGAGTGGAGAGAAAACAGTTCATTGCATCCCTTGATGCATTAGCTCCACTTCCTGGTGAACACATAGATTCCCAAAGTGCTTCTTTGCATTAGTAATCTGAGCATGTGGCCAAGTGCGGCAGGACCTTATCACCACAGGAGAGGAGGGATACAGCAGCCATGAAGGTGGCTGCTGCTTCCTGGAGGCTGTTTAACTTCCTTGTTTAGCCTTCACATTGCTCCTTGTGACATTTTGTCATTGTGCTCAGGGACACTGGGAAGACCTGAAAAATCTTTCTTGCCCTTCCTTACCCCCTCTAATCCCAGTTCAGATCCCCTTATCTCTTTACAACTCCTCCGCAGTTTGGATGGTAAAGAAGGCAGGGGGAAACTCACCCTTCCTCTTTCTCACCCCCATTCTAACCCTTTTTCAGCTCTCTGTGAAAGCTGTTTGGTGCCCCCAGCTGTTTGCTGGGATGGAGCAGGAAGGGAGTGGGTGAGACATGGGGTGAGAAAAAAACATAAATTACAGCAGTCATCATCCCAACCATGAAGTCACGCATGCCCCGCCTTCAGTTAATGGCCTCGCCACAGAGCTGCTGCTGCGGTGGGAGAGGAGGGACCAGAAGGTTGATTGTAAAGTTCCCTCTTCCACTTCCTCCCTTCTTGCAACCTGCCACTGACTGCAGCGCAAGAGCTGATACCCAGATTTGCCCACCTCTCTCCGCGGTTTGCCTTGGCTTGACTTTCCTTTGCCCCAGGCGCTGTCCTCTGCCACGGGTCCAGAGACATGCAAGCCATCAAATGTGTCGTGGTGGGAGACGGGTAGGTACCCCACTGGTTTGCTATGGATGCGGGGAGGGAGGGGCTGTGGTGAGGGGCAAAAAAGAAGGTGACTGCTTGGTGAAACATCTCCAGCTTTGCTTCTGACCTCCTGCAGACTGCATTCCCTCTCTCACTCGCTCTTCCCTCTCAGGGCAAGGGACCTTCCTTTGGGGAGGATGTGGAAGAGGCCATTTTGAAGGGCATCTGCAAAAAGGGCATGGAAAGTGGATTAGGTCTGTCCCACACACAGGAGGTGGTGGTGGTGCTGCCAGATTCAACCTGTGGGAAGGAGTCAGACTTAAAACCCAAGAGGTGCAAGCTCTCTCCTGCAGGTGAATGGCTCTTCGAAAGCCATCTGCTCACTGGAACTGACTTGAGAGAGGACACAGCACTATGGTCCTCATGAGATGTCCTCCAGTACCTCTGCATTCAGCTTTTCTCAGCACATTATCTGTGCAGCAGACCATTTGACAAGGAGTTTCTGTGGGCACAAGGAGGAGGAGCTCTTTCCACTGAGACAGGCCCAAGTATATGCCACTTTGGGAGAAGAAAGTAACACAACTTTGCTTTCACAGCATGATGGCATCACTGCCATATCCAGTGATCTCTGGAAATGGCCTGATCTACGCCATTAATAAGTGAAGCAGTCAGTATTGCTGGGGATGGGGTGGACAGGGCCTCTTCTTGCCCTGTGGGATGAATAAATGTAGGGAAAGGAGAGGCAAAGAGTCCACATTTGGCATGGTGTAGGTTAATTCATTTCCCAGCTTGGATCTGGCCAGACTGTTATCTGGGGCAGCTATCAGGTAGCAGATGAAAAGACATTTGCAGCAACCGTGCTCCCCACAGTCACTTCCTCCTTCAAAACTCGCCTGGGGAAGAAAATGTCTGCAAACATAACAATACATGTCAGACATATTCTCAGGGGCCGGAGCAAGGGGATAGGGAGAAGGGACAAGGAAGGACAGAGCCCCAGATTAGCACCATTACTTCCAAGAAAAGTTCTCTAAAGGCTGCTAGATAGAGCTGAAAGAATAACTCCACTGTGTATTTTTCCGTTGCACTGTTAACCCCCCCAGTTTCCCCTTCACACATTGCACTATCTCTCTCTGTACCCACCCCTCAAGGCAGCATTCCACTTATATTGTGGCTAACCCCACAACACGTCTGGCAACTCCTTTTGAATATCTTCATCCTATTGTTTTACTTCTCCATTCACTGCACCACCCCTCTTACCATCTCGCAAGACAACAGTAGTCCCATCACCCCATCGCTCTGAGCTCTTGGTTCACCCTCCTTCACATCCCTCCCAGCCATACCAGCCACGTCACTCTTCCTCAGCTCAGCCTTATTGACCACAGGATATTCTGCTGTTACTCTGCTAAGCCCCTCTTGTACCCCTGTAGCTCTTCTGGCCCCATAGCCCTCTTCATCATACATTGCTGACCTCTTAACAAACCCTGAGTTCCATCCAAGAACGTGCAGGTAACACTAACTTCACCTCATTTCTCAATAGTTTTGCCGTAACCTTCACCCCTCACTGACACTTGGTGCTTCTCTCTGTTCAACTTCTCTAATTCAGAACTGCCCCTCCTTCCAAGACTGACCCCCCACACACCCCTAGCCCCATAGATCTCCTGAGCCACTCCTTCTAGGGCCTCAGGAAGCATCCATGGCCCTCCCTCAACATCTCTATGATGAGAGGGAAGGACAAGAGACTTGTAGAGGAGGATCTGCGAAAGGGAGGTGGCAGAAGGAAGAAACAAGGGTCAGAGCATGCTGAAGAGCTCAATTTCCTCTTCAACTGCCCCAAAGTGCAGTGAGCGAGGCAGGTGCCTCATGACCAGGGAGAAGATGCCAGCTCTGCCTTTCATGAGCATATGAATAGGCAGAGCCACAGCTCTTCATCAGCAGACTTTGCAGGTACAGTTGAGACAGCTGGAGCATTCCTGGCAGCAGGCCGGTAGCCTTTTCCCCAGGAAAGATGTCTCCCTTGTCCTGCGCTGTGCTTGTAGCCTGAGGATGTGGGTTGCTCTCACCCCCTCCATTCACACATGCTGTAAGTGAAGCATGGCCAGACTTTCCCAGGCCACACAGACCTGAGAAACAGCAGCCCAGCAGGAGAAGGATTTTCCTTTCCACACCTGTCCTGGCTGCTTTATCTTCTTCCAGTTTCTCTCCTTCTCTTCTTTCCCTCATCACAGCCTTCACCTTGCCCTCTGCACCTTCTCCTCTCCTTTATAGCCTTACTGTCCCCTTTCCCACATCCCTCATACCAATGCTCTCACCCAGTCTGAAATGCGCTGCTACCCTGGCTTACTTGCTTCCCACCCTGCTGCAGCATGGGTGTGGGGAAGGCTGAGGAGAGAGGAAGCACCAGCTTCTAGCTCTGAAACACCACCCTCAGCCTCTGTCAGCCACAGGGAGAGGCACCTTGCTGACTGTTTAAGGCCCTTTCTGCGGGTGATGCTACAGCTTACAGCAGACAGGCAAGACTGGAAGGTGGTATGGCTATGTCAAGAAGGGGTGCTATCAGACCATGGCCACAGTGCCTGCAGGCCTGGGTTCAGGGGTTGTAGCCAGCTGAGCAGCTTTGTACTGGCTCTCCTGCAGCAAATCAATGCACCGAACCCTGGCTGTGAGCACACAGCACTGTGCACACACTGGGAAATGGGCTTTCACCTCCATTTCAGAATACATGTGTTTTAGCTGAGTGATCCCTATCATGGTGCACAAAACCAAGCTTTGGTGCTCAAAGACAACAGACATATCTGTGTGACATCCTGTCTTTCTTCCTGTTGGTTGTCTAACTTGTGGTTATGTCCTGTCTGGTCCTGTGAATGTGTTTCTGCTTCCAGGGGTCTCCTGACAGGGCTAGCTTAGAGGTGTGTAAGGATTGGCCCATCCCCATCTCACCCTAGCAAGACTGTCTGCACTACCATGACTTCCTGCTATTTTATCCTTTCTCTTCCAGAGCCGTGGGGAAAACCTGTCTCCTTATCAGCTATACCACCAATGCCTTCCCAGGAGAATACATCCCCACTGTGTGAGTAACACATAAACAAGTCCTGGGGTGGGTAGGAGGCATGGAAAGCAGGCTGCAAAGGGTTGCAGAAACACCCTGTTGTGCACTTTGAAGACAGGATCGCAGTCTCCATGCCAGCAGAGGAAGGGTTGCCAAACCAGTGGAGGTGCTTCTACACTTTGGATGCCACCTTTCATCAGAAGCACAAGTGGCCTTATAAAGCCCTGGTATAAGTGGGATATTTGGGAGACACAAATAAACCCAAGGGTCTATCTGCCTGTTAAGTTTACAAGCAGTAGATGGGGGCAAAATAACCAGGCATCAGGCTACAAAAACTGGGCCAGACCCAAGAGAAGGCTATTGGCTGGACCAGGGCTCCCACCTCCTTCCTTGTCCAAGGCACCCACTGCCATTGCAGCAGGACCTGCTAACCCTCATGATAAGAGTGCAGGATTCAATTCAATGCCACAGTAGAAGCCCTATGAAATCCACAAAATGAGGCTGGGATGGACCAGCAGACTATTGGAAGAAGCAGCAAGCTTAGAGGATAAGGGATATGGTTGGGGATGCACACCACATGTACTCATACCCACCAGTGAGGTGAGAAATACAAATACAAATACTGGCTCCCTGAGATGGAAAAAGGAGCCTGGCACAGTCTGTCAAACTGCTGGCTCAGGCTCAGGTTCCTTGGGAAGGACAGGTACAGGAAAACCCCAGTGTTGCTTTTTTCTCCAGACCAATTTGCAACAGATGTTGCAAAAATAAAGGGCTCTGGCAGCAGGAACCCACCTCTTCTCAGAAATTGGTTTGTGGAAGGGGCACCGTCCCTTCCTAGCATGTAGTGGTACAATGGCTATGCATTTTGTGCGTCACACAACATTTCTCCTCTTGTCTGAGGCTTGTATCCAGAGATGTGAAAGAAAGACCATTTTGTGTTCCTGGACTGCATGGCTTATCTTACTACGGCAGCACATGCCATGAACGCATTACCAAGGTCTTTGCATTGGTTCCTTCCTGTCACAGGTTTCATCTTAGCCTGACAAAAACAATAACAAAGGAACCAGAAAGGAAATTTTCTAGGACAAGGGGAGAACATCTGTATTGGTTTAGTATCTTTTTTTTCTTTGCTTCCAAGCACACAGTTCTGAAAGCTATTGTCAAATATTTCTTGCCAGCTTGTCAAAGAGTAAGGGGACACACCTTGCATATTGGCCTCAGTTTCATCAGGAGTATTGAGAAGTTATCATGGTTGAGCCCCAGCACAGCCTGAGAGACAGCCAAATGCAAGCAGTTATAATCCCATTTCCCTTCCCCCACCCCAGGAAAGAGGAAAAGGAAATGAGAGAAAAAGAATTGTGGGTTGAAAACTAAAACAGCTTTAATGAAATAATAATAATGATAATAATGATGCTAATAATGATAATACTACTAATAATATACTATTAATAAGAAAATAAAATTCTATGTACAAATATATGAAATTGCCTCCCTCTCAATGACTGCATCACCTCAGAGGCTGCACAGCAGGCACAGGGAAAAGGTCCCAGTCTGAAATCAGCAGCAGCAGGGAGCTGGTCTTAGGAACTGGATTCAGGAACACATGGGTCCAGGATCAGGGCAAAAAGACAGATGAGGTCTGTATTGGATGCTGGCCATTGAAGAAGAGAGCTTGACCCTTGTGATCCCTCAGTTTTATACCAAGTATGATGTATATAGGATGGAATACTCTGATGATCAGTTTGTTGTCACTTGTCCTGTCCGCTCCTCCCTGCAGGTGTAACCCTTTTTCTCCCCTTTGACTTGCAGCATTCCATCAGCTTGAGGATGCCTTTGGTTTCCATAGGAATAAGTATAAGCAACAACCTTTTTGCATACCAGTGCCCTGTGTTATCACTTCTAAAGAGAAACACTGTCTGAAAAGAAAATGAAGATACTTAGATGAGGCTTAGCTGAAATGCTAGAAAACTGATTCTACTTCAGCTCAACCTGAACGGAAGTGCAGAGCTCTGGGGGAGCTACAGAGACATAGTTTTTTCTTCCTCACTTATAAGACGAAAGCTGGGTTTTAGGGCACAAAAGACACAGTTGTGCGAAGGATGCTGTAGAAAGAAACGGGAATCTGAAGGGTTTATGAGTCTGCATTCAAGGAAGTGAAGGTGGAGCTGCAGTCAGACACCTGCCCAGGACAGCTGGGTGATGGGGAGGAAGTTGATGCTGAGGGGCAATTCTGTAAGGTAGAGTTTCACAGGAAGGCAGCATCACCCAGGTGAGCTGAGAAGAGGAATCACAACCTTTTGCTGTGGGGTGCACCTCATGAAACCCACCTACACTACTGGAAGGGCTCCCTCCTCTCTTGTTTAAGCCATGGCCTATGTTTCTGCATTTCAGGTTTGATAACTATTCTGCCAACGTGATGGTTGACAGCAAGCCTGTAAATCTGGGGCTATGGGATACTGCTGGACAAGAGGACTATGACAGGCTGAGGCCGCTCTCTTACCCGCAGACGGTGGGTCACTGTTCCTCTCTCAGATAGACCTCCCTACCCTGCTGCAAAATCAACATTTGTCATAACACAGTGACAGGACTGTTCACATCTCTCTCTGCTTTTCTGGGAATACCTCTGTTGACATGCAAGTGCCTTGAAACTCTAAGGCAAAAGACATCTAAGGGTATTTTGGAGCCTTCAGATAAAAAGTTATTACTGGGATAACTTAGTAAGAATACTGAGATTTTCAAAGATACTTATGAGTCCAGCTGACTCTGATTTAAGTGTGGGACTGATGCCTTACACAGCCCTGATAAAAAACACTCTTCTTCCGAAGCTAAAATGGCTCAGGGAATTTAGGAGCTGAGGCAGGAGCTTTCCACAGTTCTGTTAACCCCGCTATTCTGGCTTCTGCTTTTTAAAAGAGATCTGATGTGTGGGCACATCTATTTGGTGCGCTGATGCCGCAATCCAAGGCCAAGCCTCTAACAAAACAACTGGATGATGCTTCTCAGATACTGTGTTCACCAGTTTTTCACCCTGTTGACAGAGTGATTTCAGGGCTTCAAGGTCACCTTCCCTGGAGGATGTTGTTCCAAGCAGTCTCTTGGCAAGCTCAGAAAGACCCTCCTGCCTTAGGCACTGGTCTGAAGGTCACCATGGCACCTGAAAGGGCTAGGAATTGAGTGCACTATTTGTTTCAGCTAGGTTCAGCCACCTAAAAGTCAGACACCTGATTTAAGTTGCTTGCCAAGGCCCCTTCTGCAGTCAGTGCAAGCAGCCACATTTCTCAACGTAACTGTACCCACCCTAGGACGTATGGATAAGTTGGGCCTGATACCCTTGTTTTAAAGTTGGATGGAAGACATATAATCCTGAAGAGCTGGTTTGTTTTGTTTTTGTTTTTTTATTTAATGTATGTCTAAATTCTGCCAAGACCAGGAGAAGTGTTTCTGTGGATGACTGAGACTCACTTCCATCCCACGTGTGCACCTTCTTCAGTTAAGCCTAGCTCTGTCTCAACAGCAAGCAGAATTATTCTGGCCTGAAAGCTCTCTGACGTTCTGTAAGAAATGAGCAGGATGCTGTCAAGCTGTTTCCCATGAGGATGAGGGTGCGCCTACCGCAAAAACCCCATCCTCATAGTTAAAACATTTGGCTTTTCTGATAATGGTGGCTATGGTTACCATGAGTCAGGGGAACAAATATTTTTTCTGTCCTCTAGAGGACAGAAGCATTAGGAGCATTAGGAGCATTCAGGACTGTGTTACAACATGAGAGACAGCTTTCCCTATCATGACCCCCTCCTGCAGAGGGAGAATGCCGTACACACAGCTCTTCTTTCCCCTTCCTGCCTCCTGTCAGTCAACCCCGTGCTCTCATCCTAACTCTGCACCATGGATTTATGCCTACAGGATGTCTTCCTGATCTGCTTCTCCCTTGTCAGTCCAGCATCTTACGAAAATGTCCGTGCTAAGGTGAGACAGAAGTAACTTGGCCCGTCAGGGGTTGAGGTGGGTGAGGTTGGTGGTGGTCTTGCAAAAAGAGTGACTGTGGGTGGAAATTGCTAATAGGACAACTAGATTCAGAGAGGTATATTTTTTGTGTCAGTCAGAAGAAACTAAAATACCAGCCTCCTTCAGATGTCTTTTCTGGGTCATCTCAAAGAAGGCAGCCAATCCAATTAAAGGACCAGTATTCCACTTGCTGGGGTATTGAGCTGTGAGACCTCAGCCTTACGTTCTGATGGCATCTTTCAGCCAAGACTGTCACAGCACAGACATGCAGGACCAAACCATAGGGTATGACAAGTAGGTACCCACAGCCTTTGGATGGGAAATGAGGGAAGAAAGAAGAGATGGATGGAGAGAAGAACAATATAGTGTTTGCTCCCTAGCATTTTCATGTTCCTCTCTGGGTTTCAGGGAGCCATGAAGGATGGAGAGCAGTTTGTGCTTTTGCATAACAGAATCTGAGCTCCTTGACAAGGATTTTGCCTGTGGACTCAGAAAGAGGGGGATAGTATGGGCCAGGATATAGGGTCCAACCCTGCATGGAAGGGCTATGAGGAAGGATAGGGTGATAGCTATCTTGTGACATTTTTTCAGGGATGCGTCTTTGTTTCTCCTGTGCATGCCCACGTGTATGACTTCTCTGCCATTGTGTTCCCTTGCTAGTGGTTCCCTGAGGTGAGGCATCACTGCCCTAGCACACCCATCATCCTTGTGGGCACAAAGCTGGATCTTCGTGATGACAAGGACACCATTGAAAAGCTGAAGGAGAAGAAGCTGGCCCCCATTACGTATCCTCAGGGCCTTGCTCTGGCCAAGGAAATTGGTATGTGTTTGGGACAACATCTTGGACCTCGTGAAAGGCAAGAGGCATAAGATAAGGTCTTCCCCTCAGCCTAATAAGGCTTCCTTAGAAGTATCTCACAGTGGATCTCTTAGGGATACAAGGAGACACACCAAGGTTCATGGGAAAAAATGCACTTCAGGAGGATCTGGAAGGAGATCTGCTACTTAAGGAAGCTTTAAACCATCAAGCCTCTGGTTTTGGCCTCTCTCTGGCCACCATCCTACATGCACACACACAAACAATACATGTTTGCACATTGTCCTCCCCTTTTAGTCTGCTATTTCTGCCTGGGCCAATAGTTTTCTGTGAAAGCCACAGCTGCTATGTGGGCAGAGGCCACTCCTCCACATCCGAAAACAGGATGAGTGAGTTTTCTAACATCTCTCAGGAAGAGCTGCAACTGCAGCTTCCTGTCCCTCCTCTGATTGTCAGGGCTTATACACACAACGCTGGCTGTGTGCATCTTACCCCACTGCTCATCTCAGTGGTGTTGGCTCCCTCCTGTACTTTGGGACATGCACAAATGCCTGTTCCAGGTAAACTCTCTTCTCAGATGCAGCACACAGAGGCAGCAGAGAGGGTAGGAAACATAGCTTAGGGGAGAATTTTTCAGCCAGGAGTTCAGAGGAAAGGATGTCCATCCAGGATAATACATCCAGCCTCACATGATGGCTGTGCTCTGGCTACAAGGGTAGAGAACAGGCAAACCCTGGTCTTGTACAGCTGTCAAGCTTTCCCAGTCAAGACTGCCTGAGTGAAGTATGTTCTGGCAATGCTTAACAGCTTTGATCACCCAAGCTGTGTTTATTCAATTCAGGCAAGATCCAGGTGCCTTGCTCTTCAGCACAAGTTCTCTGAGAATTTGGGGGTACAGAATCCCCAAAGGGAGATTCCTCATGATTTGAGATGCCACCAGAGGTGCTTGACACTCAAAGCCTGAGGAGACTGGAGACCTCATCTCAAGACAAGACTCAGGGAGTGTTTAAGTGGTGTATGTGCCTCAGGACACCGTAAAATGGGCACTGAGGGAGGACGGTGTTGTGGCTCTGAGGTGATGGGAGCCAGAAATGTACTGGTGATGCAGACACATGCATCTTATTCTGCTTGACGTGATCTATGGTATCCCTCCTGTGTGTTTCTTTTCTGAGGATCCTTTGCAGCAGACTCCTGGGTGGCTCCACTGACCGCCCCAGTTCCCTTCCTCCTCATTACAGCACCTGCTTTCCTCCCAACAGATTCTGTGAAATACCTTGAATGTTCAGCTTTGACGCAGCGTGGCCTCAAGACAGTGTTTGACGAGGCCATCCGAGCAGTCCTCTGTCCGCAGCCCACTCGGACGAAGAAGAGAGCATGCAGCCTCCTCTAAGCAAGTAAGTCTGAAAGGATCCCTAGGAGTGACACCAGTGGCCCTTTTCTGTACCTAAAAGGTCAGGACTGCTGCATTCTTATGCCGTGCTGTGCCTAATGGGATGAGTCACACTCAGAGAGGGAGACAGCAGTTCTACCTGGGCAAAGGACAGGACATGGTATGACAGAGCATGTGTACCTCCAAACAACTTTCCCCACCTTGCTGCCTGCCCACGGGCAGGTTTGCCACCATCCCCTGGTGCAGGATGGCCCAGGATTTTCCACCTGTGCTCTAACAGAGAAGAATTGTCTGTCACCCTCTGTCACAGAGGGAGCTTTGTCAGGCTGCCCTGAGGATGACCTGCTCTAAGAGCTATGAAGCCACAGCCTTTGCCTATAGGGAAAAAAAAAAAAAAGCTGTTCCCTTTTCATGGCAGTTGCCCAATGGCCCTTCCTCTTACCAGGCCCTGCTTATCTCAGGGAGGGTTTTGTGTTGCTGTTCATTGGCAGGCAGCAGCTTCTCCCCCAGGAGTGCTTTACGCCTCCTATTGTCCCCACTTGCCCTTCCCCTTCAACTCAAGGCAGCAGAAGGAGAGAGGCTCAGGACAAGAGGCAAAGCTGGCCAGAGCCTGAGGAGAGAGAGGAGTGAGAGCTTTTTAAATGGGACTCTGCCCCTTCGTTCTACCACCACCACCAGGGCAGAGGTTGGAGAGCAGGAAAATAGCTGAGCTGGTTTCACGAGGTCTGTCATGTTTTTGATTACAGATCCCAGCCCCATTCTGACGCCAGGTTCTGCCCAGCACACAGGACAGTGATGGCTCCAGCATCCCGGAGCTCAGTACCTTGTGGCAGTCACTGCGCTTTTTACTTCTGCTGGCTTGAAAGACTGTTGTGGGTCTGTAGCACTGGTTTGTCCATTTGCACAACTTCCCCACACTTGTCCCACCCCAGCTGCTCCTTCCCTTCCTCTCCAACCCCTGACGTTACAACGTAGTGAATAAGACCCAATAAACAGACCATACATCCTTGCCACGTCTGTGATGTGTTGCTCCTCAGAGGGATACAGCCCTGAAACACTGAGCAATGGGACAGCTGGGGTGGAGGCACCTGCCAGCTGTGCCCCTCCTTCAGCAGTGACAACCCAGGCAGCACTACACTGAGCTTGGCAGCGATAAGCCCCAGCCACTAAAGGATGAAGAGACAAGACCTGAGTCATGCATCGAGTTGCTAAGTTCTCAGCTGAGCCCCTTGCAGGCCTCAGTAAAGAGCAAGTATTGTGTGTTAGCCAAAGGCAGTGAGGTGATTACACCTTGGTTTCTGTCCTTGCTCTTCTCAGCCTTTATGTGTTCAATAGAAAAGTTGTATCCTCTCCAAGACACACAGAGGATGAGATGCAGGCTTTGAGAGGGGACACCCAAAGCCCAGACTCCTCTCTGTAGGGACTGCCACTACAGGTTACTGGGGACATCCTTGTACCAAAACATTCCTGCATTAACACTCCTAAGCTCACCGTGCAGGCAGTCATATCAGTACCAGCATTCACTCAATACCAGGCACAGAGTGAGAACAGGAAGGGGGAGGGCAGGGAAAAAAATAAAAAGAGCAAGGAATGAGTCACCAGTCCAGATAAATTGCCTCCAAGACACTAGAACTAAGCTGAAGAGAGTGGTCCCAGCAGTATTATGGATCTGGCGGCCGTGAGCACCTGCCTTCCTGATGCACTGCAGGGACTTGAGAGTAAGAAGTGTTACAGGATGGCTGCTGCTGCTGCTTGCAGGAGGGAGGAGGGCTCAGAGTACAATGATTTGCACTGCAAAATCCTGCAGTCTTAGGAGCGCACAGAGAAACTGTGGAGTTGAGCCAGCTTCTCAATTGCCACTTCTCAATGCAACTTGGCTTCTGAGTTTCAAAGGCTGCTTCCTGCACTGAGGAGTTGCACATGTAGTGTCAGCAACAACTCACCACAGTGAAGCCTCTGAGGTACCATGCTGCCAGGGAAATTATTGCAAATTCAAGTCATGGTCACATCTGAGTAAAGCAGTTAATTCAGTGACGTGACACATTATCCACTGATAATGTCCAGAGAAACCCTGCAGGATATCCTGTGGCAGCGAGTTCCACAAATGTCTGCATTGCATATGGGCTTATGGATGAATTGCAATCCAAAAGTAACATAAATTGTGTGTAGAGAACTAGAAAAGAAGTCTCTGGTGTAGGCATATACCTGTGGAAGGGCAAGAGACACAAATACCTTGAGACTGGGCTATAGCCTCCCATAAACACCCTAAACTTTATTCAAAGCAGTGAATTCCCAGTGAGTTATTACTTCCTTCCCATTTTTCAAGCCTTGGGTTTTACCTTCTCAGTTTGCCCTGTTCCCTATCACATACAGCAACACAGCAAATAGAGACTTGCCATACACATGAAACAAAATTCACGTATCTGCCTACCTGTGGAGGTGCACAGGCTGGGCTCTCCTCCCAACACAACCTGACCAGTTTGCACAACCCTGTTGGAGCTGAGGCAGAGAATGGGGCAGGACTCTGAGCATTCAGAAAGTGAACTGAAGACCTGAAAGTTATGACCCTATGACTGTGCTTTTACTAACAAGTCCTGCAAGGTGTAGCTGGCCTGGGTAGAATTCTGCTGTTGCATGGCTCTGTTTCCTCTAGGATATGAGCTCGGGGGCTCCCTTCATGGTACTGCAGATACCTGCCCTGCCATGACAAAGATAACCACTGGGTGCTGCCCATGCCATTCCTTCCTAAGCGAGGCTTCAACTCTCCTGTGTGTCTGCAGGCAGCATTGTGGCCATGATCTAGGTTGACATCCTGACAGCTTTGAAGTCCTGTATTGCCTTCATCTGTTCACCTTTGAGCAGCGCTGGCTGGACATCAAGTTGCTCAAGCAGGTTTGGAAGGCCAGGTTTTAGACTCTGGCTATGTTCTGCTTGCAGAGATACGCCCTGCTTCTGCTAAGGCAGGAATTGGTCCTAGAAGCTTATAACAGCGGTGCCAAACATCGAGCTGAGTGACTGCACAACACAAGGAGGCGCTAATGTTGGCTTTAGGGCACGGAAGGGTTGAGGACCACAGGGAAGCACTTTGCTCAGGGAAGGGTTGAGGAAATTCTAAACTCCTTCCTGGAAGAACCACTCACACTAAAGAGCTTAATTTCTTGCTCTGCCACTGTAGGGACTTGCAGCAGAGATGAAATTTGGTAGGAGAGTTTGGTGCTTCTTAAGTGGATCTTTTTCACGAAGAAAGTGCAAAAGACATCAGACTTCATGGAGTAAGGGGAGAGGGAGAGTTAAGACAGATTGCCCTCCTGTTTGCCCATCTGCCCTCAGCTCCATCCATCTGGAGGTGCTAGTAGAGCAGAATAGAAGGGAGAAGGGTCTATGTGCTCGACATCTACCCGGGTTTCTAAGCACCTTGCCAGGTGGGCTTTGCCGTGTACCTGCAGCTCTGAGCAGCACTGGTCCTGTCTGCAGGAGCCTTGGAAGAAGGAGCCCCTCTCCTGTGTGCCCGCAGGCATTCGCAGGGCACTTTGCAGTGCCACGACTCCTTCTGCATAAGGGATCCGCGCCGACCCATCCGAGCCCACCACCCCCTCCTGCCACACGGGCTTTCCCACCACACAGCTGCTCTCTGCATCCCTCTCTTCTTTCTCCTCCTCTCCGCTGTCCTCAGCTCCCCATTCCTCCATCCTTTCTTCCCCTGCGCTCCCCCTCTCCCCTTTCTTACTCTCCATCGCGGTGTCTCCCCTCCTTCTCTCCGTTCTCCTGCCCTACGGTCCATCCCCTCCTCCTTCTCCCTCTCCTGCCGCTGTTTCCGTGCGTGGCGCCCATTGGCTGCCGATACCGGTGGCCCCGTGGTGGCCACCGAGCCCGTCAGAGGAGCCCCTTCTCCCGCAGGTGGCGAGGGGAGCGCGGGGGAGGCACCTGCAGCCGGGAACGCGGGGGTGAGGGACGTCTCCATCCCAGGACGGGCCCCAGTCCCACACCAGTCACGGAGGGGACGATGGGCAGGTCCAGGAAGAAGGAGCTGCGCCTCCGGTAGCGCAAGGCAGGAGTCTCTCCCTCCTGGGACTGCTTGGCTCAATCGCTTTGAAGAAAGGGGCAAAACATGACACGGATTCTTCCGGTGAAGCAGAGGGAAATGCACATCCCAACGACACGTAAGTACCAGGCGGCTCTGCCCGCTCCTCCGAGATGTCTCCCGTGGGCACAAGTCCATACAGAAGTTAATTCTGCAGTCCCACAGAAGGAAACTGACGACCCCCCCCGCTCCCGACCCCCCGGGTCTGCGAGCCCAGCCTAGTCCCAACCAGAGACCCCAGCCCCGAGGTGAGGCAGAGGGAGTCCTCAGCTGGAACAGGGCAGTGAGAGGGAGGGTGGCAAGAGGGTTACAGGCTCGTCAGTCCCTCCCAGCCTTTATTCCTGTTTTATAATCAGATCTAGACTTGGCTTTTAGCATCCACCAGTGCACCATCCAATGCAGAAATATATACGTACATATATTTATTGTTTTCCTAAAAAAAAGCAGTGGCACCAATTTACTATCTCTTCCTACCTTTCTGCGTTCCCCCTGCTCTCCAGTTTATGAACCAGGTATGTTCTAGCAGCACCTGCAAGAAGGGCAAGTCCACAAAACTAGGGACAGACCCCAAACAGATACAAACACATTTGCAGTCTGAGGCCAAGATACCTCACAAATTCCTACCTAGGTGGGTGCTGCCAAAACAGCCCGCAGAGTGGATTCAACTCAGATGAGGCACAGATCTCCAGTGCTTGTTCTGTCAAACTAACCAGAATATATCATACAACGTTTGAGCTAGTAGTAGGTACCTGACAAAGTTAGAATGGCACAAACAGACCATGCCTCCTTAAAGACAAAGTTTCTCCACTGCACCTGAATGAGCAGGAGAACGAGTTTATAGTGAATCAGTGCTTTATGTTGCATTGCCTTAGCATTTTTACTGGGCTTTTGGAGCCCTGAAGCTGGGTTTACGGCATTGTTAAAACACAGCCTGAGTAATCAGCTTTGAAGTCTGGACCCCAGACTCTTCCTCATATACTCTTCAGCCCCATCTGTATTTGATATTTGTAGGGATCTGTCTTCAAATGCTTATTTTGGAAATTCCAGTGCATGCAGGAGGAACATCCAAAGCAACACCTAACTATGTCTCAATCCATTAGAGGATCATATTTTTATGAATGTACTGTCGTGGTCTCTGTCACTCTTTGCAGCAATCTTTGTCCTCAGAGCAGCCACTGCCCTCCCCTTTCCTCCAAGTGACTTGTGTCACTGGAACAGAATGGGAAAAAAATATCAGAGGAAAGTTCCTCAAGCTTAGAGAGTTTCAAATCAATTCCTGCCTCTGCCCATTCATTGCAGCCACTTATCAAGCGTGGGACAACCCAGTACTGCAGAACTCCAACGATGGGATTCTTTCAGGACAGTGTGTCAAGGCATCTGCAAATAAAGAAAGTCTGAACAATTCCAGTCCTTTAAGTATAGCAGGAAACCTTTATGCAATAGCCTGTAGAAATGGCCTCAAGACATAGTTGCCCAATTGTGGTTTTGTGGGGCCTATTAGATGAGGTTCTTTCAGCATAAGATTTGATACATCTGTTGAGTCTGTTGGGTTTGCCTATCTGATATTGAAGGACTCCATCCAAAGCTCAGGTCTCCCCTAAGGTTTCCAAAATTTGGAATAGCATCTACAAAAAAAGAATAAAAGCTGTAATATCAAGATATGTCTGAACAAATTTGTGATGCTACAGATAATCCCATCTGGGAGAAAAGTTTCTGGAGTGCTCCTGTCCCCCTGAAAGTAGTTAATATTCAGAATCCTTTCCTTTGAGATCCGCAGTTTTAATTTCAGTTCAAAGGAGCTTCAGAGCCCTAAGAGATTTGTTGGGATGTGTAAAGATGAGCCTCAGGACTCCGGTTCACTTCCACCAAGTCATCCTCACTTCTAAGGAGCTGGTTCATCAAGAGAGTGACCCTGCCAGTCCACACTTGCAGAAAACTTGGCCAAAGCCCAGGTGATCTTGAAAACATCACAAATCTTCTCTGCATAAGGTTTGTCAGGTTGCCTCTGGTCTAGAGCACATGTTGAGCTCTATCATTCGTATATCTGTAGCCTTGACAAAAGACAAAAGGCATGTCCTTCTCTTATTTGTCTCTTCTCTCCCTGCAGCTTCTCACCCAGTGTCAAGAGAGAACTAGTGGAGAGCGGAGAGCTTGTTTGTTCAAGGCTGTCTCTGAGTGAGCTGAGCGCTGTTTCCATGCCAAACACTGATGTGACAGGCAATTGGGCACCTCAGATTAGGAGGGCTGGGACTCTCTTTTGGTGTTGCCAACAGCTGGGGCAGGCAGAGCCTCTTCCATTAGCAGTGTGTTGCAATGTCCAGAAGGCGAGAGAGAGAAAACAAGAGAGAAAGAGACGAGAGATTCAGACTGATCCCTCTTCGTGCACCCAAAATATTCTGTTTCTTCCTTTACTCCCAAGCTGCCATAACACAAACCAACTACCCTCCAGCTTAGGTGCTGAGCTCAGCCTCTTGGCTTGGATTGCGAGGGGAGGTCCTTTCATTTCTGTTGGTGGGGTGAACAACTCCATGATAAACTGGCCAGTCCAGAAAGAGCTTCAACAAGCAGAAGGATACTCAGTGAATGGAAGAGCTGGAGTTGGAATGGCACCTTGTCACTGGCTGCTCTTCCCTTTTTTGTTCATAAGGCACCTAGCCCTCATAAATGAGAATCAGGCCCTGGATGGCTAACTCTCCAATGTTGGAGCCATTAGCAGAAAATGAGAACTTTCCCTGTTCCTAGCATAGCCTGTGGTTCTTTACCCAGAGGATCCTTCCCTAGGGGAGAAGATCCATTGACTGCACCTTGAGTCATGTCCATTTGTCCCTCCATTCCTACCTACTGTGCCTCCCAGGTCTAGATGAGGTCAATATTGTCCCACATCTTCCAGTGGCTGCCAGCATCCACAAACCCTCCTCAACTTCCCATACCTGTCTACACCTACACAACATTAATGTAGTGGTTTTTTCTGTGGCTTGTTCAGCTATCATGCCCACTGTAGTAATCTTTTTTTCTCCTCCTCTCATCTCCAGATTGCTAACTGATCCTGGAAGGACACTGCCCCCTGCCCTCTTCCCTGCCTCTGCTATGGACACTTCTGCTTTCAGCCTCCCCACGCCAGCAGTGTCAGAGGAGGGGAATGCCTCTGGCAGCTGGGCAGGCTTCACAACCCCTAACAGCTCCACCACCACCAGTCCTGGTGTGATTGTCAGCGGTGTCCTCATCCCTGTGGTCTACCTCATTGTCTGTGTGGTGGGGCTGGCTGGGAATTCTCTGGTCATTTATGTGGTCCTGCGGCACTCTGTGAGTGAGTCGGTGACCAACGTCTACATCTTCAACCTGGCCCTAGCTGATGAGCTCTTTATGCTGGGCTTGCCATTCCTGGCTGCACAAAATGCCTTGTCCTACTGGCCATTTGGGTCTTTCATGTGCCGCCTGGTGATGGCTGTGGATGCCATCAATCAGTTCACCAGCATCTTCTGCCTGACAGTGATGAGCGTTGATCGCTACCTTGCTGTGGTCCACCCAGGGAAGTCCTCCAAATGGCGGACAGCACGGGTGGCCAAAGCTGTGAGTGCAACTGTGTGGGTGCTGTCTTCCATAGTGGTGCTGCCTGTGGTTGTCTTCTCAGACGTCCCTCTAGGGATGAGCACATGCCATATCCAGTGGCCAGAGCCTGCCTCGGTCTGGAGAGCTGGCTTCATCATCTACACTGCCACCCTGGGCTTCTTTGGGCCACTGTTGGTGATTTGTCTCTGCTATCTTCTTATTGTTGTGAAGGTTCGTTCCTCTGGCAGGCGAGTGAGGGCTCTGTCCTCCAAGCATAAGCTTTCAGAGCGCAGAGTGACCCGCATGGTGGTGGCTGTCGTGGCTGTCTTTGTCCTTTGCTGGCTCCCTTTCTATGTCCTCAACATAATCAACGTCGTCTGCCCACTGCCAGAGGAGCCATCCCTCTTTGGTGTCTACTTCCTCGTAGTAGTGCTACCATATGCCAACAGCTGTGCCAATCCTATCATCTATGGCTTCCTCTCCTACCGCTTCAAGCAAGGCTTCCGGAGGGCCATTCTCAGGCCATCCCGCCGAGTCCAAAGCCAGGAGGTGCCAGCTTGTCCCCCAGAGCCAGAAAAGACTGATGATGAAGGGGAAGAGGGCGAGATCAGCAAGATCACCCAGAATGGTAATGACAGACAGGAACACCCTCTAAGAAGTGGAGAAGGAGAAAGAAATGAGCATAAATTACTCCCTGAGGAGCCTGTGGAATGTGAAAAGAGCAACAAGTTGCATGTCAGTTATCTATGATGAAAGGGGTGGTACAGGGGAAAGAGACACTGGGACATGAGATCCCCTTCACCCTCTGTGCTTTTCTGCCTCAAAGACAATGGGAGACATTGATACAAGGGAATATTAAAGGCCAAGACTCTGCTTAAAGACAAAGGAGGCTCCATGAACTTGTGGAAAAAGCAAGGCATTGTTCTTGCTTTTGGAAAGGACATATAAGGTTTGTGTTTCCAGGGAAAGGAAAGACTGCATCCAGGGAGAGCTGAAGAGGTGAGTGAGCATTGACAGTATGGAGAGAGCAAGGTCAGCCCTAGATTGCCAGATGCATCTTTACAATACCCAGCTCTGAAGGACATCAACTGCCATCTGACTGTGGCACCTCAAGGAAGTTCTCAAACAGCATATATATCAAATAGGCATCCCAGTGCCTCGATTGTCTTCCTTGTAAACATGAGAAGCGGTTTACTCTAAAAGAAAAAATGCGCTAAAAGAAAAAAAAAGAAAGGAAAAATGTCTGCAGTAAAGACATACCAGCCAGTTGCATGAATGGCTGGCCCTTCTCTAGCTCCCCAATAGGTCTTGGAGACAGCTTTCCTACCTGTGCTGGTTGTGGCTGGAGACCTCTCTGACTGCTCAAAGCCTCCTCTTTCTCTCCAGGGCTGTCATGGACTCTGGGCAGGCTGAAGAGTCTTAGCTGGGAGAGCAAATGGGACATTGCTTTCCTGAACGTTGCATTCTTCAGGGTTTTCCCAGTGCCTCTGCATGCCGGTAGAAAGTGTAAGAAGGGTAGTGAAGAAGACAATGAGGCATGGGTTGGAGGCAGGGTTTCTTATAAGCTGAAATGCCCTTTTCCTGTCCCTAAGCCTTATTGTAAATAAACAAAAGACCTTTGGACTTTAAAGGTCAACTGGGCATTTCCGTGATTTCAGGGGAGGGGGTTGCTATAGATTTGGCTCTCCTAAGAATACACAATATCTTTGAGATCAGTTGGTCTCTGTGTGGAGCAATGTTTGGCTGGTACAGGAGATCAGGGCATCTCTCGGTACAAGACAGGGACAGGGAGCAGAAGGAGGTAGGGAATCACCACTGTGCGAGAGCTATGGTTGCAGGAGTCTGGGAAATACTAGAAACTGATTCATCCTATGGGAAATGGTAGAATATTTGGCTCAGGGTGGAGGAGAAATTATGTGTCTGCATGTGTACAAAGGTGGTTATATGCAAAATTTTGATCACTGGACTGTACATGTATGAGATTGGCTGAATAGGGTCAGAGATCCAGGAGCCAGTGCTGGTGGGAGATGCGCATGGGTTGGGCACTGATGCTAATCTGTGTGTGGGTCTGAGGTGTGTAAAAATGTGTACAAATGTACATAAGGGGACATGCATATGTATAAGTATGTACAAACACAGATGGGGTGGTATGCTTTCGTGACTGTGAGATGTTTAGGTGTAGATACAGTTGTGTAGGCATACAAGTATATATGGAAATGTGTGTGCACATACAAATGCTTAGGTAAGAAGCGTGAGAGTATGTGTGTTGCTGTGAGTGGTGAGTGAGTGCTTGCTTCTGTGCATTGACTGTTGGAGGAAAGCTGTGGGTGGGCCCGCATGAGTATGCAGGCTAGAGGAGCAGCAATGTACAAGGGTGAGTGGGATGATGGTCTCTCCCTCCACGTTGGCTTCATTCCTGCATGCTCTCCTAAATGTCTGTCCCCAGACCTTGAACTTCTCCACAAATGCTGTTGCTAAGCTACAGTCATCATGAAGACTTTCATACCAGAGCCCTTGGTTGTATCTGGGCACTTTTCTACACAAATAATTTTTACAAATGGGTGGAAAGGATCCACTAAGAGAAGACGTGCCTTCCTGAGGTCAGGAAATGCTGGAGGAGGCAGTCCATGGAGGGTCAGTGCAAGAGCCAACTGAGTGATGGAAAGGTGTCTTACAGGTGATGTGAGTGAAGGCATAAGGTGGGAAGGGATGGCATGGGGCCAGATGTGCTGGGACAGAAGTCAAAAGCCATGGACTAGGAAACAGGACAAGCGTCAGTAGCTGAGGATAATGTGAAAAGAATCCCTTTATGAGGAAGCAAGAGACAAGGTCATCCAAAGATGATTTAAGAAGAAGTAAGGCCTGGCAGGAATCAGAGGAACTGCAGCACAAGACACAGGAATTCAGGAGAAGACCGTAGCAGAGCATCAGGTGAGGAGACAAGTCCTAGCCAGGCAAGAGAGGCAGAGGAAGTGTAGGAAGGGACTGTGGGAAGGGATGGAAAACACGACTGAGCAAAAGACCTTCAGCTGTGCTCTCAGCACTTGACAGAAGTGGCAATTGTCCCTGTGAATCCTCCATCCTCTTGTTTCATCTTTGAGCCTTTGACTCTGGTGCCAAGGCATCCATATGCCTTAGGATCTGAGCTACCACTGACACCACACAGCTATTGCTTTGCTCCTCTTACAAATTGTGCCTTCACCTCTGAGCATGGGCAGACACGCAGGAGTGCCAGGTCAACTTATCAGGAAAAGAAAGTGCCCGGTAGTCAGTTTCTGTCGTCTGGTACCTCTTCACATATCCTCCTTCCATCCATGCACCAGCTGCCCATACTGTTTGCCCTAGTAAGAAAAGCAGCCAGGCTATTCATGGGAGGGCAATATACAGTCTGTTGGACTAAAAGGGTCTCTTTTTTTGTTTTTGGCTTGGGGAGCTCCCACACTGAATGAAGCGCAGTCAAGAAATCCTAGCAGAACGGAGATGAACTGCCAAAACTCCTGCACGTATGTAACAAACAGCAGGAAGATTAAAGGATCTGGCTATTGAGTGGTCAGCTAGATAGAGAACACAGGACTTTAAATGGGGATCTGTGTTGCTCCTTTTGGAGTGAGAAGCAGGACCAGCTGAATGCTGGGCACCACCGGCACAGCAATCACTGTAGGACAGTGAGAAATGGTATTAGCAGGGGAGCACATAGTGTTTATAGCTGATGACCAGGCACTGAAGAAGGTACGTGACAGCTCAGGAGGCAGCTCAGGTGGGTCAGGAGGCAGATATAGGAAGGGTTTCCTTCTCCGCAGAGTGGCTGCCCAGCTGCCTTGGAGAGATGGCGGAGTTCCCTGGCTGCAAACACAATTTACAGGGATGCTGTCCTTCACCACTGAATTGAGCTGAGACATTTCACACGCCTTTGCAGCTCCATCTGCTGCAAGTCACCACTCAAGAAACTCCACCAACTGGTTTGCTTCTTAAAATACCTACATCTCTGAAAAGCCCAAGCACTGCAATGACAGCACTGTACAGGTTCGCCAAGGAGACATCATTTTGATACATGGAGTCTGAGCCCACTAGCCAGGCAGCTCTGCAGGAGAGCCTGCTGGGGAAAACAAAATGTTTTCCAGGGAGATCTGCAGAAAACTGGAGGTCTTTAGTTTAAACAGCAGTTTAAAAGAAAAAGGTCACTAGTGTGGATTCTTCCATCTTATGTTTTTCTTCTTCCCACTACACCGCATCCTGTTTTTCAGTGACAAACAGGGAAAAAAACGGAGATGAAACAAATAAAACATTGGAGGACGGAAAAATTCTGAAAATGTCTGAAATTCATGAGGAGAAAACAAACACTACAAAATTCTGCAAAGTACCAGCATTGATTAAAGGCTGTTTGTCGTAGGAACAAACATTTTAATGACAGCCAGTACTTTGCCATCTCCTGACCCCTGCTGCTGTCCTCAGATCTGTCTCTCTCCTGGTGAATCCCTAGCTTTCTCTGTGTTAATAGCATTAATCTCACTGCCCCTGTGATCCTTCTTCCCCCTTCTAATGATGGTGTGCTGGACTCTGGGCAACCCAGAAGCCATCGTGACCGTGTGCAGTGGCTAAGAGAAATTCTGGCTGTATTCAGGGGGATTTGTTCCAGTCAAATGTGGAAATGGATTTTTCTATTCTGGGTGCAGAGGCATGGAGATAAGGGCTCCATCAAGCCCTGTGCTGCACAAAAGGTTTTATTCTCATCACGTAGAGATCAGGGCTGCAAGACTAGAAAAGGCCGCAACGATTTCAGCAGCATTGTGCAACGCCTCTTCCCAGCAAACTTTTGATCAAAGACAGGGTGTACAAGGCACGGAGAAGCCATTCTGCCAGCTGCTGAGAGAGTTCGTAGGCACATGTCAAGAGTGCAAAAGAGCAGACATAGAGAGGCATATAGATGTGATGTGTATACCTGCTTACAAACAGGTATTTAGGTGATTACATGTGTGGGGGGGGATACATGTGACTGTGTGAATGTGTAAAAGTATAAATATATATATACATTTACATCTGTGGGTGCATTGATTCAAGTGTGTTTGTGCGTGTATGAGACCATATGTGGCCACCCACATAGATGCATGCGTACCTAGACAGGCATGCATACCTAGACGTGCCAGTACCTCTTGGCCTAAACATGAATGCAAGAACACAACACACGCAGCCCACTCATAGGCTAAAACTGGGAGATGACAACTTGACCTTGCAAATGGCCCTCCGCACACAGGGACCCACCACGTATGCATACCCAAGCATATTTCTGCCAGTCCAACAGTGGCGTGGGGCAGCTTTGGAATCATTCAGTTTGACCTTCTGCTCTGCAGTGGATCTTCAGGAGAGAAACTGGAAGAGCAGCGAATGGTAATCAGTGAGGGTGTGTTTCCAGGCTGCTACTAACAGCCCACACTTAATGTCATTTGAAGCTGTTGTTAGGGAGCTGCTATATTTGTCATCAGCAAGGAAACACAGCAGCTCAGCTTAGGCAACAGCAAAACTGTCCAGGCTGTGTTATGCTTCAGCTGTTGTACAGGAACGTGGAACAAGGGGGTATGGTGAGAGGGCAGGAAGCAGTTAATCAGTTGATGAAATAGGGTAGACAGTAGATAAAAGGGACAAGGAGATGTCAGAAAGGGAAACACCCTTGAAAAGAAGATGTTCCTGGCTCTCCAGAGTATTCAACAGAAAATTGAAATGCTTTATCTGCTCGAATGAGTGGAAAATATGCAAATATTTGCTCATGAAAACTTGGTGTTCTTTGCCTTCCCAAGCATAAAATATGCAAACGCCATGCACAACGCAGCTGGCTCGCTCAAATCTCACACTTACCACATCACGCACACACGCATACATACCCAGCGCGTCAATGCAGCCAGCTAACGACACGCGCCTGCGATGCAGCATGACGAACAGGTCCATGTGGGAAGGAAATGCAGATTCCTCGACTCACAAACTGAGCCGCACGGACTGTGCTCCATCCCTGTTTCCTTCGGTGGTCTTTACTCAGGGCAGCTTCTAAGCTGCAGACGGGGCTTGGCAGAGGACGAAGGAACGTGAGCCCACCAGTCCTACTCCAGTGCCACCAGCCCTCGGCCACAGCTGCCACCGGTGGGCAGGACAAGCTGCGCGGCGCGTCCTGCAGGGGGCAGTCGGCAGCCACCGGGAGGGAACGCAGCCCGGACGGAGGGAAACTGGGAAGGAGGGAGGGAGGGAGGAAAGCTGAGAAGGAGGGTCCGGGAATCGGCCGCACTGTGGTGCAGCTGTGCCTGCTTGTCACACACCTGCTCTTTTCCCACCTGGAAATATCTCGGGTTTGAGGCAGAGCTGTGCCTGGCAGGGATATTTCACGAATCTTGTGTTCAGTTTTGGGCCCCTCACTGCAAGAAGGACACTGAGCTGCCGGAGTGTGTCCAGAGGAGGGCAAAGGCTGGTGGAGCCTCTGGAGCACAAGTCTTACGGGGAGCGGCTGAGGGAACTTGCGTTGTTTAGCCTAGAGAAGAGAAAGCTGAGAAGAGACCTTATCACTCTCTACAACTGCCTGAGAGGAGGTTGTAGCAAGGTGGGTGATGGTGTCTTCTTGCAAGTAACAGGTGATAGGATGACAGGAAACGGCCTCAAGTTGCACCAGGGGAGGTTCACATTAGACATCAGGGAAAATTTCTTCACCAAAAGGGTTGTCAGGGGCTGCCCGGGAGGGTAATGCTATCCCTGGAGTTTTTTAAAAGATGGGTATATGAAGTGCTCAGGGAAATGGTTTAGTAGCGAACAGGTACAGTTGGACTCAATGATTTCAAAGGTCTTTTCCAACCAAGCAGTTCTATGATTCAATGAATGGCTGGTCCTAGCACCCCTGCATGCCCTACTGTGTGCTGACTGCAGAACAAGGCATATTGTCAGAGACCTCTCCCACATCACTGTCTTCTTGGAAGTCACACATCCATCATGTGTGACGAGAGGAAATGGCCTCAAGTTGCACCAGAGGAGGTTTACATTGGCTATTAGGAAAAATTTCTTTACTAAAATTGTTGTGAAGCATTGAAACAGGCTGCCTAGGGAAGTGGTGGAGTCACCATCCCTGAAGGTGTTCAGAAACTGTGTAGGTGTGGCACTTCTGGCCATGATTTAGTAGGCACAGTGATGTTGTGCTGATGGTTGGACTTGATGATCTTAGGCATCTTTTCCAACTTACAATGACTCTATGATTCTATGCAGGTTGTGGGCCTGGAGATCCATGCATAGCCCTCTGTTAGACCCCCAGAGGCACTGCAGCTACTGCAAGTCATCACACTGTTGCAGTAGAGGTCTGTTCCTGTGAAAAGCATCAACATTAACCTCATGGGTATCAAGTAATACCTATGCCCTATGCCTTGAAGACAGGGTGATAGACATGCTTGTACTGGATCAAATGGCCAGAGAACATGGTAGGACTCTTGCCCTTTTGGACTGCTTTTAGGACCAGACCCAGGACAGTGGAACCTCTCTGTTTCAATTCCCACTGGTAGTTCCCTTAGCGGGAAGTACTCATCACAGACTCGAGAGTTTCCGTGAGCTCTTAAACACCAGCTTCCCTCCTCTTGCCATGTAGTGCTTATTTCTCTGATGAGAAAGTTCATGGGTACCTCTGAAGAAAATGTTTTTGCCCTAACCACTATTCGCCTTTCTCAGCATTCCTTGTGAGGGTTGAGATGCCCCTAGTAGTGACCTACTGGTGATAACTGCTCAGTGCAGGACCAAAAGTACGTGTAGGAGAGGATGGCACAGGGGAAAAAACTCCTGGGTCTACATGGGACTTCATGGGAGGAGGAGACATTTAGATGCATTCAGATGCAGAGAAGCAGAAGGCACAGGCTGAGCTGAAGGTTATATTTAAGAACTGGTTCAAACAGACTGTGATGTCACCTGGAATCTCCCACTCAGCCAGGCTGTTGGGCCTAGATGCTAACAAGACAGTGAAACCTTGCTGGTTGCAGCAGGGTTAGTGCTTGTAGTCACATGCCAGAGTTTGATGTAGAACTGACACAGTTTCTTGTCCTAGTGGTCTTGCAGGCAGGGTCACAAACTGCGGTGAGAGATGGGACTCTCAAGCTAGAAAAGCTACATTTGTGGAGAGAGGGGGCAGCCTGGGTGATGAACCCTTAGCTGCAAGATGTCTCCAACTGCTGCAGCTTGTCAACTGGTATTTGATACATCATTCATCCATGTCTGGCTGACATCCATGTCTCGGACTAGGTGGGGTGGCAGTGAGAAGTATAAGACAAGCTCACGCTTTCATACTCCGTGCCAGAGACTGCCAGGTCTAGCAACAGCTTTGCTCTAGCGATGAGTGCAGGTGAACAGCTCTACCAGCTGCTCCTCAGCCACGTGGCATTTCAACAATGCACAGCAAAAAAAACTATAGCAGCTTTGCCAGGCCCCAGTCTCTGTGTGAGACAGTCCAGGCTGCTGAGCAGCCCGCAGCCGAAATCCCTGCTGGCAGAAGTGCCCTCAAACTCAGCAACAGCCTGTGCACAGCCAGGGACTGTGTTGTTCCTGGTTGGTCCAGGCTCCCCATGGGCAGAAGTTACGAGAAAAATGTAGCCGTGCAGCTGACATCCAACAGGCCTGCCCAATCCTCAGAATTGTGCAGGATATCCTAGGCCAGTAATTTCATACTGGGTTGGTGCTCTTGAGTAACAAGGGCTGGCTGTTACACAAGCCTCGTGCACAGCCTTGGAGTCCACAGGCTGGAAAATATTTGTCTTCCCAACATCCCGCTGCAGCTTGGCCGAAGCTGGTCAGTGATCCCCGTACGACAGAGGGCCTGCTGCTGAGACGGGGTAACCTGGGGACACCACAAACTACCCAAGCATAAAAACACACTGCCACCTTTGCATGTCTTGTGCGTCCCCCTCTCCATTTTCAAGCAGGAAGGGCAAGACTAAGGGACCCATCTGCAGACAGGCAGTGATGGAGAGCGCAGAGCAGAGCTGCCCATCGTTTCCTAGCTCTTCAAACACTCGTGAGCTCTCTTTCCAAGGGTAGCAAAGGCAGTAGCCAAAAGGCTGAACTTTGCTTTCAGAAGGAATCAGCTGTTGAGCTGAGCAAATTGTGATGCTGTGTGGAGTGGGTGGAAGGAGGGAGGGAGAGCCAAGCCTGACACAGGCCAGAGCAGAGGGGGAGGCACTCACAAAGGCCTTGGAGGCAGGATAGAAAAGACAGTAATTACATAAGAGCACTTGGTGAGCATCTGGCTGGAGTCAGCTGGGCCCTGCCAGCCCTTCTTCCCTCCCCACACTGCTAACCAGGAGCAGCTGAGGATACGGAGAACCCAGCACCGGACCCCTCCAGAGGGGAGCAGAGGTAGGAGTGTTCCACTTCCCCTCACAGCTTGCGATGCTCTTGGAGTCAGGGCAGAGAGTTGGGTAAAAGGGGAAAAGGAAAAGCTGCTGCAGTGGAGGAGAAGCAGCCAGGAAGGGGAAGAGAAGGGGCTGTTTTTCTGCCTCTTGCTGTGGTTGATATCTTTGCTTTGGAGGTTTTAGTAAGGGAGGAGCCATGAAAGGTGAGTCTGTGGGTGTTTGTAGGTGGATGCAAGTATGTGTAGCAGGGCAGCGGGTCCACACGTGCAGCAGGGGAGCTGAGCTGTATACGGGGAGTAGAAAGGGGAGGAAACATCAAAGTAATTCCCTTCTTTTCTACCTGTGATACAGAGGGTTAATAGGACGGATACAGCCACTGGGAGACAGCCAGGCTTCGTATCCCTGCTTTGCCCTGTGCGGGGTTGCAGAAGAGAGGAAATGTAGAAGGAGGATGAAGCAGCTGCTTTTGAGCAAGGATTGTTGCAGTCCAGCCTGGCCAGAGCTTCCCTGGGCTCCCTCCAAGGAAGAGTGTGCAGTAAGGGAGAGGGAAGATTGTTGAGCACACAAGGTACCTTCAGGCTTGGATTACATTTAAAAAGCGTGCCTAGCGCGGAGTTATTGGATAGCGTTCTCAAAACTCTTTCTTTGAGTGCTCAGCTTACAAGCCAAAGCCTCCTGCAAATGTGGTCACCCTGGCAAAACGTTGCTGGTACAGCTAGACCTTTCAGGGAGCAAGGTGATATTACCCTGGCAAAAGTGTCTTTACTGGCATAAACTGCTGCCCAGCTGGGTAATACCACCAGTGCAAGGCTTTGTCTGCTGCCCCCTCATGGGTCCCTATTCAGCTTAGATGAGACATTTAAGTACAAAGTCCTGCTCACTGCCCACTGTGGTCTGTTCTTGCAGCCAGATGAGAAAGAAGCAAACGCGCCAGGTGATGAGGTCCTCCGTGAAGAATGTTTGCTTGGTTGTGAACAATTCAGGAGCACAGATGGAAAAGCACGATGGAAATGAAAGCAATGGCCTTCCCTGATACCTGTACACCTAGGAAAGGTAGAGAAGGCCAGACATAAGGCAGAGAGCTGCAAAAGGGAGTAATGTCATGCTTGGAAATAAACCAGGCAGAAAAACCTGAGGGAGTGAGCTACTGCAATAGATTTGACAGGACAGAAAGGGTCTCTACCTTCACTGTCAGTCTCTGAGTTTTCATGCAGAAAATTTATTGGCTTTCAACAATAGTACTGTCAGCTGCCAAAATTCCCACCAGCAGCAGGAGACAACAGCAGGAGTAGACAACACAACTGATGACAAATACCTGCTTCTGTTGGCTGGCAAGGCTCCTTTAGCAAGAAGTGTTGTCCTCACCTTTCTCCCTTTCATTTTCCAAAAGGGGAAACTGAGGCACAGGTAGATGCTGGAGCCTGGCTAGGAACTCGTAGCCCGGCAGGGAATTCCTTGGTCCTCTTCCCACCTTGGCTGGGAGGCATGTTCGCTCCATGTTCATTGAACTACAGGCTGACAGGCAGCCTGAGAATGTCTCCAGGCCTCCCAGCCCCCCTTCTTCACTTCCCCTAGTTTGCAGCACATATTTTCCCAGAGTTTTCCGCTTGCTTCTCCAGTGGTGTTGGGGTCCTGCCAAACGCCAGCTACTCTCTGTGAAGCGAGGCCTCCCATTCCTAAACCAAACAAATAGAAAGAAAACAGAAAAGGAAAAAAGAAGTCCAAGTACACGTAGACACACACAAAACCCTTTCCCCCTCAGAAACCTTGGAGCCTTCTCCAGCTTCTCTTGGAAACTGCAGGAGGCACAGTGCTGACTTGGCACTTCTGGCTCCTGCAGAAGAGAGCTATTGCCTATCCCTCTTTCTGCCTTCCAAAGACACATATGTGCCCCTTCCCCCAGCTATAAGTTCCTAAATCCAGTTATGCTGCAGGATGCTCCAAATCCTCTTCCCAACAGATTCTACAGTGTAAGAAAAGTCTCCTGTCCATCCTCCCAAAACCCTTTCCTTTTCCAAAATGCCTTTTATTCCCAGGTTCTGGTGCAGGCATGTAGTGCTCACCTCAACAGCACAAGCAGGACAGCTGGGTGTGAAGCTGGGGGCAAAGATCATGGCCAGGATTTGCTCCAGATCCTCAGCTTTGCTGGCAGGTAGCTCAGTGGTGTTGTGCTTCAGGCCAGGCACATCCCTCCCGTGCGAACTGGCCTGGGACCTGACT
Organism: Neomorphus geoffroyi; assembly: GCA_033558235.1. Classification (NCBI taxonomy): domain Eukaryota; kingdom Metazoa; phylum Chordata; class Aves; order Cuculiformes; family Neomorphidae; genus Neomorphus; species Neomorphus geoffroyi. The sequence continues at coordinate 17,779,718 of JAUMJM010000021.1, read as the reverse complement.
AGAGGACATGACCAGGGGATGACATGCGCTGGAGTGCAAGGCTTGGGGCTCTGAAGGAAAAATCTGATGCCTCTCCCAGTTGGCAGATGATTGTGCTAGAAATATCCTGCCGGGGGCGAGAAGCTGTGGTGACGTGCAGAAGAAAGAACGCAGAAGGGAATGAAAGATGAAATCTGGGTACTATGAGTGAGACGGGCACAGCTGGGGAGAGCATGGCCAGCCAAGAGAAGGGCTAATTCATGGGATAAGGGACTAATGCAATGGAGCGAGGGCAGAGTCCTGCACCATCCTACCTGTAAGAAAGCCTATCTCTTGCACTGATGCATTTCACCTTGCCCATCCTGAGATGCTCAGGGTGGAACACTGCCCTGCTGCTTCCTCACCCTTTGCATAGAGTGCAATTGTGCTGCTGCATTTTGCTGACTGGGGCTAAACTGTTTGGAAGTAAAAAGGCAGAGAAAAAAACCCCAAATCCAAACCAACATGTATGAGGAAAAGAGACTACCGAGGAAAGAGTTAAAAGGCACTGAAACCCAAGCCTGTTTGCAAGGGAGAGCGCCCAAAGCCAGGGAGGGAGAGGGGAGGGAGCAGATCCAAGCCCAGTTTGTGCACCCAGCCAGCACTCAGCAGTGCCTGTGCCAAGAACCAGCTTTCTTAAAGCCATGGCCCCGGGGGCCAGTCTGGCAGGCGGAGGGGAGCCCTAGAGCAGGGGCTGCGAAGCACAGAGGGGAGCTCTCAGCCTCTGGGTGAGCCGCCGTGCTGCGCTGGGTTGCAGGCGGAGGGAAGGGAGGCAGAGGCTGGGAGAGGGGCTTTCTCGGCTTGTTTGCGTGTCTCTCTTTCGTAAGCACACTTCTTTGCAGGCTGCCTGCTCCGAGCTTTGCTTCCTTCATCCTCTGCAGTGGAGCAGCTGCCCTCTTCTGTCTGCAAAGGCCTGGCATTACCCGCTGCTCTTGGAGGAGCCAGCCATCGGTCTGGGAAGGTGCTGGGGTTTGGCTGAGAACACAGCTGAGGGGGCTGAGGCACAGAGAGGGATGGGATTTGGTGGAGGGAACTGAAGTGCCCAGCCCACGGGATAAGGGGCCTCTCTGCAGAGACGTGTGGGTCAGACTCCGGCTGGGACAGAGGGGTTGTTGCATTAGACTCCCATGAAGAGTTGGAACCTAGTGACTGGAGCACTGGAGAAGTTTTTTACAGTCCTCCCCATAGACTGAGCAGCCTACCCAAGCATGCTTTTGTTAAAGGGACTGTATGGTTTGTCAAATGTCGTTCCTCTATCCCAGCCTGGGGACTGAATCTTCTAGTGGTTTCAGTGGTTTGCTTAGTGAGGATCAAGCCTTCTTCCAGCACCTAGTCTCCACTGGGCTGGGCAGATGGGTGTGGAGCGTCCTTTTGGGCCATGTGGTTGCTACTCAGATTACAGCCTTGAACCTCCAGGGCCTTCAAGCATGTAAACTCCCTCCACAGGACAATGTAATTTTGTTGCACCCTGGCTCCAGCCACAGGAAGATATTTTGTGGTCATCTCTGTTTCCTCCTCTATAGCCTCTGCTTCTTATGCCTTATTCTGGGGCTTCCTCATGTCTTCTTAGGTCACCATGGACACCATTTACCTGCGCACACCCCTGGCCTTCCTTCTTCTCCCTCTTTTTGTGCTTGGAGCACCCACTGATGAGCCCAGCCTCACAGAGCCAGCCCCTGGTGCCTGCAAGCGCTGTTGTGACCCAGTGGACTCTTCCACAGATGCCCAACCACTGCCTCCCAGCCGTCACCACTTGCCATACCCCATGCCAGAGGTCCGTCCCTATATCAACATCACCATACTGAAGGGTAAGTGCTCCTCTTGGCTCAGGGATCAGTGGCGCTTTGGCAGAGGTGACAGCCGGATTGTTGGCATGTTGGTTAAGCTAACAGACTGTCACATGCCATCCTGAAGGATATGTGCCCCTACTCACTGTGCCCAAGGTCTAGATGTTTTGTGCTGTGATCAAGAGTAGCCTGGAAGGAGGAAAGTCCCTGCACACCTGTTCTGCAACCCCTGTGTCTCAGGATGCTACCTGCTACCAGCTTTTTCTCCTTGCTAGCACAAGGGTAGCAATGGCAGCCTCTTGCCAAGCTGGGAGGACACCTTCTTTGCCTCAGACTTCCAGAGTCCTGTAGTGCCCAAAGGAAGGAGCAGTCTCTGTCCAGCTCAAAATAAACAGACTTGGAGGACAGGCATTAGCACACAGGAAACCTTCTCTGGCTCCACGGGTCACGTGCATTTTGGTGTGGAAGGAGGGGAAGGAGAGGCAGCAGCTATTTGCAAGCATCTCCAGGCTAACTGGCAGTGACCCCTCAGCTCATTCTGTGCAGCTGGCTTGGCTAATGGGAAAAGGCTCCCTATTTTAGATCAGCTCCTCCCTTCAGGGCTCCCCTTTTAACCTTTGCTGTGGGCAAAAGCCTGTTCCCAGCTGGATCCTGCTCCTGGATCACTTATTGTTGCTCCGTGGTTGTTCTGGACTGGCTGGGCACATGTTCCTCCTACTTTGCCCAGCCTGGAAATAGTTGCAATCCATCAAAGCTCAAAAGTGTGTCTGAGGCAGGTAGATGCAAGGAGTTGCCAATAGTGGCAGACAGTGTGGACCTGTGCACCAGCAGTTTTGCAAAACCATACAGGAGGAAAGGCACACGTTTGGGAAGCTGTCACTTGTACTGTTGCCTGCTTTGACCGCTGCCTTCTTTCTATATATAAAGTATGTTCTGGTGCTGCTCTCTCTCTGTATTGATACCTGTCCAAAATTGTGACAGGCAGCGCACAAACTCCAGGGTAAAACTGCAGCATTATTTTTACAGGATGCCCAAATGATGTTGGTATTGTCAACGTAGCAGCCCTCTGACTTGCACTGCACCATCTGCCAAGTCCAAGCTGGATCTTTTCCCTCTGAACCATGTCACTGTCCCTCTCTAGGCATATTCTCCCACAAGCATTAGCACTTCTCCTTCTGCAGCTCACAGCAAGAACAGGGCTCACAATATAGGAATATTGCATCACAGGAGAGGTGTGTAGGAGGGCAGGGACTGTGATGGAGGTAAAGGAATGTGGAGGAAGAAGAGGTCAGGAGTCCCAGTGGTACTTTGCATTGCCAGGCCTCATCTCAGACTGAAGTCTCCTAGGAACAGATCCTAGTGCCTCCAGCAAGGCTGTATCAGATGATGAGCACGGTGTTCACAAGAGAAGAGCCCCAAGTCACACCCAGAGATCTGCTAGCTCCTTTCACATGAAGCACAGTGATACTGTGACCTTCAGGAGCTTTTCTGGCATTGTCCCATCCTTGAGCAATCCCTTGCATCCTCATTAGGCTTTCTCACCATCATTTTCACCTCTCCCTCTGGCACCACACAGGAGTTGTGTCCTCTGATTCCTCTTGCAGGAGAGAAAGGAGACCGGGGAGAGCCTGGAATGCCAGGGAAATGGGGCAAAGAAGGACCACGAGGCGAGCGGGGTGCCCAGGGACAGAAGGGCAGTAAAGGACAGATGGGTGCAGCGGGAGACCCCTGCAAGCATCAGTACGCTGCATTCTCCGTTGGTCGCAAGAAGGCGCTGCACAGCAGCGAGGGCTTCCAAGTCTTGATCTTCGACACTGTCTTTGTCAACCTCTACAGCCACTTTGACATGTTCAATGGCAAATTTTACTGCTCTGTAGGTGGACTTTACTATTTCAGCCTCAATGTCCACACCTGGAACTTCAAGGAGACCTACATGCACATCATGCACAATGAAGAAGAGTCAGTCATCTTGTATGCCCAACCCAGTGACCGCAGCATCATGCAGAGCCAGAGCCTCATGCTGGAGCTTCAGGAAAATGATGAGGTCTGGGTGAGGCTCTACAAGCGGGAGAGGGAGAATGCCATTTACAGTGACGATGTTGATGTGTACATCACCTTCAGTGGGTACCTGGTGAAGTCCAGCCTTGACTGACTGCGTCTCCTCCTCTTTGGGGCCTCTTTGGTCTTTTCCTTCTTCCTCTCTCTCTCTCTTTACTGCCCGCAACCACTGCAAATCACTTGGAAATGGGCCTGTCAAGTCTCAGGCACAGAGTGTCAAACCTGCCACACTGGCTCCCACCTTATGCTGTCTTGTAGCCAGGCCTGTATCTGTCCACTTATGGAGTGACACTACCATCTCTCGCCTCCTCACCTCATGACCCCAGCTTAGGTTATTGGCTTCTTCTAAGGCTGCCAGAAAGCTGTCTGACACTTAGGGTCCTAGAGCAGGAGGAAAGCTAAAATGCTGCTCCTGGGGATGTGTCCCTCTTTAGGGCTTCAGGACTCTTGTAGAAAGGGCTAGAAAGTCCCTACTGCCAGTTTTGCAGTCTGCCGCATGACCTTGATGTCAGCTTTCACACCTGTAGTCTGGAAAACAGACTGGGGTCTGATGGCCTCCTGTAGCACAAGGAAGATTTAGGAGTGGTGAGAGATGATGCTGCCTCTCCAAAAAAATTGGCCTTCTGAAGTATGTCACTGGCTTTCCTTAGACACCTTTCTGAGTCCAGGTTGGCTGTAAAATCTAGACCTGGTGGGACTGTCCTCATCTGTGCCAGATCTAGCCCTTCAAAGAGATGAAGGGCCAGACACTTAGCCAGACCATTCAGAGGCTTCTGCTGTTGAATTAGTAGAGCCCACCACTCTATTTTCACTAGAGATCATAAGTACAGAATGAGAGAGAGAGGGAGAGAGACAACCCTGCCAAATGTCCCCTGAGGTGCTACTCATTCTCAGTTCCCCAGCTGTGGGAAGCTAGTCCGTGCAGTGAACCCAAATCTGCTCTGTTCTTTGGCAGAGATGCACCTGTGCCTTTCTATGGGTATCAGCAGTCATCCCTAACACTTGCTGATGTGAGGGGCGAGTCAGGCCCTGGTTCTTGTGTGCCATTACTTCGTCTTCCTGAAGGTGGTTCTCCCACATTGATATTGAGGGACCGCTGTTTCTCAGGCTGAGCTGGTGGCTGTAAGGGCAATTGTAGTTAAATCTGTTCCAAACTTGGGCAGGTTGGCACCTCTTTGCCTCTGTAATGGAAAAGAGATAGAGGTGAGACTACAGCACCTCACCCTGGGGTTAAAAGCTTCCCTGCCACATGCTCTGTGCCCTTTTCTGGTAATCTCATCAGAGCAACTGAGAAAAGCATGTGGCTAAAACAAACCCTTGCTTTTCCTGTCAGGTTGGAGATGTCACATGGGGAAAGAAATGCCAGTGGTAGGGTTTTCTAGAACCATTTGTACTGGTCTCACGCTTATCCTTCTGGGATTGCTACAGTCCTAGGGGGAGCAGGTGAGGCTGACTCAGCACTTTGGGAAATCTACTTCTACATGTTGTGGTGCTCCTGTAAACAGCCATGACAAGACTTGTCTCTTTTGAGTCTCAGGACAGGACAAGCAGGAGAAATTGTATTTCTCCACCGCCAATCATAATGAAGTCTTCTGACTTATCTAGCTTCTGTGGTGTCGTAATTAGCCATGGTCTTTGCCTATAGGACCTGGGACTACCAGAGCTCTTCCAAAGGAGATACACATCATTATACAGGTCTAGGTCCAGTACACTCAGCCTGGGATGGCAAAGGCACAGGGATCCAGGCTAAATATTAGAAATGAACTTGAGAGAATTGCAGGACATTTTCTCTCTTGCCCTGTTTACTTATGCTCCCTGCTTTGCTAAGGAAGCTGTGTAGACTGGAATGAATTTCAGGCACTTTCTGCCCTGGATCCTCCCCACCACTGTCACTGAGGCAATGGGTATAAAAACAAGGTTTCACTGAAGCAAAGCTGTTTTTTTTTTTCCTAGGGAGACATGTGATGATGGGATCATGTAAACTAAAGGAGACTCTGAGTTTCTTTCCCTCCCTTAGCAGGTCAAGCATATGGAATCACTCAGATATAGGATTTCGGGCAGTAGAGAGGAAGCAGCATGCTGGAGGTGATGCTCAGGACTGAATCTCTTTCTCTTTTCCTCCATAGGCTGCAAACACAAATATTGTCTATTTAGAGTATGTAGTGGCCCGTTGTCTCCCTGAAGAGAAGCAAGCCTCTATAACACTGAATATCTCCAGAAACAAGCTTCCTTCTTCCTCCTTTTCAATTTGGTGTTTGAATGCCAGTGATATGTGCTACCCATGAGCACCCAGATGGTGCCTGATCCACTGGAGAGAGGAGGGCAGGGAGACCAAAGGGTGTGTTTAACATGCTGCTTGGTGCTAAACAGGATGGCAATCCCTTGGTGCTAAATTAGATTTCAGGAGTATTGGGTGCTTTATGGAAGTTGTATGCTGAGTTGTATTGTACTGTGGAATTAATGGTGCTTTACATTACAAACCAAATGAACTCTGAGAACTTTTGTGTATAAATATTTTTTTTCAGTGGTATTAAACTTTTTTCCCTGGTTGTTTTGCACTTAGATCTGCTTTTCCCTCCCAGACCATTCCTTCTAGCTCTGGATATCGCTGAATAGTGTGATGGAAAACAGACTGACCTGAAAAAGACAGGTACAAAGTCTAACTCAGCTTTGAAATTTCCCTGGGCAATGCTTGGCAATCTTCTGTCTTTTCCTTTGTGGAGAACTATTACCTTAAAGATATTTACAACTTGAACACTTCTAATTATGACAACTCTCTTCTCTTTACTAGGAAAGCTTTAAGCAAATTAAAGGAAGAATTCTTTTTGGAAATTACCAAAAAACAGGACAACACAATGGGTTGTAGGATCAGGCTTCAAGTACTTAATTATATTGAGGAAGGCTGGGATAATGCTGGAGTTCTCATAAGGGGGAATCAAACAGTCTTACCTTGTGAAATTCTCAGCACATCCTTCTATCAAGTACTTAGTAAGCACGTGTGTTTTCTGTTTTCCCTGTGGTGGTTGTCTTTTCTCTGCCAAGAGGTGAAAGCCAGGAAGCACAGATATAAGAGGGATGTTAAACTGTAAACTAGGCACCTGTGCTTGCTAACAATGAAGTGAGTGGCAGGTCCAGAGTTAAGCTGGACAAACATTTTTGGAAGACCTGTGTGTGATGAGAAAGGTTCAGGTCAGAACCTCAAGACAAGTGGTGATTGCCCATAAAGCTAGGGAAAACAGGGAGACAAGAGGAAGAAGAGGAGACGTGGAAGCTTGAATGAAAGATCAAGGAGAAGCCTTTTGGAGGTCTCAGTGCAAATTGAAGAGGTAAGTGGAGTTTTGTTTAGCATCTTAGAGTTTTGAACAGAGGGGACTTCTGCTGAAGTTGAGGAATGGACAAGAAAACAAGAGATGCCTATATAGGACCTTCTGGTTTGAGCTTAATTCATCTTCACGTAGCTTCTCCTGTCGTTTCCTTTTCTTGTGTACCAGGCGCTTTGTTTGGTAAGGAGTGGAAAACATAATCATGTGCATCCTTACAGGCCTCTTTCGTCCTGTATCAAGCCCAGAGCTAGTAGTATATATATCCTCGTCAATGCAATACTCTGTCAGGTCAAAGCACAACCTTCTGTGCATTTTTTGTTTACTTCTGCGGAAGCAGATAGAAATGTGTCCTCAGGAAGCACAGGGGTTGCACTTGTGCATGTTCCTGGCCACTTGAGGTGAGATGCTGGTAGATTGGAGGTGACTTTGTCACGCTTACAAAAGGTGAGGAGTGAGGGAAGCGGGAGGAGCAGAAATGTGTACCTAGAAATTCTAGAAAAGTTTTCTGTGATTCAATCCTTCAGCCTGCCCACTTGGAGAGGAAAGTGCCACCTGAAGAGTCTCTTCAGCCCTTGGAGCTAAGATGCATAGTGACAGGCAGGGTCTGTAGTCAGTGCCACCCGTCACAACCAGGGAGTTGCTGTAGGTGAAGCTGGACCCTGCTGGAGGTACGAGGGCTAGACTGAGTGAGACCATCCCTGCTGCCCTGCCAGTGGGTACAACCATGCCCTGAAGGCCATGAGACCTCCATTCACTTCATTCTTCCTGGAGGTGGGTCCATGTCCATGCAGTAGGGTTGCCCTGTGTATGTGAGTCTAGGGCTGCTGACAGCCAGTATCTCGTTCACAGGTAAAGCAAGAAGCATGCCCTGGGGTGGGCAGCTACAACACTACTCCTGGGGCTGTGCCTCTCTCTTCGCCTGAACCATGGGTCCAAGTTCTGGTGCAAAGGGTTCTGCAGCTGCATCTCAAGTTTGTTCAAGATATTTGCCAAGGGCCGGCCCTTTAGACTGGTTTCCTGCAGGTTTGTGGTCTTTCAGGTATGAAAGCCAGGACTGGGGGGGAGTGGGAGAGAGGAGGTAAAGGGCAGGATATGGTGCTGTCTCTGGGGAAGAAAGAACATGTCATGGACAGCTCAGAAGAAGTTAAGGGCCCTGCAATAGCTTATTGCCCCGTGATAGCTGTGGCAAAGGGGAAGAGAGAAGCAGGGCAAGAAAAGGAATATAAAAGACCTGTGACCCTACTGGAGTCACTCAGGTGGGCACAGGAGGATGTGGCTTCACCCAAAGCACCAGGGAGAGCAGGAATGCAAGATAGCAAGGCCTGGCTCTGCATCTTTCCTGACCCTTTGTCACAGGTGGGGCAGCCAGGGAAAAGGTCTCTGGCAGTCCCTCAATCCTCTCCCCAGCTGCCAGCCATGGTGCAGGGTTTGCCCCACATCGGAGATTGGTGCACTAGTCAGGGGGCTGCTGCACTGTACCGTGGCATGTTCCCCCTCTGTTCCAGCCTGCTGTTGCTTCTCCTCTCCTAAACCACCCAGACAACCTGCTTCACTCACACCTCAGCCTTGTATCTCCCAGAGTCCCAGGGAGAGAGAGGAGGTGAGGCAACACCCCAGCCAGTATGTCCCAATTACTACACGCAGGGCCCCTCCCTCCATCCAGTGCGTTGCAGCCAGATGCCAGCAGTGGATTCAGTCTGCCCCAGATCTCCTTTTTCTCACCTTCCCTTTCTGATTGCTGGCTGGGAACTGCCACTGGGCCTAAAGGGCTGGATGGCTGCATGGACGATGGGACACAGCTGCATTGCCGACAGTGATCTTTCTACCATCTTGCATGGCATGGCCTTCCTCTGAACACAGTGGGAAAATAGGCATTTGCCAGGCTATGCTGGGCTTCAGAGACCAGCTTGGTGTGCACTCTGCTATGACACCCACACATGAATACACACGCACATACCAGCCCAGCATGGACATCTCTCACCTTCCTGCCAACGGAAACTGTTGCCCTTTGTAAGCCTGGCTCGCTCTGAAGATGCTGTCAGGAGGTGGGTAGATGAGGCTGAAGCTGCAGGTCTCTTCGGTACAAGCACAACTCCCTCACCTCATAACATGCGTCCTGCTTCTCCCACAAGCTCTCTGTGATCTCTGTCCCACGGTTATACGACAGTGAGTGCCAGGGCAGAAGGTTTAAATCAAAGACTTCCAACAGTTGCTCGACGCTGCGACCGTCCCGTCCCTTGAGTTTGTGTCATGTAACTCACAAATGGCCATGGTATTATTGCAAAATCTCATACATTTCCCAGTGTCTGCAATGGCTAAAACAGGAGGGAGAAGGATGCAGAACTCTTGTGTTGAAGAAGCTAAGGCATAGGGGGCTCCCCATCTGCCTGGGAAGGCTGGGAATCCAGCCTTGGGTGAGTGGAAGGCAGGGGGCTGGGTTGTTTCTTGATCCATTTTAACCTACTTGCACCCAAGCCTTTGAGAAGTGAGGCTGACCTACATCGATCTCAAAGCTGTAGAGGTGCCTCAACTACCAGGGAGCCCAGATAATGCAAACTGCAGTGCACTTTCAATGTGGGAGATATGTCCAAGCCTCACTGCTTGCTCCTGAGGACAGTTGCAATGCTTCAAAGAAGCCAGGGGAAGAAAACGCCCAGGCTGAAGAAGGAGGACAACAGGTCTCCTGTCTGACATCCATTCTGCAGGCATCATTTTCTCTGGTCCCCAGCTCTGAAGTCCTGACTACCCTCCAGGTGTCTGACCCATTAAATGTCCTAATGCAAGGCTTGGGCAAAGCATCTTCCATGGGGTGCCCGAGGCACACCGCATTCTCCTGTTTGCCCCACGCATGCTTTTCTAGGCTCACGGCATTCTCCCATTTGCCCCTACAGACACTTATTTTTACACAACCCCCCACCATGTGTCCTCAGTTCTTCCCCTGAAGTAGTGGAATGGGGAAGATCACTAGAAAGGACTTCCCAGGCAACAAAAATGCTGACCCTGCAGCTGCACACAGATCTCTTTGGGCCAAGAGCCCATAGAATTACCATTGCACACATAGTTCAAAACACCTCCCAAGCCTTTTCTTCACCCCACTCCTGTATCTCTCCATGTGCTATGCTGGTGGCATTGTGTGACTTTTTAGAAGACTTAGGCAGGATTTTACACTTGCACCACTTTTCAAGTCTGGTCCCATAATGCTTTGAAATGTTGTTTTTTTTTTTTTTTTTGAAATTCCATTTGTTCATGATATGCCAGAGTCTGAAGCACTCCCCTGACCCTAGGACAGGCTTATTTCAGCCTCATCCCCAGTCCTGCTTGCTGTGGAGGCAGAACAGTTGTGTCTTTATTGCAATGGTTAGCCCAGGCAGGGACAGTGGCCTGTTGGCTCAGCCTATAACTCTCTTGTCCTGCAGGGTGGCAACCTGAGCTCTGAGGAAATGGAAAGAGGATCAACGCATTGCCTTCTTTTTTTTGCTGTGGGGCTTTTTTTACCCCCCACTCTCCCTCTCCTTTGTATTCCTGTGCCAGCCCTCCTCACCATTGCAAAGCAGTGTGCAGAGAGTGCTCTGAGGGCAAAGTGCAGGGGAAGCGGTGGGAGAGTCAGGTGGGGACTGAGATGGGCGAGAGGAAAAGGTCAGTGACGCAAGCCCAAAGCGATGGCTCTCAGCTGAGCTGCTCTGCTGTTTGTCCGTAGTGCGCTATTTCTACTCTGCCACAATTCACACATCTGTGGACCACAACTCCTTCCACCGCCCACGCTCTTCCTCCCCCCTCACGGGGGCTGAGGCAAGGGAGGGGGGAAGGAGGGAGATGTAATGAACCAGGCTGCCAGCATCATTTCCAAGACCAAGGGGGAAAAACTCCAAGTAGTTCTTTTCCACAGCCACCTTTCCTCTGGACACTGAACATCTCTGATGAAGGAACCTGAAAATGGGATGAAGGGATTAGGAAGTAAAGGGGGGAATTCTTTCTCTTGGGTGTGGGGAAGATTATCACTGGGGAAATGTACTGACACCCTCATCCTTGAAATATAAAAGCAACAGTGAAAGTTTCCCCTTAGAAGAATTAAGGTATTACCTGGGTAGACTTTGGCTCAGGGAAGGGACCCTGGTGCCTGTGGATACATGTTGTCCTTGGCTTGTTTCCAGGGTAATGATTTGAGTGGAGCCAAGTGCTTGATCCTCTCTGTGTTTCCCCACTTGGCTGCAACTGTGTGTGCATTCGTGCCTCTGTGTGTGTGTTTATGTGAGTGAATTGTGTGCACAGGTGCAGGCAGAGGGCATTCCCCCCCAGACCTTCTCTACAGCCTGCTCCCAACTGTGGGGCATGGCACCCTGTCCAAAGTAGCCCTCCTAGCGCTGTGCTGGCTGCAAGGGCTGCAGTTGCTCTTTTGAACTGTAGGGAGAGGGAGAATGAAATTATGAACTGCTTCAGTGCTCTGTGCCCTTTCCTGCTTCTTATGGAGGAGGAGCTGGAGAAACAGGGAATGGTGATATTCAAAACATCATTCCTCTCCTATCCATGCATGCAGCTCTCAGAAACAGAACAGGAGGAAGGTGGTTCCCTGGTCTTGTTCTCTCAAGGAACCGAGTCTCATTTACCCTGAGGCCTCTACATTCCATTTCACAAATATAGGCTCAGTCAGTGGGGCAGATGTGGTGAGATGTGGCTTGGACTTTGTGTTTATAGCAATGAGCCTGAAGTGCCTCACATGTAAAAGGCTCTGTGTCACACCTCTCAAGGAGCACCTTCAGGCTCCTCCGAAGCCACAGTGAGGAAATTAGTCATTTCTACACTGTCTGTTTTTCCTACAAGTGGTGGTCTTGCAGTGTACACCAGGATCTGGTTAGTAGTTTCCAGTAAGAAACAGCCTTTCCTACTCCAGTCACCTCATCCAGAAAATGGGCTCTTCAATAGCATGCAACCATACCCAAAAACTTCGTCACACTGCAGAGCTGCTCTACTACAAGCAATTCACTTCAGAGGAGGGCTCCCTGGGAGGAAAAGTCCTCAGAAAAGCAAGCTCAGAGCTGAAATTCTGAAAGAAATGGGATCTCAAGAAGGATGAGGAGCCCTTTGAGCTGAGCTGTTTCACTGGGTAGTACATCATTTGGGGGAGTGCAGTGCTCTGAAGTCCTTGGGTCTGGTTGCGGTTCTGGACTTCACCCTGTCCTTCCTTTCATCTAGGCACGCTGGTTGTGGCCATTGCTTTTCTTGTCATTTCTTCTGCCTCCCAAGGTGAGGAAGAAAGAGCAATGTGCTTATGAGAAGAGACCTTAGAGAGTCAAACAGGAGGGTGCTGAATTTGGGAAACAAGAGAGCAGGATAAAAAATGGCTCTCCTGAGTGAGCCCAGGGGAGAGACAGGAGTGCAATTCCTGAGTACCGAGCTGCAAGGAGACAGGCAGCTGCATCAAAAAAAGTTATTTCTGTTCAGGCATTTTAATGACATGAAAGATAATAATTGCTATAGTCACAAATCACTAACCCCGAGGAAGGCTTAAAGGAGAGCAGGAGGTTGGCCTTTGGATAAGCATGACATAATCAAGCATATTTTAAAACAAAATCAACAGTCTAATTAACTTCCTTTCTAGAAAATGCTCTGGCACAGAGATGAAGAATATGGAGAAGGAGCAAGGAGCGCTCTGAGCAGAATGGGGGTGGTTGTTGTAATGATTTTTTCATCTAGAGAGGGAAGGGAAATGTGATTAAATTGGGAGCAAGCCTCACTAATCAAAGCACCTGAGGGTTTATTCCCAAGAACCTCCTTGCAGCATCATGTTTTGCCTTCAAGCAATTTTGAATCTACAATAAATCAATGAATTCTTCTCAATTTATTAGGTCCAGAAGCCATCATTGCTTCATATTAGGTCTGTCAAGCATTTGCACACAAGCCCCTCTAACTTTAAATAGCAAGACACATTGGCAGGCTGCAAAACAGAGCAGGGCTTTATCTTTCCAAGACTGCCCAGGTAACAAGGTAATAATTTCCCTCAAGGACAAGAGCAGTTGCTGGTGCTGAATAGCAAATCAACCAGTGTTCAGCTCATTATCTTGCTTGCACATAGATTTGGTGGAAGGTGGGTTTCTGAATTCAATGCTGCCCTCCTGTAGATTGTATAACTTGCATAGGCACTCCCTCTTCAATACAGGTCTGTGACCAAGTTCAGTAGGCACTCTGGCCATGCGTCTTCAGCATTCAATGCCAGGAGAACCCTCAGGGACTTACATAAGCTTACTAGAAGTCAGTACTGACCCTGCAGACCTGGGCAGTGGAAGCCTGTGTGCAATGCAGCATCTGGTTTTCAAATCTCAGTTCCTGAAGAAGATGGGATGTCCTTTCCATCCCTTTCTGTGCTGTGAAAATTGAGATGCAGAGAGGGTGTGAGGGCTGTACAAATACATCAATAGTCCCACAGGTCTGCCACCTTCCTTCCGGTTCACACTCGTGAGCTTTCCATCAGAAGCATGCCAGGCTAAGACCATCTGCGTACACAGACACCACGATTCGACTGACAGAGATCACTTGCCACGCTACCCTGGCTCAAACAGGTGCTGTGCCTCACACAGTGTGTCCACAGGCTCAAGCAAGGGCATAGGTATTGGCCTTTTATGTTGCTGACATATTGAGGAACACAAAGTGCCAGGCCCAGGGTGAGAGACCAGGTGTTCAATAACAGTCTCTATGGAGGGACTCTGCGTCTGAGCAGCCTTTGTAGCACCACAAGTACCCACTGAGGGAGCAGGCATTCACACTTAGAAGCTCTCTTAGGCCTTGAGTCTGCTGCATGGGCATCAGCCCTTCAGTCCAAAGTCCTGGCACAGTTCAGTTCTAGGCAAAAATAGCAAGAAGCTCGGTCTCAGCTTGAGTGGGGGCATCTCATGACTATCCCGTGCTCATGCTCATGAATTCATAGCTATGTGTTCACAGCCAGTCAGCCTAAGAGTGAAACTGCTCGAAAGCAGCATGCTTCTCCTCCCACCCTTGCTTCTCCAGTTCTCTGGGTCTGTGACCACCACTGGCAGGGAGTGAAAGTGAACACCTCCTCCACCCTCTCCCACCTGTGGCCCCAGATTTGCTGCAAGTGAGAGTACTTGCAAATGCTTCAGCTTCCTACCACTTTTATCCATGTCCTGCCATAGCCTGCAGGGCTAGGGAATTCCTACTTTTGAACATTTTGTATTTCTGTGTATACTGGATGTCTTCTGCTTTTAGCAGGCTCATCTATCAGGAAAATCTCTATGGGATAGAAGTTGGAAGGAAAGAAATGCGGGAATATCATTTACTGTGTAGGTGAGCTTAATGCTTACTGCTTGGTATAGTTACCCCATTGTGGTACCTGATCCCAGAACTTGAACTCCATTGCTTAAATGCCTCTCCACTTAAACATGGTGATGGAAATTAATCTGAGGGCAATATTTAGCCTATAGCAGCAAGATTCCTGGGGATGATGGGGCAGGAGGAAAAAAAACAGCTTGACTTCTTAATGTCTGCCCAAGGTTGCCATTTTGATACAAAGCAAAGACTCTTTTAGACTGGTGATGTGAACAAATTCAATAAAGAGCACACAGATACACTAAACAGTGGTTCCCTGTGGGGCCATTTCAACAGACTTTTTTCGGAGCAGAACCACAATTTAAGGGGAAAATAACGGCAGATGTAGAACAGCATTGTAGTTTTGAGAAGCGTGCATATACGAATGGCAGGAAACTCAATGTAAAGGTTATAGTTAAAACAACATTATTTGGAAAGTACCAAAAATAACCTACAAAGTGTCTAGAGATCTTCACAGTGTATCCTGTCAGGAAGCAAACTTAGGTGGCCATCATGGCATCTCTGCCTTCATCCCCTCACCTCCTACTGGCTCTGCACCTTTCCCGCTGCTCTGCTCAAGTGTGCCATGGGGACAGGTCATCAAGATGGATCTACTGACCCCTCTGCTGAGCTTACCCCTGGTGAGCTGGGTGGTTTGTAAACTGCAGGCAAGGCATCCCAGTTGGTCTGAGACTGCAGTCCCAGTTAACAGCCAACCAAAGGAAGGGATGCGCCTAGCCTAACAGCAGCTAATATGCTGCTGAATTGTGGGTTGATTCAACACCATGCAATACTTTTGCCCTTCACATTTCACTGTCTCTGTTCTCCTGTTCACCTCGGCTATTCTGCAGAGACTGTCAGTGGACATGCAACTGAAAATGAAAAGTTTCAGCAGCACTGCTCTTCTCTAGTGAAAACAAGGGGGAGTGGGGGGAAAGATGAGCCTGCACGTAAGCACCTGCCCCAGCCTTGAGGATTTTCAAAACTTGCATAGCTTCTGAATGCCTATCTGGCCTAAACAATGCCTTTAACCAAACCTCCAACACCGTACTTAGACCTGCTTTAACAATGAACAACAACACTGGCTGGTGAGTTAGCCCGTCTCAGCCACCATTATGGGGACAGGAAGATAATCACAAGAACATTTTGCATGTGCCGCTGACAATGTGGTTTTGGCTTCTCACATTACAAATGGCACCATTCCTAACAACATCAATGTAAAGGAGATTTAAAAGTAACAAATTCTCAGTAGCACAACATTCTGGGCAATTGAGTCTGAAAACTGTGCTGACAGCAAGTGCATTTATCTCTAGCAGATGGAGTCTGGACATCATCACGGTATCACGCCTGCATAGGAAACCCTTTCTTACTTACGCCACACAGTTGTTGTTTCAGTACATTTTAAACTGTGTTTCCAATGGAAATGAAACACACTGAGACAGTCTGTGTCTCCATGCTGTTTGTTAGCTGATCCACCACACCATTCCTCTTCCCACCACAATTTTGGAAAAGTCAGTCAATTCCAGTCACACTTGACAAAGAGGTATATCCACTGCTACCATGAAGCAAAGGTGGCTGTATTGAGGATAGGTGGCTCTCAGTTAGGACTCTTATTGGGAAGTTCTTCAATGTGACATCAGTCCTTATCAGATACCAAAAAATCCACATGAGAATCTATTGTAGAGACCGAAAGCTAGAAAAAAACAGTCTCCAGTGAACTGTCTGACCGGATTATAGAATCATAGAATCACCTGAATTGGAAGGCACCCAAAAGGATCATCGAGTCCCACTCCTATCCCTACATAGGACACTCCCAACATTCACACCATGTGACTGAGGGCATTGTCCAAATGCTTCTTGGATGCCAGCAGACTCGGTGCCATGACTGCTTCCCTGGGGAGCAGTTCTAGTGCTCCACCACCTGCTGGGTGAAGAACCTCTTCCTAATATCCACTCTAAATCTCCCTTGGCACATCTTCCTGCCATTCCCTTGGGTCCTGTCATTGGTCACAAGAGAGAAGAGATCGGCACCTGTTTCACCTCCTTCTCTTGTGAGAAGGCAGTAAACAGTTATGAGATCCCCACTCAGTCTCCTTTTCTCCAGCCTAAACAGACCAAGTGACTTCAGCCGCTGATCATACAACTTTCACTCTAGATTCTTCACCAACTTTGTGGCTCCTTGTTTTCAACCATAGCACCCAGTCATCTTCTCTAAGGACTAAGTACAAGTCAAGTTTTCCTCTTCCACTACTTCAGATACCACAGTGCACAATCAACCTTATCTGATTAAAAAATGGGTTAAAAGAAAAAAAGGTGGGGAGGGAATTGAGGGGGGGGTGTCCTTGATAAGCTGAACAATAAATTGGTGCTTTGTGCTCTTACTTTCCCAAAGCGATCTCTGGTTGGAAAGGAGGAGCAGATTTCTCAGACTGAAGGATGAACAGGAAAAATCATGGTTAACATAAATACTGCATTGCAGCTGCAGAGCTGGTGATACCAAGAAGTTACTCACAGAGCACTTCATTGCTTCAGCCAAGGACTTCTGTGCCAGAGTAAACTGCATTCAAGAGTCATGGAAAAGGCGGACTGTGCCCTGACAATACACACCATTTCAGCTCTACCCTGCTGGGACCTTCCAAGATGCAACTACAAGTAGTGATTACCAGAGCAGGAGAGTAAGCAGGCCATCCTCTCCCCTGCTTCTCTTCAACAGAGGCTAGCTGGTCAGACTCCCTAGTTGTCCTCACAAAGGATGGCCATAAAAGAAGTTCTCAGATGACTAGCAAGAGCATCCAAATGACATCTCTCAAACTCCTGGTCCATATCATGCATGATGGGGAAAGAGGTGTTGCATTCCAGACCACTGGCTAAGTGTGGTTGATGCTGGAGCAGATATTTGAGCTACAGTGTTCTGAGAGCATCCCTCTCAGACTTGGGGGTACTGGTGGATGAAAAGCTGGACACGAGCCAACAATGTGTGCTCGCAGCCCAAAAAGCCAATCATATCCCGGGCTGCATCAGAAGTGTGGCCAGCAGGGTGATGGAGGTGATGGACGTGATTCTGCCCCTCTACTCGGCTCTCGTGAGACCCCACTTGGAGTGCTGTGTCCAGCTCTGGAGTCCTCAGCACAGAAAAGATACAGAGTCGTTGGCGCAGGTCTGGAGGAGAGCCCCAGTAATGATTAGAGGGATGGAACATCTCTTATGAGGAAAGACTGAGAGAGTTGGGATCATTCAGCCCAGAGAAGAGAAGGCTCCAGGGAGACCTTATTGTGGCTCTTCAGCACTTAATGGGGGCTTATAAGAAAAGTGAGGGGTGGCAACAGACTTTTTGATAGGGCCTGTTGCGATAGGACGAGGGGTAATGGTTTTAAATTAAAAGAGGGTAGATTCAGACTGCATATAAGGACAAAATCTTTCATCATGAGGGTGGTTAAACACTGAAACAGGTTGCCCAGAGTGGTGGTAGATGCCCCATCCCTTGAAATATTTATTTATTTATTTCTCAACTGGACGTCTGTTAGGCTGTAGATTTACATCTTTCTGGGCTGGGAAGGTGAGGGTAGTATGTGTTGGAGAAGTTGTCTGTCTGTGGTGAAAGGATCTTCTACAACTAAATGTGCCCTGCAAGGCCTATGAGGGGTTATCGATCTGCAAAGGCGAGGGCACATGAAGCTTTGGAAGAAGGTGGATATATTTTTTGCATCCCTTTCTGGCCTGTTGATTGAACCAGCCATACCAAACAGGCACTGCAGCTACTGCAGGGTGGTATTGCCAGTCTGGACTAGGTGCGAGGCTTAAGCTGGAGGGTTGATTCTTCTTTCTGTGGAGTGAGTAGGGTGCATGGCTCAGTAAGGAGGCCATGGGATGAGAGTTCCTGTGGTGTCACACAATCTGCAAGTGTGAGGGTGGTGCCTCAAACTTGCTCACACTCAGCGGCTGACTGCTGCTCTGACCTAGGATGGATCCTCTGAAACTGGGGCACTGATGGGGAGGCTGTTTTCATTCTGTTGTTTCGTAGGTCAATGTCTCAAGTTATTTTTCACAAAGTGGTCCATGGTTTTTCTACTGCAGATAGACTCCTATTCCCCGTTTCAAATTGATCTGTGCACATGTGCAGACCCTAAGAGCAATATGAGTAATGTATCTGGGTGTTTGAATGAGGAAGCTATGGGTCTCTTGCCAGTGTCCCAAGAAGACAGGTCCTGTTCTCTCTCTCTTTCTTTTGCTTCCCAGAAATAGTTACAAACTGGTCCCAGTATATCTGAGCACTGCAAGCTAACACCTGATTCCTCCACCCTTGTTTCTGCACCTATTGCTTTACCAGCAGGAAGTAGGACGTGGTTTGGGGCTTTTTATTCTCGGCCTCACTAGCCTTTTCGATACTTCAGGGCCTCGTCTCAGTCTGACAAGGCAAGCAAGCGGCAGCTTCCTGTGCAAAGGTGAGAGGGAGAAGACAGGGAGACCACACACGTGTGAGAGGAACGGCTCTGCAACAAAACTGCTGGGCTGCACATATATCTCTCACTCCAGCAGCACTGGCTGACAGCTGGACATGCACTGAGCTAGGATATCCACCTTCATCCCCGACCCTTTCCCCTTCTCCGCCCTCCTCACAGCTTGACGGCCAGCACCTGCTTCCATCCAAGCCTGTGACCCAGTCCCTGGGGACTCCCTTCACCTGGACCGTCGGGTGCCTGGAGCTGGAAGGTAAAGGGGTGAAACCAGCTCTCTCCCACACGGGGGTGGCTGAACTGAAAAGTGTCTTGGAAGGAGTTTCAGTCTGACAAACTGAATCTCACCGTTGGGGAGGGCTGAGCATATATTTATCTCTCTGTCTCTCCACAATCCTCTCAAATCATACCCCACATCTCACAACCACGCTGCCTGCTTTCTTTCTCTCTTTCTCTCCCCTTTATCTGTTAATGTGTTGTTGTCATGTTTTTCTTCCTCTGAACCTTATCTTTTATCATAACGGGAATCGATACCACACCTCATGCCAGCCCTTTATAAGCCCTTTCTTCCCATTCTCCTGCCACTCCCAGCAGCGACCAGCGGGACTCTGTCTTGGTTTGCTCAGCCCTGCCTGGGCTCCAGACTTGCTGGAATGTGAGGATGGTCTTTCCTCCTGTGGGCTGAGGCAGACATTGAGGTACAGGTGTCGAGGTGAATGAGGAGAGGAGAAGGCTTGGATGAGAAGCCCGTAAAACCAGTCCTTCTAATATGGAGCATGGCTGTACAGGCTTTGTAAGATGAGGAGTCTCCCTGGGTGCATGGGTGGATGAGGGGTATTGCAGAATTACCTAATTAAAAAGCCCAAATTTTCTGCTATATCTAAAAGCACGGCTTTTTCCAAGGCCGTGCAGAGTCTACTTGGCAAGGATGATGCATGATTTGTGTGTGACTATATAATATTTTGTGATATAGTAAAGCCTTGACTTTCCAGAACCTGGTAAACTCCTTCTTCTCCCTGGTTTCCTCCTGTGTCCCAAACAAACCTCCTAAGCCATAGTCTCTGCAACTAAGTTTTTTCAGTTGCAGCCAAAGACCCATCTTCCTCAGCAAGCACCTAGTTATTTCAGCCTTTGGGCTTACCAAAAAAAGAAGCTCTTCAAAAAGCAAGCCATGTGCAACCAAGGCAGTATTCTCTACCTGAGTCAGCAAGCAGCCTGAAACAATACACGTGGACTGCTGTGCTCTCGCACACACGTTTCCAGAAGGCATTACTCCTGCAAACAGCCTATCTGTGTTGCACTGCAAATCATTTCAGTGTTGAGCAAAGCACCCAAAGGCAGGAAAACAATGAGGTGCTGAGGGAAAGCCATGGACTCCAAAGTGGAAAGGATAGAGTTTCTGAGCCTGGTAGATTAGCACTTGCTTTGAGCTCTGCTGTGGAACAGTGTATGCCTTCTGTGAGATGACATCTTCCTAATTTGCATTGCTGAGATATGCTGGGGGGGGTGTCTTCTCTCTTTCAGTGTGTCACCAGTACAGATGAAGCCCTCTTTGCTGCTTGTGTGTCATGTCTGGCTGTTCAGCCTCACTCCTCTCTTGTGGGCATCAGACTCAGCACAAGGTAAGAAGTGATTCCCTTCACCTGTGTCAGCTGGGTGTGAGCAGGGACAGGGGGCAGCGACAGGAATGCGTGTGCCGTGGTGTGTTGCTGTGTGGTGCTTGTGTTATACAGTCACGGGAGGTTGTGGTAATTAAAGGTCTCTTACGAGCGCATCAGCCTTCAGGGACACAGAGATGTGAAAGCCTCTGCCTTGCTTAATTGGAGACAGTTATCCAGCAGAGGAGTCAGTCTGTAGTTTCAGATGGGGCAGAATTATCTGCCAAAGACCATTGCTAATTCAGCCTTGCTGCTGTCCATCTTTTCTCTGCTGGCAGGTTTCTCCAGCCTAACTTGTTGGTATGACTCACGGGCGGCTCTCTTCTGTGACTGGAACCCAGGCAGGGACCTGGTTGAAGCGCCATGCCAGCTGGAGATTTTATCGATGTTAGCTTTATGTGACAGGTAGGTGACTGGAAAAGCTGAGGGAAGTCAATGCTTTGAATGAAATGTGTCCTGGAATGTTCACTGCTTAACATAAATGTAGGCTCCCCCTCCTGAAGCCAGATGTAGTGCAGTCACACAGCTGGGGGGCTTTGCCTTGAACTCTGTTTCTAATCCCACCTGGACTGAGATGTTGGCTACTTTTCAAACAGTGTTTGTGACCTGACAATCCCAAACTGTCTAGTACAGCCCATCTTCCAGCTCCATATCTCTGTCTGTGCTTCATTTTCAAGAAAAACCCTTTTGCTTGATAGCCCCTCCCTGGACTGAAAGGCATTTTCAATGGAAAAGGAAAACATGTAAAGATGGAGGCAGAGGGAGTTGGAATTAAAGTTATACAGGGGCTGTTTACCCATTGCCACGATGAGCTGGGATGTTGCACCCTGAGTGACAATAAATGAAGGAAAATATTGTTCCCCTTATCTCCTTTGCCTTTTCATGTCTCTCAGTTCATGATGTTTTCCTCTCCCACATGTCTCCCATCAGAGGAACAGATGCACAGCCAGTACCACAGTGGGGACTAGCTGAGTCTCTATGGTCTGCAAATATGACATATCCATCCAAGAGACTTATCTGCCTATCTTTGGGCTTTCCTGGGTGCCTGTGATAAGAAGAGGGTCAGTGTGATTTTGGCAGTGGGTGGGTTGCTCATGACTGTCATACAGACACCTCCAAAAGGATGAGATTAACAAATATGTTACAAGACCTGGTGCACAGACATTGGCGTAAAAAGCCAAACATTTATGTTGCTCCATGTGTGTGAATCACAGAGGCTGGGGCTAGAATTTGGGCTGGATTTGGAACTGTGTCATCGCTTTAATAGGGCTTTAGGACACCACATCTCCCTACCATCAGCAAGCCCCAGGCTTGATCTGACATTGAGGTTGAAGCATCCAGCTCAGCCTGATAACCCCTCAGCTGCAACACCACGGGTGTTCTCCTGCCCTGTCACCCCCTGTGCTATAGCTCAGCTTTGGCTGTCCAGCCACACTTGTCAGAGCAGAAGAGACGTCATGGTGTAGTGCTGTCAAGGTCCTGGCTGACTGAGGTGTGACTTGGTTCAGAAGGTATGTCTCAGTATCAAAGATGCTACAGGACTTGGCTTGAAGTAGACCTGTGAACCCTAGAGGGGCTGAAACAGGCACCTGTTGCCCAGGGCCACATTGGCGCAGTTGTGGGCATCAGATATGTTTAGTGTCTGCATTCCCTCCGTTATCAACAGTTAGCAGAGAAGGTAGCATGAAGGTTTTATGAAGACTTGGAAATTAGAAAGCTCCTGTTATGTTCGGTTTGAAATAACTGGGATGCATTAACTTTCCATATGCCAGCACAGAAAAATTTATCTGAGTGAGACAGTGGAGAGAGGAAGTAGGATTACATTCTTCAGTAACCTGTTCAGCTAATATGGTAGGGTGCAAAATGCTTTGAAAGGCCTTTAGTGTTACATAAAGTTTGGCTAAATAGAAAACACCCTGCCCAGCTCACTGGAGTTCTCCTGCTTAAAATCCAGGTTATTTCCCTTACCCGAAAAATTCAAGGAGCACTGTGAATTACCCAAGGCAGAACATACGACAGGACTGAGGAGATGCATCAAGACATTCAGCAAAAACAGTAATGTGAGTAATTCATCTGGGAAGTTGTGACTAATGACAGGGTTGAAAGATTTTATATGTGGATTTTGGGTATATAAACAGTGTGACACCCAAGAGCAGTATAAAAAGCCCAAATCAAATCCTTGACTCCAGTTCTGGGGTTGGACTTGAAGTTGGGTATTGTTGATAATGCATTGCCCTTGTGGTTTCCTCTGCTGGGAGGACTGACTTCATTGTGAACTGGGCCATGCTATCCTGGCATGTGCAGAAGAGGCACAGGGCAGACCAATCACATGCAGTATCTCGTGTCTGTTACCTGGGCTTGGCCCTAATCCATTCCTCTGAGGAGAGATGGACATCACCACCAGCTCTGCAGCCACCTCTAGACCTCATTTTCCTTGAAGATGTCAGTACCTTTTTTCAGATCATTAACAACTGTGAAGCCTGATTAGGATGCAACAGCAACACATCACCGAAGCTAATGGTGACACAAATCCTGCAGCTATTATTCTTTATTTAAATCAGCCTTTTCAGACTCATTATGGACTTATGAGACAATTCTCCTTCTTGATAAAGTCACAACCAGTTCAAACAACGGACAAGCTTTCTTACATTTGCACATAATGTGCAAAGATAAATTATAGGGTTGGTAAAAACCTCTAAAACCTTTTCCTTCTAATCAATCTAATTTTGCTCTTACTTATTTAGTATCATTGTATTTCAACTGTTATATTTAATACTAATGTTATCTCAGTCTTAACAATGAATACAAAATGTTTCAGTAGAATTTTTTTCTCAATAGGCGTCATTCATAGAAATCAACTTTTTTCCAGCTTACTTAGCACATACAGCAATCCAGGCAAACTAACATATGTTTTGTGCCCTTCTAATCAATAAACAAAAAAAATCTAACCACATCAAGTTTGAATATTTGGTTCCTCACTCGCCACTGAGGTTTATACCTTACAGCCATGAATATTGTCCGTGTTTCTTGTGAAGTGTTCCTACATACATAGGCAATGCTTAGAAATAGGAATGCTTGTTGACTATGAAGCCTCATCAGGCTTCAGTGTCACTAATGGTAGATTTTCCTTGCAGACTCAATGCTTCACCACCGCAGATCGCCTGAATATGTCTGTCCATTGTCAGATTGGAGAGAATAGGACCATACCTGTGAAAATAGTAGATTTCAGTCCACTTGCAAATAGTGAGTATTTATCTGTCCTGCAGTCTCCAAAGTTCCCCACAAAATGATAGCTAATTTGTCTTGCTTGTCTCCTGTGCTACAGCTAGCACAGATGAACTACGTTGACTCCTGCCACTTGCACCTCTAGCATGCAGTGTCAGGCCAGGCGCTTCCTGCCCTGTCCTGTATCTGGGACACTGTTAAATGAGAGTGCTTTGCACTAGGAGTTCTGGCTTCAAACAGGCAATGACAGCTCAGCTAATTTGAAAAATACATACTACTCTTCCCCTGCTCCTCCTACTGGATGTGTGCTTCCACCCTCCTTTAAGCCAGCTTTGGCATGCATCAATCTTTGTTGAAAGGACTCAATACACTAATCCAGCAGAAAAACATCTGTTTGGCTCACTTTTTTTGCTGAATGTGTGAGTTTACCTGGATCAAGGAGATGTCTAAAAGAGCTGCTGCAAGGTGACGTGTAAGATGGCATGGCTGGAGTTAGGGATTCGGAAGGAACAACAGATAGCCTGTGTAACTCCATTCCCTGTGGCTGTAGCTCTCTGAAAGAGCAGCTGGGAAGCAGCTCTCTCCCCAGTCATGCTCCATTCCTGTCCATGCAATTGCCTTGTGGATCACCCCTACAAGATAGGATACATGGTCATGTGGGATTGCTTGCACTGACTGCAGAGGCCACAGGCTCACAGGAGCAGTTGCCTTTAATGTAGTCCATAGACAACAGGCCTGTCACCTTCAGTGACAGTGGGGAAGAAGGAGGAATAGAGTGGGGGAACTCACTAACCATCTCATGTGGCCGTGGCTGGCTGGAGTTTGTGAGCCAGTCAAGGCACAAACCCTGATTCAATGAGGTTTGCAGTGGAGCCGTTATGGACAGACAGCATGGAGATATCAGCCCTACTCCTTCTCTCTTTCCAGTAAAGCTGAGGCCTCCAGGAAATCTTCAGCTAGTTAGAAAAAGTGAAAACACGTACAACTTAACGTGGAGCCTGAATATTTCCTCTCACTATTTGGAAGGGGAGCGGGAATATCAAGTGCGGTACCGAACAACAAGTCAGTCCTGGCAGGTGAGTACAAAGTGGAACACTGGGACAGATCACCATATGAATTCTGGTCTTCTTTATGTCACCTAGGACTTGCTCCTGGGCATCCCCCTCAAGACAAGTACAGTTTTAGTGAAGCTGGGAAGCAGGTGACACCCCCTCCACTCTTTTGTCTGTATAACCTACTGCCAGTGTTTGGTGATGACATGGAGGCAGATGGGAATCCTATTCTACTTAGCGCTGTCACAAAGAAATTCAGACAACACCAGGACAGACCTGAAAGTGATTTAAAAACCAAGCAAAGAACACTTGTTCTCCAGGGTGAACAAGCAGTGTACAAGGTGTAGAGATTGAGACAGGTCCTCTCTGAGGGCCTTGGAAGACATGGGTAGTATGTGAGGCTGTAAGCCATGGCAGGGTGTTGATGATGCTCTAATTTTACCCTTCTTCCAGGAGGCCAAGAACTTCACTATGGTGCAGGACCAGATGTGGGTGGTGTTTGAGAGCCTCTTCCCCGACTTAAAATATGAGGCTGCTGTCCGTGCAAGACCGAGTGCCTCAAGTACCTGCAAAGGCGTGTGGAGTGACTGGAGTGAGACAATACTGTGGAGGACACCTGCCAACCGTAAGGATCTATCAGGAAGCCTGGCTTGGAGTGAAAAGAGGGAATTCAGGGAAAACAAGGTAGAAGGGGCAAGCAGGTTGAGAAGCTGGAGGAAGACAGATTGTGTTAATCAAAGACAAATAGAAAGGTTGGAAATGATGTGTCCCTCCTATTCTGTTAGGTCAGATTGGCTCAAAAGGACTTAAGGGCAAAGATCCCCTGACCCCAAAAGACCCCTCTGACTTCCAAAAGCCAGGCAAAATCAATGAGATGTAAACCAGGCACTGCTTCCCCAGAGCAGTAAGGCCAGATGTCTGACCTGCAGAAGCAGTGGCCAGGATTGGTATTTTTCCAGGTGCTCCTGTGACCCGGGAATGTAAATCTAGCTTTCCAAAATAGGCCAGTTAATTGAAGCCATTGATCAGTGGAACAGAGCACTCAGCTCTTGAACCACAGAAGACCTGAACTTAGGAAGCAAAGTCTCATGGAGAGTGAAAGAGACTGACATGCATGTAAGTCCCTTCCAAAAAGGTCTGCTGAGACTTGCATCAGCCATTACCATTAACCACAGCGTGGAGAACACCTTCAGCCTTGAAAGACACTCGCCCGAGCAAATCTCTTCGTTGAGTTATTGGCTGTGGTCTCTGTCATTTCTTTTCCAAAAAAACAAGTAGATGGAGGTTATTCCTTCTCATGTTGCCCTGACTCTGCCCCTGCTCGGCCCCTCCCTGTTATGCCTTGTGTTGGTATAAACAGAAGAGCTATGTTTAGAAAGGGCACTGTGTTGCTGTGGTGATCAAATTTTGACAGTATGTGATGTCAATGAAAAGGATACAGTCGCAACCAGTTGTCATAGCAACCAAGACCCAAAGATAACCAGGGTACCAGAGGCAGAGGAGACAGAATGATCTTAGTAGCATCTCAAGGACAGGCAAAGAAAGAGTGTCCCATAAATGTCTCCTCCTTCGTTTATTTTGGGCTACTCCCTCACAATTACTCTAGAGGAGCTCTGCAGGCCCAGACCAAGGCGTCCTTGGGGGTGGCAGGCAGAGCAGTCAGGTACCAGAATTGCAAGACCAAGAAAAAGTGCACCGTGGAGACGTGTGTGAAAGAGCCAGATTAAGAAAAGCATGAGTAGGGCTGACAGTGCTGGCAATGTGGGAACTCAGTCTCTTTCTCCTAACCTTACAATCCAAGTACCAAAGTCATCATGTCATAGAAAGCTGTAACCTTCATAGCTTCCTAAATCTTTCCTACATCTCTGTAAAGAAAGAAGCCAGTTCCTTGACCCTTAAACTTCTCCATCCTTGGTCCTCCTGCCTTCTCAAAGACCCATGAATCCCATGACCTTGTGTCCCCCACTGTCTCATAATGCGATTTCAAGTCTCCAGTCCCACTTGAGCTGATTTTAGGACTCCATGCTTTCTTTGGCAATGACAGAGACATGTTGATAGACACTTCAACCGGTAGACTGTGCCACCTCAGCTGCGGCAGTCCCCCAGCTGTGGTGCTGTTATGAACAGGGAGTTCAAGCAATTCAACACAAATTATCTATTAAGTGATGCCAGGTAGACTCTGAAATCCATCTCAGCTCAAAGGCATCCTACACAACACAGCAGAACTCATTTCTGTGACCTGTATATTATAATTTTATATCAATGATCAGCTTGAATTGCCATGGCAGGGCTGCAGCTCCTGCCTCCAGAATCCTGGCAAAATTTTCACAGCAACTCCCTCATTCTCTCTCACCTTGCAGAAACATCCCAGCCCTTCCTGCCAGCTCTCATAGTGAGCACTTGCATCTTTGTGATCATTGGGACTGCCTTCCTTATTAACGCATGGACCATGAAATGGTAAATGAGAATCAAGTTTTCCTTTCTGTTCCTCTCCTGTATCTTGTGTGCCTTCTCAAAACCAGTGTTATTATTCTCTTTGTACTACTCAGGATAGAGAGTGACTTAAAATTATGCTTTATAGCCCAACCTTTTGAGGGTGACATTTGTCTAGGGAGACTCATGACCACCAAAGATGATGCGGTTTCACCACCATCATCATATTATGCCATGCTTCTGTGACCTGGTGCTGTGCTCCAGTAGTTCTGTTGCCCGTGGGCTAGAGTGGTGTTCCCTGGCAGGGACACACCCTAATCACCTCTCAAAAAGCAGGCCACTGGGCTGAGCACTCCCTCAGTAGAGAGGATGAAGCTAGGCTAGGTACTGCTGCTTTCTCACTTAGTTAAACATTCCAGCAAGAGCTCAGTCAGGACATGGTGATATTTGCTGTGTAGTCAAAATGCGGAGTACAGTTCTTCCTCTCCTTGTTCTGTGCAGTCCTGAAGTGTCTCATCACATGCTGGTAAACATCTACACGATGCTTTAAAGATCTCTTTGCCAGCACTTTCTACCTTTCAGGACCGAAAGTGTTTCACAAGTTTATCCTGTGCAACAATATGAAGAATGACATGTCAGGATGGCAAGGTTAGAAATAGCCTCAGGTTTTCTCATCACAAGCAGAGAAGCAGACTGCTTTGTTTCATGGCAGGGAATACGGAGAAATGTTCTCAGGGATGAGGCAGCAGAGGCTGGGATGACTTCTCTGTAAAGAAAGGAGATGATGCATACTGAAGGAAGATGGATACGGACAAAGTCACTGGTCACTGTGTTTTTCCTTGAGTCATAACACAAGGGTGAGGAAGTGTTAACTTATACAGCACAGAGAGAGATAAAAAAGGCTTCTTTCTCCACAGAGTATAATTAACCTGGGGGAATTGGATGGAGGATAATGCTGAGGTAAGATCCAAGGAAGGATTAGACATGCATGAATAAAAATAGCATCTGTAATGATGTAAGGTAGTTTATATGCAAGAACTAGCAAATTCTGATGCTTCAGAGCGTACACTGATTGCCTCCAGAGGTCATGAGGGTTTTTCCTTCAGAACATCCCACACTAAAGCTTCAGTAAAGAGCTGACAGGATCAGCCATATTCTCTGAGGAACTGAGGAGCAGATTAGATCACTTCATGCTGCCTCAGGATGACAGCACACTGGATCCAGTAAAGCAGAGACCACTGAGCTGGTATACGGCATGCACGGCCAGTGTGTCCTAGTTAGACCATTCAGTGTCCTGCTAATGGTGCAGACAGGCAGTTGTGTCACAACTTTGACAGTGATGGTCCCGTTCAGGCCATGTGGTCCTCTGATTCATTATGGTGGCAGCAAAGCAAAGAGAGGGCAACTCGCAACAGCTAGAGCTTGGAAACAAGGAAGAACTGCCCATCTTTTCACCAGGATGGGGGGATAAGGAGACAGGTGGAGAGGTTGAAGTGATCAGCCAAGACAGGGAAGAAACTAGTGAACTGCTGGTAGTGCTTCTCTAGGGAGAAGGCTGAGTGGAGTGTACTGTTCAATGCTAGGTTTAATTGCTTCATCTCTATACCTCTTATCCCGGAGCATTTTAAGCCACTCAAGAGCAAGCAGATCCCTCAGGCTTGTTGTTATTTTAGATCTCCCCCACCATGAGCTGCAATGCTCTTTCCTATGCCCACCACAGTGCCTGGCTGGTCAGGATCACGCCCTGCTTCATTCCTCCTTCTCATTCTCTTTTCTCAAGGTTTAAGAAGATCTTGAAGATTCATATCCCAGACCCTGAGAAGTTCTTTCCCCCACTCATTTCGGTTCACGGCGGTGACATTCAGGTATGGGACCGGGGATGGAGCCACATTGTTATGAAATGAGGGAGTGTCTGGCTACAGTTGCCCAGGACAGACACCTGGTCGCCAGACCTACATGAGCACATAAAATATGTGCCTTAGCACCAGCTGCTGGGTTGTCCACTCGAGTTTTATTTTCTGACCTTCTAAAACCTGACACTCAGCTGAGGTATCTCTAATTACAGAACTGAGAAATGGCAAACCACGCAAACCTCAGCACCCTGCTCCCCTAAAGAGGAGTCTTAGAGAAAACAAGGGACCCCATGGGAGAGAGCTTGACCTCTCAGATCCCCTTGCATCTGACTTGCATCTGATCTTCCCTGCCTGCCCTAGGCTGCCCAGATTTCGTCCACATTTCAGGCTGTGGTCCTCTCCTCCTGGCTGTGAACCTTTCCTCTGCTCCTAATGTGAATTGCTGTCATGCTGGATGGCACTTAGCTGTATTCTGCGTTCTTGTTGTCTCCTTCTCTCTTTGTCCAACCCCACTTTGTCCCTTCCCCTAACTTCTCTGTGAGTATGGACAGCTGCAAAAGACAATTACCTATCTGTGTAGTATTAAAAGGAATGACAGATGCAAGATATGGGAGGTGGTTCCAAGGAGCATCTTGCTTTAAGAAGGGTGGAAATAAGCTGCAGAGGGTCCAGAGGACAGCAAAGCTTTGGAAAAGCCTAAGAGCAAAAAGTCTTAGAAAGCTTAAACTACAGGGGAAGAGTGGGGACCTGAGGGAGTGGTGGGTGCAGCAGGCACTGAAGACACTTTCTCAGTGTAGAACAAACAGAAAAAATTAGCTTTACTGGCCATAAAGGGAATGAAGTTGGTTGATATCTAAACAATAAGTAATGATGCACTGCAGGATGTCATTCATGGTGAGTATGGAAATCTAGCCACAAGGGGCCTAGAAGAGCACTTTAGACAACAGATCTGCATACAGCCACGTAGATGTGTCAGAAACTGGTTCAGTACCTAGGAATAGATTGCATGAGAGGCATCTCAGTACTGCTTTTCATGTTTTCACCTTCACTTAATCTTATAGTCTTGTAATTTTTTTTTCTTCCTTTCACTTTAATCCTCCATCCTCCATTCCCTTCCTCCAGAAATCTCAAAATGTAGGCTTACAAGATCTGTTCTTGATTTCAAAGTGACAGAAAGATTTTTCTTTCTGAAAATCCTGCAGATGAGACATCATGAATGTGAATTTCTTTCCCCATCACCTCTTGCAACTCTTGCTTGGACAGAGAAAATGTCACTTGATTGCTGTGAGCACTCAGGAGAAGAAACCTTTGGTTCCTCTCTGAGTGTTATACTTGGGGTGTAACAATCTCTCCTGTGTTTCTTCCCCATCAGAAATGGCTCTCTTCCCCATTCTCCACGTCTTCCTACTGTGTGAACAGCACAACCCCGGAGATCTCCATGCTGGAGGTGATGCAGAAGAATGACCAGGAATCACAGTTTCTACTTTCCAGGGGAACCGTAACTCCTGATCCTCCCTCAGAAACTAGTGGGCACTCTGTATCCAGCTGCTTCACCAACCAAGGCTACTTCTTCTTCCACCTTCCCAACTCCTTTGAGATTGAGCCCTGTCAGGTCTACTTCACCTATGAGCCTTTCACCCAGGAGGGCGGTGGCAGTGAGGATGGCAAGTCTTACCATGCTCTCCCCTCCCCAGACCTCTGCACTGTGGCAGAGGACATGCCTGTGTTGTCCTACAACTTCCTGCACTGTAACAAGGTGACTCAGGGCTTTCAAAACAGCTTATTTATGAAAGAAAAAGAAGGTGAAGCCCAGCAGGCCATGGCTATTTCTGGGGCTCTCCGGTCAAGTGAAGGCACCTCACCAGTACCAGTTCTGAAACAGGATGAGAGCGTGATGGACGAAGCAGCTTTATCACCTACTGAGGCCCTGTGCCAGCTGAACCCTGATTTTCCTGACCCACCAGACCTGCATGACAGTGATACTATTAATATAACAGAGGGGGGTGGGAAGGCAGGCACTCCAATTGACCTCTGTACACCAGCAGCAGATGCTAGCTCTTCTTTCTCTCAGCCTTCATCTCTAAGGCAAACCCAGGATGAGGACCCATGCAAAGCAGCCGTCTCCAGCCAGGTTCCAAACACTGGTGCCTACCTTTCTCTGAGGGACCTCCAAAGCCAGTATAGCCATTGCTCTGTCTAGGACCCACCTGGGGGAAATGCACAGGTGGGAAAGGCCATCTCTGCAGAGAAGACTAGATGAACAGTTCTTCTATTCAGGACATGAATGTGACTTCATCATCAAACCCATTGAGATTGTTCTTTAATGAGTTTACAGAACATAGTTACTCTAGAGGGCTGCAAGACCAGAAATGGGATAGGATGGAGAAGGTGTAAATTCATGGATGGCTTACATGGGTAGCACTAGGTCTCAAGGCAAAGCGTTAGTGAAGTAGACCACTGGAAATGAGAGGACATTTTGCATAGAGAACTGGGCTATTGGACAGTAAAGCAAGACGTGGAGAATGATAAAGGCACATTAAGGCTGTTTGGTGCCTACACGGCTAATGGGGACTTAAAAGCCTGATTCTCAGATGATATAGGCCAACAAGGAACTCACTTTCATAGCTGTTCTTCTGCTATTACTTGATCCAATGGAATAGAAATCCCTTCCCACACTCCTCAAGTGCTATTCCAAACCTCACCAGTTTGTTTTTTTCCTTCCCAGCTCCCAGTAGGAGGCTGTGCCAGCTCTTCCATGCTCTGCATCTTGGTGCACAATAGCACTCAGCTTTGAGGCTGAGCAGACACGTGGTCCATTTGCCTCATATCAGCCTGAAAAACTCTAACAGGAAGGAAAAATGCCTGAAGAGTTGGATGAGGTTTTGTACAGCAAACAGTAGCATCACAGTCAATGATGAGGCCAATGATGAAATGGATGAAGACATGTACTCCTGACTGACCAAAGGTGTATTTTTTTCTGTGATGTCTCTACTTCAGGTTTTAATAAGCAATTACATTCTGAGCTACTCAGTCCAGCTTTAGATTGGATTCTCTAAGGTCAGCTCTGAGCCACAGCTGTGTCAGCTGTCTAAGCAGTGCAGTGTAAAAGAAATCCCCATTATGGGGTTAAAAATACTGGGGAAATCCCCCCTTTCTTTCCCCCAGGTCTGATGATGGCAGTAAAAAAGAACGCACACAATTTCCCATTCTTGCTGCAATATTTTTCATGAAATCGAAAGCCTTTCTGCCCTGCTGGTAAAATACAGTTATTTGACTACGATAAGCCGATTGCAGAATAGTTCATCCCACATCCTGTATTAGTGGAAAACATCACAACGGTGCTGCCCATTCCTTCCATTGCTCAAGGGAAACCATTGCTTAATTAGTGGCAAAGATGTGGTGAATGAGCCCAGAAAACTAACCCACAGATCAGCACCTTCGATGAAAAGAAAACTTCAATCCACTCACAAAGAATGGGGATAGAAAAGACTACTTTTTTTTTTCTTCCCTTCTGCATTCGCTGATCTGGGTTGAGAGAAAGCAGCACACCACAGAAGAAAAGTGGCAAGGCAAAGGAAGACAAGCTGCTTTGGTTACATCCATCCCTGCATTCAACATCTGTACCATCTGTCCACCTTCTTTTTCTATTCAACAGTAGGAAAACACCAAACCTGTTCTAAAAGTCTTTCTTCTAAGAGTTTTTATATCAAAAATATCAAGGATATCAAACCTGTTGACACCTCTGTCACTTCTGTGAGTACTACCCAGAACTAATTCTTCCCTACCTCTGTCTGTACAGGTGTCGAGCTTCCCCTTTGTCAGTCCTACACTGTTACCTGACCTTGCATTGTGCAGCTGGAATGTCATTAAGAGTCCCAGACAGAGTCACCCACTGGCTTGAATTTCACCTCAAAAGAGCTGCTCAGAGTTGAGCCTGCCTGCAGCTGAGATGCTGGGGGAGCTATACCTCTCCTCTCATCAGCTTCTTCACCACCTGCATCAAGACGTGAACTGCTCTGTTGTCTCCAAGAGACAACAGGTGAAGGAGACCCCACAGCTTCTCAGATAAGGAAGCACAAGGCTTGCCCAGCTGTTTGCTGTGCTTTGAGAATCTTCCCCGATGAACTTCAGAAACACTGAATCCCTTACTGCTGAAGGGCTGTTTGCTATCTTACATGGACAAAGGGTCCTAGTGGTATTTATCATTATCCTGTTCCAATGTAGAACTTCATAAGCTTCTCAGTTATTCTTGCTGCTAATCTAAGTACAAAATAAAAACATTGCCTCTTTGTAAATAAAAGAAATATCAGGGAATCTACAGTGTTCTTCTGTCCTTGGAGGTGTGGGGAAAGGATTAATAGCTTATCTAAATAGGGTGCTAGGCAAAGCTTTGCCTGAACCAATATGCCTTTAGCCCTTCTTCCTCCTCCCTTCATCAGGAGACTCAGCCACCTAAAACAGAAAGCGGAGTAAGAAGTGATCCTGCTGCAAGCCCCTGAGGACCATTCTGCTGGCTTGGTATTCCCCCTGCCTTTTGAAAATGCTGACTGCTTTTGTATTGGCAAACTGTTGGCACTGCATTTGCAGCCATGCTGGGTGTGAATGTGTGACAACACACTGCGGCAGGAAGCGCTCGACATCAGATCTGGTGATAACCGGACTTTTCTTCCAGGAAGATGAGATCATGTGGTCTGGTATGTGAGTAACCCAGGTTGTGAATACCAAAGGCATAACACTCTCAGTGATACGGGGCTCTTTCTCTGCTGGCTCCCCAAGACCTCTTTGGAAATGTCACGTGGGGAACAGTCCCCTCTCAAGCTGATGCAAACACACAGTGTGTGGTTCACAAAACCACAGAAAGATGCTTTGACGGTGCCCATCAGCACCAGAGGCAAGCCAAAGCTGAATGCCACCTCTGTGTGGAAAATAGTGAGCTAACAGCCACAGCCACACATCCTCTCTTTATCTTAAGCCCAGAGACAGCAAAGATAGCTGTCACATCTCTCATCTCCCTTTTTCCAAGATACGTTGATCGTAAATAGGCAACATCACTCTCAGCCTCCTCCCACATCCTTTCCTTTTTTTTAGCTGTGGAGAAGTGGAAAGTAAAGGGTACCTGCAGCAAAGGAATTCCTCTGAAGTCAAATCTGATCAAGGTTTTAGGTCCTTGGTTTATTCAAAAGCCTGCGGTGATAGATGTGGTACGCTTGCTTAGATAGATCAGATTGAGATTCTGTAGGTTTTTGTTCTGCTGAAAACAACAGAGCAGGAGGATGCTTCTTTCCAGAAAAGATGGATACAAAAAGTAAGGTCTCTGGCATTGGGAAATACCCTCAGCTGGATTCTGACCCACTGTGGCAAGTCCTCATAGCATAAGCTTGGGAAAGCTGTATATGTATACAGGTATGTATAAAGATGCAGCTAGACCCTGGTTATGTGGGGAAATTTTGACTGAAAGTAACTTTTAAAATTGAAATCTGTTCTTTTAAATATCACATACAGTTTTGAAAGCATTTCTTATTGTCATTACATGCCTCAGATTCCCATGTGTACAGGAATGAGTTATTTGGGATAACCACACTGACATATTCCCAAACACTACAGCTTTTCATCCACATATAGCATTTGTCTACTAGAATCCACCATGAGGCAACTATAAGCAATGGCTTTTGGTCTTCATGCAGTCCCAGACTAAACCTGAACCAGTGGCAGAGCTGAAAACAGCTATACCCGCCCAGCTGCCAAGATGAGCCCAAATGAGACCCAGCCCTAATGAGCTCAACCCCAGGTCAATGCTACTGGCTGAAGCTCAGCCCCGGGTTAAGAGTTGACCATGTCATCATTCCCGCCGCTCCCCCCCACCCTCACCCCCTACCTTTATTGACAGAATAACTCTATTTACTCTTCTTTAGCTGGAGTGTGGTTGCTTTTTGTGAAAAACGAAGGGGCATGTACAGACCTACAGGGCTCTAAGCAGAAGGTGGTGCAGGCAAGGTAGGTGAGGAGGACCTGGGGCTAAAGGAAAAGCAGATGCTGCAAAGAGGAGCAAGTTGTGGTGCAACGGAGTGCAGGGAGCCCAGCATCAGGAAACTAAGCAAAAAGAAGCATAAGAAGACCAGAGGGAGTCTTGCAGGTGGGGACTGAGAGACGCTGTCTGCTTTCATCTGCATGACCATTGTGGTAACAGGACCCACTGTCTACTGTCATCTTCCCCCCTTCAAGCAACTTGTCAGCAAGCGTCTGCTCCATCTCTGTGCTGGGGAGCACACACCCTGTGTTTTGCCTCTGCCTCCAATGGGACCAAGGAGGGTAGCTAAGAAATACAACAGTTGCTCAGCAACTTCTTGTGCCCTGAGGAGGACAACGTAAGCTATCTGCACTAGCCTCCTGATTGTTCCTCTCTGCACAACTGGAGGTGCCTGCTACCCTGAATTTTTCCAGGCTCCTCTTACTCATCCTGTGGATTTTCTCCCCCCTGCAAGCCTCCAAACTCTCCATTTCAGAAAAAAAGCCATTGCACATGGTGTGCTGACCCATCACGGCAGGACGGTGCAGGACAAAGGCCAAGCTGAAGGGACATGGAATCAGGTTATTGATCACCAAGAAGACCTTGAGCTTGGGTAAATAGATGTCCTCCTCTCTGCCTTGCTCAATGCATGTGTGAGCTGGCTTTTGTAGGGGGTGTGGGCCAGGCCTCACAGGCGGCAGCAGGTTTCAAAGGTAGGTCTGCAGCTCTGGGGGAAACCCCCGTGCCTACCATCAAATCTTTTAACAAAGAGACTCTTCTGCTGCTGCTTCCTGCCCTCCTCTCCCCACCCCTCCACCTATGGTTCTTTGCTTGTGCCTGCTGTTTCTGAAGGGATGCTGTGATAGTGGAGAAGTGCCCTTGCTCTCCTGGATCACCCAACCTGGTTCACTGGGGAGGAGATCCTCCCCAGGGGCTGCACAGAAAGGTGATCCATAAGAAGCAAGAGAGGGTAGTCTGTGCTGAGTTTGTAGCAGATGCCTCTCTGGAAGGGTGCGTTACAGCAACCAGATGTGCAGCTGATTGTTTGAGTGCCCGTGTTCACCAGGCTGGGTTTAACATTTCAGAGTGAGTTACCTGGTGCTTAAGTTCTGCAAGCATGTTTCTGTTTTGCAAGGCAGCCTGGAGGGCTCAGGGCTCAGTAACTGGGGGAAAGCAAGGAACCCAGGAAGATGACTTTTCCCTATCATGTTAACACTCCAGGGTACCCATGTGAGCTAAAATGGGTGTGAGGCCAAACATTTCTCCCCACATCTGCAGCAAGTCCCTCCTGTGCCTTTATGCCTGCACAGTCACATGCATCTCCGGGCACAAAGATGACTCACAGACATGTAGACGTGGCACAGGCATTCCCCAAGACTTCTGTGCCCTCCCACGAGGATTCACATCCCTTTCCAGCCACAGAAACACAGAAAGACTTTGGGGGCAGCCTGCACTGGGTGGTGGCAGAGGAAAGGAAAAGGAAGGTGGGTGAGATAGATAACCAAGACTAATGTGGCTCTCTGGGGCAACGGCATCTCTTGCCCTTAGAGTCTGAGGCTGACAGAAGGGGTGATGGTCAGGATGAAGCAAAAGAAGCAACCTGGGGCAGATGAGGGGCAAAGGAAGACAGAAGGTGCCCTCTGGCACGAGCAGAGCCTGATGGAGGGCTTAACATCATTCAAGTGCTTCCTAGCTCAGCTAGTAAGTCAGTGTTAGCATGGGCTTAGCCCTGAGACACATGGTCTGGTAGGAGAGGCAAGGTTTGCTTACTTTTAGGGATGGAGAGAACAATGGCACAGCAGACAAAGCGCTGCTTCAGCCTCCCTATTGTGTTCAACTTCTGTGTGCATTTGAGGTCACGGATTTTCTTTTGCATTGATTTCTAGGTCAATAAAATATCATTTTTAAAATCATTCCCAGACTAGGAGGACAACACTTTTGTCTCTGGAGAAATTAATTATTGTACTCATTTGTGGTTTTGGCAAAACACAGGAAACGGATTTGAAAATTGAGGGATTACACAGAAGCAGTAGACATAACAGTGTCCTGGAAGCCAGTCTCCCTCTGAATTAGGGGTTTTACTCACATTTGTACTGAGCAAAGTCTCTCACGGTTAGCACACAGATCTCTTTGAGCTATATATCTTGGGAGAGGAGCACAGAGAAAGCAGAGCACCTCCAGAGACAGATGTAAAGGGATACAGAAAAGCGAGCCTGACTGTGGTGTGCTGTGTCGCTAGGTGCCCCTGATGGAGGCCGAGGAACAGGAAGAAGATTCCAACTCCAACTCTCTCTCAAAGGATGAATCAGAGACCAGCTCACGTGACTGGCTCCGCTATGTGCCTCTTGCGATAGCCTTTCTTTTGTTGGCTGGAGCTGCTGCAGCAACCTGGTATTTCCTAGGTAAAAATTGCAGGAGGTTGATGGGGTATCGTCAAAGCAATGCCCAGCCCAAAGCACACTGGTGGCTCTGGGTGATCTTTACAAACTCACACATAGGGGTAAACCCCTCTCTCCTACATACCAGCAAGGTAAACCAGTAGTGTCTTCTGTTGGCAGACTACAGACCGTGGCACCTGGAACCAGCCGTCTTGCAGTTTTACTCTGGCAGCCTCCAGGTCCTCAATCGCCAGTACTCCCCAGACCTTGGGCGGGTGGAGTCCAGAGCCTTCTGGTTGGAGTCATCTAAGCTCCAGAATATGGTGAGGGCAACGTCATGACCAGAGCTGGCACTCAGGCAGTTCAGTGAGTAAAAGAGAAAGAGATAAAGTACTCCCATAGAAGTGACAGACTTAGTGGGTCTGTACAGCAAGAGAAATATAGAGTTGCCCATAGATTCTTTTCCACTGTAACATTGCATGGTAGTTACCAGACAATGTTCTCGTTGCAGCTGAAGGAACTGATTCGTGCCACAGAGCTGGGTCGATATTACAACTCAAGCACAGTGTATGCCTTTGGGTGAGTAGCACCCAAAGCATTTTTATATGTTCATGTGTGAAATCTTCCAGTCAATTGTACTCTGGTTTCACTGAAATCCAACCATGACAAACGGCTGTAGTCCCCATCAAGATCTCTAGGCTAGGCTGGGCAGTCCAGATGCAGAATGGTTCCAGCATGACAGAACTGGGGATGTTTTGATGTTTATGTTCATCCTGAGGTCATGATGAAAAGGCAGAACTGAGACATTTTTGAGAGAGGCAAAAGTTCAAGAGAAGAAAAAAATTGGCTGGAAAGAACTGAAAAAAAAATCTGGGCTTGGCATTCTCAGTAAAATGCAGCTGGAAAATAATTTCTCTCATTTGAGAAAGAAATTTTATGGCCCGATTCTGCACACCAGAAATGAGGGGCCAGAATGCACCATGCAAAAGGTATTCCAGCCAAGAAGCATGATCCACCTGGGAGTAGTGTAACAGTGGAATGGGACAGATGTGAGGCTACAGCTTTGCAGGTCATCACAGTAGATCAAGAAAGCAGGAATAACTTCCAAATTGACATACGCATTTGCTTCTGGATTTTTTTTGTCATGCAAAAGTACACCCTTATATTTGTCCTTCAGCTAAAGAAAATTCCAATTTTTGTGCAACTCCATTTTCAACTCTGGAAAGAAAAGTTTCGCTTGCGATTCTTCCTTTAGCTTTTAGCTGAACAAAGGTTTGTTTCAACATCTCTCCCCCATTCCCCAGCCAATTTTCTCTGCCAGCTGGTTCAAAAGAGGTTTCCCAGTCACAGTCTCCTGCAGCTTAAGGCTGTCCAGCATTAATGGCTTGTGGTAAATCATCCACTTGTCACCCCTGGGAGGTGAGATGGCAAAGTCCTGAGTGTTTCTTTTCAGCCCCTGGTCAGCAGTAGCCAAAAGTCATTTCTACCTGGAATGACACTACTCATTAGACCAGTCTTCATTAATGATCACGCGTGGTCACCACTAAAGCCAGATTGCTTAAAACGGCTTCCTCCCCAAAAGGACTGAGCATTACCTAGCACCGTGGATGCAGCAGTTCTCCTGCCTCACTTGAAGTGGTTCATCTGGGTCGCAGCAGTCAGCTGGAAAGTCCACACAGACATATCTGATTTGTGGAAAATCAGTGGGGCATTTGTACCTAGGATTTGCCTCTCCAGTGATTCTGGAGAGGAAGAGAGAGGATATTTAACATGCTGTTTCTCTGTTAGGGAGGGGGCTCTGACCTTCTTCTTCTGGTTTGCCCTCCAAATCCCTGAGAGTCAGCAGAAGGACATGACTGCTGAGAGGGTAAACACAATGCTCCACCAAGAGCTCTCCACCAGCTTCAACAGCTCGGGCAGCCTGTCCTACCAGAAGGAGTACAGGGTCAACCCAGACTCCCTGGTTCTGCTGGGTAAGTACCAGCTGCTCAGCTGTGGCCTGAGCAGTCAAGAATGCTCTAAAGTTTATAAAGTGCTGAAGGGACATTAGGAGAAGAGGCCAGAAGTCGCTAGTTAAGAAGATAGGGGAAACCTGAAAAGGACAGGGAAGAAGTGAGGATTAGGAGATACAATTACACACACATCTTCGTGATAGAGGGGAACTGAAGTTTGGTAAAACAAAAATATACTTTGAAGGATTAGAAGTTATTTGAGATACAGCAGAATATGATCAGCTAGGAAACATTATTTTTTTTTTCTCCCATCAGTTTTGGCTTCTGTGAAGTAAGATCTTACATAGATCATAACTTTGATCAGCTCAGCTCAAAAATAGCGAGCAATTAGGTGTTCTCCTTACCTTTGAGATATTATTCCAGGCTACTTCATTGAGAGAAGAACAAAGGCAAAGTACCTGAATCACCACTAGTCTTACTCTAAGACAAAGCATTGTTTCCACTTCAATGCATGACATATGATTTTAAGGATTATTTATCACTACTCAAAGTGAAGATTACATCCTGTTTAAAAAGCCATCCCTACAGAACTCCTCGAAAACAGCTGTTAGATAAAGGACTAGGGGATGTGTCTAGATTTAATGCATCGAAGTCCAATGGAATTTGTATTTGGTCTTTATGATGAGACTTATCTTCTAAGTTTAATCTGATCCCTCTCAGAGAGCCCTAAACCTCATAGATTTTCAAATATGTGTTACTTGTCTCCTGCTGGGATTCTCATTTCCAAGTTTCTTCTTCCCATGAAATGTTGCGTCACCAATTTTTTTCCCCCAGACATTTTTCTTGCATTTTTCTAAGTTGAAACTTACTTTAATATATCCCACCCATACATTCTTTAACTTTTCTTTGCACATCTCAGTTGTTTTGATTTGGGAATTGGTTTTTTTGGTGTCCCCAAAGAAAATTTCATTTCCTAAAAATTATTTTCATTCCTTCATCCAGACCATTGTGTTAAGATCTTATTCTGAAGCTACATTAGCATCTCATGAAGACGTCTCCTCCCTTAGTTCCCATTAGTCTCTTTCTTCTACTTATGATTTGTTTCCAGCATACTAGATCTTATGCTCAGCCAATTTAAATTAACTTTGTTAAGAAGGATATCATAAGACAATATGAAATGCTTCCAAGACAGCCCATCTAGCATTTTCCCTTCATTTACTCACTTCATAATGTAACACATCAACAAATAAGAACGACAATGTCATTCTTTCAGCTGATTCCAGTTCCATCTTATTCCCTTTGCATCTGTTTCACTCTTTTTATTCAGTCCAGCAGACCACACTTGTTTTTATGTTGGAATCAACACATCAGTTGTAGTTTTTCCAGCTTCTTCTGCTTTCCCTAGTCATTTCTGCCTCCTTCTCCAATCAAAAGCACAGTCTAGCAACTAAGGCAAAACCCAGAAACGTTTTATACTGCTTGGGCCAGGGTGACCTCAAACCAGTGACTTAACCTCTGGCTTCATTTGCTCTTTAAAACGGGAATGAAAAAATAGCCAACTAATAGCAAGTCATTAGCACTTCATTACATTCTAACAGACTAATTTGCTGACCTGCTTAGCTCTAAACAGTAAGTCTTCTGCAGTCTGCCTTAAGAGACAGAGCTGCAAACCATTGCCTAGCAGGAACCTCTCCAATCCTTTGTTTTTACTAACAGCCACATGCACCCCAGGGCACTAGCCTCTCCTTTCCCCGAAGAGTTTCAGGACATCATTGACCTTACAGGAACTCGGTTTATTTCCTTGAGATAGAAGTACTTAATATGAACTCAGCATACGTCCTTCCCTACAGCACATGAGCTTCTCTAGGAGGCTGCCTTATGCTTGTAAGGTCATCTTTTCCACAACATCTGTTTTTACAATGACACAACTGCTCAACTCTCCCCACAGAATTGTAAGTTCTGCTTAGGAGCTACAAAAGACCAAAGCCCTGACCCAGGCAAGCCCCCAACAGCAATTCTCACACCCAACTGGCCTCACAATGCCTTTCAGTTTGGCCATTATTCCCAATAGCACCTGATCTCTGACCACTCCCAGTTCAGCTGGGAGGCTGGAGCAAAGCCCGTTTCTCCTAAATGCGTTGTCCACCCTGTAACTCTGTTTCACACAGATTTGTAATCCTTGCTGGTGGCTTTCTCTGCATCTGCCTTCCCAAAAGGTGAACTCTATAAGGATGTTCAGTAGCTCATGAACCAGTGGTCATCAAGAGAGACCTTCTTCTCTACCCTCTGTAACTTCCATGCTTTTCAGTGAGAGTTATTTAAACTGGGAGAGCAGGATAGGGTTAAGCAGATGGTAAAGTGGGGTGGTTGTACCTTATGGTGTGGGTGGGAGGGGAGGAGAAGAGATCCTGGAATAGCACATGAAAACAAGCAAGGAAAAAAGGCAGAGAAGCCTGTGGTAGGCTGCAAAGCAAGAATCGAAGCTGTTGGATCAGAGGCAGAGGCCAAAGAGATGAAGTAGGGAAGGTATGACTGAATCAGGTCCCTGTGAGCAGACAGAGAAGCACATGGAGCATGCCCCATGACAAAATTTTAAGGGAGTCATTTA
Source organism: Neomorphus geoffroyi (assembly GCA_033558235.1). Classification (NCBI taxonomy): domain Eukaryota; kingdom Metazoa; phylum Chordata; class Aves; order Cuculiformes; family Neomorphidae; genus Neomorphus; species Neomorphus geoffroyi. The sequence continues at coordinate 17,737,595 of JAUMJM010000021.1, read as the reverse complement.
TGTAGAAATGAAGGGAGTCATAGCCTACCATGCTAGCATTCAGATACTGCCAGTTTATCTTTTTGTTTATCTTCCTCTCTATATTTCCTTTCTAACAGAATCCAGTGTGAAAGACATAGTAGTCCTGAAATCCACTCTGGGTAGGCTATCTTTTGCTTTCTTTTTCTGTTTGTGACTTTGTGGGGTGTTTTTTTTACAGGGGATAGAAAGTTTGTTGGCTTTCTGAAGTTGTAAGTCCTGGGAAGGGGAGATGAGAAGAGCAGTCTGGGAGCACCAGTGCCACTGCTTAGACAGATCCAAACTACATGAAACAGCTACAGGCTGGACTGCTGTGAGCATCCTGACACATCTTCCCCAGTAGCACACGACTGTGCAGAGATACTCGCTCCTAAGAGCAGTGCAGCCACCTTTAGCCTTGTCCAGGGCCTGATGTGTCTTCTCAAATAGCTCAGTGTAGTGGTGCAATAGTGCTAATTCCAAGCTGTATGAAATTCTGCTGCGTGGGGTGGGGGTTCCCTGCATGGCTCAGCACTTGATGTGCTATCAGTCATTTAGGAGTCTGTTTTCTTAGTCATGTTTGAAGATGCTTTTAGTAATTTCAGGCAGTGCTGCAAGTGCTGTGGCTGGCAGTTTGTATTAGATATGCTGTTAGAAACTCACCATTAAGCTAACTTTTACTCAAAAAATCCTGGTCTGGAAGCCTGCTGAAACCTGGAAATCATGCAATGGGGATGTAAAGCCAGGAAGAATATGAGGATTAGAGGAGATAGAGGTGAAAAAGAAAAGAAAGCCAGTGAAAGATAACTGTGCTGTGCTGATGTTTAAAGCCTCAGGTAGTTATTAACTTAATCAAGGAAGAGGAGACTGTTCTTGCAGAAAGAAACTGGGGCAATTGTATGAGGACCAATGCCACCATGACATATGCAAAAGTAAACTGAGATCAGAGGGATGAGTCAGCCTTACCCTGAAACAGGGCTCACACTAATATCCAAAGTGATAATCCTACATCTTAATTTCACTTACAACCACCCTAAGCCCCTCTTTGCCTCCATTTATATCACCCTGATGTTTAAATCCCTCTGTTTTTCTGCTGGATTCAGGTTGCTACAGGTACAGCTATGTCCAGGAGGATGATGTCGTAAGGCTGGAGGGTCCTGACTACCTGGCCTCCAGTTGTCTTTGGCACCTCCACGGCCTCAGTGGCTACCTGATCAAGCTACGCCTGGAGTGGACTATTCCAGACTGCAGGGACCGCCTGGCTATGTATGACGCAGCCGGTCCCCTGGAGACACACCTCATCACCTCGTAGGTAGCTCCTGAGCAAGCTAAGCATGGTGGGGAAGCCAGGCAGGATGGCACAACATACCACAGCAGAGGAAGGTGTTAGACTACATCAGAGGAAATTCTCTTTGATGCAGAATCTGAGTCTCACTGATCAGCTGAAGTCACTGATGTGGGATATCACACATCCAACCATGCAGTCTGAGAGATTACAGCAGCATCAGCTGTTTCTCTGCTGGCCATTTATTTGAACCAGTTAGTGCCTCACAAGCAGACATGTGCTCTGGATAACCCAGACCTCCACTGTCTCTCTTGTTCTTCTCTTAATTTTTTTGTTGCTTGCTTCATTCCTATTCTTTTATCTCTTTCACCTGAGGATCTATGGCTGCAGCCGGCAGGAGCCCGTTGTGGAAGTCCTTTCATCTGGCCCTGTCATGTCCATTGTGTGGAAGAAAGCCATGTACAGCTACTATGACCCTTTCATCCTCTCAGCACAGGCGGTGCTCATCAAAGGTGAGGAAGGCTGGCGGAGAACAGCCATGGATACAGGAAGGAGACAGGTTATTCCTTCCCACACCATGGCTCCTAGAAATTCTCCATTCCCCTTAGGGGCAAAATTCTTTGTAGATGGCAAGGGTAGAGAAGGTCAGTAAAAAGGAGGTTAGATGTTGCTCCCTCACCTGGACTGGCATTTGGCTCAAGTCTTTACAGCTCGGGGTCTGGCAAGCAGAGCCTGAGTGATTGCAATACTTTTAAAAGAAGGCCAAGTTCCCATACATGGACAGGCCAGATGCAGCCTGGACATCACACCCAAAAGCATTTGCAGATAGATGCCAATTCAATATAAAAGTCTAAAGCAGCAATACGCATTACCATTACCCTTCTCTGGAGAAGAGGAGGAGGCTAAAAGTCATGCCAGGTAGAAATGGCCCCCTGGAGTGGACTGATGGAACACTCCAGTCACCTTAGTCATCCAGCCATCTAAGTCACCAAGTCGCCTGAAGCACCAGGCCTTAGGGTCCCTTTTCTCTCCTTCTACAATGGGATGAGCACAAGGTATCCTCAGGTTGAGATTGTTCTGACAGGTAGCAGGCCTTTGAATCTCTGTTTTTACAGCCTGTGAAGTGAATATAACTCTGCGGGAGGTTCTGGAGCTGCAAGGAAAGATTGGCACCCCACACTACCCCAGTTACTATGCACCCAACACTCAGTGCACCTGGCACATGACGGTAAGAGACAGCTTCCCCAAGATCATTCACCTGTCCCTGAAACCCATGCAGTACTCCCTCCATTAGAGGGGTACAGTCAGCTCCCTCAGTCAGATCAACATGAGAAGCAAGCAGAGGGTGGCAGCTTGCTTAGCTCCCCCATAATGTTTGTTTCTGAAGGGGAAGGAATCTAATATTGCATGCTGTAGCAGAGATGACATCTGAAATCTGGTCTCCAGAGGAATTCTTCAAGGCAGAACATGATTGCTAGAAAGTATTAGGAGTTACCACGCCTTGAGACCAGTGGCAGAGCCACCTAGGGCTGTGGCATGGCCCCAGTTTAGGTGGTGTTTCCTTCTGGCTTACAACATGTGAACTGACAGTTTTCCTCTTCACATTTACCCTGTTCGTTTCCGTTGCATGGAGTGGGCTGCAGGACTCATAGGAGCCATTTCCACTCTGCTCTGAATCCCCTTGCCTGTAGGTCCCATCCCTTGACTATGGGGTCACTCTGTGGTTCGACGCCTATGCACTCAGCAGACAGAAGCAGGACCTGCCCTGTACCCAAGGCCAGTGGATAATTCAGAACAGAAGGTGTGTGCTAGGGTCCTGGTTTCTGTCTCTCACTTCTTGCCTGGGATTAAACTGGGATTAAACCTCTGCAGGTTCTCTGCTCACTTCAGTCACTAGGTCTGAGGAAGAAGAGGCTATCACCACACTCAGTGGCCACTGTTTGTGCTGCTCCTCTTGCTTTTCTACTTATTTTTCAGCCTGTTTTGTTGACAGGCTCCCCAGTGAGCACATATCTCACAGATTTGCTTCAAGCTACCAGACTGCTTTCTCTGTCTTGCTGTTTGCATCAGGCTTTCTAGTTTTCTCCTGTGTGTGTAACCTTGGTGTCCTCCCACGTCTTCTGTGTTTGCAAATCTGCCTGTCACCACCTCTGCAATATTATCTCTGTATGCCATTGCCTTGCAACCACCTCCGTACAGATCTTCCACCTGGCTCCCTATCCTCTTGCTTTGACTACAGCCACTTCCCCCTGCAGGGCTTCCCAAAATTATCATCCACTGTTTAGTTGCAAAGAATTAAGAGCTGCTGTGCTCCCATCTCCTCAAAGCAGTCTCCAATACCGATAGTACTATGGCTTCTGGGGGGGTTTTGTCACTGTAAAATTGGACCTTTTCCTCCAGAACCACCCCCAGCCTATCTCTTTAACTTCCTCTCCACTGTTCCTGTGGGTGGAACTTCTTTTTCCTCTGAAGGGTCTTATCCAGAAGCTATGTTTTTCAGATTTAGGATTTTCACTTTCACTCTTCCTGCCCTCCTCTCTTAAACTTCCAGTGCCACAGTTTCTACAACATGGCTTCTTAGGGAAGATAAATATAAGAGCAGAATTGCTTTGTGTGGCCTGATTTCAGTGCTTGCCCAGAAATGAGAAATGTCCAGAGATAGTAGGGTCACTCTGGACTCACACATGGCCCAAGGGCAGAACTAGGTCACCGTACCCATAGATTGTACTTGCCAGACCTAATCTTGCCCTCTGCCCTCATCTATTAGGTGCTGAATATCACAGCCATTCCAGTTGTTTCCCCTCTCTCTGCCTCAGTTCTCTCCGCAACATTCATGTTTGGTCATTTCTCCATCCCTGTTTATCTCTGGAGCTTCCTCACTTCACTTCTTCAGCCATTTTGGGGAAGCCTCTACGTTATTTATGCTGCCTTGCATCCAAAGAGGACCTCTTGTTCCACCAGGGCTACTGCCTCCTCAGCCTGGTCTTGCTCAGTCACAAAGATGTGACCAGGCAAAGCAAGACTCGATGTGACCAGGCAAAGCAAGACTCAATGTCACCTCTCCCATGTGTTGACAGGGCAGAGGTTTGAATCACAGCTTTTTCCCATTGCTCCTTCATAATCTCATGCTGCATTGAAGGCATTTTGCCTTCCAGCTTCCCAGACACATGCAGTTTTGTGTGGCCCCATTCCTCCCCCAGCCACATAGAACACCCTTGCCCCACTTTATTGTCTTCTCCCTCACTTCCTGGGACATCCCACTTGTGTTTGCTCCTCAGGTTGTGTGGCCTGCGGACCCTGCAAGCCTATGCTGAGCGGATTCCAGTCACATCCTCAGCTGACATTGTCATCACCTTCACCTCACAGATCTCCTTAACTGGCCCTGGCGTACAGGCAGCTTACAGCCTGTACAACCTATCTGACCGTAAGTTCAGGTTTTCTCTGTTCCTTAGCATGGTAGAGTGGGTCCCAGCTGGCTACCAGCAGCCCCTGTGTACTTGGCCTACATTAGGGGAAACATTCCTTGAGCCCTAGGTGCCATCCGGCCTTCAGGCACTTGCTCACAAATGCAGTGATGCACACACCACTGACCTCCCAAAAAGAAGAGGCATTTACGTTCAAAGCTTCTTCTGTACACATAGCCCTGCCTCATGCTGCCAGAGCATCCATGAGCCACTACCCAAGGTCAGAGAGTTGCCTGCAGGCTCACCTACATCCACATCACAGACTGGCCTTGGGAATTCAATGAGAGACTATCTCTGGTTTGACTCTTACTTCAATTAAAAGAGCTCTTCGAGAGAGATGTTACCTGCTAACCTTGGAATCCATGCAAGTGAGAGACAAATAAAACTGCACACAATACACACACGCACACATGCAAACGCATGCCCACAGTCAGTCTTTCCAAGGTTTCTTCATCTCGCTCCTAAAGGGTGCCTGTAACGCATACCAGTCCCTGAATACATGCACCTGGCAACATGTTTAACACTAACACCCCTTCCAAGGCCCCAACCAAGTTTTAATAACAGCTTCAAAGAATGTATTGCAGCTTTTCCACAACATTCAGGAGCCATGAAACAGTGCTAAAACAGAGGTATAGCACACCTGGTGGGTGGTCGTCCTGGCTCTTGCCTGTTGGTACAACAGGAAGCAGGGAAAAGCCCTCCTTTCCCTGATACATAGCTTGGCTTCATTCTCCCTTTTTCAGAAAGGGTGATGTGGTCAGTGTTGGGGAGCACCACGGGTGCTGTCAGCATACTCCTGCAGCACACATGCAGTCATGAAGGTGTGCAGCTCAACGCTCCACTTTCAAGCCATAGTGCTCTGCTGCAAGAAGATTTCCAGTCACTGGGTGCTAACTATTCTCTGGTGGTTTCACAGCCTGTCCCAGGGAGTTCCTGTGTTCGGTGAACGGCTTGTGCGTCCCAGCCTGTGATGGGATCAAAGATTGCCCCAATGGGCTGGATGAGAGAAACTGCGGTGAGTGAATTCCTCTCCCTGCTGGTCCCTGGTCTCAGCAGGACATGGCCCCTTTCTCCTCCAAAGACAGGGAGAGATGGAAGGATTCCATTGGCCTAGGTACAGCACTGTACCTGCCCTCCAGGAGCTTAAATATTGACACATTTAAGAGGTTCACCTCACAGCCATGTGGCTTCAGCCAGCTCGGGAAAAAGCAGCAATGTTTCTTACTTCTGTGCACAGCATAGTCTTCCTAGTAGAACCCCTTAGTGATGGTGCACCAAGAGCTCCAGGCAGCTTGAAAGAAGCCCCCTGCCTAGGCTGTCACCCATCTTGTCCTGTTTGCCTCCTGCCCAGGCTGTTCACCACCATGTTCTCTTTGCCATCTCAAAGAAGTTTTAATTCAGTGCTAGATATGTGAGCGCTCTCACAGGATCACTGAGGTTGGGTTCTGCATTGTGTTCACTCTTGCTCACGGTGCACTCTGTCCCTTCATCCTTGACAAGGATATGCATGGATCATTTTGAATACCTCATCCTTTTTTGAATCCTGTTAGCTTCTTGGTCCCAGAGATATCTGGGTGTCATTCAGTTCCACAGGTTAACACAGACCAAGACTGAACAAAACAAGAATTTGTTTTCTCAGTGTTTTTAGATATGTCTTTATATTTGAAAAAAGAAAACAGAACCATCACAATTTCCTTCTTACACTCTTGCCACTGTTGCATGTCTGCTTATTCACTCAGTGCCTATATGTAACTGGCTTTAAAATCAGTGTTCACATTGCTTCAGACCTTCGTGTGCCTTTAGTTTTGTGGGAGCCACATGCTATTTACTGAAGAAATTATAGTCACTGCAGTAAGAAAATGGATGGAAGATACTGCCTTATTATGCTTGGTGTTGCACACAGATACACACAAACACAGGACAAGTTCCTGCTATGAAAATGTATAATCAGAATTCAAACTCTGTGATGAGTAGGTGCTGTAGGCTTGTGCCCATCTTGAGTGGCTATAGAATCATAGACTCCTTTAGGTGAGAAAAAACCTTTAAGAACATCAAGTCCAACCCTTAACCTAACATTGCCAAGTTCACCACTAAACCATGCCCCTATCAGAGCTCATCATGAACATCAAGGAATGCATTAGGGTTCAGGACTCACCTGTTTCAAGACCACACAGCTGCACTATACAAAAGTTGGTCTTAAGCATACCTTATGAGGTGGAGGAAGAGGTTGCAGAGTCTACTGGCACACTTAAGTGCCTTGACATCACACCTGATGCCTTGTCTCGCATGCCTAATTCCTGGGTACTTCCTTCCTATGCAGTGTGCCCTGCGAAGTTCCAGTGCCATGAGGACAGCACTTGCATTGAGTTCAGCAGGGTCTGCAATCAGCAGCTGGACTGTGTCAATGGGAGTGATGAGGAGCAGTGCAGTGAAGGTAGGGAGAGGATAACACTGGGTTGACAAACACCTTCCCCCATGCTCAAGCCAAGGCTGTCAGTAGTGTACCTCCCTCCTGTGAGATAAGGGCATCACGTGGGAGTTAACGTGCCCAACCTGCCCTGTTTGTAACTGACCAGTCTTGTTCAGGGAATTTCCTGTCATCACTTACTGAGTTCCCCCAAGCTCTGTGTTCCCTTTTTTACATCCACTCAAAGGAATTCAGGCTGTCCTGCCACTCTCCTTCATCCCTGGCTCCCCTTCTCTTCGCAGAGGTCCCCTGCGGTCCTTTCACTTACCGCTGTGAAGACGGGACCTGTGTGAAGAAACCGAACCCCCTATGTGACACCACCGCAGACTGCAAGGACCTATCCGATGAGAAGCGCTGTGGTGAGGAAATGCTCAGTTGCTCGTCAACTACGCAGGTTCAGGATGCACATAGCTGCAAGTCACCCCTCTTCCAGCTGCCACCCCAGCATAAGCCTGCACCCTCCCTTGTTCCACCACCAAGTCCCTATCCCAGCCCCATGGCAGCAGTGCCACTGCTCCATTCTGCAGTGGTGGTGGCAGCAGCAATGAGCCAGCTCTCTGTGCTGAGCTGCCAGTTGTCTGTGCTGAGCTGCCAGGAGCCACTGTCTGTTCTTTGGACAGCTGCTCCTTATCTCCTTTAGGCAGAGGCATCAGGCCAGATAGACATGTCTCTCAGGTCAGGTCCTACCCACAGGCTGCCTGCTGGACCACTTTGCTGGCTTATGTGAAGTAATATCATCCTACAAGGCTCCAGCCAAGGAAATCACCCATGACTGCATGGTCACTGGCAGGGAGAAAGAGCTCATGTTTTGATTTCCCTGACTGGTATTTCTAGAGCCTTGGTGGGCAGCAAAAGGGAACAGCTGTGAGGGTTCCCCAACAGGCAGCAGGTAGCATAGACAACGTGCTGCTCCAAAGGCATCCGCAGGCTGCAGCTGTGCAGGCGTCAGTGGGGAGCTGCACTCAAGAGGGAGTGCTCACTAGAACTGTCCTGAACAGTATGTAGAGCACCTGCTACCTCAGTGAGGCAAGGGATTAGAGGTCAAACTCTTCAGTCAGTTAAGTAGTAAAGGAAGGGCATCCACAGTATATCATATTCCCTTCCTGCCCTGAAGTTCCTGCTGTGTCTCCTCCTCAGACTGTGGGCTGCAAGCGCCTCTCAGCAGGATCGTGGGTGGTGCAAATTCTGTGGAAGGGGAATGGCCATGGCAGGCCAGCCTGCAAGTTCGAGGACACCACGTTTGTGGAGGAACACTCATTGCTGACCGCTGGGTGGTCTCAGCTGCGCACTGCTTCCAGGATGAGAGGTAAATGGAGAGGGGAGGGTACCAGACAGGAGAAGGATTTGCATTGCTTTCCTTGTCACACATGATGGGAGGATTGTCCAGCTTGTGAAAATGTCATGGAGCAGCTGCATCCTTCTCCTGGCACCTGTGCCATGCTTCCCTGTGGCTTGGAGCTGGAGAAAAGGTTATGGATGCACACACTAGTATGTGGGCGTGCATGTGGGGGGGAAAGAGTGGTGCTTGTATTTGCAGAGCAGCTTTGAGAGGGCAACTGTAGTGGAAGACACTTCATAACTCCACCTGTGCTTTGGCTCTGGCTTGTCCCCATGCTATCACAATCATGGAGGCGTATGCACGTACCAGGATGAGACCAGGATAGTGTTACCTGCAGAGGATGCTGTTTGGGTCCCATTCTGCCCACTTCAAGGGCCTGCCCTTTAAGGAGGAAGCACAGTCTCTCCCCTAGTTCCTTCCACCTAGTGTACTTACCACACAGTAGCAGTAACATACAGGTCACGGGGGTTCACTCATTCTTTCAAACTGGGAAGAAGGAGAAAGTCCACAGATGTGCTGGGTGACAGGGCCAGTTGGAGGAAGGAGTATGCACCCTCAGGGCCAGTCTCAACCTTTTCCAAATACCCCTTTTGCTCTGCCAATGAGACATTTGGGATTCCCTACCTTCCTACTTCTGCTGGCTACTTCTGCTGGACTTCCCTGGCTGGTCTTCCTTCCTTATGCCATATAAGCTCAGAGAGGAAGAGCTGCTGGTCATCCTCAGTATGGTGACACCAGCTTTGGTAGGACTGGGGATGATCTGCAATTGCGCTTCTCACCTCACCCTCCTCCTGCCATGCTCCTACTCGTGTTCTACAGCCCTGCTGAGAAGCCCATCAGCACTGGGAGCAGGCCTTTCAAGTGGTCCTCACAGGCTGAATTTGGCCATTTTTGGAGTTTCACAATGCTGGATGGATGGAGCCAGCACATCTCTGTTAGGAGGCATGTGTGTGCTTGTCAGGGAGAGAACTTCAGTATGAAACATAAGAAGCAGGGGGGAAAGGAGGAGCGATAGAACAGTAGTCTGGGGTGGGCTATGCTACGGGCAGCAGTCTGTACACGCCAGAGGCTGGAGGTGAGTCTGGAGGGGGTGTTTGGAGCAACAGAGATGGCTAAGCCAAACCAGGGAGTTTTTCACACCCAGAGAAGCAGTGTGGGAGAAAATGGCACATGTAAAGCAAAAGGTTGACAGAACTCTGAGTCTAAAGCTGACCCAATTCCTGCTTCTTCCTGCTCTGCTCCAGGACAAGGTTCCCTCTGCTCCTCATTCTCCTGCTGGAGACAGGGTCTCCTTTGGCTGTAAGCTCTTAGATCTTCTGTTCTCAGAGGTGTCACTTCATGAGGCTGTCCTCAGCTTTAGTCCCTGCTTCTGTAAAGGGCTGTCATACCTTTTAATGCCCTCACCTCTAAATTTATTTTCTCTCTTCACACCCTCTTAGCAGTTTCTGAGAGCTCGCTCCTCTTCTTCATGTTTCCTTCTCCTTGTAGCTTTGCTTCTCCAGCTTGGTTCTTTCTGTCTGGTCTATCATAGTCACTTGCACAAGACCAGCCCCACTTGCTTGTCTAACCTACATACACCTTTTAGCCTGCTTTGCTAAGGAAAATAAGCAAATGTGAGCAAGTTGCTGGTTGTATGAGCATCTGGCCAAAGTTGGTCCCACTGTACAGACATGTCAAGGCATAAAAGAAATGTCCCACCTAGTTTCTTGAAATCAGTAACCAGATAAAAAAAGAGACTCCTCTGAGGCAGATGATCATCCATATCAGAGACTCTTCAAAAGGCTGCGACAGAAGTAGCCAAACTCTGCCTATCCTTCTCTGTTCATGTGATGAGTTATCTTCTCTGCTGTGTCCTACAGATTGGCCTCTGCCTCCATCTGGACCGTTTACTTGGGTAAATATTTGCAGAATGCCACCAGCCACACAGAGGTGTCCTTCAAGGTGATCCGCCTCTTCCTTCACCCTTATTATGAAGAGGACAGCCATGATTATGATGTGGCCCTGCTCCAGCTGGACCATCCTGTGATCATCTCACCTTTAATCCAGCCCATCTGCTTGCCTGCTCCTTCTCAATTCTTTGAACCTGGCCTTCATTGCTGGATCACTGGCTGGGGAGCCCTCAAGGAAGGCGGTAGGGGCAAGGTCTTTGCTGGTGGCCTACTATAGCAGAGCCAAGGTAGAAACATGGGTTCAGATGTGGGGTAGGCAGAACAGACTTCTGTTCACCCCAAAGCCTTATGCCTCCTTCTCCTGCTTTGATTTTGGGTCATGGGTTGGCCAAAGTTACCTGTTGAGTACCTTGAAACCTGTTTTGGAGAGGTAGGCATGAGACTCTGGTAAGGTATAAGGGTACAATATACATGCCTTCATCTAAAGACTAGAACAGCCCTCCAGGAATTAGGGGTCTAACCAGGGCCTATTCATCCCTGGTCACAGCATGGAGCAGCCTCAGTCCTAAAGCCAAACCCCCTGCCTACAGACACGTGGGCTTCTGTTAGGTCATTTCCCCAGGGACAGAACGTGGCCAGAAAGAGATGAAAAACTGCTCCCAGGGACATCTGTCTGTGGCCTCTGCAGCAACATTTCCTCCATGCCAAAGACCCTGAGACCTGGGTCCCTCCAACAACACCTGCACTAGTAAATTCAGTGGGAGCAGTGCAGGGTCTGAATGCTGTCTCCTGAAGATCACACCGTGTAATAGTCAGCATGCGCTTTGGTAACATTTTGGCCACACAGCACTTGCACATTGCTGGGGGACTGCATGGGTCAAGACCTGTTCCCACGGAGCAGTATAGATGAGTTGATTCTGTTCTATAAGGAAGTGCTTAGCTGTATGGGCATGACCCCTCATGTTCCCTCTCCTTAGGGCCAACAAACATGTCCAGGGTGCAGGAATACACAGGAATACAGACGTGCACAGGAATACAGCTGTGCTCACATAGGTCAGCTTAGTGCTTTCACTCACATTCATATGCTTGTTCCAATTGCTTCCTATGGGGAAATATGTAGAGGTCCATCCAGAAGTGGACAACTCTGGTTTTCATACTTAGCCACAAGAACTTAATAACTCTTTCAATGAGAAGCAAATCCAAAACTTGAACATCTCAGAGGCTTCCTCCAAACCATAATCCTCCCCTGTCCCAAAAGCTGAAGTGCCCCCAAAACATCCCTGTAGGAAGAGGGACTGCAGGGAAATGTTACTCCTTCCATGCAGGTGAAGTGCTCTGCTGAAAGTCAGGCTGCAACGGCAGTGGAGAGCAGAACAATAATTCTGATGGCAGCTTTCAGCATGCAGTGAGATGGGTGTGGGCTGGAGGATCACAGTAAATGGTGGGAAGCTCCACCATTGCTCACCTGCACCACTTTTCCTGCTCTACCCCGCAGGGCATATCAGCAATGTTCTGCAGAAGGTTGACGTGCAGCTCATCCAGCAGGACATCTGCAGTGAGGCCTATCACTACATGATTTCTCCCAGGATGCTGTGTGCTGGGTACCAAAAGGGCAAGAAAGATGCCTGCCAGGTGACAGAGAAGTTGTGGGATCATGGTTAACTAACAGAGATGGGGTGTGTTCCAAGTTTCCCAAATGCACTCCATAGCCTGAAACAAGGGTGAAAAGACCATAAAATGCCTGACTCCCTCAGCCTTTCCTCTCATCTAAGTGGTCAAGGATAGCACTGAGGACCACTTCTTCCCAGCATCTTTCCCTTAGCATCCAACCACATTTAAAACATCTCCTTTTCTCATTTCAGCTCATTCCCGACTTGTTACCTCCCATTTCCAAATCTACATCAGCCTCTTCCCCCCTCAGACCCATTAGCATATGTCACATACAGTAACCTGTCTGTTCCTTCATTACTACCAATCTCAAGGAACTCCTCTGTCTCCCATCCCAACACCCCCACCTCGAGTATCCAGTTAAATTCCACCAGGTTCTGTGCTCTCCATATATTTGGAAACATCACACAGAGCAGAAAGAAACAAGAGAGATGTCAGATTCTTGAGAGCTGGCTAAGAGGGGGCAATTTGCATAATGAAGGAATGCAACAATGAGTCGGATGTTTGCACTGGAGACTGGTTTTGACATCTGCCTAATGTGCAAGGGATGTTGCAGATGTCCCACTCATGAGTTCAGGAGATCCAAGAATCTGCATACAGAGGGACTCAAAGCTAGTAAAATCATCTGTCAGGAGAAGCTGGTAGATCACTATCACCCCATTTTTCTTTCCCTTTCTCTAGGGTGATTCTGGAGGTCCCCTGGCCTGCAAGGAACCCAGTGGCAGGTGGTTTCTGGCTGGTTTGGTCAGCTGGGGAATCGGATGTGCACATCCAAATCACTATGGAGTATACACCAGGATCACTCAAGTGCTGGGTTGGATGAACCAAACCATGAGCTGAGAAAAGTACATCTCTGCCTTCTCTCCATCAGACCTACACTCACATGGCACTCGTTTCTGATCTTACTCACTTGTCTCTCAGAGAGAGTCTCTGTGTGGGATGTTGTCAGACTCAGGATGCTCTTCTGAGTGGGGTATACAAAGCCCTGCACTAGGGATCGTAGAGAAAAACAAGCAGACCCTCTTCCCCCTCAGTGCTTACCAGGGAGCATCCCGAACTGTTTTTAGCCCACCCACCCAAAAGAGATGGGGGGGGGGGCACAGCAACTGTCCCAAGTTGATCGTTTCTGAGAAAAGGAATAAGAGGAGTTGAACTTTCCGTGAACCGTGCGATTCAGCCACAATCTTATGCTGGAACATTTGCTGAAAGAAATTGTGACTGATGTAGTTAGAGATTCCAGTAACTGCAAAATCAGTCTGCCTCCCTCTTCCTTCCTGCTGCTCATGCTTCTTCCTCCTTCCCCTCCCATCACTCCTCCTCTTCCATCTCTCTAATTGCTTCTTTTCTTAGCTGGTGTGTGCTGTTCAGCTCAGCCAGGCAACTCTTCACGTCTCACTGACTCCCAGGCAAGAGTCCAGCATTACACCCCCAAGCGCGTGTCCTGCCTCCTTTCTGGAACAGCACCCAGCCTCCTCCACTGCTGCACTTGGACTCCCTCAGGCAAAGGCCCCGGGCCCTCTGCAAAATCATTGGAGCAGCCTCCCATACCCTTCCCTCAGCCCTTATAAATACTTTTAACATGAGGGTGTCTCAACTGCTTCCATCTCCTAATTCAGATAATTGAAAAGGCTTAAGGGCACAGTGCTTAAACAGTGACTGCTATGAGTTTGGATTTTTTACTAAAGATACACATATATATATGTGTATATATATATATACAGACACAATAGGCCACTCTCTGGAATTAGAAATAAAATTAATTTGATGGGGGTTTTGGCTCTAGTTTGCCTTACTCTGTTTAAAATTATCTTGGGGTTTGTATCTTTTTGACCAAACTCCAATCCTGGCATTGCTGACTGCCAAAAGTTTCCACACCCCTGTCCTCCCTCTCAGCTGTGCCTCAGGTGCAGTGGGGTCAATATGCTAGCTAGACAGGTGGTCCTCACTTATTATGCAGATTTAGGGGTACCAATAATCAAACCTACTCTGTAGCCCAGCAATGGAGATGCAGCATGGATGCCCCTGGAAGACAGGTACAGCAAAAACAGCTTCTGGTGGCTCCAGGTAATGAATCCAAACTCTTCTCCAGCTCCCACCTTCTTCTACCGACACCAGATTTCTGTCACTTGAAATGAGAGGCAGCAAGGAGGAACAGACTGTGAATTTTATTCAGGAGTTACAACCCGGTGTCCTCAGACAGAGCAGCGAAGCAAAAGCCCCACTCTCCAAGTCAGGGATCTCCTCACACTAAGCAGACATGACATTAGGTGCCACCGTGTTTCTGGTACCCAGGCAGCACACCTGTCTCCTCCTCACTCTGCCGAACCAGGGCTGAATTGAGGGACAGGGAGGGAGACACAGGGACACCCCACGAGCAGTGCAGGCGGTGCAGAAAAGGGCAGTGGCTCTGCATTTGCCCTCTGGTCACAAGCCCAGACCAGCTGCCTGCAACAGCAAAAGGGCCAGGACTGGTCCTACAGCAGCTGCCATCACCTCCGGTCCCCAATCGCATCCAGGGTGTTCAGCAAGGGACTGTAGGCTGCAGTGACAGATCACCCACGTCCCCAGCAGGGGCCACTGTGACATTAAGGAAAGCCAGACTGCTAGGCATGGGAGGGGGCGTGAGCTTCAGCTCCTAACAATAGCTCAGGGCCTCCTTGGAGCATCTGCCTTCCTCCAGCGCAGAGGCTCAGGACTCCCGAAAGGAGCTGGTGAAGAAGAATGGCTCTCTGTGAAGAGTGAAGAGGGCTGGGGATTTTCGCTGGGGATTTTCACTGGGGGGCAAGGTGCTGTCGTGCACTGCAGTATGAAAATAAAGATATAAATCAGAAATTAAAAGCCTGGGGTGGAGTGTCAGGATCACATCCTCAAACTTTTGGCTTGTAACAGCTACAGAAAGAGAGAGAAAGACAGAAACAAAATCAATGGCAGGAAAAAAAGCAACTGAGCATGAAGGGGAAAGAGAAAAACAGGAAAAAGGGAAATGACAGAGGAAATAAGAACAGAAGAAAAAGAAGAGAGATGAGGAGTGAGAGTAGAAGAACAGAGAAAAATGAAGGAAAATTTTGTGTGATTAACATACACTGACGCTTAAGAAAATAACATTCAGGTCCCACAGCCATGGACAAGGAGGCTCTCAGAGGGAAGAGGAATGTCAGCCGGAAAACAAGTGCCCTTCACCGGGACAAAGACTGGCACTGAGCACCTCTAGTTTAACAAACCCACAGTTTTTGTGTATGAGAGGAATCCTCCTCTGAAAGGTTTCTGTACCCAGCCCCACACACGCCAGCCAGGCAGCCTCCCTGAGCATTAGGAGGCAGAGCACAGAGGCTCATTTTGCACACAGCTGTGAGAACATCTGGAGTGGGGACTGGCTGCTTCTGCTCTGCCTTCACCATCCTCTCTCACTGTGCTTTCACCCTGCAGAGGTGGTGCAGGAAGAAAAGCCCAGCGAAGCAACAGCAGGGAGGGGGAAAAATCACAGGTTGCCTTCTGCAAACCGCTCTTGGGCTGGCAAGCAAAGGAGCTGCGGACAGAAGTCTGGAGAAGCTATCTGGCATGTGTGTCAGGCAGACACGTGGCAGACATCCCCCTCTTCCCCATTCCACCCCCTGCCTGCTTTGTATTCATTTCCACCCCTCTTCATTTCTCCCAGCTGCGCTCTCCTTTTTGCTGTCAGAGCCTCCAATCCGGAGCTGTAGGGCCTGCTTGGTGGGTAAAGGCATACATAGGATAAGAATCAGAAAATACACTTTAGGAATGAGTCAACCTCCCCCCCCTCCGTCCTCTCCCCAAGCTCTACAAACCAGGGCCATACCCACAAGAGGGAAGTGATTCACTCATGCAGAGCTCAGGCTGGCTGGAGCTGAGAGTGTGGACAGGTAACATACCTGCAGAAGAGGAAAAGTGAGGAGCAGAGAGAGACATGGCCCCAGGCAGGGACCACTCTGAGCCCTGGGGTGCAAAGAGAGCAGAGGGAAAGATCCTGGAGGCTGGGGCTTGGGGTAGGGTGGGAGGCAGATGGCAGTGCTGGGATGGATGCGGAGGGGTGCAGGAGGTAGGGTGTAATTCCAAATAGATATGACAGTCTGCAAATAAAAATATAACTGTAAATAAACAGTTTAAAACACAAAGCATCAGCCACAGTAACATCTCTCCTCTGTCAGCTTTTTCTCCAGAGACCCCAGCTCCTGGAGAGGACTGTCCCCACACCCCACATCTGCTCTAATCCTTCCCTGCTACTAGCTGTGAGTTCTCACCAGAAAGGTGGATGGGTCTATGCTTGGGGGAGTTATTTTTATCATTTTCCTCAAGGACTTGCTGCACCTTTCTCCTCTGCTTCTGCTTCTGCCTCTGCCTCCTCCTCCACCTCCTGCTCTTCCTCCTCCAGGTCCTCCTCTGTACTCTGTGGCCCAGCATGCAGGACAAAGGGAAGAAAGAGTGGAGATACTTGCAAGATAAGCCATGGCATTAATATCTACACATAAGCAAATAAAGCAATAGTCATGAAATTGGAATAAAAAGGAACCTTTCCCTGTGGCCAAGATAGCTCTGGGTCAGGGAGCAAAGAGATTTCTCTTCCTCTGGAGCATCATGTCAGGACTATCTAACCCACTTTTAAGTGCTGTGATCCCACTGTCCAACAACTGCCATCAGTTCCCTGTGCTCCTTCCTGTATCCTAGGTGTCTAAAGGATGTCAGGCACTGCCACATGTTTCTGTCCTTCCCTCAAAAAGGAAATAGGTGATCTCCTATAGCTTATGCTGAGACTCAGCCAAAGGAAAGACACCGCTGCAAAACCTTCACGGAAATCACACCCTAGCAGCAGAGTGACACACACAGTGTGGTCATGAGGAGGCATGAGGGGAATGTTAGAGTAGCATGAGAAATGCCAGGATCATTTGCTAAAGCCATTTGCCACACACAGCTGGACACCACCACTCTCAACACACGCACTCCTCCTTTTGGGTAATGGGTGTAATGCTACGGTGCTGAACACCATGACAAGCCCCTTTATTTCACCACTGAGATGCCCCACAGTCACAGTGGAGAGAGGAAAGAAAGAGGGAGTAAACAACAGCAAAGGATCTCACAGCCAATGGAAGCAGGGCCATAGCAAAGTTGGTCTTACCTTGGCTTTGTGGCTGGGCTCAGAGCTCAGGCCACTGGGGGAGTTGTACAACTCTTTGGAGACAATGCACAGGAATTCAGTCTGATCCTCATTGCCATAGTTATAGGATGACCCAATGTTCACAAGCTAGAAAAGAAGAGAGCAAGAATCACAAGTGCATTTTACTGCAAATATCCACTTCACCCGGGGAGCAAGGCAGAAAGCCTACCATGCAGCATGGAGTCCACTCACTACCCTAAATAGAAAGGCCTCATAACTAAGCTGAGGAGGCAGTACAGAGAACCAGGAGAGGAGTCACGCAGGATGCAAAATAGCCTAACCTCACATAGCATCGTCTAAACTTCTAGAGAGGAGGAAAGAGAACCAGTGTGTCAGCACCATCAATTGCTGACCCATTATTATCAGAGAGGGAAAGTGCCTTGTTTGGGGAATGTATGGTATCTATGATCTTTTCCCCAAAAGACAACTCCTGCTCAGCCTCCCCTGTCCTCTTCATACCTGCTCAAAGCGCCATCCATCTGACATAGTGGAAACCATCTGAGCGAGCTCTTCTTCCTGGCACTGTAGCACACGGTAGACATGCTTAGAAGGCACCTGACAGCAAAATTGCAGAGCATGTTGACAGCAGTCAGATGCTAAAGGCTGTTGCCTTCCTGCAGAAGGAAGTGCTAGTATCCCTTCTTAACAGACCTGTCCCCTTCCCCATGTCCCAAGCTGAAGAGGAGTGGAAACCACAACCCAGCTTTCTACTGTGATGTTGTGAGAAGCAAGAACAACAGTATCTCTTTTGGAAAGAAGGAATGAAGCTGAGAATTTCCTGTATTGTTCCCAGAAGATACTGGGTTCTTTCAATGGGGAATCTGTATTTGTCATTACAAAGTCATGTATGTAAATGCCACAAATACTGATGGGGCTTTGTGAGTGCAAAGTGACTCTGCTGCTGGAGGCTTACAACCTGAGGCAGACAAGATGAAAAGTGAGATGTGAGCCAGCACTCCCAGAAGACAGATTTGCAAAGGTTACTGGGCAGAACAAGATGGGATTGTGCCACAAAATTGATTCCTCGTGTCTCATTGTCTGCATTTGACTCTTTCACAACATCACTTCACCTGTTCCCTCCAGGTTTCTCTTCACTGTATAAAAATTTTGCTGTAGACATTAGCACATAAGCTCTAATTAGATGATTCTTTCCATTCCTTGCTACTTCTCCCAAGTCTGCTCTTCTTCTAGACTCATTTCTCCCTTTCGACATCCCTTCTTTTGCCCATCCCACTCTATCTTTCCTTGCCATTTCTCTCTATACCTGAGTTACTGTGTAGTCCTTCTCCTCCAGTCGATCTTTGATTATTCGGATTAAAGGACCAATGTTGTAGAACTCAGCTTCTTCTAGGACTCCTGAGAAAGAGAGAAGGACCAAAAAGACAGAAATTTAGCAGCCCATCTTTGGTTTTTGGTTTGCAAAAGATCACTTCTGAATTTTCCAAGGTCCATAGAGAGAAATGACACTGCAGCCTCACTTTTATAACAGGTTTCTTTTGCTCGAAACTCTTAGTGCAGAATTGAACCTTGGCTCTCTGCATTGCGCTTCTAATGCTCACCTCGACTTCCTTATGCTGCCTGCTACTACAGAAACAGGCACTGCAAGTGAAGGCTTGTGCTGAGGACCACTAATACCTTTTCCAGATAGCTGGCCAAAGAGAAAAAATGTAGGCTCCAACCTCTCTCAATGACCACTAGATATAACCTTGTTCAGGCCCTCTTCTTAAGTCAAGGAATCACAGCTTCTTCTGACCTTGTCACCAAAGACCCTAGAAAATCCCAGCTTTCCTCCTTGGCCAGTTGAAGTTGCACCCACCTTCCAGCCCCTATGACTTTAGATGACCTTCGGCCCTCTCCCCTGTGCTTCACCTCAAAGCAGCTAAACAGAGAAGTGTTTAATTTTTTTTATCTGTGGTGTCTGCATCCATTACCTCTTTTGAGACTCACATTTTTTGCTAACAAGCCTTCATGAAAAGGGAGGTGGGTTCCCAGAGGGTCGGTGAGGGAAAGGTGGCTAGGAGCCAGCACTCACATGTCCCCAGGATAGTACATAGACAGTGACAGTGGGGAAGACTGATCCTTCACTACCTGACACACTCAGACCTTTTTTGAGTCTCTCATTCAGCTGTGAATCATCTAAAGGGTTAATTTTATGCCAGCCGGAGTGTCTGCAGCAGGAACAGAAGACAGTGCTAAGGTATGAATGAGACTCACATTTATGGTTCAGATTTGATGTTAAAACCTGAGGGTGAACTCTGTCTGACCTGAGAATTACAAGAACTATCAAATAAGGAAACACCTCAGAACTGTGTTTACTACAATTCTGTGCCATTTCTTAGATATATTTTTGGAATTGTAACTCATAAGATGATTCTGAAGAAAACTTTCCTTGCATTAGGTAAAAATATGTAAGAGTGAGAGAAGCAAGAAGACTAATGAACATGCCGAAACTGTGCTTGGCAAGGGCTGGACAGCACAGCCTGTCTTTGGAATTGGCTCCTTCTTAGACTCTAGCATCCAAAAAATAACGAGGCATTGGAGACTGCTGACTGGGAACACGGTGATGTTACTGAGTTATCCTATTGTACCCCCTGTCAAACTCAAATGAGGGATTGGTTTGTCTGGTTTGCTCTACTGGAATTGCTGCAGTCCACAACCCATCAGAGCACTAGTAGCAGACATTTCATACCACTGATTAATGATGGACTTTATTACAGTCAGTAGAAGAGATGAGCTTGGTTTTGTTTGGTCTTCTGGGGTTTCATTCATAATCAGAAACACTCGATCATTAGCAGGAAACTCAGTCACAGAGCCTGGTTAAAAGTGGCTGAGGAACAAGTAATAAAATGGTTTATTGAGACTGAGAGATCTTGCCTACTCCTGTCTTGGTGACATCTCTGCTAAACAAACAGTCCTGAAGCCACAACACCTGTAGGATGCTTTTCTCACCTACTCCAGACCCCTTTGTTAAAGAAAGCATCAGTATGCTTTTAAAGAGCTTCAGGGATAGCCCTCCGAAATCCCACCACATCGACCAAAAGCAGAGCGAGAGACAGCAAGGTCAACAAGTCCTACTGTGTCCTAGCTACGGCAGCAATGTTCAATGGGAAGTTTCTAAGCTCCAAGACTCACCCTCTTCAGCCATATCTTTATCCAGAACCAGCTTCCCGTGACGGAGGAAATTCAGAATGGGTCCAAAGTAAGTGGGGTCCCGGTCTATTAGGTATGCACCAGTCTCATCCTAGCAACAGAGACAGATCACGAGGAGAAAAATCCCATAGGAAATTTGCAACTAACCCTCAAATGCTGCAGACTATAAGAAAATACAAACCTAAACAAAACCTTCCACTATTTTCCTTGGAAATCATGGGCCCCTGGGAGTACCTAGCCAAGCCAGGCTAGCTTGGATTTTAACTTCTGTATTGGTACGCTCAGCATGCCCACCTCAGCATGGACCAACCCAGCTAAGAAAGCCAGAAAAACAGGCCTCAATCTCCTTCTGCAAGCATGCACACAGGCTTAGTGTGAAAGAGCAGAGAGCCCCCTTACAGGGGCAAGGCTGTCAGGCAGATACAGCTGGGAGATAGACCCAGGGATTGCCGGGTGATAGAGGTGGAAGAGCATGGGCAGAGGGGAGTTGGCTTCTCTTTTCCACAGCTTGGGAAGACAGGTGCCATGCTACCACATAGCAAGGTGGGATGTGGCAAGGGGAAACCCTTCCCGGGAGAGTGGGCAGAACGAGAAGGCATTTTTCATTCAGTTACTCCTGCAGCTGTCGGGGTGCGGCTCCATCTCTGCATCCCTGCATCCCTCCCCATGCTCGGTGGGGCTCGGTGCGGGAGGCAACCCAGCTGCCTTACCCGATCCGACTGCAGCTCCTCACCCTGGCACAAGCGACACAGGAAAGATTTCTGCTCCCGACACAGGGTCTGCCTGGTGGTGAGGAAGACGGTGCCCCCCACATTGAGCCTCACCCACTTGGCGTGGGTGCCAGCAGGAGGTGGGATGTCCCAGGTGCAGCGTAGCCCTACGGCGCCCTGCATCTCCTCCCCGCCCTCCATCCTCATCTTCATCCCCACCCCCACCCCACCCCTGGCGTGCAAGGACTGCCGCAGGTGCTGCCTGCTGGAGAACGCCGGGATCTGTAGTTTATCTGCCTCTCCCTCCGCAGAAGCCGTGTTTCCGGGGGGGGGGGGGGGCAGGGTCCTCGTTGTGTTCGCCAAGGGGGTCCCAAGGGGAGGAAGGATGCTCTGTGCTGGAAGATACCTCTGCGGATATTGGGCGGGGGGGACGACAGACAAACCTGCAGCTCTGATGTGCCCTGGCTTTTCCCCTGTTCCCATTTTCGCTAACCAAGGCACCTCGGAGGTGCAGGGTATTATGCAAAAACCGTCAGCATTTATTTTAATAGACATGCATAAAAGGGTGCTGGGAACTGTAGTTTTCCCAGCAGACTGTCCCTGCAATGAGGACTGCTGTAATGAAAGGGGCTGCACCTCACTGCATGACCCCAGCCCTGCGGCTGGGAGTCTGCCTGCTTCCAGTCCTGAGTATTGCCTGCAAGGTTTGTTGGAAGAACAATCTGCTCCCTGGCAGCCAGCAGATTAAGCCCATCCACGCTGTGCTCCACAGCTTTCCCTTCAGGAGGTCCATTACCTCAGGCTCACAGCTCGGTGCTGCATCAGTTGCCACGTTGCTCTTGCTGCAAAATGTGCAGACAGTTGCCTTCTTGCTAACATATGTAGGGACACTTCTGGGAACTGTATCCTGGATCTGCATGAAGTGTTGGCAGGGGGCAGGAATAATTTTTCTTCCAGCTCAGAAGAGTTGCTGACTCAGCAAACTCCCCCCAGTACTGCTCTACCAGCACAAACCATGCCAGACAGAGACTCCTTGCATCCTCTCCCTGCTTCTGCCATTCCTGTTTGTGCTTGGGCAACAGAGAGTTCATATTTTAACTTAGCTTTGTATAGAGTTTTACCCCTGCCCCAGGCCCATCTCTCCTGCTGAGGCTGATGTGCTGTATCCGAATCCAGCCCTGCCTCTGCCATTCTCTCCTGCCAGGCAAAGCTCAGCAACTCGTGCCCCGTGAGACTCTGTTCAAATGCACTCCTGGGCATGCACACAAACTGAACGAACTCTCTCTTCAGCAGTTCTGCTTTTCCCACTCCCACCTAAGCACAGACGCACCAGTACCTTGAGCATATCAGGAATGTACATGAAAGGCTGATGTTTCACCTGAGTGTGGCCCAAAACCTTCCTTCACCTAAGTAAATTTCTGGATCTTCCTTGTCAGAGTCATATAGAACTGCAGAAACTCCATAGTGCCTTGCAGACACTTTATTGTTCTCTGACTTAGATCTTTGTGTCTTTTGAGGTGGGGATTTATTGGAGAAAAGGGTGGATAAAGAGTAAGATTATGTTTTATTCCTATATTCCCTTTCTTTTCATCCTTCCCCCTTCTTTTACTTATAAATCACTTTCTTTTATCATTACAGGGCATATAGGCAGCATCACCCTTCCCCTAAATCACCCAGGATTTCTTTCACAAATATGGTGTAACTGTGTACTTTGCTCCTTCTGCGGAGGAGTGCAAAGGGGAGGAAAGGAAGAAAGAGTAACAAGGAAAAGGTTTTAAGATTGCTGACCTCCAGCTATTTTAAGCACAGGAACAGTTTAGCTGTTGCAGGTTGTAAATTTAAATAACTCTGAATCTCCTTGAATTTACAGCAGGAGCTGGACAGCACAAGAGTGACCAACAGCAGGCAGAGGACGAAAAATTATTTTTTCCTAACTGTATGAAGCAGATTTTGGCCCAGATTAGTGCCTAGCCCGTGGATCAGCCTCCACTGAGCCGTGGTATACATCAAAGATGCTCTCACTAGCACTAACCTGAGCTGAAGCATTACATAATGCAACACAGCTCTGGGTTGTGGGACTGCTGCTCTCCTGTTTGTGTCTCTGAGTCAAACCATGGCAAATTTGGCTCTGGCGTGCAAGGGATGCAGGACCCTGCCTGTGCTGGCCGTAGCTCTAGCAGAGAATTAGGGTGAGCACTGGGGCTCTCTGATATGAATGCAGCGGTTGGGAGTGGCAGCCTTACAGCCTCTTATCTATCCCTCCAAGAAATACGCCCTACCTTTGTTTTCTTCCTTCTATCAAGGTTTCACCCTGTCTCCTTTTCCTCCTCTCACAGGCTCTCAGCCTCTTCCTCCTTTTTAGGCCTAGTCTCTTGATTTTGATGCCTTCTCTGGAGTCTTCTCTGGAGGCATCCAAAACTCACCTGGACGCAATTCTGTGCAACCTGCTCTGGGTGAACCTGCTTTAGCAGGAGGGGTGGACTAGATGATCGCCAGAGGTCCCTTATAACCCTGACCATTCTGTGTGATTCTGTGTGATTCTTTCCCCACCTCTCCCCTGCCAGTGCTGCTCTCGGGTCAGAGATGATCTTTAGTCAGAGCACAACTTCTTCAATCAACACCAGCCTCCATCTGTGGCCAGCACTGCAAGTCTTGCTCACCTTAAGACCATGGTGTGAAAGGTTAGTTGGTAAATCTAAGGAGGTTTACTATGCGTAAGGGAAGAGGTCAAGGTACATCACTCCCAACCCCAGAACTTTCTTTTCTGCAACATACAGCACAAACTTTAATGGACAGCCCCTAGACCAGCGCGTTCCCCGTAGTATGGGAAACTCCTCTTTAGGAAAAGTCCGTCAGGGGTGAGCTACCAACTGAAATGCTATGACGAGTCAGTGGTGTAGGGCAAATACCAGCCTGATCGGTACACCATCGCCAGATATAGCTCTGAGACACAACTAGCATGCCCTTGTTAAGGTCCATTACAGTCAAGCAATAGAACAGAGGAGAAACTCTGATGTTGTGATGAAAGTGTTGGAGTGGGTTCAGAGAAGGGCCACAAAGATGACCAGAGGGATGGAGCACCTCTGCTATGAGGACAGACTGAGAGAGTTGGGGTTGTTCAGCCTGGAGAAGGGAAGACTCCAGAGAGACCTAATCGTGGCCTTCCAGTATCTGACGGGGCTACAGGAAAGCTGGGGAGGGACTTTTTACAAGAGCTTGTAATGATAGGATGAGGTGGGATGGCTTTAAATTGGAAGGGGGAAAATTTAGATTAGACATTAGGAAGAAATTCGTCATGCTGAGGGTGGTGAGGCACTGGCACAGGCTGCCCAGGGAAACTGTGGATGCCCCATCCCTGGAGATGTTTAAGGCCAGGTTGGATGGGGCCTTGAGCAGCCTGGTCTGGTAGGAGGTGTCCCTGCCCATGGCAGGGGGGTTGGAACTGGATGGGCTTTAAATCCCTTCCAACCCAAACCATTCTATGATTCTATAATTCTGCGATTCTATGAAATAAATTTAAATAATCAAATAGCTGTTCCTCCTGCTTTAATGACAATACATAAAACACATGCACAGAAACAGAGAGACAGGAGCAAGCAAGAGTTTACATGAGGCAGTGTGATTGTTTAATGCCGCACAGCCCCACTGAGTACCCAGTTAAGCATAGCACAGATAGACTGGGGGCAGGAAAAGCCACTGGTAGATAGGTGATGGCCAAGGGCTGAGCAAAACAGAGCAGGAGTTAAACTGAGAGTTTCTTGGTTGAGCAGCCAGCAGGCCTGCAGTGCAAACCTGCAGAAAGCTACACATGCTGCAGCTCTCCATACGTATATTGCAGCGTGACAAGTCAGCTGAGCACGTGGCATTCAATGCACCACTGACATTGTGGAGCTGCTCCTAGGGAATTGTTGCACTGTAGAGCATCAGTGGGAGCAGGGATCACTGTGTGTTGGCACAGATAGTGTCACTGTTCTGGCAGGCAGGGAACACACGTCTGGGATTAAACTTGCATGATAATTTAGTTAATGAACACACTGTGACATGAGGCACCAGAGAAGAAACCATCTCCACTCTCTTCTCTATAGGAACTGTGGAGGACAAGTAATGCTCTGACATTTGCCATTAAGCCAACAGTCAACCAGAAGAACAAAACTACCTACACTGGACTTGGGGGTGGCAGGAAGACAGTTCACTCATAGCCAACAAAGCCCAGCTTGACTGCCAGCTGAGCCAGGCAGAGCTGGAAGACAAAGGTCCCCATGGCATGCAGGTGAGCAAATCTTTCTCCAGCTCCTTGTGCTCCCTGTGGTCTGTGTGCAATGTACCTGCATTCAAAGTAGTGTGTAAAGTCTATGTGTGTATGTGGACCACTTAGCACCTCTGCTGGAAAAGTGCTGGGAGGAGGAGAGAAAACACATAGGACCCGGTTGTGTGCTGGGACTAGGAGAGACAAGAGGAACCAGAAGAGCCCTCGCAGGTAACGGTGATTACCATTGCTCACACAGTGGTTGTTAGTAGGAAAGGACAGCAGTAATGGCAGAAGAAGGGCTGATATGGGAAAGTTCACAGGGGAAAAAAAGGTTTGCTGGGAAATGAAGTCTGAAACAGTGAAACCTGACTGCTAGGTAACAGTAGGGAAGGAAAAGGAAGGCAGGGCATGAAGAAGATATGTGAGGAACAAAGGACTATGGGATTGCTGTTAGAGAACCATGGACCAGACTGTTATCACAGAGTCCAAAACTGCTTCAGGACAAAAGTATTACAGATAGTAAAATACACTAATAAACCAATGAAGAGTTTACATGCTGGCCTGGGATTATCAAATTTATATAGTAAGCTGTAAAAGCTTCAGTCTCAAGTTAGCCACAGGTCAATGTGACCCTCTTCCTACACCAGGGCTGTTTTTTAGGCTTCTTTTGGGGCACCATGAGCCCCATCCCACCAAAGATAGGCTATTCCCCCTTCCTTGTAGCAAATTTTCCACAGAAGAGTCATGAACATTAGTGATTTGCATTCGTATCCACTTCTCCCCTTCCCAGTTTCCAGTTCACATAGGAAACCCACCCACTGAGTCATGGACATAAAGATCTGCAGAACATTTATAGTCCTGGTGCAAGTCCATTCAGACGTTCCATATGTCCAGTAGCATATGTTGTGGCTCAAAATAGTTTTTTGCAGTCTCCAGGCTTTGAAAACATTGTCTCGGTCTCCACAATGTTGCCAGTGCTTTGCCTGCAGCATGAGAACAGATCTCAGCTAAAAGGAGGGAGAATACCAAAAGGCTCTCTTGGACGGATTTTTGATATATGATGTCACAGGGCATACCCTGGTAAGACAAAATATCTTGTTGTGGGGAAGAAGTTCTCCATTTCTCCTCTATGGGGAAATCAAGGCAAAGCTAAGCATCTGTTAAAAGATTTGCCAAAAGCTGGGGAATGGAAGAATCACTGAGATTTTGTGGTTCAAAACCCATCTGGGAGAATTAAGAGTACTGCCAACCTTGGCACATACCAGAGAGGGGGAAGGGCACTGCTGAATGTCACAGAGCCACACAGTCAAAATGTAGAGCAAGGGGAGACAGAGGAAAATCTTGCACTCAGTTTGCCATCTCCAAGTGGAAGGCTGGGCTGCACCAGACACCTCCCCACAACACACAGGACAGAGAAAAGCAGCTCAAGACTCAAGAGGAAGCAGAGGAGATGCCAAATGACCCCAGGGACTGCTAGGGTCAGCAGTAAAAAAGAAATAGAATACTTAACCTGCACTGCCAAATGTTCCAGAAGCAACAGAGCAAAAGCCAGCCCCTGCATCCATTGGAAATGATTCACAAAGTCTGTAAGAATGTCAATTTTCTCTAATAACTGAACTTTCCTGGAGAAACAGCAGGTACAGCCCTCCAGTTAGTCTGTTCTTACAGGCCTGGCCACATATTAACAAAATCAGCCTCACCTCCCAGCCGCACCCAGGGTGTTAAATTTAATGACCCACCACATGAAAGCCTCTTAGCTTGGCTGATAGTGGAAGAAGCTAGAAATCCTTAACTGAGAAGACATCACAAACCAGATCCTGCTATAAGCACCCACACCGGACCACACTGTACAAATACCTCTAACTTAAAGTGTTTTAAAAAGCAGCACCCTTGTTGCTCAGAGTGGGAGACTCCTCCGCAGTGTTTAGCACCACTTGCTGTTCCCAGCCAGTCACCCCAGCCAGTGCTTGTCCTCTTGTTTTCATATCAACAACATACTTAGGTTTGGAAAGGTTTTTCTAAATGCACTCAGTTACAGACTGCAATCAGATATCCTGCATGCCATGCTGATTACTTCCTTCCTTTCCCCTACAGGAAACCATTGCTAGAAAATTACCCCACTTGGAATAAAGGTATTGCTACCAGCCTTGAATTACCTGGGTGGGGAAATTCATAAAGCATGAGAATAGAAAACCTTTTCCTAGCAGGGAGGAAAAGAAAATTAATTAAAGCATCAATTATATCCAGAACCAAAGTCTTTGAACAATTTGCAGAGCATGCAGTAACCTGAAAACTGCTTTGAGAAGTCTAAGCCCAAAGAAGTAAATGGAAGCAGGCAAATATAAAGGTTTATTATTTTATCCAGACCTGTGTCTTGCACTGCCTACTGAAAGGTCACTTGTTTCAGATCCCTGTGCACTCTGTATACTCGGCACTTGTTGTAATGCTGGCCCCAAGTCCTTGAAAAGCTGGGTTCTCAGACTGGATGTGAGTAGGGAAAGTGAATGCTTTCAGTCACCTGAAAAGGGTGGAAAGAAAGGGTCAGGCCACATGCACGGCTGGGGAGGACAGAGGAAGAAATAATCTGGGCAGTGAAACTCTAGCTCCACAGGAGGCGAGTGGAAATGGAAGTTGTGTGCATGCAAGCCAAGTCCAGGAAAAACCCAAGGCTTCAGCCAACAGAGGCCAAAAGATATGCAAAGAATAATCCTCTCCAGTAGGAAAGGATTCAGCTGTTCTACTTGGCGGTTAGGAGCGGACCCTGCCAATCTGGGACCATAAGCATCCATTGTAACCCATAGAAAGGACAGCCCCATCATCTTCAGGTATCCACAGGTACCTGTTGCTGCAAGGCCAAGAACAGAAACCACCTCATTAACTTTTTGGTTTGGTTTGGTTTTTGGAGAGGAGAAAAGCCAAGAGAGAACAAAATATTGCATATTGTGCAGGGATACCCAGGGGGATTTCAGCTCTCAAATATAAGACAACAGTCTTGGGGAAAAATACTTGCTGTTGTGGGCTATTTCTCTGTAGGTTTCAGTTCCTGCAGTTTATTTAAGGTAACATGGTAAGACTCATGGAAAGAAGGAAAACACATATGCAGTCCAATTTTCACCACATGAATTGCATCCAAGCTTTGAAAAGCAGAGATTTGACTAACATGGAGTTTTAGGCCAAAAAGCAAATGGGCAAGGACTGAAAGGAGGAAGATGGTGAAAAATCCCAAGACAGAGACAGGCAACTGTCTTTCCTGGGCCAAAGAGCTCACTGAGGGCAAGAGAATCAATTCTACTCAGAAGAAGGAAACATCTCATTTAAATCCTTAAGTCAAAATGATCCCATAAAAACAGAGTTCCTGGAACCACTCAAGCCACACTCACATAAGCTCCATTCAACAAAAAGACCTTGAAACACAGGTTTATTTACTCATTTTAATTCCAAATTTTTTTTTTGCCCCAAGGGGGACTTTGGACCACGGGGGTACAAAACTGACTAAGTACACATTGCAGTTAGAGTCTGAGTCCAAGCAAGTATTTGCATCTTTAACAGCTGTGTTTTTCCCCTAAGTTTTGCATTCAAAATAGTCATAAAATGCATGGATGGCTTCTAGGACAGAGGCAGAGAACAAGATTGTGAGGCACAGTTATACAAATATGACCATCCTGTGAGTGAACGTGGTGTAGTGTCCTGAGTCATGAGCTTGGCTTGACTCAAGTTACTTCGCCACGCTGCCATCAGCACTCTCCCCTCCATATGATGCTGTAAAAAAGTCACAGAATCACAGAACGGTTGAGATTGGAAATAACCTCAGGAGGACATCTGGTTCACCCACTTGCTCAAGCAAAGTCACTTATAGCTGGCTGTCCAGGTCATCTTCATGCTCCTAAGCAGCAGCGGTAAGGTGAGGAGAAAGTGCTGAAGCACCATGTGCCCAGACTTGTTACCCAACACTTTCACCTCACAACACTTAACCAGGAATACTAAACCCATCACTTCCAAATCTTATTTCAAGGCAAATTATCTTTGGACTTGATGATCTTGGAGGTCTTTTCCAACCTTAATGATTCTATGATTCCAAGAGCTGCACAGGTGGGAGACAACACAGCTTATGACCCTGTCTTCCCCTTTCCCTCAGAAATAATATTTTCAGGCTGTGCCCTCATGTACCATTCCACCCAGGCCCCATCGTACACAGCGACATCTGGTTTGCCACAGAGGTACGCGCCCAGAGCCACGTGGCAGGCAGTGACCCCAGAGCCACATGTGGCTACCACTGGCTTTAAGAGATCCACCTTCTTCTCCTGGAACAGACTGCGGATCTGCTCAGGGGTCTTCTCTAAGCCAGACTCCATGAGGAAATCAGTGAAGGGGATGTTCATTGACCCAGGGACATGACCAGGCTCGATTCCTGGAGGAAAAGCAATACGGACAGGAATTAACTTCTACCACCGTAGACAAATCCACAGCAAACCCCATTCTCCGATTCACTGGGAGGAATATTTATTGTTTAGTGTATTTTGTTAAAACAAATACATTTATTTGTGTTAGACCTTGCTTTACTAGATTACTGATGAGTCAGGAAAGACGGCTCTAACTTTCAGGTTACCACATGGACACAATCCTGTCAAGCTCTTTTCCTCCTCCCAGTTCCCTCCACATCTTCCCTGCATCAGAGCAAGCCACTCTGATGACGCACTTACTGAAGCACCTCCACAGGTCCTTCTGGGGAGGAAAAGTAGCACCAGTACACGAAGTATCAATGAGTATCTTTGAGGTGTATGAAAGCTACACTTCTCACCCCAGCCCCTCATAAGAAAAAAAAAAATACACTGCTTCCCCACTCCTGAATTTTCAAGGAAAGAGCAGCATTTGCTAGTCCAAAGGATACACTGTCTTAAATCCCATCCCATAAAGGACAACCATATTTCCCTTCACCAGATCTACAGGAATCAAACTGATGAGCACCTTAAATGAAGCCCCTTTTTACATGCCAGTGTCTCAGGAGGCACATTACCATCTCGGGGCTCTGGCTCTATTCCCCGGAATCGTCCTGCAGCGCGCGCATCCACTAATTGGAAGCGGTGGGAATCCAAGTTATCTAAGACGTCCTCATAAGTTTTCACCAAGGACTTGTCCAAGGAGGCATGGAACTCGGAGGGAGCTACCTGGCTTTTCCCAGAGCTCAGCGCATTCCCCTCTCGCTGCCAGTTCTTCAGGCCGCCATCCAGAAGGGAGACAGCCTCATGTCCAAAGGCCCGAAACATCCACCATACCCGTGGCGCTGAGAAGAGACCTTGATCGCTGCCATCGTACACCACAACATGGGAATCATTCCCCACACCTAGCTTCCCCACATACTCAGCAAAGTCATCAGCCTTGGGCAGCATGTGATCATAAGGTGAAGTACGGTCGCTGCACTGGTCGATGTCAAAGAAAACTGCACCAGGGATGTGGCGCTCCTCAAATTCCCGCTTCGGGTCGCGCTTCATCTTTGGCAAATACCAGGATGCATCCACAATTCTCAAGGCCAGACCAGCTTGCTGGGACTTGATGGCTTCTGAAAGCCATTTTGCAGACACCAGAGCACGGTAGAGGAGTTGTTGCGACATTGCTCCAAAGTTCTGGCTGAGACGACCTGATTTCTGGGATCTGCTGGTATCCACCTGACTGCAAATGAAAGAAAGATAGCAAATTAGAGACCAGTCTTACAAAATGCGATAGGAAGAACATGCACGTTGGGACCAAAGAATCATATCTGCACTGAGGTGCTGGCTAAGCCTGCAGTCAGGAGTTTGAAATGCCCCAGCCCCAAAACCAGAGAGTTGCACAGAGTTCAGCCCAAACCCTTCCCCAAGTGTGACAACTATGGCACAGCCCTGCCCAGTGCCACCCCCATAGCCTATCCGTCCTCGCCACCACCAGCCAGTGCTGACAGAAGCAAGAGGGGAGTGGGGCAGGTACAAGGACCCTGAGCTGAGGGGACCCAACTGCCAGCCAGCACTGCCAGCAGCAAGAGGGGAGTGGGATGGCCATGGGGACCCTAAGCAGAGGGCACTTGACCATCAGCCATTACTAAGTAAGAGGGGAGAGAGGTGGCCCTGAGGACCCTGAATAGAGGGGACGTGACCTCCAGCAGCACTGACAGCAGTGAAAGGGGAGCGGGGTGGCCCTGGGACCCTAACTGGAAGGGACCCAACCTCCAGCAGTGTTGAGAGCAGCGAGAGGGGAGTGGAGGACCAACCTCCAGCTATGGGGATCCTGAGTGGAGGGGACCTGACCTCCAACAGCGCTGACAGCAGCAAGAGGGAATTGGGGTGGCTATGGGGACCCTGAGCAGAAGGGACTTGATCATCAGCCAGCACTGACAGCAGTGAGAGAGGAGTGAGAGTGGAGGGGACCCGACCTCCAGCAGCACTAACAGCAGCAAAAAAGGGAGCGGGACAACCCCGGGAGCCCTGAGTGCAGGGCACCCAAAGACCAGCTAGCACTCACAGTAGCGAGGGAAGCGAGGCAGCCCCATGGACGCTGAGAAGAGGGGACCCGACCTCAAGCCACGGGGACCCTGAGCAGAGGGGACCTGACCTCCAGCAGTGCTGAAAGCATCATGGGGGGGTGCAGAGGGGACCTGGGGGCCCTGAGGGGAGGGGACGTGACCGCCAGCCAGCGCTGATAGCAGCAAGGGGCAACTGGGGTGGCCCCAGGGACCCTGAACAGAGGGGACCCGACCTCCAGCCATGGGGACCCTGAGCGGAAGGGGACTGGACCACCAGCAGCGCTGACAGCAGCGAGCGGGCCGGCCCCAGAGACCCTGAGCAGAGGAGACGGAGCTCCCCTGGCTGAGGCGCGGCCCCAGGGCAAGGAGGGGCTCTGCCTCACAGCTCCCGCCGCCCCCGAGCCTCTCTCCAGCCGCGGCCCCGCTGCCTCCCGCTGCCCCCGGCACCCACAGCCCCGGCGTCGCAGGTCCTCCCGCACAGCAGCAGCACGGGAAGCAGCGGAGCGGGGCCGCCCCGTACCTCCGCGCCGGCCCTCAGTCCCCGCCAACCATGGGCGTCCCGGGGCGGTAGACACGGCCCTCCCAGCAGCGCGCGGCCCGGCCCCGCACCGCCCCCTGAGGCAACACCTCCCACCCGCTGGGGGGGGGGTGTGGGGTGTGTGTCTCTGTCTGTGTGTCCCCGTGTCTGTGTGTCCCGGCCGGCGACACCGCCCCCGCCGCCATTTTGTGTTTGCGGGCGCGCGCGTGTATGTTCCTGATATAAGAAGTAGTTACTGTTACACAAAGTGAAATATTTTTATTTAAGCTAAAGTAGAGTTCAGTTTCATCTAAGTAACTGTATTTTTGGATGGTTAGTCAGAATGGCCCTCTAATAGCATGTTTTTATAGTATGTCTGGGTTTTTTTTTTCAAATACTGTTTTTCCAGACACTGCTCTTTGAGATATGATAATGCCTTAAGTATGGTCTGTGCTAAACAGCTGTGTCTTCTGCAATCATCTCTGTTTGCAGTCTTTCCCTTCTAAAATGCAAGGTCAGACAGACCTTAAAAAATTAAAATTAGTGCTTGGAAAGTAACAGAATATGCATAAGATATCTGGGAAAATTTGTACATCTGCATGTAAGTGGGAAATACATTCTGTCCCCAGCTCATCTTGCTACGTATGATTGATGGGAATCATTCCCTCACATGTCCAGCCCTGAATGTTGGCTTTCTAAAACTCGTTAAAACGAGTCTCAGAGAGTTTATTTGCCAGCGTTTTTGGTATCAGAGTTGAGTTTCATCTAAGTAACCGTATTTCTTGAAAGTTAGTCAGAATGGCCCTCTCATGGCATGTTCTCTTGATAGCGTGCTTGTTGGTTGTTTTTTTTTGAAATAGTGTTTCCCAGAGACTGTTCTTTGAGAACTGATAACACCTTGTGTTCAGTATGGTCTGTGCTGAACAGATGTGTCTCTAATCACCTCTGTTTGCAGCCTTTCCCTGTCTAAAATGCAAGTTCAGACAGAGCTGGCTCCAAAGCTCCAATTTGCAGAGATTTGGCCGTTGTGAAGTTCATAACATTAAAATTAGTCCTCGGAAAGTAACAGAATACACATAAGATTCCTGGGAAAATGTATACACCTGCATGTAAGTGGGAAATGCATTCTGTCCCAGCTCTTGTCTCATTACGCCTGATTGATGGAAATCATTCCCTCACATGTCCAGCGCTGAAATCAAGGATGCTGCTTTCTAAAACTCCAAAACGAGTCTCAGAGAGTTTACTTGCCAGCATTTTTGGTATTGGAGTTAAGTTTCATCTAAGTAACTGTAATTTTTGAACGTTAGACAGAATGTCCCTCTGATGGCATGTTCTCTTGTTAGCATGTTTTTTTTCCAATAGTGCTTCCCAGATACTGTTCTTTGAGAAATAATGCCTTTTGTTAAGTATGGTCCGTGCTAAACAGATGTGCCTTCTTTAGTCACCTGTTGGCAGTCTTTTCCTGTCTAGAATTGCAAGGTCAGACAGAGCTGGCTCCGAAGCTCCAATTATCAGAGATTTGGCTGTTGTCAAGTTCGTAACAACATTAAAATTAGTCCTTGAAAAGTAACAGAATATGCATAATATTCCTGGGAAAATGTATACACCTGCATGTAAGTGGGAAATGCATTCTGTCCCAGCTCTTGTCTCATTCCACGTGAATGCTGACATAAAAGGGACTGCTTTCTAAAACTCAAAAACGACTCTTAAGAGTTTATTTGCTGACTCTTTCAGCACCCCTTCCCGCCGCCGCCATTTGGTATATCAGTGCGCGTGCGGGCGCGTCCCCGCGGGCGCCGCCATTTTGTGCGCGCGTGTGCGCGCTTGCGGCGCCCCCTCCCGGGCCCGGGCCAGCTGCGATGGCGCTGCAGGTGCTGGGCAGACCGCTGGTGACGGCCAAGTGGCTCTCGGAAGCCGTGCGTGCCGGGCGCTTGGGACCTAGCCTGCGGATCCTGGATGCCTCGTGGTACCCGCCGCAGGAGCGGAACGCCCGGCAGGAGTTCAAGGAGAGGCACATCCCTGGGGCGTCATTCTTTGACATCGAGGAGTGCCGGGACAAGTCCTCGCCCTACGACTTCATGCTGCCCAGCGAGTCCCACTTCGCCGACTACGTGGGCAGCTTGGGGGTCAGCAACGACACCCACGTGGTGGTGTACGATGGGGACGAGCTGGGTACATTCTATGCCCCCCGTGCCTGGTGGATGTTCCGGGTCTTCGGGCACAAGGAGGTCTCCGTCCTGAACGGTGGCTTTAAGAACTGGGTGAAGGAAGGCCACCCCGTGACAGCCGAGGCCAGCCAGCCCACCCCGGCTGTCTTTAAGGCCAAGCTGAACACTGCCCTGGTGAAGACCTTCGAGGAGATGATGCAGAACGTGGGGTCCCTGCGGTTCCAGGTGGTGGATTCCCGCCCCGAGGGCCGGTTCCGGGGGACCGAGCTGGACCAAGGTAACGGCACCTGCTTCCTGCACCAGAGTGGGATGAGTGTCAATACTAGTCTGGGTGTAGCAACAACTCCCAGCCAGCAAACAGCTTTTCCTAATGCACAGGCATGCCTCAGCCTAACTCGTTGATTGACCCTAAGGAATCCACAGTTGAGCATTCGGATCGCAGTGCACTCACAGGTTGCGTTTCCAGCAGTTGGTTGTAAAGCTGCAGGAGGAAATATCAGAAAAAGTCTGCAGTCATTTGGCTTAAGGATCCACCATCCCACACCCTGCGGAAGTAAATCAGACAGAATGCAAATATAGGATCTGAGAGCTCCCAGGACTTTGTTCAGGGTCCTATCCAACACTAGCAGGCGTGCATAAACTATCAGTATTCATGCATGCACCTCTCACTGTAATGAATACACCAGCAAAAGCCCATATTTTAGGCAATACAGTAACCCAGGGGACATTTTTCTTCCTTGCTCTGGTTCCCAGCAAATTGAGAACTTGCTAGAGCTGATCTTTGCCCTTTTGCATTCTGCTGGCTAACAAGCTGAAGTAAGAAACGCACCAGACCCTTCCCAAATGTCTGGGCTGTCAGCCTCTCTCTTTTTGATGCCCTGCATAACAGGAACAAAATCGATTTTGTTACCCTGATCAGACCTGGAAACGCAAGCAGCAGGGGTGGGAGAAGTCCTGGGCAAGTGGGGACAGCTGATACAGCAATCCCCTAGCGTGAAATTCAAGCTGGTTGTTAAAGGAGACCCTTACTGTGTAATTTAACCCTTGGCATAACCCAGAGTAACCTCTTCTCCAACGGGAGTCGCAGAAGTGCCTTTAAAAAAACTTGAGTTTCAAACCAAAAGCACAGCAAAGCTCAGCAACAGGTTGCGGGGGGGTGGAGTCTGAGTTGAGCTCCATGCTGTAGGAGTGGGAATGCGGCTGGCCTTTGCGGTCCAGGGGCAGTGATGTGCTGCTGCTCGACATGTAGGTTGTCATTCTGTTCTGGCTGTTTTCTTGTGTGTGTGCTGCTGTGCAGCCATTGAGTGTGACACCGTGTTCCGAAATAAATTCCCACGTCTGAACTTCAGGAGCATTTAGCTGTAAATGGCTCTGGACGTGTGGTTTGCATAAGTGTCTACAGTGAGCCCCTCAAACACTCAACCTATGCAAGACCACATGTAAGGTGAGAAAGGTAACGGGAGTGGCAGAGGAGACTGTTGCAGGGAGAGAGGGGGAGTCAGGCTTATCACTCATTCTGTTTCTTCACCTACTGCAGCCCATCAAAATGAGAGTTGAATTTTAACATCAAGACATGAATGAAATGCTCCCCTCTGGAAGCTGGTGGATTTCACATTCTCCTCCCCAAAGCTGTCACCAGGTGACAAATACTGCAGCCCCTGATAGCATCTTGAGAACAGATTTTTCCTTTGAAATGAGTCAGCATGGAACGGTTTATTTGTGGTGGTCCAGTTTTGCTTCCCACAGCAGATCCAGCAGGATAAGCACTCCAGCTGCAGCTGCTTCTTCCACAGGAGCTTGACAGCCTTCTGAACTAGGGTAGCCAGTAGCCGCACCACAGCCAGCAGTGAGTAAAGGCATTGCTTACACCTAAAAGAGCAATTTGAAATCAATGCTGATTAATTCCAGGGGTCATCCAATCAGGAAGGAGAAGCATTGCTGGCAATTTATAGAAGAATGGTCTTGAGGTGAAGAAACTTGCTGTGTTCTCAGGTGATTTCAGTTTAATTATTGCCTCGGCCCTTGACTTCCTAATTAAGTCAATTAATCTCTCCAGTTCCATGAACTCCATCTCTAGAAGAGGCTAATTGCAACTGACTCTTTTGCCTCTTTAGTTTTTAATTTCTTTGCTGTAAGAATTAGTTGTCCCTGTTTTATTTTTGTGCAGCAGCCACCTTGTTGGGATTTAAACCTCTGTAGCATTTAAGGTAAGTCATAATACATGGCTAATTTTTAGTTGCTGAGAGAGGCTTATCAAGGTTGCCAGAGTGGAGAAAAATGGACAGCAATTCTGTAAGCCGGGGAGACCTTATAGCAGCCATCCAATACTTAAAGGGGGCTTTATCATTATAAGGGGGTGGATGTGGGGTGGGTGTTTGTCACGGAGTGCAGTTATAGGATGAGGGATAGTGGTTTGAAGCTGAAAGAGAGGAGATTTAGATGAAAGAGTAGGAAGAAATTTGTTGCTTTGAGGATGATGAGGCACTGGAACAGGTTGCCCAGAGAAGTAGGGGATGCCCCATCCCTGAGGGTGTTCAAGGCCAGATTGGATGAGGGTTTGAACAACCTGATTCAGTATGAGGTGGCCCTGCCCTTGGCAGGGGGCTTGGAACTGGATGATCTTCAAGGTCCCTTCCAACCCAAGCCATTCTGTGATTCTATGATAGGTCTTAAATGTAGATATTGCTTTGGATGAAAAAGCTCAAATGTTTGTGCGTGGTGTGCAATGTAAGCCCATCAGATGTGCAGCCCTGACCTGTGTAGCGAGTGGTTAAAGGTGGCTTTGCACAGTGCTGTGTTTCTAGAGGAACTCGTGTCTACTCACTAGCCATGATTCAGCAATGGACCAGCCCAGTTCTGCAAGGATCTGCTAATTCAGGCATTGAATGATGCAGGTCTGTGGAACCAGCCTGGACTGAATCAAACCCAGGCCATCCAGGGGCAGATGATATAAATAATTACATGATGGTTACCCATGCTGACTCTCTCTGAGTAATGGGCACTGGAAACTGAGGAGCAAGAATTACAGCTGAACAAACGCATACAAAAAAGCTGCAAATTTCTGAGTTATTTTGCAGACACCTGAGAAAAGAGAGGGAAGTTGCCAGACTGGCAAACCCAAAGTCATTTCATGAGCTTCCAATTATTTTTCTTCTCATTGTCAGCCCTTTGGTAGTCTTTGTTTCCCTTATGTATACGTAACTCTTAAGGTTTTGCCCATTTTCCCATCTCTCAGTCCTCCCTGCCCCAAACATAAAGCTTTTACTCAACTTGAATGTTCAGTGCGAGTGAGAATGAAATGTTGCTGCTTCTTCCCTCTCTTTTTTAAGTGGAGTCTGCAGCTGGGAGTGGACTGGCTCTCCTTTGACCACGAAGTAATACTCAAGGCAAAACATGGAGAGTAAGAGACTTCATCAGAGTCTGTTTCAGCCCGCAGGAACTTGCAGTCCAAAGCTGTGCATTGATGTGACGAGTGACAACCCTCAGCTGCCAGAATTAGCACCATGGCCCTGCTTATTCTTGGGAGTTGACTCCTGTCTGTGTATGCACACGGCATTTTGATGCTGGTGGCAAAGGCCTTTTGATCTGACCGCAAGGACTTCTCAGGGAGCTGGCCAGGACCAAGCGTAAAAGCTTTCCTTCCAGTGAGTTCATGGTAGGTTAGGCAAGATCACCAGTGGTCGCTTCCGAGCCATACACTTTGAATGGAAGAGATAAAAAAAGAAGCAACAGAGGAGGCATTTGGAAAGGAACAGCTCTCTGCAGCCAGCCAACTCCAAAACCATGGGGAGTTAAATGTGGACAAGACACATCTTTTGTCTTTTTGACATTAAGAAATTCCACCTGGAGCTTTCATTGCAAAGGGAAAGGCTTGAGTAAAGAGGCTGTAGTGTTAGCTAGATAAATAACCAACAAAAGAATATGTATTTAAGCAGAGAATCTTAACAGATGTGGAAAATGGGATTAAGCCATGAAGAAGGTAACACATTACAGGTTACAAATTGTGAGGGAGGATTGCCAGAAGCCAAGCTGAGTTGAGACTTGGCAGAAGGAATTAAAACAAATAACAGAAACGGCTGAAGTAAAGTGAATAAAAAGAGAACAAGGGGAGAGAGAGTAAATAGGGTTGCTATGCAGTTAGCAGGGGTTCTAGATGAGAGATTATTTATGTACAGCCTCAGAATTATACTGAATCTGTGCTACCATTTTTTTCTTCTGAGAATAAGTCTGCAACAATAGGGAGAGGAGTAGCAAGAAGAAGGGGAAAGAAGCAGGAATGATCAGTTCTAAAGAGAGAGATGATTCTGAAGAGGGAATATAACCAAAAGACAGCTGTGTGCTCAGCTCTGTGAGGCAGACATTCTCCATCCCAAATATGTGTCAAAAATCAGTCATGTAACATCGCAACGCCACGAGGCCAGAATTTAATAAACTTCATTGGAGGATTAGAAACAGGATATCCTGCAGGATGGAAACACTAGCAAAAAAGGTGTGTGGATTTAGGATAGGAGGTACAACATAGGCAGCTGTTGATCTATTATCATAACATGGATAAACTGGAAAGCTTTCAAAAAACTCTTCAAGAAAGTTATCTGAAATGAAGGCAAAATTGAATACAATACCTTGGTAATCTTGTACTGCAGCTGTGGGCTCTCTTTCCTTGCCAACAGAATTGATTTGCCAGGCAAGAGAAATGGGTACATGCATGCCTGGAAGTTACATCTGATCTTTTCTTCCAGCTGTTGGAAATACCTATGATGCAGACTTGTTCCATTTGAACCTCATTAATACTTAAGACATAATATTAGAGAGGCAATTATTAGTTAGCACAAGTACTGTTAGATTTCCCAAAAAAGTGACTGAAGAGGAGATAAGGGAGATCAGAATAGCTTGTGCTCAAAGCAGATCTGTGGGGCTGGAAGTTGCCAGCATGGTCCCATCATTACACTTCTGTTTTGTTTCATACTTTTCTGAATCATCAAGGCACTGAAAACAGGGAGTTTCTACAGAAATGTGCTGCTGGCACAGCCTTGGGAAGGTTTAAATGATTGCATGGGGAGTATTGTGTGCGATAGCACCTGCAGCAATAGAAGTGACAGGAAGTATAATGCTATAGAGAACAAGGTTGGATGCTTTGTAGCCCAAAACACTTCATAGCTTCTATTTCTCTACAGTTTGAAGATCCACATTTGGAAGTAATAGAAGAGGATAAGACTTGGATGAGTTAATTGGGTGCAAGAACCCGAGATGCAATTTGGCCTTGACAGCAGCAATTGTTAACCTCCTGGCTACCAGTCGAGATGCGAGGAAATGCCACTTCCTTCCACCAGAAGCCTGGTGGTCGCTTACAACTGTTTCTAGGGTGGTCAAGGCAGTGAAAAGTGAATCTATCGAGCTCTTCCTGTGTTTAGGCTGAGGGCATGAGGTTGTTGGAGCAATAAAATAAAGGAAAGGGAGAAAAAATATTTCATCTGCAGGGCAGTGTGTTAGCTCAAGGATAAAGAATGTATGGACTGACTGTGGTGAACTTAATGTTGCAAATGAACATTCTTCCTCACTTGAGACAGGAGGTGCCTCAGTGAGAAGTTTAGTGAATCCGAACTCGTTCCGAGATGGGTGCTTTTATGAAAAGGAGCCCATAAAGTCATCTCAGTAAT
Organism: Neomorphus geoffroyi; assembly: GCA_033558235.1. Taxonomy (NCBI): domain Eukaryota; kingdom Metazoa; phylum Chordata; class Aves; order Cuculiformes; family Neomorphidae; genus Neomorphus; species Neomorphus geoffroyi. Next base: position 17,697,372 of record JAUMJM010000021.1, on the reverse strand, counting down.
AGCTGTGAGCAGTAAATGCAGTTTTTACAGAATTTCTCATCTTCCGCTTGCAGACTGAAAGCACTGGTTTCTGACTCCAACGAACTTTTGACTCTCTGGAGCAAGAAAGTCTCACTGTAAAGTAAAAAAAGCTCTAAAATGGGACTTCTTTTCAGATCTGCTCAGCTCCTGCCTGAAGAGTTGTTTAGGGAGGGTGACCTTATGTCACAGCAGTTTCCAATCAGAGGAGGGTACAAATGTACCGATTTTCAGATGTGTGAACAGTCTAGAACTGAATTTGTGGCCCATCAAGCTTTATTGAGCAAGGAGCTGGCCCTTCTAATTCAGCCCCCATGACTTCTTGATCTTAGTGCACTTCCCAGTGCCGTAGGATGGTGCAGGAGTGTTGTTCTGCGCCTCACAGACATGTCTGTATTGGATTGATTGCCAGTACTTTAGCAGAGCCTTGCAGAAATCCCTTGCCAAATGACAGGGTCAGGACCGTTCAGTGTGTGGGAAAGCAGTAGCCTAACCTGGACGAGTAACTCTCCAATAAGAAGCTCTGCAATCTGAGAACTACAAACAAGGTTTACTCACACTTTTTTTTTTTTTTTTTAAATTTTTATTTCCCCTCTGTCATACAGACACTATATTAATGAGCATGGGGTTTGCAGTTCTCTGTACTGAAGTGATGAACTGTTGTTTTCTGGAACTGGAAAAAATGCGGTGAAAGCATCAGTCTAAAACACTGTCTGGTTGGGTTTTATTCTGAGATGTTAGTCCCGCCAGAAGTCAGCAGTTTATTTCTCAACTTCTCCCTGTAATGCTAAACACTTGTGAAGGATGCACAAGGTGACTAATAGACAACAGTGCCAGACTTCTAAGGTACTCAGGGATGATAAATCAAGAGACATCTGGAATGGGGCAAGATCTTGTGAAGCTGACTCGGGGCAGCTTTGGTTGCCTTTAGGCTCTCGCTCTTTGTCCAGCAGACCAAAACCCCCTCTTCAGTATCCCACCAAAGCCCTGTTTTCCCCATATGACATATCTCGTCATCTCATGTCATCACTCTGCATGAGCGATGAAACTGCAGCATCGCTATGATGTGTGATGGCAGTCTCTACTTAGGTATATTTTAATCATTTGACTGTTTGTCTTAGTTTAGATGAAAACTAAGATATGTTATCAGATATTAAAGAACTTTAATCAGGAAAAAAAAATTGTATAGAAGAGATAACAGTTCTTAGCTACAAATATATGTGTATAGAAAACAGGATCAACACTAATCACAACTAAAACCTAAAAGTCTTAAGAAATAGATTAAGTCCTGTACCCAAAATCTTGCGATGCAGGTCTCTTTAAGAGCTGGCGAGCAGTCGCTGCCCTGCACGGGGAGGCACAGCCCCCTCGCAGCCGGGGAAGGGCGGGGGAGGGAGATGGAAACTTAGTGCGAGTTCTGCCGGAGTTGTGGAAGATTAGGTGACCCGTGATCTTTCCTTCAGAGATTGCAAAACGTATGCACTCAGGGACTGCCGCTGCCGTTGCCGCCACTGCCGTCCAAGAGGAAAACGGATGTCCGGTCACGACCTCTGTCCCGGTTTCCCCGGAAACGTCCTCTCCCCATCCCCCCTCGCGTCTGCTGAAATTCCCTTTATTGGCAAAAGGAAGAAAAATTCCTCGGAAAAATCCCAAACCACAACACTGTGACAAAGGTTCTGTGCTCCAGTCTCTCCCATCTCCTGAGATCGGTTACCCTGATGACTTAGGCAAATGGAAAGCTGTCAGGGAAACAGATTACTGTTTATGTGACTTTTCCAGGGCTGTCTCATTAGAAGTCCTAGTAAGGAACCATTCCCTGAAATTAATTTTCAACATAAAATATAGTGTTTCCTGCTCCAATGAGGCTTTATTCAAAGCCTCCCAAAAGTCATTGGAAAAGCTTCTGTTGAATTTTATGAAATTTCATTAAGCCTGTAGTGACGGAATTTTAATTTCAAGGGTGCAATGAAAATCTTATCCATCTGATATTTTATCTGCTTCTCTCTAAAGACCTTGTTCTTGAGATAGAACTTTCAACTTGCCTATACCGGTCAGTTATACCAGCAGAAAAACAACTCATGCTGATTTCATCCATGGAGTGGATAAAGAGTGATACAAAGTCTGAATTCTCGCTTCTCTGTTCCCATTGCCCTGGAGCTTCCATTGTATTCCGTAGCTACCTCAGCAGGAATGCGGCTGCCTTTAAGGTTGCTTTGCTTTTCTGAAATATGATTTTAAGGTGACACAGGAATAAACTGGAAACAGATCACTACTTTCACAAATGCCATATACAAGCCATGCTTCCTGCGTCTGAAAGCTGCATCACTCCACCCTGCTGGCAATATTTGGGGAAGGTTAGAAGTGCGCTGCTGCATTTCTTTTTACGCAGATGCCCTTAATGCCTTTGTTAGAATCTTTTCTGTGATGGTTCTTTAGTTTTTGTCATATCTTAGGCTTCTTCAGATCCCCACCTCTCATTGCTTTCAGGTGGGAAATATTTTGCCAAGTATTCTGGAAGTTTTGAAGTTTTCTGGAAGTTGAATACTCTTTGCCTTACTGTTTTTAGCCCCATGCTGCTTTGAATCTTCATCATCACCTGAAACAAATGGGTATCTTGGAGAGAGTGGAAGTACCTGCAGTGATAACTCTTTAATGTCTCTGTTGTCTTTCATTACTTACTTCAATGTCTCCTCGCTCACATTTCCTTTTCTTGTTCACTCTTGCAGGGCTGGAATCTGGTCACATCCCTGGTGCTGTAAACATACCCTTCCGCTCATTCCTAACGGAAACTGGCCACGAGAAGAGTATTGAGGAGATCCAAGAAATATTCCGTGAGAATAAAGTGGATCTCTCAAAGCCACTTGCAGCCACGTGCCGCAAAGGTGTCACGGCATGTCACATTGCCTTGGCAGCCTACCTATGTGGCAAGCGTGATGTGGCTGTTTATGATGGTTCCTGGTCAGAGTGGTTCCACCGTGCCCCACCTCGCTACAAGGTGTCCGAGATGAAGCGCAACAAGGCCTAGATGGAGAGCTGTTTCTCAGGCAGTGAGATCTAGCAGCTGTCTCCAGCCCAGGGTAAAGGAGGAGGTGGAAGTAAATAAAAAACATGCTGATTTATATTTTATTATTTTTTTCTAAGAATGGTCAGTAGATTTCTATCAATTTTTCAGTTTCTCACAATCAATAAAATCTACTTCTAAGGTGATGCATCTCTGAATTTTTCTAGTTCTTTATTGCCTGTGACTTTTTTGTGCTGGATGGGAAAAGCAGCTTTACACATGAAGGAGAGTTGCCTTCTTTCCTGGAGACTTGCAGAAATTCCAGTGGCCTGGTGTGAGCTCTGGTCCATGGTGGAGCAGAATGGATAAAAAGTCCAGGGCTAAAATATAGCACTGGGTGGTGGACACAGGAGGGCCAAACTGTGGTTCCGTCTCTGACTCAATGTGAGGCCTTTTGCCAAGCCAACATCTCCACTTTTCTCATGTGGAAAATGGGGTTACCTTTCCCTTCCTCTCTAATGTGGGTCAGTGAGCTCATGTGAAACATCTGGAGATGCCTGAAGATCCAGTTCTGCTGAAATATAGTCTTGTTGGTTTTTGTGACTGTGTTATGGATGTCTCCAGGAAATCATATGTATGGGGTGAGAGCTCTGCACAGATGTTCATGAGACATGAGGCTTTTACTCTCCTCCTTGTTTGTTTTTTCAATCAGCAAGGTTGACTCTGATCTCTGCTTTGTTTCTTCTGGTTCCCATGGAGACCACAACTCACAAAGGGAGAGTTGTTCTCTAGCAACTGTCTACTTGTCAGTTCTTGACCAGTTGTACCAATCACTGTAACACCACTTACGGGATCATGAACCAGGTGAGTGGTGTGGAAGAGGCTTTGCCTCTTGTTAAATCCTGGATCTTTTTGTGGTAGTGTTGGGTTTATGTTTGGACTTGATGACCTTAAAGGTAATTTCCAGCCTAAATGATTCTATCATAGAATCATAGAATGGTTAGGCTTGGAAGGGGCATTAAAGATCATCCAGTTTCAAGCCATTCCACTAGATCAGGTTGCCTGATTCTGTGGTTCTCAAGTCTGGAAGGTCACTGAGATGTCCCCGTTATTTTGGAGGATCAGCCAGTTGTGGAAGGCATGTAAGACCATTCCTCACCGCATCTGGTGGCTGGTGAGAACGGCATACCAATTCCTACACCTGTCCGAGGAGGTTAATTTTCTGCCTGGGAAAGACAGCTCCCTCCATGGCTGCATATAAGGAAAGTCAGAGTGTTAGGCTATGCTAAACATATGATTTGGGGATTTTTTTTCATTCAAAAAGATGAAGTTTAATCATGTTTAGCTCTTTGAACAAGATATGCCTCTTCTGGTGTGTTATCTGTTGTCCCTCACAGAATTGGCTTGGCAAAAGAATAAGTAGATGTAGTTCTGTGGCTTATGTTATGCAGGAGAAGGGTCAAATTGCCCTAAAGTCTTCCTTGGCATCAAAATGTAGGGGTCTCAGAGTGCTACTTTGGCCTTGGGCCTTCCGGCTCAAAAGTAAAATGAACAATGACAGTAACATCATATACAGTTAAAAATGAGGAAGTAGGAACACCTGCAGGCTTCAGCATCATTTTGTGCGGGAGGAACTGGGGAAATGAAAGTTATCAATGAGCAGGATTTGGGAAATGCCTCATTGCCTCACTACAGAGAAATTCTGCTTTGTTGGAAGAAGCAGGAGAGGAGGGATTTCACAACAGCAAACTGGAAAGTTCTTTCCACTAAATATAGTAATAATAACAAACAGACCTGGTTGTATTTTCTGTAGGAGGTGGGAGTTAACACAGAAGTTTATTTAGCAACACAAATTCCTGCACTTTGATCATGTGCAAATATTTGGCTCTTCTTTAAAAAGAGTGAAAAGCAGTACAGAAGAGACTGTACTTCCTGGACTGGCCTCCTCTCTTCACCTCTTGTGGCCCCGTTCTTTTTGTGGGAGAGGTTCTATCTCTTAATACATTTGCAGAGTGCACAGCACTAACTCCTGAAGTCTGATTAATACAGTAACTTCAGCTTCAAGTTCCCAGTATTACACCAGACATGCTGCTGCAAAGTACCAGCACACTGTAGTACAAGGGTGTCAAACTCATGGCCTGTGGGCTGATTCCAGCCCTCCACTTTGTGTTATCTGGCCTGACCCCTTGTTTCTACCCAGCGGCAGCACCAAGCTCCTTGCCACTATGCTCTTCCCAGCGTGCTGGTCCCAGCACATGTGGTATGTGACGCACATTATGCTGCAGGAGCAGGAGGACAGCAGGAGCTGTGAGTTTGACACCCCTGGTGTAGAATATAAGCTGCTGGTTCAAGTTAGCCCTGGTGAGATCAGTTTGAAGCAGCAGGCTTCCTGCCCCATCAGCAGTCCAGTCTTCATTCCAACCACTAGCCTCAAGAACGGAACGGAAGCATGTGTGATATGTCATGAGCTAATTTAATAAATGCAAACATACATCCCTGCCTGATCTTGATCCCATTTATACTGCTGATAGTGCAACAGGCTCACAATTACCATATTCGCCACTGTGGGCCATGGATTCAGTTGTGACCTGTTACAGATTCACATGGGCTAAGCCTGCAGGGTCCCGCTGGGATATGGAGCACAGACCATCAGCAGGACGCAACTGAGGTTTACACAAACTTTCCCTCTGCAGACATTGCTTCCTCCTAGTGTAAGAGGCATTTTGCAAAGGCTGGACATCAGCAGGACTAGCAAAGCAAAATGGGCGACAGTCTGTGCCAGAACTGGGAAAGAAACCCTGTCTCCAGTCTGTCTCCCTTCCTTTGCATAGCCAGCGCTGCACAGGCATTTTACATTTATCACCTCCTCTCCCCATTTTTCTGGCCTTACTTTAGTGCACCAAAGGAAGGAAATGTAATTGTACAGCACGTGACAGGTCTGACATCTCTAGGTGCTTCAGAATATAAAAATACATTTTCACTGAGGTTTTTTTTCCATTTTGGCTGGTGTCTGCACCACTGCCAGTGAAAACTCTTGCAGCTCAGTATTCCCAAGAGGCACTGGTTAACCATGAACTAGGCAGGGTGCTCCATGTGAGCTGTTAGTATGAAATCCTGAAGGACTTCTGTGATTTTTAGTCTGAGAGGATCATGGGTTGTAGGACCAACCATGCAGGCAGGCAGGATCAGCTCTGTTTTGATCTGAAAAGACTTGTAATACATTTATGTGAGAATAATCTGTCACCTAAGGACGAGCAATGCCACCATCCCCTTCATTCCCATCTCAGCCTGACACAGCCTTTGTTTCTCTTCCAAGAGTGTGGTAGAGGTTCCAGCTTTCCCTACACCTCATGTGACTCTGTGATGGCCAGCAGTACTTCAGGTAAGCAGGATGGCAGAGAAGCTGTCCCTTCTTCAGAGCTTGCTTTGCAGTACAGCTTGTGAGGCTGTGTGTCATTCCCTCCATTCATGCCATCCAGATTTGCACGTACTCTATGAGTGCAAACTAGTCTGACAGTGATCCCATGTGTCGTGGGTTGATGGGTTAAAATCCCCCCACTTTGACTGTGTCCTCCTCCACTGGTGGACTCGTCTTACTGCCTCCCTGCACAAGTGCATTAAGCCATTGCTGTGCTGTAATGAGTTTACTGCAAACACTGATGAGCCACAGAGACTATAAGCACATATTCACGAGTGCGAGAGTGATCAAGGGTCAGAGGGGCCCCATGAAACACAGACCTTTGTGCGTGTGTTTGACCACAAGACTTTTTCTTCCACACTTCTGTGGATGTTCATCTCTCAAGAGAGTTTAAGAGTCCTTAGGAAGCTTTACCAGGTTGGGCAGGAAGAGTGGTATAATGCTGCTAGATGGTTGGGGTTTTTCCTCTTTTCTTTCCCTCTTTGAGGTATTTCCTGTTTATTTTGTTGTCTAACAGTACTACAATGAGATGTCCAGTTATTTCCAGCTTCATTTACAGTACTACCTGTCATTAAAACAGTATCAAATTCAGTGAGCTATTATTTTTGTCGTTAAGTGGAATCTGAGGAAGGAAAAAAGGAGGGGAAAAAGGACCATCTTCCAGAAGACTTAAGTGCCAGCAGACAGAGAACATCCCAAAGGAGCTCCAGAAGTGTCTCTGGGAAGATCTCCAGGAGCCAAATGGGTCAGGAAACAGCAAAGAACTCCACATCTATTAAGTCCCAGGTATCTCCTTCTGCAAAGTGTGTTCAGACAAAAAGACAGAGCAGAGTCTCAAGGCCAAAACTCCCTCCAAGCAGAGACTTCATTCAAGAAGACTTGAAGAGGAAAGAGAAGATACTTCTGCCACCAAAGGCCCAACAGTGGGGCATGAGCCAAGAGGGAGGAACAGCACTTGCTACCTGTCTGCAATATTCAGGCAGAGGGAAGCAGAGGGTACCAAATCCCTCTCAAATGCCAAAGAACCAGTAGCAGCCCAGTACCAAACATTAGGGTCTAGAGGACCTGGGTCTTCTCAGAAGACCTGGAAAGACAGCTATGAAAAAACCAAGGAGGCTGGCAGCAGATTAAGTGACAGAGAATCCACAGCATCATTAGAGCAAGATATGAAAGCTGAATGGACACTCCATATGGCAAATACAAATTTGCTGGTGCAAGTAAACTTGCTAGTGGTGAAGAGGTATTGGAGGAAACCATTTAATGTCTCCTTTGTGGCAGATTGAGGACTGTTTTTTACAGTTTAGCAGGGAGTTGATTGAGTGGGATATTAGCAGTTTCTAGAAGGCATGTAGAGTTATGGATTTGGGCTTCACACTAAGATGCAGTGACACATTCTACAGACAGCCTTCCCCATCTCCTTTTATTTTTTTTTCATCTCCCTTTCATTTGTAAGGTTCCTGTAGCCAGGAAGAGTCTCCACTCAGCAAGGCAAAACAATGTGTTACCAGGACCTAGTTCAGGACCCAACACCATCATGCCTTTCTAATTCTCTCCTTTCTTTTACCAGTTCCATTTGTCCTATGCAATATTACAATGCCTACAGAAGCACTGAGGGAGTCTCAAGGCCAGACTCAACTTTGAGGAATTAGTCATAGCTCAAAGACCTATGCAAGGACAGAAATTCCAGGAGTTTGCTGCGCTTAGGTAACATGAAGTGACAATGGTTCCAGGTTGTTTTTGTTTTCAGGAACAGCAAGCCTCGCTAAAAAAAACCCTGGAATCTACATTTTTTACTGATTACAACCGGCTGGGATTTTACCTGAGGTCGAATATCTTCCAAGGTGAGTGAGGACACATACCTGTGCCTGAACTTCAAGCTGGTTCCATCTACAATTTGCTTGGGCTCAAGGCAGCCCCACTGCTTTGGGTAGAGAACTGACTCTTAGTGACCCACACTTTCCCCTCTTATTCCTTCTATCCGCAGCCGCTGCTTTTCCAGGCTGTGGTGGTTAGGAAATGAAAGCTGAAGCCTCCCTTTCTATGTATTCTATCCCTTTCTTTCCTTTCACTTTTTTCCCAAGGCGTGAAAAGTGAAGGTATATCATGGCCCCTGTGTCCCCTGTTCAGAGCTGTCCAAATGGACACCATTTTCAGTTCAATGTCATCTCCAGTCCCAGGCTACCTCTAGTTCCAATACTGACATTATTTCTCTTCAAGATGTGGGGCTCTGAAATGTCTTCACCAAACATCTGTTTTCAAGGCCTGCAGGGATCCCTCCATCTAAACAAACACTGGAAACTAAGCATTCAACCCATTCTTGTTGCCGTCATATCTAAGAAACACTGAAATAATTGTCTCTGGTTCCATTTTCTCATGTACCAGCACGAGACAGTTTCCTTTTCCTTATACAGTATATTCCATGACAAGACCTTGTTGGGTATTGAAGACTGCATTGTCCTGCATTGTCCACAAAAATGAAGGATGTCTTTCCCCAGGGAGCTCAAAATCATGATTATCAAGGAAAGGATACAGTAAATAGGAAGGCAAAGAGGAGTGGATGAGAGCTTGAAATAAAACCCCCTCAAGAGGGGATGCAAAAAGAAGTCACAATTGGGAACTATTCATGAGTAGGGCAGAAAAGGAGCTCAAGAGGGCTTGGAGTGGTAAAATGGGGCTTTTTGTGGAGCTGTGCTAGTGAATAGGAAGTTACTTACATGAATGAGGAGATTCAACAGGAGATAAGTGGGCACTTGAATAAATAAAGGGCACTGGGATTCAAATAAAGATGATATCTTGCAGGCACTTCTGTCTGTGTCTCAGCTTGAGGATGAAAAGCAGATCAATTGGCAAACACAAGGTCCCTCCTGGGTGATGATGAAGCTATTATTCAGTACCTAGCCACACACCTGATCAAAAGTATTGCAGTCAACACATACCTTTTCTTGAGCTCTTGAAACTGCTTGTGTTCCCCTGCTTCAATTCCAGGACTGCAGTAGGGTGGTTTCTGCGTACAGTTCCTTATTTGCTGTTCCTTGCAGTGATACCAAAATTGACGACAAATAAACTGTCTAAGGCTCATTTTGAAGTTCTAGAAAGCAAGCATCATTTATTTCAGTGCTGGGTAGCATGAGGGCATGGTTTCCATCAGTCACGCACAATGAGATGGCTGGGGACAGAATATATATCCAATTTACATGCATATGTATACATTCTTCCTGCATATTCTACTACTTTCCAAGGACTAATTTTATTATGAACTTCAACACAGCCAAATCTGTCTCCACTAATTACAGCTTCAGAGCCAGTTCTCTGTTTGGCCTTGCAATTTTTAGATAAATAAATAACATTGTCTGGGTACAGCACTATTTTAAAAAAACATACTATATCAGAGGAACAGTCTGTGTCTGTCAGTCTGTCTAACTTAAAAATACTGCCAGTTAGATATCACTTAACTGAACTTAGTTATAAAACCAGTTCTACAGAAAAACAACTATACTTAACTTGAAATATTCCATTCTCTGCAATAACAACCACTTCTTGTATCAACAGGTGGCCCACTGGAGACCCGAAGCTTGATGAAAGATTCCTACACTCCTGATGTATTTCAGAAGGCAGTAAGAAATCCCGAGAACTGGCATGGAAGGAGGACTGATGAGCTAGGTATGGTTTTCACCAGGAAAATACATTGGTGAATTGCTGGGATGGGTGATGCTTCTGCCAAGAACAAGAGATATGTTGGGCTAAGGTGGAGGGAGACCAGAAATTGGCATTTTCACGGAGAGGAACTGTAGAGCTAGAAAAATCCTTGAGTGATAAGAGCATTGGAAATGAGGTTGTAACTGAACTATGATTTGCCTTCTTTACAGGGAAATGGCACAAGAAAAATATCCTATATCGTAACATGCGGAAAGCATTGAAGGACAAGTACAGGAGTAAAAAAGGCGAGTCTTAGAAGACAAAGGCTGAGCACTGGAGTGAGGGATCTTTTTCCTAAGCCATCGAATAAACCTCCACATGACTCACAAGTCCATTGCTTGCTAGTTGTCAACAGCAGATTTGTTGCCAGTGCTCTCCTCGCCTCTCAGTTAGGGTGTCTTTAGGGAGGGCAATGCAACATAAATCTGAATGTGAATACCAGAAAGTAATCGCTATGTTGGTTGCCGGTAAGACCGGCCTGATTAGGGTGTGAGGCACATACACTTGCAGGGGATGTGGTGGTGAGAAGAGGCTGTGTAGAGATTCATCTGCTCAGCACATGAGTTGGAGTAGGACGTATAAGTGGTGTAGCGAGGCGATCGTGGTGTCTGGAAGGTGTACATGTGCGTGTGGATCTGTGTGTAAGTGTGTGCACACGCAATTTCCCATTTGCCAGAAGATTTGTGATACTTCCGCAGCTGCCCCAGCAGTCCAGAGAGAAGTACAGGGGATGCACTGGAGATAAAATAGGTGCCTCCTCCCCACAGTGAGGGCTGTAAAACTCCCACACAGGAAGGTGTCAGAGCTGTATCTACATAACAGCTAGACACATAAAGCAAAGAGCCAGCTCCCTATTGATGCTTCCAAGGTGAATTCAGGCTTTCTTGCCAGATGGACACCAAATAGTGTCCACTCAATAACTTGGGCACAGCCATGTATGTTTGGCACCAGATGCCTACATGGGATGGGAAAGAAGGGTTCTCTGCCCACCACTCTACTTTTGTTGTTACAGCTGCCACGTGGAGGATTTCATGGAAGGCTCTTACCCTGGCAGGGAGCAGCAGTAATGTACTAAAACCAAACAGGAACTCACTCAAGAAGAGCAGGCATCAGGGTATTCACTATAGCCCACACTCTTTGTAGGCCAAGCCAATGCAAAAAAAAGAAAAACCCAGCTTATCCCACCTAAAGGGAACAGGAAAGCTGAAAGAAGCCCCAGACTTCTCCAGTCAGCAAGTAACAATGTGAATGGATGCCTACTGAAGCTCTCATAATCTATACTTGCCCCTGTCAGCCCTTTCCTTAATTCACAGATAAATGTATCTCAGAGAGAAGAACATGTGTCCACCATACAGCTTGCATAACCTGAAGTTCATAGATTATATCTGGACAGTAATAGGACCACTCAAGGACTTGAATGATGCAGGATATGCAGGGTTCTTTAGGGCTTCCTGGTGTATTTTTCTCACAGTGTTTAATGGCTGTTATTGCAGGATCCTGCCTTTCAGCTCCAGAGCATAGCAGTTTGATGAAGCAGTCACAAAGTCGTGTTTGGGAACAATGATGCCGTAATCTTTTTTGTCTGGTCCCAAGTTTTCACCATTTTAGAAAATTGATGCTTTGCTCCTTGTTATGAACAGATATGGGGCAGAATTAGGATTGTCACTTCTCTCTTCACCAGTTGGGGATTAGATAACAATATGCTGCCTTTACAAAAGTAGTGAAGGAGATTAAAATGTAACTAATAATAATCAAGTGATAATCATTTTCCACCAGCAATAATTAACCATTTGGTATTCGGATGTTTCTAGGCATGTGTCCAAGTCTTTCAAATTAAGAGCCTGGCCAAGTGGCAGCTTGTAGAAACCTCCCTGTGGGTTTTCCCTGTGCATCAGACAGTGGCTCCTGTCTGAGTACACACCACTGTACCTTCAGCTGAACAAAGCAACTCTGTCAGAGCACTCTGTTCTCTCTGTTGCATCCAACACCGATGACTAATATGACTCCAAATACATAATAAGTGCTGTATTCTGAGACAGCAGCAAGTCCTAATCCAGAAAACATGGAGTTACCCAGAAATCTACTGACATACAATTCCATGTACGGTTAGCTAAACACACACAAGACATAAGAGTGGCTGAATCGGCATACAGATTTACAGATTTATTTCTAATGTCTATTAGAAATAGACATAAGAGCAGGCAGAATGAAGAATTGTGGTACAGTCTGGAGAAAATGCCCTTTGCTACCCGTGAAAGTCTCATGAAGAGACAAGATCAGAAGGGAAGTGAACTGAAAGGTCTTGTTGTGCACCACTACACTCTGGCACAAACTGTTGTTTGCCTCTTGCAGCAGAGTAAAGTCACTTTGACACTTTTAACAAATTAAAGTATCTTTATAAGTACTTAAATAATACAAAATTTTTGGCATTGTATAATGGACTTAAATGGGTGACAGCTGTTTGATGCCGATGAACATACATGCAGCATTCCCCCTTGACCTTCTTTGCTTTGCCAAATGTTACAACTCAGCCAGGGGCAAATGCTTTCTGATGGGTGACACATTGAAAGCTGCAGAGATAACTGTCAATGAGACTGTGTAGCAATGGGGAGCAATCAATACTTGAAGTCTCTGAGTGATGAACAGACTCATTTTTCCAGAACCTTGACAACTAGCGTTACCCTTTGTGGCACCCTGTGTTGACTAGAGTGCTTTGAATACCCAAACATGCGCATTTATAGCCAGCTTTGGAATCTCTGAATAGCAGCATGTCAGATGCAGTTAGACAAGAACAGAGCTGAAAGTAAGTGCTCGCTGCAGCTGCCATCTCCCTTCTACCCATTCTTCTGCTCTCAATAGTTCATTCCTTCTTGCTTGTTTTGTGCTGGTGCTGACACTGCCCTGCCCACCCTCTGAACTGATCAACTTGATGAACCAGCAGAAAATCAATATAGAAGAAAAAAGAAAAGCTAACAGGTTAACAAATGAAATTTTCTAAGCAAAGGACCTTGTGGGCAAAGCAATGAGTGACGGGGTACGCAGATGCTGGGAAGAGGAGTGGAAAGGGAGTGGAGGGGGAAATGGCCTTTCATTGCTTTTTTTGTGCATTGAGAAATTGGTTGGCCTCCCGTATATAGTGTCACTAAATTCAGCACTTTGCCACACATGTAGCCTATATTAAGTGATTTTACAAGGTCTGGTCATTGGGTGGCAGCTCTGAGCCAATATTTTTATCTGACAGGGCAGAGCTTGGAAAAAAAATGGGTTCTTCTCGGGTTTAGCTAAACCATTCACCAAAACAGCTGTTTAAGAAACGTTTCAGACACCTATAAACAGTCAATGTACTTGAAAAATAGATAATCATACTACAGCAATTTGAAATAGAAAATACCAATTTCATCCAAGCTTATGCAGTGGGGTTTTTTTCTTCCCATTTAACCTTCTGATTTCTCCTTATCTTTTGCTATCCTGAACAATTCCAGACTTTGGTGTCTCCAAGGCAAATGATTTTGAATGACTCATTAAAGAAATGGTAACAACCGTAAGAATAGGAGATAGCCACTGCAAGAACCCCTTGTAGAGTCTTCAGCCCTCTGTTAAAATCCCTGTTTTATGCTGTAAAGCTTGCACTGAAATGAAACTTAAATTCAGAGCTACATGTATCCAGAGGTAAGCCCAGTATTAAAAAAATGGAGTACTTACTGCTGATCCTGCCTATAGTGGGATAAAAGAGAAATCCAGCACTTCTTGAAACGACGAGAGATTACAACAAAGAGAATGCAAGCGAATTGACTTCAGGGGATTTCACTCTTGCACACTGGGTGTGAAATACAATTATCTCAAATTTGAAGGTATTTAAAACACTATTATCAATAAAGAAACAATGGTGCTTTCAGGGCTAGGAATTACCTGTGGTGTTTCCCTACCCAAATGGTATTTTCCTCAGGGTACTCTTTGGGGTTTATTTGCTACAGATTCCTCCCTAAGGATCTGAAATGTTGAAGGGGTAGTGTGGGACTGCAGACAGAACTGAGGCTTCATGGGCTGAGGCTGCCAAGAGCAGTGATCAAGTGTCAGAGGTGAGATCACCACACTTGAAACAGTAAGGGAGATTTAAGACCAACATCTCCTTATAGATGGACAGTGGACTCTCATTTCTGGGCAAAACAGGGGAATGGGCCACATTATCAAGACGCTTTCGGGTTGTGTTGCTAATTTTAGTAAACAGGCCTACCAGTGTTTGTGCTGAGTTGCCATTTTAAACCTTTTGATAAAACTTCATTCCTTTCAAACACTTGGATTCATTGCTTTTTGAGCAGGAAGACTGATTATTCAAACTTAATATGTGTCCAAGCAAAATAATTTTTTTTTCTTATAACCTGAGAGCCTTGAACTGAAATTGATTACCTATTTTTAGAAAAGAGACCTAGCTAAATCTGTCTTCTTCCCCCCCCAATCACATCTATCAGGGGAATGTGAGGCAAGCCTATCTATATGGAGGTACATGGCAATTACAGCCTGTCCCTTTTACCAAATACATTAATATAACTAAGGTAGGTGTGGGGTTGCTTGGTATCTTTCACCATGTTGGTCTAGAAGCTGGAGAAGAGAGGTAGCATTTGTGGAAAGAAAATGGGATTATACTTAGGTCATTTTTCAAATTTTTGTTTTGGTTATCTAAGACTTCTACAACTCCAGCAGGATTTCTGAATCTCAGAACTGACTCCTTTCCACAACAGCTTTCTTCAATATTCTGAAGATCTCAGTGACCTCAATATTCTGTGGATTCTCTTCTTCATCCCTGAGGGATCACCCGTCATGTGCAGGCTATCTGATCATTCTAGTGAATTTCCAAAACTTATTTACTTGGTCTGGTGTGTTGACCTTCACCACCAGGTGCCCACCAAGACCCTCTATCACTCCTCCTTCTCAGCTGGACAAAGGGATCAAAATATGTTTCATGGGTTGAGATAAGGACAGGGAGATCACTCACCAATTACCATCGTGGTCAAAACAGACTAAACTCAGGGATATCAATTTAATTTCATGCAAACCAAATCAGAGTAGGACAATAAGAAATAAGAACAAATCTTAAAACACTTTCTCCTCCCGCCCCCTTTCTTCTTAGGCTCAGCCTCGTTCCCGACTTCTCTGACTCCTCTCCCAATCAGGGCAGGGGAATAGGGGGCTCCATCACACATTGTCTCTGTCACTCCTTCCTCCTCATACTCTTGCCCTGCTCCAGCATGGGATCCCTCCCACAGGAGACAGTCTTTCACGAACTTTTTCCATGTGTGTACTTCACAAACTGCTCCAGCATAGGTCCTTTCCATGGGCTGCAGCCCTTTAAGAACGGACTGATCCAGGAGGCGCCCCCATGAGGTCGTAAGTCTTGCCAGAAAAACTCCAGTATGGGCTTCTCTCTGCACAGGTTCATAGGTTCTAACAGGAGCCTGCTCCAGTGTGGGCTACCCACATGGTCACAGCCTCCTTTGGGCATCTGCCTGCTCCAGCATGGGGTCCTCCATGGGCTGCACATGGATATCTGCTCCACTGTGGACCTGTGTCCAGGAGGACAAGCTGCTTCACCATGGTCTTCACTGAAGACTGTCAGCAAAATCTCTGCTCTGGCTCCTGGCTCCCTGCTACCAAAATCTTGCCACATAAACCAAATACACTTGGAGATCTTTCTGACTCATCTGCACCTTCTTTCTGGGTTTTAGGTTGGGGACAGGGTAGCAATTGCTCATAGTGGAGTAAAACAGTTATGGTGCTGCCAGGATTAAATAAGACTATCTTGTTCTCCAACACAGGTTTACTGGGAAATAAATATTCCTTTTCAAGAAATATGAAAGGACATTTTTGTGGGTTTTGAAGATCCATGGAGAGCTGAAGGGTCTCCAGACACCTCCATGTGCAATTCAGAAAAGGTTGGTTCTTGACCTGAAACTGGAACCATGACATCGGTTTTCCCAGGAGAAAACTCATGGTGAGAGCGGTCACTGGGAGACTGGGTCTTCTGTGAGTCACAGGGTAACTCCCCAGCAGTGACAAGTGGTGGATGGGTGGAGTCGCTGGCTGGTGGCAGTAACAGGCTCTCTGTGGTGATGTACTCCAAGGGGCAATGCTGAGAGCTAAGAGCCGCTGGATATTTCTGCTCTTCTTTTCTCACGTTCGTGCCTTTCCCATAGGCTGGTGGGGCCGGTGAGACTTCATTCACGTTGTCGAGGTGCTGCATCATTTCCTTCTGATCTGGGAGCAGAGAGATCTGTGGAGGATCTGCTCCTGGCAGTTCTTGTGTCTGTGGAACCTGAGGACAATCTTTCCTTGGGCGAGTCACATACTGAAAGGAAACTGATTTCTCGTGGATCCGTACTGGGTCCACTGCCAGGATGTGATGCATATCAGGCTGGGAGGACATTGTTAAGTTGTACAAATACGGGCCATTGAAAGCAGAGCAAGTCTGAGAAGCAATACTTACATCAGCAGCACTCTTGCATGGAAGCCTGGCAAACAAGCAGGGTGGACCAGCGGTCTGATTCAAGGGGCAGGCAAGTGTGGACAATGAATGTGAGGTTTTATGTGGCACTTCAGCAGCCTGATGGGAGTTTTGTGTAGCATTGGAGACCCACACTGTCTTTGATTCAACTCCATAGAATTCTTCTGGACTCTCAGTCTTCCTGTTTAGGTGAAAAACCACAGGACTTAAAGCTTTTTTTGATAGCTGTCTAACCACCATCTCTCCAAGGTATTAACTGCATATAAACAGTAGATGCTCCAAAGTGGGTACACTGTCTTCCAGGAAACCAGAAGGAACCTTTGGCCACATCTCTTGTACCTTACCTCGAAGATGCAAGCCTCAACTTTTTCTGTGCCACACCAAGAGATCAGCTGTCTACTGTCAACTTTTCTCAATGCCAAGATACACAAGCACAAATAAACTTTTGAGAAAATTATGTTTTTCTGTAAATAAAACAAGGCTGGGGACCATTCTTTGGCCCTTGGGTAAAATGGCATAGACTGGCTGTTTCCATGCTGCATAGCCACGGTTGTCTTCTGGGTCTCCCACAGTGTCTCTACAAGTCTAGAACACAGCTAAGGTTTTGTGTCTGTTTTTTAATTTCAAAGTGCATGACATAATGTGACCACTGTGTTACAGTTGTATTGGTGGTGTGAAACAGGATGTGTGTTGCACGGCCTGGATGCAAAACGTGTTAGAATACTTTTGAAGGACACTGAACATGGCCTAACCTGATACAGTCATGTCCATGTTGCCCACTGAGAATGGTTGCTACCCTGTGCTATCTCCCAAACACTGCCAGGACATTATCTTGAAGACCACTACTTGGCACAGGCCAAACTATTGCAGGAAGAATGCTGACAACAAAGCAATGCAAGCAGTTATAAGGCAGTGCTTGATACTACATCTCAGCCCTGATTTATTTAGCAGTACAGACTCAGGCAATGTGACTGCTAGCATCAGCATTTATATAGCTCTCAAGCTTGCAGTGATACTTAGCAGCAACTTCTTCAAAATACAGGGACCCTGTCTCTTACAAACACCGAATGTGAAGCTAGGCAAAGGGAGAAGACAAAGATTTCAAAGAAGAAACAAACATAATTCATCTTTCCTTCACATGACTTACAAAATGCTATATTAAAAAGAGCTGACCCTCTCTCCCAAGAGGCAAATAATTATCATGAAATCCAAGAGTCAGTTTAATTTGTGTCATCCTCTCCAGCTGCTCTGCAACCTGGGATAGATTCCTAAACAGAGCACTGTGGTCATATCCTCACTCCGTCTTTGAAGGCCTGACACGCAATTGAGACTGTATGGACAATTTGGAGCTATTTCTGATCAGCTGCACACTGGCTGGGACCACTGCAGCTCTTATTTGTTCATATTCCACTTTCAAAGTCAGACTTTGCTTCAAGGAGCAGAAGGTATGTAATTTCTAGAGGATGAAGAGGTAAGGAAATATGTGTATTTTTGTGAGAAGGAAGTTGTGTTTTCACCTTATTAGATCAAGGCCTTTTATTAAAATCTATTACCCAAGGAAATGCAGAGGAAGAAAGGAAGCAGGTTTTATCCCCAGACTTCCAGCCAGGGAAGTCAAGGTCTGCAGCTGCAGCAATTCGTTACGATTTCTGTAGATATTTGGAAGGTGTACACAGACTTAGGAGATATGAAGATGAAAATGCTTTATCCTTCCCATCGCAGTGGGTGATAACCATGCACAGACCAATGGTTAGTTAGGAACCTTTTAAGAAAGGAACAGGAAGTGGGCTGCTTACTTACCCATCCAGTACGTGAAGGCAGTTAATTTGCTCCACCTTCTCAGAAGTGTTCTGCTCATTTAAGCTCACCTGGCTAGCTGACCGTTTGCTGACAGCTTTCTGAAGAGGGAAAATGAAGACTGTAACACTTCTGAGGAAAGAGAGATCCTGTTAAGACCAGGAAGAGCCAGGAACCATGGGCACAAGAACACTAGTAGCACATTTGTAATAGACACTTAGGACAAGAACAAGCTTCCAGGCATTCACATTGTATAATAAGTTTTACCAGTTTACCAACCTGTAGTTTGGAAATAATCTTTTCTAAATAACTTTTCTCCCAACAGCCTTGCTGTTCTTATTTTTAAGGCCACTGGAAACCCTCACCTAAGCACTGTGGAAATATTGCTACACACAATCTTTAATAGATTGGTGTAGGTTGAAAAATACCAATCTGAAAGTATTCCTGCCACCTTCACGGCCCTTTTATCTGTTTTAACATCTTCTATCAGCTTTTTCCTCCTTCATCTTTGTTCCAATCTGCAGACCCTCTTTACATGGCAACTTTCATTCTCCAGTCAAAACAAGCTGAGATCCATTTCTCTTCGATCTTCAAGTCACAGTGGAAGCAATCCCACCACTGTGGCTACAAAGTATGTCCTGTCCTCCAGAAGGCTCTTCCTCCACTTCCGCATTGTCTATCCGTGACCCATCTTTATATGGCATAGGAGTCAGGGGCTGCTGCAGCTGCAGGTTCCTGTCATGGTAAACCTCAAAGCTGCAGTTTTGTGCAATGCCTACTCTGCTTCAGCAGCTCATGACGACACTGGGCAACATTTCACCTATCCTTCTGTGCTGACTGTCCAGAGAAACAGAATTGCTGGGATGTTTACAAAATTTAGGATAAGGGAATTTGCTACAGGGATGAAAACTCTGATAATCACAAGACCACAGAGCACTTGTGGATAGAGGGCTAGATGTGAGATAGGTAGCAAAGATACTGTGATGCTTTTTAGAGTAGTGGTTGGCCTTGTACTGATGTTGATTATTATGCATGGACAGAAAAAGAAGCTGATGAAGCCTGGCAACAGCCAAATTAATCAGAAAGAACTTTAGAACAATGACTGATTTGCAAGGGCGGTTATCAGAGCCTGCAGAAAATGCAGATACACATCATGTAAAGCAGTCTGGCGTACCACACTTCCTTTCTATCAACTGCAGACCAGTTGCATCCCTGAAAGACATTGCTTAATGACTAAGGAGCTGAGAAATATTGGTTGCCAAATAAACAGTTAGCCGAGGACCATGACAGCCCACCGTGTGCACCTCGAGAGGAATGGTGAGACCAGCCATAATACTTAAACTGAAAACATAAAATGGGACAAAAGGACTTGCAAAGTAGAGAGTGAGGCTGATAGAGAAGACAGGGTTGGACAGCTACAAACATTGCAATTGGAGAAATAACTGTTAAGTTAATCTTTGTAAAGACCACCCATCCCTGGAGTTGTGCATCACTGACTTGCCCTATAGGGAGCCAGAAATGAGGTGGAAGTCATTTAGCTTAAGTAGAAGATAAAACACAGTGGCAAAAATAGCATGAGCTCTCTGTCTGTAGAATGGAGATTAGCAGCGTTGCCTTAAGGAAACAGAGATGTTAGAGATGTGAGACCAGACACAAAGCCAGCAGTTCCAGGGGAGACTCACAGATAGATAAGGCTATGGAATTATGATAGTAAGAAACTGAAACATGCAAAAGTCAGCTTCAGGAAGGAACCTAGCCACTGTTTTTGTGAAACTCCAAGTATGATCCATGTGGTGCCTGTTTTGGTGATACCCACCTACTGGGAAATAATTTCTTTGGATCACAAGATTTGCATGGGCCTTGCACATGAAATCAGGAAATGGGTGAGAGAGAGAGAGAAGAAAAAAGAAACCACTTACTTTTAAGAATCCCTCCAAATATATGACTACACAAACCATACTTTTTTTTAATTTGTCTTGTCCTTTCTCACATGGAGGAAGATGCCCGTGTCCAGGAATAATAGCATGTAGGAGGAAAATACCTCTCACAGTACAAAGTCAACTTCCAGCGACTGCAGAGGAGTATACAGGGAAGTAATCATGCAAAGACTATAGAAGGTAGCACTGACAAGAGTCAGGCAAAATCCTGACCAGGAACAGAGAAAGGTCAAGTCCATCCAGGTACAACAGGTTTCACCTGTGAGGAGGCTGGGAGGCATTTTAGAGGCAAAGAATGGAAAAATTGACAAGATACATCAGAGGGGAGAGTTGGTTTTCATTTTCAATTCTCAGACCATGGATACTAAAGTATTAAAATAGGAAGAAGACCAAAGTCTGTAGTGAAGGCTTTCATGAGGCTCAGTCAGGCTACATAATCCTCCTGGACAGGACTGTTCAGTGACAGACCATGCCCTGAGTTGACAACTCCCTCTCAACCAGACAACCCAACACAATCCTCCCTTCTTTATCTTCACTATGGAATAACTCTAAATTGTACTTCGCCAGGAACACCATACAAGGTACAGTTCCCTCTTATCCCCAGGTAGCTCTGGATCAGGAGACTCTTGCTGGGGTTCGGAATCCTTTCCTCCCATACTTGCTTCTTCCTGCAACAACCCACAAAATGTTCCAGATTTGCTTCTCCACGTGGCTGCAACCAGAAGTCTGCACCCCATACACCGTGCTGCTCTGCACAGCAAGGCACCACCAAGACCCCAGCACGCCACCAACCAACTCTCACCCTTGCACAGACATGCACAGCATTGCCCGTTGCACGCCAAGGCTCATCTCCATGTAGACCTCTCGGTCATGGGGGACAAGCAATGCCTCAGCCTTTAGGCCACCCATGAAGACGACACACTGCTAAATCTCCTGGTGACAACACAAACCTACCTGAGGAAATACTTATAGCTGCAATGAACAACTACGAGCAAAGTGATGATGAGAGCTGGGAGAAGCACTAGGAAAAGCACTGGCGGCAGAACTGAAACAGAAAAGAGAGAAAAGGCTATCCACCTGCAGAGTGGCTGCTTCCCATAACAGGCTTTTTGCTCTGGCCACTCTTCACGCGAGCAGACTGGGGAAGTGTAGGTGGCATGTCATGGGATAGAATCAAGAGGGCTTCTATCTGTTGGGATGCCCTCCAAGGTGGGAGAGACCAAACGTGGCCTGAACAGCTTGCTGACCAAAGGAGTTCTTCATTTCCTCTATTTATATCTTTTTTACTTTTTACTTACATCAGAGTAAAATGCAAGCCTACAGTTACTCTGAAAATAGAAAAGACTGATGGCTCATATTCTGTCCTCTTCCAGTCTCAGGCTCCTTGGTCACTGATAGGAGAATGGACTATTGGAATCAGGAAACAAGGATGATCTTTTGGTCAGAATCCTTGCTTGACTCTCCACGTGGAATCCTTTATGGCTGGCATACTCACCTTGTGAAGGCAAGGAGGAAAGAAGCCTCAAACGTCATTCCTGCTCACCTGCTTCATGAGCACTGCTGCTGCACTAAAAGGATACAGACAGGACCACTACCTTGTTAGTGACTCCAGCGAGCTCATGACTGAACCAATCTTCAATCTCAGCTGAGAGAATGCGTTTTTTTTATAGAGGCTTTTCAGCCATTGACAGCCCACAAAATCATACAAAAACAGCCTGCGTGAGAAATACCATTCTCAGTCTTCCAGGTGAACTCCTCACTCCAGTCACTCCAAGGCCCCTCATATTCTGGAGGATTCACCCTTGCACGCATTTTCCCTCTGTATTCTGTAGATGAATCCAACATCTGCAAGGTGAAGATGAAGGGAGGTTCATCATTGCTGATATTTAATATCTGTAGAGTCTGAGGAGAAGAAAGAAACACAAATGATGGAGGTGAGAGGAACTCCCTTTCCCTTCTGCCCAACAAAGAGAATTCCAGAACTCCTGTGCTTTCTAAGACTTACCTTTTCATACTGGTTGTTTTTCCAGTACTCAACCTGGTATCTCTGTTTTATGAAGCCATATGGCAAAGTGTGCTTTATCCACCTCAGTTCATACTCCTGGTTCTCTGTTGCCGTTACTGACACATTTGCAGGTGGCAGCACCTTAACTGGAACACACAGAGTGCCTCTGAGTACTTATGAAAATACTGGTCAAGCGCTCCCTTTCACCACTATGTTTTGTTTCCAGGGACTGAAAGCAAAATTGCTTTATGCAATGTAAGAAGCCTCAGCTTTTTAATACTTCTTAATTCCCTGCTTCTTGATTTTCTAGTCAAATACAATAAACTCATAGATAGATAACTGAGTATACATATTCATTAATAACAAATAACAGAAAACATATATCCAGTGATGGGGACAGCCCTCCTTGCACACAGAAAAGCAGCAAAGCAGTATTTGAAACGTTTGTACTGGTCCCCCATTTTTCCTAAGATTTTCAGCTCTCTTGGAGCTGCTAGCGGATATTTTCACTGACTGCAGAAACCTTCCCATTTCTAGCCTGTGAAAAGAAGCATCTGTACCTCCAAGTACATACAAGCAGATGATCCACCTGGCACACCTCACTCAGCAGAAGAGTCCTGCCTCATCCAGTGCTCCAGGGGCCACTGCACAAACCCACAAGAGCCCCAGTGGCTTCTCGAGAAATCACATAGTGACACACTGCCCACAAACATCTCTCACCACAGCTCCCTGTCACTTAGAACACCCATGAAGGTCAATCACAGAGATGTCAGCAGGGTGACAGTCACCCACTGAGGAGCTCTGGGTCATACCTTGAATTTCTGTGCAGCATTTTCCACTGCTGCCACCTTTCCTAGAGTAAAAAGTGCCACTGAGGAACTCCATACCTACAAGCCACCTCTCCCAAACCTCTGACCCAACACAGCCTCCAGTTCCTTTCTTCATCAGTCACAGTCTCTTCCTCTTCCAACATGTTTTTCCTCACCACCACCACTGTCCTCAGCCCCACATGCCCCGCCAGGCATCTCTCTGAAAAATAACCAAGAGAAGCCAGAAAAAACACAGCAACTCACTGTTCTTGTAGCCTTTAATCACTTTCTCCTCCATCTTTGCCCGGACAGACACATGGTACTGGCTCTGACTGCTGGAGTTGGTAACAGGGATCTCACAGCTCTGGACCACATACGGGATGTGGGGTAAAGCCTTCTCGTGCACAGGTGAGCACTCCTCTTCACTGAGGGGAGAAAAAGAGGATGTGCTGAGATGAGGGGGATGGGGACAGAGCAGAAACTCCATGGGAGAGGTGCACAGGCACAGCACGTACGCTGATGCTGGGGTGGCCCTGAAGAACAAGCCAAAGATGGCAGAGGTGATGATTGCTTTCTTCACTTCCCAGCTGCACGTCAGACGATCTGCTCCGTTGAAGAGGCAGCGGAGGTTCCTGGGCTGAAGGCCACCTTCAGAGAAGATGAGAGCAAGCTATGTTACAGGAAAGGTCTGGCTTCTCAGCCAGCCCTTCCAGCCTGCATGGCTCTGCTCCATCCCACGCTACCTTCAGGGGTCTCCCACGACACTTCTGTGCTCCACTCGCTGTACTGCCCAGAGAAGCCACTGGCCACCCCTGGTTTGGCTCTCACCCGGGCAACGTAGCTGCTCCCCGGGACAAGGTCCTCGTGGCTGAGATGGCAATGTGTGGTGTTGGAGAGCAAGAGCGAGGCAGCTTTCTGTGGTGGGAAAGAATGGACAGTGGGAAGAAAGGAAATTGAGGAGCTGGGGACATGCACACTTAAATAAATAAATAGAGAGATAAATAAATAAATTGCATTCTCCTGGAAGAGGAAAGAGCTTCAGATATAGTTTGCCTTTTTCCACATGAACCCACAGATCCCTCTTGGAATGTGCTGTAATTCCATTTGGGAGGGACGCAAGGCAAAATCAATTCAAACTCAAAACCGAGTGCAGTGTTATTTTCAGAGAAGAACAGATCTTTGCACTCAATTTAGGACAAGTGGTATTTCACTGGGCAAGTCATTTGCAAACTTTTACTGCCAGCTGTCAAACTCCCAAAAGAGTACAGCCTAAGCCATGACTGCCCAATTCCTCTGCTCTTACCTCCCAGGACTTCCACTCCCGTTTGTAAGTGACTTCATACTCCAGTGTATTGCTCAGCCCTTGGCTTCTGTCAGCTGCTTTCCAGGTCAGCAAGAAGTCTCCTGATCTCATCAAGCTGAGTGAGAGGTTTTACGGTGGGAGGGACTGAACTGAGAGGTTTTGAGGTGGGAGGGTCTGGACTGGAAGGTGAAAGTTCAGTCCATGAGAGGAAATAGTGAGGACAGAGACATAAACAGGGAAAGAAATTGCCTGGTTGATATTCTATTGATGACAGAATCTGGATATTTAACAAGTTCCCTGGCGTGCTACAAATAATCTATGATTCTTTTTCACCATAATGTGCAAACTCTACAAGACCTGGGAAATATATTGATGAACAGAAGAGGAGAACAGTGCTGTTGTGCAGTTTCATAGCAACTTGGTGAAAGAATGTGCTGTAATGCATGTAGAGAATGGTGCTGGAACATAAGGGTTTTTATGATATCTTCCCCTAGTCCTAATCCTGGTTAGCTGTCAGGTCTACTCTGATTTTTTTCTATTGTAGTCATTTAAGGTAGATTGATTTTTGTCCATCCTGAATGCACTGAATTTGAAGGTGATAGTATAGCCTTATACCTATTTATCTTGACTTTTACTTATATTTCAGGTTATGGGCTGACCTAAGTATCTTTTTAGGATTAAGTATTCAATATATAAATCTGAAAAACTTTTAAATACTCAGGAATAGAGACGAAACTTAGTGGTTCATCTTTACCATTCTGAAACAAGTAGACATTTAGGTCCGCACGCAGTACCAAGTCAAATTTGAAATTGTAGATTCTTTGATCTTGTCCATGGATGTGACACGCCCAGTGCATTGTGAGGTTCTGGCAGTCAGCATGGTTTTCACCTTTGTGGGACCCGCAGGTCATTTCTTTTTTCCTGGTTACACAGAAAAAAACTTGACTATCCAGGTAGGATTCTGCTAGGTGGTGCAAAGTGTGGTTTCTGAACCTTCCCCACATGCTGTTTTATTCTATCGCTTAATCAACGTTTATCACTGCATTATGTTGGCATACTTCTATAGTTCATTAAATTATATTAGTAAGTTCTCTAATATCAAGCACATCTGCTTTATTCTCTCTTCCTTTCCTCAAAGGAAGATGCACTCACAATAACTGTGTTGGATTGGTAGGTGTCTGGGCCCTGAGCACAACCTCTTTCCCCCCCTGCCTCCACCAAGGAGTTTGGCTAACCATGCTCAAAGCTGTCTAAGATGGAATCAGCCTGACTGATAGCCTCCCCACCTTCACTCAGAAGCTGCTTTTAAATTCAGGCCCTTGGCTTTGGTCCTTGCCTGAGCTATGACACACTTCTATCTGTGCCTGGTGATAAACATTGCTGATTGTGATCCATGGAATAGAATTCCTATCTTGACCTCATGCCTGGCTGCTGGATAGGGATTTCCCTGGGGATCTGAACTGATGGCTGTTCCTTTTCATTCTCACTGATCTTTTCTAGTTACTGGGGGATTATATCATTGTCAATGAGATCAGTGCCTTGCTGTCACCCTTATCCTGTAGCTCGCTTCCCCTTGGCAAGCAAAGCTCATGGCTTCTGTAACAGTAGGGCTGGTAGTTTATGTGTGTACAGATGTATGTTTTGTTATGCTTACACTTGAGAAGTTAAATAAATTAAGGCAAAGAAATGCAGCTAGAAGTTTGGACAGAAGTTTTGTGAGGACTATGGGTCTGCAGTCTTCCTACAAAAGAAAATATTTCTGTTCAGACTGTCGAGTTCTTTGTGCCATGAGAGCACTTCTGTGGCTTGTAGACTTCAATACACAGCAAACTGCTAACATTCGAACCAGTGCTGTAGAGACTGTAAGGAGCGCTGTAAGGTCAACTTATAAATGAACACCAGAGCTCTTTCTCAAAAAACATGGAATCATAGAATCATCTGGTTGGAAAAGACCTTTGAGGTCATCGAGTCCAACTGCTCTATCCACTACTAAACCATGTCCCTAAGAAGTTCATCAACCTGTCTTTTAAACACCTCCAGAGATGGCAACTCAACTACCTCCCTGGGCAGCTGTGCCAGTGCCTGACCACCATTTCAGTGAAGAAAATTTTCCTAATATCCAGTCTAAACCTGCCCTGGTGCAACTTGCAGCCATTTCCTCTCGTCGTATCACTCACCCTGCTACAGCCTCCTTTCAGGTAGTTGTAAACAGTGATGATGTCTGCCCTCAGCCTCATCTTCTCTAAGCTAAACAACCTCAGTTCCCTCAGCTGCTCCTCATAGGACTTGCCCTCCAGCCCCCTCACCAGCCTTGCTGCTCTTCTCTGGATGCACTCCAGCCCCTCAATGTCCTTCTTGTAGTGAGGGGCCCAGAACTGAACCCAGCACTCAAGGTGTGGCCTCAGCAGCCTGAGTACAGGGGCACAATCACCTCCCTGCTCCTGCTGGCCACGCTGTGTCTGATACAGGCCAAGATGCCATTGGCCCTCTTGGCCACCTCGGCCACTGCAGACTCATGTTCAGCCGGCTTTCAAACAACACCCCCAGGTCCTTCTCTGACAGGCAGCTTTCAAGTCATTCTTTCTCAAGTCTATAACGCAGCATGTGGTTGTTTTTTCCCAAGTGCAGGACTTGACAGTTGGCCTTGTTGAACCTCATCCCATTGGTCTCAGCCCGTCTATCCAGCCTCTCCAGATCCCTCTGCAGAGCCTCCTTTCCTTCAAGCATATAGACACTACCACCCAGTTTAGTGTCATCCACAAACTTGCTAAGGGTACACTCAATCAATAAAACCAAGATAACTTCTTCCTGTTCTTATTTTACATTTTCTTTCCACTCACCAATCTCTCTACTGTTTAGTCTTCCATCTTCTGCTTCTACTAGTATTCTTTTTGCTCTTTTCCCTATCTCTTCCTTCTTTGTCCCTTCCTCTCTCTCATACTACTCAGTTTGACTGTTCGGGTTTTCTCTCAGAAAGGAAGCAGAAGTAGCAAAAAGATAGAGCAAGATTTAGCCTCATATCTCTGAGAGGAAACCCAATGAGTCAAACAAACATGTACAACATCTGCGTTTCTCACAGTTTCTTTTGCAGAAATTGTTTCAACATAGCTAAGCTCTTACTGGCATAAGGAAGAAGCAGGCTTCCTTGCCATTCTGATTAGTTATTATCACCACTGCATCTACTGTAACATGTTCTTCTCCACTCAGGTGCAATAATTAATATCTCCTGCCATATTTTGCGTATGTGATCTCACAGCAAAAGCATAGGGGAGCGATTGAAATATAATGAAAATGATCTTACTAGCATACTCTTTTTCCTGTTCTTCCTCATCCTGTACAGATCCAGCTTTCTCCCTAGCCCGAACATTACACTGGAGTCTGCAAGCTGCATACTATGCTGGCTGCAAACCCAGTCCACTGTCCTTTTGTCCATCTCTTAGTTTCAGCATTCGAGCCCCTTTGGAACTTCCATAGAATACCAGCCAGGCACTTACTTTTCACCACTGTTGTTCAAGTTCAGAGTCACATTCAGGAATTGATGAGCCTCTGAACACTCCATCCATGTGCAAGTTGTAAGAGATATGTAGTCATTATAACACTGTAGGGTCTGCATTGGGATGGTCTCTGAAAAGAGGAGACAATCACAAGATGGTTGGGTCTTAAGGAGGCAGTGGAAAATGGTAAAATGAACACAAGCTCTGCTACTGTGCTGCAGAAGGCAGAGACACAGAAGTGAGGAGCTGGGTGATGAGATCTGCTGGGAGTATCCACTAAGCTCGTCAGCTCATACTGCATGGAGTGCACAAATAAAATTTGACCGTTCATGGGAAAGCCTGAAGGCAAAAAGTCTCCAACAGAAGCTGCTGCTCTTAGAGTAGACTGGTCTGTCATTATGTTGCCATTTATCAGAATTTTTATTGTGAGACTTAGAATTTCTCAACGTTTTGAGTCTGCTTCCTTGTAAATCAAAATGATCATGCAAGAAAAGTAAGATTCTGGTCTACAACCTGCGAAGAAAGCTGGAATTGTTTTGTAAGAGGTACAATTAATTTTCAAGAAATATTCTAATTTAAAAAATAAGTTCAAAGGATCAAGCTTGGTGTTTTTAAGCTTCATTGAACTTCATGGCTTTTCAGAAAGGTCTTGTAAGACTGGCTAAGGCCTCAAACACATCTCGTTTTCTGTTCCCCATCCCCAGACAGGAATCACAGCCATTCTGATACAGACTTTAGGTTGTATCTCTGTTTCTCTTCCTGAACTGCAGAAGCCTGATGCTCCATGAAAGTTCAACACAGATGGAAACTGGTCAAGCAAGTTTAAGTATAACACAAAAACCCTAAAAGGGCAGCTCTCCCTAATGAGATGCCTGTTGTCTCCTATGAATGATCTTTTGATATTCCTAGCAGGAGGAAATAAGAGAACAAAAACCAACTGGACAATGCTGAATGGGGCTTTACTCAGCTGAGCACTTATAGTAGCATTAACAGCGTCCTAGGATCAGCATAATTCTGAGCCCTGGTAAATCTCTGCATGGTTTTGCAGTATAGTGTTGACTTTTGTATCCCTTAATGACAGAAAGAATCTGGGAGACGTTTAGAAAAACAACTTCTAAGAATATAATTTTAGATTTTAGAAAAGCTGAACAAATGCTCTCACCAATTCACTACTCTTATAGCAGTCAGGAGATGCATCAGCAGAAAGACAGTAAATACAAAATATGAGTGATTTATTGTTTAAGGCAAAAATACAGATGCCTCATTAAGCAGGACATTCAGCTTTGACTTTGTGGGTTGTTGTCATGGTGGTGAATACATTCATGTCCCCACTGAATAAGCTCGTGTGCTTCAGCAAGAGTTATGCCTCTAGGAAGTCATAGACAAAAGTGAGAGACACCCACTCTGGTTAGCTACAATGACATTTAAGCCATGGAAAGGAGAAAGTTTCCTGAAAGGGAAAATATATTTTAAAAAATCTAGTAGCTGAAAAAATGTGTCCCTCTTTCAGTAAACAAACATATCTCATGGGCGTATTTTCAGATAACCTGCTTTTCCTTTTCTTTTGGGAAAAAACTCTGTGAGAGGAAAAGCTGTGCCTGTGTTGAGGAAAGGTCACTGTTAAACTGGGAGAATGAATGTGCCCTTCCTTGAGAATTCGAATTTCCAGAACAGGTGCTGAAGTTATTTCTGCTATGATGGGAACTACTGATTCAGGGTCAGCTTTGTTGAGAGCTCTTTTTTTTCAGAAACAGCAGCCAATAGATGGTGAGGAATGATTTAGACATTCCTAGGAGGTCTAGGGCAGCTGATGCCTAGTCTTGCAAGAAAAGCCAAGTCACTTTCAGGTCCAAAAAGTGAAATAGGTTGCAAAGACAAGGTTGTTTCAGTGACTGTAGGATTATTGCTTGAGAGACCACAGAGTCCATGGCATTCAGTACTGTGAATCACGTTAGGCAAGGGAGTGTAATCCTGCCGAGTATCTATCTCTGGAAAGACAGGTGTACAATGGATACTTTTTCCAATTTGTTTCAATAGCTTTTCTTCAAAACCTCAGAGCCTCCAACATTTACGAGGAATGACTTAAGTTTCTCACTTACACAGGTGCTGTGCCCCTGTTCTGCCAGCTGGGTTATCAACCGGCTCTCTCTCTTTGTCTCTTAGGGAGCAGCCAAGTCCTTGTTCTAACTCTAAAGAGAAGGAGAGTATCACTTGGAGGCAGGATGGGTCAATAGACATAATGAAGAGACACCTATTGCTGAGGAAAGGAGGCAGGTTGGAAAAAAGTTTTACTTCTGGTATCCAAAATGATATCTAATAATGGGACAGGTAAAGTCACAACTCACACTGGTAATAATCAGGCCTACTGAGATATGAAACTTCAGTCAGTCTAAGTAAATGCACTAACAGGCTCTAAACACTGTCTAACCCACTAAGTTTTGGGTCTTGCCTAAATACCATTCACAACTGTGCCATTGGCATTCATCTGGAGCATTTGGCATAGCCCTGATAACCACAGATGTGTATACTTGCAGAGTCTCCTCTTTCTGTCACCAACATGAAAGCAGAAAATAAAGCAGCATGGAGAAATACTGAGCTAAAATAAAAGGAATAATAATAGAAAAGAAAGGAGGAAAAGATAGAGGCAAACAGTCTGAAACTCACCTCGAATATTTCCAAACCCCAAAACTAAGCATGGAGCCAGAAGAAGACTGATGAGCTCTCTCAACTTTACACCTTTGTGCACAACCATGATCTTGTCAAACAACAACTCCCTGTATCACTGGCTGTTCTTCTTCAAATACATGCTAAACAGCCATCATCCTTCCTTCTTTGTCACCTGTTGTAGCTGAAAGCAGAACTCGTGGTTAGCTGGGAGAGTCTTGGGCCTTCCATCAGCTCCAGATCTCCTCTTCCATTAACACTGACATGATCTCTGAGATTTGCCTTGTATGAAGATCATTTATTTAGGGGAAAACTTTCTGTCTCTTCAGCAGAGGATAAGGACAAAGCTTGTTGTTTGAAACTAATGATAGGATTTTCCACCTCCTTCCTTCAACTTGAGAGAAAAAAATAACCTCTAAGTTATGAGGAGGAATTAATTACCTGTGTTGATTCGCCCATCTGATCCATATAAAGTACACCCTGCTGTTCCATCGAATCATGAACCTGTCCAAAAGGAAATACTTCCTTGCCTCTCTTACCACTCCTACTCAAAAAAAAAGTACTTCTGGTGAGTTGAGAGATCTAGTTTTCCTATTTCTTCACTTTAAGATCTGATTCACAGGGCTTTTAAGCCTGTATTTGTCCGAGAACAGAGGGCTTCTTGCCAATTCCTTCCCCACAGTAACAACACATTTACCTTACCTGAATGCTGAGTGGTCTTCAAGGCAGGTGCTTCTCAGCAAGTGGTTATTCAACTTTCTTATTTATCATTCACATGGAATCAGTGCAAATGCAACTGCCAGTGGGAAACCCACAGCCTTACCCCTTCAAATAAGCCCTCTCAGTTGTGCTGTTGTATTCTCCAGCACCAGAGCCATGTTTGACTTGTCCTCTCTAACCTTCCTGTTTATAATGTAGATCCACCAAGTAGGTTCCTGATCAGATATCATAAAATTAAGAGGAAGAGGGAAGGAAGTACTTTTTACTGTTATATCATATTTAAACAGTTTCCAAGACTTGTGACTCACTTTTCTGCGAGTAAGATACAATAATCTCTTAACAGAGGCTGAACTTTGCTGCTTGTTCTGTTTTCTGTTGATCTGAACTCAAAACCAGTCCTTCAAATCATTTTCCTTATGTGCAACTTTTTCTGAAAGGAAAATTCCCTCCCTCCTCAAGTTAAATGATCATTAAATAAAATATTAGTTTACATTGTGAATGTTATCTTAAAGACACATTGCTGTTGCTAAGCCTGACCTGTATAAAACCATCTCCATCCAAATAGTAGCACTAGAAGTGTGGATTCTGCTTAAACTCAATGCACACTTTTAAGGGATTAAAATTCAAGCCACAATCTGATTATACATTTAAATTTAAATGATAATATCAACTCTGCATCAGTAGAAGTAAGGAAAATACACTCAAACGGAGTCAATGTAATTTATTTAGATCTTCTTTTCATTCTTAGGAAATAAAGGAGAGAGACTGGTGGCATCTAAAGACGTGAGAGGCGGTGAAGTTTCTTACTGCTTTCTCTAACGTAGACTGCAGTCTCTGTGAAAAGACTGCTATAATTTTGGGCAGTACCTTTATCAATTGAAAGTACAAATTGGAAGTATCAGTTAAACGTTCTGGAGAACAATTCCTTTGAGGAGCTGCTGAGGCAACTGAGATTGTCTAGCACAGAGAAGAGGAGGTTGAGGGAAGACCTTACAGCTCTGTACAACTACCTGAAGGGAGGTTATAGTGAGGTGAGTGCTGATCTCTTCTGCCAAGTAACAAGTGATAGGATGAGAGGAGATGGCTTCAAGTTGTGCCAGGGGAAGTTTAGATCGGATTTCAGAAAAAATTTCTTTACTGAAAGAGTGGTGAAGCATTGAAAGAGGTTGCCCATGGAA
Organism: Neomorphus geoffroyi; assembly: GCA_033558235.1. Lineage (NCBI taxonomy): Eukaryota > Metazoa > Chordata > Aves > Cuculiformes > Neomorphidae > Neomorphus > Neomorphus geoffroyi. The sequence continues at coordinate 17,664,833 of JAUMJM010000021.1, read as the reverse complement.
GTGGTGGAGTCTCGATCCCTCGGGGTGTTAAAAAAGCTTGTAGACATGTCACTTTGGGACATGGTTTAGTAGGCATGGCTATGTTGGGCTGACGTTTGGACTTGATGATCTTTTCCAACCTTAATGCCGCTATGAAACTATAATTCTACCAGAGTTTAGACAACTTCAGATTGTATCATCCACAACAAAGCAATTTTTTATGAATCAGTGGCAGCTGAAAGTGCATTAGAAAAAATTTTTAAAAGCTAAAAGCAAAGCAGAGTCAGCCAAAGAGGAGAAGAAAGGAAAGCTACTTGGCAATAATTTTCAGGATGTGCTGTAAAAGTGAGCATTGCACACAGTATATGGACACGACCTTTAGGACGGAAACTTTTTGTCTTTGCATTCGCAAAAGGGTACACATGCACTCTCCTTCTCTTCATGATTCTTTCACAAATAAAAAAAAATTGTAAGCTTATCCCTTCAGTTCATTCTTAACAAACAGGAGAATTAGATGTCGGGATCTCAGCAGACAAACTGAGGATCGATAGTGAATCACCATGCTCTATGTCTCTTGAAAGTTCAGTCATTCATAAGTAATTGCTTTTTCTTCTTCTCATGCTTGTTAAGCACATTCCTGCTGTGTGTAATTCCAAGCAATACTCTGTTACCCCTCTCACCTAATTTCCTCCAGTTTGGTCTTTGCATCCCTAGACACAAAGGATCTACCCATCAGAAGAAGTGCTTCTGCAGTAGCGCAATGCTTGGTGAAGATGAGATCACAGAACCAGTGGATGCAACTAAGGCATCCCCAACTTCAGCCAAGCTGCTACAGTAACTTGAGCTTGCAAGGAGTATTTCTGTATCAGTGGTAGTCAATTCACCATGCTAGTCTCATAGCAGAGTCTGACACCATCAGTTACCTTGTTAATTTGCTCAGAAATCACTGTGCCAAGACATACTAGAGGAGCTTGAAGAGCATACAAGACTATGCTAGAGGAGCTTCAAGAGCTTTGGCTTCAGAAACCTGAAAGGCAACGTCCCTCTAGATAATCAAGTTGTGAAGCAATGCCTTGCTTTCTAAAGGCCTCAGAAAGGAAATTAACTGACGTTAATTCCTTATCTAAATTTATATCCAGTGACAACCTTTAGCAGTAATTTAAGATAGAGGTTAAAAAAACCTCTTCCAACAAAACAAACAAAGAGGTATAAATTCCTGGATTTCCTCTGCTCTGTTTGCTGAGCCACAGTGAAAGCAACATTTAGAGGTGTGTATATATATATATAAAGCAGTGAACAGATTGCCATAAATTCATTGATAATCTCTTCAGGGATGGGCACTTCAACCAGGAAGACTTTAGTTAATCCTTTCAAAAAAACCCAGATTCATGAACTGGCAAGACACCAAAAGGCCATTTACTAGTCAGTTAAAATCTTTTAACCTAAAACGAGTTAGAACTTGGCTGAATGGATATGGAAGTCAAACCTTTCAACTCCAAGACAGGACTTGAAGAAGCCAATCATTCTTCAGACACTATGTGGGTCTTGGCATGTCTGTATAGGCCATCCGTAGCCTCTCTTGCACTCAAGGCAAGTTCTTTCTGGCATGTGATAGCATAGATTAATATCACAGTAGTCAGGTATCCCTGTGTAGGCGAAGTGGATCTGCTGGATCTGATCTTCATTTCCAGGAGAAGGTCACCCCCAAAAAGTGATCCTGGGTGACATGAATGCTAGCTAATACTGTGCCATGAGTTATAGAATAGGTACTGTGAACAGCAAAGGCTGATGTGTGTCTTAAGTGGGATGGGCTCACTTCAGGAGCAGGAAAAGTAAAATATCTCCTTCCTTTCTAACAAAAGTAAACAGGATCATTATCAAGTAAATAAAAACACGAACACAAATTTTACTAGAAAAGACCTAGACAGTTGAAAAGATGCCAAATACCAGGAGAAATCTAGACATTCTCTTAGTCAGTGCTAAGAAAGACCCAATGGTTATGGTCCATACACATACCACCAGCAAAGAGGTGCTGAAAATAAAGTTTAAACCAGAAGGCTAAAAATGTGGTCCTACGTAGTAGCGTTCTTCAGTGGTCCTGGTTTTATACACTGTGTCAGATAACAAAGGCTCAATCATGATCAATTAAACTGTGTAGGGAAAATGGGATTATATTTATCGATATATGATAAATTTTTGAAGTAGATTAAGTTTATCTAAGGTGAGTTCCACCTAATCAAAACAGAATCAGTGCTGCTAACATTTAAAACTAAAAATGCTACAAGGCAATTTTAAAATTAAAACCAAGGAAATCATGCCAGGTGTGGAAAGTAAATTGTTCAGATCAATATAACTGTGTAGTCTGAAATAACAGAAAGCCTATGACTTTGAAAAATGGACAGAATAGAAGGCAAAAAAAGGAAAAAAAATCCTAGGTAAGAAGAGCAAATAAAAATAAGCAACAAACAAGACAAAAGCCCGCATATATCTGAACAAATACTTCAGTTTTAAAATATAGTTTAAATAGCAAAACCATTGGTGTATGCTTATTAAAAAAATGTAAGGCATTATAGAAGGCTGCTGAAAAGAAGCTATTCAGTGAAACACTAATACCAGAACACACATTTGCTACAAGAAGAGTAGTTTGCATTTACACACTAATGCTACAGAAAGTACAGTGTCAAGCAAAGTAAATGTCAAAAGTTGAACTACAGAATTTCAATGGCAAGACTTCCTTCCACGCTAAAAGGAGCAGTATGCTGTTACTGCTATGCTATCTACCACCTGACCAAAAGGAGATGAGTGAAAAGCTAGAGACTACCAGAGAGTCCAGAGGGCAGACAAACAGTAACAACGGGACAGTCCAATCCTATTAGACTAGATGAATATCACAGTGAGCCTTAATGAGGCTGTGTCTGCACAGGTAGAATATACCAAGACAAAACAACAGCTTGAGCTCTGGAGTGAGATCATAGACTCTGATCAATTGTTGCTGAACACATTCTACTGTTGGGGAAAGAGCTTGGATACACAAATTTTCCATTACTGCTCCATATCAATTGCTCTTACAGCTAGAAATGTACCTTGGTCTACCTTATTTGTTAGTATGCACCTAATCACAGATTCTCCTGTTTTAGACATTATAAATGATTGCTTCTTAGAGCTGTCTGTGAAAGCGTGCACTAGAAAAGGAGCAAACTGACTAGTTTAATCCTGAGTAATATACAAGACTTTGTACAAGCTGAAACAACAAAAGATACAATTTACTACAATAATGTTTTAAGGACATACATAAAAATAACAAGTCTGGAAAAAGTAAGTCGAAGAACATGTGAAAAGGTTCAAATGTTTGCAGGGCCAACAGGACTGTTTAAAGAATCATTTAAAAGTTCAAAAGTGGATGTAGGTCTTTTGCAAGTCTACCCATGCTATAAAGGTAGGTTTATTGTAGCCTTAATGTTCTGAAAAAGTAAATGAAGCAAGATGCATAGAGAAAAATCATAACTTATAATGGTATTTTCAAAATTAATCTTTCAGTTTCATAAAACACAGAGATTTTCTTTACAAGCCTTGCATAATCGATATTCTTACTTAATTTAAAAATTCAATTGCTGAACAAGTAAACAAGAAGTAAATAATCAAAGGCTTTAACAGACCTCAGTATCAGACAAAAAGAAGTACCAAATGCAAGTCTTTGATGTGTATTCGGAGAAGAATCCAGAGAACTACTGACCAATCAGGCTCGCTTCTGTACACGATAGGTGATACAAACGATAATGAAAAACACAGATAGTAGAGAGAAATGTTCTGTGCAAGAGTTAAGATAGCTTTTGTAGAGAATAGACATGAGTCATAAAACTAGTAGAGCTCTTGGAAGAACAACAGAAGCAAATAGATACAGAGTTATCCAATGAGTGTATTATACCTAGATGTCTAAAAGCTTGATAAAGTCTGTCAAAACTGTGTTTCCAAGAAACTAAGCAATAAAAGAAATGTTCTCATGTAGATTAAAGACAGTTAAAGACAGAAAACAAATGAGAGAAACTGATGGTTAGTTTTCATATTGGAGGAAAGCTTTAAGTGAGTTCTCGTAGGACTTTATGATCTTCACTATAATTATAAATGATCTGCAAGACTGAATGATGAAAGATCTCTCACCTGAGAAATCTGGGTGACTGAGAAAGACAAAATTTTATCTAGGGTACTCCAATTTAACTATGACAGAGAAAACACTAAATTACTAGGTATAAATGTGGTATGAAATTTGAAACATAGAACTACAGGTTCATAGAATGATTTGTGTTGGAAGGATCCAAACAACCCTCCCATGAGCAGGGACTTCTTTCAGTAGATCAGCTTGTTCAAAGCCCTCTTCAACCTGATCTTGAACACATCCATGACTTCTCTGGGCAACTAATTTCCGTGCCTCGTCTCCTTCATTGTAAAAAATTTCTTCCTTATATCCAATCTCAAACGATCCTCTGTTGCAGCCAGGATAGAATTGTCTTTCTGGGCTGCAAGCTCTTATTGATAGCCAATATCTATTTTTTCATCCACTGTTATCCTCAAGGTCTTCTAAGCAGGGCTGCTCTCAATCAATCAATTCAGTGTTAATAAATGTATTGAAATTCACATGACAAAAGAACAATTCTAACTATACAACAACATAAAGCAACCTGTGAGAGCAAACGGTAAGAGTCATGCAGGATTCCAGTTATCATAGACTGACTAAATACCATGTCTCTTGAATACTGTAATCTGTTCTTGTCTCACCACTGAAGGAATACTATAGAATACTCTGTAGAAATAGAAAAAGTACAGAAGTCTTATCAGAAATATGGGATCAATAAGAGGAGAGATTAATAACTATAGAATTCTTCAGCTTGGAAAAATAAATAGAGATGTTTTCACAGAATTGTAGCATTTCAAACAGAAAAGGGTGAATAAGGAATGATGGTTTATCAGTTTTCTAGAACAAGAACAAAGGAGCAAATTACCATGTAACTGGCACAAAAGGAGTCCAGGCAACTTTGGCCTTTTTTTTGTTGGAATCTTTTTATTTATAAATGAATTGATCAACACTTTACTATGTATCAGACAGCTAAAAATGAAGCGATTATACAAAGGGATTAGCTGAATCTCTAAAGACCAGAGCTGTTAAGCACATATTATCTGCAACAGCTTAGGTGTAACATCCAACTCAGGAAGGCTCTGGGCCAGATACTAGGTAAATAGATCAGTTAAGTGTTTGATTATTTACTGCATACTTTTCCATGTTTACTACACCTTGGCTTGAAGCATCCACTGCAAATATTGGCGGAGACAGAATGTATGTCAACATGTTACGTACCTCTGAAAGCAGAAGGACAAACAGGTTAAAAATGCTCTACGAGGCTACAGAGCAGATGCAAAAGCACTCATCTCAGAAGTTCACACTGTACATGCATACTGTGAACAGGGAGCTGAAATTTTTTAAGAAGATAATATGAAAAGCCAGCTGATTGTTTTAGATAACTTTACATCTACTTTTCTAGACAAACGAATTAGCCTTTGGCAATGAGGACCATCTGTTCCTCTATCAACAAACTCAAAAGGACACAATGAATCTACAAAGATTTTAACCTAAATCTGCCTCATGTTGAGCAAGTTTGAAGGGGAGTCTGGTTCCACACACCTAACACCATGGTGAAACATCCATCATGTAATATCAGGAGTTGTTAGCATCAAGGTTGGAGCATATGGAATCCAGGCAGCCACTTAGAGGACTTGAAAAGGGCCAAAACAGGCATTAAGGCATTGTGTTACTTATTCCCCGTGTGCAGAACATGACATGTGGGGTTTCTCTTCATGGAAATCTTAGCTCTATAGTGACAGCAGAGGGAGCATGTAGAGAGTGAGGAAAAGAGGCAGAGAACATTCACTGGATTTGTATGAGAATAAGATTGCGAGTACGAATGTGCTTCACTGAATGAACAAAGCTATAGAGGGACTGGCAGGATGGCTTGGGTTTGTTTTCCATTAAACTGCAGAGATACAGAATGCTCAGAAATTCTCCAGCTATTGTTCCTTGAGGCCTTGGAGGGCTTTCCACTGCATGCTTCCTTTTCTAGGAGTCCATTCAGCCTCATTTTCCTTCCTTACGTAAAAGAAAGCCCCCAGGCTAGCAGAAACAGAACAACAGATTATTTCAGCATGGATCCTAATTACAACTATTGAGGTCACAATATACTTACTACCCTAATCTCATGCAAATTCAGGTAATATTTTTCTGTTTGAGGAAGATTATGATAAGGGAATAATAAACTGATTTCTTCAGAGCAACAAAGAGAAAATTGCCTGCTGTTAAAGCACAGGAAGGATCTATGAACATACAATAAGGAAAAGGTTACAATGGTTTTATAACTGTATATTCTATGTAAATAGAGAGTTGTAAAATGTGATTAACAATATTCATTGAGATGCCTATGTCTCCTTTTTTTGACTCTATAGGAAACATTGGTGAATCATCACTCATATATACACGCTGAAGGGCTGGAAACACTTATTGGAAAGCCCTACAGAGAGAAGAACGTCATAACTGGCTCCTGAATCATCAAAATAATTACTTCTTTCCTACATATCAGTCCCTAGCACTGGGGAAGGTAGCAGTTCTTTTGCACAGTAACTTGGTGAATCAAGCTAATCATCAGGAAGTTGAAGATGTGGGACTTAAACCAGCTCCTGAGTCTTGAATCACCAGACTACAGGATTGTAAAATGCTTTTTTCCACCCCCACTGCAGGTGGACTTCATGCAAAAGGGAATGGAAGATTCATAGGATCAGCAACAGATAAACTTTATGGAAGCTTTGATTCTGTAACCCACTAAGAAGTGGGTTCCTCTCGCACAGCAGAGCCATGAGTTGTGACCTCAGCTTCCTATGTTCATTGCATGTTTTGTTTAATGATGCTTAGGTGGATATTGAACAAGTCCCTAGAGCAGAAACTCATCCTGCCCTGAAACAATTGTTATAGTTGCAAAAGAAAATTGCTGTTCAGCTCCCCTGCCCTGACAGTGGCACGTTACCCTGCAAGTCCCAGGCTCCTGAAGTGATCTTCAGATCATAATATCTGCTCTGTGAGGTCATAACAAATGTTCTTGTATTTATAAAGCCTGCCTCCAAAAGCAGCCTCTGCAAATGCCTGGTGAAGTGCAGAAGGACAGGAGGAACAGATAGCTCTTAGAGTACCAATCAAGATGCAAATGGACTTCATCCAAAAGCCACTGAGCTGAATAAAAGTTCTCCCACTCATTTTTCTTCTTGGTTGTTAAAACCACAGCAATTCAAGGGCCAGCAAGGTGATGCATATCTAAGATGTGAATCCAGAAACCAAATTTGCATTTTAATTTGAACACCTCCTTTCAGTACATGCCTAGATAAAGCACAATCATAGAGCCTGGAAGAAATTGTTTGTGCTACTCATAAAAGGCCAAAGAAAAGACTAAAAAATATCCACTGATTAGGAAAGGACTAAATTGAAAATCCCTTAAAGTGGTCCTTAATATTCCCTATCAATCAGAGGCTGCAACTGCCTGCCTTTTGCTGTCAAGAACACCAAACTGAATTTGCACACCATTCAGATTTTAAATGCTATGTATAAGGATTTAAATTCTGATAAAACAATGCATTTCACTGCAATTTTTGAATCAGCACTGTCCCATTAACCCAGCAGGAGGAATCCACTGGAACAAACACAAAACTCCTGATTACCTCTGGCAAATAGTATAGTCAAATAGTCAGGAGGTTTGACACTCACAGGTGTCATAGCTGAACCTACAGAGTTTTTTGAGACCCAATCAGATGAGCTAATAGTGATGTTATTACAATCACAATGCTCTTAACATATGAAAGAAAAGATTTATAGGAAGAAAGAATATTTTTTATTAGTGCAAATTTTATATTTGAAAAAAGAAACATGGGGGTTTTTTTGTAATGCAAACCCACCTTCATGTCTGAAAACAAAGCCTTTTTCTGATCACAGAGTGGCAGCTCTAAACAAATGCTCTTATCTTCCACCACTTTCATTACAGCAGAAATGGAGGAAAAAATGGCTCTTCTTTCTCATAGATTATTAATCAGAAAACCCCTAAGTGTAAATTACATAGTTAAGATTAGTTATACCATGCCTAAACAGCCGATGAACTTAATCAAATAGCATTTTAACACTTAGAAATAGAAAAAATCACAGGAGACAGCGGCTTGTGCACCTGTCATTTTTTGTTACCTGTCTCACTCCCTTTCTCTCACCACAAATCACGAGTCTTACATTTCCTTCAGGTAAAGTTTCTTCTTCCTCCTGGTTCTCTGCAGCCTAGTTTTTGTATCCTGGAAATGGTTTTTCTTACCCTGAGAACACGCTGTGATACCCTGTACCTTAACATGAAGAAAGATTTCCTAAACTTCAACTTTTTTTTTCTTCTTTTTTTTTTTAATTACACTTCTGTTACTATTTGTGGTTTTTTCTCACCTTACACAATACCTATTTCACCCCAGTAGTGGAAAGGCAGAGATATGAAAGCTCCTTGGTGACTCCTGGATCTATTTTACACAAACACACACACACACAAGTTCAACAAAATTGCTCTTAAGAATATAGGTTTTCTTTCCAAGGTTTCCAAGCCTGTTGTCTTCTGACAGCATTTCAGGCAGGTGAATCTGCATTTCCTGCCACAAGTTTTGCCTCAGGCCATCTGGTAATATTGCCAGATGACTGTGATCTGTCACAGGATCATAAGGAGGTTAAACTATAAGCCAAAATGTTTGAAAAACAAAGGGCAATATTTAGATTGTCTCTGATGCCAAATCTGTGAAAGTCATTGGGGGTACTGAGCTACATCAAGTCTTCCAACACATTAGAATGGGAGTTCGAAAACAAAACGGGAGATTATTATAAGGCTCAGGGGAGACCTTATAGCTCTCTACAACTACCTAAAAGGAGGTTGTAGTCAGGCAGGGGTTGGTCTCTTCTCTCAGGTGACTGGTGACAGAACAAGAGGACACGGTCTCAAGCTTCGCCAGGGGAGGTTTAGGCTTGACATTAGGAAGAAATTCTTTACTGAGAGGATGATTGACCATTGGAATGCGCTGCCCGGGGAGGTGGTGGAGTCACCGTCCCTGGAGGTGTTTAAGGAGAGACTGGCTGAGGCACTTAGTGCCATGGTTTAGTTGACAAGTAGGAGTAGGTGTAGGTGTTGGGTCATAGGTTGGACTCGATGATCTCAAAGGTCTTTTCCAACCTTATGATATTGTGATGCTGTGATACTGTGATTATTTATTCTTAGGTTTGGGAGTTCATTTTCTTGAGATAGTTGCAACCTCTTACAATTACCTGTAGCTTTGCTATTCATTAATATCTTCCCATTTAACAGATTTCTCTGATCCGCAAAGATTGGTGCCAGGAAAAGTAATCATCTGATTTCAGATTTTTGAAAAGCTGAATAGCTTGCAATTTTGATGCATCCTTTTCCTTGCCAGTCATGGATTCCTTATCTGATACAGGCTTCCCAGGTGTTATCTTGCCTTCAGAAGGTTTCTTGATTTCGTGGTCTTCCTGACTAACCTCCATCTTCATACCAGTTTTTAGGCTGTGGAAGCAATAGTCACCAACCTGGCAGAGGAAAACTGGCTCAGTGCTGTCAGGGTTTAATACTACCAAGTTACCCTCTGACAAAGGCTGATTTCTGGGAAGATCATTTCCCTTCTCTAAGACAGGCAAAGGAGTCTTTGTAGGTTCTGAAGATCCATGGAGACTTAAGGGGACAGTAAGATAGTCCCCAAGTGTACCCAGGTGCAAATCAGAAGTTGGTTCTTGACCTGAAACTGGAACCATGACATCGGTTTTCCCAGGAGAAAACTCATGGTGAGAGCGGTCACTGGGAGACTGGGTCTTCTGTGAGTCACAGGGTAACTCCCCAGCAGTGACAAGTGGTGGATGGGTGGAGTCGCTGGCTGGTGGCAGTAACAGGCTCTCTGTGGTGATGTACTCCAAGGGGCAATGCTGAGAGCTAAGAGCCGCTGGATATTTCTGCTCTTCTTTTCTCACGTTCGTGCCTTTCCCATAGGCTGGTGGGGCCGGTGAGACTTCATTCACGTTGTCGAGGTGCTGCATCGTTTCCTTCTGATCTGGGAGCAGGGAGGTCTGTGGAGGATCTGCTCCTGGCAGTTCTTGTGTCTGTAGAGCCTGAGGACAATCTTCCTTTGGGAGAGTCACATAGTGAAGGGAAACTGATTTCTCGTGGATCCGTACTGGGTCCACTGCCAGAATGTGATGCATATCAGGCTGGGAGGGCATCATTGAGCTGTACAAGTATGGACCGTTGAAAGCAAAGCAAGGGATTGCTGCTTGAGAAGCAACGCTTGCACCAGCACTGTTTCTCCTTGAAACACAAAAGGAATGACCAGCAATCTGACTTGAGCTGACAAGTGGGGCATGTTCTGGCTCATTTAAAGCATGGTACGAGTTCTGTAGGTCCAGTGCAACAGGCAAAACCTCTGTCGTTTTAGTCTGCCCTTCAGGGGACTTTGCGAAAGTCTTCATCTGCCTGAATGAGAGAAAGTTAGGAGTTGTTCATGAGAGATATTTTCGTGGTAAACATTAATTATAAAACAGGCTTAGTTGAAAACATGCATAGCTACACAGGGTTAGGAAAAAACCTTTCTTGTAGAAGCAGGCTAGCCTAGATAGCAAAATAAAATGTGTCCTTTCCTCAAAAGCAATTTTTATAGGATTTTTAGTGGCAGAACATTTGATAATATCTTGCCACAACTTAGAGAGCTCTTTGAGACTATCATCCACAGTGTCACTATAATGTGCTGTACACTGACCTGTCCACAACTTGAAGGATGCTAGCCTGCTCCATCTTTTCTGAAAGACTGCATTTGTTGAATTCCAGTTGGCTGCTTGTTGGCCAATTTCCTAAATGTACTTTCTGAAAATAAAAAGGTGTACATCACAAATGAGCGGTGTATCACTGGCAGTAGAATCAAAAACAACCTAACTGCAAATAGTCAGAGGGAAACTAAGAAAGAAGCCCTCCTAAACTTATTTGTGAATAGAGAAAGACTCATGGAGGATGTGATGGCTGGTGGCTCCTTGGCCACAGTGATCATGAAATAAGTGAATTTAAAATTTTCAGACTAATGACAAGAAAGGACAGCAGACTTGTTTACCTTGAATTTCAAGAGATCAGACTTTAAGCTACTCAGGGAGCTACTTCACAATGTCCCCTGGGAATCTGCTTTTGAAAGCTTGGGAGTCCATGAGTGCTGGTCTGTTTTTAAGAACCACTTCCCTTATAAAGATACAATAGAATCAACTGTTATACAAAAAATGTGTGTGTGACCATGTGTGTTGGGGTGCACACATTATAGAATTAGCTATTCTTGCAATACTGGAAGACTTTAATCATCAAAATCTAGAGATGCCTATACCACCCTTTCCAGATGTTGGGGTTTTTGGGGGAAAGAAAGAAGGGAGGGAGTTTCTGCTTAACAGGTTTTACCAGATTTTTTTTAATTGTGTTCCTTGACTTCCAATAAAGAATGCTTGTCCTGGTAACAGACAGGCATGTGGCAAATTTATTCCAGGAAATCCATCTCCTTTAAAATAAAAATTTCTTTTATAGGGTTACCACCTCATTCTAAGAAGCTCTGAATAAATGTTGATTACTATTTGAGAAGCAGGAAGGTACCAGCTGATGAAGTTTGTTAATGAAACTAGATCATTTCAGTCAGCAAAAGTTTTGAAATACTGAAAATTTTCTAGCTTGATTTCAAACCACAGTGAGGCTGACAAGCACAACACAAAGAAGTCTACTAGTATAAATATAAGATCACAATTATGTTGAATATAAGCAGAACTTCTAAAAATAAGACGTAGACTAATGAAGACATTTGTTCATTGTGGACTAGGAGACAAGAAGAGCTCTCAAGTCTATTGCCAGTCCTGAAAAAGAGAGGGAAATAATGACCCCTTCAAGGTACAGTTCCTTCTTACCCCCAGGTAGCTCTGGATCAGGAGACTCTTGCTGGGGTTCGGAATCCTTTCCTCCCATACTTGCTTCTTCCTGCAACAACCCACAAAATGTTCAAGAGTTGCTTCTCCACGTGGCTGCAACCAGAAGCCTGCACCCCATACACCGTGCTGCTCTGCACAGCAAGGCACCACCAAGACCCCAGCACGCCACCAACCAACTCTCACCCTTGCACAGACATGCACAGCATTGCCCGTTGCACGCCAAGGCTCATCTCCATGTAGACCTCTCGGTCATGGGGGACAAGCAATGCCTCAGCCTTTAGGCCACCCATGAAGACGACACACTGCTAAATCTCCTGGTGACAACACAAACCTACCTGAGGAAATACTTATAGCTGCAATGAACAACTACGAGCAAAGTGATGATGAGAGCTGGGAGAAGCACTGGGAGAAGCACTGGCGGCAGAACTGAAACAGAAAAGAGAGAAAAGGCTATCCACCTGCAGAGTGGCTGCTTCCCATAACAGGCTTTTTGCTCTGGCCACTCTTCACGCGAGCAGACTGGGGAAGTGTAGGTGGCATGTCACGGGAAAGGATCAAGAGGGCTTCTATCTGTTGGGATGCCTTCCAAGGTGGGAGAGACCAAACGTGGCCTGAACAGCTTGCTGACCAAAGGAGTTCTTCATTTCCTCTACTGAATATTTTTCACTGACTGTTTAGAGTAAACATTTTCTGCTAATAAAAAAATGGATAGATACCTTACTCCACCATGAACAATAAGCATGTCTTCAGGCATCTTAGTCCTGTTTCCTCTTTATAGTACTGAAGAGATGGGGATCTCACAGATTTTCTAAGACAGAGCTTCTTCTGCTAATGGTCATAACTGTTCATCAACAACAGACCAATTTCTTCCTGGGTAAACTTATCAGAATTTGCCCACTCTCTTACAACTATAAGCTTCTTCAGCATAAATTCTGTAAGATCCTATTATTTTGGGCACAAGATCATGTGATAGAGACGTTCTGCCTCTAAGTCTAGAAACAGCAAAAACATGTAAATGTTTTTATCTGTGGTAGACTCTAGTGTGTTTTTTTACACAATCCTACAGTCACAATCATGATCTTTTGGTCAGAATCCTTGCTTGACTCTCCACGTGGAATCCTTTATGGCTGGCATACTCACCTTGTGAAGGCAAGGAGGAAAGAAGCCTCAAACGTCATTCCTGCTCACCTGCTTCATGAGCACTGCTGCTGCACTAAAAGGATACAGACAGGACCACTACCTTGTTAGTGACTCCAGCGAGCTCATGACTGAACCAATCTTCAATCTCAGCTGAGAGAATGCGTTTTTTTATAGAGGCTTTTCAGCCATTGACAGCCCACAAAATCATACAAAAACAGCCTGCGTGAGAAATACCATTCTCAGTCTTCCAGGTGAACTCCTCACTCCAGTCACTCCAAGGCCCCTCATATTCTGGAGGATTCACCCTTGCACGCATTTTCCCTCTGTATTCTGTAGATGAATCCAACATCTGCAAGGTGAAGATGAAGGGAGGTTCATCATTGCTGATATTTAATATCTGTAGAGTCTGAGGAGAAGAAAGAAACACAAATGATGGAGGTGAGAGGAACTCCCTTTCCCATCTGCCCAACAAAGAGAATTCCAGAACTCCTGTGCTTTCTAAGACTTACCTTTTCATACTGGTTGTTTTTCCAGTACTCAACCTGGTATCTCTGTTTTATGAAGCCATATGGCAAAGTGTGCTTTATCCACCTCAGTTCATACTCCTGGTTCCCTGTTGCCGTTACTGACACATTTGCAGGTGGCAGCACCTTAACTGGAACACACAGAATGCCTCTGAGTACTTATGAAAATACTGGTCAAGCGCTCCCTTTCACCACTATGTTTTGTTTCCAGGGACTGAAAGCAAAGTTGCTTTATGCAATGTAAGAAGCCTCAGCTTTTTAACACTTTGTAATTGCGCGCATCTATGGGCAATAAGCCCATAGACCATTAAATAACAGAAAACCTATATCCATTAATGTTGACAGACTCTCTGTGTACAAAATTTTCGTTAAAATTGAAAAAAACTTCTTAGATCATTGAGTCCAACTGTCAGCCCAACACCACTGTGCCTAGAAAACCATGTCGCAAAGTGCCATGTCTACAGGTTTTTTGAACTCTTGCAGGGATGGTAACTCCACCACTTCCCCAGACAGCCTGTTCCAATGCTTCACCACTCTGCCAGTAAAGATTTTTTTTCCTAATATCTAGTCTAAGCCTTCCCTAGCACAACTTGAAGCCACTTCCTCTCATTCTATTGCTTGTTGCTTGGGAGAAGAGACCAGAATCCACCTCAATGTAACCTCCTTTCTGATAGATGGAGAGAACAATAAAGTCCCCCTCAGCCTCCTCTTCTCCAGACAAAACAATCCCGGTTCCCTCTGCTGCTCCTCATAAGAATTGTTCTCCAGACCCCTCACCAGCTCCGCTGCCCTTCTTTGTACACAATCCAGCACCTCAGTGTCTTTCTGGAAGTGAGGGTCCCAAATCTGAACACTACTTGAGATGCATCCTCAGCAGTGTCAAGTACAGGGAAACAATCACTACTTCTGCTGGCCACGGCATTTCTGATACGAGCCAGGATGCTGTTGGCCTTCTTGTCCACCTGGGCACACGGCTGGCTCATGTTCAGCCGGCTGTCAACCAGCACCCCCAGGTCCTTTTCCACTGGGCAGCTTTCCAGCCCCTCTTCCCCAAGCCTGGAGTGCAGCATGGGGTTGTTGTGGTCCAAGTGCAGGACCTGGCGCTTGGCATTGTTAAACCTCATACAACTAACCTCAGCCCATCAATCTAGCTTGTCCAGATCCCTCTGTAGAGACTTCCTACCGTCAGTAAGATCAACACTCCTGCCCAATTTGGTGTAATCCGCAAATTACTGAGGGTACACTCAATCCCCTTATCCAGATATTTAAACAAGACTGGCCCCAAAACTGAGCCCTAGGGAACACCACTTGTGATTGGCCACCAACTGGATCTGGATCTAACTGGAGAAGAGCAGTTAAACATTATTTGAAAAATCTGTACTAGTCTCCCACATTTCCAGCTCTCCTGGAGATGTACCACTGAGGAACTCCATACCTACAAGCCACCTCTCCCAAACCTCTGACCCAACACAGCCTCCAGTTCCTTTCTTCATCAGTCACAGTCTCTTCCTCTTCCAACATGTTTTTCCTCACCACCACCACTGTCCTCAGCCCCACATGCCCCGCCAGGCATCTCTCTAAAAAATAACCAAGAGAAGCCAGAAAAAACACAGCAACTCACTGTTCTTGTAGCTTTCAATCACTTTCTCCTCCATCTTTGCCCGGACAGACACGTGGTACTGGCTCTGACTGCTGGAGTTGGTAACAGGGATCTCACAGCTCTGGACCACGTACGGGATGTGGGGTAAAGCCTTCTCGTGCACAGGTGAGCACTCCTCTTCACTGAGGGGAGAAAAAGAGGATGTGCTGAGATGAGGGGGATGGGGACAGAGCAGAAACTCCATGGGAGAGGTGCACAGGCACAGCACGTACGCTGATGCTGGGGTGGCCCTGAAGAACAAGCCAAAGATGACAGAGGTGATGATTGCTTTCTTCACTTCCCAGCTGCACGTCAGACGATCTGCTCCGTTGAAGAGGCAGCGGAGGTTCCTGGGCTGAAGGCCACCTTCAGAGAAGATGAGAGCAAGCTATGTTACAGGAAAGGTCTGGCTTCTCAGCCAGCCCTTCCAGCCTGCATGGCTCTGCTCCATCCCACGCTACCTTCAGGGGTCTCCCACGACACTTCTGTGCTCCACTCGCTGTACTGCCCAGAGAAGCCACTGGCCACCCCTGGTTTGGCTCTCACCCGGGCAACGTAGCTGCTCCCCGGGACAAGGTCCTCGTGGCTGAGATGGCAATGTGTGGTGTTGGAGAGCAAGAGCGAGGCAGCTTTCTGTTGTTGTGGGAAAGAAAAGAGAGTAGGGAGGGAAGAAATTAGGAAGTTAAAGAATGGAGAAGAGGGGTGGAGGGAAGTCAGGGAAAATGTGATAGGAGGTTATTGCCAGGCTACATCTCCCAGCATCCCCACGCATGTGAGGGTCCATGCATGTGCTGCCATGTAGTGCTTCTTTCTCCCATTTTAAAGGGGTTTCAGTGTGCTTACTGACAGCATTGCTCAGGAAAGCTGAGGCAGAGGCACAGTCAGGTGCAATCTACCCCAGCAGGTGAAGCAGCAGCCCATGCAGCCTGCAGGGCCCCTGTTTTCTTCAGCACCAGCTACCTGGTTTCACAACAATGGTCAGTGCAGAATTTTGTGGGAATCTGGCCAAGATACTTCTCTTAAAAACTAAAGATTGGGCTGATCTGTACAGAACAGAAACATATCCAGATCTAGAGAAACAATAGGACATGGACTCTTAAATATTTTTTTTTTAAAAAAAAGCATTAAAAAAAATCCTTTTGGAGGGAGAAGTAGCTTCAAATATGTTTTACCCTTTTTCTAACATGAACCCACATGTTCCTGTTTGAACATGCTTTAATTCCATTTGGCAGGGATTCAGGATAAAATCTATTCAAACCCAAAACCTAAGTACAGTGCTTTTCTCAGAAAAGAACAGATCTTTACATTCAGTTCAGGACAAATGGTATTTCACTGCACAAGTCATTTACAAACACAAAGAGAGCCCTTCCCACCTGACCTGAAACAACATTTGTTGCATCTCCTCACAGTGCCTGAGAAAGAAAAGGCCATTCATTTGCACAGCTTTTACCACTTGCTCTCAACCACCCAAAAGGTTGCAGCCCAAACCAGGACAGCCGGGTTCTTCTGCTCTTACCTCCCAGGATTCCCACTTGCGCTTGTAGGTGACTTCATACTCCAATGCATTGCCCAGCTCTTGGCTTCCATCAGCCACTTTCCAGGTCAGCAAGAAGTCTGATCTCATCAAGCTGACTGAGAGGTTTTGAGGTGGGAGGGGCTGAACTGGAAGGTGAAGATGCAGTCCATGAGATATGAGATAGCGAAGACATGAACAGGGGAGGAAAATACTTAGGTAATCTTCCCCAATTCCTGAATATCTTATCCCTGCCACAACAAGTAACTTCTGCTTGAGCTCCCTACCAGGTCCAGCTGCTCCCAGAAACTTGATCTCTCCCCTCCCTCTCCCATCCTTTCAATGTGGAGCTCTTTGGCAGTTTTCACAAACGAAATGGAATTCACTTCCTGACTGAATGGCAAATACATTGTCAAAGATCCCTAGTATTCATGGAAAAAATGAGAATTTGGTATTTAATCCTTACTGTTTTGGAAAAGATCAACACTTAGTTGTTCTTGAAGCATCTTGCTAGGTTTGAAGCTGTAAGTTTCTTCTACTCCTATTCCAAAATAATTTGTAGTGTTGCAACAAACCCAGTGCACATAGGAGTCTGGAGTCTCACGTAAGTCATTTTCCATCTGGCGTTTGCAAAACATCTCCGTGTTCTTCCTGTGAAAAAAAGAATGTGATCTATAAATATATGATTTGAAGACCTACAGTTAATGCAAAATTAAATGCCTGAAACCAATCCCATTCCATTCTGTTATTATAATTTACTCAGGCACTTATATCCTCTTCTCAATGTACCTGTTAATTTTGTTTTGCATCAGTTAATACAACAGATATTTTTAACACCAGGATTTTTGTCAAATGCCTTCCCATTCCAAAAATGCGCAGAAGAATGTTATATTTTGATATCAGACCTGTTAGTTTTTAGCCTAAATCTACATAATCTTTTTATGAGAGAAACAGCATGATAAAAAATAATGCATGGAAATGCACCTTTTACTCAGAGTCAAAGGTCATGAAGTTTCTGATGATCCTTAGCTTCTTAAAAACATTCATTTTTGTAGTTCAAGAAAGACACTTTAAAAAACCCTCTTTCTCCAACCACAATGTACTTCTTTATCTTTAGTAGTTCTATTCTGACATTTTGTGTTCATTAAAGATTTCATCCAGAATGTTAATCATCTTTTAGATGGTCTTTCTCCAGGTCAAGGAGCATCATGAAAATCAGAAACAATATTTTAAACTAGACAGGAGAGGCTACGCTTTGTGTGCTTTCAGTAGCCTGAGCTGCTGGACAGATACGTTGCCTCTTTTTGTACCCTTTGGAATTTTGTTTGTGCCTATGGCTTCATGCCCAGTATACTACATTGTTTCTGTTCAGATGAGAAATATTAAGTTGTGAATATCTAAGGCCAAATACTGTCTCCCAGGATAGGATGGAGTTTCATAGCCAACTATATGTCAGCAAGCATTATTCAGCACTATTGCTATTTCTGAAAGCTGGATATTAGCAAGGAAACCAGGAATATTCCTGAAGTCTGAGTGGGACCAACCATATATGTGTGCACCAGGGTTGTGAAGTCCAGAAGATATTTTTATCTACTCACCAGCATTACTTCTACAGTCAACTGTTCTTCATGTGTGAGTGGACTTTGTTTAATCACGGCCATTTCAATTTCACATGTGTGCCTGTTCGCACCTAATGCCTGATTGTGCGATCAGTTCACATTGGTCATGTTTCCTGTGTGATGCACACGCTCCATCACACAACAATGTTCCAGAGAATCCTCCAAAGGCCCAAGTAATTTTATATCATGTTTTCCAAGAAGTATTACCTTCAAAGTCCTGTTCCAAAGACCTTCCACTGATTTCAGCTGCTTTTAGATCTATTAATTCTCTCTTCTTTACAATAAAATCAAAAGTTCTTTCTTTTTCCTATCCTTCCTTTATCCCCAGAATTTAATTCATCATTTACTCATCTTTCCATCTTTGTCTTCCTCTCTCCCTTGGCTATTCCTCACTCTCTTTCCCTTCCTATCCTTAAAACTGATCCTGTTTGGTGATTCACTTCTGTTTTCATAAGGAAACAGATGTAACAGAGAGATACTGTTACAAAGAGACTGGTATCTCTGGAAGGAAAAGTGATACCATAGATGAACTTAGCCAGTCTTTATCTCACAAACAGTCTATACATATTTCTCAGAAGTGATCAAAACCATACTCTCAGTGATGCTCCTAAAAGGGCAAAATAACAGTGGGAATGTCTTCTCCTTTTTAGGTTTATAATCAACACTCAGGCTCACAGTTGTTCTGACACCACTTTCTCCACTCCAAAAAAAGCAATCCATAATTTCCATTTTATTTCATATCTGTGATTCCACAATAAAATTATGGGAAAATAATTGCAAAGGTGATAAACATAACTGCACTACTGCATCCTATTCACTCTTCCCTTCCTAGAAGGGGTTTCAGAAACAGGTACAACTTTTACTTGAACCCAGTGACAGAAAGAGTGGGCTATGCTTTCTGAAAACCTGACTGCTGATCACCAGGATTCCAAGTTGTGGCCAAGTCCCCTTTGGACTTTCATCCAGCCCAGCACGTTTCGAGTACTTACATCGTAATACTATCCCTTTGGTAAAGAACCATGCCAACAAGGGCATGAGCTTCTGAATGCTCCATCCATGTGCACGTCACCTGTGAGTTGTAGTCATTGTAGCATCTCAAGCTCTTCATAGGGATACTCTCTGACAAAGAAATTCAGGAAAAAAAATATGCAGTGATTACAAATGTAAATAGTGAGAGACAATGGGAGGTACAGTGATTCTGCCAGTAGAATAGGGAAGGCACTGGTAACAGCACTCTCCTCGTGGCACCAGAAAATCACGCTTGTGAGTCTGCACAATATGTAAGTGTCCAAATCAAGCTACAAATAACAACAATGAAGTGAGAGGTTTGTGCATGCAAGGCACACGATTCTAGCCATGGTCTCACTTTCGAAACAGTCATTGTTTCCAGGGATTAGTAGATATCAGGTCACCAGGCATTTGGTGACAATTTCATCTTTGTGTGTTGCGCTATGGGACTTCTTCAACACCAACCTCCTAGTAAATGTTATGACACTAGAAAGGTGTATTTAAGAGAGATGCTCTGGGAAGAATCTTGTTGTGACTCAGAAGAATGCCCAAACTAATTTGTTGGAACTAAATTTAGGACCCAGAAATGGCCAGACCTCTCAATAGGCATAACTTTGGGGGGTTTTAACCTCACAGCTGTGAAATGGGAAAATACAGGCCACCCCTGGTATATGCAAGTTGCTTTCTTCTCCTTCTGTATTTTCTCTGAAGGTAATATCTTTGCGTCACTATTGGAATATGACCTTCAGATGATGTCAGTGTGCAAACATCAGTGTGCTCTCTCAATAATTTGTCTTGATGAGAACTACTATCAGCTTTGCTAAGAAGCTTTTTCTAAGCCAAAAACATCAGGAAAATATGATGATGTCTTAGATAGCAGGCATAAGAATGACCTTCCTTTGGTCTTCTACTGAAAACTAGTGCGAAGTAAGTCCTGTGGTATTCCTTGCACAACCAGAAAATGGAGCATCCCACATAGACAGGGATGGCCTGAATGTAAGGCTAAAAGAATACCAAGAAGACCAGTCTGACCTACACTGTAACACATTTTCCCTCCAAGATCTTAAAGAGAGATATCCTGCAATGGGCACTGGGACAGAAAGCATAACTCCCTCAGCTTCTGCAGACTGCAGGCATTGGCATCTGTCTTGGAAAATACAGATGTCTATGAGGCACATCTTCCTACAACACTTTGATTCTGACATTCTCTACTCCTGTACACTACCATCTGAATCATGCAGCCCTTCGTTTTCCTATGATTTCTCTAACTGTCAGGATCTATTCCCCTCTCCTATTCACTCATTAACCAGTTTGCTTCTTCATCTCATCCATTTGTCCAATATTTCACCTGTCCATACCACCAACCTACAACTCATTTGTCTTCATATGCATCTGCTGCACTGGTTTGGATCAAAATGTCTGTTCTCCTGCAGCATAGAAGGTGGTGGCAGAAAGAAGCAGAAAATAAGGAAGAGCATCAGCTGAAAGGAGGAGACAGATAAAAAGGAGAAAAGCGATAACAGAGGGATAAAAGAGAACATAAATATAAAACTCACCTCGAATGGCTTGGACGTTGGAGACCAAATACAGAATCAGCAGAAGGATGAAAAACACTTTCATGATTATACTGTTCTTTGTTCACAAGTTGATCCTAATTCAGAAGATAATTGTTCTCATTTCCCACTGGCTACTGTCTTGCTTGGCTTCTTGTGGAACTTCTTGTTTTCATTTCACATAAAGAGAAGTAAAACTAAATTAGAGAACTTCTTTAGGCTTCATGTTGGAGTGACATTCAGAAAGAACTTCTACCAAGTATTTATTGTAGGACAAAATCCATGTCTTAATGTGTGAGCTTGCAATATGATAAAAGAATAAGGAAGTAAATTCCCATTTCCAAGGAAGTGCAGGGATTCTTTCAGCTGAGTAGCAACAAAAAACAATCTTAATCTGTGAAAAAACTTCAAGTTTATTCATCCATCTACTCTTCATGCTCAAAGCCGTTCTAAAGAATCACAATGATGTTGGTTTTCACCTTTCCTTGGAAGGAAAGGAGCATGAAAAAAACTCCTTTTAAATTTCTATTGACTTTCAGATTACCAAATGCCACTTCCTTAGACCAGAAACAGCTGGCTGGACCCTTTAATAATTGTTCCAGATAATGAAGTTCTTAATGAGTTACAAGCCCTTGTATAAAGGCAGAACCTAATTTTGCTTTCCTCAGAGAGCAAGCAGCTCACTTACCTGGATCCAGAGCTGTCTGTGAGGCAGACGATTCAACCTGACGGGGGACTCTTCACTGTCTAGCCTGCCCCCCACAGCATCAGAACCTGCTGATGAAGCAACCAACAAAACCACACTTCCCTAGAGCTGGAAACAGAAAGCATCCACCTACCACAGGATTTTCTTGGCGAATAAGTCTTCAAAACATGCCTTATATCTTCTATGCACCCCAAATGCCACTTTCAAAGAAGCAGACCACGCCCTTTCAAGGAAAGTCTGTGTAATAGCCTGTGAAATAGGAAGTCTGGACTTCCTATTTGATCCCCCAAAGTATACACTTAGATGGGACTGTTTAACTGGGAAGGGTGGGGAAGGAAGTGTGTCATTAGCAATCTGCATCTTAATAATAACCAGATCATGGGAATAATGTATTTTTAGGGGGAAAAAAAGAGGATCGATCACAGCAGAAGTGCGAACAACTAAGACAGAATTCTCTGTTTTTCACTCCAGTGCTGTTTCTTGCTTTACTCTAGGGTAGACAATCTTCAGGACAGGGATCATTCTGTACTTCATGTTTATTTGTACACACATATTGGCAGGTGGTGAGAACTTTTATCTCTGTAAGCCTTTAATTTGAGCAATATTTTTAAAAGTAAATTTTAGCAATTTTGACAACAATTATTAATAAATTATAAGTTTTATAGTACATACAGGAAACAAAAGGAGACTTGTAGGTAAAGTTGTTCTGAAGTCATCCTACATCCAAGGCAGACACACTGTTTAAAATCCAGCTTTAAAACTTAGCCCATAACCTTCAATAGTAAGATATGTTTAAAAGTAGCCATAAGGGAAAGACACACTGAAGTTTGTGTTCTCAGGGGTAAACTAGGGGGGACTAAGATGAGTCCCCAGATACAGAACATAACTGCTAGAGTCTGTCTGCCCTGCACAGCACCTGCACTCTCTCTAAACCCCTGTAGTACTGACCCAAACCATGGTTAACACAATTAGGCTCTCGTGAGAATTGCGTCAATATACAGGAGGGGAAAAGTATACTGTGAATGGGAAAAAATGCAAAGCAAGACAAAGAATGTGAGAGTATCTGAGGAAACTCACTGTGTCATTCAGACTATCAGGAAGTGTACATACAAAACCTGCAGACAAGGAGGGGAATATGTGACTTTGTTAAATGGGCAGAATCTGCTTTGCTTTACAGTATAAAGACAGAAAGGAATTCTCCTGCTCAGCTTTCCAGAAGCCAGTAAGTTTATATACATTCTTCTCTCCACCCTTTGAAAAGAAGTTTCTTGTTTCCCAGCAGGCATCTTCTTGCCCTTTCCTTCCTCAATCAAACAGCTCCTCCATCTTCAAACAGACTTGCTGAGCTGGTAGTCACTTCACAGGATCCCAGCTGTCAGTGAAAATCTTCAGATGTTTTTTGCTCTGTTGAACTCCAGGAACAGGTAACAAGTAATCCCGCACACCTGAAACTTTGCAGGCCATGCATGCCAATTAGGTTTCAAATTTACAATACATTCTCTTATGTATTACAAGGCATAAGATTACTAAGATCATCACTGTATATTGCTTCATCTCCTTCCTAAACCACATTGCTGCAATGCCTGTGAAGTGGGGAGTTCTGTTTTGTAACGTTTTAGTAAAATAGTTTCCTCTAAAACCTTCCATCATTGCAAAAAAATAAAAAAAGAAAGACATAATCTGTGTCTCTTTTGAATATATGCCTTCTCCTTCGGAAGTTTATCATGCATGTGTTCTCCAGGTGGAACTTCTTGTACCTTGAAAACAGATATGGCCTGTAGCACATCTTACAGCTCTTTGGAGAGAGCATTTTCGTACACAAGTATATACAGGATTGGTACAGCGCTAGAACTACACACTTAATAACTAAACATCAAGTAAGCAATGATTCACAGATCCAAATATAGCAAGTGATATGCTTATCTTCAAATATAAACTATTTCCTTTATTTCCAATGTACTTACATCCATAAATGCAGGGCTATGGATAATAGAATATTAAAGCTTATGTATGTAAATAAGTTTATGTATATACACCAGGAAGAAGAAGAAAAAAGCAAGGTTAAAGGATAAGTCACCTTAAATAATTCTGTTGCTGTTGAAGATCTTGTTACCTAATGGCAGTATAGGTAACATATAAGAAAAAGAGAAAACATTATTTTGCCAGTTTGAGGAGGGGCAGTTTAGCTATTTATATCATTACATTTATATTGTTACTTAACTGTGTCTTAGTACCTTCAGATGCTTCTTAATCTTGCCTTTTGTCTGTACAAATTTTAACAGCAAGTCGAACACAAAGCTTTTTTAAAATGAGGAGCTGTAGTTTAATGCCATAGTACTTAACAGCGGAATCTGAAGTATGGTGTTTGAAAACTCTTAACTTCTTAATTTTTACTGATCATATTTATATCTGGTGGAATCTTTTTATCACCATTACTGCATTGTTGTTCTAAAATACAGAATTTAGGTATCAAAAAATGTATGTTAAACATACATGACTTGTAATTCTTATAAGCAGCAGTAAATTTGTTCAGGAAGAAAATATCTGCATGACCATTAAAGAAATTATTGCAGGACATATATATTTTTTAAAAAATAACTCCTCCTTAAGGAAAGCTGAACAGGTAGCATTTAAACTCTTCAAAACTATCTCACTTTCAAGGAGCAGACTTTTTTCATCTCCCACCCCCCCACCCCGCCCGAAATACACATTTTGAAATGAAACTGATAAACTCATATGCAACTTTATTTGGTGAAGAATTTAATACAATAATTTGTTGTTGGTTCTACTTTGCCATGAGGTATCAGAAAGCAGAAGACTTTTCCCCAGAATGCAGAAATAACCAGTACAATTACGAAATAGTCTATGAGTAACACCACAGGTGTACTAGGTTTAATTACCAGAATTCAAAACAGTGGTCAGCGGAGAGAACATAGCAGACGTGACCTGCAATTTCTTCAATGAAATACAAAAAAGTTTTTTGATACTTCCAAAACAAATTCTGAATGCCCAATCAGACTTCCACATGACAGAAATAATTATACATTCATAGGCACTGGCACACGACTGTTCATATCAGCAAGTGAAAATTGTTGTAGTATAGAAAAAAAGCTTATGAAGACATTCTGGACAAATAATTAGCTCTAGGAGCAAGAACAGAGATTACAGCAGGTGTTGTGTCTCAGGACACTAACATCTATTGTAGGTTGATGTTGACTTGCTTTGTGAACATGGCCAATGATTTTATTTCTCTGTTCCTCACTTTCTCTGGTCTCTGTGTAGACATCTCTATTACAGAGGAGTGCTAAAAAGCTGAAGAAGCTAACTAAGTACAGATTTGACATTGAAACCTAATATATTACTAAAAATTGCTCTTATGAATCTCACTTCAAAGGCTTATTAAAGGAAAATGTCTGCAGAGAGGGATTACAGAAGGACTGTACAGCTACCCACTGGAATGTCTGTATGTGGCACTTAGGTTGCTCTTACTGTTTGAGTAGCACCTATTTCTGGACTAGTGTTGTAGACATTCAAGTCATCTTTGTGAGTGATGTGCAGCTCCCAAGGAAAGAAATGCTTCTCAGAAAGCTTTCTCCTGCTCAGAGACACCATGAGTTCAACATCCTGATCAGAGAGCAACCGGATCAGATCACCATCAAGGTCCCGGTAATTCAAAACAATGTCATCTTGGTTAAACTCCTGCCTAGTAGAAAAGAAATGGATTGATCCCAGAAATCAAGGAATGCCTGGGAGATGCTGCATGAACAACAATATACTGGCAATATAATTCATTTTGCTAAACGTCACACAAAGCCTTGGGTGTCTTGGCATTCTCGATATAGCGAGTACTATACATCATACAGCCACATTCATGCGGTGTTGTGTTTATGCAAAGAGATCTGTCAGAACTAAGAATCATTTCCAGTAACACCACATGCATGACTATTAATCTGTGAGTTTGATAAAATTCCTATACATAACAGCTAACTATTGTTATTGCCCACTTCTGCCTACTTATCTGAGGGGAGGGCAGAATAAAAGGAAGAATATTAGCAAAGGCGTTCCATTGCTAGTATTTGATCTTCTAATGTTTTAATGTTCAACACTAGATTAATCTAGTTTAACCCTAATTTAACAGATGTTAGAAGGCAGTGTCCTGAATTCTGAGGAAGTACAATTAGGCAAAAGATCCTTGCGTGGGGGTATGGCTCTGATCTTAGTACAAGAAATAGGAACTTCTATCCAGCATAACTGAGTTAAAAGTGTGTGGCATTCCATAGTTACTGGCCATCCCAAGGCAGACTAATGTCTGCACAGATGACTCAGCCAATTCAATGTACAGCTTCTCCAGGACACTGAAAAAGTATTTCACACCCAAAACATGGTGATGAACAAGTAGCATATGGAAAATCTAGGACTGGAAGGAGCTTGACAAACATCTAAGTTGTACTTAAACATACAACAAACTGCTTGCATTGTACCTCATCAATTCCATGAGATCTTTGAATGATGGAATGCTGCTCAGATCCTCTTCCACTGAGATATCCCTGTAACAAGAACAAATCTAATCATTACCTATCTATCATGAGGAGAATTATCAGCATTTCTCCAGCATTAAACTGAAAGACTGTTTTTGTATTACCTGATAGTGCTTACAGTCTCATCATGGTAATAACAACGAACTTTATTAACTGTGTCTTCCTGCTGTGGTAAATCTTTTATGATCTTCACAAAAGCACATGGGAAAATCCCAGTGGCATCACCAGCTGTTCCCTGGAATGATAAAGTGTTAAAAACAAGAAAACCGTGCCATGTTGGCCACATACAATAAGTTCTGGAATTCAATTAATTTCTGTGGAAACAACAGTAAGAATTTTTCTACTATAATCAAGAAAAGAAAGGCTATGTTAGTGACCTGATGGCATCCCTACAAAAAGATTATACAATTGTGTAGTGAAATACAAGGCAGGGAAGTGAAACAGTGTGTAAAAAATGAAAGTCAGATGGTTACCAAGAAAGGCTGTGGTGTTTGAGCAAGAAAAGATACCATATCAGCAAACACACAGTATGTTGTCCTCATCCTTTTTCAGAACACTGCTGCATTGCTCAGATTCTCTGTAATCAGGCTGACATGTATTGTGGTCTGAAGTATGAAGTATACGGCAACTAACCCTGAGGCAAGAAAACAACTAATTGCTGAGATGGAGTTTCCATATTCTTTCTGTGGCCTTTTTATGTTCTAATCTTTTCCAAAGAATTTAAAAGCATTCCAGCAGAAGCAAATGCAGATGAAAACTGAAGTCTAGAGGGCAGAAAATTTGTAGACTAAAAACCATCAAGGGAGGAAACAATTACAAATTTGGAGTCAAGGATTTATTCTTCACAGTATGACCTGATTATGATAGTTTCTCCTTGAAAGGAAGAGACAGGTCTCAAGGAGTAGGAAAGCCCTTTCTACTTATATTTTTCAAGGTATGCTAATAATTCAGTAGTGCTGTTACAGTCTTACCTCCAGCCAGTCTCTGTTTACTCTGCTGAGTAGATAGATCAAGTCTCCCTTCTTGAAGCTGAGTTCCAGTTTATTGGTTCCAGAAAAATCAAACAGTGCCTATGGAAAGTAATAATACTGAAATTATTAATGCACAGAATTACAAGAGTGAATCTTCCTGTTATGTTCTCGGGGCGGGAGCACAGAGCAGCATGGTAGTTTGCACTTTGTTATCACAGATATATTTCTGGGGTAAGGTCATATATATGACTGTATTCCACAGTTCTCACAATTTCCTCTCCTACTCAGCACACACAAAAATGCTCTGAAGAAGCAGTGGAAGCACTAGGGTAAATGCAGCTTCGAGACTGCTACATACTAGGATTCTTAAAGGGGCAGGACACTAAGTACTAGATAAATAAGTAAAATGAAGTTGAACACATTTAAGAGCAAGTAAGTCAATGGCATTGAAGAGAAGTGAAAACTTGAAATCCTGAGAAATGAAAAAATATATATTATTTCTGGGTTTGTGGCTTTCAGATTTACTGCAAAATATCACAAAGAGCCTTAAAAATTGCATAAGCGTTGTTTCCTAACTTAAGGGCAACTAACTACTGGTTTTATATCTAGCTTTCAGGCCTGTATGCTGAACTGAGATATTTGGGGAAGTCTGGGAAATTGACATGTAGTTAAAATGGAACTTAGATGCCTCCTTCAGGGAAAAAAGAAAAAGGAGGTAAGCCTATGCTACCACCCTAACAAGCTCTTCTTTACTAATTAGAGTGGCTGAGTTATCAAAAATGTGCATCTCCTCCATTGTCCTTAGAGAACACGGTAGCCATTTAAATATTCCTAGAGGAGCAAAAATTGAAAAGTTGTTCTTTATTCTGTGTTGAGATGGTTCTTTTGGTCTTGTTAATGCCAAGAATTGTCTTAATAAAAGGAAGACAATAGCTCCTGCTTTCCTTAGTAGCTCTTTCAAAAGCCTTTTTTCATCTATTGAGAAGTTTTGATAGGTATATTTAATATTAATAAATATTTCAGCACACCACCTATGTTACAGAAAATACTAAGACGCCTCACCTGCTAACTTTTAAACATATGCTGAAGTCAATGTGACTGAAGCTTGTCCGTGTTTTAAATTTAATTTATGGGTATTGTTATGCAAATGTAGATCTTTTGGTATAAGCTGTACATATCTCTCAATTTTGAACCACCAGTCATTCTGACTTCACGGTGGACCTCCTTATTACTCAAGTAAGGAGAAACAGAATACTTTTTACATCTTTTGTTTCATCCCCTGCTGTTAAAATCAGTTGCTTTCCTGTGCTAATTTCACTTTCCTTTCTCTCCCCAAGCCCTAATTGGAAAAGACATCTTGATCGATGAGATACCAAAGTAAGAGAGAGTTTAATCTCCTATTCTATGACAGATTGCACAGAGTACTCACCTCAGCCCGCGGAGCTGCCAAGCGATCAGAAACAGGCACTTCAGTTGATAGGCTTTTACTGCGAAGAAAGGCGACAACAGGGAGATAAATATGTCATTCTAGTCATCAAAAAAACTACACAACTAGTAGTACATTGTCTGCATTTTCATTAGGAGGCAGGCAAGCTGTAGATCACTGGAGAAACTCCATGAGAATCTGTGTGCAGCACTGAAGTAAATAAATACGGATGCAACAACATTGCCCTAGTTCTCTCAGTTTCAGTGCAGAGCAGCAGCAATCTGATGATGTCTCCTCCTGAAAACAGATGGAATTTTCAATATATTCAGTATCCTGGATCTCTCTTCCACAGCTCTGCTCAGGCCCCTTCCTCTGAGCTCTGGGCATCCCTGTTTCTAGCATTTATGGTTCTGAGTTCAAACTCTGCCATCATACACGCATCCAGGGATGCATACACACACGCAGTTTTTGCACCGTTTGAGATAAGTGAAAAGGAAGCAGGTCCATCCTTGCTGTGCTGAAAGGAGAATGAATTTGTCTGAAGGGTAATGAAGTATGACGTCTACTTAGCAGTTCTCCAAAGAGGTGTCAGTGCTGTTATGTAGGACAGGCTTCTGTTTAGACAAAGGACAGGAACAAATTAAGTATTCAGTTTTATTTAGTGTCTAAATCAGTTCTCACTGAATTCAGTGCAGAATCTCACGCTGACTTCAGTGGTGCAAGTCTACATTCTTAAGCTTGGCCTGTGTATTCTGCATATCATAATAGATATTACCATTGAAGCGTTGTCAACAGAGAGAGCTTTTTTTAAAAGCAACTCTCATTTTGGAATTTTTCTTTAATTCAAGTACCACATCCACTTTAAAAAATTTGAGATTACTGAAAACAAGAAATACTGTGTTCTCTCTGCCACAAAGATCCTCATATTAGGACTTTATGGATTCACTAGGGGAACACTGAGGTGACCTGCATCTCTTTCTCCCCTCAAAACTGGACATCATCTCTTACCTCAAGCAATGCTGAAAAAACATGTCAATCACTTACACTCGGCGTGTCCGTGGGCGAAGCCGTCTCAGTCTGTGAGGCACCTGTTCACTATCAAAGGTCGAGTGGTAGAAGAACAACCGTACCTCTTCATCCATCAACACCCAAACGGGTAGGCAGAGTAGGTTCTGTGCCAAGAGCAAGTAGGAAGCAGAGTTTAACAGTGGCAGAGACCAATTCTCTATTTATTTACATGTAACAAATGTGTCTCTCTGACCTACAGGATCTTGAAAGATATTCATTACTGCCAAAAATCTCCCTCTTCTCTCTTCTCATGCAGCAGGACACAGTTGAACAGCTGACAGTTTCTCCTGTTTACTCCTAGAGTGGGCCAATGTATTGGTTCACTCTTTTTGCGCCTGATTTACTGCAGGAGGAGTAAATTGCTCTTTGTGTTCCCCTTCAGAACATGAATGAGCGCAGAAAGAAGGCAATAGTCAGTACTAGAAGTTGTGAGCAGTGCTTCAGACTTTTACTGGTTTAAAGTCAGGTCTTCAGTCAGCCTGCACACGCAGAATTTCTCTCCTCAGTGTTACTGGCTGTGACTTCACTGTAGAGCAGGTACACACAGGTGCCCACCACACTCTCCTAGACCCTTAGGGCACATACTAACTCCATAATCACACAAGACGTGGAGATCCACCATTTTCTCTTACATCTTGGGTTTTTGAGGTTTGGGGGTTTTTTTAAGGATATCCATTTAGATATATAGGCAGGGAGTGCACCTTTGTGAACTGTGTACTCCCGCAAATCCTGCAGTCTGAACAATCTCAGGAATAAAACTGCAGGTTGTCCCACAGTGTGAACACTGCATCCACTGCATCTTCAGGAAGAAAAAAAAAAAAGAGAGAGAGAAGCAGATATCTAGGGCTACAAAACTGCAATAGTACTGTTTCTCTTTGTTGATTTTAAGGGGTAAGTATTTGCAGTGGTCAGTGCAATCTGTACCTTGAAATTAAGTTTTACCTTAATGTAGACATTTAGGATTGGAATTCTGCTCTCAGCAATTTCCCTTTTGGCCCCAACATAAACTTTTCCTGGAAAACAAAATCTGTGATAGTTATTGAAGGAAAAAAAAAAATAGAGCCTGTCAGAGAAATGAAGCAATCAGGAGAAAGTAGGATCTCCAAGAAAATACTTATTTTTTAAAGGATTTTAGGTTTCTAAGTGAACTTTACAAGTGGAGGGACTTCCAATGGGACTTGCCTTCTTCAGCATCCAGAGCTGGGAATTAGTTCCTTCTCACAACTATTTCCCTACAATGCACTCCTCTCTTTAGCACAGTCTGGGGCCGAGAAAGCTGCTGATCAGTCATAGATTTGGTACTGAGAGCTTACCTGGCAGTATGGGGAGTGTGCAGGTAAAAGGACTATTTTTGCTCTCTGACCCATATCTCTCTTCCAGTTTGGTGTGCAGGTCATAGAACTGACGGTAGCGTCGGAAAATCAGGTATCTGCCACCACCTTTAACTTTTACTTCAATGACAAACATCTGAAACAGAAGAGGAGGATTCAGGTTGAGGTTCAGTTAATCAGTTAATTAGTTAATCAGTTAATCAGTTAAGCCTTCAGTTAATGATCTGCAGACTCAAGTACTCCAAGACAGTGTGGTATATGTGGGGGCCCAGCTTTCTTATGGATCATGTCTCTCTGGCTGCTTTCTATTACGTAATCTTAAAAGGAAACCTGAAATTACTAGATGTCATTTTATGCTTACAAATGTACCCTCAGCGACAAACAAAACTTACTTAGGATGATACATACAAATATTTTACACTGGGATGCTTTGTACATCTAAATCTATAGACGGACATCTAAATAAATTGATTTTCAGAGTTGAAGGCATTTGTGCTTCTTTTTGACTTTAAACTATGGTCTGACCAAAGGTAAGGCCAGGAAAAAAAAAAACTTAGTCACCTTATTTCTAATGCCCTCCTCCAACCACTATCCTTCCTTATCTCTTGCCAAAATTGCTTTGATGTAAAGGAGCCCACAATTTGTATGCACTGACCTCTGGGTCATGTTTCAGCAGATCCTTCAGAAAACAAAGACAGAGCAATCAAACATCACTATATTGCAGAGTAAAACCTGCTTACTACAATGGGAAGGTTTTATGAGCGGTATTTCCAGCAAAAGCAGCATAACCTGAAGAATTCAAATGGAGCTGGTCTTGCCTAAAACCCGTCTTCAGGAAATCTCATAGTGCTTTCCCTACTATTCCCTTTCTGCATGCTTTTTCATGACTTATCAAATGCTGCCTTCTGTGGAGATGAAAGCATCCTAACTTGCCAGTATCAAGACAAGATCCTGCTCTTCTGCCCTCTTTGAATTCCTTTCCTACAACCTTCACGAAAGATACAGCACTCTAACAGGAAATCAATTAGAAACTAGGTAAGAATTTAGAAAACAAACAATGTTAGAGAATACCTCTGTCAAATTTCTCTCAGACAATATATAAGCCTGTGATAGACTAACCTCTAATTCCAGGAAAAAAAGCAGCACTGAGAAGTTCTCCGCGTGGAACTATTTATGCCAAAAAGCAACTACACCAGATTAAACGCATTTTGCTCACACAACCAAACCAGTCACAGATGAGGTCATATAGAGACAGGATAAATCTCCCTTCTTACATAATAATTAGTAAAGCCTTTCTTCTCTTCAATATCTGCAATGTTAGCTGAAACAGGTACATCATCTGGGAGCTGGTCGAAATCGCTGTGAAGCAAGAACAAAAGATTTAGGTTACTTAAACTGGCATAAGCCTTCAGAGGTCTCCATGCCATTCAGAACAACGATAGTTAGGCAATATCACATTATTTAGTGTGAAAACTAAGAAGTTAGAAACTCATACTGTTTTCTTCTTCTGGAGGCCTGCTATTGAGATGTCAAGTTTCTGTAAGTTCAGCACAACTCAGTGATGGTTGTGAAGGCTCATCAAGCCTGTAAAACATCCCTATCACTCCTAGGCTTGCTAGTGCAGCAGGACTACAAAAGAAACACTTGAGTGGGTAAGAAATGTAATCCTGAGAAATGTAATCAGCTGTGGATGCATTCTTAATCCTTTCTACTGCATCTAGTAGACTTACAATAACTCTGCAGCAGTATCTCTTAGTCTAAGGAGATCGCTATATTCACCATAATTTATGCTGTTATTATTACTGCATTACTGTAGGGAGTAGGAAACAGTTCTGAGAAAAGGGCTTGTTGTGTTAGGTTAGCACAAAGCTAATAGAGTGAAAGGTTTTTAAGAATATGTAAGATACATACAATATACCTTATACATATAAGAAACTACGGAAAGATAAGCACAAACAGAAAAAAAAGCAATGAAACAAAGATGTAGTATTGTTCTATATGATAAGTACTAGTGTCCACACCAGCTGTCAAGTTTTGTTGTAAACATCACAGTAAAGAAAACCCTTAAAGACGCTTCAAAAAAAGAACAAGTGGCATAGCAAATATTTACAGGAAGAACTCCCAGTCACTGCAGATAGCACGAGGCAAGCACAAAGATACTTGTTTGAAAACGTCAAAGTGTCAAGAAACACATGATAGTGGGCAAGGTTGGAATGAACTTTGCAGATCCTAGAAAGTATTGGATTTGAAGCAAGAGAAAAGGAAGGATCTGTGCAGGAACACCTAAAGGGCAGCCATATGACCACACCCTCATATTTATATTGTTCACACAATAAACCAACATGGATTGGCAGGTGCTTTTTCCTCTGGGACCTTCTCCTTGGTACATCATCTCTGACAAACAGAAGACAAATACATCTTTTCTTCAATCTTACAACTCAATGTTATTAGATTGGTATTTATATTAATGCTTAAGTAGAAAGGATCAAGAATGAGGGAAAGAATAACAAATGAGGCAGAGAGAAAGAGAAACTTTAAAAAGGATCATCTAAGAAATGCCAAGGTGACATAATGTTAAATATTCTGATAATACAAAACCCATGGCAGTTGACTAAACTTATCATGCTGTGAGAGCAGCCCAAGCAGGGGCTTCCACAGTGCAAAGACCATCTGGAAGACTGAAGTAATGATGCGAAGTCTTGCAATAGCTTGCTGTATGAGGAGGATGGCACAAATCGGCACCACCCACAACACCATAAATACTACCACTTACTTTGAAGAGGGATGTGGTTATGGTATCAAGAGATATAATTACTCATATCACAAACATTCGTATCACAAACCTCAGTAAAAGGGAAACTGCAGCTGTAAAGAGAACAATGACCCACTCTTGTCCTAGGTGGTGAATATTCCCCAGGAAAAGAACAAAGAAAGTCCATTCTATCTTAAGAAATGGTCTGCTCCACACTGGGCAGCCTAATAGTTTGGAAGTTAACAAGAAGCCTTTCAGAATCATCAAAGAAACTTGCAGCCAAATTAAATGAACAGATCGCAGCAGATAAACGGAGGCTTGTGGGGAGGCGGGAGGAGGGACAGACACATTACCTCTTTTCTCGCAGCTGCCGGGGAAGAGACATGGTTTTCAGCTACTTAAATCCAGATGGCCAAGCTCTGTTTCTCCACTTCTTGAGCAGTTCCTGGTTGAATAGGATGAACACAGTCAAAGCAATTCTTCCTGTGTGAATCAAGAGCCCTTTGCAAAGCCTCAGCGATCTTTTTTTTTTAATGTTTCAGTGTCAGACAGTTTCTTCTGTACCTCCCCACCCCCACGAGATTGAGGAAGTACTAGAGGAAAGTCATAAATAAAGACTGTTTTGTGATGTCTGTCATGTATCGAAACTGCCACACTTGAAAAACCAAACGTTCAACAAAAAGCAGAAACTCTGAGCCACATATTCAATTGTTCACCTTTTCATCAAAACATCTGTCTTTGTGGAAAGCCCGTATGCTGGCTCAACAAATTCTGGTTTGCCCCAGCTAAAATGTTCCCAAATCCAGCTCTACGCTACCACTTGTAAACTAGGATGAATACTTCTGATCCCTTCTTGAAGATTCCTGAGAATCCTCCTTTCCAAGGACCAAGAACCAGGAGGTGGAGCTAAAGAATTAATTTTCAAGTGGGAGCAAAAACTATTGTCAGGAAACTCAACCTTGTCAAACATATGGGTATTTTGTGTAGCAGCATATCAGGCACAGGAAATTAGGAAATAAACTTTGAAGGATGAATCAATGCAATTAAGACATGAGTCCTCGAAAAAACAGAGATCTTTTCAGCTTCATGTGCTCAAAACAATCCACATTTGCCACCCAAAGAAAGTCCCGACTGCCCTGCTTTGTACACAAAGGGTAGTGATATAACATTTGTATAACATCTGTTGACAATCTTTCAAGAAGAAAATAAAAGGACAAAAGCGACAAGGAAACCGTAATTTCCTAACACTGTGGATAAATTGCAGCATTACTTCTCTGTCTTCATCAAAAGCTGTCATGTACAGTATCTTTGCCTCCCCATTTCAAACTTTGAGTTTCTTCCATTTTTATGTCCAATTTTGTTGCTTCTCCTCTTTCCACTGTCAAGCACAAAAATTCTCAACTGAATGGAGCAAAAGCCAGCCAGCATTCTTCAAAATAAAGCTCTATGTACAATTGTAAGCATCAGACTGAAATGCATTTCACTGCATTTTAATGAAGTAAATTCTTCACCCATCTCTTTCCTGTGGATAACTGCAGGAGCCATTATCTAATTTGAGAGGGGACGTAGTGTCTTTTGACAAGAAAGCACAGGGAGAAACTACAAAATTCTGAGCTGTATTTCCTGCGTGATCTGCTACTCGATGGAGCCCTCACAGACTTAGCAGAGTAATTTGAAGTGCTAACATTGGACATAAGTATTTCCCCAGACCTTCACACTCTGCTGTGTATTCCATGTTCTTGACTAGGCCTGCTAAATGTGCAGTCCTTATATAACCTGTAGTCGGGCTCTCTCCTTTTCCTTGAGTGAGACAATAGTAATGTTTTCTAACTGCAATCCTTTTGCTTTCTCCTGACATTCAGAAGGAAATAGAAACAGATCGTCTTGACCAGAACTCTTAATCACAAGATCAATACATGTGAACTCATGAAAATTCAAAGGGGGACTCCTGACACATGCAACATAGATCATGGAAAGCAGAAGAACTGCACAAAATTTAACAGAACTGAAAGAGAAAGGCTGGAAAGTAATTGTCTATATTTGATGCCTATCATAATTTTGGCAAGAAAATTGTAGAAAGGATATTTTTTTCAAATCTCTCGAAAGATAATCTAGATACAGTGCAGGTACCTGTTTTAAGAGACAGATGGTATGATTAAATGCAAAAATACTTGCTCATTGTTTACCTGGATACATAGCTTTTCAAGAACAAGTCGACAGACAACCTCACAGATGAATTATCTATGCAAGTGCTTTGCTGTTAGCTGAGGAAAATAAGTCAAGAGCATCTCTTCAATTCCATTGCTCTCTACTAGAGATTATAGCCAGTGATAAAACTAATCTGACAGAATAACACTATATCTGATAAGGAAGTTTCCTATTCTGCAATATTTTCTTGTTCTGAAATAAATCAAACCCAAGACCTTCTTTTCTGACAAAAAGGCAGATTCCTGCCTCAGAAGAGTGCATAGTTGACTGGTTAGAGGACTCATGTAGCCTGTGAAGACTAGGATTCGAAACACTGCTTTGCGAAGTTCTTCTGTGCCAAACCAGTGCCTCAGCTACCAGGTGTTTTCTCTCAATTTTTACTACTGTACTACTATAAAAGAAATAGCTATTTCTGCTCTTTGGGCTGAGTAAATGGGCTGGGTCTGGTCAAACTCACATTCTCTCTCTATTCAAATAATTACTTTGCTGTTGATGAATGAAATAAATGTCCATTACAAAATTGATACCTTAGTGTCAGTATCCATGTCAAGAGATATGCGTGCACTAAGAGAGTAACCAGTTTCATCAGCCAATGTGGTCAGCTCTCAGTTTCGAGAAAACCCACTCGTGCACCATGAGCAGCACAGTCATTTTGGCACTGTGCACTGAGCCTTATCCACGCACAAGAGAAAGCAGGCATCCAGGTGCAAGAAATACTAATAAATTATGTAATTAAAAGAGACCACTAAGAAAATCCTCAGATGACTGAATCTTGACTATATGCTGACACCACTGCAAACCTCTTCACAGTTCAGTACCTACTATATTATTTTGAACATGTATGCCTGTGAGCTGTGAAATTGTGGCCTTGTGCCTAATGTACATGTTGTTAGAAAATACTTGTACAAGAATACATAGCATCTTAGAAATCTGAGGGTATCAGCTATAACCAAACAGAAACAGCAAGTATGGAATTTTAATGGAAAATGGCAATGTAGTCCCAAATCACTAAAGACACATGAACCACTAATAAAGGTAAATCAAAGGAACTTAGCAAAAACACTTAGCTGAATCAATTTTGATGAGAGCTGTACATACCATGTCTACTAGGGCAGCAGCTACTGTATCATTTTGGCTGTGTATGTCTGTACGTGCTAGAATAATGGCTTCTGTCTGATGCACCTGAAGTTAGAAATGTGCTGCATAGCTATGTTCAATCACCAGCCATAGAATTAATTTAAGTGATAGAATAAAATGAACAAGAATAATAATATTAAAAGATGTCTAGTTTCATCATAGATTAAAGGAAATAACATTTTAACAGTCACTGCAAGGAAGCTGAATATGAAATAGAAACACATACAGGAGAGCTGGCTTGCAAGATACTTTTATTCAACCTATGTTTTCAAAGCATATGTAAAATATTTCACAGTATCACAGTATCATAAGGTTAGAAAAGACCTCTGAGATCATCGAGTCCAACCTATGACCCATCTGTTTCTGTAGCTTACATACCATTAGTAGTTGAGTGTCTTCTTCTGTGGTTGCTTGAGCTACAACTCATAACACTGATCTGGGAAAAGTGGTTTGGGACTATGTTCCGTTTTCCATTCATATCATGTACTTGTATAGAATACACTTTGATGGTTACAGTCAGCTTTACGGAATGCTTTAATAGACTTCTATGACACTTATTTTCAAATACAGTCATTTTTAAATCCCTTAACATTCTTATAATAGCACATGAATAACGAATTTCTGCAAAATTTTTGGATGAAAGTTATGGAAGATAAGCTACTCATCACTGCACTGTAATCTTCAGTGGTTTTTTGCAGGTAGCGCTACAAAATCCTTAGAAGGTAGCTGGTCCAATGGTAAGTTAAGAGATACTCTTTTTTCAGTGTCTGCTTTTAGGACAGCTGAAAACAAACCCATAAAAAAAAAAAAATCATTGAAGTTGCCGTATCTTTTTGAACTTCTTGGGGAAAAAAAAATAAAACAAAACAGAGAGGACATAAGTTGAGCTGATTGCTTTTATAGTCTTCATTAATTAATGGCTCAATCCATATGGGCTGATTGCACAGATACTCTACCTGTCACACATTGTGTTGGACGGAAAAAATGCATAGAAGTAAAGATAAATAGAACTTTGAAATTTGCTTTGATTTAAATCTGTGCGCAGTTTCCATGACTGCTTGTTTAGGGTGAAAAGTAACTAGTAGATCTGCATAAAAGGCCCATGATCACACCCTGCTGATATAAGTGCAACTAAACAACCTGCCGTGAACTAAAGTAATTCAAAGGTCATCATCTACCACTGCTCCTAACAGTGAATCTGATGGTGTCGTTCCTAGAATAAATTACTCCTCAACATGAAAGACCTTCACGGAAGCAATTTTTAAAGAAACAGCAGCCTTTTTTTAAATTACGTTTTTCTTGGAACACCAAACTAAATGCCACAACTAAATCTTGGATTTTGCACCTCAATTGCTTGAGCAAAACCAGCAATAAGTATTGCAGGAAAAAAAAATACCCCAAAAAGTGACTTTTTTCTTTAGTCAGCATGAGCTATTTTGGAAATATGTATTCAACAATATAATTCTGGGTTATCCTAGTTTGTGATGGCATAGCCAGATCTTGGCAGCTTTTCTTATGCAAAGCAATGTCAAAAGCAGTATTGTGATCTTCCTCTCTGTGGAAAACAATTCTTCCTTTACAATAAACCTGCTTCCTTTAAAAATCTTTTTAGAACATACAGGATTTCTCTCTTATACAGTAGGATCACCTAAGACTGGAAGAGTTAGAGGACGTCTTATGAGAACAGTAGTAATTTCTCCTTGATAAGCAATGGGGTATTTTGTTCTTGCAGAGCTCAGATGGATATTGATGCCCAAGACTAGGCTAAGTGAGAAAAATGGTATCTCAGCAACAGCAACACAACTTTTCTTCATGCAGGTAGCAAATCACATCCAGGATAAAAGAGGTAAATAGGAAAGAAATCAGGCAGAGCTTGCCACTGCTACTACGTATAACAGATCCAGGCTGGAGGTGGACCCATATGCTCCAGTCGACTACCAGTGTCAAATTCTGGTAACTAGCCTAGCCATTGCATTCAAAGAAGTAAGATAGCTTCGTATACGCCAGAACTCCTGAGAGAGCTGTGCCTTCAACCATTCCTCCAGAAGCTTAAAACCTAGTTTTAAGTGCATAGCAGCAGGGAACCTTTGGGGCAGAAATCTCTGTGTTTTAGTCTTCTAATCATCTTAAGAGTCAAAAAAAATCTGTTAGAGTTATTGATACTCACGACAAAGAAAATTCTGCTTAATCTGTTTCACAAGTTCAAAAGACCTATCAAAGTTATTAAAAACTTTCCCAAAATCATTAAAAACTTTCACAAATTTCCAAATAGGTTTGGGATTTGCTAAAATTTGCCTAGTGCTGCATTCAAACCATTCTACGCTGTTCCTAATAGTTTAATTTCCCCATCCATTTGATGAAATCCTGTGACTAAATTTCTTTTACTTATTTTATCAACTTTAGGTAAGTGTCTTTAGTCAAGTGGAAGTTCTCTGAATAGACAAGGAAGAGAGACTGGCACCTTTGGCTGGCACGTCAGACCTCAAGTGGGCCAAATCCTCCTCTCAAGGTTTTATCTATCTCCTTGGAATATACATGAATTATAAAGTAACTATATTCCCAATATTGTCACCTCAGGTTCCTAAAGTTAAGGAAATATATCTGTGCCTTACTGTGGACCTAGTTATTACTGGTATAAAGGTACCTTCCCATTCGGGACTCAGCTATATTTGGATATGCACTTTTACACTGGTATAATTGCCTTTACCCTAGGGGAGTTGCACTACTTAAGCTACACGGATATAGTCAAAGAAGCACAATTTTCTGGTGCAGATACATCCAGTCTGCTCATTATAGAGAGTTTATGGCTCATTTTCTAATGGTTGATAAACTGGGACAATACTCCCTAATAAAATCGAGGGCCAAGGGGGCTAAGAGATTATGGTAGGCAGGCTAGTGGCAAATATAGGGGCAACAATTATCAAAATCCTGTAATTTTCAAAGTTCTATTCTGTCAGTATTCCTTGCAGCGTCTACTTACAACCTCTCTCATCTGCTGCCTCACCTATTGGTCTTCTAATACTTCAGCCTTTATTCCATGAAAGGTAAGCTTGCAGAATGAGCCCGTCAGTTACCATGCCAATAAGCAACCTGATCCCAAGCAAGCTGCCAGTCTGTCCATTTCAAGCGTGGAAGGCTGCAGTCTGTGTCTCCCAGACCTCAAGAGGCAGAAGTCTGCCTTGTTATGTGAAGCCGGGTCTGAATAAGGGACCTCTCAACTAACTGCATTCAATTCAGCCACTGGCTTGGAAAATGATTCCTAATACCTCATCTGACAGTAGTACTTTTCTCATGGGGAGACAGTGAGAAGGAAAAAGGCTCAGTAGAAGTATAATTCTTTGGAAAAGTCAGGTTAAAAGTGAGAAACTACAACCACTGTCCTTAGCAACCCTCCTGCTGAAAAAAAACATAGAATCATAGAATTACAGAATGTCCTGAGTTGGGAGGAACCCACAAGGATCATTGAGTCCGACTCATGTCCCTGCATAGAACAACCCCAACATTCACACCGTGCAAATTGAAAACAATGTAAAAATGTAGCTCCTCAAAAATATGCTAGTAATACTCTGATGACAGTCCTTAGAACGGATTCCCAGCCTCTTAGAAAAGAATGTAGCTGCTAAACTATCACATACGTCAAACAGCAGAAACCAACGGGCCTGCCCTACTACAAACAACAAAGAAACGAAATCAAGAACAACTTTCAGCCCCAGAGGGAACCTGGGAATACATCATCCTGCTTGTGGATGGCTTCAATAATATGAACCAAACAAAGGTAATGGGGGACTTTGAAGATGGGATTTCAAGAAATGAGTTTGTGGTGACAGCATCAGTTTAGGAAATCCCCTGTCCTCACATACTTTTGGTTTTCCTGCCCCACAGGAAGGCACATTTGAGGTTGTGCTGCGAAATACACCAGTGAACTGATCCAGCTGTAAAAACGTCCTTTTAAGCCACAGATCAATTTCCCAGCCCAGCTCACAGCACAGACATCAATATGGAGAACGAATGGGTAGGAATACATTAAATCAACATTGCTGCCTGATAACTTTGACTTACAAAAGCACTCTGACAACACAGGGAATGTATGTGTGTACTACATCCCCAAACAATTCAGGCAAGTGTACATTTATGTCTCTCAGCAATCTCTCTCCACATCAGAAGCCAACGTAGCCTTTGTCACACATATGCTTCAGAGCAACCTAATGCTCAAGTGGCAAGGGTTTTACCACTTTTGCAATGTAAGGAAGGAGCCAAAACACACCCTTAAACCATGACCTTTTCTGTAACAGTTTTTCTGAATGAGATAGCTGCTACTGAGATAGTATCTAAAGAATCCAGTCCCTGAACAGCTTCTTCTCTCTCTGCTTTAGTGCCTTTTTGCCATCACTTTATTTAGTTTTCCAGATTTCACTAAAGACAATTTCTATAAGCTGTTAGACAGTCTGGATGCAGTGCCACTACAGTAGGTTTC
Organism: Neomorphus geoffroyi; assembly: GCA_033558235.1. Lineage (NCBI taxonomy): Eukaryota > Metazoa > Chordata > Aves > Cuculiformes > Neomorphidae > Neomorphus > Neomorphus geoffroyi. Next base: position 17,623,192 of record JAUMJM010000021.1, on the reverse strand, counting down.
TCACCAGGAATCAGACCACAGAAGGGTAGAAAGGAGGGCAGGAAACTATATGTCAATAGTACTTCTTTGTGAGTGAAAAGTGATTTCCTTGTAAAAAGACAAAAAGTAAGACATCTTCAGAACAAAGGAAAAAGAGCAAGTGAAGAGGGGAAAAAGGAAAGAAAATCAAACATCTCTGTTACTAAGATGTATGATAAAGTCCATTTACTACCCAAATAATCTTTCCTCCAAGTCAGCTGGTTTAGGACATTCTCAGATATGTCTGCTGCAAAATGGTGAAAGGTAGTGGGGGACTGATGTCCCGTTCCAGTTCTTTCTGTTCCACCTCTTGCCTCTGAGTTCTGCTGAATGTGACATTTTTCCCTGGCGCCTAATACACAGAACTCTGCTGCTAATTTTATGCACAGAGTTCTCATGCTGTGTAATTTGAGGCCAGAAACTCCTCCAACAGCCTGCCAGACAGAGTACACACACCCTTCAACACTGCTTCTGCTGCAGAGAAATGGGAGCAGGGAGAAGGAAGTGAGCCAAACAAGAAATAAGAAACAAGCTTCCAAAGTTGTCTGGATAGCTTTTGGCTCTCAGATCTACCAGGGATCTATCTCCAGTTCTCCCTGTCCTGTTTGTCAACAGACCGGTCCAGTGATGTGCCATCAGTTACAAAGACTTACTCAACTTAAAGCGTTGACTTCTGCACTTTTTTTTCCCTGTATTAAATTCTGTCTGTCTGGTCTAATACTAAATCAGGCTGTTGGCCACAACGCTGTTTTAATACTGCCCTGAGACAGAATAAGAAGTGATTTCTGCAAGATTATAATCAAGGACTTAATAAAGAAACTGGTGTCTTTTTCCTCACCTTAGTTAACGTCTCTGCACTTCAACACAGATAGTCTGTACTGTAACATATTCTGCTAAAATGAGAATGGACAAGTGATCCTCAAAACTTGGCCTGATCGTACTCAAAAGGGGATTGAACTGGATGTATCCCCATTAACTGACTAGAAAAACCTTTGTGCCAGACACCCCTCTTGACTCCCAGCTAACTGGACTATTTTTTGTTGAATTATTTTTTCTCCAGTAGAGGAAGTATTAAATTAAATCAATTTTTGATACTACTTACTTCTACCCTAGCGCTGATGATGCCAGAAAGAGAACATCTCATATCACTGTCTTCTCCCAGCTCCAGCTTTTCTTTCACTTGACTGTACCAACCAATAGACAGTAAGGGAACTACAGGCTGAAAAGAAAAAAAGAACTTTTACAAGAGAATTATGTTAAGAACTTCTCCTACTGCAAATACTTTTTGCCAGAACAAAATAAACTGCACCACCTAAAGACTTCTTAGGATAGTACCGCATCCTCCTCACTAATGCTTCTTCTCTTATAATTACGTTGACCACCAGTATTAAGCAAAGACCTGGTCTTAAAAAGTAACAGAACTTGGGCCTGTGGTACAGCAAGTGCTTTTACAACCCAGAGACCTACGAGACTAAATAAAATCTTTCCTGAGAATTTGAGAAGAGCTCAGACTTTTACTGCTGTTCAGCTGCAACAGAACATCATGAGCTTTGACAGCCAGAGAGCTTTCTTTGCAGTTCCTGTCGTCATGAAATATGTGGCTATGTAGAGAGAACAAGGGAGTAAAGACTGGCAAGAGGAACATAGGCCTTTATTCCGTATCTAGGGTGTGGGATAAACAAAAGATTAGGCATGAAAGTCAGGTAAGTATATACACTCATCTGGTACAGCAATCAACATGCTCACTGGAGAAAGAGAATGAGATGAAAAATAGTGACAACAGACAGCTGACAAAAAGAGGAACGTAACAGGAATAAATAGGGATGTGTGGAAACAATCTAAGAAGGATTGGGAAGAATCTATCCCTCCTCTAAAGACGTGCATTGCATTTCCAGACTTGACCTACATGTGTCTGGCTATCTAATTTATGAGAGACATGAAGCTGACCAGCCAGCAGACTGGCCATAAATTATATCTTTTAGATAAGCCAAGATTATTTACATTAGGAGAGAGGAAGGGGAAACTGACAAGAATCTTGCCCTTGCCCTCCTGGGCACTGCCTGGGATATACTCTGTTGGCACCTAAAAATCTGCAGGTGTCCTGAGGTGGCAATATTCCTTGCCAAGACCCGTCCATTATGAAAGCTAGTAGATCAGAGCCTTTTTTTCCGCTGCATGACAGCGTGGCTGCCTAGCACAACTATGCTTTCAGGTCCACAATACTTGCAATTTTGCTGACTAAGCTTTGCTCAAATCATTGTGGGTTTTTTCCTCTTATTTCGTTGCTTATCTTCATCATTCATCTCCTTTATTTTCATATATATATACGCAAGAGAAATTATTGTTCCTCTTTACTAAATTCTTATAAGGCTGTGTTTAGAATACTCTCACTAGTTTTGGTGCCCTCAAAACAAAATAAATATTGACAATTTGTATAGAGTTCAGCAGAGGACAAATAAGGCTGGAACATATGATATATGGGGAAAGGCTGAAGAAAATGTGTGTCATGGTTTAGCCCCGGCCTAATCAGCAGTCAGATGCAAGCAGTTACAATCCCAATTCCCTTCCCTCCACATACCCAGGGAAAGAGGAAAGGAAATAAGAGAAAAAGACTTGTGGGTTGGAAACTTAAACTAAAACAGCTTTAATGAAACAGTAATAATACTAAGGAAAACAATATTAATAAGAAAACAATAACATATAAACAAATATACAAAATTGCCCTCCCCCAGTGAATACATCACCACAGATTCTGCAGAGCAGACACTGGGAAAAGATCCCAGTCTGGACTCAGCGGCATTGGGAAGCTGAACCCAGGAACTGGATTCAGGTATACAGGGATCTGGGATCGCTATGAAGAGACAGATGAGGTCCTCATTGGACATCAGCCACTATAGAAGACAGCTTAACCCTTGTGACCCCTTGGTTTTATACTGAGCATGATGTATTTGGGATGGAATACTTGTTGATCAGTTTGGGGTCACCTGTCCTGTCCACTCCTCCCTGCAGATGCGACCCTTTTTTGCCTCTTTAATTTACAGCTTTCCATCACCTCAAGGATGACCTTGGTTTCTACAGGAATACTTACAAGCAGTGGCCTTTCTGCATACTCATGTCCTGCGTTATCATTTCTAGAGAGAAACAGTGTCTGAAAAACATGCAGTTAACTTTCAGAAAATGAAGTTGCTCAGACAAGGCTTAGCTAAAAAGTTAGAAAACTGATTCTACTTCAGCTCAAATCAGAAAAATGGATTTGTTTAGCTTAGAGAAGACCAGGAAGGAGATCTAATTGCTAATAACTAAATGAAGTGTGATGAAAAAGGAGACATAGTTAGACCCTTCTCATAGGTGCACAATGAAAGGACAGGAGATAAAAATCACAGGTTACAAGGGCAACATTTCATTGGACATAAGAAAAAAAAAGTATTCAACATGACATTGAAATGGGGCCCAGAAAAACTATAGGATCTGTAGATCTGTAAACTTCAACTAGACAAGCTTGATCTAACTTTTATATTAGCCTGACTTTGAGCAAGGCATTGCATAAATGACATCCAGTGGCCCCTTCTAACCTTATTTATTCAATATTCAGATACCAGATGCTATCTTCAGCTAACTAAAGCCTCTATCAGAGTTACCTGTCACTTTATCCAGGACAATCTGTTTGGCTTAAATTAAATCTAGCATGCATTTGGCAACTATGAACATTTCAAAGAGTCTACAGGACGGTGTTATAAAATACATTTTCGTATATAAAAAAGAAAGAAAAAAAAAGAATGGAAGGAAATACAAGTTCTCATTAAAACAAGACTTTCAAAACCATTACCTTAACTTCATAACAAAATATATTGACAGATATTCTTGGATTGGATTGCCACTAAGAAGCAATCAACTGATGTCTGTGCCTTTCTTGTACTACCTCATGCATCTGCAAATCTTTTTCTCTTTGAACACAAAATTTTCCCTTTTCACCATTTTCCTCTTGTGGCATTGATCCCTCTCCAAGCTCATTTTCCTTCTCAACCTACTTTCCTCTCCATGTCACCTTTTCTTGTCTTTTTTAATCCTTGTCTCACCCTTTGTTTTTCTAGTCCTAAAGCTCTGATGCTGGAAAAGAATTCTTCAAGGCACCTACCCTAAAGAGCAGCTAATTACTTGGCTTTGTACGTGCATCTGCTTTGTCAGCTCTTGTCAACAGGTCTATCAAGTATGTGGGGAAGTTTTGCAATGACCAAGACACCCATAAACTGACCTGGTAATCCCAGGGAAAGCCTGGTCTGCATTACTGATTCTTGCAAGATAAACAAGAGTTTGATGGCTAAAGTATCTTAGAGCAGCCTTCCTCAAATGACACCTGACATATCAAATATTCAGTGCTTAAACCGGGGGAGGAGGGGAATACAGCCACCATGAAAATTAATAGAGAGACTAAACTTATGCACTGCATGAGCACTAGATCTGCACTAATTTTATTAGCAATTAATATAGTTCTTCAGGTTTTATTTTGCCTTAGTAGCTTGGCTCCCATAACTCTTAATCTCTTCATTGTTGTTAGTGCTGTTGTCTTTAGACATCACGACTGTTACAGTAACAAATAAAAAAGTTACAGAAACTTAGCGTGTCTGGATATATATTTGACACAGTGAAAAAAAGGATGAAGAAAAATCTACAAAACTAGAAATTGGACTCTTGACGCCACTAACTAGTGAGCAGTCAGAAAGGCTGTAGAGTTTTACAAATACATGTGGTTCAGAGAACAAGAATCACAGAAGATAACCCTTTCACTGCCAAACTACAGAACTCCAATTGGTATTTCAAAGATGTAATTTGAAAATTCAGTGTAATTTTGCTCCAAATTGCTGAAAAGTTGCTGTTCACATATGTTTGAATGCTAGACATAATGCTTACCAATTCCCTTATATTAGGATTTAATTATACAAAAATTTTATGAACTTCAGAAATTTTTATACTAGAAAAATCGTTAGTTTCTCTCACTCTTGAATCCATATATTGACTCATCAGAGCAGACTTGTATTCCTACTCTAAATACTTTCTTTCCAATAGTGCTTTATTCCACAGATTGCGGAAAAAAAATGAATACAATTGCCTGCCTTGTCAATATAGTTCACTTTTTTACTCCTACTGATGATTGTCTTACGCTTTCAAAGTCTACCAGATTTAGCTAGGCTAACAGCAGCTACTCTACTTTTACATATAATCCTTCTTCAAACCTCAATGAACTCTTTGCTGAAATAATAGCCATCCAGCTGCTCAACCCTCAAGATAATGAAACACTGTGTGAAAGGACATTTCTTTTTAAGCAGATTTAATTTTATCAAATAATTATTCCATCTTAATTTCAATAGTAATTATTCAAATACTTTTTTTTTAACCTTTTCTCACCTAAGTCTTTGCTTGGGCCCTTGGGCAATAGAAAAACTAAAAATGTAACTGTGGGATAGCAGAAGAAGGTGTGAAGAAGGCAAGGAAAAAAAAAAAGTAATTAAATAGTTACTGTATTTAGGCTCCAAATCTGGCTTCAGAGGTTCTATTCATAGTTTAAAAGTTAAGCACAAAGCAGAAGGCTGTGCAATATCACAGTGCCTTTGGTACAAGAATTGTTACTTGCTATGAGATGCAGAAGGACAATACTCATGAAAGGCCCTAGTAACAGCTGGCCCCACAGAATTCGATGCAGTATAAAAAAAAAGCGAGAAAGAAACATCTAGGAAAATAAATGTCTAGTAATTTCTAATCAGTCTGTCCTCCAAATTAATATTTAACTGAGTTTTCTTTTACTGATTTGGTTTGAGTCTCTGTTTTTGACTGCACATATGAAGTACTGGTCAACACATCCACTCTACTGTGCACAGACAGTGTTAAGAAGATGCAGTAGACATACTTATGAATTTACACTGGAGTTAATGGTGCCACAGAAGTGCAAAGACTTTATCTAAACATGATAGCCTATAAAAAAGATGTGATGGGGAAAAGGGGTTAACAACAGCAAATTTTTATGGACTAGCAAACCATCTAGAACTACAGGAGAAAGGTGTTTGCTCTGTACTTTTGATTCCACTCAGGATATCCTTTCCTTCGCTTTGTAAATGGAACACCTCTCAAGTACTTAGACTTTTGGCTTTCTTTATCCAAGTGTCTATATCTACAAAAATCCCTTGCCACTTGAAAACAACCTGTTTATTTCTCTAAACTATGACTGCATGGTGTGCTACCATTTCAAGGGACACTTTAACATCTTTTTTTTTGGCTGTCTCATCTTCAGGCTCCTTCTAAGGAGCTATTAGTCTTTAAGTTTCCCTAATCCCCCAACTAAATTTATCAGCAGTTGATTGCAGCCAAGAGTTAAGCTAAATTAAACTTTGAAATCCCCATACAGTGTATCAGATGCACTTCTGACAGGGCAGGTGGAGCAGAAAGCTCCAAATGTTCCACTTACCATGAGATAGGAGAACCACGCTTTTTTCTAAAGGTTTTTCAAAGCTTCCATGCATTTCTCAGGATCACCCCAATTTCCCTGATTTTATAAATGCAAGAACTCAACTATTGAAAGAACTTGTCCTTTAACTCTATATCAGGTGTGTTCATGTATACATGGGCATAAATTTGCACACAGGTACGTACTTTCCTCTACATATGTGTACATTATATATGGAGGAGGTATCTGTACACCCACACTTGCATTAAGCTGCGTGCATGCTTGAGACATCTGTTCCAACTGACACACAAGTGGTGAAAAGGTATTTATCTACATATATACATCTCCCATACACACATATATATATGTGTATGTATGTATGTATGTATGCATGCATCTGTTCCCCAGTCTTTATCCTCAATCATTCCCTTGTTTGCTTCTCTCAGTCACGTTCATAAGTAATTATCAGAACAGAGATCCTTCCTGTTCTCACTCCTGTTCTTAGTAAGTAGTAAAATACACAGTGTCTTAAATAATTTGCACGTCAACATCAGTCATTGGCTAGTTTTGATGACAATATTTGACAATCCCTTATTATTCCAGAACTGTGAGCTTCTACGGTACTTCTGCGTGAGAACAGGGACAATTCTGTATCCGTGCACAACCCACACACACATACAAAACAAAATATAAAAAGGGACAGGTCAGTATGTACTCTTTCTTAAAAAGAAAAAAGAATATGTCAAAAAAAGTATGGATGCTTAAGAGGAAAGGGCACAAGACAGACTTTTTTACCTGTGGGCCAGTAATTGCAGTTTTCAGAAGTCACTGATATCTAACAAGAGAACCCACTTAGATTAATGATGTCTAACAGATTGGTCTTCTCTCCGCACAGTATTTATTCAGTGGTACTAATTGATCCCTATCTTTTTGCAAATTCTGCAAAAAGCTGTAGAAGAGGGACCTGGCGAAATCACCATTAAAAGCACCAGAAATAGTCCCAATGACAACTGTGTAAGATAGTTCTAGTCCTAAAAGGACAACTGAGTTGAGACTACAACTCTCTGGATGTAAAAGCAATTCTTGCAAACCAGGTTACAGTAAAGTGGCGACATCAAAACAAATTTTCTCTCTAAAGACTTCATAGCATACACTCTGAGGACACATCAAAGATTTGTTTCCAAAATAATTCATCTATCATTTTCACCAGTTTGGGTCTTTTTCAGGAGAGAAAGTGCGTGTGAGAAGTGTGATTTCTGCTGTCTATATCCCCATGGCTACTAGAAACAGCCAGAAAGGGAATTGGGCACATCACAGCACACAAAATGTCAGGTTAACGAATTCCAACACAACAGCTCAGAGAAACAGACGCTTGGTTTCTCCCACCTTCATCCTCTCATATCACACTAAAAGAAAAGAAGACTAGCCAAAGCCACATAAGGGACACAAATATGTCCTTCAGAAATGTAAACTTCTCTAAAAATAGGATGAAAGGCTATGAAAGTCACTTGGTTTTACTCATAGCAGTAATAAAGGCTCCTTGTAAGGGATTCGCACAAGTTCTGTGCTGTTACAGTAGCATCTGTCTCCTCATTGCTGGAGAGAAATGGTGAAGAGGATTTTTAGATCGCATGTAACCTGAGAAAGAAATCATCTGTCATTCCCTCACAGGGCACTAGCAAACTTTCTCTCTCTTGGGAGAAAGAAGATCCACTCTCCTTCTCCTGCCTCTAGCAATTACAGCTTCAAGCATTATTGTAATATACATGATTATGAATAATATTCATAATTAGAAAAATCTATCTCTATTAAGAAAGGGTAAGAGAAACCCAATGAAAAAAAGACAATATTCACAGGGTGAACCTAGTAGCAAAGAAGAGGTCAAGTAGCAAATAGATCTCTGCGAAAAGGTTGATCCCTTTGCTCCACTCAACTGAAACCACTCTTACAAGCTATATTTCTCACAATCAAGATCTACAGCAAGAAAAAAAGAAAAAGGTTGTCTATTTTGGAAGATATTATCCCAGGAGAGGACGCAACATGCCCTTTGTTCTGTCATTGTGTGGTCTTATGCAAACAACAGATTTGCTGGTGTTTCAGTTGTCTGCCCTGTGACAGGAGAAAGCATTGTTGGAAAAATAAATCCCAAGACAGTCAAATGACAGTGATGGAAGACATGGAAGTACGCTACCTCAGAGATCAATGAGGTTTTTAGCATGCCATGCTATTGTTTTTTTCTTTCCCAAATTAGAGGGTAGAAATGTCAACAGAAGTGCAAAAAAATAACAGAGGTGATATGATACATTTCAAAGAGACAAAATGCTTTCAATCAGAACGTCAATTGTACCTCATGAATCTCTGCTTCATCCAAAAGCAAGATATTAAGGATCAATTTACTGAAATATCTCATTCTTCTTCAAGACAGCAGATTCTGTGTCCCACTGACATCAAAATTCAAAGGGCCTGGGAGTTACTGTCTCTTACAAGTAATTATCAAAATACCATAGCATAAACTAAAAGTGGTATTGCTATCATTTAGATCTGTATCACATACTATGCTGATGCTTCACTTCTAGATTACTACATTGATTTTACCTACACAAGGAATATTCACAAGATTTTGAAGCAGTGCAAAAAGGTCCTGCAAGTAGGTGATTTATGTAAGAGATGACCACCATAAAACTATTCAGGAAGGATAAAAAATACAAACAATCAAAAAAACATACCCATAGTAAGGATCAGTTAAGATGTGCAGAATATAAAAAAATTTGTATATTTGTACATTTGTATACAATGGGTTAGACCAATAAAACTATTCATTTTCCAATTATGTTTTAAATTACAAGAATAAACTTCTTCACATTGCCTAGGAAAAAAACCAGATCCCCATACATATGATGTCCCTGCTCATTGCAGCGGGGTTGGACTAGATGACCTTCGTGGTCCCTTCCAACCCAAACCATTGTATGATTCTGTGATTTGATGATTCTGAACAACTTGATAACTTAATTATCAGAAGGAATATTTGAAAGGGAATTTGTAAGAAGTTGTGGTACCCTGGTAGTGGCAGAGAAAATATAATTCCCTTAGGAATTTACCAATGGGTCTTTAATAAAGTTCTCTCCAGAAGACAGAGGACATGGATGCAAGAAAAGATAAACTCATATTTTCAATTTGACATTTACCTGAGGGAGTCCCAGATGCAGCAGAAGTGGATGCAGCTGGACAAGCTAACACCGGAATGCCCATCCGTTCTCTTAAGTTTAACATAGGTAACAAGAGCAGAGATTTCCTTCCTGCCATCCTCCCTTTAGGCAACCTAACAAGGAAACAATTCAGTTTTGAGGTTTGATTCAGGCCGTGAACTACATGGAGATATTCTTTTAGTTCCAGTAATTTTGTTTTGTGTGTTTCTGTTTATTAACAACTGGACTGAGGGTGTTCATCAATGAAACAGTTCTACAGAATGATTGTTATTTACTGATATTCTCCTTGGCTGAGTTCAAACCATGACCTAAACCTGAGAAGATATCTCCTTTTATCAATCATGTAAGTGGAATGATTTTTTTGTAATGAAATATTGACAATAATTAAAAAGCTGACACAACCCCTCTTTTCTGCTGCTAGTTATAGAATTTCTTAGCCAGCAGTTTCCACTTGGGAGGTTGGCAGGAAAAGCCCAAACTTGCCATTTGAGCATCCCTTCAATAAAGTTCTTCCTGCTCACTGTTTACCCAGAAAGATATGACTCCTTTTCAAACCTCTGACTTTTAAAACCATTACACTGTACATTAACAACTCTGAAACAAATAAGAGTGTAAGAAAAAACCCCCAACATATTCATTACAGAATAACAATCAAAATTTGGGTTACCACAGGATCCCATCTGCTAAAACTGAAGTCAAATTTCCCCCAAAGCTGTTTACCTTGATCTAAGTGCTTTGACTGCTCTTCTGCCATCAGCCTAGTATAAATGGGAATAAGTAATGAAGTCATCTTTCTGCTGTGCTAGTTTTTCTAGAATATAACCCCCGCAGTAATAATTGCATTGGCTTATTCATCCCAGTGTGAACACCAGAGTGTCAATTATGACAAATGTCTGATACCCACAAGTGTCTGTGGTAAAGAAAAGCAACTGTTTCCATTCTCTTAACCTTGGGGTCAGGGTTTCCCACTGGGACTAACAGCTTCTTTTGCTTCTGTAAGTATCCATTTGAGAGTTGCTGAGAAGTGTTAAGATACACAGACCTACTCTTTTAGAACTAGCTTTTTTCTTGTTTGGTAATCTGAGCCTAATTCTCACCAGAGGTTTACGCAGAAACACCTTTCACTGATTTTCATTTGTATTATCTCCTTTGGGTGATACTGTTTGAGACATTTCACTTGCTTTTCCACACCATTTGCAATACAAGCTGGAGAGTCCCCACAGCCACTGGTAGCACAGACTATTACTGACCTACTTCTCTCTCTGGGGTATCTCTTGTAATCATTTGCTATTTCCAGCTTTTGAGTCAATTATCAGAGGAGCCATGTGTAAAAATGGAACTGCTAAGCTTTGATCCTAGGAATACAGACTTCTCTCAGGCAAACCAAAGAATAGTCCATTGCACGGGAAGAAGTAATGGAACCTAAAAAGCCTGAATCAATCTGATATACTCCATCTGGCAGAAGGAAATTATAATTAGCATGTACAAAACAACTGACATTTTCAGCCACAGGGTAGTAGTGTAATTTATATATATATACCTAAACAAATGTTTGTACGCAGCCTAAAGAGGGCATATATGAACTCAAAGGCAGCATATAAGCAAAAGTGACATTAAACATGGTCTGAAGTTTCCTGCTTTATATTAGCAAGAAAAAGATATATAGGTACTGTACTTTTTCATGTAGGTACTGTAAGTTATTCTTTTAACTAATTTGTTTTTCATATACATTCTGTCCACCTGATCCTTCCACTTTTCATGAGTATATGGTACTACACTGAGGAAAATAAGTTAAGAACCACCATATCAGATCAAAATAAGTTTCTGCTAGTCCTCTAACCCAGTATCCTGTCCCTAACAGTGGACACAGACAAAAGCCTTTGGAGGAATGTAAGCACAAGGCAATCACATTGTGATACTTTACCCTAATCTTATCCCAAATCCCAAACACTTTAGCTCAGAAACTTCACAAGCTGGATATGGCCTGTATGAGTTTGATAACCTTCAATGGGTCTCTCTTCCATGAATTTGCCTGTTCTCCTCTCCAACACAAAAGCTTTCAACGTTACAACATACTTGGCAGGTTAAATTTAACAGGCACTACGTTTTTACTATGTAAATTTATCTCATTAAAAACTACAAGTTGCACTCACCAATATGAAAGGTTTATGAGTAGTTTTGCCAAGAGAGGTTCGTTCTAAAATTCTGAACAACTTTTGACCTGGGTATTGACATTTCGTCTTTCTAGTAATTCCCAGTTTTGTCATATTAATTAAAACTCAAATTCACTACTGCTTTTCCAAAAGACTCTTGGTACATGGCTTCTGTAATCCTGAATTGTATGTAATCCTTTGTTGTATGGTTTATGGTTATACTGAGCACCTAAGGCATCTCATTTCACCTAAAAATTATGCCAATAATATATTTCTTCCCTTTTTTAGAAGTAAGATGAAAGAGAACAACATACTTGGGACCTTGTGAGATGGCCTCTAAACGTATGTGAGACCAGCACTGAGCTTTGCCTTACAGCAAAATGAAAGAGTTCCTATATAATGGCTGTTAGCGATAAAATGCTTCAAAATGTTTTTAACCAAAATATGCTGTAGGTACACAAAGTATTTTTTAAATTATTTTAAACTGTTGTTTGAATTCTTTGCAAACCTAAATGCAATGCTGGTGGGTACTAGATTGCATATACATCTTGGATGGCAGCAAATCCAACCTGATCTGTCATTCTTGTCTTATAGTTGAAGGCTCTAACAGATACTTTAGAATGTACTACAAGCTCAGACAGCAAAGTAACTCTGTTCTATGCTGGGCACCACAATACCAAGAAGATGTCGACAAAACCAGAGGAGCACCAAAAACAAGTAAGAAAAAGAAGATCACAGGTGTAGAAAGGTTGATTCAAGAGAAAAGATGCGAAATAAATAATTCTGTATAGCTTGGCTAACCTAAGGACTGAAGGATATTATAACGATTTGTAAAATCAAATGAAAGGCATAAGCACCAAGGCAGCAGTGAAAAAGAGGACTGATCCAGAGACTTATATGAGATATGGATGAGACAAAAATATATAAGAGAAATTTTAACTGGCAACCAAGAAACATACGTTATCAATGAAAACTCATTTTGGAATATACTTTTAAATAAAGGAAGTCATATGGTTTCTTTAACAACTAAGCAGGAAAAAAAATGCAAGGGGAGTGAAAGATGGCTGACTGCTATCCCTGAAGACTGAAATTTCTTGTTACAACACATGTATTAGACTTGGGAGACAGCAGCACAAGAAGCTTTCTTTTCAAAGTGCTATGCTAGCCCTATGATGATAATGTGAAAATTTTCAGGTGCATTTGCTGATATGGACCTGGAGCACCTTATTATTCAGATTACAGTTATGTGCGATGGGAAAGAGAAAAAGAAATTATAATAGATGAGCAGGCCAACTAACTCTGCAGTGTCTATGTATCCTAAAGTGGAAGCCCAGTCCTAATCTTTGCCTGAATAAGATGATAGTAAATACATAACCACATTACTGAACCTGATGAGTGCAGGAACAGAAACCTCCTCCCTAAATTCTATCATTTCACATGTGAACTCTCACTGATCCTGTTGCCAAAACTCTACGTGTCTTTCAGCTTCAGGTAGATTTGTACAAATAACCTAGAAGTGTCAGATTGATCATATTCTTCTTACCACAAGAAGAAATAATCCCAACAACAACAAAAAACCCCTTTTAATTAGTGAAATACTTGACATGTAACAAAGACCTCACTATCTGCCCGATGATGTCATAAATCTGCTTCTCTCTTTGTAAATCAGCCTTAGTAGGAACTAACTAAACAGATAAGAAGGGATTTCCACTGATCAGGATTGCTTTCACTTGGCTGAATTACAAAGGGGAATCACAATGACTAGCACTACACTTGCTCTCCTTTCACCAGGGGAAAAATGCACTCGTTTCAATGGAACAAACAGAAATGGAAGTCACACTCCAGTAGCCAAAAAGACAGTCCCACAATCACTATCCTCTCTAAGCTGCCAAAAGAAGGTAAAAGAGAAATTCTGCCAGCTACCAATTGGAAATAGAGCATCCAGCTAACAACCATGAGATACTGGTATCTATCTCTAAACCAGAATCTAACCTCGATATTACATCAAGGGTACATAACACGTGAAAGTATAATGCAAACCTCACATCACTGAATTCAGCAAACAGCATACTGTGAATCATACTCTTGCAAAGGCAACTCACCAGCTGGTTGAAACATTTGAACCCAGAAGAGTCAGCTATATCATATGGTAATTAAATATAAAGTCTCACCTGCTCTGAGATAGGAACCAGACACAGCGTTTATAAGAATAAAGGAGACTACCTGAGAGGTAATATTACTTCCTGTACTACTGTAGCACATTGAAAATTCAAAAATTACTACAGTTAAGTGTAGTAAGAAAAAAAAAAAAGAGAGAACATTAAACCAATTGAGCTAATCTTTGTCACGTTTGAGTCAATAAAGCTTCCTCTTTAGACATTACCTACAGCTGCTGGAGAATTTCCAGTTCATCAGAGAACTCAGAATCAACATGATAGTTCCAGTAGAGAAATATTTTAAAATATTCTTATCCCATACATTTTTCTTCCTTTCTAGGATCAATTATGAAGCTAGAAAAATCAAATCTCACTTTTGCAGCACCTTCCTTTGCTAAAAGATAATTTCAGTTGTATCACAACAGCCTTGGTTAATTTTTAACCTAAGTTTTTAACCTAAGAACTGTTAGGTTGGAGTCCTGAAACAGAAAAGATTCCTTTTTAACTTACAAATATATTCCAGATAAATGTGATTCATAGTCCTTTAGAAAAAGTTTCCCCTTGCCAGAAAAACATTAAATACAAGCAGAAGTGTCCCCAGATGTATTACAGAATGGCAAATAGCTCTCAATAGCATTTTTACTGTTGATATTATTGCTTGACAGAGCAAAAATAGAGGTGTCTTCAAAGGTGTCTTTCTCAGGAACGAGCAACTCAGCATAAAGAGAATACATATGCTGAAAAGGTTACAGTCAATGTATTATGATTGCATATATAGTATCTCTTCATTTACAATGCCCCGCCTCTCCTAAGAAAGCTCATGTTATAAATTTTTTAGACTTCCACAGCACCTTGTCTAGTGGTGCCCAGAACGGAGATTTTGGATGCTCCTGTAAGTATGAGCAACCAAAATTACACAACTGAGTTCGCTGCTGCCTGCAGAAAAAATTATTTATGCGTTCCTACAAGGCCAAGAGGTAAAGCTGAATGTTGCATCTTTCAGTGCCGGCTGCAGTTTAGGGCTGTTCTCTCTTGTTTTGAGCAGTATCTGTCAGAGGTAAAGAGAGAAAAGGACAAACTCCTGAGCGTGTTTTCGCTTTCCCTCATTTTGATGAGGAGGCTACATCTTCCTTTTCCCTTCCTTCTGAGCAGGGTCCCCATCTCTCAAACTGAATTGATTTGTTGTGACCCATCTCCCCGACACCACCTCCATCTGATGGAAGATGAACATTTGCCCCCAAACAGCTGATTCATACCTCCTGCCTCTCCCCCTAACAATAATGCTTCAAGCGGGCCATCAGTTTGCCGAGGTAATAGGCTTTCACAGCCAGGGGAAGGTGAGTGCCAAGGATTATTAATAGCGTTCCTTGATTAGTTAAGGGAAAGATAAATGTGACACCGCCACCAAAATCCCTGAATATCTGATACCAGTGAGGAGTGGGTATCACCTGCCAAAAATAGAAAGAGCAAGAGAGCTTATATAAGTGGGGTTCCTACCCCGAGTTCCACTTCTTTTTTGACCACCTCCGTATCTAACACCCTTTCCAAGCGTGCTTAGGAGAGACTCAAAAGGTAAGTAGCAAGAAAACGTTCAAATTTCCACAGCAAAGGTGGATTCGCCTGCTCCCAGCAGGAGCTCAGAACCTTCGCCCGAAGGACAGCAGAAAAGGATATCGTCCATCTCTCCAACTCTCTCCCCTTCCTAAAAAAAAAAAAAAAACAAAGGCCAGAGACAAAGAGGTGCAAATCTTCCAAATACAGAGGAATGGCTTCCCGCAGAGAAGACTGAAAACGAGAAGAAAGGGCTGTTAAAAGGAGGAAATAGGTTAACAATTGAAGGGGAACGAGGAGAAAAGGAGGGAGGAAAGTGGGGAAACGGAAATAACAAACTAGGGAATAGGAGGGGTGAAAGTGAACGAGAATGCGAGCAAGGACTCGGTAAGCAGAATTTGCTGAAATGCTTAGTCGTGAACCAAAGGCAAACCTCCCAAAAGACGTCGCAGAAGTGAAAACTCTCTTTATGCACAGATGATCATCATCCATGGGATGAAGTTGTTCTCCTTGGTGTGGTCATTTTGCAAAGGACTCCCGGCTTTCTGCTTCAGATTTTGGCCTAGGGGCTTCCTGTTGTTCATGAAATCCTCCCTGCATTGTTTGCCGTTTGATTTCTATTTAACTTACTCGATCGTTTACTTAGTAAGGATCTCATCCTCTTGGCGCTGATGGAAGGGGGAGTTGATCTATAAGCTTCTGGGTAGACAACTTGGAAATCCATGGTGTGGATTTTGCAAGCAGTTCGGGCAGGGAAATTGGCATAATGTCAGAAATAAAGAAAAACGCGTCATTCATCTGGCAGGGATGATGAGAAAAAGTTGAAGGGTCGAGTGTGGAACTGCCAATTCGTGAAACGCCTTTTTTTTTATATTAGAATAACATAACAGTTTTGACTAAAGCTCGGTGGTTTAAAGCTTCTAGAAGTTTACTAGCTGTCCTAAAAAAGGATGCACTACTGAGTTAGTTCCCCCTCCCTGTTAGATCCTCAGCTGCCCGCTTTGTAAGCCTGCACGTTTGCTGCTTTTGCTCTTCTGGCCTTTGGGATTCCACTGGGAGGTATCCTTACCCATGGCAGGGGGGATGTAAGTGGATGATCTTTAAGGTCCTTTCCAACCCAAATCATTCTATGATTCTAAAATTCTGTGACTTTCGAACCGGGGACAGAGAGCTGAGAGGGGGAAATGTTATTTAAGCTATCCAGACGGCTCTACCTGATCCGAAGCCTCATTTTTCTGGCACCTCTCACTTTTCGCCTTCACAGCACGATGAGGCCGGAGTGGCCCTGACAGATCCGATGACGAGGGGAAAGCATCGTTAGGGATGCAGAGGATCCAGGATTCCAGGACACGGATTTGCGCTTCAGAGGCCGGGTAGCTACGCGCCTCTGGCCGGTTCGCTTGGCAAGAGGCTAATTAACCTGATTGGCGTCTGCCAGCGCAGCAGGCAGCGCTGAGCATCGCCTCTGCCAGCTTACCGGGTTGAGTTCCTAGCGAGGGCAGCCCTCCAAGCGCGCTCTGCCGTGTCAGCAGAGAGGGGGTGACACCGAAACGCGAGTCACCCGCAAGGAAATGCATCTCCGGTGGCGGGCAGGCAGGAGCACTCCCGGTTGAAGGGACCTGAAAGGAGGCTCAAGGGCTCCAAGAAGGTGGAAACCTCAGCGAGGAAGTTTGCAAAAGGTTCGTAAGAAAGGAAAGAAACTGTGGAGACCAAGGCCCAGCTCCTTCGCAGGAGGATGCTGAACTTAGCAAAGCAGGGAAGAGGACCAAGGTGTCACATCAGGCCAAAGGTGTCTCTACTGGGATCAAGGAGGGACTCTTCTCTCGTTAAGTAAAAGGCGGGACGATTACAGAAGCCCACGCACATTGATTTCTCTTTGAAAACAGCTGAGTCTATATTTAACCTAAGATAGAACAGACTAACAACTGGGGTTTGAACCTGTCCTACACGTTCTCCAAGCTGAACTTGGCTCAAGCAAGGGACCAGAGCAATCCCAGCGCTGTGTTTTCTGCACCCTTTCACCTCCAGAACAATGTGGGGAGCTGAACTAGAACTTGCCATGCAGGAAGGTGCAATTTCCCATGCGGGACTGCAGATTCCCCGTGCGGGAAGGTGCAGCCCCGAGATACGTTGCATCCCAGCCCACAGCTTCTCTTTCTCATGCAGACCAAGGAAAAGTGCGTTCAGCCTAGGGAGAGGAACTCGGCTCCATTATCCATCTCCTTGTTTGTCCTTGGAGTCTCTTGTATCTCAGGAAATACAAGGAAATGGGGGGGGGAAAGTTCCAACGAGAGAGAAAAACGTCAGTCCCTCCCACAACTATGAGCTGCTGTTTAAAAAAGAAAAGGGGGAAGGGGACCCCAATGTCACCTCCTCCTCCGTCCTTCTGTGCTCGGTGGCGTGCTAATGACTCACCCATTACAGCTGAACTCGGGACGCCGAGAAAAGGATGGGGGCTCCTACTTTTTAAAGCGCCGAGGGATTACTTGACAGAGAGACACGAGTTTCTGCAGCAGCCGCCTCCTTTTTTCTTTTTTTTTTTCTTTTTTTTTTTTTTTTCTTTTTGTTTTGTTTTGTTTTGAGGCCGCTCTCTCGCAGTCCCGGTTCAGGACAAGGGTGCAAGTGTGTCAGCTGTGCGAGTGTGGGATCGGGCTGTACCCGTTGATGGCAGCGTGGGGATGTCGCTGCCACGGCTCTGCCCTCCCCCGTCCTGCCTTGTGGAGCAGAGATGCCAATGCTCCTGCAGAGATCTGCCCTACTACTGGGCCCTCACCTTGGCTGTCTCAGCCTGGTGGCTCCTTGCCCAGACTCTGAGAATGAGTTGGACTACTTGCCATGTAGGCACGGTTTCTTGGAGAAAATAACGCAAACCCTAGAAAACACATTGCAATTCCTAAATCTATTTTTTTGGTGGTGCCGGGGAAGTGCCCGGTCCCACCTGAGAAGCCCACCACTGCACAGGAGCTCCTCACAAGCGTGTTGTCACTTCTTATCTCATTTCACCATACCATATCGTGGAAGATTCTGCAGCATATTGTGCATTACAAACGGGATCTGTAGGATTCGCAGGGATGTGCTAATTCATTCAGCGAGGATGATGCTTAATATGGACTGGCCCGAAAGAAACGAGGTCTAAAAGGAATGTGTGTGTGGAGGGGAGGGGGAAGGGGGGAGATGTGTTTGAACGATAAGGCAAATGTTCAAAAGCTACTTTGCATTTGCTTCCCGACCTCAAGAGCAGCTTGAAGCTTTGCATATGCTGCAATTCCTTACTCATCACCTAACTGGTAAAGCTGGTCCCGACTTACTTAAACGAACAGGCTCTGCTCTGCACCACTAGCTCTTCCATCGCACCCGAGAACTTGACCTTGGCACAACTGTTCCTCCAGCCGGTATCACGACGGACTCTGGCGCTGCTCTAGTAAGGCTTAAGCACCAGCCTCCCCGGGAACGACCCCTACTCGCGTCCTGCCCCCACCCCGGTCCCCGCAAAGGCATCCCCATACCCTCTCTTTAGCAGAACCCTCGCGTCTGAGGACTACTTGGTGCTCTGCAAACTGGAGAGCGACAGCCCATGGCACTGATCCACGCAGAGCTATATAGCTGGCACGGCTCCAGCCTTTCCCGGTGTGCCATCCCCACACAGCACTGCAGCTTTGGTCATATGAGCAGAAATGATGAGAAAAGCACTTTTTAATCTTTTCGCACTTGCTTCCCTGTTCAAACAGTTGCAGGATGGCTATGACTGACTTGCTCAGCGCTGAGGATATCAAGAAGGCTGTAGGAGCCTTTTCAGGTGAGTGCTTTTTTTTTTTTTTTTTTTTTTTTTCCTTTTCCTCTTCTCCCCCACTTCGTCTCTCCAGCTTAGGATAGTACTGCATTTATTTAAACTCGAGGAAGATTAGAGGATCTGGCTGGACAGAATATCAACCGAGGATGTGTTTTCAGAAGTGCAATGAAAGCGTGACAGGTTTATCAAGTGCGGGGTTGCATCCTCAGCAAACTCGCCCTGCACATTACAAAGGTGAAATATTTTTTTAAAAAGAAAGACAAGGAGTGACTGCAGACAGACTTAGCTTCTACCAAGACGACAGTTTCAAAAGGAACAAACCCCTCGGCTAACTAAGGTGGATTATATCGTGAGGTGGGATAGGGAAGTCAGCTGTGGATGTGGGCAGCTTCCCAGTCACCCCCGAAATTCAGTTTCAGCTATGACAGAACTGCTTGTCATGTTTCAGTGAGATAAGAAACCGCTCTTTTCTTACTTCTTATGTGGAATCCCCAGGTGCGCTTTGCTTTTCGGGATAGAGCAGAAGGCAACACAGTAGAGCAAGGGGATGCACTGTTTGACTGCAGAAGCTTTCTGCAGGAGGAATGGCTGCAGCGGTCGCTACTTCCCTCTCACACTCCTCCGGCTTTCAGATACTCCCCAACTCCTCTAATGCATCGCAATCTCTAAACTGGCAGCAAACCCTCTTCGGGTTTACAGAGGTTGTTCGGGTAGTTAAGGGTGTTTGTTTTCAATGAAACGCCAGCAATGCTGCTCCCGGATGCACACGTCGTATGCCACCCCCCCGCCTCCCTCCAAGCCGCCTGGCTGATGGCACCACCCTGGAGAGCAGTCTCTTTCTGTGTCCTGCTCGGTGCGATGACCTTCCCAAACAGACTGAAGCGCAAAACCCCCTGAACCCGAACAAACTCAGCAGCCGGAGAGTCGAAGTACCAAACAAACTGCTTTACTCCATCCAGCAGCTGTTTTTCTCATTAGCTTCCATTGTTCTGGGGCCATCTCCAAGTCCCGGAGCAGATGCAATTAGCAGCAACTAATGACCGATCTCAGTCAAGCAGATCACGAAAGTCTGAGCCTCCTTAATTTCATGTAATAGGGAAAAACTGCTGCGGGAATAATGATGCACAGGGAAGGAGGGAAAACAAGTCCACAGCACGTTTTGGAGGTCACTCTATCGGATTTCTAATCTACAGCATGGTAGTTAGGCTACGTGGGTGGGACAAAGAGGGTGCGGTTAAAGGACGGGAGAGGTGGAGCAGGTAAACTTATTTATCTCATCTCTGTTTCAAGGGCTCGGGAGGGGGTTCCCTCCCCGGGCGGCCGTGAGGGCAGCCCATAACACACCACCGCCTTGCAGCTCCTGAGCTTACAAACCGCGATTGCACGTACCTTTAGAGGTCGAAATGTAACGCTGATTTCTAGGAAGTCTTCCAGAAAAAGAGAAACAAAACTGAAATACCCATGTGCCCCGAAACACTTCTCGTCAATGTTAGGCTCCGTGGTTGAGCAAGAGTGGGGCTGGTTGTTTTTCTTCCCAGGGGTGGAAATGTCCAAAGCTAACAGCGACCTAATAGTCAGAGTCTGCTCTCAAGCGACTGTTCTAGTGTAAAACTTAGCCAAAAGAAGAAAAAAAAAGGAGGGTGGGGGTGTTAAGGCACTGGAATGAGACCGAGCAGGGTAGACTTCAGCTCCCAACTCTGCCAAAGACTTCCTGAGTGACCTTGGGCAAGTCCCCATCCTTCTGTGTCTCTCAGCTCTTCACCTGCAAAACAGAGACTTGCCCTCTCCCCCTTTGCTGATTTCGGTTAGTGTCTGTGAAGCATGGATGATCAGAGAGTGTAGCAGAGCCGGGCCTGACTGTGCTTCCCAGGGTAGGACATGCAGCAGTAAGGAAGAAAACCACGGGTATGTGTTAGTATATGTTTCCATTATTTTTCTAAGCGGTTCTCTGACTTCTTATCTCCTATAGCGGCTGAATCTTTTAACTACAAGAAGTTCTTTGAGATGGTGGGATTGAAAAATAAGAGCCCGGAAGATGTGAAGAAAATTTTCCATATTCTTGATAAAGATCGAAGCGGCTTCATTGAAGAGGATGAATTAAAGTAAGTAAGCATATGTCCTTTCTCAAATAACCTCACCTTAAGAGTCTAATTTCCCTTTTTTTTTTTTTTTACAGGACTCTAAATAATAGCATACAATTCAATCTCTTGACCAGTATTCATGTGCAGTAATCAGTTGCTTGCTGATTATATGTTCTAAAGTGTATTGGAGGGAGCTAGCTGTAGCTTTTAATGCAGGACCCTGAAACATATGAATGATCAATACCTAAACATATAGTTCTTCAGTCAGATGCAGTTTCAGAGTAAAGCACTCTTCCCGAATGTTAAAGAAGGTCAGTAACAGAAGATACAACCTGGGATTCCAACTCATGTATCAATATGGTGGTACAGTTAAATACAAAGTGCAACTGTTCTGAATAAAACTTTCCTTTTTCCCATTCCTCCTCTCTAGGTTTGTACTGAAGGGGTTTACCCCAGATGGAAGAGACCTATCGGACAAAGAAACAAAGGCTCTTCTGGCTGCTGGAGATAAGGACGGTGATGGTAAAATTGGCGCTGATGGTATGTGATTAGAGGAGTAAACTTTGACCATAACAATCGCATATTACTCTTACATGCAAGAACTGAAGTCTAGGAATCACTGAATGCTGTGACCTTCTGAAGGACACGGTTTGGATTTAATGAAATGCCACGTCCTGCTACATTTGCTATACCTTGCTTGCAGGCTTTAGGGGAAACAGGAGCCGAGTTCTGACACTAGAGGGGGCAAGAGTTTGCAGAAACGGAGGTGTAGTTAAGGCTCAGTACAGCACGGGACCAAGTACCCATCCAAATTCGACTTCAATTACTTTAATTTTTCTGTTGATTTCAGTGGAGTGAGGGTCAGGACGCCGACAGTTCAAAGACCTGGGCTTGACTATAAAACTTAGAAAAGAGAAGGAAAAAAAGCTGAGTACCAGCACTTTTGCTCAATGATTAGTAAAGTAATGCAAGACTTAGCAAATCAATGCTTTTAAAATTCAAAGTACAGTCAGTCTTCTAATGAATTTCTAAATTATAACTGTCTATCCAGCTTTTGCTAGTGTTTGGGTGGGTCTTCACAGCTAAGAAAGCTTGTCACTCTCTTACTAAATACGAGAACTACAAGAAAAGAACAAATCTTCCTCTCATAGCATCAATTTAAAAATTACTGTTGATTCCTGTCACCTCTTGGGATGAATCAAATTAGCCCACATTCAAATTTTCTCCTTCTCCCTCTTTCTTCTGTATCGCTGTGGAGACACATTGGAACAGACATGAAAAGATGCATATCTGAATTTAATCTTTCTTCATTGGAGAAGACAGTAGCAGAGGTTTGTGGTCAGAGTACTAAATCATCTAGACAACAGGCAATTGCTAAGTTTTCACTATACTGACAAGCCTCATGATAGGGTGAAATCTAAAAAAATATCCAAAAAGCCTCACATCTCCCTGTGTCACTTGATCTCTGGGATTTGTAAAAAAATGTCTCCAAATAAAAAAAACAAAATAAAAAACAATATAAGAACTAAAAAAAGGCAAAATAAGGTTAACTAACATAGTTTCTCAGTTTAAAAGCTGAAAAACACCACATACAAAATCACCCACTGACATATGAGTCAGGTGATATATTAGCTAAACTGCTTGTCCATGGCACACCACCATATCAGAGACTACAATCCTGTTTCCAGAGTAAAGCCTCTTAATTTCTTAGATCATGATAATATTACGATTGCAGAGAAGCAATCGTGAAGCATCTAGGGGAAGTTCAAGCTAAACTTCAGCAAGCTGGTACATTGTAACAAAGTAATATGAAACTTCTCCTTATCTCTTTCTTCTGTAACATTTACCCTTCCTGGAGTTTAAACTGGAATTACTCTGAATTTATGTACAATAACGAGAAGAGAATGAAGGGTTTTTTCCCCTTTTGCTTCTTCTGGTCATATCCTTACTATACAATATTGATCAGTTTCTTTTCCATTCCTTTAATTTGACTCCAACAGCAAATTCTTACACCAAAAAGGCTTGAAATACATGCAGAATTACCAGCTGGGACTGTGACCAAAGGATGATGATTATAACAGCCTATATAGATAAATTTTGAAGTCACAAATGTATATCACATTTATATTCAGTATTGCAATGCTGTATTTCTGCTGCAAACCATTTGTTTGGTTCCCTGTAACTGAACTGTCAGACATCACATTTACCTCGTTTCAACATTGGCTTCTGTACATCACTAGATGATCACAAACATGCAGCCTTTTACAGGAGTTAATGTTAATTCACTGTCCCTTAGGAGCCCACAGCAGTTGTAAGAACTGATCTTCATGGATTCATGCATTTTTAACACCACAGAATCCTCTTATTCAAGTGTATTGTCATAAACATTAATCTCAACCTAATCAGCCCTCTTCCAGTTAGCAGCCTCACGTTACATATTTCCTCTCAGGTTTCCTACTTTAGACCTTTTATCATTCCTGCAAGGCTGTTCAGCTCAGAAATAGTTCCACTATCTTGCCTCTTGTCTGATCAAGATTTGTAATTTGAGACTGATCTGCCAGTTTCAGACTGTTGAAAACTTGCAGCCTGTGCATACAAGACGTGATCACCTTCTGTGTGATGTTGAGCCCCCTCCATCTTCCACTGATGTGAAGAAGATGGCGAGTTGGAAAAAAATTGCAGGCCAAGGCCAGGTTACCTAACAAAACTACAAACATTAGCTTCCAGATTGGATTGGGAAGCGATGCTGAAGCAGCTCTGTCAGCTTCAGAAGAGCATTTATGAGAAAGATGAGAAAATAAAATTAAGATTTCTGCTCATCATTTATTTAAATTTATTTTGTGTATTAACACCGCACATGCATACCATGACTTTCAGTTTCTTGAAATTAATAGCCTTGAGAAAGTACATAGATAATTTTAAGATCAGGCACTGTAGACAGAAAAAATACATTTTTTTATCCCAGTAGGGCAAAATATTTTTCTTTATACATCTCAATTTCTGCAAATATTTTAAAGTATTTCAGTAATTTTCTTTAAATGTTGTAAAAATGAGACTTCACGCATTCAAAATTACAGCTGGTAAGTCCTGGCCTTGCCGCAGGTAAAAGTCAAGACAAGAAAGAAAAACTTTCTGCAAATCTTTCTTTTCTTATCCTTCTTCATGCTCTTGCATCTTCTAAAACAAATCATTGTAAGTCATTACTTATGAAGCTTCCTAAACAGATTTGCTGTTGTACAGATAATGTAAAAATCACATTCTGATGAGAATTCATTAGCCTACAACATGTCCTCTGTAATTGTATCTGTCATTTCAGTAAAAAAACTACAGGGTATGCATTAGGCTGGTATGAACCACTAAAACTATACTGAATGCAGTGAAGCAGTCCTCTCCTTTCAAGTCAGAGCTTTGGCACAAGAGCACTACTAAATTATTTTACTTGACAAAACAGTCTAAACCCTTGCATTTTAAAACTATCATTTCTATAAATAAGGACAATTTTTTTGGAAGGAGAATTACAATTGGAAAAGAGAATACAGTCAAACTCAAGGATTCTTTACTAACAGGCCCATCAGAAGCAATAAACATAGGTATGAGAAAGAGGCAGGGGTTAATATATAGTGCCTTATCTCAGAAGTTGTGCACATATGAACACACTTTGTAACAATGCCTCCATAAGCCACCTATGGTTGGGCTAACCTTCAGGTGAAAATAAATAGTGAACTACTTTACAAGATTATTCAACTGGAATATCTTTGAAATATTTAAATTACATTGAAAATCCTGGGAAAAGCACAAAATGCACAGTAGTTATTCCCAAAGGAGTATTTTATGCTTTGTCGGCTATCAGAAAATACCCATGAAATATACTGCCATTAAGTGATAATATCACTATCATAATATATTATAGAAAATATTTGGCTGCAAGTCTGAATAACCTTTTCCAAATATATTACATTCATACAAATTATTATAGAAAGGATTTAATTTAGCTGTAGCAAGTGCAACAACTTGTTTTAATGGAATACGCATAGTTAGTTTTCCCTTTTGGAAAGGTTTTAACAATTGCAGTTTGTGTTTCTTTCTGCACGGTTTATTCACACAGTGATTTAATAATCATAGCCTTTTTCCTTGTCTACCCAGAGTGGTCTGGGTTTCTATCACAAGTACTTTATGTTATCTCTTAAATTCAGTTTGCAACACTTTTTATCTATGTACCCACCGTGAACAGGATTTATACACGTTTTGTGTTAAGTAATCTGCATCGCTAATCCTAATTTGGATTTACATCTTTCAAAATGATGGATAAATGTGGATTTAATTTAAATTCTCTGACACTTTTATTTCTCAGTGTGGTTTCTCAGCATCTGGCAACACCGTTTTTGGACACACCATCAAAAGTGCTGGCTGTTTGCACACACCAGTCAGTAAAGACCTCACTTGTTTAGAGTTTAACATTTTTCAACTGAACATTATAACGTTCTTTAAAATGCCTAATTTTCATCTTCTATCTTTTTGAGTTGCAAGACATTACTCTTCATTATATCAAACTTCAATAATTTTCTCTTACATCTGTGTAGATAACTGCCTCCCCTATTTGCCATTTTCCTCTCAGCTGATTATGTTAAACCCATAAACCACTCTGTATACCCTCTAATCCCTTTATCATCTTTGTTGCCCTTCTTGGAACTCCCTCCAGTCTGTCATTTTTAATGCTTCTGAGACATGCGCAACTGTGCAAGGTATTCTCATGTGTAACTGTTCCAAGGTTAGATGGAGATAGGAATTATAACCTCCTTGGGTAATACAGTATTCAGAGTACAGTATGCCAGGCAGCTATTCACCAGGATAAAAATGTGCCTTTTCCATGCTTTATCACCCTGCTGAAAGGTACTATAAATACCAAATCATAATATAACCGCAGACTGCAAATAGATACGTTTATGTAAATATTATGGGTGTAACACTAATAAAAGCCACTGAGTAAAATCCTGGCTGTCTGAGATCTCAGAAATTTCTCTCGTTACCAACAGTGTGGTCAAGATTGCTACACAGGTTCATGTCAGCCTTCTGTTTATGTAATCTGTCATTTTCAGTCAATTTGCTATTACAAAATTGAGTTTAAATGTAATATATTTATAATATAAGGACATGAATACTCTGCAAGGCTCATTAATGAGTCTCTTTGCCAAACTCTGATATAAAGGAAATTTATCTCACTGCAAAATTAAATTTCCAGTTCTTGCCTTTTTCCCCACTGAGATTTACAAAGAAATAGCAGAGAACTAATCAAGTTCTTCAGATGAACAGCAGTGGACAGTCTTGACAGTCTGGTATGAACTACATTTCTCTCTTACCCTCAAAAAATCCTTTCATTTCACTGTAAGATTTCCCAAGTCATACTTTCCCTTTAATTAACTTGGACGTCTTTGTTCTTCTGTTATTGTGATATTTCTGCTATGCCAGTGACTTTGTAATCCTGTAATATGCTTCCTTCTCCTTCATATTTTCTTTCTTTAATATTTTTTAAAAATTCTTCTCTTTTCCAGAATTTGCAACTATGGTGGCTGAATCATAAAGGCTTTGACCAATGCAAACCCTTCACCCATCCTTCACTGCCCAATTCCAACCACCTCCTGCTGACTGCTTTGGCTCCTGTTCTATTTATTTATGTTATTTTATACTCCAGCTCTGTTCTCTGCAATCCTGCAACTCTGTAATTGTGCTGAAAGACACTGTTAAAATAATAAAGGTCACATCAATCTGGGCTTTATTCTCTCTCACTAGAATTTGTTTCTTATTTCATGTAGGCTTTGCACACACTGAGAGAAAATTTTACTCTTCTTTGCTGACATCCCTGCTGCTTTATCCCCAGTTGAAGTGGGAAGAAATTTTAAAAATTATTTGGGATAAAACATGCATATAATGAATCATTCGGTCCAAGTTCTGAACTGTGGCAAAACTGACTGCATTATTTTTAAGCCATCCTTGCTAAATGGATGCATACTCATAGCCTGGAAAATCTCTAGTGATGGCAATTACCCAGCTTCATTTGGCAGTTTGTTCTTTTGACTTAATCAGTGTTATAGCTAAAAAAGTATTTCCTAATATTTAACCTAACATCTCCCCTGCTGCATTTTGGTGATCAGTAAATTGATTCCTGTCCTGTATCATTTGTTAAATTTGCCTGGTGCGGGGGTATTTTTGGATAAAAGATCTGACAGGAATATCAGTTGGTGCCAATCATACATGGGAATAACTTTGTAAACTAATAAAAAGCGGTCACTTCTGAAACATAGGATATGTTTACTAGCAATGTTACATAACTATCTAGGACAGGAAGAACGGAATACTCACAAGAAACAACAGTACAAATTTCAGGAAAGGGGACACCAAGATTCAAGTGTGATGCTGCTGTTGACTCTCCCAAAAACAGCGTACCAAAAAAACCCCATCAAAACCCACTTCTAAAACTTTCCCAGAGGAGAGAATATTCTTTTTTTGAGTTACACGTAGAAAACTGAGACTCAAGCTAAGGAAGTAACCAGCCAGCAGTAAGCCTATGACAGAGCCAACAGATAAACATTTGTTTCTGAAATCCTGTTCAGTAACTTTGGCACCAGGCTTGTCCTTTTTATCTTTTTTTTTTTTTTTATTAAGCAAAAATTAAAGGATAGGGAAAAATCCTTTTAGGCAATATCTTACCCACATCTTGACAGAACATTGATTATTACTGCAATAAAAAGCAAGTATATTTGCCATTTCTGGATTCCAAACTATTCCCTGCAGCAATAATATCTTATTCCACTTAGATTTATTATCACTAATTTAGTATATACAAAAAGATAAGGCTGAAACCCTGCCACCATCATATTGTACAGAATACTATTCTTTGCCACAGAATTACCCAATCGGAAGCCAATAAATGATCTCTAGAGCCATTCTAGATTTCCACTCTGTAGTTACTTACAAGGCAGACTTTTTGCTGAAGCTGCTGTGCGTTTAAAAGAAATCCTTTGGTTTTGCACAATGTATATACAGATCTGAAGAATGTATTGATTTTTAAGTATTCTAAATAAAGCAAATGAAAACGGATTGCGGTGAAGCGAGTTTATTGACTTATTTTTTCTCGGCAGCTGCTGACCTCAAGTGGCAAAAAATCATAATTACAAGAGCATACAGGGCTAGAGGAAAGAATATTAGGAACTCAGTTATTGAAGCATCATGAGAGAAGATCCATGGAATCACAGAATCGACATAAAAATAGCTACCTAAACAAATCCCTTTATAGCCTCTTTATATTCTCTGAACCTGCAAGGATTTATATGTTAATATTTCACTGAATGGCACAAAAGCTGAAATTTTACCCAGGGCTTTAACAAAAAAATAGCACAATAGAAAAAACAGCCAGTAATGAGTGTAAAACATTATTTATAGTACTTTACGTGAAATAAAGTAAGTTACAGCGACATTAATGGGGGTATGTTGCTGGTATAAAAGTCTCAAGGACTCCTATATCCATCCTTCTTCTTCCCTCAATAACACCTGAACAAGAAACACTGAGTGCCTAATTTGGCCTGAAACTTTTCAACTATATAGTAATAGATAAGATGAAGAGAAATATCCTTTAATTTCAAACAGAAAAAGTTACAGAGTAGACAGAATCCAAATCTTTACTTATCATGGTGACAGTACCCAATATTCTAAATGGGCATTCAGTCAGCTTATTTAAATATGCAGCTGGTATACTCAGAACCTATGTAATCAGAATTATCATAAAATCTGTGTTTTAAACCACTGTTTTTCTAACTGCATTTAAATTCAAACTTCAAAATTCAATATTTCATGCCTCTATCACTGAAGAAAATAGAATCAAACGTGTGTAATATAAATAAATCTCAGACCAAACATAAAATTACTGTTTTATCAGTTATCATCAAACTATAACTTGTTTTCAGTGCTGGCTCTTCAATATTTGTCTTAGATTCTTACTTTCCTCACCTAAATTCCTTCCAAACCTTCCCCAAATCTTGAATTGCTCCATTTCCAATTAACAAAAATTCTCAGGATTTTCCTGTTAAGTGGAAGCTATTTGGTCATGGCTCAGAATGCTGCAAACAAATGCAAAATTTGAAGTTGCAATTAAATACAAAATAAAACATTATACATACAATATATTTAATAATTCATTTTCATATCTGCTCATTTTAATATCTTTAAGATTGTCAGAGAAACTACTGTACAGACTGAAGAAACCTACAAGACTTAGGCAGGCTTTCAGCAGGGTGTGGATTAGAGTATGCTTGACAAACAAAAAATCCACATCACCCTGCAATATACTATTTCATGAAGAAAAAGATGTTTTAGTTCTCCTATGCTTAAGCAAAGGAGCAAAACTAAGTTTCTCTAAGAAATATTTACCTTTAATCTCTTAATTGGCATCTTACATCATCTTCTATGCCCTGAACAATAAGTGTTCCATAAGTTTCTCCTCTGTTGCAAGACAGTAGAAATTACGAAAAAAAACCCCACCTCTAGCCATCACGTTGAAGACAAAATTTTAAATAATCAGTACACATACTTTGCTTAGATTCATAGCCAATGGTTCATAATGAGACATAACTAGACGATTTAATGTATGTAAATTATGTTTACACATACAAAAAAGGAGACTTCTTGTTCACATCAGATTCATATATTGCTAGGATAGAAATAGAGCTGGCTCTCAGCTACAACTCGAAAAGAAGAGCCGAATCCTCAAGTCATAGACAAACCATCATCTGCTGACAAATGACATTAGCACTTAACAAAAAGGTTTTGTACCAACAGACCATCACCAACTCTTAAAATTTCTCTGATCACAATTTACCGTTACCAAACCCTTAACCAACACATTCATAATTGTTTATGCTTTAAAAGTCCTGCTAAGCTCTTAATGGAGTTTCATGGATCAGTGATTTTCCACATGTCTTATTTTGGGAATCAATGGACTGGAGGCCACAGCACCTGTTCACTTTGCAGAAGCTGAGCTAGGATTTATATTTACAGTCTATCCACCAGTCCTAAGCTCAACATTGCCTAATGTCCTATGATTCCTTCCACTCTTTGTTCACTTCTTCAAAGCAGACCTTGTTGTTTGTTTCTTTTGCCTTTTCTGACTTTGCATCTTTTGGAGAGGGGAAGAAAGGACAATTTTACCTAGTTTCTAAATACTTTCAAAGACTGGAAATGTAGTTTATGTTCTCCTTTTCAACAACACACACACAGTTTTATCAAAGTCTCTGTGCTACTGTATATAAATGTTAACAATATTCTGTCCAAAACACAGTTGTTATTGTTATGGAATTAAAAATTGCAGCAATGCCTAATATTTGCAACAAGTCCTGTCTCAACAAAATAACATCAAAAATTATGAATTTATACAAGGTTCATTGACACAAGTTAGCCCCCAAAATTTTTACTGATGAGCATAAAGCACAAAAAGAACTTCATTTGACTCCAAAATTCCAGATTGAGATTTAAGCTGTCAGCAGATAGACAGCACATTCTTTTATTTATAAATCAATTGCAACTCAAAAAGAAATCATATGGCGTACTTTAACACACCACAATTCAGCTGTGGCTAAATCATATGCTGACATTCTTGCTCTAACACCACCCAGGAACCATGGGTGACACAGATACCAGGGCACAGGCTTTTAGTACATACCAGTGACTAAAATACCTCCTCTCAGTCCTGGACTCTTTCATCGCCAACATGTGCTTGAACCTGAGCTGCTGCACCTTCATTCTGAGAGCATATTTTAGCAGATACTCTTTTCCAAAGAGACACATCCTTCAGAAATCACAGGGCTGTCTAGGGCTCCAATATTTAAAACTACTTTTCTCCTAAACAAGAGAGTGAAGCCAAACGTGTCTGAAGAGGATTAGCTGTGTGCATCAGAGATCAATCATCAAAACTTTCCCAGACTGTAGGGTCTCCTAATGGGGGATAATTATTTCACAAGGGAAGAAGTACATTTCTGGTTAGTGTTCTTCTGGTCAATAAAGTAATGAAGCCTAACAAAGACTGATACACTTCCAAAACCAGAAGATAATATAAATACAAATATTAGAGTCCTATCTCCAGCCACCAGAAAAATAGAAGAGACTGCATGAGCTACAACAACAAATGGATCAGAAAATCCAAATAAAAATATGGGGAATTACTTAACAAACCTATGAAATATGCAGCTAAAAAGATGCTTTTTCATAAGGATCTTGTCAGTGTCCGAATCAGAATGTCCAACTCTTACTGCAACAACAGTTTTTAATTCTAGGATGTGCTCGTCTGAGCAATTAATTATGTACAAAAATACAGTTGGTTTCACTGGTGTTGCAGTGGCACAACACTGGCATTAACAAATGGATTCAGGTGGTAAGAACATGGTGGCTCTCTACTAATTCCAGCTTTGCCACAACGGCTTCTAGGTAGGTGGTAAGAAACACAGGACCAGAGGTCAAAGGTTAACCGTTGATTAGTGGAGGAAAGGTCCATGGGTTGCTGAAAAGCCAAAATAGTTCAGAGACATTTTCAGGTTTTGGAAACATTGCCTGGAAGGATTTCTCTTAATTCTATAATTTTAATTGTTAAGAAACTCTACTTCCTGTATTTTCATAATGCAATGCAGTTTCAAAAAATGTATCGCTAAAAAGATACTAAAATTTATAGGTAATATTATTAGTGCTTTAATATAAAGTGGACTAAGAATTATGTGGCTGTGCTAATTTCATGCTTCCTACTGCAGATGAATGAAGATTCTCTGTCTTAAAACATTTGCATTTCCCCTCCCCCCTGAAGTAATTTTCAATTTTGCTGGATACAGCACAATTGCATCTACTCTTTCAGCTGCAATGGGTTGTTGAAATTGAGCTATTGCCCAGCACCTGCTCTTAGTCAGACAGCTGAAATCAGAGGTTAGGGGAAAAATAAAGATTTTATGTCATTGTAATGCAAGTCTCCTTTTAGCTTTGCTGCAGTCAGTGTTCAATTATGTTCTCTAACAATCTCCATTACTAGAGCCAGTGTTTTTCTGTTCCTCTCTGCATGTATTAACTTCCTTGTTCACATGTGATAGCCTTTTTAGCAAAGTAGAGGAGTCTTAAGAGACATTTGCCCATAGATTTAGTGAGTCTACATCTTTTTTGGCGTGTTGAGGGTCCTAGTGTTCAAATGTATCTTCATTTTGAAGGCTCCAAAGGAAGATAACTGATACAATAGAACTTAAATTATTTCTCACTCAAGGCCTGATAGATCAAAATTAACCCGAAATTTCATCTAGTCGATTGAATACAGAACACAGATCATATAACAACAAAGGCCTACCAGCTAATTTTTTTCCCTCGGTGTATCCTGTTTTCACAAGCTCAGGATTTTTCTCCTTCAGAATTTTTATAAGTTCACTGAGTAGCCCAAATGTTAAAGACTTCATCAGAAGCAGGAACCAGGGCCCTACATCTGTAGGAAAAAAAGCGACAAAGACTTTGACCAGCAGCAAAAGGGAAGGAAGCAGCTAGTGTGAACAGCTACTGGGAACGCAGGAGTGGGAGCCTTGCTTTTGAAGTAGGACAGCAACAAGAGATGGACAGAGAGGTCTGAGACAGGGGCCAGAGGGTGAACAATGGAGCAATTCAGGGTGTACGACTTGGGAAAAAGGAAATCCAGAGCAGGAAGGACTGGAGATGATTACAGGGAGGATTTGAAAAGCTTAGGGCAGATAAGGTTTTATTATAATAAAAATGCATTATAACAAATTGACCTTGAAAAGAAAGGACATGGATAAGGTGGGAGTTTATGCCTAAAAATTAACCTGTTAGGAAAGTGGAGATGATAGAAAACAGTGTTGTAAACTTTTGAAAATTTAAGTAGAAATCTCACATATTTATCTTCTCCTTCTTCCATTAAAACTCCAGGTCCTGGTGTCACATGGCTGACAGTTTTCAGCAAGGTGAAAAAAATTCTAGCTCTCATGCTTGCAGAGAAACTCTTGAACATTCAAACCCTAAAAACTTAAACAGAATATAAACCAAAACATAACTTTTTATTTTTGAATACATCTCCTTATTTGGCTGTAGTCTGTCTTACAGTTTTTACAAGGAGCTGCTTTCTAAGCATGCAACAGCTAGAGATCCAAAAAAAGATTTCCAGCTGATATATCATCATCACCACATAACGACTGGCATGCTGGAATTATGGGTAGCTCATTTAAAGATGCCATGTATTCATGCATTCTGTATTCGACAGATTAACTCCTTCCTCATGATGCAGAAGCATACCCAGTGCTCACTTAACAGCATCCAATCACCCAATGCACGACTGTGCAAAAAAGCATGACAATGATTGCTCCACTAACAGAGTATTCACAGCTGAGAAAGGCTCAGGCCACACACAAAGCCACAGCAAGTCCTCAGTCTGCCATAGATCCACCTCCATGCAAAGATCTGTACACCAGTAAGACTTTCTGTATGAAGTCCCAGATCCACATCCAATACTTTGGGGTCTATTGTTAAAAACTAAATAGGGATTTAGGGTTTATTCCCAGCACCTTTCCTAGCTTTCTAATTTTTCCATGCAACCTGATATTGAATTGTCACTCTGATTTTCCTAGCTTCCACATGCAAGAACAAACAAAGATCCAAGCTGGAATTCTTCCATACACTCTTGTATGCAGAATAATTATTCTCCCCATAATTCTCCTTATCTTTATCCTTGAATGCATCCTTGAGAAAGCTGTCCCTCATTGCATAACAGATACAATTAGCATATCTGAACCAAGTTTACAGCCTTGTAGAAGTACCTACCCTACATCTAATAATTTACCACTTTTCATTGATGCCACAACCATCATTCATTTCTAACTTCCACTTTCCAATGCAGTAGATCAAAAACAAATGACAGATATGCCAGATCAGACAGAAGCGCTGTTGTAACTGCCAACAAATCCTTTGGCTGATTCAACCATTTCATAATCATCTTACATCTCAGTGCACCGAGTCTCAGCCAAAAAGCCTTCGTATCCATGTCTCAGTCCCTATCACAAAAAGAGCAAAATCCGAAGACCTGGAACTATAATGTTGTTATCAACAGTGATATAAAAAGCATTCAAATTCCTACTTCTGTGCTAATAGCTCCACTCTGAAGAAAAACAAAAAGCAATTTTGGGGGGATGCCAAATGAAGTAGCCCTCAGAATAGATGAGATGAAGTTTCTATTTATTCTGTTACTTGGGGAAAGGGTAAAGAACAGAAATCTACAATAAAATTTACACATCTGCTCTTCCAGTTTTCAAAGTTCTCCAGACATATAACTGATAAACACCCATAGTCAATTCTGCAAGAA
The DNA here is from genome assembly GCA_033558235.1 of Neomorphus geoffroyi. Lineage (NCBI taxonomy): Eukaryota > Metazoa > Chordata > Aves > Cuculiformes > Neomorphidae > Neomorphus > Neomorphus geoffroyi. The sequence continues at coordinate 17,588,423 of JAUMJM010000021.1, read as the reverse complement.
TCTATACAGATCTAAAAATCTGCATGAACTCTGAACACTCACCCATTTGCCAGATGTTTCTGATTTTTTGTCATAATATTTTCTTTTAGAAACATAAGATTTTAAAAAGAACTAATGAAACACTTTGCATTTAAGAGATTTCTTACAGAATGATCTACTAATTTCTTTCCTCAACATTAATGCCCCACTGAAAAGCATTGCTTACTCCAAGGAAAGCTACATTACTTTCTCATTACCTTTTATTAGGCAGCATGTTCTAGTTACAGGTTCTAACTTGCTCAACTCAGAATATATACAGAATGTTTGCATTTATACACGGATAACTATAAAAACAAGCTCTAGGAATATGAATGAATTCTGCCTCACAAAAATCACTTTTTAACCGGCATATGTTGTGAAGGAGGCAATTAAATGACATCTGCAGCGCCCAATAGAATTTGAACCACAAGCCATACATCAGTCTAAAAGACTGTATGACCTGAGTTTAATCCTCACTGTAAAGCCTTACCTTGCTTCTGAAATTCCTTACTGCTCCTACTGGAGCTGCAGTTCCACCATCATTGCTTTCTGTAGCCTGATGAAATGCAAGCTGACCATGCACAGGTGCAGTGATGCATCTTCAAATTTCAGGGTCTTTGTGGCTATCAGTGCAACTTAACCTGTACACCTTAAAGAAGGGACACTTCCCACTCATAAGAGTCTTGCTTTATTTGAGGAAGAAATTAAATGTGTGAATAAAGAGTACTCTATTCCTCCTTAGCTGCTAAGTATAGGATTTAACCCAATGAACACTTCTCGAGGGTAAGGACATTATCCTCCATTGCTGCTGGGTTGTTTGTTTTTTTTTAAAATCCACAGGGTTTCTCTGCCCCTCTCTTTCTCACGTATTCAAGATGAGAGAAGCTTCAGTGAGCACAGCTACCCGTATTCCAATTTATTCAGCAGCAACCCCTGTGGACTGCTAACAGCAGACTGCGATTCTGCTTGAATTACAAGGTGTAGATAAGTAATTGCATCCTTAATCTATCACTGTCAATGCTGGTAAGGGAACAGCTTTTACCTGTGAGAAGTCAGGCAGAGGAAAAGATTGAGATTGGGGGAAAAAAAGCATGAGGCAAAAGGACAGCAAAATAGAGAGGCTACAAGTCCATTAAGAGCTCTATGTGCAAGTGCATGTGGAGGCAAGTAGGAAATGAAGGAATGGGATGAAGGACAAGGGTGCTAATAGAAAAGTAGCAAACAGAAGAGAAAGGAGATAGCAGATTCCAAGCAGAATTTTTTAATAGCAATGAAAATCTCACCTCCAATATAATTTATGCCTCCTATTACACTGATCCTAGTGTAAAATGGTAGAAATGTTTGATACCTCAGTAAATGCTGATGGATACCACTACATTACAGCCACAATCAATAAATCTCAAGTACATCATAATGGAACCTCAAAGACTTCGCATACAGACCTGTCAGTAAACTAGGACAATATTACAAATAGACAACAAAGGAAAATGCAAAGATTGCGAAAATGGAACAACACAGAGACAAGTGAATTTCTTGGAGGATGGAGTGGAAGGTAGAAAAGATGAAAATGAAGATAAGCTATTTAGACATAAGTGATGGAGAACATCAATAACCACACACTTGTTTTATGTGATGAAGAAATCAGGAATGGAAAACAGTGAAAGCAATAATGAGGCCTGGGATTAATTTTTTTCTTCCTTTTTAAGGGAACCCCTAGTAGTCACTACACTTCACTACAGTCATCATCTACAATTAGAGTCTCTGCCCACCTAGGCTACAGAAGTCCCTTTCATATTTTTAACACAAAACCATTATTATCTGCATATAAATGACTCCTTTGATTTTTCTACAGGTACTTATCATTCTTATATTATTTGATTGCTAAGCTAGATGTCTGGCAGATATGTCACGTAGTCCCAAACAGCGAAAATGGGCCATTCATACTAGAAAAGACCAAAAAAGCTGCATTCTAAGCAGCACTACCTAGAGGTTAAACTGAAACTTGGAAAAAATTACTTTCAACCAACTCTACTCTTGCAATGTCCAGTCTTATAACCCAAACACAGATGTATTATTGATTATTCTCTTCTTCCTAAGCTTACGTACTGCTTTTCACAGTGAGCCGGTTCTGTGCTACACAGTAAATAGCCTGAAGCACAGCCAAGCAAAGTTGATACCCTGAAAAAGTACTGTTATTGATGACTTACATTCTAACAGCATAGGATCTTTCAAAGAAATTGGAAGTAGGGCAAAACCCACGAAACTTCACAGTCAGCTTCTTCAGCTCTAACCCAAATCCAAGTTTGACTAGGACTGCTTAAGACAGAAGATAGGTTTAAAGAGTAAGAATAGCATGAGTAATCAATGGTAATCTTAGTAAAAATACTTGAAAAACAAGAAAAATAACTAAAGGAACCAAACCACTGCAGTGTGGAAGACTATAAAAATAACACAGAAAGAGGAAAAAAAACCCAATACATTTCTAAGATACCAAGAAGAAACCAACTAAGAAACTGGTGCGCAAGACGTGAACTCTCTCTGGGTGAACAATAACAGCGAAACGCAAAACAAAGTATGAACTGGAGGAAAGGACAGCAGATCAGATGTTGACCTAGGCTGAGACAACACGTTGCTCAGCTTCTACATTGAACACAGAGGCCTTGTAAAAGGTCTGGTTTAAACATGATGACCCAACCACTAACTAACACTGTGAAATTTGGGAGATTTGTGACTGACTTCATAGAATGGTTTGGGTTAGAAGGAACCTTGAAGATAATTTAGCTCCAGCCTCCCTGGTGTGGTCAGGGACACCTCCCACAAAACCACACTGCTCGAGGCCCCATCCAACCTGGCCTTGAACTTTTCCAGAGACTATGGAGTCTCCCCAAAGTCTCCTCTTCTCCAAGCTGAACAAGCCCAGCTCTCTCAGCCTGTCCTCATAGCAGAGGTGCTCCAGCCCTCCCAGCATCTTCATGGCCTCCTCTGGACCTGTTCCATATCTTTCTTACGTTGGGGATTCCAGAACTGGACACAGGACTCCAGGTGGGGCCTCACAAGAGCTGAGTAGAGGTGGAGAATCCCCTCTCTCGATACTTGAATCACCCCTAGACTTTCGAAAGTCTGTAACTTTCAAAAAATACATTTCCTTAAATGAGACTTTAACTGAAGTCAGAAAACTGAGTCTACAATAGCTTAAACCAGAATATTCCACTTTTTGCAGCAGTAACAACTTCTTGCACCAGTTCTTTGCCCATAACGTCATTATTTCCTGTCTGTCCCCAAAAGGGCCGATTTCCGCTGCGTGGTGCTGCCCCCTGGGCTCTACCCAATAACAAAGCCGGCTCCTGATGACGTAGTTGGTTCCTGGATAGAAACCATTCTGTTGTTTCCCCCCACCCCGCGCCAAGCGGATGGCCCCACCTGAGATGCCGCCCCGCGTTTGAACGACAGGACTCTTGGTGGGCGGGGAAAAAAGGCAAACCAATAGTAACACCGTCCAGCATTGATAGGCAGGACGCACAACCAATCCAGCTGTCGAACGGGGCGGGGGGCGGGTCTCCGCCTCCAGGAGGCGGGTCGGTTGGTTGCTAGGGCGGGGATAAGACTAGCGAACCAGTAGGAACCCCGAGTAGCATTGATTGCAGCCAATCAACCTGTCGGGCGGTGGGGGTCCGCCTCCAGGAGGTGGGGCGGGTGGTTGCTAGGGCCGCACCGTTGCTAGGGCCGCGGCAGAGCGCCGTGCCGTCGGCCACTGCCCCCCTGGCCCCCTACATCCCTGCATTCTTGCGCCGCCGCCTTCCCCCGGCCCGGGGCGATGGTGAAGCTCGCGGCCAAGTGCCTCCTGGCGGGTAAGTCTGGCCGCTTCGGTCCCGCTGGCCACAGGGGCCTGGAGCGGCCTCCGTAGGGCGGAGCAGGAGCCCAGGGTGGGTGGTGGCCCGAGTTCTCTCATCCCGAGTCGCCCCCGACGGAGAAGGAGGTGGGGAAAGAGGCGACAGGGGAGGGTTGGTGACCGCAGCACGCACGGGAGGGGGAACCGTGGAAGTCAGGTTTGTTGTTACCTACCACAAGCTACCGGGGAGGGGCATGGAGATGACGTGGGGACTGGAGCATCTCTCTTTTTGATACCGAAAATGCCGGCAAATAAACTCTCCAAGACTCGTTTTGGAATAGCAGAGTCCTTTATGTCAGCGCTGGACATGTGAGGGAATTATTTTCATCGGTCACGCGTAACGGGACAAGAGCTGGTGCAGAATGCATTTCCCACTTAAATGCAGATGTATAAATTTTCCTAGAAATCCTATGCGTATTCTGTTACTTTCCAAGGACTAATTTTAATGTTATGAACTTAACATCTGCCAAATCTCTGCTAATGTGATCCAGCTCTCTCTCTGACCTTGCATTTTTAGATAAAAACTGCTAATATAGGTGATTAGAGAAGAAGACACATCTGTTCAGCACATACACAAGACATTATCATTTTTCAAAGAACGCTGTGGAAAAATGCTGTTTGAAATAAAAAACCCCATGCTTTAAGAAAATTTACTATCAGAGGCACATTCTACCTAACCTTCAAAAATGTAGTTACTTAAATGAAGCTTAACTGAAGTTGGTTAGAAAACTAATTCTAAAGAAAAATAATTCTACTTTACCTTAAATCAAAATATTCCACTTTTTGCAGTAGTGTCTGCTTCTTGTATCGTTATGAGGAGAGGCTGAGCAAGCTCAATCTGTTCAGCCTGGAGAAGACTGAGAAGGAACTTGATCAATGCTTGTAAATACTTACAGGATAGGTGCCAGGAGGATGGGGACAGAATCTTTTCAGTGGTGCCCTACAACAGGACAAGGGGCAAGGGGCACAAACTGGATCACAGGAAGTTCCATCTGAACACAAGGAAAAAATTCTTTACTGTGAGGGTGATGGAGCACTGGAACAGGCTGTCCAGAGAAGCTGTGGAATCTCCTTGTCTGGAGATATTAAAAACCTGCCTTGACATGATCCTGTGCAACCTGCTCTAGGTGAACCTGCTGTAGCAGGTGGAGTGGACAAGATGATCACCAGCAGTCCCTTCCAACCCCAACCATTCTGTGATTCAATCCTGTATCCCTCTTAGTTCATGAAGAGAAACAAAAACTGTGGGCAGAGAGGATGTGAGGTGTAGTCAGACCAGCTGTAATGCAAGGGCAGGATCAGAAAGAGAGAAAGACAGAGAGGGAGGGAGGGAGAGAAGGGGGAAAAGAGTATTTCTACAGTGTGGAAAGGTAGGCTGAGGATGGGACAGCTATGAAGGGAGCAGGGCAGACTTGGTCTAGCTTGGTCCTGCCTCTTCTGGGAGGCTCCCTTTGTGCTGGAGGAAAAAGTCATGACAGAAGTTGGGATGATTCTGATTGTGATGGAAAGGTAGAGCCATAGCAAAGAGTAGGAGAACAAAGCATGTTTAATTCTTATAGGTGTGTTTTTCTCCAAGCAAACTAGAGGTTAACCTGAAAAAAAGGTGAGGTCAAGACACACGTTTATTTAGTCAGGATGGATTACGGAAGTGGTGAAAGTAAATACAGGTGACTGTTAACACTGCAGGAAGAAAACTTTTTTCCCTTCCCTCTGCATTGAATCTCTGTGCAACATCAGCCAGAAGCACGAATGCGTACAGCCTTGTTATGCAGACAACTCCCAGATTTAACTCTTTGCTCCAATCCTGTTTTCTTTCATCCAGAATAAAATGTTTGCCTTTTTTTTAACATCAGAAGCAGCTAACCATCAACTGGCACAATCAGGTATGATCTTTGGCAAATGCAGAAGAATTCATCTCCCACGTGCTTATGTTGATTGTTACTGAGGACGGCAGGAGTATCTTCCCTGTCTTCTCTATATTTGAAACTTATACATCGTTTCCAATATGGAAATTTTCAGTTCTCAACATGCAGACTTTGCTTAAGGCTTTCAAGTTCTGTCATTTAGTGTTTCCAAAAGGCTAATTCCATTATCATTTTAAATTCACATAGGATGACCTGCTTACGTGCTTAATCCTAATAGGGTCTGGAGCTGCTTTTTCAATTTTATTCACAACACAAACAAGAATGTCCTGTCCCACATGTAGTGCTCCTAAGTGCTTCAATAATATCCATGTATTATTAAAAATAATAAATTAATGAAGCATACCAGGCAAAATAACTTCTCTCTTGCAGAAGAGACAAGTATAGTGAAAGAGACAAAAGTGATGAGTAACCACAACAACCTAAAGGGAACAAGAAAATGCAATTATGTAGGTGGGAGCAAAAACATCAGAGATGGAGCAGGGAACTCTTGTGTACCTAAGGAAATGGTGATGAAGAATAGAATGGCTCTCAGTACTGGGAACTGCACCAAGGTCAAAGAGAGCAACAGGGGGAAAGGGCTTTTATTAGCAAAAGAGAGACTGTTAACTTGACAATAGAAAGTGATTCCTGTATTATCTCAAGAGTAATTTACAGACACACAGTAAGAATGTTGGTTTTTGAGCTTACTATGGAGACACTACAAAAAGATTTTCATTGTAGAAAGACAGTTGGCAGTAGCAGGCGTTTTTAGAGACACACTACAGATTCTGGCAGAACAACAGAAATATGGGTAGAATAAATACTGTGGGATGCAGTACTGGCAGATGAGACAAAACTAAATGAAAAGGGAAAGGAAACGTATCCTGAGAAAGTGTAGTAATGTAATAGGCTAAGAGGATGGCAATGAATAAGAAGAAGTAAAGAACAACTAAGGCTGTCAAACTGAAGAAAGGCAACTCATTGGTTAAGAATTTGCACTGGATGATGCCTGCACAGTTTGGAGAAATGCATGCTTCTCTATCTCATTTTACAAAGACAGATCTAATTGTCTATTGAAATACAGAATAGCTTCCACTCAGAACAGAGTGTTGTCTTCAGCACAAGCTTGAACTGATCAGGGAACAAACAAGCTGACTTACCAGATTTTCCTGTCTAAATATTATGAGCTTATTTCATCTCAAAGTAAGCAAGCATGCAAAAAATGTTTAAACAAGAACTGCATTTGGTTAATGCATCTAGTAGCAATTATCACTATACAGAACACCCTTTTTCCTCTATAATATCATGTGAATAGATACCTTTCCTGATTTCCTCCAAAACACCATCAAGGAAGCTGTAATAGGGTCAAAATATACCACTTTTGGGGTTTATTTATTAACAACATAAGGCAAAATACTTATATTCCAGGCTTGGCTGTCATGAGTGTTCCTTTAAGGACAAAGGTCTAACCATTGAAGTATTTAATTCCTGGTTCCCGTCTATTGAACTGTCCAGGCTAGTGAGACAGTATGTGAAAAGAGGATAAGCTCTTTGGCATAATTAGGTCTTTGTTTTGCAAGGATTAGGGTATTTTTCATGGAGTGATATGGAGCATATGTGAATTCTGAAGTTCCCGGCCGCTGCTTTGGATCTTATGGAGTTTTGTAACAGCAGGCCAAAGCAGGCAGCTGCGTGATTTGCCCGAAGTGTTGTGTGAGCCATACCAGAAAGCCTTCGCTCTAGAAGAGCAAAAACTAAAGCCCTTGATTTTCCTTCCATATAGGGATGAATCAGCAGGCTCTTTCTCTCCAGTCAAGTGACATTTGCTTCAGTTATTCTCAGGATGCAACTAATGAGCCATCAGCAGCATTGAGTCAGCAAGAGCTGCTCTCTTAGCAGGGTCAGCAAGAAGAGTTCATCGAGGAATGCTACCGGCTTAAGTAGCTTTGTAGTATGGAAATGGCGTGTCATTTCCCTAAACTCAATATATAACAAGAATTTGAATCTGGGGAAATGGGTAATCTGAGGAGAGGAAATGGTCTTCTATGCAGCCCAGTCTCCCTTATCACATTGTGTGTTTCTACAGATAATGACATACCTGGGAAATGTTGATTCTTAGGTAAAGCCTATGGGGTAGATGTGAATTTTAGAACAAAGAGTAGTTCCACCCACATCTGGGGACGCTTTACTGTTATTTGTAGAGCAGAAATCTGATGTCAGTACCAGTATGCATAATGGCAATATTCCTTTCCTCATGTGGCTGTTACCTTCTACATTTTTTTTCTTCTTCCTGTGGCAGTTATCTCACCTGTATTCAGAGTTATAGCATGCAAGCTCCTGTGACATGTGACAGTAACAGAACTGAGGGAAAATAAGACTCTATAAGAAGAAACAAAAATCTTTTATATTTTTGGTTTTGCAGGAGATCCAGCTGTGGGGAAGAGTGCTTTAGCCCAAATGTTTTGCAGTGATGGGGCTCATTTTCGGAAGAACTACACACTGGTAAGCACACAACATTCTCAAACTGCTATCCAAATTTTCCCTAAGTTGTAGGAGAGAACTAAGAAGGTCTCAAACAAAATAAATAATATGATTTTAAGGTGAGGCATTCAAGGTGGAGTCTTACAGGGCTTGCTTTCTCTTGCAGCCTAAATTCAGAAGAGAAACAATTTAATATTCTGTAAGTCATTATGTAGGTGCTGGTTTTGAAACTTAATGCAGAGTAATTTAGTTAATTTTATAATTTTCCTGCTCAACCAATGTTTTCAGAAGCTTTTGTGGTGTTAGAGAGCTTCCCTCTTTAGGGAGTGCTGTATGAAAAAGCGTCGATGAACAAGAAAGCTTTTAATTCCAACTATTAAATGTGCATGTGGACGGTGCGCTTATCACTATGCAAACATGAAGATGTGCTGCATAGCCCCAAGATAATTATAATCTACACAAACTGTTCCCAGATGAACAGGATACAGTTTGCAGTCTTTCAGTGTGAGAATCAATGGTGATGACTAATCAGAAGCAGGATAAAAATAAAAGTAAATATAAGTAAAGTAAAAAAAGGAAAATATGAGTGTGGAGAAAAAAACCCCTAAAATACTTTTATTCATTGAAATAAAGATGGAAACCAGAAGTTAAGGATAGAAATAGAACAAACAAACAAGCTACAAAGCAGAATGAGATAAAAGGTGGAAGAGACACAAATAACCTCAGTCCCATATGTTAGCTGATCACATGGTTGGTGCAAAACGTTCTAAGCCGTGCTTTAGAGCAGCAAAGTGATAGTGAATGTAGCCTTGCAGATTTCAGCTACTACCCTTAGTTCTATGTAAGCAAACCTTTAGACATTGGTTCTTCTCTGTCATTTTCCCCCATCAGAGCAAATTTACGTGGCTTTGACATGTAGGTGGGAGCCTGTTTCCAGAGTTATGAGGAGTATTGCTGAGTTCCCAGCCGTCTGCGTTTGATGAGATTGTAATGATTCACAAGAATTGCCTCAATCTAATGTATAGTTGGTATGCAGTCGGACAGGCTCTTAAAAACTCTTCTGATCCTTGTTTTCCTGATTCTTCATGACAGACAACGGGCATAGAACTGTTGGTGAAGGCTGTATCAGTTCCAGAGACAAGTGATAGTGTGGTGAGTTTTTCTGTGACATAAATCGGGTCAGAAAGCGACATCCAGAGCTCAAACCTCACTTCAGTCTCATTCTGGTGGAATATTGCTCTGCGTGTTCACAAGGCTATTAAGTTGCATTAAGGAAATGAGGCTGATCATGTACAATTACCAATACTCCAGGGTTAGTTTAATTTTAAAAATAAAAGGTTTGCATACTAGTGTCCAATGTGACATCTTAAACCAAAGCTGTTGCCAGCTTTGTTAGGATTCTGTTCTGTCCTTTAGGGCACTCAGGTTTAGTTCATATTTCTTAGAACTATAGAAGCTGGAACTTTGTTATTTTCCCTTAGTGTTCTATATTCCCACTGGAGGAATGTAGACCATGTATATGATTTTGTTCAAATAGTAAAGGTTACTGTCTTACTCCACAAATTCTGTTTCCATTAGGGATGGTAACCAGACTTGAGGCCTTGGAGGTAACCCTTTTGTTGGTTATTTACAAAAAATAGGTTGGTTTTTTTTCCTCATACTATCTGAACTGGAGTATCCTCAATGCAAGGAGCTTGTCCCTGAGAGACATGACACTGCTGTACTGAACAAAAAGCAGGAGTTACAAGTTCCAGTATTTACTTTCAAAACCTTTCCCTACACTACATTTTTCCTGGCAAGAGCCTTTTTTCTGCTTCCGCTTTCAGGAATTCTTCATTTTTGACTCTGCAGGAAAAGATCTATTTTCTGAAATGCTGGAGAAACTGGTAAGTCTTATGTAACAGTCCTCTTCTTCCAAAGAAGTGCTTTTGCTTTGAAGATCTGAACTCTCCAGTCTGGCAGATGTAGCAAAGTTTGTCTTTAGTATAAATGGGAGCAATTACCTCAGTTGCCAGTGCTTCCTGTTCTACCTCTCTAAAACTTGTAAAAGTACTGGAAGAGATACTTTCCAGAGGAAGGAAGACAGATAATCATTCAGTTTTCTTACAGAAGAAATACAGATGTTTAACTGAGAATGCTGTGTGCTGTTGGTTGAAGTTATTTTTATTTCTTAGAAAAAATCTGTTTTGCTCCTACTCTGACAGCAGGGCTTTTTTGTGTTATAGTGATGTGTTTGGTCCAATAAGGACTCTTTCTTGTCCTTGAGGACTGCCCTTGATTTTTTTCTTCACACGTTTGTGTCCTTAACTGTACAGTTCTCCATTGTTTTATCTCATTTTGAGACACAGGATCAATTCATTGATATGGGGTTTCATAAGATGGCTAATTCAAGAGGCAGTTCCACTTTTGCCCTTGCATTGGGTCCAGTTTGCAAAGGAACCCTCTAGAAACTGGCTCAGCTTCTCAAACTGGAAGAAAACCTTTCTACTTTTTTCCCTAGGATTAATTTTGCTCTGATTCAGCAGGAAGAATTGGCTTCCCCCGGGATCAGATGAATGCCAGAGCTGATACAAGTAAAGGATCAGAACCATGCAGGCAGGAATGGGGGAAGAGAGCAAGACCACTTTTCCCAGTGCTAACGATCCATTTAGTCAGCTCAACTGAAATGTGAAACCTCAGCTAGGGCATAGGATTCCTGTATGTTAGGCTTTTTATTTTTGTCTTAGCATCTGTGTTTGCTGTGTTTACAGACTGGCTGTTGACCACATCAGTTTCATTACAGCTGACAATGTTCCTTTCTTGCTGTGCAGTGGGAGCAACCCAACGTCCTGTGCCTTGTGTATGATGTGACTAATGAGCAATCTTTCGACAACTGTGCCAAGTGGCTAGAGAAGCTGAGGGCTCAAGCAGTTGGAGTGCACATCCCAGGTAAGAAAAGGGTGTGATTCTTGTTACCTGCTTCCCTCTTCTATGACAACAGTTGTTCCCATTGATATATGGCATGGACTATTTTAAGCCAAGGGCAGGCATGGCTTCCTCCAGCTCATTTGCTTTTATCACAAAGCAGAAAAGGCATGAATATGTTTCCTTTGTGGAACCTTTTCTAGATAGTTGTAGACCTTCTTCATACTTCCAAGTTTTTCAGCTGCTTCTACAAATGTTCCAGCAATTATTGCTAACAAGTCAGCATTTCTGAGTTGTTTTTCCTTTGTTTCATTGAGTTTTTTTCTGTAGGTGTCTTGGTGGGGAACAAAACAGACCTGGTTGGTCGTCGAGTTGTGGAGCAGAAACAAGCACAGGAATGGGCTGAGAAACATGGTCTGGAATACTGTGAGTTGTCAGTGGTGAGTATTTGCTCCTTTCACCACCTGTGGAAGTGAGTGTTTGTAAACTTATCTTCTCTTTCAAGTAAAGAAAGATAATTGGGAGTTCTCTTCCATTTGTTTGTCTTCTAACTCACCCTCACTTTTAATCTGTCTTGTGAAGCAGTTAGAGCAGAAACAGTCAAATGCTTATTCCATCTGTCATTCACAGCTTTTTTATTTCTCTACAGAAGGAGATGAAAAACTTTGAGGTCCCTTTCCACATCCTGGCAAAGTCATTTTACCAGCTGTACAAAGAGAAAGTGGAAACTTTTCGCTCACTAGCTTGAAGGCCGTGACTGGGATGACTTATTTATCCTTTAAGAGAGGATGCATACATACATAAAGAGAGGTGAAAAAAGATGAGCTATTTGCTACTTCATGGTCATCTTCTGGTAATTCAAAATAAACTAGAAATAAGCAAGTGGAAAGACACTTTTCTGAAGCTGCTACCTCAGCATTCCTTTCATGTCCTCTAACTTGGTTCTCTGCTCGCTGGAAGTCTGCTAGGTTGGAGGAGGCGGGGAGTAAAAGGGGAGGGCAGAATGGAAATTGCCAGCTCTTTGCTTTGATAGTGCCTTGTCTCTTGTCTGAACAGACTTCCTGCTGCTACAAGCAAGGATTTAGAAGCCTGGAGAATGAAAGAGGAAGCTGGCAGGATGTTTTTCAACTTAAGTAACCCAGCCTTGATAAGACTGATTTGACCCTATCGCTTGAAAAGCATTTTCAGGAGGAGGCCTGTGCCCTGAAATCAACACATAGAGCCAGAAATGTGTGGGGACCAAGCTGGGTTTAGATATATTTTTTGGACTGCCCGGAGTTTGAGGCCTGTTTTGACAGTGTGACCCTTATCAGTTGTGGGACTGATATGCTGGTGACTAATTATATGTTTCTGACTTCTAGAGTCTGGTTCTTCACTTTCACCGCCTGGCAGGAACTGCTGTCACTTGGTAACGCAGTGCCCTCTGCTGGTTCCAGGTCACAAGATTGCTCAAGAAGCTGCCTCTCTTGAAGTGAGCAGGACTTCCTACAGGCACATCCAAATCGGGTTATCTGCAAAATGGGGTCAGATAGCAAGAATACCTCTTTTATTCTAGGGATGAGAGCAAAATTTAAAACAAATTATCTTTTCTTCTTCATGCATTTGTCATCTTATGTCGTTTTGTGTCATTTTTCTTTTTGTCAGCTGAACTTGGCAATACCATGTTCTCATTAGGTTCAGTTCTCTGACCATACCAGAATCAGAGTCCTTTTTGATGCTAAACTTTCCCTGCTTGTCCTTGAATTTCAGATTAAAGACCACAATTCCAATGTCGCTAGTGGAAACAGGACTCAGAAAATGAAAGACAAACCTGGCTAAGTTACTCTGACTCAGCCATGCCTGGCTGGAAGCTTCGTATCAGAAAGGGTAAAAGCCTAGAGAGAACTGCTCTTTTGTGTGGAGTACTGATGTTGTATGTGTAAGAGTCTATTTGCTAATGCAGTATGTGAAAGCGTCTGTGGTAAGGTACTGTCTTCTAACTGGGCTTAACACTGAGGAGTTCAAAGTTGTAACCTTTGCCTTCTCCCAGATTTTGTTAGCCTTCCTTGGGAAAGGGAAGCTGAATTTTTTAGAGAGTAAGCAGCAGGTGATTTTTCAGGCAGGCTTTTCAGGAATCTGTGTTTCAAGGCTTTTATATGTGCATTTTATAATTATTGTTATGCCCAAATGCTAGGAAAAGTACATTGGATTGAACATAAGAAATATGGCTGCAGATGTAGTAGCAGAGTTATGAAGCACTTCAAGAATATGGAGAAGCAGCTGGGCTCATTTCACTGGCAATAGTGTGTTGATGCTGAGAATTAGCTGGGGACCATGAATACCTGCTAAAGAGGTTGAGTAAGAGCTCAGCCCACAAGAAAAGAAAATGAATACATTCTTTTGCTAGAAGCCATCTCAAAAAATGACAGAACCGTCCAGGAAAGCTCTTGCTACCTCCAAAGAAGGAAGGACTCCTCCATGGGCTTACACTAACTAGAAGACTGAGTCTTTTTTTGATTGGGTTAGCATTATTGGCATTTTCACCTTACATGGGTTGTCTTGTGAATCCTGTGGTGTCTGTGTTGATTTACATGGGCTGAGTAGAGTCTTGCCTGCAGGTGCTAATACTTTTGACTATTAAGAATAAAAGTTGTTTTGAATGCTGTGCTGATCTAGTTAAAGAACTAAAGGTGGTTTGTTTTGATTTGGTGGCTCATTTCCCCCTGGTTCTATTGATGATGTGATTACAACACAAGACAGTTTTTCATATTGAGAATAGCACGCCAGGTGTGTGTGCCACCTGTGACATGGTATGCAGGGGGGGTGAAAGCCTTAGGAATAGGTGATAAAATCAATCCTGTGCAGTCTTTGACTAGAGAGTTCAAACTCTCTGCACCAGAAGGACCTCCTGTAACTTCAAATAAACAGTCTAAATGGACCAATAAGATGAAGATTGGTGAACAGTGTTTTATTAAATGAATGCAAAAACTGGAGGATCTCTTTAAGGGAATGCTTGCAGCGGTGATTTGTGATTTATAGGGAAGTTGCTTTTGAGAGGTTAGTGAAGAAAAATGCATCCCATGCAGGGAAAGATATATTGCCTGAGAGAGGAAATGTATGATCTAATTAGCTAACAGTAGGGATTCACCCACTGCCCCTTTCCCTCTTCCCACAGGCCACGACTAGAATTAGAAAAGAGGTTGTGTCTAAAGCATGTTGCCCAACTTGCTTTTTACAGGACTATTTCAAGCTCCAACGTAGACACAATTGAATGTCCTTCAAAATGGTATGTTTGACAATAACCATCTTGGTCCTTCCAAATTCATTTAAAAAGCATAATGTATTGTCCTTCCTAACTAATGTGCTACATAATACTAATGTGATGCAAGCAATGCTTGTTACTGTTCTCCTAGTTTATTTGTGACCTTGGTTTTAGAGGCTAGTAGTGAAGAGTGTGTGGGCAACATGGAAGCCAGATACAGAAAGGCTGTGGAAAATAGTTTTGTGTTTAGGGTAGTGAGAGGTGAGCCAGGCAAACAGGATCAGTAAGAGTCTGAAGCCATTATTAAGTTTCTCTTGCTGTGTTTGGTAGATTTTGTGGTCACATCTGTAGAGTGAGACTGCATATTTGCTACTTATAGCCTTAGCCTCACTCAGAATCACAGCCACCATGGAGAACAGTGGGAGGAAGGCAGAAAGGCTGTCTGCTGACCAGGAAGCTTCTTGTCTTCTTACAGTTCCCCTACATTGTCCAAGTGTGCAGTGCTGCAGGTTTTCAGCATGGATGTATATAACCCAGAAGAGACAGAGCTCAACCAGAACTGAAATTTCAAAAGAAGGAGGAGGAAGTAAACTGGCCTTTTATAAGAGATAACAGACTCCTCCTTTTTCCTTCTTGGTCCTTTGATGAGACAAAAAAAATCCTTCCTCATTGGACTCCATCTTTCTTACCTTTCCTTTGGTCCTCATAGGTCTGCTGCACAGAACCCCTGTTATACTCATGCCCTGCTTTACTTAGCTTGATACATCACCAGCTGATTTTTTTTTATCCTTCTAATTTCCAATTTCCACATTGCCTATTCCCAAGGCTGCAAGACATTTCTTCTTAGAGAGATTAATAGACAAAAGAAAACAAAAGTGGAATTTTTAGTCGAACTGTCTTGGAAGAAAGAACCTTAAGAAGCTGACTGACATCCTAAAGCTTTACTGGAAATTCGTTTGTGTAAAGTTGTCATATTAAAAATGCTTTAAGGGTTTGGTTTTGTCTTGCCAGACATATTCTGCTACGGAGTGAAGTGCAGGATGTAAAATTCCAGAAAGATCAGGTTTTATTGAGGAAGTTAATAGGAGTTTCAAAGCTGATCATACTGTGATAAGATCTGTTCAGTCTTAACAATGAAGTGGTCACTGCTGTTCATAATAAAGCATTAAATATACTGAAATGGCACTGTCAGAACAGTTTCTTCTAGGGATTTATTCGCTTTAGAGACTTCAAACTTAAGAAAGGACATCTTTCAGAAAACTGATCTGATAAATGACACCATTTGAATGAGGGTTATTTCTCATATAACTTCAGTTCTTTGAAGGGCTGGATTTAGCTTTTATGCCGATCGACTCCCCTGGGTAAGTTTCATTTCTTTACCCACTATACATCTTGGACCGATCTGACCTGATAGCAAAAGACACATGATGTTGTTGGAAATGAAATACTGCCTTGGGGCAGAAGGATAAACTGTGCGGCCTCCTGAGGTCCTCCCAGCAATACTTCCTATAATTCTATTAGATTAAGTGGGGAAAGAAGTAGCGTGGAAAGCACAAAACAGGCGAAGTCATAAACTAGCAATTAAACTGGAAGCTAGGCTGGGCTACAGCAGAAAACGTACAATCTATCCCAATTAAGAGTGGTATCTCAAGAGAAACCAGGAGCCTGACGCAGGTGCTGACAGCAGGGAAAACAGTACATTTCTGTTCTATAGGCAGCAACTGCTTTCTACTCATGCTCACACAGATCCATGGGGGTCCATACCCTACTCAAGACTGTACTCTGTTTTTAATAATTACTGTATCTACGATGTCCAGCTGGCAAGTGCTTGCAGTTGTCCCATCTGCCTGTATAAAGCCAGCAGTGTGATAACAGATTATCTGCTAGTAGCAGGAAGACATTCCTGTTCTTGACACCATCCATGATGGGATCCCTCTCTCCCAATGCATTCTCAGTCCATCTTTTCCTGTCTCATATCCACTTGTTGGAGAATATCAACCTCTGCTTGTTCTTAGCAAGTAATTTTTCCATCTTGCAGGTGGTACTCCATGGAAACTGAGGCTAAGTGACTTCTAGGACCTTCTGCAGCAGAGGTGGAGTCTGAGCAGGAGCTCTTCAAGGGCTATGTTGGCCCCTGCAACATCTCTCTTAGCCTAAGGGCACATCATCTCTCTGCTGCATCCTGTTTCCTTCTCCTGCTGTCATCTTGCCTTGAGAACAATGTCTTCTGTGCCAGTTGCCCTTGGCTCTGTTGACCCAGAACAACAATGCTTGGGGGAGGGAGAAAGAAGAGCGCTACTCACTATTGAGTCTTTCTGGGGCTTTTTGGGTGTAGTGACTCCCTGTTAAAGTCACCTGAGAGACAGGGATGTCACTCATTCTAGAGTGCAATTTCCTGGCAGGAGACCCCCAGCTGAGTCCTGGCAGCCTCATCTTGGCTCTTCAGAGCTTGCCGCAGTGTAACTTTCACAGACACTGGCTGTTCTCATTCTGACTTGGAGTTTTGGGTTGGATATTTTCTTTTTTTTTTTACTCCCTGGGGGGTCTTTCTCTCATTCTTCTGTCACAGCTTCACGTATTTCCTCCCCTAGAGCTGTTTGTCAAAAGAAGCCTGGAATTGCTCTCTTTCCTGATCTCTGAGATCAAAACCAAATCTGGCAGTGTTTAAAAAGGAAATGTGACAGACCCTACATGTCAAGCTAGGGTCAGGGATGGGGTCAGTTTGATGAGTTTCCCTCCAGCCAGATATGCATCGATTGGAGGAATGTGGAGCCTGTAATCTTTCTGCACAAGTACCAGAAAAATACATGATATGAGGACTTTGAGTTAGAGACTGTGGGCAGAATAGGTATACAGGCAGAGCTGGTCAGCTGCCATGTCCCACACGGGAAATGCAGGAGCAGTAGGGGAATAAGAATATAGAGGGAAGAGCGGGGTTTGTATCCCTTCATGAAGAACCCAAAACGTTTGCTGAGGCTGAGTGGGATGATAGGAATTAGGAGTGGGAAGACTGAGGGCTTTTCATGCCTTGCAGAATGATGAATGGAAATAAAGTAGGAGGAAAAGTAATTTTTGCATAAGCCATTGAGGGAAAATGAGGTTACAGAGTAGAGGTGGATGACATTGCAGGTGGGAGGGCAAGGGGTAAGAATAAGTAACTGAACAGAGATTATCAGGGCCAAGATCTCAGGGCCAAGGTCGGTTTGGAGAATTCAGAGCCATGATGAGTAACGTAAATGGTAGTCATCAGCGTAGGTTCAAGATGTAGGGCCTGCATTAGAACAGGGCAGGATGAGTTAAAGTCTGCATTAGAACAAGGCAGGATGAGTTAAAGGTGACACTGGGATTTGATAGGACAATAGCGGGAATCCAGAATGATAAGCCTAGGAGTAGAGTGGCGAGATACAAACAACAAGCTGTGATGTTGTGAGGAGCAGTGGGCTGGAGTCAGCATAGGCAAGTGAGACCAGATAAAATAGAGTAGGTAAGCTAAGGACACTATCAGCCTAAAAGAGTAGAAGAGTGCGAAGAGATGCTGGAAATTCAGACTGAATACAATTCTTCTAAGGGGATTTCTAAGTGGAGGGAAATAGACACCCACAATTGTTACCCACACATCTTTGTATCATTTAAAACACATATTAATTCCAGGGCTAGATCTCTTTGCTTTTGCGAGAAAGTGAAGTGATGTATTTGCTTAAACATTTTTGGTTTGGGGTTCTTTTGAGGGGAGAGGGAACAACACATAAACTTATGCCTAATTGTGTTACAGCATCCTGAGTGCAGTATGTCCATCCATTCAGAGAATACAAAGAGAACCAGCACCTCACATGACCGAGCAGAAGTGCCCACTGCAACCTGAGCATTGATCTCCCAATAAAACTACGTGATCAGTTCATACAGTGGAAGACATCCTCAGAGTGTCAGTATTTAACCTTGACAAATAGAAAAATGCAATGTGTGTGAAGTCAATGTAAAGCAGATAGAAATCACTCTGTTCATGAACAAAATTATCTGCAATAAAAAATGCTTTCAGCTCTGCATGGGAGGAATCTCTTTTCTATATTGGTTTCCCTTCTCTGCTTTTGCTAATTTATTTTGTTCCCTGTGAAGCGTCACTTTCTCTTAGTCTAATGGTTGTGCGTGGCAATTGTGTGCTATTTCTAGGATTTGGGTTTTGTGATATTGGGTGGCTTCAGTCTGGGAAATGTGAAACTAGAAGTTTTGAAATTCAGGTTGCAGTGGAAGCATCGGGCGTAAAATCAGCTTGTAAGGACAGCAAAACAGAGTAACTAGGAAAGGTGTCTTACAGGGTTAAGATAATGCTTTTCAGTGCTGTTGTCAGCAGAGAGAGGTCAGCTGCAATGAATGTGAAAATACTAGACAAGGAAGGGAATGCTGGTGGGTTTGGAAAGGGTAACAAGTGTGGGTTTCTTTTAACTGAGGTAAATGCAGAGGAAGGGATGCTGCAAGTCTCTGGATGCAAATGTCTGGGAAGGCAGTGGAGGAGATAAAGGAGCATTCTTGGACAATGTCATGAAGCTGGGTAAGGGCAGGAGAACAGTTCTGGTGTGAGCAAAAGCAGAGTAATGCAAACTCTGTCCTCTAGTTTCCACATCTATTGTGACCTAGGAATATTTCCCTTATGTGGATTAAGTCATTCCTCTTGATGGTGCTCCCAGCTAAGACTACCAGTAGGGTGGCTTTCCTTCTTCACCAAGACAGAAGTCATCACAGGATGCCATCTCGGTCCACAACCATTTTGATATCTTGACTCCTCTACGCTGTCCATGCCTCTTGCCTTTTTTCACCTAACTGCCCTGCACATGAAGGTCTTGTAGCTATGCATCTTCCTGTGCTAAAACAGCCTTCCCCATTATCCTAAGACTACTTAGATGTACTTTTTTCTTTCTGGGCTTATAAGCTGCTGTTTATCAAAAATACCACTGGTCTTTCTATCCACTACCACACTCCCCAATCCCTCTCCGTTCCATCTGGTACTAGGGTAGAGCTTGCTCCTTGTTCAGCTGGCTACTTGTGGCACAAAACTGGTATGTGAGCAAGAGTGCTCTGCCCATGTTGGATGTGTATCTCTGTGCGAGTGAGGGGCATCCAAGGCAGGCACCATTTCCTCCTTTTATCAGACTGCGCTCATTTATTATACCATCTGTTTTCCCAGTGCCAGAGATGATGCTGGGGATATGTGACTTGGGGCACTCAGGCAGAAACTGGCCTGCACAAGGCCGGCCATGTGTTTGCCTCCTAGCAATGCAGCGGTCAGCAGCAAATTCTTTGCCACCGCCTCCTCTCAGTATGGGAGAGAGCAAGCATGGGTGTGTAGGAGACACAAAGAGATTAAATGTATGAAGGGGGGAAGAAGGGGAGAGAGAGAGAGAGAGAGAAAGAGAGAGAGATGTACTGGGGTACATGTGTATCAGCTGGAGAGAATGATGGGAAGGAGGGACAGACAGATGGGCAGAGTGAGGGAGAAGGGAAGAGGAGAAGAATTAGGCGAGGGGAGACAAAGAAACGGGCTGGCTAGGGGACAGCAAAAGAAAAGGCTGTGAAAGAAGGAAAGACAGGCAGATTTGGCAGCTGTGTGATGTGGAGATAGATGGGTTGTCTGTGGGAGAAAGATGTTTTTCAGCCAGGTACTACAGTAATAGGTACATGGATAACTATAGAGATGGAGATAAAGTCGGGGGGGGGGGCATGTTCATATAGCCCTGTGTAAAGAGGAGCTGAATGAATGACACTGAGGAAGAAGAGGCATAAGGAAAGAGAAGACAAAGCAGAGGAACAAAAGAGCAAGGCTAGAGATGAACCATGGGGAAGAAAGGGACATGGGAAGGCAAGGCAGCCCTCAGAGTGCAAACAAGAACTGAAATGAGGCAGGGGTAGGAAGTGAATTTATATAAGAGGAAGGACGACTAACAGCACTCGTGTTTCGGGCTGAGGTTTTCTTGTTGAGACCTGAGAGAGAATGCAGGGCAGGGATCAGAGCACAATTCCTCAGTACTAAACAGAAGCATTTTTATGTGTGCAGGGCTCACTGCCAGTGCACAGAGAGACCCAGTGGACCTGTGAGTGTAAATGCCACTTCTCTAGTGCAGACTGTTTCCAGCGTGCTGAATGGAGTGTATACCTGAGCATTTGTAACCTGTGGACTGCCTGTTTCCACTGTACCTGCTTGATTACTAGGAGCTGTTTAAGATGGCAGCTCAGGCATTTATTTATCCTTTTCGTCCCCCTCCTCTTGCCCTTTTCCTCACAGTGTATTCTCAGTGGAGAAGGAGACAAAAGCAGTGCTCACCTTCACAAGCACCTTCTTAATTCTTCTACCACATACCACAGACACCACCTTGATCTGCAGTCTGCTTTGACTTCCCTCCCCGTCCCTTTGACCATTTCTTTTCTCTTCTGTCCTTCCTCTGTCTTTTTTCATCTCTTCCTTCAACTTTCTATGATTTAAAATATTTACTCTTCTCTGTTACTCCATCTCCCTGTCTCTGTTGTATTCTGGACTCCTAGTTTACACGCCTTCTCTTGTTGTTGTAGCGTATTCCTTCTGATTGCCCTGTTTCTTTGCTTCTGCTCCTTTTTATCTCTCCACGATTCCTCTGTCTCTGTCTGTGCCTGTCTGCCTGCTTTCTCTCACTCAATGTCTGTCTCTCTTGAACTGGGTTGTGAATTCTGTTGGCATCAGAGCAGGGCAAACTGTAAAACTGAGGTTCCCGGAGGGCCAGGTTGTGATCATTTTATTTTTACAATGTCCTTGGATGTGTAAAGGTGTTTGTTTGAGGGGGAGGAGCAGTCCATGTGCTCCATGTGGGAGAAAAGAGAGGAGCGCAGGCCAGAACGAATGAAGCTTATAAGTAATATAGGTCAGTTGCAGAGATGATTCCCAATAGTCTGTGAAACAGAGAAGTGGTTTGTCACTTCAGACTGGCTACTGGAAAGATGGCAACTGAATAGTTTTATCTAAAAGATGCAAGCAACATGGAAAAGTGTCCTGTCAAAGAAGGACACTTGTATGTGGTGAGCATAGTAGGAGAACCAGTTCTACACAGGGGACTGCTCATCTCCCAGCCACCCCCTTAACCCAGGGAATAACCAACCTGAGGTTCCTTTTCCTGCCTCTGAGCTGTCTTCTTCTGTGCATGGTCCCATGTCCTTGGTACAGCGGAGGAGTATGACTGGCAGAGCTACACATCGTTGTGCCAGACTTGCTCACTGTGTCACAGTGGACAACAACAGAGCAAACAAATTATAGAAACACAAAGGAGAACCAGACCTCCACGCCTTTGTAAGATGGGCTGGGGTGTTTGACCAGTCTCTGCTGGAGTCTGCTGCCAAGGAAACCCACATAACCGATGGAGAGGCATCATTAAGGCCCTAAGCCTGGTCTGGTGGAGCTGGATGAGCCAAGAGCGCTGCTGGGAATTGTTTTGCTCTGCAGCAGATTCCTCATTTCCCATGATTTGCCAAAGTATGAGTAAACTCTGCTCTCAGACCGTTCCCAGAAGTTTTCACAAGCGGTCAGTAGCTGCAGTGGATAACCACAAGTGGCAAATCCCAGTGAGCCCAGCATTTGGCCTTAGGACTTCTGATTTAATTTCTGTTAAGAATTGTGTTGTTATACGAGCTCAGAGTTAATCTGCTAAGATGACTTTTAGACATCAACACAGATATCCAGATTTTCAGAGGTATTTGGAGCCTCTACATCTCTGCAAAATCAATGTGAGATGCTGACTGCTCAGCACAGCTGAAAATCAGGACAGCTCCTCAATGTCTAAACATGGAGTTAGAAACCTACATAAAAGTGTGTGTTTTGCTTTCTTTTTAAAATGGGCCTCTAGTCCCAAGGGAGAACATATCATCTCTCTATGATTTCTATCCATGGGATGTGCTTCTGTGCATCACCATAATGCTTCAGTCTAGCATCTGACTGGCTTAATCTGATATGTCTACAGGAGTTCACACTGGGAACCCTAAACCGTTATAATGCTAATGTAAAACCAAATTCTAGGAATTCATATAATGGCTCTGTGGACACAATACATCAGCTGGCTTTCTCTGAAACAGTATCTAAACACACTACATCTCATGGGCTTCTTCCTTGACTATGTGGGATTACAGAAAGAAACCCTTTTCCCATTAAAATCAGTAGCCTATTATTGACATTAGTGGGACCTGGTGATTTTGAATTTTCTAAGATTTCCCACTCGCTGACCTGCTAAACAGGTGTTGGAATATGTGCATATTTTGCTTTCTTCCTCTGAAAATTAGAGGGTCTAAAATAACGCATGTTTTGCTTAGGATGTTCCTTCAAGAGCCTCTTTTAACCCTGATTTACTACGGAATATCAGAAAAAAAAAAAAAAGTTCAAAGTTCTTCCCCTGATACCCTAAACTATCTGGCATAAGAGCAGTCAAGAATGTCCTAAAGAAGACAAAGGTGCATATAGCTGGTTTGCAGAAGGCTTTCCTGTGTCAGTACCACCAGACCTAGGAGAGTGAGTCTGCCCCATACAGGAAGCCCAGTGATACCTTTGTGGCAAAAGCTCGTGTTTGGGCTGGATTGTGGCTTTAAATGATGATATAGAATAGATGAGGCCGTACAGGATCCTCTTCTCTGTCCTGATCTGTGCCCTTTACACTGGAAGAAAGCCTGATATCACAGAACTTTGGTCAGTGTCAGCATGAACTACCCTCACTGTAGGCCTCACCTTTCCCTCAGCATTTGTCATTGTGTTGATGCTTCCAGGAAGATTCTGAAAAACTGCAGCTCAGAAAAAAAACAAGACCTTTCTCTTTCTTGCCTTATTCTTTGTATTTCTCTGGTTACTGCTATGTTTACATGAAAACAAACTGTTTTCTTCTTTAAGAACCAAACTATAGCTGCCACACATTTCCTCATGGGAGTTTCATGAACCTGTTTGTCACGAAATTATGACATTTTAATCACATGGATTCTGAAGCTGACCAGGAGAGAAAATCCTTTACCATGACAAGCAGATCAGGAGTGAGAGTCTGTTCTAGTTACAGTCAGTGAATGGACGGACGAAGACTTTATCAGGAGTAAAACAGTTTCTTCTGCCTATATTTCGTGCAAAATGGACATCAAGACCCATTGCTTCTCTGATTCATTCTGGAGACCTTTTCTCTATGCCTTGACCTTAGAGCAGATTCTAATTACAAAACATATGCCATAACCTTTTCACCAGCTTTTTGTTTCCTGGAATCTACTTCGGGGGTTAGATGTACATAGATATTAATGGGAACTTTTGGATATGAATGGGAAGGAAAAACATTTCCATGAAGGGTGTGGGGATACAGAAAAGAAGAAAAAGTGACTTTATGTTTATGAATAAATGTGGCTCAAATTGGATTTCTATGATGTATGGTTTATGAAAGAGTGAAGATATATAGAGACATACTTATTTATATATAGGGTGGTCCAGCATGAAGGTAGCCTGGAATTATAGATCAAATGTAGAAAAATCTGTGCTCTGGAGCGTAAAAGTATGAGGGACAGCATCTTATTGAGGGGGATCACGTCTTTAGTTTAACATAGTTGTGCTAATACACGGGAGTAGATATGTAGGTGGGATGAGGAATGTTCTCGTACGTCTGATTCAGTATGTTTGTATCTGAATGTACGCATATATCCTCGCTGAGGATGCTTTCCCAAATACTAGAATTCCAGCTAGAGTGACTTGTTAGCAGCCTGCCCTCTGTTAGAGCTAATGGGTTGCATGCATTGATTTTTTTTCTATTCCTATTGATTAGGAGGCTGCTGTGCATACAAATCTCAACCCAGCATGAAAAGAGAATGAGAGGCAAAACAGTTCACATCCCAGCAATTCATCATGGTGGAAAATTCATCCTGGGAATTTCAGTCTTTTCCCACTCTTTAAAGTAAAGGAGGAAGTCTTTCCCTTTTTGAAGAATTCAACTCACAGGACTCGTGGGATGACACTGTGTTTATCCAACCATGTTCAAGCAGCAAACATTTCAAAGGTTGCCATTCAGTGGAAGAAAAGGTTGTATGAGAAAAGGCAGTCTTGCATGGAAAGCACAGGAGTTCTAGCTTCAAGACTCAATATGAAACAGGTTTCTTGATTATCTGTGGGTACCCAACTCATTTATAACAGCATCCAGGTTCCATTAAAATCAGTGCAAATGTTTTAACTTCGGTGGCCTTTGGCATTATGTTCTAAATTTTTCAGTGCCTCAGTGTCCCTGCAAACTAGTGACCATTACTTTGTAAGAATGTTATGAGGCTAAATTTATTGTTCGCACAACATTTAGTTTGGAAGAGCATGTAGGTCAGAAACTGATGGAGTTAGTAAGCATTGCAGCTTTGTAACCTCATACTTAGTCCCTGCCAGGGTTCCACTGCTGTCTAACACAAGAGATTTTAATGCACTTTCAAGGCTGCACCTGCATAACTTTGACATCGAAAGCTACTCATTTTAGTTGTTTGACCTCTGTATCCTACTGTTTTCTTCCTTTCCAGTCACTGTGCTACACTAGAGGTGAATCTATTGTAGCATTTGAATATTTGACATTCAAACTGCCTTTTATGTTGATCCTCATGTTATATGAATCTGAAAATAAGAAGAGAGGACCATGGAAGTTTTTCCATCTATATTTATCTCCATATCTCTATCTTTAGCTCATCCCCATCTCTATCGCTATCTCTCTATCGTCTCCACCTGTGATTCTCTGGCAAAATCACAAATCTTTCCTCCATTTGCTGGTTTGTTAAATCAATCTAAGAAAACCACCAGCACGCATCATATGATGTGAATAATGTTTCTTAAGTGCTCCGGGGCCCTCATCTTTCAGTGCCAGTGATGACTGCTCTGACCACCTCCTGTACTTTAACTGTACAGATATATGACTTTTTTCAACTTTCTTAAATATTCACTTTCTGCATCATATCTCACTTCTGTCTTCACTGCCCCATTGGATTCCAGTTCTATAATCATCAACCTACCCCCAATTTATTTTTCCTAACATCTCCTCTGCTGGTGCATCTGTCTATTAACACCTCTGCTCTGCCTGTGAACACAGCTGCATCAACTCTATCTCTTTTTACATCTCATTATAGCAGCTCCTTCTGATCTGGCCTCACCGGGATGAAAATTCCTAGATAACAGTTTTCATATACTAGTACTTTCTCATTTTGTCCTATGTGCTGGAAAGCTCTGCTGCAGTACTCAATGCACAAACACTCTGTTCAGTTCCATTACCATCCCATGGAGTTGTTTCTGACTTTGTGCCCTTCATGTCCCTTCCTGCATCTTCCTTATGACCCTTTTTTTTCCTACAGCACTGCCCCTTTTCTCCACAAATAGCAGCACTCTTGGTTTGCCATTGGAAGCAGACTTCCTACTGCTCCCTGTCTCATCAGCTTCTCATTTCAAGTAATTTAACATGTAATTTAAAATCTCTCTATTTCCTCCAGACTATTAATTTCTATCTTCTTACTCTTCTATAGATATCATCCTGTGTTAACGCTATTCAGTAAGATGCGACTGTTGTAAAAATGTGCCAGTGTTTTTATTCTGTATTCTTATTTTGTATTATCATTTTTAATGATTCTTTGTAGGAAAGACGAAATCTCAGCACAGCATCCAGCCACAGCCCAAACCGTCACACCCGACATTCTGGCTTTTGCATTGCCTTTGTTCCATTTTTCCTCTGGGGCATTTAGAACAGTAGAGGGTGAGGTGAATTGAACCTGGCTGGATGACAGATGCCCCCCAAAGCTGCTTTATCATTCCCCCTCCTCAGCTGGACAGGGGAGAGAAAATATGACAAGGGGCTCGTGAGCCAAGATAAGGACAGGGAGAGATCACTCAGCAATTACCATCACAGGCAAAACAGACTTAACTTGGGGAAATTAATTTTATTACCAGTCACATCAGAGTAGGACAATGAGAAATAAAAACCAAATCTTAGAACACCATCTCCCAATTCTCCCTTCTTTCCAGGCTTAACTTTGTTCCTGTTTTTTTTCTACCTCCTCCTCCCGGAGTGGCACAGGGAGATGGAGAGCGAGGATTGTGGTCATTTCATCGACATTGTTTCTTATGCTCCTTCCTCCTCAGAGGGAGGACTCCTCACACTCTTCACCATTCCCGTGTGGTGTCCTTCACATGGGAGACAGTTTTCCATGAACTTGTCCAACACGAGTCCTTCCCACTTGCTGCAGTTCTTCACAAACTGTTTCAGTGTGGGTCCCTTCAGGGGATGCAGTCCTTCAGAAACAAACTGCTCCAGCATGGGTCCCCCACAGAGTTGCAAGTCCTGCCAGCAAACCTCCTCCTGCATGGGCTCCGCTTTCCCCAGAATCCATAGGTCCTGCCAGAAGCCTGTTCCAGTGTAGGCTTCCCATGGGGTCACAGTCTCCTTTGGGCATCCACCTGCTCCAGCAGCAAGCTCCTCAACTCAGAGACAGCCCCATCTGTGCAGCCCAGCACACCCTGACCCAAAGCAGCACTACCATTTGTAGCAGTAAAATGAACACATAACCACATGGGCTACACAGATGAGCCTTATATTTAAAAAGCAGAGCACCTTCCCTTCTTTCCCTTCCTCTCCTCTTTGAGTGCACTGCTGTGTAAGGATGCATGAGCTTTCAAAGGGCCTGAGCCCTTTTTACTTCTAGTCCTGCCAGGTTGCTTGTGTGGCATTACTAGAAGAGTTGTGCCACACTTTTTTGAGAGTACAGAATAACTGAGGAGCCCACCTTACTTGGAACTATGAGTGCCACAGATTTCCAGAGTGTCTTTCCCATCCACACATACAATGTTGGATTTGAGTGCTAGAATAGCTAGCTGAAGTTTTTTCCTCTTCAGTCTTTCAGGCTCCTGGCCCAGATTTTCTGCCCTCCTTTGAAGAATGAAAAGACTTGAATACTGGGGTGGGGTTGGAGGGCTACAACCACCAACACAAAAAGAAAATGACTCAGAGTTCCAAGAATACTTATTCCTCCCTTGCACCTTCCCTCTACAAGGTCCCTTCCTTCTTTAAGTGCGAATGTCATAGAAGGGAAGGAGAGATCCTTGAGTGGTCTACTCTACCTTCTTCACTTAAGAGGAGCCTCCTCCTCACCACAGGCCATTCCTGCAGAGCCATAATCTCCCAGCATCTTAGGGCTGTTCTCTGCATCTCTGCCTTTCAAATACATTTGAACCAAGAACAACAGTTCAGAAAGCATGACCACAGCTACTATCCTCTGCACTCTTGCAGCAGGCTGTACTTAGAGAGCTAAAAGTGCATTGGGGCCACCTTCCCCCTTGTCTGTCCTCAGCTGTATGGCAGCTCCATTGAACGCAGAAAGAGATCCCCAGCTACTGTTGCAGATGACAAGGCCAGAAGTCCCTCATGTGAGGCTAGGGACTATGTTTGTACCCCCAAAATGTGTCAGTGGTCCCAACCTGCACTGTCTCCTACCACACCTCCCTCTATCCCTTCTCCTGCCTCCCCTGGGGCTTTTCCTGCCTGCTAGTGGTTGTCTGAATACCATAAACGCTTGCTAGTAAACACTCCTATCTCAGTCTCGGCTGCAAAGGCAGCCTATTGTGTGCCCTCCAAATGGAGGAAATGATCAGTGTTCTGTAGGGCAACCAGTGCCCCCTCTGCTGCTTGCTATAGACCCCTTTGTGTCCAACAGTCCTGGGGAAGATTGTCCTAAAGGGCAATTTCATTCTGTGCCCTGAGTGGAAGAACTGAGGAGAGATAAATGGAGCTATGAAACTGCAGTGTGGCTGAAGCCCTCCAACTGATTCAACTTCCCAGCACCCCATACCCTCAGCCCTGATCTCCCCCCCCGCCCCAAGAATGGCAGTGAACCTAAAACAGCTCTTCTCGTCTCTTCTTCACTGAACAATGAATCCGATCAGAGAGAAACAAAATCGGTAGCATCAAGAATTAGATTATTTCTTTTCTTTATGATTGTTGCATTAATGAGCAGCTACATGTATAGAACCAGGAGGTGACTAATGTAATTAACCTGGTGTAATGATACTGCTGAGGAAGAGAGAGAGGATTATGACATACTTAGATGTCAGTATTGCACAATTTCGTATATGTTCCCTGTAGTATCGGGTTGTGGCTGACACAGGAAACTTAAGCAGTGATAGATTTCAGTCTGCATCCATTCATCTCATGCATCTTTCTGTGTAAAACGAGGATTTGAAAGGTGCATTGCTTTCCGGGGGTTGACAAGGAAGGGATTCGTTTTGGTGATTCCTTTCCTTAACAAAATAATGGCAATAATGATAAATCTTGCTTTCTTGTGAAGAATCTTCCAAAAATGTCTATGTCTTGGAGCAGGCATTAGTTTTTTACAGAAAGCTATAAAGACAAAGTCAGAACACAGGGATTCACACAACACTGGTCTAGGGGAGACAGAGGGATGGAAAATGAGCAACACCAAAACATATGTAACTTGCTTTGAACCTGAGAAGAGTGAAGAGCAAGCACACAAAAATCATAACAGCAGCAATAATCACAGTAATAAATGCTTATTTTTAAAATTACCCTTCCTCATCACGTTTCAACGGTCTCCTGGGGTGACTGAAGTTTTGTGCAGGTTGTACTCGCAGCTCTTGGCACGTACGACGGGGCCGAGCTGGGGGGGGGGGGCAGGGGAGGGGAGGCGGGGGTTGGGGGGGGACAAAGGGCAGAAAGCGAGAAAGAGGGAGAGCCCTTCCTCTGGGCTCCGCGGCAGCCTGGGGGACCGACCCTTCCCGCGGCTGGCAGCGGCGGGCTAGGAGCAGGGAGGGGGGAGGCTGCCCCCTCCGCCCCTCCCTGCCTGCCTGCCCGCGCAGAGCGGAGGAGGGCGGCTGCCGCCCGCGGATGCTGGGGCGCGGGCGGCGCGGGCAACGGAGCTGTCCTTCAGCACCACCGCGGGCCGCGGAGCGCTCCTCCCGCACCGCCGGCGGGAAGCTGCCCTTCAGCACCGCCGGGAAGCCCGCACGGCTACCCGGGGAGCTGTCCTTCAGCACCACCGACCGCAGAGGAGTCGTCCGGCGCCGCCGCCTCCGCCGCCGCCTTGATGCAGTAGCGGGGCCCAGGAGCCGCCGGGGGCCGCCGCGGGGCAGAGGGTGCCGCAGCCGGGCTCCGCTACGCGCCCGCCGCTCCTGAGGGAAGCCGCGCCTGTCCCACTCCCCCCAGCCAGCACCCGCGAAGCCCCCCTCTCTCCTCGCCCACCTCCGCCGGGAGTGAGCACCGCGGCTGTGCGGAAAAGCCATGGGAGGCAAGACCTCGGCACCTGTTCAGCTGAAATCAAGGGCTTACAGTATACTGGGAAGTCTGGCTTGGTGGTAGAAGCGAGCGAAAGGAAGGAAAAGCGAGCAAGAAAAAGTGAGAGAGGATTGGAGCAACTGCTGCTGCCGGGAAAAAAAAAATAAAAACCTAAGGAAGATAACTGGGAAGGAAAAGGATTTTCATGGCGCAGGCTGCAGAGCTAAGCAAGAAGACTGAAGGTTGCATCTCTGCTCTTACAGTCTCTAACTGTCTAGGTCCAGATAATGAGAGATTGTGTTGAGGATGCTGCTGCTGCTCCCCCGTTCACTGTGGAAGCCATCTCCAAATTAGCCATTACATATGGAAACTGGAGACCAGAATTTTAGAAAAAGGGATTAAGGCGTCTCGTTTTGGGGGGGTTCTCTCTTTATTTGTTTGGTTTTTTTCTTGGTTCTTTTCTCTCTTTTTTTTTTTTTTTTCTTTTTCCTTTTTTTATATTTCAACCAGAACGTTTCCGATTTAAAAGGCAAGCCTCTTCCCGTGTGGTCTTTCTAATTTACACTCTTTTCCGTGGGCTTTCTTACCTCCCTTTTTTGATATCTATCTCTCTATATATACCCATTATATTATTAGTCGGAATTATTATTCTTTTATTTTATTAAACACACACACCCCAAGAATCAGAAGGCGGTTGGGTATTTGTATAATGAAGAATTATGGGGCTCTTTGACAGAGGTGTTCAGATGCTTTTAACCACCGTTGGTGCTTTCGCTGCCTTCAGCCTGATGACCATAGCTGTGGGGACCGACTACTGGCTTTACTCCAGAGGGGTTTGCAAGACTAAAACTGTCAGTGAGAACGAAACCAGCAAAAAGAACGAAGAAGTCATGACCCATTCTGGATTATGGAGAACCTGCTGCCTGGAAGGTATTTGATTCTGGATCTCCACACACTCACCCTTTCCTCTCCCACCACCCCATGTGTGCCCCCCTCTTCCCCCCCCCCCCCCCAATAAATCCCTCCACATTCCACCATTTTCTCACTTCATTCCTTTCACCACGAATCAAGAGCTGTAGGCTTAGCTACTCAGGGCACAGAGGCAAGAAGGCAGGCAAAATATTCTCTGTTCCATTCTCGTCTCTCTTCCTCTACCCTATCCCCCCACCTCCACCACCTTCCCCAAAAATTCACTTCCTCCCTCCAACTGTAATAACGTGTGTTACAAAAACATCGAGAGACCCTTTCAAAAACCAGCCGTGCAGTCTGCCTGTCTTTAGCCTGTCTGTATTGCCTGGGAAAGCAGTGCCAAAATGCTGTATTATTGCTGTGCTCTGGCTGTAAGCACAGAGCAAAACAATTACCCTCTTTGCAAATGGCTTATTTGCAAAGACAAGACTGGGATTGAGGGGTAATGTGGGGAGGGGATGACTGCAAAGCACTTTGAATGCAATTATTATTTCCCTTTAGGAAGGAAAAAGAGAGAAAGGGAAGCAGCCCTGTCATGTCCAAAATGTCTCGTACAGTAAATCTAACAATTCCAGTCATCTCAAGCAGAGTTCAGAGAATTTCATAATGTCTATAAGCATTGGTCTGAGTGCAGAGGGGTCTATCTGGTGGCTGTTCACTTTGGTTTGGGGCTGGGATTTTTCCCCTCTTTGCTTGTTGTTGGGTTGTGGGGTTTTGTTTGGGACACTTTTTTAAGGTTTATGGTAAAGGCTAAAAATAAACAAGTCTCTGAATGGAAAAATCAGCCTAAGTCTGATGTGGTGAAACTAAACAGCAACTCAGTGACATGTCTTATGGCAGAAGAGACACCGCCGCAACCAACTTCTGGAATCAGACGTTCCTAAGAGAGGTGGAAAGAAAAGAGGGGCCAGTGATTTGCTTTTAAATGTGTGTTGCTTGGTACTGCTATTGGTGTATGTGTGGGTTGGGGAGGTGGTCTTCAGCCTGCGCTGGAGGGATAGGGGCAACTGGTGTAAATGTGTGGTTTATGTTACACATGTAGCAAGAAGGAGAGAGTGAGAGCACAAGAGTGTACATTATAGCCCACTGTAAAAGCCCTGTTTATGAATCAGCTCCCAGCTGGAGGGGGGGTTTATGGACATACAGGGATAACGACTGTGTCTCTTGGTGTCCACCAGAGCTGGGTGTGCCTGGAGCTCCCCAGTGGGAGAGAATGGGGAGTGGGTACTGCAGAACTGATTTTCTAAGACTGGCACTGGGAGATGGAAGGGAGGGGGGAGGGGGAAAATAAACTATGTGTGTCCTGATGTCTCTCACCAAAGCCAGCTAAAGCTGCTATTTGGAAATGGTTGTGTCCGGGAAGAAGCGTGAATTTCCCCCCCGTTCTTGGTGCAAACGGTTGAGTGATGGCTGGACATGTTTTGAATAGCTAAGTGACTTCATTGAGCGATGGTCTATTTGACGCATACTGCATTTAGTGCCCTTTGTCAACCCAAACTGCTGCCTTTTAACATATCCTGCAGAGGAGCTCTATGCTGAATACTATATGCTGTCTCCACGCCAGAAAATCAATACCAGTAAATTAATGGGGGATGTTTTAAACACAGTCACTCACACACACACACACACACATTTCCTCCAAATAGGTAAAAATAGAGAGAGATATATTAATAAAAAATTAAAAACCTTTTACACAGCTATTCATTACAATAAGGGAAGGATACATCTTCTTAATTAAAAATTAATGAGCGAGAAGGAGGAAAAAAAAAAAGGAAGTCCAAATGCAAAGCCATGCAGGGAAGGAAGGATGTGGGGAAGAACTCTCTTTATAAGCCGTGTCCCCAACCTGAAGGGTGGAGGGTGGCTAACGTGGAGTAAGGAGGCATGAAGACCCAGTTGGGAGAGGCAATGGATTCAGATCATGTCTATCTGCCCACAGAGCCATACCCAGAGGGACGCGGTCTGAGGGGGAGGAGGAAGGGGCGGGTGAGGTTTGTCAGATCGGAGGAGCTTGGGGCTCCTTCTCCTTTACATCTGACAGGACCCCACAAGCACAGTGGAGAAGTGGCTTGCATGGCAAAGGAAAGTGCCAGGATGCTTCCAATTAGAAGGTCTAAAGTGGCCCGAGGTCTCCCTGCCCCGATACTGTGCTGTCAGACCAGTGCACCCGCCCTCTCTGTTGATGCTCTCCAGTGGGCTCAAACTGCAGGCCTGCATAAGGGATGTGAAATGCAGTCTAAGCCCAACTGGCATGGTGCTCTGGTTTGCCCCAGCCATATGAAGGTCAGCCTAGTCCATTCCCCCAGTCCCTATATGCTGGGCAGAAGTGGCAGATGGGGCAGGACGGTGCAAATCACTGCACAGGAGCTGAGCCTGTCTCCAGGTCCCTAGCCTGAGGGCACAGGTTGCACCAAAACTTAAATAAAGGCCAGGCAGAAAGTACATCTCCTCAGGAGGCAAAGCCCTATGGCCACATGTCAAGCAGGGCCTAGGCACAGGTGTACCTCATGGGCCAACACAGCACAGGTCTGGTACTGACGCTGCCTAGATGCCTTCTCTTGTCTTCCTGCAGCCCGCACAGCCTGTATGGGCTGGTGACTGGCATGCTCTTGCTCCCAGAAAGAGCATAGCCAATTATCCTCACCAACCTCTGGACAGCAGGCCTTTTACTGTCATATCTGATCTGCTTGCAGGGGGGAGTATCATCTTCTTTCTTGGCAAAAGGAATCAGAAAGATGTTCCTGACTGACTTGCTGTCCCTGGTGAAAGCTACTTGCCTTTTGAGTGGGAGAGAGAAGGGTGCAGAAAAGACACCTTTCCCTCATGATGTAGAGGGTGGGCAGATTTGTGGAGGGAAGGGCTTGGTCCCAGGAGGCTGTAAACTGGCTCACATTCTGCCCACAGTGTGGCAAAGACACCTGCCAAAAGTGTGAGAGAGAAATGCTTCTGCTGCCTGGGGTGGGTGTCAGTGCAGTTCTATAGGGTAAGGGGAAGGAGAAGCCTCTGATGAGATTGTCTTCATTTTGGGGGATGTGGGGAAACGCTGGTGTTAGTCAAAACTGTAAGCTTGTGTTCAAAATACTGTGCTGAATTGCCTTTTCCTTTCTTGGCCAAGATATCCCACAGGAAAAATTGACATGGGGTCTCAGTCTCAGACTGTATGCAGAGATGCACGGTGGTCGGAATTGCACATTCCTCTTGAAGCATTTGGTGCCCAGGCTTTCAATTTTCAGGTTCTCCTCTCTCTAGTCATTCAGTTCCTCACAGTAGACTTTCAACCAGCATTTTCACATCTTTGTATTGCTCCAATGGGAGTGTCATTTAGGATGTTTCTCCTCTATCGAGATTTCTTACCCTCCTTTCTTGTGTCCTAGAGTGAGCCCATGTTCCACTGTGGGCTTGAAGGAGAAAGGTGATGTCGGTTCACATTACTGCAGATCATACTTCCGAGTTTTCTTTCTAATTTTCTTCAAGATCATCCTTTCTCAGAGTTCAGGTTTGTCCAAATGTTTCCCCAGGCCATTCAAAATCATTTCCCCTCAAGAGAAATGGCCTTTCTCAGCTCTTTAGCTGTGTAGGCACAAAACACACACATACACCAAGCAATTGTGATCTGCAAGCTCATACCACACATGGATACTGCACCTCTTACAACTTCGAAATGGCTGCAGATCTTCCAGCCTAATTCCTTCTTGGCACCAAATGCTCTAAACCCACTTTTTATTATGAATGATGCCTTGTCTAATTCTTTCATTAGCTCCTGTAGATCTTCTACAGGATCTCAAAAAGTGAGCGACGATGCCTTATCAGGGTCTTACGAAGCAAGCAAATGAAATGTATTTTATATCTGCAGGTTATTGGTTTTGTCATGTTGTCATTATTATTAGGAAAGAGATAGGTCTGAGAGGCTTTTATACTGAGAACGAGGGAGAGAAGAGTCCAGGGCAGGCAGGCATGAGTGATGCGCATGGGGTTAGACATCCCTGTAGATCTGACTGGTGTGAAGGCAAGTAATTGAAAGGATATTGGTGCAGAAAATAATTCCTGCCTAGAGACCCTTCCCAAGGAAAATTAATGAGCTGATCTGTTCCCTTTCCAGCTTGTTATATCTGAACAGTGCATGAGAATTAAGTGCAGTTTCAGTGTTTGCAAAAACGAAGTGCTGACAGCAAAGCGGAGCAAGGCATAGGCAGTGAACAAGCTTCTGCTAGAAAATTGTGGCGCTGCGTCTCTTCCTCATGCTGCCTTCTCCTACTGTTGTTTGCTCCTGGGCCACCTCTTTCTTTCACACACATCTTATGAGTGTTTTTTTCCTTATCTTCCCCCCTACCTTTCCCAATTTCCTTTCTTTTATCCTTCATTTCTGTCAGTGTCCCTAGTTTTACCCTGCAGAATTGCCTGCCATCCTGCTTCCAAGGATTCACAAATCTGCCAGGGTCTTTTCCCCAGACTCTTGTTGTCCCTCCCAGGGGCTTTCCTGAACATGCACTGAAAATAGCATTAGTCTAAGTCAGGGTCTCTATGTCTTTGCAATTCAAGACAATGAATAGCCTAGCACAGCCCTGAGATGCAGCAGGAGGCAATGGCCCGGCACATAGTTGATTGCTGCTGGCATTGCATCTGCCAGGGAGAAGGAGGATACAGAGCTGGACAGGCCTTGAATGAAGACGAAGACAAAAGATTTAAAAATTTGTCATGGCAGATGGTGAGGGAGAATTACTCAGGATCCCAGACTTGGGTGGGTTTGGTTCTCCTCTCAGCTTAAATTCACACCTGACTTTAAGTCAATGAGAAGCTAGGGATCTGAGGGGCCGAGACCTGCAAGCTCAATTCTTGTGTAAGATTTGACAAGGAAATATCGTTCCTCACCACTGAGTTGCTAGAACTGACTTTTAAATTTCTTTTAAATAATGAATCTTCCTAGTGTGAAAGGAAGAGGAATGGGTTAATATTGTCCTGAAATGCACCAGAAATTGCCTTGCTGAAGAGAGCGAAATGCAGTGGGAGGGACATGGAGATGCAGTGTGGCAGCAGTAATGTATAAAGAAATTACAGAGATATAACAAATGTCTCTTTGCCAGGAAGACCAGGAGCTATTCCTATCCGATATTCCCTTTTAACCCATTTTTTTCCCCATGAAGCCCTCTGACCCCCTGTTTCACTTTGCTCTGGTTTGGTACGATCTAAGCATGAGTTTTGGGGAGGAAGACCACTGAGGTTTGACAGCAGAATCTCCATATTTGTTTAATGTAAAAGCAGTAGCAAGGAGGTTGCCGTGGGGAGCAGGGAACGTTTCAGACTCTCACATGGCTCTGCCCCCTGCCCCTGTTCTAAGAGCAGATTCCCAATCAAGCATACCCGATTTATCCCAGAGGGAGCCCTCGCTGCTCCATTCTGCGCTGCTTCTCCCTTCCATATTGCACTCGTTGTCAGGAGATGCGCTGCTGCCTTTCATGGGCACAAAATCTTCCCCCTTGCAGGGGGCACTTGGAGAGGGAAGGGAACTGCTGCTGAGGGAATGGGTTAGCAGCAGGGCTCTCGCTCTCTCTCCTTCCCCCGGAGCCCTCATCCCAGGGCGACAACTATCCAGCAGGGGAAACACAGCATAGAACAGGTCAGCGATACGTAGAACATATAGTAAATACAATACACTTAAAAGTTATTTTCTCTTGCTTGTAAGACCCCAGCTTTCTCCTCACCCTCCATCTTTGACTCATTCTATCCATCTCCATTTTAATTTGTTCTCATTTCCCTCCACTGTTTTTCCTCATTTTTTTTTTCCTCTTTTATCTTCATGTCTCTTCTATGCTTTCTTTCAAAAGCAGCTTCTCCTTTCATAAATTCTCCCTGCTTCTCTTCAAGTTGTGTGAGGCCCACCCCCCCTTGCTCTTTCCTCTGTTATATTATCTTGCCCTCGCTCTCCTCTGTCCCCCTTGCTTCTGCCGTCTCATCTGCCTGTCCTCTTTCCTCTTTGCCATCATTTCCCCTTGACTTTTCCCTAGCTCACATACAGTCATTCCCTGCCGGCTGAAGGACCCCATTCATTCAGAGCTGTGCTGCCTCTCCTTTCTAAAGCAACTCTTTTCCAGCTCAGCTCTGGCTCTTCTGCTTCTCCTTTCTCTGTCCAGTGTCCCCCCTCCCTGAAGCATTGTCAGACACTGGTTACTGTCACTGTATTCTCTTGCCCTCAGGGTAGCGAGGCTACCTCTGAGGGGGGTGAGACCCAAGCCCCTCCTTCTGCTCCCCTCATTGCTCATTGCCTGTGGTCAAGCCAACATCCTTTCACTTTGCTGCCTCCAAGCTCCAGTGGCCGGAGGGCTCACTGGCAGCTTGGTTGATGAGCTGGCTCATCTGCATGCAGCCAGCAACTGGGCTGGAAGGAGCTCACAGCAGCCCTAAATACCCTCCCTGGCAACCCTCAGACATGGATCAGGCCAGGATCCAAATGGAAAATAAGGGTCTCTGTAGCCATAAGCCTGGGGCAGTTGTTGTGCACTACAGTGAAAGATCTCTGGTTGTCAGGAAGAAGTGTCTCAGCAAGCAGCCATCCTTTTCAAGCTATTTATAAAGGACAATTTTCCTCTGAGATTCTCAGGAACACTCCAGGGGATGAGGTAAATGGGGCTGGGGGTCTCTCGATGATCATCTGAATGAACCTCAGGGAGTAAGGTCAGAGCATACTATTGGCAGGTGGGAAAAGAGCGATTGCGTACTGTGCAGGGCTCTACTTGAACGGCGGTTGCTCACTGGATCCAGAAACAGGGATACTGCTGTTAGTGGCCCAGTGAAGCACATGGCTGCAGACAGAAGACGCACCACCAGCAAGTCCCTAGGCATAAGGAGTAGAGCAAGGGGATAACAGAGAGTGCAGGAGGGGGTTTCCAAAGTCAAAAGACGGTTCGTAAACAGGGGTCAGGGACAAGGAGGAGTAGGAAAGACCATGGGTATGAAGGCAGCATGCAAGACTAAACATGTTTGCCTGAAAATGGAGGTGAAGGAGAGGGAAAGTGATTGTATTGTATTGAATAATGAATGGGCTAGAGAAGATGGATCAGTAGCTCTTGATTTCCCCATTTTGTAACACACAGACAAGAGGACCTGACATGAGTCACCAGAGACTCAGTTAAAGCTTTCTCATTTGATGCGTATCAGGACTGTGGAGCTCATTGCTACTGGAGCTCCCGTGGCCAAGATTTTGACAACATTTAGCAAGCAAGTGGGCATTTATGACAGAGTTCACAAAAATTAAGCATCCTCCTAATGGATGTGAACAACATTTTGGGTGGTTTGTAATTCAGCAATTAAGCCAGTCGCCATAAAAACTAGGATAACATTTCACAAGGGCAATCTATCCCCTATCTGACTGCCATGTGTTTCTTGCCTCTTCCCTGAAACATTTGTCAGGGATTAAACAGAGCTCTGATTTACTTAGTCTGGCATTTCTTTTGTTTCTAGATGCTATGCTATGCAGTTGCAACATAAGATGCAAACTAGGCCTTGCGTTTCTTCCGGTGTCAATGACTGCCCTAATTTGACAAATTAACAGCAAGTTTAGATATTTCTATTGTATTTTGCTTGGAAGGATCTAGGATAGAGCGCAATTAAAAGCATATGGAATTAGGTGGAGCCCTTTTTCTTCACACCCTAGGGTATAAAGTAAGTAGTTAGCAATGAAGGTGCTATATATGTGCAAAGAATTATTATTGTTGAAGTCCCTGCTTCCCAGAAAGCAATAGGCTTTGGGTCTCTTTGATGCTATCATGACTAAATTAGAAACGAGGTTGTCTCTTTTCTCTTGTATCTGTGGAAATGATTACTGAACTGGCATCTGATGACGTGCAATCCTGTAGTGTTTCTATGCACAAGAGATGAAGGCCTGATTCCCCCCTTGTTTGCACTGATGCAACCTCACTGACTCAAATGGAGCCACGCTGTTTACCCCATCCATGTACGCAAGGGAAGAATGAGGCTGAGGAATGTCTGTACATGCTTTAAACAGCTTTGCCCCCAAGGTCACTGAGTGTCCCTGCTTTGCCAATGCTGTACCCAACAAACAGGGCTAAATTCACTTCCAGCATGAGTAGGCTGAACAGCCCCAAATTTAATGAGATTCTGCACTTATTTATGTCTGCTACTTACACAGTTCAGCAGTTCCCTTTTTAACTATTACCATTTCCGTCATCTTTCACCCTCATTAGAAAACAA
The DNA here is from genome assembly GCA_033558235.1 of Neomorphus geoffroyi. Lineage (NCBI taxonomy): Eukaryota > Metazoa > Chordata > Aves > Cuculiformes > Neomorphidae > Neomorphus > Neomorphus geoffroyi. Next base: position 17,549,549 of record JAUMJM010000021.1, on the reverse strand, counting down.
CAACCTGGCTGCCCTCTGTGTGGGGCAAAAATCCTCTTAAAGTCTCCTCACTTTGGATCAATGAGCATGTAAAATGGCAGAGGTGACCATGAACCCCCTGGCATTCCCTTTTCTTCTTTCTTCTTCCTGCATTTTTGTGTTTCATTGAATCCTTTTCATTCACTGACAGATTTCTGTTTCCCAGCCCCATTTACCTTCCTTGTGTTACAGAAAATCTCTCCCATAAAATTCCAAACTACACAATCAGAGTTTTCATAACAAGCCCTGCAGGATAGGTGAATTCCACTTCTGTTTCTGCGGCACAGGCTGCTGAAGATTTTATACTAGCTTCCTATCAAAGCTATAACTCCCCAGAGGAGCATATGGACTTTATCCTGCACCTCCTGTTCCCCCAGAGCATATACTCCTACCTGCTAGCTGTGAAAAACAAAAAATCAGGATGGTATACAAAAACTTGAGAATGTAATGACGTCCTATCCATGGGTAGGATTTTTTCTGATGTGTGTTTTTGCTAGAAGCAAACAACTATAAATTTCTGATTTAGCTTGTTGTATAAAATACACATTCTGTCAAATAAAGAACAACACTATCCACCTCCATCCCCTGGATTTTCTATCCCTTTCTGATTTTTCTCTCCTTATTTCTCAGTTTTCATTCTCCGCCTGAACATGATTTTTTTTTTTAGTGTCTGTTTTATTTTTCTCCTCCCACTGCTTCCTAACTACATTTCATTCTTAAATTCACTATTGCTCAGAGAACTTGTCTTTCTTGGGTCTTGTTTATACCACCAACGTAGCTGCAGTGTGATGGATTACACTTGAACACTGAATATTTCCCAGGTTTATGGTCATGTTCATTCAGTATTATAGACCAAATACTGTCAATCAAACCGCTTTTGATCCAACCCTATTTGCTGCATTCTGCAACCTAACCGTGACCTGTCCATTGTGAACAGTAAATTTCTGAGAACCTGCTCCTAGAGCTATATTTCCTCCTGAAGATTTTGTCTAATACTTTTCCTACTTAGTTTCAATTTTTCTTCATTCTTGGTTTCCATTCTTCTTCATTCTCCCCTTCTTCAGAATTCTTCTTTTCTTCCCCTTTTCTTCACCTCTTCTCTCACATCTGTCATTTTTTCCCCCAGCCCTTGCCCTGATGTCATTTCTTCTATTCTCTTTCCATTTCTAGCCCTCAGTCTTTCTGGGTAGGAACCGTCTCTCTTGATCCCATCCTATTCAGGGTCTATGGAGAGGTGGTGGAAAAGGGCCGACCACTAAGTGTGTTTGTGTGTGTATACCCATGCACATGTGCAACTCCTTTCAGATATGGTTGGTATGAAAGCTGGACAGTTGAGATGAAGTGGCCTGGCTCTGACTTTTGCCTTTCAGACAGATGTATGGAGTCATTTCTAAATGCAGATACCCCCTAGAATTGCCTTCAGACTACAGAGTCTCAAGGGATCAATCATCAAGAATTTCTGCTGCTTCCTTTTAGATTCAAATATTGCCCTTTTCCTTAGGCTGAGGGTCATGGTTTTTTGAAGGGCAGTGGAAGAATCGTAAAAGAAGACATTTTTCTCTTGCTCATTTTTGAGTGAGGGAGTGAATGAACTGTGATAAATATTTTTCTGTATATATCCAGAGCTGTCTCAAAGAAGTCGCAGAGGAAACAGATGGCAGAGGCCCTTTATAGGCAGCTGCTGTTGTCTCTTAAGGTGTCGCCAGCACAAGAAAAGTGGTTGTAATTGGGAATCTTCAAGATCAGCGGCGCCTGAAAGGACTTGAACAGGAAAGAATGTCACACAGCGTGAAGTGGTGAGAGAGGTGAGATAGAAATCAAATATTCAGAGAGTAAAGAATGGTACTTGAAAGGGGAAATAAAGTACAGGGAATAGACTGAGGATGTGACTGCAGGATGGATAGTTTGCCTGCATTTGAAAGTTTATACTTGGCCACAGACAGTGGGAACGTTGTGGGCCAAGTGAAGAAGATGGTTTAGGATATTTTAGGGACAAAAAGAGGGACTGATGTCCAGAGGAAACAGCTGATCCCCACTGTGGAAATGCAGCCAGGGAAAAGTCCACAGATAGCTACCTCCAGGTCCCTATTTTCTCCAACTTACTTCAGAGAACCCCTGCAGTGTATCCTTTTGGGATGAGAGGGTGCTACATCTTGATGTAGAAGCCTCTGTCCCAGATTTTCCTCAAATAATTTGCCTGCCTGAAGACCTGTCATCTCAGTGTATGCAGCACAAAGAGAAATTGAAAGTTGACCTGGAAGAGATTGCACAGTGAGCTAGAGCCCTAAGTCTTTCCACCATGGAGTTGTTTAAATCTCTCCTGCTCCTCTTGTTTCTCCATGTGTTCTAGGAGCCATTTATTCCTTTCAAGGAAGAGAAAATCCACAGCAAATGTCAATAGGAGATTTGAGAGGAAACCAGGAAGGATGACAGAATCTGTCAAGAAGTGCAAGGATTTTTGGGTAACAGAGCAGCTATGAACAGGCTTGGTATTGGAGATTAATTGGAGTGGTGTCCTCCACCTGAAACACCTCCATTGCAACCATACTCAAGCACCTCATAGTCTCAAAGGAAACAACTGCCAAGAGCAGAGCAGAGGAATTAGACTGTTTTGCTGTTGGGAAAGTGAGAAAAAAGGAAACTAATATGTCTACCCCGCTGAGCGAAACGCAATGCAAACAGCAGCACAGCACAAAGGAAAAGCATGGGATGACAATTTTCCTGAATTTCAGGTGACCATCTAATCATTGCACCACTCTTCTCCAATCGTTGCACCACTTTTCCCCTTTTCAGTCATCACTTCATCCGTGTGTTTGCAGGAAAGCATAAGTCAGAAAGCCCAAGAGCAGCTTTCCAGGAATTAATTCCAGGGGCTGTGTAAGATAACAGGAGAAAGGTGTTTTTCTGTGTGCTGCATCATTACAGCTTGGCCCACATTCACAGGGACAGTGAGGGAAAAAGCATGCAGAGCAAAGCAAGACTGTAAGAAAGAGCACTGTGAGGATGTAAAGGCACGAGAGCCAGGGAGTATTTATATTATTCTGCAAAAACTGAAGGGATGGATTGTTTCTGGGAGCAGGCTGACTCAGATGTGGAGGAAAATATCTCTGCATGCTGGAAACAGGGGGATGGTTGGGGATGAAGGGTCCATGGCAAATGGAAAGCGCAGCTGGCCAGAAGGAAACACTAGGCATAAGAGGACTCGGAACTTGACCATGGCATGGCATGGTGAGGTGGTGATATAATAAGAATGCAATATGAGTGCTGGAAGGAGATAATTGAGAAATATGGTCTGAAAGAGAAGTGTGAGTCAAGAGACACCCTGGGACTCAGTGGTAGGAGAAACTTGAATTGCTGAGAGAAGCAGAAATAACAGCTGGAGCTGATGGATGGAAAAACAGACATACTCATCCACTTTCTCCACCTTGTGGAAAGGGATGGATTTTTTGCTGTCTGATGCCAGCATCTGCCACCTCTAAAGGTCTTTTTTCCCTCTCCCCATTGCTCCAGCCCATGGGTTTACAATATACCTAGACAGGGGAGGGTCAATCATACAAACCAACCAACCGTAGACCTGGACCAATTTGGAAAGTATGACCAGTGATCATGGCTCCTTGTGGTAAAGTCTAACAAAGAAAAGCTGGGGAGAGGAAGAATCAAAGGAGCTGGAGTACAAATTTTTTTCCTGACTTGGTGATGTCAAGGAGTTTATCTATGTAAACAACTTAAGGCAGACATGGCCACCTCCTATACTGAGGTTCTCTGCTGATCTCATAGCTAAGCACAAAAATTTTTCCTTCTGGACGCCTGGGGTACAGTTTTTGTTGCAAAGAACCCGTGGTTTGTCCAGATTATCTTTAGTAAAGCAGGGGAACCAAAACTTAATGCTTGTATCTGGCTGCTGCTCTTCAGCAGATGATTTCTGACCATGTCATCTTTTCTTGCCTTTGTGCCATTGTATCTGCACCAAAATGCTTCATATAGGGTAGAAGTACTCTTATGCTAGACACTGTGCATACACAAAAGCTGTCGTCCCTACATCAAAGAAGTGACAATCTAAGATGACAAATGACATATGAAAGGCAGCAAAGCAGAAGACAGCAAAAGTGTAGAACTTGTTTCTGCATTGTTGCTTTTGACATCAGTAAGAAGGTATTACACCTAGAACTGACTTCACTTCCTTCTCCAGGCAGAGCAGAAATCAGAATAGGGCAGGTCTGCACAGTGCCAGGCAGTGCCAGAAGGAGGTACCCAAATAACTCTAAGCAAGCTAGCTTAGGTATTTCAAGCCCTAATGGCTGCTCAAGCATGGTGCTCTGCACAGGCAAATAAGCAGCGTGTCTGAGAGCTGTCAGGATGTGGCACTTCCTCAGGTGTGCTACTTCCAAGACCCATGCACATTACATTGTGCCATGGAGACTTACAGTACGAGCCTCTATCAGCTCTCAATCCGAATCTAATTCCTGTGTCTCCAAATGGGCATGCCTGTGTGGTTGGAGGGGTTTCCCTCCATAATGGGTAACCACAGGTGGTCTGACAGGAATGAATGATTGCCTCTCAGCTCCTGTTGGAGTGGTAACGTACTATTTGAGGTTCTGAAAGGGATCTTGGTCCCTGACGTGTCTCTGAATGCTTGAGGAATCTGAAGCTAGAAGATGTCATCGCAGCTGGATTTCTCCCTTGCAGTTTTAGCAGGCAGAGCTGAAGGACAGAGACTAATCTCCATGTGACCTACAGATCCTGTCCTTTCACATGAAGACTGAAGCTTGCTGAAGAGGCATTGCTGGAATTCTTTTTGCCCATGTGGCATGTGCCCTGGGGATACATGGCCACTTCCATCTCTAGGGCTGTCATTTACCAGTGAAAATTCATTGGATTCATGAGAAAACTGCAGGATTTGCCAGCAAAGGAATAGTTTGTTCTGAAAATAAATAAAATCTGATCTGGAGGTGGTAATTTACTCAGGCACCCAAGAGATCGCTTATTTTGAGTATCTTGTTTAATTCTCACTGAGACTGCTAGTTTTCTGTCATTCTTGATCTTAGTTTTCTTGGAAAAAAGGTGTAATATGTTACATGGCTTCTTCTCAGTAACAAAAACAAAAACAAAGGAAAGGACTCGAGGAGAGGAAAGCTCCATGCCCATCACTTCATTGAGCTGCACTGCAGTAGGGATGGAGGTTGAACCCACATCCAAACAAATTCGTAAGACCTGTATGAAGCCCTGCTCTTCTTGGAATCTACATGAAGAATGAGATCTCTGCAACAGATACACAGTCAGTAGCTTTTCCCAAATAATGAACTAATCAGAAATACTAAAAATAGGCTACATTGGAACATCGGTTCATCCGTTTGGAATGTAGAGCAAATGGCACTGAATGTGTTTAATGAAGTGAAAGAGCTTTGGTTTTAATCACTGAGCTATTGATAAATTGTTGATAGGTGATCAAATGTGGACTTTGCTTTCAAATGTTGTGACTTTATGAATGTGCCAAGACCCTCTTGAGCCGCCCTTGTTCCTTTCATTGCTAATGTAGAAAGACTTTCTGCCCTTTTCAGGACCTAAAATAACAGTAACTGTAATGTCGTCCTTTTTTTCCGGGTAATAAACATTTAGCCTCTGGGCCAGTGATCAATTTTCAAGAATAAATGCTCATAGTTGTACAAAATCAGACCCTGGGAACTGGGTCGGATATGTGAGAGAAGATGACAAGATGTGAGACAGATCAAATCATGTGTCTACATGCTGTTATAAGACCAGGGCATTAGATTAGGAGGATGGAGAGAACGATTGAGGGAGAATCTGGTTCTTAATTGTACAGCAGCAAAATAAGTGGGGAATTGGGGCGGAGCCTACCGCTGAGGGGAGATTTAATTTTTGTACAGGGAAAGAGTCATCAGGGACCTCATGGATGTTAAACCAAGGGACATGCAAAAACAGTAGGGGAAATTGAGGTTATAATAGGAAAGAATAGGTTTATTATGAGAGTTGAGTCAATATTGTTTAATCAGTTTAGTCCATGACTGACCCTATTTGTTGTCCTTCACATGTGGACTAGATCTTCCAGTGTGTCTGGATTATACTCAGTCCGAAATGACAGAGAAGGAGAAAAGTCTTAAATTGCCACTGCATTTGCACATCCTTGAACACATGCCATCCAGGATGTCTTCAGGTGCAATTTAAGGAAAATTCTTTGCTGTTTTGTGCTATTAAATGGGGTGAAAACATTGGAATGAATTTGAAGACCAAACTCTGTCTATGCTCTGGCTGACATAGGCCTAACATATTAGTGATTTTAGTGGGCAGTGTGCCATGCAACTTGAAGTTAATTTTACTTTTCCTCCCAGTGGAGAAGAACCACAGTCTCTTTCTCATATTCTGCAGGAAAACTCAAAGCATATTTGAGATGTAGTTTACACATTTTACAACAATGTTTTAACACTGGTTTGCTTAGTACACACAGTCCTCAACAGTTCTATGTTAACGTTATTGGGGTGGGGGACATCATCCAATGTATCCTAAGCCAGTATTGTAATGAATTACGTAACCAACATTTGTATTCTGATTATAAACTCACTAATTATTCAACTCTATCCCATTAGGAACCAGGTTTTTCTTTTAACCTCAACTACATCCAGCTTGTCCATCAATTACACCATGCTCATACCTTAGGGTGATGAGAGCAGCAGCAAAGCCTAAATAGGTTGCTAGTAAGAGCTACAAGTAAAACAGAGATGTATTTCATTAGTGTAGGGAGGATTGGCCACTCTTTAATTGGATGAATCACCCAATGGGTGTGTTCCCAAAGCCAATCAGAGCGTGCCAGTTCAGTAGAGCCACAGTGAGCAATGCTGTGCTGCGTCATTCAGCATTCTCTGGTGAGTGATTCAATCCATGTCTTTTGTAACAAATGAAATGTTGTCACAGAGTCAATCTGGTGGGTCATGCTAGGTTATTGTGGTGATTTTGCACTGATTGTATTGGGTACTGCTGCAACATACAGGTTTTCACTGGGTCGTGGGGTCATGCTGGGTTCCTTAGATACCATCTCTTGAACTCACAGGAGCCCTACTGGAGTATGTCAGGGGAATGTTGAGACAGGTTTGCTGTGTAGCCTTCTAGTGCACCTGGTTATGGCCTCTTCTCATGGATGAAGTATCTCTTCCCTGGAAAACGTGCATTTGTCTCATTTATTAAACAGGCACAGGTGAGATCTAGTCTTGAGCCAGAGACTTCTTTTCTTCAGAACAGAAAACATCATGCTATTCCACTTAATTATTTTGCTACCTGACTCCACAGAGTCAGAAAGAGAGCCTGCCCTCTTCTAACATTGCTGCACATTACTGGTTTAAGTGGCTACTTGGGATCTCTTACAGAGAAACTCCCGTATAACCAAGAAATGAATAAACCTCCCTTCAATTAGGGGTTGTGGCCAAAGGAACAATACTATAAGTAACAAGACATTGTGTTCCAGGAGTCCCCTGCTTCATGCTATCTTGTTTTGAGTTATGATTTGGTCAGGTATATGTTAGAACAGCCCTGAGGTGACTCTAACTTGCATCAGAGACTAAGCCAATCTCTTCTGGTCTGGTGGTCAGAAAAATACAAATGCAACACAAAGCCACCTTTAACCTCCATGCTAACACTGAGAAGCTGGAAATCAACAGCTTCCCTACAGAAGTCACTTTGAATGGCAAGAGTTTAAAATGTTGACATTTTCATGCATAGAAAGACAATTCCAAGATTTTTTAAGATATCATTATGGCGTCATGGGAGGTCTGTTAGGTCTGGTTAGGTGAGTATTAACAGATGCTTGCTTTTACATAGAGCATAAGAATAGTCTTAATAACATTTTTAAACCTCTCAAAATAGATTTATTTTCCATGACACACATAGCACTTCCAGAATAGGGAGTGGCAAAATGTAGTATGAAAGTTTTACTGGTACCAATCAAGATGACATTCCCAAGCCACCAGTGCCATTGTATGTCAGATAAACAAAGACTAATAGATGACTTATTGAAAGAAATGTCTGATTTTTCATCAACAGAACCAATTCTGCTCCTGAGGTTTCAATTTGTGCTTTCTATGCATGCCACTGGTGTCCTCTCCTTACAGCAACAGAAGTTATTTCATCCCCCCGTGCCCCTGGAGCATGAGAAAATGCTCCCATGCCCATTCTCTACATGGAAAATTTCAGATACAGGAAGGTTGAATCATTAGCCAAGTATACACAAAGACTGCAGCAGAGTAGAATGCACTTTTTGCCAAGTCTTAGTCCATATCCAGATCACTCCACCATTCTTCCAGAGTGCTGTCTACCTGCCTATCACACCAGAAGATGGGCATTGCCAGTTTTCTAAGTGTGAAGTATATAGCTGAACTCTAAAGCGCCATGGAAATGTCATGGATTGCAATCAGCAGCATATTAGAGTCGATTCAAGCTCTACTGTACTTCTTGCAAGCTCACAGAGCCTTTGAACATGGGAGGTCTCTGCAGGAGATCACACAAATCTTACTGGTCTTGTAATGGAGTCAGTGAGTGAGCCATGAAAAAAAGTTATTCCCTCTGCAATTGAAATCAAACTCATCTTTTCCTCAGCAGAGCTATTTTAAGTCATTCATTATTATGTTTTTCTCTCCAAAGCAGGGCCCGTTTGATGCTCAGAGGTTGTCAGAACCAAAGGGGAAAGAGAGAACACTGTGGTATTGTTCTTGCTGCAATTGCAGACATACTTGGTACCTTAAAAAGATTTTATAAAAAAACCAAACCAACTCTACAATGCTTTGAGTGAGAAGAAGAAAAATAGCAAAGGCAAAAGAAAAAGAAAATCCATGCTGTTGATGTCTCGGGCAGTGTCAGGCAAGTGAGGTCTAAAGTTGACAATATTGAGTCACATCCATAGCTGCTACAAGTCAGGATAAACCACTGATTCTAATGTTCAGCGATGATGCACAGAAGCTAAGACACAGATTATCTCATTTAACCTTTGTGATGTTGGAAGGATCCAATATTGAGTTCCTGTGTACATCTGCGGCAGATGGTGTTTAACAGCAACTACAGTCACTGTGGGTATGTCTTTCCACAACTTGCTGGATTCCAGCTTCATCCTCAGGCTTTCTGTGTCAGTTGTATCTCACCTGGGGAAATTTTCAGGTGTGCTTTTCTACTGCAAAAGCAAGACATGGAAATGCATCCACACTAATTCGCCACAGTAACGCAGCCTCATGTGTGTTACATGATGCAGGCAAAGATAGCCTTTAGCTCCTTACATTGCTTCTTTTCTCCTACACACTAGCACAAGGAATCATCTCACCATAGCCCATTCATTTCTTTCTCCACCTGCTCATCTGTGTTTTTTTAATTTCTCATTCATGTTCAGCAGGTGCCTTCACTTCCTGAGCATGTTCCCAGATCTTTTCCAATTTCAGCTGTGGAGCTAAAAAGGGATTTTCTGAATTTGATTGATCAGGCTGTCACAAACCTGGCTGGGAGCCATTTGTTGGGCACTCATCAGATTGCTACCACAGAATCCAGCTGCTGAGTTTCCAATGTGCTTTTAGCCTCTGAAGCATAAAGAGAGAGAAAAGTAGCACACCTGACCGGACATCTCCAGGGACACTTGAGGTACACAGAGCCTTTATCAGCCATCCTCTCCTGAGGGCTTGACCTCCTACTGTGGTTGCCTCTCCCTGCAGACTAGCACAGCTTCGCGAGGTAGCTTAAGTGCTGCCTTTCACAGAATCCTATCAGGAGGCACGAGCCTTCTGGTTTACACTTTAATTCATCAGGGACTTCTAGATTTAACAAATGTGTGATAAAGATGAACTTTGCACATAATGTCTGTACCCAGCATCCCTCAGAAAATACAGATCATGAGAAAACAACAGTGTCCCCACCCACCACTCCCTCTCCCTTTGACTCAGTGAGGGATCTCCTGCCCTCAGATTGCCAGCTCATAATTTGTCTCTTCTGAACATGGTCATTCCCTCCACTAAAGTAGGCTTTTTTCTTCCAGAAACTATTCACTCCCCTCCCTGTCATCCACTGTATCCTGTCTCTTGATGAAGTTTCCTGATTTGTTCCTCACACAAGCCTTTCTTTAATCCTTTCTATCCTTTCTTGGCTTTGTTCAGCTTTTTAAATGAGTATAGACCTCAGCAATCACACCACCCCTGTGTTCAATCTCGGTCATCACCCATTAGGGTTCAAGGACCAAGTATCATCAATGATGGATGAAGGACTCTTCTGCCTAACAGTGAGCAGGCATCTGCACTGAAACTACTCCCATAACAAGAGCAATTTAATAACACCACAACATCAAGGAGAGCGCACAACTCATGCAGAAATCTCACACCAACATGAGGCTCATGACCAGCTGTTCAACAGCTGGCACCCAGGGAAGAGGTATTTAAGCCTCATGCTATTCTAGCAGCATTGTAGGCTCAATAAGTACAACGACTTTGAAAGAGGTAGAGATATTTATCTCAACAAGTGACTAGGGCCTTCAGCTGTTCATCTGGCAAGTGCTCAGAGCTGCTGGCTCTGAGGACACCTGTCTACCTGGACCTCCTCCACCCATTCAAGTTCCTTGCACAGGAGTTCAGAGCACAAAGGCAAGACCAGGACACAGGTTATCTTCTAGCTGTCACGTGAGTCAGGGACCCAGCGTTCAGCATAACCTTTACGTTTTTACAGAGGGAAATAGGTGGAACCATCATTTTATCTGTGGCTGCAGCTTAGCAGATGCTCCATTTGCACACTACAATTTATGAGCTGTGCTGCAGTATGATTTAGAGGGTTGAGGACAGGGTGCCTTGGTTTCATCTGGGACATGGAGGTAAGAGAAGGGTTCCCATGAACAGTCTGCGAATACAGCTTAAGGTATGAGACAGTCTGACGTGCCCACACACAGTCCAATGCACAGATCACCCTTGGAGTAAGGATGACGCGATGGGCTCTTATTATAAATGATCCTTGGCTAACAACATAGACAAAATAATTTATGGCTCTTCCCGCATTTCTGAATAATCTTTAGTAGGTTGAATTGTTCATAAATCTATTGCTGTTCTTTGGATACAGGTGTGAATCCAAGGACTCTCTGACTCTTAAAATGATGAAGTTTGGCAAGAAGAAATCACTTTTTAAATCAAGGATTGACTTTTCTCTCATTCAAACACTGCAGGAATGGTGACACACAGGAAGCAAGTCAGTAAACCAGGCTGAAATAACTTGCCATTTTCAGAGTGGGCTGAAACACATGGCAATTATAATGCAAGAAGCTTTATGAGGATGTAACTGTTTAAAAGCTGATTAGGAAAAAGAGGGACTTGGCATCCACTCTGGAAGGGTAGTAGAGGGAGGATGGCTGCATGGCAGGACTCCTGTTGATGTACGAATGTCTGCGCCATGGTGGCATTGTTATCCCCTTCTTGTCCTGACAATACACAGTCAATGGCACTTCAGGAGGTGGGTGGGGGACATCTGGTTAATGAGGAACAGATGGACATCATCGGACGTGCACTCTACCTGCTCTTTCCTTCTCTGCACCCTCCCTCACTCTCCGATTTCTCTGTTCTTCCCTGCAGCTGAGCTTTTCCTTCTCCTTCATTATAAATGGTAGGGAGTGCTTGTGTGCTCCTGAGAAAAAGCAACGAATGACACTGGCCAGAGCCAGGTGCAATACCAGCAAATATAGTTAGGAAATGTCTCAGCTGTAGCATGTGCAGCTCTCTAGGATCCCCACATGCTGTGCTGGTCTCCACTTACTGTGTCCCCTTCTCACTCGGTTCCTGGACCCATCATGTCAGTGGGCAACAAAGACCTCTTTGTCATGTGCCATTTCTTTGATATGACCTGTTTAATGATTTGAGAAGGACTTTCTTGAAGCCCACCCATTGGGACCTGGCAGTTTACACCACAGCAAAAATGTACATGTTTATCCTTCCTGGCTCTCTTCTCTGTAGCTCATAGGGAGGAATTTTAGAAGAGGTGCAGCGATTAGAGCTGGCAACCTGAATTTTCCTTCCATCCTTCTGGTTTCCTCACAGCATGTAGGTAGGATTTGTGTCAGTACTCGTGCATTCTCTTCCAGTTAACGGGTGCCAGTAACATGTTTTTTTGTTGGTCTCCCATTAAAATCTGAGAAGCTGAATACAAACCAGATCCTGAGAGAAAAAACAGTTCCCAAAGGTTTGTTCATCTCACAGCTCAGAGGAAGCAATGTGGCATTCCTAGATGTGCTTCTATAAAGGAAATCTTCCTAAATCCCTGTGTTCCAAACAATGCTGACAAAATAGCAAAATAATTCCTATCAAGTTCCAATTGGCTTTCATTAATACAGGTGGCTTTCATTGAGATTTTCTCCCTGAGAGATATGACAAAAAAGTCAGTCCCTAAACACCGTCTTACTCCTTCTTATAACAATTTTATTTCACTACTGTTATGCCTGCTCACAGTTACAGAGTTGAACTGATCCCTCGGTTTAAGTTACACAATGTGCTTATGTAGCATCAGGACAAGGTTTTCCACCTTCCACCTTTCTCTAACTCACCAAGTATTTTAGTGTGGGTGAACAAAGTCCCCTGAATCAGTCTCTTTCAAGGGCAGCAAGCAGAGGTATAGTCACCAGTCCAGAAGTGCTACCTTCTTTTGTCTCTCTAATCTGAGAGCTGTTACAGTGTCCCAAACTGGGATTAATTTTCTGGTTAGGTCTGTTTTGGATAAAAGGCCTCTGTGTCCCTTCTGTGGTTTCTACTCCAGCTGCCTTTGAGACACATTGGATTTTATATATAGGGCATAGACATAATATAAATGAGGAAAAAGAACTTCAAAGGAGGATTATTTCGGTTGGTTGAGGAAGAAACCAAGTTAATTCACTCGAGTTGATCATTTCAATAAGGAAAATGGATTAAGTCCCCATGGCATTCTCACCATAGCACACAAATGCTGAGCTAGCATCCAGATCCATCCTCTGCCAGGATCTTGACTTTATGGGCAACTCGGAAGTATTATTCAATATACATCTTAGCCAAAGCATCATGACTATATCTGATTGTCCTTGGCTTTGCTTCCAAGACACTTTCCTTACTTCTTCTCTTTCCACCTTTTCCCTAGCGAGCCCGCATTCCTCTCTTATATCCATGGGGAGTTAACAGGCAGATTCTGACACTGTGAGTTAGCAGTACCTTAGACACCTTACAGAGTCCAATAGCTTCCAGCAGGACAGGGCAGCAAAAGGAAAAGCGTGTTCATCTTTATCCTTTTGCAACTCATCAGATGCTGAAGAATGTCCATCTTAGCTTTACTGCGTATGACAGCCTGGCACATTTCCTTCATTACAGTATAAGAGTGAAGATCCTGACCCCACCCAAATAACCTCTAAAGTCTATAGAGTGGCAAGACTGTCTTTACACTTCTCCTCTTCCACAAGCTATTGAGCATGGAAACACAATCTGGAACTGATGTACACTTCATTGAGTTCACAGGGAGATCCCAGTCTAAGAATCCCATCCACAAGTCCTCAGGGAGTGAATGCGCTCAGCCATCCCTGGCAGCTCATCTCCAGGCTTCACCATGTACATACAAAGAAGTCTGTCAGGCCAGTCAGTGCTACCACTTTCAGTCTGCTTGGATGACTGTAATCTTCTTGTTTCATCTTAGATTCTTTCCTTAGAGACATCTCATAGTTCATAGCTCTCCTTGGACTCATTCCACATGGACAACAATTCTTTATGAAGCCCTCTATGCCCATAAAAGAAGTGTCTACTCAAGGTCACTGATCATTCAGTCCTTCTGCTGCAATGGAGTTGCACTGGTCTGGGAGTTTCTTACCAGCATAACCTCCCTTTTGACAAATTCCTTCCCTTCAGCCTCAGGGTGCAAGTCTTGGCAATAATGTGAGATCTTCAGTGTTCCACCTCTAAATAGCCTTCCATCTGCTGAAGAGTGAAAATCGGTGTCAGTGCACCTGAACCTGTTCCCTTGCAGGGAGATTTTCTATGCACTGCCCCAGATTTGTCAAGTCCATTATGAAGAATCCTGTTGTGCAGAACTTCAATTTGAGACACACTGCTTTGTAAGATAAATGCAAGTTGAAAGCATGCAGCTGCATTCCTAGAGAAAAGGGCTGCAATTCCCAAGAGACCCTCGAAGGTCCAAGGTAACTGCAGTCATGACCTTATTGCCCGCACCAGTTTCATCAGTGCAGTAATGGAATGAACTTGTACAAGCCCCACTGGAGAAGGGACAAAACTAATAATCCTGATCCTCTCTTCTACAGCAAATGCATTCTCAAAAATGACCTGGCGTGCCTCTGAGGAAGCATTATGCCCAGGGCTGGAGAAGAAGGAAGATGGGGTTTACTGGTGGTTTTAACCATTAATGGATTTTGGATTCTTGCTGCAATTTCTCGTGAACTGCAAGCTGACTTTTTTGCTTTCCAAAAGAATGCAGCAGCTTCCGGTGAAATGCATTGCTTTTTAGATGTTGAAACTGCTTCATTTGGATTTCAAGATTCCAGTTTTCCTGCTCTGCACACAGCAATTGTGACCCATCGTCGCCACAAGCCAAAGAAAACACCTCTGGCCTGAGCTAGAGTTCAGTTTCAGTCCTTTTTCTCTGTTTCAGAAGTTGAAAATAATAATTCCAATAATTAATTCCAATAATTAATTGGAAATAATAATGCACCATCAATCTTAGATGAAGCCTGAATTTCGATCCCAAAATATTGTCAGAGTATTACCAGTTATGAAGAATATCGTAACCAGCCAGTAGGATGGATCCACTAGAGCACTCATCCTCTTCCTATCTTTAGACTAGCATGGAAGCTTCTTTAATATATGATGCACTGACAGAAGTCTGCTAATATGTTGCCAGTCTGGGACAGTCTGGTTTTCCCTATACATGTTTTTCAATCTGATTCCTTTTCTCCTTATAAGTTCTGGTTATAATACGTTTCAGCAACTGGATCCTATGGGAGGGTAAAATTTTACAGTTGTTCCACGAGTATTTATAGTCTGGTCATTATTATGCTGTGAATATATTTTAGCGCTAGCTGTCAGGCTTTGCAAAGACATAGCATTAACTTTCACCCCCAGTTGTTCTTGTTGAGATACGCCCTCCAGTCACAGGGTAGTGGGTATTGGTAAAGAAAAGGTCGGTCAGACTGTTCTGTTAGTTAAGTTTGAATCATAGGATCACTGAAACATTCAGGTAGGAAGAGACCTTCTCAAAATCTCCAGTTCAACCTACTGCTCAAAGCAGGGTCAGCTACGAGGCAGGGCCAATTCGCTCAGGGCTTTATCCAGTCGGGGTCAGGCTTGATATCAATCCCAGCAGAACTTCAAATGCACGTGGTATATCACTGAAGAACAGCAATGCCCAGACTTCCAGAGGCATGTGGCTTTTTAAAAATTAATACTTCAGTCTTAGTGGTTTTTGCATCACATCTTTGCAACTTATCCCAGCTCCTCATTCTAGCAATCCTCGGTAGGTTCTGACTGAGAACTGAAAATAGTCCATCTTAGATCTCAAATCAATATAAGCTGTAAGTCCTTCTTGTGCCATATATTTGTAATAAAGCCAAAAGAAGCACCTTGTATGACTTTTCCTGGGTGGTGTACACAAGTAGAGAGAAAGCAGTGCTTCATCTGCTGTACTGCAGTCAGAGAGTAAGAGATGTAGGAAAATGTGATCTGCAGCATCAAGATTTTTGGGGTCCTGTACACATAAGGAGGCTGTAAGCCATTGGAACATCTCTCGTGCCTCTTTGTACCAGTAAATGAAATCACATGCTCCCCATTTCTAGTCCCTGTAGCCAGGTGCACATGAGGCTCCTCTCTGTCCTAGGGATGAGTGAATTCCTCTGTGAG
The DNA here is from genome assembly GCA_033558235.1 of Neomorphus geoffroyi. NCBI lineage: Eukaryota > Metazoa > Chordata > Aves > Cuculiformes > Neomorphidae > Neomorphus > Neomorphus geoffroyi. Next base: position 17,533,659 of record JAUMJM010000021.1, on the reverse strand, counting down.
CAACCTCTTACAGGCTTCTGTACACCTAACAGGAATGGATGCCTTTCCATTGCCACGAGTCTTCAAGGTTAGTCTGGAGGAATCACTGCATCGTTCATGCCATCCTCAGAGTCCTGGGAGCAAGGGCAGGAGCTTGAACACAGAGAAGATGTTTCTGGTCAGCATGGATGATACTGGGTTTGGATTCCTGCACCAGAATGAAATGCTCTGTCGATGTCAGGAGTGACAAGGAGAAAAATATCCTTCCGAAATCCCATTTGTTTGGCTTTTTATTCTGAAAATTTTACAACAGTTCAGAGGGTTGACTGGTCTCATGCAGGGCAAAGTGGACAGGAAATTTTTAACAGAAACGCCAACAGATTTAGCTGTTTCAGATAAAAACTTCTACTTTTCCCCTGAAAGTGGCAAGGTCATATGCTGAGTCTACTGCAGCCAGAGCTGCTCAATAGTTCAGTGACCCACTGGACAAATGAGAGGATGAGAAACACACTAAAAAGCAATCTGAGACCATCTGAACATCTGTCAGCCAATGCCACTGTTCTGGAAAACCCTCAGTTGTAATTAGAAACAGTAAGTATTTCATAAAGCATTTACCTCCTACTGTGATACATGTTAGATAAATACACAAGAAAGGCTTTAGACTCTCCTACTGTGATACGTTAGACAAACACACGAGCAAGGCTTTAGGCTGGCCCACTGGATCTAGTCCAGTCATGGCAGTCAAATCTGCAGCAAGAACAGTCTTCCCAAACTTCGGGCTCCAGGGGGAGACTGCACCTCTGTGTGGTACTGACTGCTGATGCTCCAGACACGTCAAACAGCTTTGTGCAAACCCCTGGTAAAAGCTTGGACCTCTTGTATGATGTGAAGTTTTCCTCTTTGCCATATCAGTGGCTGAATTGGTTGCAGGCATCTCCTGTTTATTGTAACCTCTAGTAATTCCTTGCATGCACACGTATCAGTTACTATTAATCCCACTTTCCTGGAGCAGAACGCCCAGGCCAGCTAGGAAACGAGGCTGTGTTAGAGAGAAATACTGTACTGCAAATCTAATGCTGTGCAGCCTGAGGAACTCAGTCAAATGACTTTGCAAACGGCCCCAAATTTGCTTGCTCGTATTCACTAGTACGCCCCGTGGCACAGAGTGTCACTGCGCTAC